>OZ038472.1:8175067-9415067 GCA_964036295.1 Plumapathes pennacea | reverse complement strand
TGTCACCAAAGGGTCATGTACAAAATACGAAGGATTACAAATCCAGTCTGTCTGGGGGTTTCACTGTGCCTCCAGATCGGGTAGTGTAAAACTCTCCAGGTTGAACAGTGACTTGCTTATCTTGGTGGCTACCAGCGGGTTGAGTTGCTTGTGGGGATTCCTCTGGTGGTTGTTGAGGCTCTGGATCCGCAAATGCATGAGAATATTGGCTCAGTCTCTGGACTAAGACTTGGTGGCACTTTGCTCTTCAGCAAATCACGACAGTTTCATCACAACGGAAATCATGGCGCCCATGAGAGACCTCATGAAGAAGAATGTGGAGTACGTATGGGACAAGCAACAGGACAAGCCTTCCAGAAGATGAAGGATTGTATCACAAGCGCCCAAACGCTGGCTTATTTTGATCCACAGAAAGACGTCACGGTCCAGGTGGATGTGTCACAGCTTGGATTAGGGGCAATGCTAATGCAGGAAGGCAAGCCAGATGCCTATGCTTCTAAGTCTCTGACTTCAACAGAACAGAACTGCCCAAATTGAAAAAGAGATGTTTTTGGGTGTGAACGATTTCACCACTACATCTATGGCAGAGCTACAACTGTGGAATCTGATCACAAACCCTTAGAAGCTATTATGAAGAAGCCGCTGTCCGCTGCACACCCTCGACTGCAGAGAATAATTTTGCGCCTTCAAAAGTACGATGTTAATGTGACATACCCACCTGGAGCAAAGATACCAATTGCAGATACTCTGTCCAGGCAGTTTCTAAAGACATCAGAGAAGGAAGACACGTCATTCAACTTGCAAGTTCATGCTGTGATGGAAAACCTTCCCATCTCTGACCAAGATGGAAGAACTAAAGGCAGCCAGCAACACACATACACAACTGATCCACCTTAAGGCAACCATTTTAAACGGTTGGCCTGACAAGCGCACCCAGTGCCACCCTACAGTCACAGAGCTTTGGAACTACAGGGATGAACTATCTCTGTTTGATGACATCATCCTGAAAGGAGAGAAAATAGTTCCCAAGGCCCCCAGACAAGACATGCTCGACCGCATACATACTGGGCACATGGGCATGGAGAAATGCAAGCGTCGGGCAAGAGACATTTTTTTGTGGTCAGGCATGGTTCTTCACATCGAAGAAACTGTGTCTCAGTGCAACACCTGCCAAGAGAATTAGATGGCGAACCCCAAGAAGCCGTTGATTCCACACCAAGTACCAGACCACCCCTGGCAATCAGTTGCTACCGATATTTTCAGCCTGGACAATGAAAACTATTTTGTGCTTGTGGACTATTACAGTCATTACTTTGAAGTCGAATGACTGCGAGGTCTGAAGGCCTCAGTAGTCATCCACAAGATGAAAGCCATTTTCTCCAGACATGGAATCCCTGAAAAGGTAATGTCTGACATTGGCCCCAATTACTCATCTCAGGAGTTTTCCAAATTTGCAAAGGAATGGGACTTCACATTGACTACATCAAGTCCATATCACCCAAAGGCAAATGGACTAGCAGAGAAAATGGTCCAAATGGCACAATCTATTCTGAAGAAGGCGAAGAATAAGAGGAAAGACCCATACCTTGCCATGCTGGAGTACCGCAACACTCCAATCGATGGAATAGGATCCCCGGCCCAAATGTTAATGATTCGCCGCCTCCGTTCCCTCCTACCATCTACCATTCTACAGCTAACACCCTCCGTAACAGATCCATCGAAAGTGCAGAAATGTCTGAACCTTAAACAACAACAAGCAGGGGAGAGTCCTCCCATCCCTCCTAGAAGGTGAGAACATTCGTCTCATCCAAAGGAGCCAAAGGAATGTGGGGACCTGCCATTGTCACAGCCAAGGCAGGAACACCAAGGTCATATGTCGTCCGCACTGAAAGGGGTGAATACAGGCGAAACTCGTGATTTCAGCCAAACTGGGACAAAATTTTACTAGGTAGTTGGCCATACCAAGAACTGTTGCTAGTTCAACACTGTTGGAGCAGGCATTTCTGTGATGGCAGCCACTTTAGTCGGATCAGGTCGAAGACCATTGGTGGTTAGTAAGTTTCCAGAGGAGCTTAGCTCTGTGGCTCTGAGGACTACTTTCTCGGGATTCAGCTTGACTCCTCTTTCTCTGGATCTCTCCTGGTCATGCTCTGGTATAGTGGTTCCGTAGACAAGGATGTCATCCACTATTGCTTTGACTCCAGTTAATCCTTGGTAAGTTTCATCTATCTTTTTCTGGAACACTTCCTGTGCAGAGTGTATTCCGAATGGCATTCTGGTGAAACGGTATCGACCATGGGGAGTGTTGAATGAGGCGATCTTTCAGTGCTATGGGAATCCTTCGTGGAGGATGAACTACAGTTTCAACTTCTGATTTCAATGGGATCTTGTAGTCTCCAGGGAACAATCCAATACCTTTGAAGACATTGGCTTATTCCTTTAGAATACCATCAGAAATGTTGGAAGGCTTGTGTGTTGGGTCTGGAGGCAAATCAACAGAGAACACCAACTTAATCAGCTTCAAACTGAGGCACGATTGTAGGCTTAGTACTGGTGGTGCTGTGGTGTTTACCACGTAGAATTCCAAATATCCGGCAGCTCCTTTGTGTGTGCAGTTCAATTTGGTTTTCCCTTCAACTTTAAGTGACTTTCCACCGTACCCGTATAACTGGTGTTGGGTGGGCAGGAGAGGACGGGAAATTCCAATTTCATCAGCAACTTTTGAGGGTAGCACATTTACCTGTGCCCTGGTGTCCAGCTTCATTTTGACAGCTGTATTTCTTGGGCCAACTTCAACAGTAACAAATGCTTGATCTGGAGGGTTTCCTTCAATGCTGGTGATTGATTTGATGAAGAAGTCTGATGCGTCTTCATTCACATCAATACTGTCAGTGTGTAATTTGCTGGATCTGCAAACTTTAGCAAAATGGTTTGCTTTTTGGCGTTTGTGGCACTTCTGTTCGTTTGCTGGGCAGTTTGTCATGCCATTTTCCACCACAATTACCACATTTCTTTGTGTCGCCTTGTTTAGGCTTTGAAGTTTTCCGATCTGCTCGGCATTTCTTCTCTCGTGGATTTCTGTTAACATTGTGTACTTCTGATACTTCGGCTGTTTGTTTTGCCATGGATTCCAGTTGCTCTTTGGAGATCTCCACAGTCCTGGCGATGTCAATTGCTTTGACTAATGTCAGTGACACTCCTGAGCCATTCTCTCACCTTTTGAGAGTTTGTGCCAAATACAATGTGGTCTCGGATCATGTCATCCATGTCAGTGAATCTGCAGTCTTTGGCTAGAAACCTTAATCCTGTCACGAACTGGTCTACACTTTCATGGTGGTCTTGAATTTTGTTGTGGAACTTGTACCTGGCAAAAATTGAATTTGCCTTAGGTGTCACGTAGGCTTCGAACTTGTCGTAGAATGTTCTGAGCAACTTTCTTTGCTCAGCGGTAAGGGTCCATGTGTCGTACACGTCTCTGCCCTTTTCTCCAACCCATATGAGTAAATAACTGCATTTTTCTTCCTCTGATCTGGCTTTTAACAGGCCACTAAACATCAACTGTGCATGTTGTAGCCTTGCTGTAGACGACAAAGAAAAAGCAAACTTGATGAATACATTCTTTGCTACTATTGGAAAAACCCTGACTATGAATTGCCCGTCACTGCCACTGTCTGACAGACAAAAGAAAGACCAAGTCCAGAAGACATCTGAAATAAGCTTACAGAATAGTAACATTGAAAAGAAACTGGCATCACTGAAGACCAATAAGTCAACGGGCCCGGATGGAATATCGCCCAAGCTACTGAAACTAGCTGGGCCGGCAATCGCACCACCACTCACACAGATCTGTACTCGCACAGCATAAACAGTTGAACCATCTACAGTGCATGGAAAACAGCGACGGTAAACCCGGTGTTCAAGAAAGAGGATGAAACAGAGTGTGGAAACTACCGACCGTTGTCAATTTTAAGTGTACCTAGTAAAATCATTGAATCATGCGTAACAGACAGTATTGTTCAACACGTCTTCACAGACAACCAACTGGTCACAGAACATCAATGGGCATACAGGAAGGGACACTCCACAGACCTATTACTGGTCAATTTAACTGAGATCTGGAGAAAACCCCTTGATTCCAAAAAAGTTGTCATCGTAGTCTTCATCGATTTCCAGAAAGTGTTCGATAGTGTATCACATCTCAGACTTATGAGCAAACTTGAACACTGTTTTGGAATCACCGGATGTCTACTATCGTGGCTGAAAGACTACCTAGGGCAAAGACAGCAGTACACCACCATAAACGGACAAAGGTCAGATTACGCTGAAGTGACCTGCGGTGTACCGCAGGGCTCCGTCCTCGGCCCGTCCTTGTTCACATTGTATACAAACGACTTGCCGCTGGCGGTCACCTCTGGGACAGTCTTTATGTATGCAGACGACACAACACTCTATTGTATTGGCGACTCCGTGGACGAAGTTACTGAACTACTCAACAATTTGCTTGACGAGCTGTACACTTGGTGTAATTTGAACTCCATGATCCCGCACCCCGTGAAATGTGAGGCGATGCTACTCCACCGAGGCTCCTTCATCGGCCCACTCAACAAACTCACACTAGGAGCACATGAAATACGATGGGTCAAACACTCCAGATTGCTCGCAGTCACAATTGATAACAAACTTACTTGGTCCCGTCACATTGGCGAAGTAAAAAAGAGCTTTGCCAGTAAATTAAATATGATCAAAAGAAGCAGATTTCTGCCCAGACAAACGCTTTTAGATTTATATTTTAAAGTAATTCTACCCTCAGTAACGTACGCGATACCCGTCTGGGGTGGCTTCACCTGTAAGGACAATTTCAACTCTTTAGAATCCTTACACTGCAGAGCAGCCAAACTTATTTTCAATCTCCCATGGGATATGCCTACAGTGGACGTTCTGAGAACAGCAAAATGGGACAACCTATTTTTTATATATAAAACTAGTTTAGTGAAATTAATGTACAAGCTATATCATGATTTAGCACCGAACAGCATGTCCCACATTATAGAAAGACCCAATAATAATTATAATTTCAGAAATAGCAACAAACTCAAGGTGCCCCGGTTCAATACCTATTTCATGAAGAACTCTATAGCCCATAGGGGCCCTATAGTTTGGAACACACTTTCAGCGCACTTACCCTGCGATGAAACACTATCTGCTACAACGTATGTGAAAAGGGCCAAAGGAACAAAAACACTTCGTAATATAGATTTTAACACCCTATCTGCCCAGTCCATCCCAGATTTTAATGAGCATTTTAGATATTAATTATACATTATACCAGCACGCTATTCTTATTGCTGTTATTATTATTAGTATTTTTAGATATTCATTATAGGAATGTTAGTTTTTACTAGTTATTAATAATTTAAATATAGGTTACTGATTAGCTTATTACTATTTGTTTTTATACACGACCCCACAAGCTGATGCTTAAACTCTTATCGTGTTTAAATAAAGATTATCGTATCGTATCGTATCATATCGTTGTTTAAATCGTCTCCGCGCCTTGGGGAGGTTCAGGCTATTCCAGTTGATAGTCGGTGCTTGAGTTCCAGCTAGTTCCATTTCGGTACTCCTTGTCCTGACATCATTTAATGTTCAGGATTCGCCCTAGCTGGATAAAACACTGAGCCGCAGCGTGAATCAAAGACGCCAACTTTAATTTCACAACTCCGAACTCCAACTGGTCCCAGGGGAGGGAGGGGACTGGGACTGAATATTACAATTCCCACTTGAACTTTGAGCTCGGGAGTGAAAGGGTTGGCTCAGTTTTGCTTCCTGAACTCACCTGGATTTAATGGAGTGGTAGTACCTTTGACAACTAGTTTTGTATTTTGTCGGTGTGGAGATAAAACGTATGATACATCTACTAAACACAGAGATACAGCCTTCGGCCACTTTGTAAGCCAAACTGTCTGTTTTGCGGGGACTATTTGTTCGAGGTATATTGCTTTTAATTAAGCTAGATAAGATACAGATAACTTTCATTTGACAGTGTAGCCCATTCAGTTTGTTGGCTGATATCCAGAGGGGCGCTCCATGTTAAAAGAATACACAAATAATGAAACTATAAGGGATACATGAAAGAATGAGAAATGCAAAAGAATAATGCAGGAATTTCCCCTATTCGCAGTTCCATACTGGAAGGCAATGCTGCTTACTCACTCCCTAGGCATATACACATCGATACAGTATTGTTGCTGTATTTTTAACACGATTAGAATGATTATAGTAGACATCAGGGCCCGATTGTTTAAAGAGTGGTTAGCGTTATCCACTGGATAGCGATTTATCCTTGAATAGTGTTATCCACTTTTTGAACAACCGGACCCTGGACTCAGATATTTTACCTGAGATCGCATTGGGTCAGTTGGCTACCGAGTACAATGACTCAGTTTTGTTTTGAGTCCACACAGGTTTACAGGCTTTAAAACTGAAAATCTGATGCTTGCTTCGCTTAACTAGCAGCTTTCCAAGCTTAGTAGCATGAAGCAGAGAAGAATAATTATTGTGTTCAACATATACCAACTAATTGACACCTAGGAACTGGTGCGGTTGGTATCAAGAGTATGGGTTCTCTAGTATTTAACGTAGGCAACCCAACTTAAAAACAATGTTAAAGGGTTGCCCAAGTTTGACGTACAAACATAATAGAAGTGTTTGTAAAACGTTGTCAAAATGACAATTTCTTGCCCATTGACCCACCTTAATCTCTGGAAGTGATGTACCAGTTGTGTGCAGGGTGACTCATATATGTAAAGTGATTGAAAAAATTTGAATAGGAACGAATCAAGAAAACATTTTTTTCCTTAGCAGCGTGTAATAGGACTGTATCTTTTGCACGTGTCTATGGGGTTATTTGCATGCTACATACATCTTATTCGATGGTTTAGCGCGTAATACAGGCCGGTATTTTACGAGTTGCTCGTATTTTTCCGAGCCCCGCCACGGGGCGAGGAAAAATGCGAGTAACGAGTAAAATGCCGGCCCGTATTACGTGCTAAACCATTGAATGAGGGATTTATTATATGACTGTGACGTAGTTTTACCTTTATATAAAATATATTTCAGCAAACATAAAACAGAGACGAGCAAAACTGTTTTCATTCAATCCCAGGCAAAATGTGCGCACACTCATTTACACAAAGATTCACTTACAGCTTCCAATCCAGTCATCAATTTAAAAATCTTGACAGAGAAAATTAAAGAAGTTATGCGACCAAATGATCGAAGTTCAATTCAGATTAAATGTGCTGAGATAAATGCGCTGGAGACGAAAATGCTTGCTTCGACAGAATAAATATTCAGCGAACAAACGTGCTTCGAGCGGTTGAAATCGATCACTTTGCTTAAACTTTTAACCATTTTTGTTCTTCAATAGCAAGCAGCTTTGTACTCAAAACAGGGTTTTTATTTTCTCGGAGTAGTTAAGGAATAAACACAAGAACAGAGCCAGCGAATGTGTACGTTGAAGAATCTGATACTTTCATAACACAACTAAGATTTTTACCGCCGACACGTTGTCAAGTTATAAATTATTAACAACTCACCGATTTCCTGCCTGGTTGTAGAAAATTTAAGAGCCTTAGGGAGGGAGTTGTGTGATACTTAAGAAATATAAAATGCACACCTTGTTTACATAGCTTGATGCAAACATCTTTAAGAGATTCTGTGATAGAAAACCCAAAGCATTTTTGGTCGTTTATAAAAACTTCGACAAAGATAAACCAGAAGCTCATTTTTAAGGTCGGCGTCTCACGAAAGTGAGAAGCACGATCTTGTTGCGGCCACGACACCATCAGTCCGTCCGTCAGTCAGTCCGTCAGTCAGTCCGTCATCTGTGTCAACAATAGACTTCCAAATTAGGAAGTTTATTCCAAATTTGGGCACGATCACGCATGATGAAATACATTTCAAGAGATTGATTAACTTTAAAGGAACGGAATTATACGACCTTTTAATCACGGCTTTTGGTGAAAGTATGAATGCGGAAGATGCTCCAAAGGTTTATACTTGCTCTTGGCCGATACCTCGAGTGTTTCAAGCATCGCCCGATTTTCCTGATAAACTCTGTGTGAAAACAACATTTCATACTGGCGTAACGGTACGGACTTTATATCGATCGTGCAGTTATTATTTTGTGTGAATGTTTCAGTCGGTTGACCGTACACAGGAACCCGGCGTTCATCTCTGTCGACACTCATTGTGCAGTGGACGCGTGCGATTTAGTTGTTTACATTCCTCAGTTTAAATTTGCCTGGATAACTTACCACAAGACTTGAAGTATATTGTGTATGCCGAAGCCCTTGAACGAAAGGTTACTTTGGTGTTCTTCGTTGATAATGAGTTACAATTATTAAGAATTAGCTCGAACGAACTATGCAAGAAAACAACACATTCTTGTACGTATGTACATATTCAGTCATCCGGTAAATATTTATCTGTTTCGTCGGATTACCGAGACCGTAAATATGTGAACCTTCTATGACAGGTCATTCATGTGACTATAATAAACTTCACTCTTGGAAAAGCATTTTGTATTCGTCGTCATTTGAAACCCGAGTTAATGATTACCGTGAATATGTATACGGCTTGGAAGGAAGTTACGCCGCTCAAAATGATTTGAGCACCGGTAAAGCGAGCAAGGTTTGTGCACTTTAAAGTATATCCTGTCAATGTTTGCTTTGAGTTGAGAGGATTAGGCCACTTTGAGGTTTACGAGAAGTTATTTGACTCTCTGAGCTGAGCCGATTGCCTCATTAAATATGTATGTTACGCTTGATTGAGTGCAAGCGTGTTGCCCTGCACAGTGGTAAAGCGTGACGTGACAAAATTTTCCATTCGAATCTCTAAACATACACAGCTGCTGCACAAACGTGTGCAAAGTTTCAAATCGGTAGCCCTACTGACAGCAACCAGATATCTCCATACTGAACTCCCTTATTTAGTATCAGTTCTAAATCAAAGGAACCATTAACACCAAATAGGAGGGTTTAGTATTGAGCAATTTGAACTTCAATAGCCCACATCTCAGCTGTTCAATGCGCTAAAGAGCTAATTTTTTGTGTGACCGTTTTTAGACAGGGCATATTCCGATATTTTTTGTGACATCACTTTACCACTATACTCACTCAAGGGAATCCCTATACTTTAGAGCAGTTAAGACACAAGCCTGTTGTACGAACTAGACCACAACCAAAGTCTGCCAATCAAAAAGATAGCCGACCTTACAGCGGCATCGCTGCTTTGATTCTCAGAGACAGCCATTCATTTGTAACGGACAGTGCGGGAAAGGCCAATCTCTTAAACAACTTTTTTAACTCAGTATTTAATCCGCCTGACTCACATCCACCTGATGATCCTACAACTCCAGTCCGAGGACATGTTGAACATATTTCTGAGATCCAAATGACAGTGGCTGAAGTAGCTGAAGTACTATGCAACTTGGACCCAAATAAGGTGTGTGGGCCCGATGGCATTCTGAGCAGACTTCTGCTAAAAGTCGTGGATGAAATTGCTCCCTCGTTGTGCAGACTATTCAATCTGTCTCTTTCCCTTGGGGTCATGCCTGCAAACTGGAAACTCGCCAACATCACAGCTGTTTTCAAGAAGGATGATCCAACAATCTCGTCCAATTACAGGCCTATCTCCCTGCTTAGCACAGTATCCAAGGTACTAGAATGAGGATTTTTTAATCGGTGCTATCAACATCTTTCACCCCTGATCTACCAGCTACAACACGGCTTCCTCAAAGGTAGATCGACAGTAACGCAACTTCTAGAGGTCTACCACGGCATATTAGACTCTGTTGCACGTGGAAAAGAGGTTGATGCTATCTACCTTGACCTTTCAAAAGCCTTTGACAAGGTATCACACAATTTGCTGCTGCTTAAGCTTGAATGATATGGCATCAGCGGACCACTCCTATCGTGGATTCGCAGCTACCTTACTGACAGAAAACAGAGAGTTGTGTTAGAAGGCTCCTTCTCAAATTGGCTGCTTGTGACGTCCGGCTTGCCACAGGGGTCAATTCTTGGTCCGCTCATGTTCCTTGGTTACGTAAACGACGCTCCGGAATACATCAGATTCAACTCAACCATCGCCCTCTTTGCAGATGATCCCAAATTATATCGAGCTATGGTCCTGCCAGGCGACGACAGCCTTCTCCAAAAGGACCTAGTCTCCATAACTGGAGTCAAGACTGGACTATGGAATTCAATCCATCTAAATGCAAGGTGATGCATATCTCCAAAAAGAAGAGTCCATGTGAAACAAGGAGAAACTACAGTCTTGGCAGTCGGCCGCTTGAGTGTGTATCTTCTGTCACTGACCTTGGTATTACTGTGTCAAATGACCTCTCATGGGCAAAACACATAGGAGACACCGTTGCGAAGGCCAATAAGACTCTTGGCCTCCTTAGAAGAGTTTGCTGGGACCTGGCTGACCCCATCACCAGAAAACTTTTGTATTGTGCTATAGTGCGACCCAAACTTGAATACGCTAGCAACCTATGGTCGCCATATAGTGTAAAATATCGCAAACTAATTGAAGATGTTCAGCGAAGGGCCACCAAATTTATATTGAACTATCCTCAGGACATGACATACACTGATAGACTAATTAATCTAAATTTACTCCCTTTAGATAAACACAAACAAGACTATTACAGGAAATCATATTTTATTAGGTCTGCCGAACTGTGGAACACTCTGCCGTCTCTTACTAAGTCTTGCAACTCACTGCCTATATTCAAATCTAGCCTTCTTAATATATGCCTCAAAACGAGTAGCTTACAGTCCTCCAGGCTAGTGTAAATCTGCTTCTTTCTACTTAATTATTAGTGTATAATATCATTATAGTTTTTCTTATTCTATTTTAGTATAAAGGGATTAAGTTGCAATTGGGACGCAAGTTCTGTTCTTTTCCCCAGTCACACCCTTAATTTCTTTGTTTCATGTGCTTGTAAATTGTGTGCCTTTATACGTTATTCTACTTGTAATCTGTAAATGTGGCAAATTCATTAAACTAAACTAAACTAATGAGAGGGAGTTTGGGAGAATGAGATAGTTTGTGTAAACCTGCCGCGGCTCGGGTTTACACAAACTTTCGAATTCTCCCAAACTCACTCAAGTGTTTGCATCAGGCTTTGTAAACACAGCAAGTGTTTTATATTTTTTATAAAATAAACGACAGCAATACTACCGCAAAAACGACCGTTTTACGTAATTATCAAAGTCGAGATTCTCAACACAAACTGAAACCAATCACAGATTGTTGTGCCGAGCGGACGAGACAAAGTTTACAAATCTTCGAACTACGAACTTACGAATGCTGGAGAAATGAATAATCAAAAGGTCATTCCATCAACGACTCACACTGAACTTCCTTGGTGCTTGCGTAGTATCCAGAGCAGAGCTGTCTTAAACTGTCCGATCAGCTAGTGAATTTTTTGCTGTGCCGATTGAAGTGATACTTACTGTATTTATTCGCGTTTGTGGTGTATTAAAGAGGTACTGCATTTATCAGTGAATTGTATTTAGTGAGTCATGAGCAAGCGATATCACAACTGATTGTGCAAATGCTCTGTAAATTATTGTTCGGTTTTCAGTGTTCACTGTAAGTTGCCCGTTGCTCAGTTCAACAATTCAGTGGACTTATCCTTTCCACTGTTATTTCAAAGAAACTCGAGTGTTAGTGAACTGTTTCTGCCCAGCACTAAATAATCTTTCATGAATGATTCCTTCTGCTACAACCGCCATTGCTGTTTCTTTGCTGGAGGCTTATAATTTCTTGTTTTTCTCGTAAACTCAGGTCAAATGAAGAATCGGGAACTTCGCTAGAATGGAGCAGTCCAAAAATTTGTCCCCCTGCGCAACTTCAGAGCAATATAACACACTTTCCATGTTACATAGCCTCATGCAAACACGGTTGGGAACCAATCAGAGTGCTCATTATATAACTTTTATTTTATAAAACGCATCTTTCTTTGTTTACAGATTGCCATTTACTTATTACTGACTTTTTTCTTACTTAGGGAAACTGAGGGGATTGCAGTTTTTCCAGCAGATGTAATTTTGTTCGAAGGAATCTTAACCCTGTATCACAAAGAAATACGGGATTTGCTGGACATGAAGCTGTTTGTTGATATAGACAGTGATACAAGGTTATCTAGAAGAGGTAGGCAACCAGTCAGTCAATATGCTTTTCATGCTTGTATTTATGTTTTCATATTCGAAACCATACATATCCTGTGACAACGAAGGCTTTCATACATGGCGCCGATGTGCAACCTTGCTGGCGGGGGATTGCGTGGCTTTTGCTACTATTTACCTTTCTTCATAACTATATGATTTCCGTTTCAACTAGAGTTGTTCTTGAGCTCTGCGAGGCTAATAATCACGATGCTAACAGTCGAAATTAAAAGAAAAAGCTTTTGCTAACATCAAGAAAAACACCTCTTCTTTACCACGTTTAAGAGCTTCATATATTAAGTGGACTATATATGCAAGCTGTGCAGTAGTTGACTGTCCCGGTATAAAATCAGCCTGATAACTGATAAATATGAAGATAACTAGTATCCATAAGAAAATTATAGACACGACTAAAAACAATTTCTCAGCAAGTTTCGTGAGATTTGGTTGTAGGGAGACGGGACGATAATTTATTTTTTATTGCCTATCGCCTTTCTTGAATAGTCTCCACTGCTTTGGGTATTGCCCTAGATGAAAAGGGATGTTGATTATTTTCGTAAAGGCTTTATATATAACAGAAGAGCAAAGTATCCCCGACCTCTGCAAGGGTAATAATCACAATGCTAATGCTGTGGTATCACCTTATTTGGACACTCCAAGGAGGTCGCCATCTTGAAATCTAATGTTTGTGTGTCTGGCGTACGACCTCCAGGCGAGGTGGAATTGTGGTGAAAAGCCATGAGCAAAAGTAATGTTATACAACAAGATGTTGATACAAGGCCAGGCAATTCGATAATTTGCCATTGCATGGGGGGCAAGCTTGCCAGCCGTAAAAGGTGTGGAACGATTTCTTTTACGATTTTGGTTAGGATGCAGCGTTGGCTGGAGCAATCGCGGCTTCTTTCCTTATCTAGTTGATAAAATAAACTTAAATGTTAAAGCTTATCTACTAGATGGCGACTTAATTCAGTCCAGTGAATAGCACTATCCGCTCTTTGAACGACCAGGCCTTGAACTTAAGAGCTGTTGTCTGAGAAAACCGGGCCGGGTCAAAAGATGGGGGTCAGCCGAATTTCATAATATTACCAGCACTTGATATCTATCTAGTACGATTATGAATGGTGGCTTTTGAACGAATTTTGGGTCTTTTGTTTTGGAGATTGACTACCCCTCTTGGTTTTGGGGATGTGGGAGCCAAAATGGTGTCCAAAATTATACCAACTTCGAGACAAAAAAATACCTATGGATTTTACCAGCGAGCTTTTACACACTATTCCCATTGGTATATTTCCCCTAGATTACAGTTTTAAAATCAGATTTTATTAGTGCTTCCTTTTTGGCGAGTGGCTTGAAACAGTAGAAGTCAAACAAAAATCCAGACATGTCAGATTTCTAACGTTTTTGAATGCTCTTTTCTCAAAAGTGCGGTTGTTTATTTTTCATTTAAAACCTGTTTTTGGTAGTCCATTGCCATCTAAATCAAATTAAAACAAGAACTGATTGGGAGAAAACCCGCTCCCGCTTGGCTCACATTTGCAGTTGCTCCAAATTGCGGTGAGAGAAGTTTTCCTGCCAGATTAATTTCATATTATACTGTACCACAAAAGCAATTGGTTCCCCATAAAACTACTCCAAGACACGTTATTGAGCAAATACAGTATTTGCTATGTTATTTGGCAAACCAACGGTTGTTAATGTCATGTTTCGGTCTACAGTACTGTGCAAAAGTAATGGCATCAAAATTTGACGAATTTTGGCGAAAAATGGCGAAAAAGAGCGAAATTTTGCAAGAAGCACAAATTGGAAGAAATTTCGAAGCACCTATTGTTTGCGGAGCGAACTTTCGAACGAAATTTCGTTAAGAAGGACATTTCGTTGAGGACATCGAAATTTCACTCTTGCCAGCGAAATTTCGCTCTTGTTGGCAAAATATTGCACGGAATTTCGAGCAAAATTTTGTTGAGGACATCGATGCTTTCTCAATGGACTTGAAACAAACACTTGTTTGAGGGCTTAAATCCCAAAGAAGATGTACCGCAAGGTTTTGTTGAAACGATAAACAGAAGGCTTTGATCCATTTGAAGTGTAAACGCCTTTATAACAATAGGCAGTTTAAAAAAAGACTTCAATTCAATTCGTTATAGTGAAGCATTGAAAACGTTTAATTAGTGGTTTGGATCCCGATTTGAAGTCATAGTAAGCGGTTCGATCCGTCAATGACTCTGGCTAAAAGGGCAGTTTTCTATCCGCTGTGACAGCATTTATTTCACGTTTTGCCTCTCATAAGTCATTTCTTTCCCAACCAAAGTCAACAGTCATTTCGATTCAATTTACCCAACCAACTTGTTGCGTAAACACTCGTTTTATTACGAATGTCTGTCGGACCCGATTCCGATTTCCGAAAAAAATCAATCCACACTGCGGCATTATATTTAGTATCAGCTTGTTCACAAATTGAGGGTCAATTTATCCGAGGAGTCTGGCAAGACTATGAATATCGCAAACAAGAAGCTTGTGCAAGGTGTTGATTATCGTAAACAATAAAGGTTTGACGTGGAGGCGTTCGAAGTCCTTCTAATTTTAAAGTCGATTCTATGCCGGCTGCACCTTTGTCGTTGAAATGTCGTGCGACTCTTTGTTGATTTTCGTTGCTGAGGAATGGTCGCGTGAGCATGACGGCCGTTGTTTGTATATAGAGATTGACCCGCCGTATTGCAATGTTATTACTCTGTAAGCAATCATGCTGAAGGTGTCCGACTACACGCGAAAGTAAATTCGAGCTCTCAGTGAACACGGTGTTCAACCCATTGCAATTTACAAGCAACTGAATGAGGAAGGTCTCCGAGTCAGTTACAGGAGTGTCACCAGAATCGCCAACAAAGTCAAACTCACCGGATCCATCGTCAGCCTTCCTAGGTCAGGTCAACCACGAAAGCTGGATGCAGCAGCTCAAGCCTTCATCGAAATTCAGATGCGGGCAAACGACAAAGCGACCAGCAGCCAGATCCAGAAAAGGCTTGCCAGGTGTTCTGTGACTGTCCATCCTTCCACAGTCAAGGCTGGACCCTTCAAAAGATAAGATACTGCCAGCTGATTCGTGAAGCAAACAAAGCCAAGAGGCTGGAGTTTGCCCAGCGAGCGTTTGATACTGGAGACACATTTGACAATGTCGTTTTCAGCAATGAGTGTTCAATTTCTCTCCAACAGTTCCGCCAAACTTGTTATTGGAAGGTTGGTGAACCTGCGAAAAGGAAGCCAAAACTAAAACACCCCTTGAAACTTCACATTTGGGCCAGCATCAGCAGAGTTGTTGCTACAAAAATCTGCATCTTCGATGGAATTATGGAGGCTGGCCTGTACTGCAGTATCCTGGATAGCACGTTGATCCCTTTCCTTCGTGACACATTGCCAAACCACATATTCATGCAGGATGACGATCCGAAGCATACTTTGAGACTTGCGAAGGCCTTCTTCGAGGATAATGAGATCAACTAGTGGCAAACCCCTCCTGAAAGCCCAGACCTCAACCTGATTGAAATGATGTGGCACGAGGCAAAGTTCTACTTGGAATTGCAAGTCAAGCCCACGACTAAACAAGAACTCATTGATGGCATCAAAAAATTCTGGAGGAAGAAGATAGCAGCTGAGAAGTGCAACCGGTACATCAAGAAGATTGTCAGAGAAGTCATTCTCGCAGTTATCAGTTCGAAGGGGGAGCTACCAAATATTAAAACCTGGATTGCACTCAGCAGGTAGCACTAAAACGGTTCTTTTAGGAGCCACCAAATCTAATAAAAGTTATGACAAATTACCCACGTCTATTTTGCTTTACTGCTCCGCGTGCGTGGCATGTTTTAGTTTAATTCAAACTTCTGAATCTTAATAAAAACAAAGCTAGTAAATTAGTCGTATTTATTATACAACTCCCTTAGTAACGTGAAAATACCGCATAGTAACGTGTGAATAACTCCATAGACACATAAAAAAGATACAGCCGTATTCAACATTGTTAAGGATTTCGGATTTGCCGAATGTAAACATGGAGGACATTTTTAAAGCTTTTCCTGAAATTAAAAATGAATGGCTGCCCAATTTCGACTTGCCTTTTGAAGAATTTTTTGACTGATGCAAAGCAAAGTGTTACTGGCGAAGATGGAGCAAATGAAGCGGCCTGCACAACCACAACAGAAACAACCATACTCAACGACAAAGAAATTGGCGATTTTATTGCACAAGACAAAAACAAGAACATGGCGAAAAAACCTCGACTGACCTGAACGTCTGGAAACGGTGGTGCTCCTCAGTCAAGGCCCATGGAGGATATTTCTCCTGGTGAGCTGAATAATCTTCTCTGCCACTTTTTTATCAAGGTCAGGAAGCTCGACAACACTGAGTTTGAACCTGGAACACTGACCTCTTTCCAGCAAATTTATGACCGCCACTTACGGCAACTTGGAAAGCCATACAGTATCTTGTCCGAAAAGCAGTTTGAAAGGTCACGGGGGTCTTGAGTCGAAGAGAAAACAGCTACGGCTGCCAGGCAAAGGGCAACGTCCCAATAAAGCTCTCGCCTTGAGCAATGACGAAATGGAGAAACTCTGGTCCGAAAGTCAACTTGGTGATCATCTCCAGATTCCCTAATTCGCACAGTATGGCTCAACAACACTATGCATTTTGGTTGGAGAGCAAGAGATGAACATCGCAAAGTCCTTCTTGGTGACCTGGAGTTACGGCAGGAAGGAGGAGAGAAGCACCAATATGTTGTCTGGCACACTGAGAGAGGCTCGAAGACGAGAAGCGGCGTAAAAAGGTTTGGTCCTGAGCGATATTTTGACCCATGAATGTATGCCACAGAAACAGACAGGTGCCTGGTCAAAATATTTAAGAGCTACCTCAAAAGAAGACCACAGGAGATGATGAATGCAGGCAGTCCCTTCCACTTGGCAGTGGTCAAAAATCCAACCAGCGGGATTTGATACAAGAAGCAGCCACTCAGTATCAATTCCCTCGGAAGCTTCATGAAAGTGATGGCTGATTCAGCAGATCTACGCAGAAAACATACAAATCATTCTGCATGTCACACGATGATTACTGGCCTGAGACATGAAAATGTCAATCCCCTCAACATCAGCCAATTATCAGGACACAAGAATCTAAAGTCCATCGACAGTTATTCTACACAGCAAAAGGAAATGTCACTTTTGATCAGCAACTGCTCCAGCAGTCGAGAAGTCCTGATGCCTCGCAACACAGCTGCAGGGAGCTCTACAATGACTGCAAGTCCATCCAGCAATCCTGCCCATCCGTCATTTCCTGGTGCATTATTCAATCAGTGTACCATCATTCTGGGTTCAGCAAAGGCTCCACCACCTAAACGTCGTCAGCGTGTGATTAACTTAGATGACTCCGATTGAGAACTTTTGACTGTTCATCAGTTAGTTGATTGCTAAACTTTTTATAGCATGTCTTCAGGACGATTTTCCCGTGAAATCTACATGCCTTTTCTTGAATTTTTTGAGGTAGTTTCATTGATTTCATGTGCAATTCAGCATCAAAGGTGTCAGCTTTTAAAATATTTCATGTTTTGTTGAACAAGTTGTACTAACTTGATTGACAGGTTGCTTTATCAACCAATTAAAATTTGTCATGCACCACTTCGCACGTTGTGTTTTGCTTTTATTGCAAAACTTACTCACGGTATTTTCACGTTATTAAGGGAGTTGTATAATAAACAACTTATTGAACATTTTAATGTGTAGTACGGTGCATATTTTTACTCGTCGTTTATATTTTGGCTCGCCGAAGCGGCTCGCCAAAGTACTGCATGACTCGTAAAAATATCTACCCATACTACACGCTAAAATGTTCAATAAGATATATTTTTTATATGACTGTGACATAGTTTTACCACATAAGGTCGCAACAGAGTGCTGGTACGGGAGCGTATTACACACTTCAAATCCGCATTACACACTTCAGATCCGTATCACACTGTAGAACACCGGTTTGACCAGTTTTGTCGCACATGCATCACAAATGAATCAAAGATTTTTCTGAGTGCAAGGTAAAATGGTGCAACGAAAGTCTATGACTTTTCGAATACAAGACTCTTCCATCGAAAGAAACTGTTACTGGATAATTTGTCAAGGAAGGGAAAGCACAGTTCAGTTGGTGGAAAGCGAACAATTGCCATGGACAAATGGCAGTTCTGACTCCGTAAAGTTTTCCGCATGATGACGTCACTGTAAACACTGGAAAATGATTTTCGCCGTGTACGAACACTGTTTTGAGTGGTTCCTTTGCTGGAAGGGGTCTTAAACTTTCTACAACAAGACAGGCCCGTGGCCAGTGCGCTTGTGACGTCATTAGTACAATGAATAGAGACACGCGGGGTCCTGGGACAGGAACTTTTGTCGTGCGTTTATATGCAAAAGATATTATAGCCGAGTCAGTTTTTGCACATGACGGATCCAAGAGCTCCCTTTATTTTTCTTGCCCTCTTTTCTTCTAATTTCGGTCAAACAGATATTCACGAAAAAGTGTATTATAATAATTGAGAGAAAACAATTATCGAAGGCCCCATAGGAATATTCTTCGTTTGCAACAACCCAGTTTTTATTGCTTTCCGATGCACGTGACAGTACTTGTGTGACGCTTGCTATACAACCTGGCAACCTAGTTGAGTGAATTTTCAAGCTGACATGTTTTGTGGAGGAACTGTGTTGTCATTTTGTAATGGGATTGACTGGGGAATACCCGACATCTTAAGTAGCTGTAAGACAGCGTAATAGCCTTATCTCATCTTCCCAGCGTGTGCATCATGTTCAAGTAGCTGTAATTGAAAGCTTTCAGACTTATCTCTGTAGCACATTAAAACATGACACTTCCCATGATGAAATTACTTCGTATGAAAAAGCCATCTCAGACGTTACTCATCCTACATGTACAAGTCTGATCACTAATATGTTCAAGACTGCTATGCATTAAGCTTTAACGCAAAATTCTGGGTCGATACGAAATTAATCTCTATCGGAAGCTGCAGACGTTTGAATACCGCGACAACAAAGGCGTGCATCACGGGCTTGTGGAGCGAACATTACGGCTCGGATAGTCGGATATCAACCTTGAGCTTTTGAAGACTTCGAGGTATTCAGTGACAAATATTCTCGATGTAATCGCCTGCCGGTCTTTCCTGCTTTTGTTAAAGCGGCGTGAGTGAAAGCTAAGTAGCTGATGATTCGGGATTCCCCGTTCTATGATATTATGCTCGTGACATTTCATTGACAGATCTTGTATCTTAATCTCGCGTGATATTTGCCTCAAACCTATTAGAAATTCAATATCCTCAGACAATAAACAAAGAACCTTTACTGCACGCAAAACGAAGTTAAACGCCGACTGTTTGTATACGCTGCGCGTTACACAAAGCCGCAGAGTTTCTGACAAAGGGAGACGCTCTGCCCGCAGGGTCAAAATACCCGTAATACAATTTATATTACATTTATATTACGAAAAGTTCAAGTTCTATCAAGTTTCGACACGTCTTCTACTACTTATTCGATGTTCTTTCACACAAATATTGCTCAGAACACAGATACATTGGTTGAAGCGGTATCTATAATCGAGCATTTGCAAAACACAACCCTTCGTACTTTACGGGGGTCCCGCTGGTAACACATCAAGCATTTGTGTACGGCTATTTTCAAGTCTTCCGACGCTTAAAAACAATGCAAGCCAAAATCGCTCTTAAAGTATGGCTTCCGTGCATCCAGAAAGCCAACCGATGATCGTTTTGTTTGGATCAACAACTGAAGGACCGGAATTTTTTTCTATATCCCTTGACAGAGAAAACCCATTGTACTTGGTTCTGTGATTTTGATCTCTGAGTACGTCTGATCTTGCAATGCCTGTTTTTTAACACATTTTAAGATACAAACGTATCTTAGCACCTCGGTTACTTTTGGCAATCTTCTTTTTGAGCTTCTAGCTTTCTCGCAGCGATGGTTTATTGATCCTAATTTTCTCTTTCCATTTCCATCTGTGGCCTTTTATTGTTTACATGTTGTTGTTTACATGCACGTTCTCGGAACGCATTAGCATTGTGAAGTACGTAAGCTCGGGTATAACCATGGACTTTTGACGACTTTGAGACATTCTTTGAAATGTATTCTTGTATTAGTTGCCTGCTTTTTCTACTCTTGTTCAAAATGCGTGAAAGGTTATTCAAGGGTACGTGGCTTGGCTCACGACTTCCTCTTGCAGGACTTCGGTTTTCTTTCACATAAACATTTGTGGGAATACAATAAAACTGAGCGAAGCGAGATCTACCAACGGTCACTTTTTCCTCAGCCATTTCCCAATTTTCAAATAACAATGCCATCTGTTCCACTGATTGTTTGACCTTCATGGCACCGAACCAAAATGTCACAACAACAACATAAATGCACAGCAGAGTGAAATTTTGATCCCAAACAAAAGTCAGATTTTCTGACGCTTTACTTGTATCAGCAAGAATAATACAAAGTAAAAGAATACAAAGTACCTTCAAGTTCACCCTCATACTAAACAGTTCCATATAATCCGCTATCAAGCGCTTGTCAAGAATCGCCGTCTTTACACAGCTTCTCGTCTTTGTATGTCGAGCGGCTTCGTTCAGCTTGTTCCTTCAAGTTCTCAAGGTTCTGGATGTCAGATTCTTCGTACATTTCTGTACAGTTGTGCATAGTTATGCAGTTCATTGCATTTGCTTTCATGGCTTTCAATATGGCTTTTGAGGCTGAACGGACAAACCCAAGCCAAAACCGCTCAATGAAATTTAGTATGGGTCTACTGCAGCCGGCATATGCGTTTGTAAGTAAGATGAGCGGTCCATAAAATAATCCACAGAGCCAACTAAGGCAAGCAACTTGCTGTCTTCAAAATGGCGAAACTGCTCGCCCGCCAAGTCACTTGATCACAACGTCATCACAAATCACATGATAATATGAACCAATCACCGCATGCAGATTTCTAACCCAGAAAAATAAAAAATAAAAAAAAATCGTTCCATTTTAAAGCTTGTGACGTCACAAGCAACCAGGCAGGAATTTGGTGAGTTGTTAATAATCTGTAACTTGACAACGTGTCGGCGGTAAAAATCCTAGTTGTGTTAAAGTTTCAGATCCTTCAACTTTCACATTCGCTGGCTCTGTTCTTGTGTTTATTCCTTAACTAATTAATCCGAGAAAGCAAAAACCCTGTTTTGAGTACAAAGCTGCTTGCTATTGAAGAACAAAAATGGTTAAAAGTTTAAGCAAAGTGATCGATTTCAACCGCTTGAAGCACGTTTGTCGAAGGAAACATTTTCGTCTCCAGCACATTTATCTCAGCACATTTAATCTGAATTGAACTTCGATCATTTGGTGGCATAACTTTAATTTTCTCTGTCAAGATTTTTAAATTGATGACTGGATTGGAAGCTGTAAGTCAATCTTTGTGTAAGTGAGTGTGTGTGCGCACATTTTGCCTGGGATTGAATGAAAACAGTTTTGCTTGAAGTCTCTGATTTATGTTTGCTGAAATATATTTTATATAAAGGTAAAACTATGTCACAGTCATATAATAAATCCCTTATTCGATGGTTTAGCGCGTAATATGGGCCGGTATTTTACTCGTTATTCACATTTTTCAAGTAACTTGTAAAATACCGGCCCGTATTACGCGCTAAACCATTGAATAAGATGTATTTATTTCATATTTCGCCTCCAACCAAAGTTAAGGGTCAGTCGACTTGTTGCGTGAACATTTGTTTTAATTCCAACTAATATAGAGGAGTCTGGCGAGGCATCGAACATCATAAACAATAAAGGTTTTAAGATGGCAAATGGTTTGAACCCAGGAGTGTGAACAGTAGGTTGGTTGTGATCGTCCGGGTTAGAGTAGTCTCCAGAAAGACTGTTGTTGGTGACTGACGTTTCGACTACCTGAGCGGAAGTCATCTTCAGAGTCAAGTGAAAAGTATTCGTCAGATGGCGGTATATATGTCTCTGGTCGTAGAAGTGATTGGTCCGTTATGTCGGCCTATGGTTGGTCGAGTCAGCTTGGTTGTGTTGATGTCAGTTGATGTTCTTTTGTCCTGTTGATTAGTCTATTGTTCGTTCGGTTGCGTTTGATGTCATCTATCAGTCGTTTGTAAGGTGCCGGTAATTGTTGGCATCTGTTGAGAGGTTTCCGTCCAAGCGTGTTGGATTCCCTTGTGGTGATAAAGCGGGATGTTATTTTGCAAAATTTTCCATTCGGATCTCTAAACATGCACAGCTGCTGCACAAACGCTAGCCCTACTGACAGCAACCGGATAGCTCCATACTGAACTCTCTTATTTAGCATCAGTTCTAAATCAAAGGAACCAACACCAAATAAGAGGGTTTAGTATTGAGCAAGTTGAACCTCAATAGCCCACATCTCAGCTGTTCAATGCGCTAAAGAGCTAATTTTTTGCGTGACCTTTTTTTAGACAGGGCATTCCACACAATTGTCTAAAATCCATATTCAGATATTTTTTGTGACATCACTTTACCACTATATTCACCCAAGGCAATCCCTACTTTAGAGCAGTTAAGACACAAGCCTGTTGTACGAACTAGACCACAACCCCAAAGATAGAGCTGACCTTAGAGCAGCATCGCTGCTTTGATTAATGGAGGCTTTCGAAACACTTCTAATTTTAAACAACAAAGGTTTCCCAACCAAAGTCGATTCGATGCGCGTGGCACGTTTTGATTCACGGCCAAAAGTTAATTAGGGAATGTATTGTTTTCGAAACCTATTCATATGATAACATATGTTGTTTATAAAACAAAACAAAATGCCCAGGCAACAATAGTTTTTAAAGGTTTTACAAGTAACCGTTTGTTTAGCCCACAAGTTGGATCGCCCACGGCCATATACTGTAGCCAACGTCCTACTGTAACCCAGTCGAATTGACTTGTGTCTCATTGTATTATAGCTCGCGGTGCTGAAATGCATGGTTTGCATGCAGTTCTCAGAACAGCAATGACAGAGCTCCGAAAAAAACAACAACAACAAGACGATATGGTTTACGCTTTACGATTCCTCTTCGGAGTAGGCAGTTCATATTTTCCCACGCATGCATACGAATGGCTTTCCTGTGCAAAACGAGCGTGCGAACTTGTTTGGACTTTTCCGACCTTCTGTGATCAGTCTTTGAAATTTCGATTTAATGACCTTTTCGAATTTTTGAGTGGATCCGAAAACATTTCGTTCAAAATTTCGTTTGGATTTGCGAAACTTCATTTGAAATTTCATTTGGACTTGCGAAATTTCGTTCGACATTTTGTTTGGACTTGCAAAATTTTGTTTGAAATTTTGTTTCGATTTCCGAAATTTCGTTTGACCTTGGGAAATTTTGTTCGAAATTTCTCTTGGACTTTCGACAAAATTTTGACAAAATTTCACGAGAACAAAGAACGAAATTCGTCGAATTTTGCTGCCATTACTTTTGCACAGTACTGTAAATACTCAAAATAGTTTTCCCACCAAATTTCTCTTACACTATGATGACACGAAAGCTGATCCGTTCTCCATAAAACCACTTCAGAAGACACTTCATTAAATAAATGCAGTAATCACATTCTATTTTGGCAAATCAAGGGCTTTGTAGGTCTTTGTTTGTTGTAAATACTCCAAAATATCTTGGAAATTGATCTGCACATGGAATCACGCTCACACCTCCGTTTCACGTAACGCTTACAACCACTATGTTTACGATTGTTCACTACTGGGCTTTTCGTGTGTGTGAAACGTGCTTTTGATAAATAAAGTACATGGCATGCAGTGACGGAGATTCGATGCCAGACATTTGAAACTCAAATTGCATATTACATTCCATATAACTAGAAAGGACCTCACGAACGGCAGGCAATGTTATCAGTGGGAACAATTGTATTACGATTAAAGCTGTTTTGTATCCTTATCCCATGTGTGCTTCCGCCTCGTGTTTTCGATGCAGGAGAAAATTTCTCCTCTGGTAACCCGGCATGCATTGCTGATTGGTTCGAGGATCAAAGTCATGAAGAAGTTGCAGGCCGGTATCTCCTTGTGGTTGAACCTACAATTTGCTGTACTGCAGCAAATTCCCAGGGCCAGTGTGTATGCACACCAAGCACGGACGCCATTCTGCACGAAGGCAAAATTGTTGAGCAAGCTGATCCATGGAATCTTATTATATTAGTACCGAAGGTTTGCTCTCTTCTGGGGTTAACCTGGACCACCACTGCTCGGCAACCCTTCAAGCTGCCATAAGATTCCACAGCAGCCTTCATATCTTCAGCGGACACCATATCATGCCTCTCATTGACCCATCTCCTGATGTGAGCCTTCATGGGTGCTGTTTTCCTGTTGCATGTCTTTCCCAGATTGTGGATCAGAAAAATATATCAAGCAGGCACAATACCGGTGCGCTGGCCAATAGCTGGAAGATTCAGCAATAGGGGATCCACTGTGGTAGCATCCAGCGTTGTCAGATCTAAAATACGCTTTCTTCATCTGGGTACTTTCCTTTTTGATGGTGTTCAGGAGATGCTCTACCACAGAATCCACTGCAAAACTGTTCTGTGTATGTGTCAAACAAATGTACAAAGCATTCCACGTCAACCTTCCCTTGGCTCTCAGTAATAACCATGCTGACATGCCAGCTTCTTCCTCTCTTCCCAAAAAAAATACCCATGTGCTCGGTAGTGCTGGGGCAGGTACTTCATCGCCCAGTCCATCACTATTAGACAGGTCTCTAGGTCAGTGGTCACCAATGCGTCTTTCCCTCCTTTTGGTTCACTGTGCGCGATAGGTGTGCTTTCTATTCCTTGATCAACTCAATATTTTGCATTCACTCGTGCTTCATCCTTGACCTTTCATCCCCCGACATAGAGATGTTATTGATCTCATTAACAGTTTTGACCAAGATTTTCTCTAGTGATGTGCAGATACTGCACTGAACATCATATGCATGCTGGTATCTACTTCGGAACTGTTGGCTGCCGGGATCACTCATCGTGTAGGTGGCACAATGGTCGGCCCAGCTTTCTTCTCTGCCAACATGGCACTTTTTGTCTTGAGGTATCTCTTGGCCGCTTTAAGTCTCTGCTGCACAGATTTCACCCACCCCTCCTCTGATCCATGGCTGCTGAGGGTGCTTACTATGTCTGTCAGGCTGTCGATGGCCTCAGTTCCTTCTTCTGTGGTATTGATGAGGCCTTGCAGGGACTTCTGTACTGAAGCAGAAATTATCGTACGGAAGTAAGGGTCTGGTTGGACTGCCTGACCTTTACCTGTCTCAGTAGCGTACTGTTGTGCTTGATCTATCCGCCATTTGGATAGTGTTGGAATCAATTTATTAGTTCTACCCGGCTGAAATCATTGGCGAAAGCCAAGAGAATTTGTCGCTTTGTTTGCCACGACTCAGCTTGACTGCATACCTTGATGAGAGAATCAATGACGCCAGAGGATAGGGATCGGAGCTTTAGCGTCTGGAAGCACTTTCGCCAGCTGACTCTAGTCTAACCTTGTAGAAATTAGCTCAGAGCTCTTTTTCTTGACTGGGACTAATTACTGACAGCGCCGCGATGATAGTTTCCTTGGCCTTCTGTTGGTAATACTTTTGCTAGGTTGATGAGATATGCCAAGACATGTTCAGCGTTGACTGTATAGGACTTGTGCGATCCCTGGTCATAAGCGTGACACCAAATGTAGACGCGAGCGTGACACCATGCGCCGATCAATTTCCACGATATTTTGTGTACTTACATCAAGCAAAGAGACCTACAAAGCCCTTGATTTGCCAAAATTGAATGTGATTACTGCATTTATTCAATGAAGTGTACTCTGGATTGGTTTTATGGAGAATGGATTGGCTTTTCAGCCTTCGCGTTAGGTTTTTGAGAAACGTGTTGAAAAACTCGGACCTGCCGTAAAAATGCGTATGACGGTCTGAGAAATATGTATAACCATATTTACTCTAATTTAGGCGCCATTCCGCAAAGTATTGTTTTCGTTTGACTCCCCCATGCCACGATTATTCTTTTTTTTTACTGGCACTAATAGTTGGGCCACAAGATATTAATGGTAATAGTTTCAGAAATAATGGCAGAGGATTAGTGATTAGAAGTGTGGCCCATGTAATCGACTCGCAATTTACAATTCCTTCAAAGTGCCAAACACAGCGTAAACATGCGAGTCTCAAATTTGTAGTGTTCATCATAGTCGTTTTTTAGTTACAAAAACTTCTCTAAAAACTTAACTTGCATAATTAAAATGCAGTACTTTTTCTTGTGTGGCCGATGCAATAACGCAAAGAGAATCTTCGAAGCTGACATGACATCAATGCTGGCAGCGTGCCCAAGGCAGCACAAACATTTCGATTAGCAACAAGGCACCGACTGTACTTGTAAACAACGGATCACAGTTGGAATACCGTCCACTCTAAAGAAAAATTCCGAACTTTGCGAACTTCACACGCACGGTTAGTGATACTGCTGCTGTCACCCTTCCATTGTGATCAACATTAGATTGTCCACATGCTTGTCGGTCAAACGTGAACGTTCAGCAATCGATATGAATCTATGTGACCGCATAAAAGGCCATGATTGGCTAATTTACGTGTTGTCACACATACTTACAGGCAAAGATCCGTGTGTGACATTGTTTCCACGATGTGCCGCACGAATTTCGTTGGAATAACTTTCAAAAGCTCAAAAGCACAAAGCATCCCAGTTTGTTCTTGACACCTTGAACAGTAAAAATGTGTAAGCAAATGCATCACATCATTAAAATGCGTTTTCAAGAAAAAATATGTGTAAAAAATGCACGTTTATGCATCTAACGCATAGGCTACTTTTGTGGCACATTGTAGCGCAAGAGAAATTTGGTGGGAAAACTATTTTGAGTATTTAGACCGAAACATGACATTAACAATCATTTGTTTGCCAAATAAATTAGGGAATACTGTATTTGTTCAATAAAGTGTCTTTTGGAGTAGTTTTATGGGGAACCGATTGCTTTTGCAGTACAGTATAATATGAAATTTGTTTGGCGGGAAAACTTCTCTTACCGCAATTTGGAGCAACTTCAAATGTGAGCCAAGCGTGAATGAGTTTTTCACCCAATCAATTCTTTTTTTAATTTGGTGTAGATGGCATGGACTACCAAAAACAGGTTTTAAATGAAAAATAAACAACCACACTCAAATTCGTTCAAACGCCACCGTTCATAATTGTACCAGATAGACATCAAGTGCTGGTAATATTATGAAATTCAGCCGACCCCCATTTTTTGACCCTGCCCGGTTTTCTCCAACAATGGTTGAGGATCGTAAAATGGAATATCGTTTTCTAGGAAAAAAGCTGGATCAATGACTCGACTCTGTTTCCGGTACCCGACTTCACAGTACTCCACCATTTTGTGCTGCTCAATCAATCAATCAGTCAACAAGGCTGGCGTTGCCAGTGAGCTCGTTGGGTGGGGTCGAGACCAGAAGAAACTAAAATGGAAAGTAGGGACAAAAGCGAGTCTCCCAAAAGAGACTTTCAGTTCCTCACCAGAAAAATATCATACAGTATAGAAAACTTGACTTTTGACACCTTGCTCAAATGAAGCCTATTACTATAAATTGTCATTACAACACTCATACACTTGCTTCTTAAAGGTTGAGCCACTCTGCATTTTGAGCTTTGGAGTGAAAAGTTAATCAGAGGCCATGATAATCTAGCCTTCACTTCAATACTTATGTACACTTAGTTTTACTGAATGTGTTTCTTCTATGAGGCTTTTGAGTATTCCAGTTCCATAACAAATATAAAATTGACAACGGGGAAAGTAACACGAGACCGTTGTTTACAATATTATTGCGGTTTTGTTCACAGCGTGTTCAGTCATTTGTGACTAACAAACTCAATGCTCAGGACTATTTCGATGTATTTTTCATTTCTAGTATACAATACCACTACGAACAAAGGCTACTTGATCGAATGGAAGACGTAATTGACTTCGTTAAACAACTCGAGTGTGGCTATGAATTGCTCGGTACTGGTGTGTAAAAGTTAACTGCATTTAATCCAAACTCAATACCGTTTGGGTTTGTGCCGAACACGCACTGATAAACTGGATGTTAGGGAACGATTTTGGCTTGCGTTCTTTAGTTCACCGCAGAAGCTTTGAGAATAGCCGTAAACAGATGTTTGATGGATACCATTGGGGATTGCAAATATCTCTGTAGCCACGAAATATTTAGTCCCGACGAAACTTTCTTTGGGGACACAAAATACTTCTGGGAAGAAAACAAGCCGAAAACGGAAATCGAAGCTACGATGAGCTTTAGCCGCAAAACAATGGCAATTTATGCTTCAAACGTACGTGACATCTGTTGCCTCATAAAATTCTTCTGCTTATCGTACATTGCCTGTTGAAATGTTTCTTTCATTCGATCATGTAGACTTTGTTTCACAATGGTCATTGTATACCAGAAATGAAAAATACACCGAAATAGTCCAGAGTATTAAGTTTGCAGTCACAAATGGACTGAACACACTGTGAAGACACTGTGAACAAAACCGCAATAATATTTTTAACACGATTCGTGTTACATTCCTCACTTTCAATTTTATATTTGTTACAAAGCACGAATATTCAAAAGCCTGATAGAAGAAATGCATTCAGTTAATACAAGAAAACACACAAGTATTGAAGCGAAGGCTGGATTGATCGTGGCCTCTGATTAGAAATAAGAGTCGAATTTGATTGTGCATAAGAAGAGATGTCAGAATTTTGCCCCGAAATTTTTACCAGTTCGAACGAGCGCAGCAAGCTGACGTTCGGAGAGAGGTAAGATAACACGCAACTAAACATATTTAGCCAGTTTTTAAGTTTAATTGTTGCCAAAGACCGCTGTTCGGCGAACGACCAAAATCCTTATACATTTCTTTATAATTGCCAAAGGTCATGTTCTTTCGTAATAACAAAGGTATCACATATCACTGTGTGACAGACAGACAGACCCCCGGAGCCTGGGCTGCCCTGTGTGTATACTAGAAATGAAAAATACACCGAAATAGTCCTGAGCATTGAGTTTGCAGTCACAAATGGACTGAACACGCTGTGAACAAAACCAGAATAATATTGTAAACAAGTCTGTTGGGCTCATGTTACATTCCTCGCTTTCAAATTTTATATTTGTTACAAAGCACAAATACTCAAAAGCCTGATAGAAGTGAAACGCATTCAGTTAAAAAGCAAGACAGACTAGTATTGAAGCGAAGGCTGGAATAATCGTGGCCTCTGATTAGAATTAAGTGTTCGAAGTCAAACTGTCAAAATTGATTCATAAAAAGACAAGTTATGAATTACTCAGATTTACTCGATGGGTAACCATTTCACTTCTAAGCTCAAAATGCAAAGTCGCTCAACCTTTAAGAACCAAGTGTATGAGTGTTGTAATGATAAATTTATAGTTTAATCAGGTTTCATTTAAGCGAGGTGTCAAAAGCCAAGTTCTCTATACTGTGTGATATATTTCTGGTGAGAAACTGGAAGTCTCCTGGAAGTTCTACTCTTGTCCTTGATTTCCATTTTAGTTTATTCTGCTTTCGACCCAACTAACGCCGCGAGCTCACTGGCAACACCAGTCTAGTTCGTCAATAAAATACACAATTGCATCACGTCAGCGTGTTATATACTCTAACCTTACATGTTTCTTTCGCCCATTAGAATGCACGTAGTTTCATAGTTATTTTATAATAAATATAAAAACTTCAGTTACTCTTCTGTTACCCATGTACATGTATACATATTTTAAGGCAAGTCTGGTCTAAATACTGGGCACGTTGGGATCGTTTAGCCTTAAAGGGGTAAATTTAGCTTACGTACATCCTGACTAAGGCACTGATGTATAAGGTATATATACAAATTACAGTACTTACATGCATGCATACTGGCTATCACACATGCTGCACACTATATAATAAAATTAGTGAACAGAAACCAATTCGCTTCCATGCAACCGAAGAAAAGTTTCAATATCTAACGGCTTGGGTAATTTTTTCCCTTTTTTCTGTCTCTTTTTGTGGTGAAAGTTGAAACTGATTTTGATGCATGTATTGTTTCAGTTTTAAGGGACACTCAGGAACGAGGGAGGGACCTTGATCAAGTCTTGGCAACGTACGAAAATTTTGTAAAGCCAGCGTTTGAAGAATTTTGTTTGCCGGTATGTATACTACAAATCTGTGATACCCCTGGTCAAATAATCCCCAAGCCCTGTGGTGGTTATTAATTGTGACGCTATCTCGAATCTTAATCGTATCTGGTGGGCAACCTCTAGGCGCAGTAGCTAAGCTTTCAAATTTGATTCATTGATTCAACGATGGAGAACAACAGAGGTGATTTTCTACAACAAGATGCAGGTACAAGGCCAAGCAGTTCAACGGACAGCTGTAACGAACCAGATGTTGTGCCATTGCATGCGAGGCAAGCTTGCCAGACGTAAAATGAATGAAGCGATTTCTTTAAGACATTGCCTGGAGCCGACCTGAGCACAATCCCAGCACAACAGCTTTAAGAGTTTCTTGAGTTCATGTGATATCAAGTTAAAACTCAGATACTTCTTCAGAAAGGATAAGAACAATTTATTTGGTGGAAAATACAGTTGGCGTACAATATTGTAATTGATTATTCGGTGCTACTCATGTATTTCAACTATTGCCATATATTTTGTGGTTTGATGCCCCACAAACTGTGATGAAGGCCAAGTGGAATTATATTGTCACCTTTTCGCTAATTTCTAAGCATTTCAGAGTGCCTTCGTACATGATGACCTTTCCTGTCAGGGTTTGTGTCATTGGAATTGTATCATGTGAGACATTATATAAACAGACAATTATCCGGGTATATTTCCGAAGACAAAAGTAGTTTATTGTCTTTATTATCCTTTAACTATTTCCTCTCGCAGCGCAAATGATGGCGCAAGGACTGTGAAGCTTTTTGGTGCTATTTGCAACTGCTTTTTTTACAAATGAATTAATATCCTCCACGGTAATCATCTCATAATGTTTTTTTGTGAATAATCCCGAGCAAAGCGAGGGTAATAATCACGACGCTAATGCAGCAAAATCGCCTTATGTGGAGACCCTAAGCGGGTCGCCATCTCGACATGAGTTTGTTCATGTGTCTGTTTGTCTGGCGTACGACCTCGTACCCAGGGCCATCCGCATTAAGTAACGATTAAGGATTGATCACATGTCCCGCTGTAGTTTTACTGATGAATAAGATTGAACGAAGCAACAATATCGTAACTGCGTTCACAAAAATGAATTTGAATACTGAAAAATTTGAAATACAAAAGTCTCGTGAAACTTGTCTTCAAAAGAGAAGGGAACAAGCACGGACAAGGCGGAATCGTGAAACAATCGAACAGCACCGAAAGACGACAATCCGTGTTATGACCGAAAGCATCATGAACAGAAGCGTGCCGAAGAAACGACTCCACAAAGGAAACAGCGCATGAATTCCGATAAAAAGTGGCATGAACACAAATGGGCCGAAGAAAAGACTCCTCAAAGAGAACAGCTATTGAGAGCAAATCAGGAACTTCAGCAGCAACCCGGCCAAAGAAACGACTCCGCAATAAAAAAGTCATTTTGTACAACAAGATGCAGATACACGTACAAGCAGTTCGATTGATGGCTGTAAACTGCCCGGATATTTTGCCAGTGCATGGGAGGCAAGCTTACTAGCCATGAAACGAATTCTTTAAGGCATCGACTAGCCAACCTGAACACAATCCCAGACGCTAGTATTGAGTTAAAACGCAGACACTTCTTCAGAAGGGAAGAGCAAAATACAGTTGGTGGAAATTGAACAATTACCATGGCAAATTTCGCCATTTACAATAACAGGATTGTAGTTTTCAGAATCCAAGTTTTGACAAGATGACGATGCACAATACAATGGAAAGTGGAATTTTCGAACTGTACGAGGATTGCTCTATACAGAGTATTTTGAACTCATGGAAGACGTAAACAATAGTGTTTTGGGTTTTGTTTCCTTTGATAGAAAAGAGCTAAAGCTATGGCTTTCAGGAACTGGTGAGTTTTGAAAAATTACATCAATTAGCGTACAGTACACGTATGTTATTTTAAAGTTGTGTTGTTATCATTATGGTATTTCAACAATCGCTGTACATTTTGTTGTTTGATGCCCCGGGAACTGTGATGAAGGCCAAGTAGGATTATATTGTGATCCGTTTTCGCAAGTTTTCAAAGCAATTTCAGAGTGCCTTCGTACTCAAATAAGATTGTGTCATCCGATTCCTGACATATTTGCATAATTTCGCTGACAGTCTGACATATGGTAATGCTGTGAAGTTTTCTCGCTGTGTTTGTTGGCACACTGTATTCAAGGATGAAATGTAACCGGGTTGAAGTGCTCTTGCTTTCTGAAGGCTATTAAAGTAGAAAATACTCGGCCAGGGACCACTGCTTCCTAAATTAAATAATTACAGTCTATTTGTATGTGGGTGGCAATTGCTTGCTCAACACAATCGGACCTCGTCTTATTAACCGGGTTTGCTCGCTCAATACAATCGGACCTTGTATTATTTAGTGACTTGATTTCTTTTTCCTGTCATAGATTTTAAATTTGTGAAACTAGGTTTGAAAAGTTGTGTTCAAAATTGAATCATTGCCAAAATGCACACATTTTGCCAGACTTCGAAAGCGTGTAAACAAGCAACTCTCACTTTGAAAAAAAGAACATAACGTATAGCCTGGTCCTTACTAGTGCATAAGCATATAAAGCATAAGTATAAGAATACGAGAGGGACAGTGGTGACATAATCATAAGCGTAAAGCCTGGTCCTCACTAGTGCATAAGCATAAGCATAAGCTTAAGCACTCATCCTTATGCTTATGTCGCCACTGTCACTCTCTTATTCTTATTCTTATGCTTGTGCTTATGCTTGTGCTTATGCTTATGCACTAGTGAGGACCAGGCTTATGTGGTTAGGATACAGCGTTGGCTGGAGAAATTGCGGATTTTTCTTAAAACTCATTAAAATTTTGGTGTCGAAGATCGACTTTGCTGACTGTGCAAAACTGATCGAGTCACCATTCTATTTGAGCTTTTTTTTGGCCTTCAAGTCTCGGGAGTATTCTGTAGTTGCCTCAGCGAATTTTGAGTTCAGCTAGTGTTCACGAAAATTGCAGACTGTACACGTTGTCTGAACTAAACCAGACTGCCATGCGAGAAAGAATTTTTTTAGCGGCCGACTGGTGACGTCACTACACAAATCGTGGTTTGTAAAAATGATTCTGAAGTAATCTCCAAGCAAAAGAGAAACAAGAACCCTGCTTTCCGAACCCACTACAGAGCGAGGTGATATCTGCGATTATAGTATTTCTAGTATATAAAACTGTGTTTGGATACTGTCCATAAACAGCGATAGTTCGCCAGGCGGAGGTTATTCGCTGATAACGTCCGCTCATGAGCGGACGTTATTTGATCACGTGTCCACCAATCACATGCAGGAGGAAATATTTGATGGGTCATAAATTTGCATATTCGCTGAAAGTCACATGGAATTATATTGATATTTTCTTCCATGTTTGTTGGCACACTGTAGTCGAATATGACATCAAAACTTTAAAACACAATTCAAAACCAACTTGCAAAATTCAAAATCTCACATTTGGTAAAAAAGCAAGCTTTGGGGTTGTATTTTACCATTGCTAGACAAAATATGTAATAGAGAATTCCATTTTAAGCTCTGTTTTACCAAAAGTTACTTTTGCTGAAAAAAAAAACCCTACGTTTTCCCCTACTTTACCAAAATTAGAAAAATATGTTTTGGTAAAACATATGAGATTTGTATTTTTTTCCCCCATATTTTCAAACAACTTGGTTGTGATAGCGAATATCATCTAATTTTCAGCACTTCTACCAGAAAGTATAATATACTGCAGTTTCAAAGTTCAACAGATTTACTATATTTTACCACTTGGTTCAGTTAAAGGCCATTTCCTGGTGAAATATAGTATCATAGACCCAGTCTGTACCACATGTTCATGCCAGCCTCGGTGAGCGTGGCAAAAATAGCTAAAACGATTAATTTGCCCCATAATATATAAGCCTCAAACTGGTCATGGTAATTACTGCTGTGGATCTCGTGATATCACAACACCATTATGAATCTGAAGGTGGACATGGTAATTACCACGTTCACAACGGATCTGAATCCGGTCATGGGAATTACCATGTCCAAGTCTTGAGTCTAAAGCTGGTCATGGTAATTACCACGTCCACTATGGATCTGAAGCCGGTCATGGTAATTACCATGTCCAAGTCTTGAGTCTAAAACTGGGCATGGTAATTACCATGTCCACTATGGATCTGAATCCGGTCATGGTAATTACCATGCCCAGATTATGAGTCTAAAACTGGTCATGGTAATTTCTGCGTCCAAGCCTTGAGTCTAAAACTGGTCATGGTAATTACCACGTCCATTATGGATCTGAATCAAGTCATGGTAATTACCACGTCCACTATGGATCTGAATCCAGTCATGGTAATTACCATGTCCAAGTCTTGAGTCTAAAGCTGGTCATTTTAAGCATTGCAAATAACATAGGTACTGATAATCCCCCAAATTAATATGAATCTGTATTTTACTGAACTGTACTGATTTTTAATATCAAAGATTTTTAATATCAAAAAGTCCTATTAGGGGTTTTCATGTAGCATCATCAACCTAGAAAACCGATAATTTTCTTACAATCTTGGTAAACTTATGTATGCTTACCTTAAATATAGGTTGGTTGTGATCATCCGGGTTAGAGTAGTCTTCAGAAAGACAGTCTTTCTGGAGACTACTCTAACCCAGACGATCACAACCAACCTACTGTTCACACTCCTGGGTTCAAACTATTTGCCATGTTACTTTAAATGTCTTAGTTTCACTCTCAAGGTTGCAAAGTTCATTGAGCTTGAAGTTTACTAACATGATGCGGCTCTTTGGAAGCTCATCCTTCCAGGCAACATTCCCCTGCATCCATATTGACCAAGCTATCCTCCAGCTCCCTTTCCAGTAGGATATATTGGAGGTAGTTTCATTTACCTGTGTGACTTTCCCAATGACAGGAATCTTGTTGCTTGTGACGACACAAGCTTTAAAATGGAACGATTTTTTTTTTCATTTTTCTGGGTTACAAATCTGCATGCGATGGTGAGGTGATTGGTTCATATTATCATGTGATTTGTGATGACGTTGTGATCAAGTGACTTGGCGGGCGAGCAGTTTTGCCATTTTGAAGACAGCAAGTTGCTTGCCTTAGTTGGCTCTGTGGATTATTTTAGGGACCGCTCATCTTACTTACAAACGCATACGCCGGCTGCGGTAGACCCACACTAAATTTCATTGAGTGGTTTTGGCTTGGGTTTGTCCGTTCAGCCTCAAAAGCCATATTGAAAGCCATGAAAGCAAATGCAATGAACTTATCAATGAACTGCATAACTATGCACAACTGTACAGAAATGTACGAAGAATTTGATATCCAGAACCTTGAGAACTTGAAGGAACAAGCTGAAGGAAGGCGCTCAAGATACAAAGACGAGAACCTGTGTAAAGACGGCAAAGCAACTTCGATTCTTGACAAGTGCTTGACAGGTGAACTTGAAGGTACTTTGTATTCTTTTACTTTGTATTATTCTTGCTGATACAAGTAAAGCGTCAGAAAATCTGACTTTTGTTTGGGATCAAAATTTCACTCTGCTGTGCATTTATGTTGTTGTTGCAACATTTTGGCTCGGTGCCATGAAGGTCAAACAATCAGTGGAACAGATGGCGTTATTATTTGAAAATTGGGAAATGGCTGAGGAAAAGTGACCGTTGGTAGATCTCGCTTCGCTAGAAAAAAATTCCAGTCCTTCAGTTGTTGATCCAAACAAAACGATCATTGCACCGTACAGTCAAGGTAATGCTGCAATATTTGGAGATAATGCTGGGCGACAATGTGCAACTATGTCTCTAGCAGCTCTTATATTTAACCACACAAATTTTATTTGTTTATCGGAGGATTTAGTTGAAATTATGAATGCTGGGAACAATCTCTATTCCACTCTTTTGCAATCATCGGATGACTACTTTTTGTTATTGACAGATCTACCTGGAACAGTTACAATATATGAAACTCAGTATGAGCTGCAATACAGTGAAAGTTACGTGGGTAATTTGTTCGGAACTTGCATTCCTATTGAAGGCTTTGCTTACTGCTGTATCCCATCTGAACTGAACATCGGTTGGCTTTCTGGATGCACGGAAGCCATACTTTAAGAGCAATTTTGGCTTGCATTGTTTTTAAGCATCGGAAGACTTAAGTACGAAGTACTAAAGTACGAAGGGTTGTGTTTTGCAAATGCTCGATTATAGATACCGCTTCAACCAATGTATCTGTTCTGAGCAATATTTGTGTGAAAGAACATCGAATAAGTAGCAGAAGACGTGTCGAAACTTGATAAAAATTGAACTTTTCCCTGTGGGCAGAGCGTCTCCCTTTGTCGGAAACTCTGCGGCTTTGTGTAACGCGCGGCGTATACGAACAGTCGGCATTTAACTTCGTTTTGCGTGCAGTAAAGGTTCTTTGTTTATTGTCTGAGGATACTGAAAAACTAATAGGTTTGAGGCAAATATCACGCGAGATTAAGATACAAGATCTGTCAATGAAATGTCACGAGCATAATATCATAGAATGGGGAATCCCGAATCATCAGCTACTTAGCTTTCACTCACGCCACTTTAACAAAAGCAGGAAAGACCGGCAGGCGATTACATCGAGAATATTTGTCACTGAATACCTCGAAGTCTTCTAAAGCTCAAGGTTGATACCCGACTATCCGAGCCATAATGTTCGCTCCACAAGCGTGATGCACGCCTTTGTTGTCACGGTATTCAAACGTCTGCAGCTTCCGATAGAGATTAATTTTGTATCAACCCAGAATTTTGCGTTAAAGCTTAATGCATAGCAGTCTTGAACATATTAGTGATCAGACTTGTACATGTAGGATGCGTAATGTCTGAGATGGCTTTTTCATACGAAGTAATTTCATCATGGGAAGTGTCATGTTTTAATATGCTGCAGAGATAAGTCTAAAAGCTTTCAATTACAGCTACTTGAACATGATGCACACGCTGGGAAGATGAGATAAGGCTATTACGCTGTCTTACAGCTACTTAAGATGTCGGGTATTCCCCAGTCAATCCCATTACAAAATGACAACACAGTTCCTCCACAAAACATGTCAGCTTGAAAATTCACTCAACAAGGTTGCCAGGTTGTATAGCAAGCGTCACACAAGTACTGTCACGTGCATCGGAAAGCAAGTTCAAAATGCTCCTGGCAAAAACGATCACTCAAGGCAAAAGCAAATCACTCATTGAAAATATTATTCCGTATGAAACATCATACCGGGCATGAGTCGGGAGCTATGAAAACTGGATTGTTGCAAACGAAGAATATTCCTACGGGGCCTTCGATAATTGTTTTCTCAAATATTATAATACACTTTTTCGTGAATATCTGTTTGACCGAAATTAGAAGAAAAGAGGGCAAGAAAAATAAAGGGAGCTCTTGGATCCGTCATGTGCAAAAACTGACTCGGCTATAATATCTTTTGCATATAAACGCACGACAAAAGTTCCTCTTAATATTTGTATTAGTGTGACAAAAGTTCGATGTTTGATTCCACAATGGCGTCGTTTAAATTTGTTGAATTTCCCCAAACTTTGAACAACAGCCGCTGACCATATTGCAGTTTAGCAATTTGGTTCAATTGAAAAAGTTCGACGTTTGAAACCTCTGCTGCGATTTTGTCAGGAAATGACTCGGCACGCCAGAAGTTCAACGTTTGAACCAGGCCTTATCCTGTAGTTGGTATTGTTTGGTGCATCTGCTGTATTTCAGCATTTGTGAACTGTAATGAACCTGATTGAAATGTCAAAATAAAGCTGACATTTCCCAAGCCACAGTATTGCTTCGTATCAGCCTCAAGGAGGAATGACCAGATTTAGATTCATGGTGGACGTGGTAATTACCATGACCAGTTTTAGACTAAAGGCTTGGACATGGTAATTAGCATGACCGGATTCAGATCCATAGTGGACGTGGTAATTACCATGACCAGTTTTAGACTTAAGACTTGGATGTGGTAATTACCATGATCGGATTCAGATTCAGAGTGGACGCAGTAATCACTGACTGGTTATGGCTCCTTTGTTAAAAAATACTAGGCCTGAAGTGGCAATTATTGTGAGTGGATGCAGAATGGTAAATGCAGGAGAAATTTAGAAAATAGTACCACTGTGTTGCTTTGAGCAGTAAAAAGTGATACTGATTTCTCTGTTTTTACCACAGGTCATCATACACAAGACTTTCCAGTAGAAAACCCCTTGACTAGTTCAATTTTTACCAGGCAATAGCAAGATTTTAGGTTTATGGTTTATGGTTTATGTTGGGAAAATTTACCAGAAATTAGAGATTTTGAATTTTGCAAGTTGGTTTTGAATCGTGTTTTAACTAAAACAGGCATGTTGAAGCTTTCTTTGCAATCGCTCTCGGAAGCTCTAGTAATAACCACCACTGCCAAACCCTGTTTGAATCATCACTTGAACTCTAAATAGCTCTCATAAGTAACCGCAACCAGTTTTGGGAATTACCAACTTCTCTTTTTTTTAGCTGCAGGGAGGTCGAAAAGACCTCTTTGTTACGCCCCAGGATGTCTCCCAGTGGTTAACATTCGTCTAACGTAGGGAACCAGACTCCACGCCCCTCCCAAGAGTTGTTTATTGCTCATTGGGGCAATGTCCCGACGAGCTTAGGATTGCAGACCGTGTCTTTTTCTTCGTCATATTTTTATTTTTTTCTGGGTTACAAATCAGCACACGGTGATTGGTTCACATTGCCACGTGATATGTGATGATGTGAGGTGACTGCACAAATAACTTGAGATCTAGTCAACCTAGTTGATTGATATGCTATGCATATCCGTGAGTCAAAAATGAAAACAAACTCCATTTTTAAGCTCGCTGCAGCTGCGAGCAAATACACCGAAATAGTCCTGAACATTGAGTTTGTTAGTCACAAATGACTGAACACGCTGTGAACAAAACCGCAATAATATTGTAAACAAGTCTCATGTTACATTCATCGCTTTCAATTTATATTTGTTACAGAGCACGAATACTCATAGAAGAAACACATTCAGTAAAAAAAACATAAGTATTGAAGGGAAGGCTAGCTGATCGTGGCCTCTGAAGTCTTCAAAGTCAAACTGTCAAAATCGACTATGCATGAAAAGATAAGTCACGCATTACTCTTTTCTTGCTGGCTAACTTTTCACTCCAAAGCTCAAAATGCAGTCACTCATCCTTTAAGAAGCAAGTTTATGAGTGTTGTAATGACAATTTGTACCAATAGGTTTCATTTGAGCAAGGTGTGAAAAGTCAAGTTATCTATATTGTGATTGTGTGATATTTTTCTGGTGAGAAACTGAAAGTCTCTTTTGGGAGTTTCGCTCTTGTCCCTACTTTCCATTTTAGTTTCTTCTGGTCTCGACCCCACCCAACGAGCTCTCTGGCAAAACCAGTCTTGTTTTGTATACTGTGGGACCGCCCACAACCAAAATATCTATGTGAAACTCATTTTAAGTAGCTAAATTCATCTATGCTGATCGTGTTTAGATATACAGATGAAGGTATATAGAATGTTATTGGTTCGTAAACCATCTGAAGAAACAAGGGTACAACATTGGCGAATGGGTTGCATCGATTCCATCTGCGGTCCAGACCTCCTGACACAGGTATACAACTGCATTATTCGCCGCAACATAGGCCACTTGGTGATTAAGGCCTATTTACGCCATGGACTCGTCAGAACTGGCAAAAGATGAGCTGGAGGAAGAGGCAGTTGGGTCAGCGCAAGAGAAGGCAGCACTGCGGGCGAGAGGAGGATATTTGCCGTCGAGACATTCAACTACACACAGTTGTGGAGCAAGATCGAGCAGAGGAGGTGGAAGATTACTCTTTACTTTTTCGAAGGCCAGATCAACGAGGTTGTTTATGACTTGGCCAGGGTAGGGTTAGGGATCGATTTAGCAGGGCAAAGAATCGTCTGCCACTTCCAATAAGAGTTGCACACAATTCGTTTTACGCCAGCCCCGACACTCATGGAGACGGACCGCAGATGTAGGATGAAGCAAATGGTACCTCCGTCTGGATATGTTGACGACTTTGTCATGCCATCTACAACTTTAATCGTCACAAAGGCAGTGCTTGCGTGCATGGAAATGTGGAAGTTGCAGGCAGTGAGAAGACGAAATGAGGGAAAGGTGTTTGCATTACTCGATGGGTGTTTGGCTTTATGCAATACTCTGCAAAATAATTTCTTGAAGTGCAAATTGCAGGTCGCTGGTAAAGTGGTAGGGCTAGCCCTATATATTTCAGTCGGTCATGCCGTTTCACTCAAATCAGGTTTTGTCGACACACCTAGTCTAAAAGCAGATGTGGATGGCACTTAAAATCGAGCAGATGGATTGCCAGAATCCTTGTTTCGGAAAATGGAAGCGGCCGATATTTCGATGCAAAGCTCGGGACCACAAAGTCTGAATGAAGCAAGTTCAATCTCTAGTCATTCTCACCGTCTGAGCCATTGTCGACAGCTGCCTGTAGTCGTAGATGTCTTTATCTGCGAGTTGGATTTCTGTCTTCTTTGTTTCAAGATCTTTCACAAGCTTCTTCATCCGTTCGCGGATCTTTTGCTATCAACCAAGGCCTTAGAAACAAGTTCAATCACAGACTGAGTTGTGCTTACTCATTGCTAGAGTAATTGTTTTCTTGTGTTTCAACACTTTCCGTTATAACCGACGAGCAAAATGCATGGATCCTGCAGACACAATGCTACAAGCAGCAGGACCAGTGGGCCCTCAATGATGAGTCTGACTTCAGTAATAGAAACTATGAGACTGGATCTGGACAATAATGCCAAGAGCACTTGTGCCTGCCAAGTCATGTGAGCAGTAGCGCTCATTTCTACTTCTTCAAACTTGACTATAATATTGGATTCGAGAGCCATCGCATATTTTTTTGAGTCAAAAGTTTGTTATTTGGCGCAGACGCTGCAACTTTGCTGCGAGCATCTTGGTTGGTCATTCTTTGTGGTTGCAGATGTCGTCGCAAAGTCACAGCTATACGTTAAAGTGCGCATAAGCCTTCAGAGTTTAGACTAGCAACCATAAAATTGTACAAACATTTTTTCGTTTTATAAGGACATCTAGAGCCTTCAAGATCTTAATTAGCTTGTTAAGCATTGAACAATTATACACGTCATCAATCAATTTAGAGCAACATATAAACGAGTGACTGGCTTGTAACATTCATTAACCGCTGAGGAAGGCCAGAATAAAGTGGGCCAAAACGCGTCTGGTTAATCGGAACAAGCAACCTGTGTTGTCTCATCCACGACGAACCCCTACTACCTACAGATGCCTGGTTACATCATTGTTCTTTTCATATATATATACATGTGACCACATATACTTGTCACGTAACCTTGTTAACATTACAAAACCACGCGCAGGGCGAATTTGAAATGGTGTCGAAGTTTTCAAGTCAAGTAATTCCAGTGATAGTAGTGCACGTGCTCGATGCAGTACAAAGATGTTATTGCACGGGAAGGAGTGCAATGTGGCGGAGTACTTTTACAAGTCGGTTTTATTTTCTTGAGCGTGCTTCAGGCAAGAAAAAATAGAACTGACAAGTAAAAATACAGCCGTATTGCACGACTTTTTGTGTAATAAATTGTTTATTATACAACAAACAGAGCAGGGCAAACGTTCTCACTGCGCGCAAAATGGAACAAAAAATGAAGTTTGCTTGCACATGAATACGTCAAGTCGGCTGGCATTGGTTATGTGGTAGAGGTCCTCGTTTGAGTACACGTATGCAGTGAAGAAGAGCAGCTTCAAAATCCGCCGCACACCCAATTTTTCAGTGGTTGAAGCTCTTGAAGAATTTCATGCAGTGCTTCTCGTTGCATTCCCCGACCTGGCCGCAATCGCCCAGCCAGGGTTTACTGTTGGATGTGCTCTAGAACGGAATAAGAAGTTTTCTATAAACAACAGTTCGGAACTGGAGTCTGCTTACAACGCCCTTCTTGGAGGCCATGATGTCTGGATTGATCCACATGAGGCTCCAATACAAAGTAAACCTTCGACGAAAGCGAAGCGCGAGTATATTAGGTTCACATTGTTTGGAACAGCTCTTAATGCTGAAACTGTGAATCTTGCATTTGACGTTTGCCTTTATATTTAAAGGAACAGTACCGGAACAAGCAAATCCTTCGTGACTTTTGGAATGTGCTACCCCGGTAGCAGGCTGGTAATTGCTTTTTGGACATTAACCAAGGAATGCATACCAATCAGTTAAATATTGGATAAAAGATGACTGTCTTCAGAGACCTGAGTCACTCTCCTTTTCAAGTAATCTCAAACACTCCAACTATGTGTGCATGTCTAATAGATCTAATGCGCGTCGTTCAGTTACAAGGTGTCCTTGCCCCATGAGTCACCCTGTCCCGTGAGACAAGTTGCTGTCTTTGATGTGTTGGTTTATTACTGAGAAAAGCACAGATAGTTGGCACGTCGGAGTCACTGGGGAGGAGAGTAAGCTGTGTCGGTGAAATGCCGAGAGTATCAGTAGCTGAACTAATGCTGCTATCGTCTGTTAAAACGTGTGTTCATACTCACAGTCGCCTTCTGACTCTAATGACTTGCATACTAGGTATGCTGAATCAACTTCGGTGTCTAAAAGGCCATTGACACGACAGGAAAATTGGGTATGGACCCGTGAAAAATTGATTACGGACCGACTATTAATTTCCTCATGTAAACGGTGTGGACCCAGTAGGTCCAGAGGGGCAAGTTTTTGGCCCGGACCAGCAGTTTTGGGGCCATAGGCGGAACAAAATCGTGGGTTCTACTTTGTGCAACATTGTTGCTGCTACTTGTAAAATGGTCGTAATACATACAACATTAAGGGTGCAACTTGTAGCGCAACATTGTTGGACGGCAAGTTGCAAGAAAATATTGCCCGTATTACCGCACTTTAAGGGTGGCCTGTCTGCCATTAGTACGAAGCCAGGTTTCATGAGCGGTACGCACAAGCACAAGGATAACTACAAGCACGATATATGTGCAACCGTGAAGACGAATGACACAAGCACTGAAGCACGATCACAAGGAAAAGGTAACATTGTCACCCTTGTGAATGCATTTGAGTCTTTGCTTGCGCTTGCTTAGAGACTGTTTTCAATATTGTTAAATAAGAACTTGCGTGCATGCTTGTCCCTGTGCTTGTGCTGGTCAGGAAAATCAGACTTAATGGTTTCAGTCAGAGATAACCACAATCACCATAGTAGCGTTGACAAAATTCCTTCGTGATCTGCCCAAACGCTTCCATTATCAAAGCTTTTTTGTGGATAGTCACATGGTAGACGGAGTCATTCTGCCTGAGAAAGTGCTTCACAGTCGCGTAAGACTTCTCGATGGGGTTGAGGTCTGGGCTATATGGCAGAAGGTATTTTACAATAACACGTCAGTTTCTCGCTATGTGATTGGCTAATTTTTATTAGCAATAAGAGGACAGACAAAATCGAGTGCTGACGACAGTGATTTGGACGAAGAAGGTGAATTCAGCTTTAATTTTACCTCGATTCTTGCAAAAGCGACATTCGACATTTGAAGTAGAGAACCAGAAGTGTTCAGAGGCGAATTTCCTTGAGCTTTGTCTTGAAATTGTAGAGAAAACCGCAGCAGAAAAGCATCTAGTTTCATTTCTTTCCAACTTCTTTGACAAAATTTTATTTTGCACGTGCGAAATGCTCACGTCAAACTGTCACTTTGTGGCCAATGAAATGTCTTGAATTTTAACCTCCACCAATTAGAATGCGGGAAAAGTTGTTGACAACATTTTGTTCAAATCAAACAAAATCCAGTTTTCTTGCGTGTTTTCCCTGCGTCATTGCTTGAGTTTTGTTATTGTAAAAAACAAATTGATGTCAGTTTTTTGTGTCTGTTCTCTTATTGATCATGAAACGCGTCATAAAAAAGTTGTGGATCCACGAGGCACTTCGCCGAGTGGATCCGCAACTTTTTGACAATGTTATGACGTGTTTCATGATCAATAAGATGACAGACACATAAAAAACTGACGTCAATTTGTTAATCTTAATAGTGCTCGACCACCGTAGATCATGTTTGCAACCTGACATGATGCACAGCATGGTTATCTGGTAGGAATGTTGAAAGATGGTATTTTAGGCGTCCTGTATTGATAATTTGAAATTGTTGAAATGGTCAAACCGTTGCTGCAATGCATAGCTGAAACCACGGTACCTAGATAAAAAATGAACTCCTATTACCAAAGACAACGACAATGATTAAATCCATTAAACTGGTTCAGTACGGGGACGAGATAATTTTCTTGGAAAGCAAACAACAATGAGCAACGACAAACATAAACCATGGCCAAACACATCACAGTCAATTTTAATATTGTTACATAGCTATCCACCATAACTCACAAATCCTGTTTCATCAACGAAAACAAGTTGTTCGGGGGAAAACATCAACATTTCCGTCATAAAACATGCCCTCAGCATGTCGTTCCTTTGAGCGGCAATTTTATGAATTTGGAAACAACAGACAAAAAATTCAAACTGATTTCATTCAGGTTACTGTAAACTGCTGGAATACATTGCTAATGTCTTGAATTCAACATGTGGCTATAGTAAGTACACATACCTTCTTTTGAGTGAAACCCAAGCGGTGTACGGCTGAGCACAAAATTGAAACGGCAAAATTCTCGACAGCTCTGCTTTCAATTGCATGTGCCAACTCAAACAGTTGAGTTCCCGGCCTCTGCTGAATCATATTGATGATTAAATATTCCTCATGCTCAAATAGCGTCGTACCGGTTGGTCTACCCAAAGTCTTTGGTTGTATGTCGCCCGTTCGAAGGAATAAGGAGTATGTTCTGGTAACCGTTCATGGACTAAGCCACAAATCAGTCGCTACCTTGTTGTCACTTTTGTTGAGGAAAATCTTCAGCCAAACCATTCGCCACTGCAAGTCGTTTGAAATTGGCTTAGGTATCTCTTGAGTTGTTCATTCGAAATCCCAAGCCAAGAGATTCCTGTTGAAGGATATGCGAGTACTATATGTAACACATAAATTAGCTAAGGTCACATGGCAGGTATATGTGGTCACGTGTGACATATTTGTCTATTTCTATATTTTACATGACAACGTTTTCCTTTACTATATACATACATATATATATATATATATATATATATATATATATATATATATATATATATATATATATATATATATATATATATATATATATGTATGTATGTATATAGTAAACGGTGAAGGGTATTTGTATTGCAAAACAGTTGGATTGGTGATGCGGCTGCCATTTTAGACGCATGCAAGATAGGTCTGTTGTTTGCAATGGGTGCAGACGTATCTTGTACACGTACAAGATAGCGGAACAGCCTCTACCATGTACCGCCTGCAAGTGGGCCAAATCACTGCCACATGCAAATACTCAAGAACTGAATACAACAGGTGTTGTATTCAGTTCAATTGCAATAACTTGTACAATGTTAATAAGTACAACGATTTTCAACTGCAACGAAAACACTAAAGTCATCATGTAAAGCTGCACTAACAATACTAAAATGATTCTTTGGATAAGAATTTGTGGTCTGTAAACTACCAAAAGAGAACGTTGGAGAAGAGTACATCAAGTTGCTAAAATGTTAGCAATATAATAACAAATGTTTATGTTGCATTCTACTTGGATTGCTCATTTGTTTTATAGCTACTGTTAGACTCCACTGACGTGGCCATGATTTTAATCATGGCAACGAGAAGACGAAAGTTGTTGGCAAAGTCATGTGAATGTTGCACTGCAATGCTATCAAGTAATGTTGAACAGTCTTTTGAATAACAATTCAAGGTCTGTAAACTAAAAACTTAGAACACTGGAAAACATATGACAATGAATATGACAATGTTTATGTGCCATTCTACTCTGACCACCTACTATAGACATGGTCAGAAACTCGTATTGTTGAGCTTTATGGCTCAGCAAAACGAAATGATCCACACTCGTGTCTAATCGCCAAAGGGAATACGGTGGCAAACTCTGAATGCAGAGATAAGTTGTATCTCCTGTGGAAAAGAGCTGAGTTGACACATCACAGCTCGGGGAGAACTGCAACGTATGTTTCTTGGCAAACACAGCACTAAACAGCTTTCTGATATTCCGATAAACAGCTTCGCTCATAGTTCCTATCGATAGTTCGAAAAAATCAACACAGTTTCACTTTACCTTGGCAAAAACACGAAAAGATCCGTGACACAGTTGAAAACGCACATCGAATTCGAGCTTTCACCCCTGAGGCAATCTGCAGCCCGTACCAAGACGGCACCCAAACCCTGAAATCGCATGGCATCCAGACCGGAAATGATGCAATTAGAATGCGTTCTCCTTCGTCGAACGTAATAAAGAAATCATTCAGATTCAAGTTCTTTTTGGCTCTGCCAGTGTGTAGGCGACAAATTGCACTGGAGGAATCTATTCAGCAAAGCAAATCGTCTTCTTCTCAAGCAGCAAGACAGCTGACGAAACTGCCTGACCAACACATATTCGCGGACTTGCTTTTAGTTCACCGGGCCGCTCATCGAAGGGATGTAATATTTGCCGTTTTGATCGGTACCGTCCAGTCTTGAAGACCACACGTGCATTATGAACTCCCTCGTTCAAATTCCTCAGTTCACTTTCTCACATAACGATATCCCGTGCGGCATTAACATTCATACCTCCTTTATAGTTGGGTTTTGAAGTGCAGTTATGCAACGATAAATTCAGCAAAAACATTTCAGTGTCTCTTGAGCGAACAACATGTCTCTGCTCAGCGACCTAAAAATGTGACAAATATATAATTGGATGTCGTTTGCTTTTCCTGTCAAGGAGCGTTTTGAGCAATGTATATGTATTTCTCTCAGCTCAGTTTTTAAGAAGATGTTTGCATTCTAAACTGATCTTGAGTAATCGAATTCACTGGTGAGACTGGCGATAACAGGAGAAGTAGTTGAAGGTGATGGTCGTTGTTTGTTTCTCTAGGAAAGCAGCAATGGAAGGAGATGGAACATCGGTAGAACAGCAACCAGATCTCGTTTGCAATATATGGCCCTTCAAACACTTCGCGTGCTTTAGGTTAATGTTAGAGTAGTTGCTGTCGCAAATAGTGCTGCCACGCTTCGTTTAATTTTAACACCTCTTTTTCAAGTTGACATGGCTTTTTAACAAATTTTCCTCATTGGTGGACCCCTTTAGATTCTTTATTGTCATGGTGACACGTGACCAGCCGATATGAAGATACAGAAGATGGGACACTGCAAGTTGCCAAGCAATGTTTTGTCATTGACTAATAAATCAGTACGAATTCAGTTAAAATTCGATATTTCCAACTGTGCTTTGACATGTTCTGTTGTTTGTTCATAACAGTTGACATAGAGTTCGAAATAACAGGGTCGAATTTAGGTCAAGGAGAACAAGGATTAGTTCGAAATAGCAGAGAAATTGAAGTAACCGAGTTCGAAATAGCCAATAGTAAATGACTGAAAAAGTGACGGTAAATCCAAGGGGATTGGGCTGGGCAAAATAGCGGGGACTTTGAATTGACCGAGTTCAAAATAGCGGGGTTTGACCATATTTCATAACTGGTGCGATGTTTCCATTTGTTGTTCAGTAACGTTTTTTTCTCTTACAGACCAAGAAATACGCGGACGTCATTATTCCACGAGGATCAGAAAATTTTGGTGAGTATCAGTAATGTAAAAAAGTTGTTTAACTTCCGTATGATTTAGTGAAGCAATAGCTAGAATACCGCAGAATAAGAATATACTTAGAATAAGGCAGTAATAATTTTACGTACTATTTGCTGAGTAATGCAACTGCAATTGTTTGTTTTGACAGCATATAATTCCAACGTGTATATGTAGGTCGCAGTTCATAATTAGTAAGTAAAGCCCTCCACCATAGTTAGCTTTGAGAATCAGGCTTACACAGTGGTCATCATGCCCTTTTTCCACCACACTGCGGGGGTTATTCGCTAGCGGACGTTACTCGGTCACGTGTCACGATTTCACTAATCACGCGCGGGAGGAAATATTTGATGGGTCATAATCGCAGATATCCTCCGCCCTGTAGTGGGTTTTCGGGAAGTGGGATTCTTGTCTATGTTCCACTTGGATATTATATTGATTGTTTTTACAAACCATGGTTGTATTGTGATGTCACCAGTCGGCCACTAATTGCACAGCAGTCTGGTTTAGTTCAGACAACGAGCACAGCAATGTGTTGTTTAGTTTTTGTAGACAAGCTAAACTCCAAGTTCTTTGAGACAACTTTCTACGCACAACTACAGAATACATTCAAGACTTTTGTGAGCCAAGAAAAGCACAATTATAATCAGTTTTTCCCAATCAGTCGATTTTCCCCAAGCTCCGTGAGGGTAATAATTACGACGCTTATGGCTGTAGTATTGTGCTATTTGAAGACTCCAAGTGGGTCGCCATCTCGAAATTAAATGTTTCTGTCTATCTGGGGAACGACCTCCAGGCGCGGTTACTCAGCATAAGCAACAACAAAGGATCGGTCACGCGTGGCTGACAGAAAGAAAAGCGATATGAACAAAGCAACAATGGTGTACTGCATTCACGAAAATAAATTTGAAAACTGGAAGCACAATGGTCTCGCGAAGCTCGTCTTGAAAAGAGAAGGGAATAGGCACGGGCAATCGTGAAATGATTGAACGGTCAATTCCGACTCCAGGTAAGACGACAATGATGTTATGACCGACAGCATCGTGAACAGAATCGTGCCAAAGAAACGACTCCGCAAAGAGAATAGCGCATGAATTCTGATCAAAAATGACATGAACAGAACACCGCATGAAAAGGAATTGGTAACTTCAGGAGAAAAAGCGGGCTGAAGAACAGACTCCGCAAAGAGACTCAAAAGAAATAGCACATGAAAGCGGATTGGGAATTTCAGCCATTGAAAGCGGACCTAGCAGGCGATTTCTTTGAGGCATCTCAGCACAACAAAGTACGATTGCGATCCTGTTTTGTGTTAAACTCGGATACTTATCCAGAAGGAAAAACTACAAAGGTCAATGGAAATCGAACAATCACCGTGACAAATTGCAAGTACGTTTATATTCTATCTTGTGACTTGATCACTTCAAGAGAATATTAAAATCTGCATGCTGATCATTTTCGCTCGAAGTATTGTTTTAGTATACTTCTGTCGCCTGTTTCGGCTAGTGTATTTGCTCAGAGCAATTGCAACTAAGGGCCTTAAAGGATTTAGTCAGATGTCTTTTTTTCTTTCAAGATATAAAACTGTAACTGTCTATTCGAGAAATGCTGTAAAATCTGACATGCAGTTATTACAACGAGAATCGTTCACAAGCCCTTTGAAGTATGCCTAGATTTGATGCCCGCATATAATTTGAAGTAAACCGTCCAAGTTTTGATTTGATTCTGGGAGAAATCACGCTGTTTTGAGCAGGTTCATTAAATATACATGCCTGAGTCCAGTGCATGCATTCCAGAGTACAAAAATAAAAAAGAAAGAAATCGCATTTTAATTGTACTTCCTATGAATTCAAAACTGAAAAATCAGTGTTCCTTTGTTTTCCGTACTACGGCAGCCGACCAACTTCACAATTCAAGTATTAAATATTTGAGAATGTGCCCGGCAGACTGCATGAATTAATTTGGCATGTCGACCGCAATCGATTCTTTTTTTAATGCAAATGTATAACACACACCATATTTTTCTCCTTTCTTTGCGTGCAGCACTTGACTTTGAAGAAATGATTGCAGCAAAACTTCGGTAAAAGAAAGGCTGCTCTTGTTGAGCAGTACCAAACTGAATAGTCCAATCAATAACAAAGCGATGGGGTACCTGCTATTATTGTATTTCTAGTTAAATTTTAACAGAAGCCGTGATTGCTCCAGCCAACGCTTCATTTTAACCAAATACATGTATGTCCTGAAGCCCTGAGTTTAATTTTGGCTTGATAACCTCTCTCTCCAAATGCCAAGTTACTCGTTGATTCTGGTCTGATCTCTTTCTCTACCAAGAGATGTCAGAATCCTGGTGATCTGAACAGGAGAGAAGAACTGGAAATATTTTTCCTTATGAGAGGGAGTGAGCAGACCACCTAAAACTGAGAATTGAAAAGCTCTTGGAACTATGCGAATGGAATTAAAATGTCGGAGCACAGCAAGGCATTATTAGCAAGTCAAATATTGCCTGGGGTCAAAGATGTTATAGATGCTGTTGATGATTTGCCAGCTGGCATAGGTGACAACAAGATATTTGTGTTGGTGTGTAAAAGGGGAAGTGGGAAGCATGAAATGTTGCTGTCCAGTAGGGGGAAGGGGGCATGGAAATACTGCTGTTACTTTATTCCGTTTTGACTTTGGTGCCTGCGTGTTCAATGACAAGGGAATGGCACGCAGCCTTTTGTTGTTTCACCTGCCAAAAAAGTGCCACAGCACAGGCAGGAAATTTTTTTCCTTTGAACGGTAAACTACTCGCTTTCTCTCTTCACGGGTGTCTGAGGAGTTTCTTACATTTTGCAATGCATCCTTTAGCACGCATTTTGGCCTGCACGCGCGACGGTGAGTGGCACGAATTTGACGTGTGAAATGTCGTTGTCGTCTAAGCAATGAATGACGCATGCTCAATGTAATCAAAGCAGCAAGGCAGCTGTAAGCTCGCAAATTTGTAAAAATGTACTTTTGCGAGGGTATTTATTAGAACTGGCTCAAGGCCACATCGTAAAAATTTCTCAATTTTAGGTATGTGGAAGTTCGCATCCATTTCCGCTGGCCTCCACTTTTGCTGAACTGCGTATTCGGTTTAGTCTAGTTTTGAAAACCTCATTTAGGAGGCAGCAGAGGGTGAAAATTATAAAACTTGGGCCCTGTTTACATGGAAGGAGAGTAACCCTCCCAGGAGGGACACCCTCCTAGAAGGGTCACCCTTCTCTATTGAAATTCCTTGTTCCGTTTACATGATCGGTAGGGTTACTCTCCCAGTAGGGACAACTTTTGACCATGTAAACACTCGAGGGAGGGTTACCCTCCCAGGGGGGCTAAGTTTAGTGGTGCCAGGTTACTATCTCAAATTTCGCGACCGCGCAACTCCTTTCAGACTCTTGGCGAGATCCAACGTTTGGCATGTAAAAGGGGGCTATCTTCTAGCCCTTTTGGAGGGTGTCCCTCCTTGGAGGGTTACCCTCACTCCATGTAAACAGGGCCTTAGACACTCGAAATGGGAGAATTTAAAATTCTTCACCAAGTCCAAATCTTTGAACCGGAAGGAGACCTTCCGGAGTCGCACTGAAAAAAGTCTATCCGTGACTTCATTACTCATGTCATGCACAGCTTATGTTCAACATCTGCATATTCATCAGAGGCCATGATACTCCAGCCTGGGCTGCATTAAAGCTAAATACATGCTTAAAGAAAACACGCCTTTCTTCTTTTGGTTGAGTTTCAAGTCGAATAAGTTTAAATGAAATCTGATAACTTGTTGACATTACTTGCGGTTTTGGTCAAATTCATTTTCGAATTCTTCTTCTCTCAGTTCTCTACAACATTTTTCATTGCTGGTGAAAACTATGTAAAGCAAAGCAAATATAATCAAATGATAGAAATGTTTCGACAAGCTGAAGTCGCTCGATTGCGATCAGGGCTGTCAGTGGTCACGGGTCTAATTCAACTTTGACTTATGCTTGTCAAACCGACAATTTACCAAAACCTCTGTGATAATGGTTCTGAAGTGCAACAGATCTACTGGCAATTCAGGAATACAATGATAACAATCAAAATAACTCCAGAATACGTATTCCCATCTCTTCGTTTCTTCATGCGTATTCGCTGATGCTCAAATTTCAAAGGCAATTGTTGACACAGCATGACGGACTGACTGACTGACGCAGTCTTAACTGCAATAAGGTGGGGCGCTTAAAAATGCCACAGCAAAAACTACGTCGACAATCGCGTTCTCGATTTTGTTGCGTTGTCGGTAATATCGGTACTGCCCAAATTGGGAACAGAACGACTTCCATATTTGGAATCCATTGTTGACAGCACCGGGACACATTCCAGTTGACTGGATCGCATGAAGCTTCGCTTTTCAGCACTTCGTGCAGAACGCGAGCTTAAAAACGACACGAATTTGGCAGAGCTCCTCGCTTTGTAAGGGCAGAGTAAGTACTTACTGCTTGCAGGGTAGCCAAGTGTGTGGTTCTAATTGTATCTGGCACAGTGATGGGAATGATATGATAAACATGACGAGTGACATATAATGTGAACTGCGAAACATAGAATGATAGTAAAAAGTGATCCTTTTAGTTACAGCTGCAAGGACAGCCCAGAAAAAATTTGGGCTTTGATGGGAATCGAACCCATGACCTTGGCGATGCTCTAACTACTGTGAAGCCGTATGGGTGCTGGTCAAGTTTGTGGTTCGAATTGTACCTGTTATTGTGATGGGAATTATATGATATACATGATAAATCACATTTATCATTCTGTGTTCCTCAGTTCAAGTTGAAGCCAAATTTCTTGTCCAGGGTATCCTTGCAACTGCGTAAGTTGCTTCATAACTTCGAGGGTCTCTTTTCACTGCCACTCGACATTTTATTGCACTGTTTCTTTTTTAACAGAAACTTCACTTAGAGGAGTTCTAACGTTCAAATTACCAAACGTATTTGTAAATTTGTATATCTATATTGTAAATTGTGTAAGTGCTTTCATTTTTATGCTCTCTTTAGTGGCCATTGGCCTGATTGTACAGCATATTAAGGACATTCTAAGTGGGAATAAAACAAGCAAAAAGGTTGCTTCTTCGGACAAACCTGGGAGACAGAGGCACTCCTCAGAGTCAAGCATGATTTCTTCAAGGCCACACTGACTCTTCAAGCCACTTCTTGTTGTGAAATCCTGATGAATTGAAGAAGAAAAGATTATTCTGATGTGGAGTAAGACACTATATCATTGCACCACAGAGTCTCACGTGATACTGTTAGAACCTATGATAAAGACATCAAGCAAGAAAACTGCATTAAATATTTGGGACTCATGATCCATTCAAACTTAAATTGGGAACACCACATCTATGAAGTTTCCAAAATCTCAAGAAACATTGGAATACTTTCAAAACTTAGGCATTATTTTCACACTAATACCTTGACTCAATTTTATTACTCTTTAATCTATCCACACTTAACATATGGCCTCATTACATAGGGTAATACATTTAACACTAGTATTAAATCAACCACAACCCTGCAAAAGAAAGCTCTCCGAATCATCACTTCCTTTAAACGTGATACTCATACTAATCCCATTTTCTTTAAGGTGGCTCCGTAGGGTTTTTCCCTGCACTTGCTTGTATTTAGTTTATGACACCAAAACCGTCATATTTTCATTTTATTATATTCTTTCTTGCTCAAATTTGCAGGGTAGATGTTTCGAAAGGTCTGTTGCGTATACGTCTTACTTTTGTCACTCTAGTGTGGTTACTATGGAAACAATACGTCCTTGAAATAAAGGTCTTCTACCCCATTTTCAAACTTTCTGCTCTATTTTCTGGAGTTTTCTTCGGTGAATTTTTCTGAAACTTTCAGTATGTTTAGAAATTTGTATAAGGTAAACATAACTGAAAAAATGTTGGGGTTAGAGGAGCGGATTTCGAGCTAATTAGCAATTTATGTTTTTTGCAAATAAAAACAATTCTGCTCCATAAATTTCCATTAAAATCAAATATTACAAAACCGGATATAATCTTTGTTTGCGTGCAAAATTTAAGACAGATTCACCGAAGGAAACTCGAGAAAAATGCAGAGAAAAACTTGATATTTTACGTGCGTATTGCGCCATCAAATGCAAAATAATGACTCGACAAGATCGGCAAGTGCGCATGCGTTAGCCGTAATTGTAAACATGAGGAGAAAGCGGCGATCGCACGCCAGCAAGTACAGCAAGTTATCTTGGTGCGAAGCTAAAAAGAAACACCATGCAATTCCTGAATTTCTGTCTTGAGAAGCTCGTACTGGATATGTCAGCCACGAATTATGCTGTGCGAACTACTGTTGGCGAAGTCTCGAACAACTTGAGGGTGATAGCTGTTCAACAACTCAATCCTTTTCAATACAAAGCCGTGAAGACGGTTCGAAAGTCGTCAGTTCAAGCCGTCATATGCTAGTCCACTAGCTCCCAACAAGTTTGTTGGCAGTTGTGTCCCATCAAGTTCATTCATACTTATTCAGTACAATTCGTGAATATTTAGTTTTGCGACTGCTCACCTGAGATAATATGCCACAGACTGACACGGGATCAAACTCTGCAGGTTAGTAGGATTTGCAAAGCTTCATAACAACGCCAATAATTTCTGTCTAAGTTTTCTTACTTCCAAGGATTGCTGTCAGTGTTGTGACTAGGCCGAATGTACTGGTTTGTCCATTGCAACTGATGATTGCCGAAATGACCGTTCGAGCCGCGTTTGTCACGGCTGTTCATTTCAAAGTCAAACAGAATAAAATCTGAATTGTAGAACTTCTTCATCGTGTGTTGCTTGTTTAGTTATTGGCCTGACAGGATGTGCAGAAACAATACTTTCAAACTAATTCAATAGAGTTATATACATTCGAAGGTAAAGTGATAAAGATCGGCGATCAAGTAAAGCCGGCGTGTACTTAGTTTGATTGAAAGGCTTGCAAGTTTGGTTTCTTCGTGACACGAAGAACTGTGCACACATCGTAAACGGTTTTTATTCCGAGTTTTTAGAATTTCCTGTTAAATTCAGATTTCCTCCAAAGAATTACGAAAGTCGGGTTTTTATTTCATTGTGATTTTGGTGCCCACGCGAAAATGTGTCTGAAAACCCTATGGAGCCACCTTAAATTCAATATTTTAAAGGTTACAGACGTTTTCTTTTCATACTGCCTTCGTTATGTACCACTTTTCTAACAGTAACATTCCCTTAGTATTCAACGCTTTTTTCCAAACTAGCCAAGTGCATTCTTACAACACCAGATTAGCTTCTAAATTGTCCTTATACCTTCCCCAGATTCGCATTTAACATAAGATACTCTGGCCCAAAAGTTTGGACTACAAAAAACGATAATATCAAATCCAGCACGAGATTCAGTTTCAAAATGCAACTTAAAAATCTGCTTATTAAAGTATACGGCAATATCTGAGAATTATATGATGTATATATGATAAAGTCATTTATAACAGTCGCGATATAATCCACGTTCTGATTGGTCGAAGAGCGTGCTCCATGACTTTATCGTGCACGCCCGTGCTCAATAATATGACGTGAGCAAATGCCGCTTCCTTTCGACTTTTTCTAGCTTTCCTCGTTTATAAATTAACAGAAGCTTTACAACTAAGAAGAAAATAGCTTTATTTTCCGAAGAAATTTGTACTACATGAAGTCAAACCGGCACCCAAAGGAAATCAGTAATCAAGTCTGAAAAATTCTGTATTTCAACGGTCGGCACAGGAAATTGTATGAATCAAAACTCACCTATTTCTCAACGGCTTAATTCTCTTGGACTAGTGAAATCCATCACAGCAAAGATAAATATCCGACAAGCCTTCAATGGCTTTGCAATGAAACGGTGTTCATTCATTCCGAAAGCCGCTATACTTGCAGTGTTTACAGTACAGTTTGCTGGCAGCTCGAATAACAAACAAGTCCACTCGGCAAACATTTTCCGTCTCCTTCGCTTATGGTGATTGTTTACATTCTTCGACGGATCACTTTGCTTCTCCAGACCCGCATTGTCTGCTATAGTTCAAGGTGAATCTCACGTTGTTTTGAAGCGGCGACTTGAAGCGTTCATCTTCAACAATTGTACCGTTCAAAACATTTACATCGTCACGAATTCCAAAGTCACCGAAGTCTGCTGGCTTTCACCATGCCAGGTTAACAGTACTTTCAGTGTTTTTGTCGGTTAAACGACATCTTTTTCATCGACACTCATCAACTTTTAGCTGGCAGAAACCTTAGTAAGTTGTGGCGTGTTTTCAATCATCCAGTGAGAGAGTTTGTTTTGCCTTTTGCGCGTCGAAAAAGAATTTTGCATTCAATCAGAAATGAAAATTTGTTTTCGCTCGTAATTTCGTGTGTCTATGTTATAAAAGAATTGGTTCATGCTTTTAGCTGTGCATCTATCGAGTTATGGATGCACTTGGGAAGTTGGGAGAGCACTCCTGAAGCTAGAGTTGCTCTCGGCTACGCCTCGAGCAACTCTTACGCTTCTCTCGTGCTCTCCCAACTTCCCGCGTGCATCCATAACTCGATAGACGCACGCTAAGCATGAACCAATTCTTAAATATATTTCCGGACTCCTTGCAACTGCTTAAGTTGCTTTACTCATTGCGATCATCAAATTAACAAGTCAATATCTGAGAAGTTATTTTGTTTATGTATACTTATAAGACATATTTCTTTTGTTTTGTAATCTGTTTTATTATTTTGTATTTTGTGCTACCATAACTACATTTATCCAAATAGTTTTGCATGTGTACCTGACTACCCGACTTTTTCTCTAACTAATATTTATCACGTATCCTGTCATCCGGACTAGGTTAGCCTCCTGGTTATTTCAGGGATAAAATGTACTTCCTTTTGTTATTCCTCTATTGTAATGCATGTCTACTCTATTACTAGCAGTACTTTAAAGTACTTTATTAAAATGAAGTTGTGTGTCTGTCTGTCTGCCTGACTAATGAGATGCGATGGGTAGGTGTATTACCTGTTAATCGAGACCTGCAGCATCACGACGGGCGTTACATGTGTGTGTCCAGGTGAAAATTGTTTGACAATTGAGCTTAAGCACCAGGACAGGACAGGATGATGGCAACGTCGGTGAAACAATAAAACTCATTGCAGAAGATTTTTTCTTCGCGCACATGAATATATGAAATTGACATGATCTCGGGTTGTCGTGCTCTTGTGTGCTACTCCAAATGCTTCTTTTTTAGGCTGTTGTGAGGACGTGGACAACATTTTGAGAAATTATGACAGGCGTTCTTAGTAGGAGACGATAGAGACTTTAAGCACCACGACATTGAGACACGACGATGACGTGTTCTGACGTCATAACCTGAAAGAGGCCTGGGACGAGGACCTCGTTCTTGGCGCGAAAAAAAGAGCTTAAGCAAGCGGCGCGACTCGCATGACGATGACGAGTAGAGTTCCGAAAAGTTTATTGTTTTTATTAAGATCCAGTTCAAGAAATGTCTTTTAAAGAGATCCAAGATTTGCTTCTCTGGTGCTACGTCGGTGATGTGTTTGACGATGAGGAGTTTGTCCTTTTGTACGATATACACCAACCAACAAATCTCCACTTTCCACACGTACCCTGCATTTGATCTTGAGCAAATAGAAGACTCCGAATGCTTTGCTGAGTTTCGTGTTCACAAGCACCACATTCCTCTCCTCGCACGTCACTTACAAATACCGGAGACCTTCCAATGTCAAGAACGATCCATTTGTGATGGAATTGAAGGACTCTGTGTACTGCTCAGGCGACTCTCTTACCCATGCAGGTACGGAGATATGATTCCTCGTTTTGCACGTCCAGTACCAGTCCTAAGCATGGTTACGAACACTGTGCTTGACTACATTTACGACCTTCACGTGCACCGAATTACGCAGTGGAACAGCACAATCATGGGCCCACCTCACTGCAACATTACGCTGATGCAATTGCTGCCAGGGGAGCCCCATTTGACAACTGCTTTGGCTTTGTTGATGGTACGGTCAGGCCTATGTGTCGCCCAGGACAAAACCAGAGGATTGTCTACAATGGCCATAAGCGGATACATGCCCTCAAGTTCCAGTCCGTTGCTTTACCAAATGGAATGATTGGCAACATGTATGGCCCAGTTGGTAAGAAATCTTTACTAAAGTTGTTCCCCTTTCATATTTACATTTACATTTTATTGTTTTTCAGAAGGGAGGAAACATGACGCTGGAATGCTGGCTGATTCAGGCTTACTTCAGAGTTTGGAGCAATATGCCATCTCTCCAACTGGCCAGCAAATGCGCATTTATGGCGACCCAGCCTACCCCCTCAGAGTCCAACTACAGGGACCATTCAGAAGAAGTACTTTAGGTAAGACCCTATAAACCATACTTAGATGAAAGGACTCATAATGTTTTTGGAGATACAACTATATTTCCCAATAACTTGAACATTTTCAGTAACTTCGATACTTGCTTTATGATCCTTTTTCAAACAAAATTGTGGAAATTAGATTTCCAAAGCTTGCAAATTCAACTCTCAGGATATTTCCATCTTGTGAAGAGGACCAAATTTCTAATCAACTTTCAATCAGACCAATATAAAACCTGTCCACAAATAGTCAGTGGTGAAATGTCAAATAAACTTGAACTTTGGAGAGTCAAGGATCAGCGAAAATTGTCCATACTGAGAACAAATCTAATTTTCCAACAAAACTTGAACATTATATTTTGGAAGGAATAATGTCAAACGGTTCTCACTTGTTGGCAAACTTCTCCATTAACAGCCTAAGTGCTTGAGCTTGTTGTTCCTGCTGTGCATCAAGCATGGCTTGCAGGTTTTGTAGTTGCTGCTGGTACTGCTGCTGTTGTTGTTGCTGCTGCTGTGCCACCATATTCATTAAAAGAGTTTACTGTTGTTGTGCTGCCCTCTCGTTGCTGACTCTGTGTTTTTTCTCTTTCTGCTTCGGCTTCCTGTTCCTTCCTTCGGAAAATCCATTTCTTCTTTTCTGGATGTTGACTCGTTCGCTGTCTTCTCCTGGATTAATTCCATCACATCACTTACACTTCTCCTGGTATTTTTTCTTCTGTTTCTAGCAACAGTTTCAGTGCCTTCTTCCTTTCTTTTGGCAGTTTGTGCCATCCTCTCCATAGCTTGCTTCCTTATATCTTCTGCTGTCATTTTATCCTCCTTAATTCGTTTATTCTTAGCTGCAGTCTCTGATTTGGCTTCCTTTTCTCTCTCCAAAATATCCTCCACGATAGCATCCAGTTCCGTACATATTACATCAATGCCGGATGCTTTCTCTTCCTCTCTTAGTTTACGGGCTCTCTTCGTGGCCAGAAGTGAGTAGCGATCGAGAACTGATCTCGAGGTCACCCTGAAACTGGGCCTGTTAATTGCGTTGAGAGTGTTTGCGATTTGTTCCCAAGTCCGTCCTCTTTCAGGACTTCTAATCTTGAAGTTGAATGGTTGAGCGACGAGTATTTCTCTGCACAGGTAAATATCGTGCTCCTCAGTCCAATGAAAATTTGTATTCCTAAATGAAGAGAAAAACCGGCGAAAAGAAAAACTCAGTTCACATAGAAATTAAAATAACCTGGTCATCGTAGTATTACGTATACGTTCGCTCAATTGTACATTTATATTGTGGCATGTGAAATGTAAACACGCGCTTTTGACGAACAAGGGTAAAGGTCATCGGCGGCGGCAGAGGAAGTTGCAAGGGGTCCCAAAACGTACAACAGGAAAGATTTCTTGTATTTGGCATGATTCAATTATATGTTGTTTCTCTCCGGGGCTGCATTACCGTCCATCTTGATGTTCCCTAGCGAAGGAGAATTCAGCACTTTTAATATGACAGAAAAGGAGAGAAAAGGCCTTGGAATCGTAGAATAAACTTCACGCGATGTTTCACTAAAAGATATAGATCACACCTTGACCTAAACTAGATAGGAAACTCAAACAGAAACCGATAAAACCCTTACCTATTGACGACGACCCCAAAACCGCAGCTTTCAAGTCGTGGACGAAAGGACGACGACGTCAATATCAAACTGACATGCGCAGTAAGGCCAAAAAGTGGCCATATGACTTCCGGTCGTCGTGTCTCGACGTCGTGGTGCTTAAAGTCTCTGATGAAAGCAATAGAACTTCGACAAATTTGAGAAAATTAAGAATAGGCAAACTTTCAAAGACGTAAAGAATACAGACACTTTTTTGCTGGTTCCTCGTGTTGCCGTCGCCGTCGTAGTTTGCTTAAGCTCCATATTGTTAGATTGCAAACCTGTGTTAAAGGCTATTTGTTACCGTGGATGGAGAACGAAGGTTTCTGGCGTTCCATTTATGTTTCCGTTTTCCTAGATTCTTGAATTGAACTATGTTGCCCTTGTGATACATTTCATTCTCTAAGAGAGCTGATTCTCCACACGCAACCCGGTTCCGAAGCTAATTTTTCAAAATCTATTTTAAGGCTAAAGTACGAACCAATCATATTTGAGCTCTGAAATACGCGTGACCAAAACAAAAAAACGTGGCGGTGAAAAATATGGATGGATTGAAATTAAAAGAGAAGGCTAAGGGAAAGCAACAACCTATGTAGCTTACTGAATGCGATTCAGACTCTGACCAGACAAGCATTCTAGACAGTAGCAATATAGATTTCAGCGACAAATGTTTATCCGAGTTGTCAGGGGTTTCCCCGAGTGAAGAAGAATCGTGTTCAGTCAGACCAAGACGGCAAAAGAGCTGCTTTACCAATACCGCCTCTGGAAAGCCTTCTTGCAGTAAACTTTTAAAAAGCAACGATAGTAAACCTAAGCGAAGATGAAATGCAAACTTTCTGTATAGAACTTGAAGAGAAGGACTCTTGTTGAGGTATATGTTAGCCACAGAATGATTGAGCTTGGCCCCAGACCAGAAGTATTTCACAGCTGGAGCTTGCTTAGAGATTTTCTACTCGGCTCTGACGATATTGATAATATGATCCAACTGTTGGATTTGTAATTTTGTCATTTGAAAAATAACTTGCCTAAGATACTGAAGAAGCACGACTTCAACAAGATTCATTTCTCGTGCGTGCGGACATTCGTTTGCAATTTGTAAGCACGAATAGGTTTTGTTTACAATTTTTCAATTCAACCTCCTCAACTTGAAAGACTTGAAACATCTGAGCAAATAAAGATTTACTTATAACAATTTGGTTGAAGTAGAATTTTGATGCACTTCGAGAATTTTTGTCACTTGGATTACTAAATTAACTAGACTGGCCTTGCCAGTGAGCTCGCGGCGTGAGTTGGGTCGAGACCAGAATATAAAGTGGAAAGTAGGGGACAAGAGCAGAACTCCCAAGAGAGACTTCCAGTTTCTCACCATAAAAATATCACACAGTATAGAGAACTTGGCTTTTGACACCTTGATTAAACTAAAAGTTATTATTACAACACTCATACACTTGCTTCTTAAAGGTTCAGCGACCCTGCATCTTGAGAATGCGTTACATATCTTTTTATGCACAATCGATTATGACAGTTTAACCTTGACTCTTATTTCTAATCAGAGGCCACGATTAATCCAACCTTCGCTTCACTACTTATGTGTTTTCTTTTATTAACTCAATACGTTTCTTCTATCAGGCTTTCGAGTATTCGTGCTCTGTAACAAATATAAAATTGAAAGCGAGGAATGTCACACAAGAGATATTTACAATATTATTGCGCTTTTGTTCACAGTGTGTTCAGTCCATTTGTGACTGCAAACTCAATCCTCAGAATTATTTCGATGTATTTTTCATTTCTGGTATTTAATGAACATTACAAAACAAAGGCTACATGATCGAATGCAAGAAACACTTCAACAGGCAATGTACGATATGCAGAAGAATTTTATGAGACAACAGATGTCATGTACAGAGTAAAGCATAAAGCGTCATTGTTCTACGGCTAAAGGTCACCGTAGCTTTGGTTTCTGTTTTCGCCCTGTTATCTTCCCAAAAGTATTTCGTGTCGCCACAGAAAGTTTCGTCGGGACTAAATACTTATCGGTGACAGAGATATTTGCAATCCCCCAGCGGTATCCATCAAACATTTGTTTACGGCAAAACTCAAAGCTTCCGTGGTGAACGCGAGCCAAAATCTTTTCCTAAAATCCAGTTTATCCGTGCATATTCCACAGAGCCAAATGGTGTTGAGTTTGGATGGGATGCAGTTAACGTTTTCGCTTCACTACTTATGTGTTTTTTTTTATTAACTCAATACGTTTTTTCTATCAGGCTTTCGAGTATTTGTGCTCTGTAACAAACATAAAATTGAAAGCGAGGAATGTCACACGAGAGATGTTTACAATATTAGTGCGCTTTTGTTCACAGTGTGTTCAGTCCATTTGTGACTGCAAACTCAATCGGAATTATTTCGGTGTATTTTCCATTTCTGGTATTCAATGACCATTGCGAAACAAAGGCTACATGATCGAATGAAAGAAACACTTCAACAGGCAATGTATGATACGCAGAAGAATTTTATGAGGCAACAGATGTCATGTACAGAGTAAAGCACAAAGCGTCATTGTTCTACGGCTAAAGGTCACCGTAGCTTTGGTTTCTGTTTTCGCCCTGTTATCTTCCCAAAAGTATTTCGTGTTGCCACAGAAAGTTTCGTCGGAACTAAATATTTATTGACGACAGAGATATTTGCAACCCCCCAGCGGTATCCATCAAATATTTGTTTACGGCTATTCTCAAAGCTTCCGCGGTGAACGCGAATCAAAATTGTTCCCGAAAATCCAGTTTATCCGTGCATATTCCACAGAGCCAAATGGTGTTGAGTTTGGATGGGATGCAGTTAACTTTTACACACAAGTAACGAGCAATTCACTGGCCACATCTTGAGTTGTTTAGCGAAGTCAATTACGTCATCGCCCAGCACGTGATAATATGAACCAATCACCGTGTGCTGATTCTCGACCCACAAAAAGGAAAAAAAATTGCGTTTTTAAGCTCGCTTGGGCCCCAGGCCCCCGCGAGCAAAAATATTCGTACCCAGGCCCCACACGTTCCATACCTTCAAGTAACGGAATACACTGCATGCAGACCAAAATCCTTCATATAATCAAAAACACGATCAGTGAACCACTGAATCGTCTAAATCTATACAGCTTCTATTTATTTCACAAGTGAAAAATATAAACTTGTAGGAACTACAGTGTAAAATAAGATATCATTATTATATGGCTAGTTTCTGAGCGGGCAATACGCGCGAAATGGCGCATTCTGATTGGTTGTCTGAGCGGGCAATATTTTCCTGTACGGCCCACTCAGATTCAGTTTGCACATGTGGATCGTGAATGATTACTGGAGTAGATGCTAAACGTTTGCCATAAAAGGCCCAGAAGTTCAATGGGAGGTTTAAACGTTCCGGATACTCACTGTTAAGTTGTGATGATCGGGAAAAGCTTACAATATGGGAAAATTTCCGTTACGAAGAAGGAATCAAAACACTCGAGGGAAAATTTGCTTGCGAGCTCAGCCGTCATTGACAACAAGTGCTGCAGATCTATGGAGGGTTGTTTTACCCCTGTGTTGAAATTCGCACACTTGCTAGGAAGAAAGTGGAAAGCGAATAATCACCGTGAACAGTTATGACTAAAACACCGTGCAAAAATCAAGTTTTGCAGACATATTTGCTCGTCATGGCGCACTGTGAAGCCTGTAAATATATTTTTCACGATGCACCAGAACTCTATATTTCGAAATCAATGTCTGGGACAAAGACGCCGTGGTGATTTGAAGATGTTTAGTTTGCTGGGAGAAAACCTAAACGCTCCACGAGGAGGCAGGAAAATTAATTGGTGAGTTTTGAATAATATAACTTTTAACGATGTGTCGGTCGTGGTGTGTGATGAAATGATTTTCCTTTAGTGTCATTTTGCCTTCTACATTATTGTGTATGTAAGAAACTTATTCAAAAGAATAAAATATACTCTGAGTTACAAAGCAGTTTCTTCTGGAAAAAGACAAGACTGCAGTTTTTTAAAAGCTTTAGTGAGCGAGCAACTGCTCGAGGGCGAGCTCGCGCGAAGCGCGCTCGGGCCCATAAGGCAACGAAAAAAAATATATATATATATACAACAAATTCCCGCAGACAATCAGTGAAAAAAGTATTGAGACACTCTTAAGATTTCAGTAAATTCTGTACTAATTCAGTTGAAAACTACCCCCCCCCCCTTCCCCTCGTTCAATGTTGATCTGGCGTTAACCTATTTTTCCAAGGTTTTGCAACATTGTACAGGGGGAGGGGGGAAAGAAGCGTTCTTCGGCTTTTATAACGCTTAATTATTGACCTGTGTCTAAAATATGTAAATTTTGTGTCCCAAGAACTTTTGTCACTGATTGTAGTAAGCATTTTTTGTAAACATGAACTTTACATATATAATTGTTGTTCATGTTATCAATTGAGACGAACATGATGTACAGGTTTTACATAGCACATTTACTATATAAAACGTTAGTTTGGGGTGTCGTGGTAGATGATTACTTCAATGATGGCGGTTTCCCTTGCTGTGTCAGGCCACTTTGAATCTTTACATTGTGTAAATCGTATTATAAATTCGTTAATGGTTGATTTTGAAGGATCAAAGTCTTGTTTCTTTTAAAAATAATGTTGCTCCAGATGGTAATACCTCACCGCTTACTACATGCATGTTTCTACCAATAAAATTAGACAAATGAACTTTTTGATCAGTAATGTCTGACCACACGAAGCAAACCATTGAAAAAGGGAAAGTGGTGTCCCTAGTACGAATTTCCATATACCTTGCCTCAAAAATTGTATCTTTTAATGTTGCTTCCAAGTTTCTAATAGGTGTTTGCACATTTCCGTTACCTTCAGCAGCTACAATCATGGCCAAAAGGGTTGGGACGATACCAATTTCCCCCCTCCCCCAAATCAATGTTGGAATATCAGCTTCACACAGTACGTAACATGCACCAACTCACACCAACATTTATTCAGGGGGAGGGGGGTATCATAGCTACCTCTAATGTTAATGATTTTGTTTCAGTACAAAATACATAGCCTTGGGGTAAAGCAGTAAGTCGTAAATCAATATTCAGTCAGCATCGTCCCAACTAATTTTGGCCATGATTGTCTCAATCGAGATTTTTGCAGGTAAATGCGTCTAAAATGGAGGGAATATAAGCTATGACTTAAATATTTGGGGGAATTATCGTGTACCTATTCACGAACATTTACCGGCATGACAACATTTCTTGTAGAAGTGCAATTTGATTCGGTGGTCCGATTTCACTTCTGTCCGGTAGCGTGACTGACGAGCCGTGTTCGTGACACGTAATTAAATTGGTACTGTTTTACTTCAAACCGGCCCAGAAGTAGTCTTAGATTACTGCAATTTGGTTTTCCTGTACATTGTCCTGGTCACGAAGTTATGTGTCGGAACATCTCGTGCCGTATTTACAGAAAAAGACACACATACGTGGCGTGCTAATGCAAACACTTCTTACTTGTGATTTACTCTAGAAGTAAACACTATGGTTTATAAATGTTCAATTTCCCCCGAAAAACGAGCACTGGCACTTTATTTGAGACGAGAAACGTGTGCTTCGTACTCCGAGATAGCAAAGAAATGCAAAATATTGAAGTCATCAGCACAGCGCATTTTCCAAAGCAAGACCATGTCGCAGACTGTAAAACCCGCCAAAAAAGTGGGCAGGCCAAGAAAATTCAACAGGAGAAGTCTCCGTGTACTTGAGAGAAATCTACTGCAGTTACGAAAAGAGAAATTCAACCTGACGGTCAAACAGTTGGTGGAATACAGTGGCCTTAGTCTCAGAAGTGCAAGTCGTCGGACTTACAGTCGATGCTTGAACGACATGGGTTTCAGATTCCTTCAGGCCCGCAAGAAGGACTTTTGAAGGAAAAAGACATAAAAGCCCGCCTTCAGTACGCCAGAAAAATGTTATCACACGAACGAAACAATCCTGGATTCTGGTCGAATGAAGTTGGCTTCTACTTGGATGGAGTGTCATTTGTGTATAAACACAATCCCCTAGCCGGAGCTGTCTCTCCCAAAGCTCGTGTTGGGCGCAAGAAAAGTGAAGGACTCCAGGTTACAGCAAAGGGATCGAAGGATTTGGCCGGAGGTAAACGGTTGCACCTGATGGTTGCAATCGCCTTCGGCAAAGGAGTTGTACTCCGACAGCCATACGAGAAACTGAATGGACAGTTCTTTGCAGATTTTATAAAGGAACATTTTAATGTAACTTTTGCACGGGCTGGACTAAACAATAATGGGAAGCGATTATTTGTTATGGACAACGATCCTTCACAGAACAGCTGTGTTGCACGTGCAGCTCTTGAGCAAGTAGAATGTGAACTGGTATCAATTCCAGCCCGTTCACCTGATCTGAACCCAATAGAAAATATTTTCCATATCGTGAAATCGTCTCTTGAGAAAAACGCTATCGAATTGAATATTACATCTGAGTCCTTCGAACAATTTCAAGAGCGCGTATTAACTCTCGATAACATCTGGTGATGTATTTCAACATGGGAGCACAATCAGAGAGGCGTGCCACAGGGCAGTGTCCTAGGACCCTTACTTTTTAATATATTTCTGAATGACCTTTTCTATTTTATTACCAAAGTCAAGCCTAATGCATACGCTGACGATCAGCAACTGCATAGCTCGGATACGGATCACCTTGCCCTGTATAATAGAATGAATAGTGAATTATCGGTAGCTGCTAATTGGTTTAGGCAAAATGGCCTCATGGCCAATCCTAGCAAATTTCAAACACTCATATTCGGAGAAACAGATTTGGATTTCTCATTTACAGTAGATGCAGTGAAGATAGAGAAGTGTGATGATATAGATTTATTGGGAATTAATCTTGACTCCAGACTTAGTTTTAAAAAGCATACATCACATATCTGTGAAAAGGTTAACAATCAGATTAGGGTTATCGGACGCTTTAGAAAGCTTCTTTCGGGATCTATAAAGGTACGTTTATACAAAGCGTTTTTACAACCTATTTTTCATTATTGTAGTATTGTATGGCACTTTTGTGGTGCACGTAATTCTGACAAGCTAGAGTTAGTAAATAAGCAGGCGCTTCGCTTAGTTCTAGGGGACACATCAAGCTCTTATTCAGTACTACTCAGAAAGCTCAATATGGTATCCTTAAAGGACAAGAGAATCCAGAACATGTTAACTATGGTTTACAAAGGCCTATGCAACATGGCTCCTGGATATATCACATCACTCTTCCACGAGCGCACTCATAGTACATACAACCTAAGGGGACAAAGGAAACTACAGATACCAGCGGTTAGGACCACAACTTTTGGCCTCCACTCTTTCAAGTATCTCGCTGTCTCGGCCTGGAATAGTTTATCAGACGCTGTAAGAACGTCGGACACCTTGTCTACGTTCAAGCGCGGCATTAGGAATTATGTTCTAGCGTGATTCTCGGGTTTGCGTTTTTAGCGCTACTCTCGGTGTAGCGTCAGATTTAGTAAATATCATTTATTTAGTATATATCCGTAAATATGTATTTTTTTTCTATATATTTTTATTTTTATTTATTTTAATTTTTATATCTTGCATATATATAAATATTGTAGTTTTAATCTCCTTTCTTTCGATATAATGTAGTTATTTTTAGGCCTTTCTTAGTTTTGTTGTTGTATGTTCGGAGAAACTAGCACGTCTAGTGCTACTCATAAATCCGAATGGAAATAAAGTTTATGTATGTAACATCGAAATCGCAACTATTGACCGAGCTATAGAAAACACGCCAAAACGCCTAAGATCAGTTGTTACTGGTAAAGGCTATAGAACAAAATATTAGAAAGATCTAAACGGTGAATAATAAACAATCGGAGACTGGCACGCGACTTCTTGTCTGGAATATCTTCTCCCGCTGTCAATATTCCGTGACAATACTCCACACAAAATCACGTAAAACAACCGTTATTGGGAACTTTTTCCCAAACTTAAACCGCAAACTGATAGAATAACGTAGAGCCCTACTTTTGAGAATCTTTTGACTGATATAAAGTTTAAACTAAGAGAATTTTTAACATTATTCCGCTGAATTGGAAAATTAGAATAATAACAGGTAATTAAATCTATTTATGGCTCTGACGGAGTAATGTCGATATTTTCCAAACGGTTCGATGAATCATCAAAATCTTGCTATAGAAGACGTATTTGTCCGTTAGCCTTTCTTCTCCGGTCCTTGAACATGTTCAAACGGTTGATCTTGATGCGTAATAACTGGATTGATGGGGAGTAATGTTGGGGTGTATTGTTTATTTGTCCGTTGCACTCCGGTGACCTCGACCTCACACGACGCATAATCAGTCTTTGTTACTGAGGATTAGTTCTGCAAAGCAATGTCCGCAGGGAACAAGCTGCAATTGCTCGCACTGGGGAATCTGCCGCCAAAAATTGAAGAAACGCCATCTGACATTCATCATTTCGGTGTTTGCGCGGTCGATCATGGTGCCTTTGATCAGGGTCAGTGGAGCATCGGCTGTCGCGAAGACTGGCGTGTCCTTTGTCATCTCGATATCGCGTTTGCAGAAATTCTTGGGTGCTGGCAGATGCATCGAGTCGCCTTCCAGAAGCTGCAGAAGGTCTGCCCACGCTATAATGGAAGGTTTCCACCGAAAGTCGTTGAGAAAGATAACTTCAGCCTCTTCTGCTCCTACCCATGCAAACGTACCAGTCGCTGGATTAGAGAAGCTCTTGTAAATCAACTTGAGTGGCGAGAGAATAAAGGTTTTCCCGGAATTCGCTGGGCCGTGGATGTAAATGTTACGATATATCCCTCTTCCCAGTTCCAGGGCATTGTAGATGGCTTTAGCGAACGAAGATACGGAAATTTTGTTTCGTTCTAAGACGGCGGTTGCTGCGCTCTGGTACTGGCCTTCGCATCCTGGTACGCATTGCGAATCACGTACCTCCTACAGAATTTCATCGCGGCTCTTCTTCGTGCGGGCGGACTTCTCTGCGCCGCTCAATTCTTGAGCAATTGCCAAGCAGTCATCCACGACCTTTGTTCCCCTGTTACATATAAACTTGGCCAGGTTAGTTTTACCTTCGCGGTTTTGCGAGGCAGCCAGAGCCATGAGCTGCACACGGCTTTGAATTTTCCTTGACTGAATCAACTGGCTGACATCATACACGGAGAGGCCTCTCTTTCTGCGTTTTCGACTGCCACCGGCACCGCGAGAACCGACAGCCTTAGCTTTGTGACACTCAATCGCCTTCTCGGTTCTCGGAGGAGCCTTGTCTGTCAAGTCCAGGTGATTGTCAGAAAGTAAACATTCAGTGTCTTCCTTAACGGTGTACCGATACGCACTGTAATATGTATTATGATGAGCACTGAAATGAACTTGAATGCCATAGTGTTCATCTAAGTAATTTCGCACCGAAATCCACCTACTCCTTTTGCTCAACTTGAGAGCCATATGATAGTGAAAAGTATTCACATCATCAGAATCACTGGTGTTGGCATGCATTTCGCGACAAACCATCCACTGTATAACTTGGGCAGCTGTTGTTTCACTCCAGGCATGTGTAACTGCCTCAGCAAAAGCCCGTCTGCCATTAAACCTGTTTAAGTCAGCACGACTGTACATTATTAGATATACAAGGCGCGGCTCTCTTGGCCGAAGATCACGCTCACCAGCTGCCATAATACCAACGGCCAGTTTCAAATTTCGCGCCACTGCTTCCAGAGTTTAATGCAAATGAGCAAATTCCATTGTTATAGCTAACATAATTAGACCAGATGTTTGAAACGGCCCTTATAGACTATCCTGACTGCGTACTACTGGCCTCCGACAACATCAATAGTTTTTTTTTAACATTTTCTCTTGTAAATTATTGCTAATTTAGAAATCCATCTTAAAATGCGTTTTTTGTAATAAAACAGAATATGGCTATATTCAAAGTCTATAAGGAACTGACATTGTGATAAGATAACATTCTATGAGCTCTACAGCCCGCTAAAGGGCCGCCTTATTTAACAACTGTTATCCGACCACACCCATAACAACTCACACAATCATGGCCAAAAGTTTGGGACGATACCAATTTCCCCCCTCCCCCAAATCAATGTTGGAATATCAGCTTCACACAGTACGTAACATGCACCAACTCACACCAACATTTATTCAGGGGGAGGGGGTATCATAGCTACCTCTAATGTTAATGATTTTGTTTCAGTACAAAATACATAGCCTTGGGGTAAAGCAGTAAGTCGTAAATCAATATTCAGTCAGCATCGTCCCAACTAATTTTGGCCATGATTGTTGAATTTTGTGCAATACATTTTGTATTTATGAATGTTTTAATTCATAAATTATTTTTAAACTGCTTTTACTTAAACATGAATCATGCAACACCCCCAACGACTATAGCGATTAATGCTATATTGTCTTCATGGACTTTAGCACTAACTTTTTTGTGTGTATTCTTTTTAGTAGGTGAATTATTAACTATTGGTTTCTGTGGCAACTTTCAACTGTCAATTTTCCAACCAGAATCAACAACATACTGGATCTGATCCTTACCAATATCCCGAGCTGACCAACCTTCAAGGATTTGAAGATGTTTACAACACAGATCATAAAATCTTAAGCTTTGAACTCAATCTGAATATTCAAAGGAAATCTAAAACAAAGCGTACTGTTTACAACTTCAAGAAAGCAAATTGGCCTGGCCTAAGAGAACTGCTCGAGCACACCCCCTGGGACAATATGCTTTGTTCCTAACGATGTCGACGAGTCGCTTAGTATTTGGTGTGACTTGTTTATCTCAGCTGTTAATGAGCATGTTCCGAAATGTACAAAGAGGTATGTGGGCGATCATCCGTGGATTGACGCAGAGCTTTTGATGCTCATCCAAAAGAAAAACAGTCAAAGAAAGAAAGCAATAAAGTCGAAATCTCCTATTGACTTTGAGAAGTACAAACTACTCAGGCGGAAAACCAAACAAATGATCTGAAAGAAAAAGAAAGATCAAGCTAACAAACTAAGAGATTCTGTGATAGAAAAACCAAAGCGTTTTTGGTCGTTTATAAAAACTTCGACAAAGATAAACCAGAAGCTCATTTTTCTCAGAGACGGCCAATCATTTGTAACGGAAAGTGTGGGAAAGGCCAATCTCTTAAACAACTTTTTTAACTCAGTATTTAATCCGCCTGACTCACAACCGAAGCACAACCACAAATACTGAAGACTAGTTCAATGGAGTTTTCTGATGTCCACACTCGACGACAATAAGGAAATTATGGCGTAATCTTTCGAACTTAAGTGTTGATAATCTGAACACGCCGAAGATTTTATTTAATAAATGAGAATATGATCCTTTCGTGGAGCAGTTCGAACTGTAAACAAACATGAACATTACAATAAACGAGCGCTTGATACAGGAAACGGCAAAAAAATAAAAATTAAGCCAATACAAGTCAGAGAAATACTTACAGATTTTGCTACATCTAGAAGATAAAAAGCCGATTAGAAAGCTGAGGCAATTAACAAAATATTCAAAACGGAAAAAATTCGTCGAGCGTATGGCTTGTCTGCAACCCATAATAATAAACTAGAACCCAGAAATCTGGTGGAACGTACGAACAAAGGAAGGCGACGTTTGTTTTCGATGAAAACCTCTCTTGTAAACCTCAATTTACTATCATTTGTATTTAAGTTTCCAAATTCATTAGCATTGTCTGTAAATCTAGACAATATCTACAATCCCGGCCAAAAGTGTTGACACATTCTCCCCTCCCCAAATTCAATGTTGATAAATATATTATTTAGCAAACAGTTTTTCGTCAAAGTCTTACCGGAACTCTTTGCAATTTCAAGCTACAACATTGATACGGGGAGGGGGAGGGGGTGATTAAAAGCAGTTTTCTTTGGAATTGGATGACTCACAGCATGGTAGTTTTGACAAAAGTATCACATTTAAAGCATGTGTCACTACATTTTGTCCGGGATTGTCTGAATGCGGCTTTATAATTCTACACGTAATGGTTTTCCAGAAAAGTTTGAAAACGCAGTGGAGTTTAAGGAACACCGATTGCTTTATTTTTGGCTGAAATGTAAGCGTATATTACCTCGAGTTAGAATGAAGCATCCTCTTACAGTAATTGAATAAGTGCGCGTCAAGTCGGATCACGTTTCAAGAGAAGATTGCTTTAGATCATAAGAGTTTGTGTATTCTTTATGATCCTATACAAGGGTCCCATATTTCCATCGAATTGCAAAATTCAACAATGGGCAGTGCAACCTGTTCGAGATCAGCACGGGTGAAAGTCACTCGAAAATAGACCAGTAATACATCTACATCATGAAAAGTGCACATACAACGAGTAATACATTACTGAGTTCAAATCGTACCCCAAATAGAGCCACTGAGTGAAGGGAAACGTCGGTTATAGAACTGCTTTGTCGTCGGTGGAAGTTTTTAAGTGTCACTCAACTCCAAAAACTTGATAAAATGGCATGTAACGCAACTGAATTAGATTATTATGTTAATTAGTTCAAATTGGCAGAATAACGCACGCTCTCGCGTCATTTAAATTTCACAAAAAATTGGACAACTTGTTACAAACCACTTGGAATGACATGAAGAGTGATATTTTATCCAAATAAGATATAAAACTATAGCTTGTGTTGCACTTATTTAGGATTTCCAACGGTTTACATCGATACAACGGTTTGCACCACAGAGTGAAAGAGGATTAGACAGATTCTGTTTTAGTTCATAGTTTAAACCGTGTAAACCGTGAGTAGTAGCAAAATGTTGCTTTTGGAACACACCCCACCACCCCACCCATCCCCAACCCACATTTCGCGAGCACACTTCGTTTTACAAACGAAGTGTGACGTAACCACAAAAACGGGGAAACCTCCATGGTAACAAAAATTGATTTAGAATATATAATAATGGCTTAAAGAGATTGAGAAAACAAAGAAAGATGCCGACTCTAGACGAACTAAGAACAGGCAAAGCTAAAGAATTAGACATTAGACGTAGGTCAAAAATGAAGTCAGAGCTTGAGGAGGCGATTTTGAAAGCTCAGGCAAATCAGAAAGAAGTTATTAGGAATCCAGTTCCACCCCAAGAACTATTTTACGTAAAAAGATTGAGAAACCAATCCCTGCCTCTAGAACCATTCTTCCTAAAGGTGTTAAACCAATTCCTGCTCCTAGAAAAGAAGAAAGTTGGTTGGATTGGTTTATAAATAATTTAAGAAGAGTTGGTGAAGGATTTATTAAAATGATGACTAAAGGCAGAACAAGGGATGGTGCAGAGAAATTATTAAGGAAATTATTGAAGAGTTTTACAAGACAATGTCACAATTTTTGTTGGAAAAGTCAGAGAAATTTGTTCATTTTGGATCTGGTTGGGACTTGAAAGGGTTGAATATTTGACTATTAAAGTTGACGAATTTACACCAATATCTGGAGGAACTTATGTGGATCTTCCAAAAAGGATAGTTAATAAGAAGGCAGTAACCAACGTAAAAAACGATGACAATGAATGCTTCAAGTGGTCTATTTTGAGAGCACTCAACCCAAAGAAAGATAATCCTCAAAGGATAGATTCATCCTTGAGAGAGACAGTTAAAGATTTTAATTGGGAAGGTGTTAAATTTCCAGTTGATATTAAAAAAGGACCATTGATTTTTGAGAAAAATAATCCAGGACATAAGATTTGTGTTGGTTGGGTATGATGATTGTCAACGAGAGAAAAGAGGATTTTTTCCATTGAGACCAGTGAAAGAAAAATCTGACGACAAAGTAATAGATTTATTACTTTACGAAGGACATTATTGCTTGTGACGACACAAGCTTTAAAATGGAGCGATTTTCTTTTTATTATTTTTCTGGGTTACAAATCTGCATGTGGTGATTGGTTCATATTATCATGTGATTTGTGATGACGTTGTGATCAAGTGACTTGGCGGGCGAGCAGTTTCGCCGTTTTGAAGACAGCAAGTTGCTTGCCTTAGTTGGCTCTGTGGATTATTTTATGGACCGCTCATCTTACTTACAAACGCATACGCCGGCTGCGGTAGACCCACACTAAATTTCATTGAGTGGTTTTGGCTTGGGTCGGTCCGAAGAATCTGATATCCAGAACCTTGAGAACTTGAAGGAACAAGCTGAACGAAGGCGCTCGAGATACAAAGACGAAAACCTGTGTAAAGACGGCGAAGCAACTTCGCGATTCTTGACAAGCGCTTGATAGCGGATTATATGGAACTGTTTAGCATGAAGGTGAACTTGAAGGTACTTTGTATTCTTTTACTTTGTATTATTCTTGCTGATACAAGTAAAGCGTCAGAAAATCTGACTTGTTTGGGATCAAAATTTCACTCTGCTGTGCATTTATGTTGTTGTTGCGACATTTTGGCTCGGTGCCATGAAGGTCAAACAATCAGTGTAACAGATGGCGTTATTATTTGAAAATTGGGAAAAGGCTGAGGAAAAAGTGACCGTTGGTAGATCTCGCTTCGCTCAGTTTTATTGTATTCCCACAAATGTTTATGTGAAAGAAAACCGAAGTCCTGCAAGACGAAGTCGTGAGCCGAGCCACGTACCCTTGAATAACCTTTCACGCATTTTGAACAAGAGTAGAAAAAGCAGGCGACTAATACGAGAATACATTTCAAAGAATGTCCCAAAGTCGTCAAAAGTTCATGATTATACCCGAGCTTACGTACTTCACAATGCTAATGCGTTCCGTGAACGTGCATGTAAACAACATGGAAACAATAAAAAGCCACAGATGGAAATGGAAAAAGAAAGTTAGGATCAATAAACCATCGCTGCGAGAAAGCTAGAAGCTCAAAAAGAAGATTGCCAAAAGTAACCGAGGTGCTAAGATACGTTTGTATTTTAAAATGTGTTAAAAAACAGGCATTGCAAGATCAGACGTATTCAGAGATCAAAATCACAGAACCAAGTAAAATGCGTTTTCTCTGTCAAGGGATATAGAAAAAAATTCCGGTCCTTCAGTTGTTGATCCAAACAAAACGATCATCGGTTGGCTTTCTGGATGCACGGAAGCCATACTTTAAGAGCGATTTTGGTTTGCATCGTTTTTAAGCGTCGGAAGACTTGAAAATAGCCGTACACAAATGCTTGATGTGTTACCAGCGGGATCCCCGTAAAGTACGAAGGGTTGTGTTTTGCAAATGCTCGATTATAGATACCGCTTCAACCAATGTATCTGTGTTCTGAGCAATATTTGTGTGAAAGAACATCGAATAAGTAGTAGAAGACGTGTCGAAACTTGATAGAACTTGAACTTTTCCCTGTGGGCAGAGCGTCTCCCTTTGTCGGAAACTCTGCGGCTTTGTGTAACGCACGGCGTATACGAACAGTCGGCGTTTAACTTCGTTTTGCGTGCAGTAAAGGTTCTTTGTTTATTGTCTGAAGATACTGAATTACTAATAGGTTTGAGGCAAATATCACACGAGATTAAGATACAAGATCTGTCAATGAAATGTCACGAGCATAATATCATAGAACGGGGAATACCGAATCATCAGCTACTTAGCTTTCACTCACGCCGCTTTAACAAAAGCAGGAAAGACCGGCAGGCGATTACATCGAGAATATTTGTCACTGAATACCTCGAAGTCTTCAAAAGCTCAAGGTTGATATTCGACTATCCGAGCCGTAATGTTCGCTCCACAAGCCTGTGATGCACGCCTTTGTTGTCACGGTATTCAAATGTCTGCAGCTTCCGATAGAGATTAATTTCGTATCGACCCAGAATTTTGCGTTAAAGCTTAATGCATAGCAGTCTTGAACATACTAGTGATCAGACTTGTACATGTAGGATGCGTAACGTCTGAGATGGCTTTTTCATACGAAGTAATTTCATCATGGGAAGTGTCATGTTTTAATGTGCTACAGAGATAAGTTTAAAAGCTTTCAATTACAGCTACTTGAACATGATGCACACGCCGGGAAGATGAGATAAAGCTATTACGCTGTCTTACAGCTACTTAAGATGTTGGGTATTCCCCAGTCAATCCCATTACAAAATGACAACACAGTTCCTCCACAAAACATGTCAGCTTGAAAATTCACTCAACAAGGTTGCCAGGTTGTATAGCAAGCGTCACACAAGTACTGTCACGTGCATCGGAAAGCAAGCTCCAAATGCTTCCGGCAAAAACGATCACTCGAGGCAAAAGCAAATCACTCATTGAAAATATTATTCCGTATGAAACATCATACACGGCATGAGTCGGGAGCTATGAAAACTGGGTTGTTGCAAACGAAGAATATTCCTACGGGGCCTTCGATAATTGTTTTCTCTCAATTATTATAATACACTTTTTCGTGAATATCTGTTTGATCGAAATTAGAGGAAAAGAGGGCAAGAAAAATAAAGGGAGCTCTTGGATCCGTCATGTGCAAAAACTGACTCGGCTATAATATCTTTTGCATATAAACGCACGACAAAAGTTCCTCTCCCGGGACCCCGCGTGTCTCTATTCATTGTACTAATGACGTCACAAGCGCACTGGCCACGGGCCTGTCTTGTTGTGTTATAAATTCATTGTCGAGATTATTGAAGAGTCAATATACAAAACGTCGAAATAAGGTAAATGTTTGTAGGAATTGTTTTAACCATTTTTATGACAAATATTTCGAAGAACATGAGAATGTTTGTTTTTCAAACGAAGGATCGGCAGCCAAAATGCCAACTCATGAAAAAGTTTTTAAATTTAAGAACTATTATAAGGAGTTCAAACTTCCTTTTGTGATATATGCTGATTTTGAGTCTTTCAGCAAAGTGATTGTAGACGATGAGTCTAAGATGAGTGAAGAAACAAAGGAAAGATTGTTAAAACTTGGAATGAAAAAACGACAAAATAAAGAAAAATCAAAATCAGATAAAAATCTTTTACCACAAACATTCAAGAACATATTCCATGTGGATTTTCATATACGATTGTTTGTTTTGATGAAAGTCTCATGAAACCAAAACAAGTAGTTTACACAAAAGAAAGCAAAGAAGATGTTGAAATTGTTGAATTCTATGATTGATCGTGGGATAAGAGAGATTTATGAAAAACATTTGAAAAACCCAAAGAAGATGATTTTTGGTGAGAAAGAAAAATAATCTTACCATTCTCAAGATGTTTGTTACATTTGTAAAGGTTAAGAGGGAGATTTTAGTTCTGATAGTATGGGCTTACTAAAAGTCAGAGATCATTGTCATTTGACAGGAAAGTTTAGAGGAGCAGTACATTGTAAATGTAATTTGAAAGTCAGAACACAAAGAACGATTCCCATCATTTTTCATAATCTTCAAAATTATGATGCACATTTGTTCATAAAGGAATTAGCAAAAGATGGAAAGAGAGTTAATTGTATTTCACTCAATGAAGAGAAATATATTTCTTTCACTAAATACGTTGATGAGAGGTGGATGAGGAAGTTGCTCAGGATAAGGAAGGAAAAATAATACTGAATGAAGATGGTTCAGAGAAAATGACGTCAATGAATATGAAGCAAGATTTGTTGATAGTTATAGGTTTTTGTTGAGTAGTCTTGACGGATGGTTCAGACACTTGAAAATGAAGATTTCAAAATAACATCACAATTTTTTGAAGGAGATTAGTTGAATCTTTTAAAAGGAAAGGTGTATTTCCTTATGATTATTTTAACTCTTTCGAAAGATTTGAAGAAAAGGATATTTCAAATAGTGATTATGAACATGCACAAAAAGTTTGGAAAACTTTTAATATAAAAAAATTTAAAGAATAACATGATCTTTATTTACGAACGGACGTTTAACTCCTGGCTGATGTTTTTGAAAAAGTGTTTGTATGGAATCTTGTGGGCTTGATCCTGCTCACTATTACACATCACCTGGTTTGATTTGGGATGCATCTTTCAAGATGAGTGGAGCCAAGCCAGAATTGTTAAAAGATTATGATATGTTTATGATGTTTGAGAGAGGAATAAGAGGCGGAGTATCAATGATAACGGGGAGATATTCAAAGGCAAATAACAAATATATGAAGAATTATGACAAAAAGGTAAAAACACATTTATTAAATATTTGGATGCAAATAATCTTTATGGATTAGCTATGTCAAAAAAGATGCCTTATTCAAACTTTGAGTGGGTATCACAAGATATCTTTAATGAGATGAACAATATTATTAAGAAAAATGGAGGGGAATTGAAGAAAGTTTTACCATCAATTCTTGAGGTTGATTTGAAATACCCAAAAGAAGTTACACGATTTTCATAATGATTATCCATTAGCACCAGAGAGAAGAAAAATAAAAAAAGTTGAAAAGTTAGTTTCTACTTTTTATGACAAAGAAAAATATGTGCTTCATCATGAGTTATTGAAATATTATATGAAGATGGGTTTGAAGGTTAAAAAGGTTCACAGAATTATCACCTTTGATGAAAAAGATTTCATGAAGGATTACATCTCATTTAATACGGAGAAGAGAATGGCTGGGAAGACGAAGTTTGAGAAGAACTTTTATAAACTCATGAATAATTCTCTTTTTGAAAAACGATGGAAAATATCCGAAATCGAGTGGATATTAGACTTACGGCCCATGAATCACAATTTTCTAAGTTAGTCAAAAGTCTAATTATCGAGGTAGAACCGTCTTTAGTGAAAATTTGGTTGCTGTTCACATGGGTAAAACTAAGACTTATTACAACAAGCCAATTTACCTTGGGATGGCCATTCTTGATCTAGTAAATTGATCATGTATGATTTTCACTACGGTTACGTCAAGAAAAAAATAGGTGACAAAGCAAGACTTCTATTTACCGACACAGATTCTCTGACTGACGAAATCGAAACGGAGGATTTTTATAAAGATATTACTCCTGACGTGAAAACACATTTCGACACTAGTGAGATCTTAAAAGATCATCCAAGCGGCATTCCATCTGGTCAAAATATCAGGTCTTATAAGCAAGTCCTATAACAACAATCCGTGAATGAAACTTGCCGTTACGGTGAATTTCCGCCGCTAAACAGCTGCATCCCGGTACCAGACTCGGCATACGTGAATACTGCATTCCCTTTCAAGTAGGAAATTCAATGAGGATCCATTTTCCTTCACATTAAATATGTTTAACATCTTTTCAATACAGTCAATCGTCTTACTGTAAAATGTAGCTACTTAAAAATATATAAATTTCCTGTCACCAGACCTTTTAACCTTTAGAAGCCTAATGTGGGCCCTATTTTCTGCTAGCGGACAGTTTCTCGTTTCTATTTTTTATAAAATAGACGTAAAATGATTTCTTGAGACAATATCTGCCAAGGTGTATCAAAATATTTCCCGTCCCTTCAGTCCAAGAACCTTAAACGGCGATTTTACTTCGGCGGAACAAACACAATCATGGTCAAAATTGTTGGGACGATTTCAAGTTTACCCCCCCCCCCCCCCCCCCATTCAATGTTGGGTAGTTGAGCATGGTTCGGCTTATAGCTGCACCACGGGCCAACATTGAGTGGAGGGGAGGGGGAGGGACTTGAAAACAAGAAATATGAGACCCCCATAGGTTGTACGGATTTACATTGTGCTCCGGATGTGCGTAAGAGGAGCGTCCCAACGACTTTTGACCACGATTGTAGTTAGAAAATATTTTCAACCTATTTTTCGTCTCGTAGTCTATCTTTTTATGACATTAGCCCAGTAAAAATTTTAAGTGTCGCGAAGTGAGCCATTCCCATAGTATGCAGAGACTGTGCAAATTCGTCTGACTCAAACGGCTCTCACTAGAATCGATTAATACATCTAAACAAACATATATCATTTTAGATCGGCAAGAATGAGTAATTCAACAGAAATTTGACGAAAATACTGGACTGGCGTATGAATAGCAAAGAAAGGAAGGAAGCATAGGATTAAGACTGTTTTTCGCTGTCCAAATGAATACACAAGAAACGGTGGACTAGTGTTTGTTTTCGGATGAGCATCAGATTGACAGTTCAGCGTCGAATTGAATATAAAGCACATCAAAATCTTCTGGCCTATTTTTGAACCGATAGTTCACCAATCTAATGTTAATGCGTTCGACATTAGTAGAACGCAACCCTAATCTCAACCGGATTTGGGTACCGTGGGGTCGATGGGATACCTGTGACGTGCTTTCCGCAGCCGCGAGAAATCGAGATTTTTTGTCGGTGGGTGATGTTCCAAATCTGTGCCATTTTGAATAATCCCCGTGCGAAGCGAAGTGAGGGTAATAATCACGGCGCTAATGCATTAATATCGCCTTATTATCGCCTAACTTGGGGACTCCAAGCGTGTCGCCATCTCGAAATTTAACGTTCCTCTGTCAGTCAGTCAGTCAGTCAGTCTGGCGTACGACTTTAGGCGCGGTTACCCTGCATAACCAATAACAAAGGCCGGATCGATCACGTGTGCACTGTAGTTTTACTCGGAGTAAGAGAAATTAGATTTGAGCGAAGCATTTAGATTTGAACGAAGCAACAATATATCGGAGCTGCGTTCACGAAAATGGAAAACTTAAAAACTGGAAAACTTGAAACACAACAGTCCCGCGAAGCTCGTCTTCAAATAAGAAGGGAACAGGCACAAGCGGCATCTTTATTTTTCCAACTGATCGATAGACTATTTTGTGTGATCGATCGAGTTTTGTGCCATCAATCGAGTTTTGTGTCATAGATAGAGTTTTGTGCCATCGATAGTCTTGTGTCATCGATAGAGTTTTGTGCCATCGATAGAGTCTTGTGTCATCGATCGAGTTTTGTGCCATCAATCGAGTTTTGTGCCATCGATCAAGTTTTGTGTTATCGATCGAGTTGTGGTCATCGATCGAGTTGTGTGCCGAATAAATAAACATTGAAGTATGTAATGTTTATCGATACGGTCAATAATACGTAACATGAGAAAAAGTTATTTTTGGACCATTTGGCGCGCCATACATGTACATCAGTCAAGATACATGTTGGGTATCTTTCAGGGTACATTGCAAGTACATTTCTATACAGGTACATTTTGGATATCTTTATGAAGGTACATAACGGATACAATTTTTGTCAAAGGTACATTTTAGGTTTCAAAAATGTATGTTAGAGGTACATAAAAAAGGTACATTTTGGGTATCTTAAGATAATTTAACTTGAGGTATGTAAATGGTATACTTTAGATACATTTTGGGTATATTATACAAGGTACATTATTGGTATTATTTTCTAAATGTACCTAAACTATACCTTGTTCAATCCACATTTACCTTAAAGATACCATTTTGGTACCCAAAATGTACCTAAAATTTTGCGTGGGAAGGAATGACATGAAAATATATTCTAGTTAACTTTTATGAAATGGACAGCTACCTCTCCTCCTCCTTGAATTCCTTGGTTTACTTTATTATTTCAATAAGCTTCTTCGAGTGCAACAAATTTAGAACTGAAAGCGATAGTCGCTAATTGTTTGCACGCTTCAGAAGACTCGGAAATGTGTGAATTTTGGCAAGGATTCAATTTTGAACACAAGAACTTTTCAAACCGCGTTTGACAAATTAAAAATCTTTGACAGAAAAAAGAAATCAAGTCAATAAATAATACAAAGTCCGATTGTGTTGAGCGAGTAAACCCGGTCACTAAATAATACAAAGTCCGATTGTGTTGAGCGAGCAAACCCGGTCACTAAATAATACAAGGTCCTATAGTGTTGAGCGAGCAAACCGGCCGGGCCAATCATAGACAATAATATACTAGAAATATGGTAATCGCAGATTCCCCCTCGCCCTGGCATGGATGTTTTACTGAAGCTCTGATGCAAGCACCTCTTGAAGTCAAGTGCTGCACGAAAAAAAAGAGCGAAGAAAAAAAATCGCGTTGAAAAGTAATCCTTGCGTGACACTGTGCGCCTTTCTCACGCTGAGGACAATAACCTATGCTGTCTGCTTGACCGGACCGGCCGTAGTACAGAAAGAATGAACACAAACGAAGAAGCGTGTTTCTTGTTTTCAAGTCTTGAATTCGTTCATTTGCAGTACAAATATGGGCTTCCTGTGCGATATATTTGCTCGCGGGGGCCTGGGGCCCACGAGAGCTTAAAAATGGAGATTTTTATTTATTTTTTTTCCTTTTTGTGGGTCGAGGATCAGCACACGGTGATTGGTTCATATTATCACGTGCTGGGCAATGACGTAATTGACTTCGCTAAACAACTCGAGATGTGGCCAGTGAATTGCTCGTTACTTGTGTGTAAAAGTTAACTGCATCCCATCCAAACTCAACACCATTTGGCTCTGTGGAATAGGCACGGATAAACTGGATTTTCGGGAACGATTTTGGCTCGCGTTCACCGCGGAAGCTTTGAGAATAGCCGTAAACAAATATTTGATGGTACCGCTGTCGCCGATAAATATTTAGTCCCGACGAAACTTTCTGTGGCGACACGAAATACTTTTGGGAAGATAACAGGGCGAAAACAGAAACCAAAGCTACGGTGAGCTTTAGCCGTAAAACAATGACGCTTTATGCTTTACTCTGTACATGACATCTGTTGCCTCATAAAATTCTTCTGCGTATCGTACATTGCCTGTTGAAGTGTTTCTTTCATTCGATCATGTAGTCTTTGTTTCGCAATGGTCAGTGAATACCAGAAATGAAAAATACACCGAAATAATTCTGAGGATTGAGTTTGCAGTCACAAATGGACTGAACACACTGTGAACAAAAGCGCAATAATATTGTAAACATCTCTCGTGTGACATTCCTCGCTGTCAATTTTATATTTGTTACAGAGCACGAATACTCGAAAGCCTGATAGAAGAAACGTATTGAGTTAAGAAAAGAAAACACGTAAGTAGTGAAGCGAAGGCTGGATTAATCGTGGCCTCTGATTAGAAATATGAGTCAAGGTCAAACTGTCAAAATCGATTGTGCATAAAAAGATATGTCACGCATTCTCAAGATGCAGGGTCGCTCAACCTTTAAGAAGCAAGTGTATGAGTGTTGTAATAATAATTTTTAGTTTAATCAAGGTGTCAAAAGAGCAAGGTGTCAAAAGCCAAGTTCTCTATACTGTGTGATATTTTTATGGTGAGAAATTGGAAGTCTCTCTTGGGAGTTCCGCTCTTGTCCCCTACTTTCCATTTTATATTCTGGTCTCTACCCAACTCACGCCGCGAGCTCACTGGCAAGGCCAGTCTAGTTAACTCTGAAATGCACTGAACCGTGGCATTGTCTTGGGCGTGAATATTTATGAGACCAAATTGTTTTGTACATCAAAACAGCCTAAATTTCTCCAAGAATCAAAGAAAAACCTGAAGGGCCGATTTTTTAAACAAGGTTTAGACCGCGGTTAAGGAAGTCCTGGTCTAAACAAGGTCCAAACAATAGCCATGCTTAACGGACAACTCCGATCCATGTTCTAAATATGCTAACTCTGTTTTACGGCGTCCGTAAAACCAGCGATAAACCAGGTCTAAGTTAGACTTTGTTTAAAAAATCGGCCCGACATGTTTACTTCAATTTGTGCACGGGCTTCAAACCTAGTCACCCTTCGAAGGGCTCGTCAAGGATTCTCGTTGCAATCGTAGCTGCATTTCTTCAAGACCCTAAGTTCAGGATTGCTCTGAGCAAATACGCTAGCCCAAACTGGCGACAGAAGCGTATTAAAAATCAAATCGGTTATTCGTTAAGCGTTCGTGAAAACCCGAATGTCCTCGTCGTAGCAACTCTTAACTCAGTTGCGGTGACGTTTAGATATATATATTTTCCTTCGGAAGATGAGCGTGAGCATGCATATCGTGCTAACATATCTGTGTTAGCACGTGGAGTCCCTTGGGACTCCAGATGGTTATATAAGCCGCAGTGGATTCAAGATATCCATCACGTGTACCTCTACTCGGCGGTGCTTCACTTTACGTTCGGTTTATTTTAGTATTATACATGCATTATATATTATCTATTTATTTATTTATTTATTTATTTATTTACTCACTTACTTTTTATTTTTATTTATTTATTTATTTTATTTATTTACTTATTTATTCTAAGTCCTGCCTCCTGGTTTGGCGCTGTTCGCTTTTATTATTTTCCCGTTTCAGGCCATCGAATGCCTTCTCAATCAGACATCTGCTTCAGATGCGGCAAAAGAGGTCACTGGAGTTCCTCTTGCAGACGATTCTATGAAGCTGCTGGAGCCGCTAGCCGCAGGACCACAAACAAGTTTGGACTTCACAGCGAATTCCGCAAGCCAGACGAGCGTCAGTGAATTCGGGGATCATGATGAGGCCACTGGACCTTTCGAGGATATTGTTAAGGTAGTCAAATTACCTACGCCTACCTGCGAAGTAGAGTCAGGCAGCCTGGGCGTTTCAGTTATACCTAATGTTAAAGGTAGACTAAAAGCTAATGTTCAGTTTTGGGAAAAAATTAATGCCCCCCCCCCCCTTCATTATTAATTGTATTAGGGAAGGTTACAAGATTCCGTTCTATTCCACGCCGCCTGCGGCAGCATTTTACATAATCGTTCTGCCATTCAGCATTCTGACTTCGTTCGTTCGTCTATACTAGAGTTGCTTTCCTCGGGTAGAATTTGCCAAGTTTCTAAAAGTCATCTCAAGGTTATTAGTCCTCTTTCCGTTTCCGTTCAGAGCTGTGGCAAAAAGCGTTTGATTTTAGACTTAAGGTACGTCAATCAACACATTCTGAAGCAAAAAGTGAAGTTCGAAGATTGGAAAGTCGCTTTAGACTACTTCGAGAAGGATAGTTTTTTCACCACCTTCGACCTTAAGAGCGGGTATCATCATTTGGATATTTTCCCTGAACACCAACCCTTCCTGGGTTTTAGCTGGGTCACGCTCGACGGAGAGCCTTGTTTTTTCATGTTTACAGTTCTCCTTTTTGGCTTATCCTCTGCACCTTACATCTCCGCCAAATTGGTCAGGCCATTAGTCAAACATTGGAGGTCCCAAGGCATACACGTTGCAGTGTACATTGATGATGATTTCGATCTTGAACGCACTAAGTCCTGGAGCAAAAATTGCTCAGACAAAATTAGATCAGATTTGGCCCACTCCGGTTTCGTCACCAACGACGACAAGTCCGTGTGGGTTCCTACACAAGTCATTAATTGGTTAGGAATTATCTGGAACAGCCCTCAAGGAAAAATTTTCATCACCGAGTCAAGGATAGAAAAAGCATTGATTCACATTAATAGCGCTATTAAAGATCCAAGGCTCTCTGCTAGAAGCCTTGCCTCTATTGTGGGAAAAATAATTTCTATGAGCCCTGTATTAGGAAACCTCAGTCGAATCATGACCAGGCATTGTCAGATGTCTGTAGCAGCTGCACAAAATTGGGACAGTTTGTTCTTACTAGACAGATATTGCCTCGTGGAAATTGAGTTTTGGAGGGACAACCTTAGCTCCGTCAACGCTAAAAGTATATCGGACGTGCGGTTTCCAGCTACATCTATATACTCAGATGCTAGCAACGTTGCTTGTGCAGGTCATATCACGGGGAGAGACGTTAATGCTCACAGAATGTTTACGGTAGCTGAACGTCTAGAGAGTTCCACTTATCGAGAGTTGTTAGCTATTCAGTTCGTCCTACATTCATTTAGTTCAATTCTTTCTCACTCAAAAGTGAAGTGGTTTACCGACAGCCAAGGGGCGACTAAGATAGTACAAGTTGGTAGCATGAATTTCAACCTCCACAAGCTGGCGTTTGACATCTTCTCTTTCTGTTTAAAATCTGGGATCGACTTGGACATTCAATGGGTTCCACGATCGCTTAATGAAAAAGCAGATTAACTCAGCAAGATCGTTGATTATGACGACTGGGAGCTTGCCCCCGCAACATTTCACCGACTGAACGATCTGTGGGGGCCTTTCTCCCTGGACTGCTTCGCAACGTCCTATAACAACAAGGTTCAAAAATTCTATTCCAGATTTTGGAACCCTGGTACTTCCGGGGTAGATGCATTTTTTCAAGACTGGAGAGGCGAGAATTGTTTAGTCGTTCCACCAGCTGCGCTTTTATCCAAAGTGCTTATTTTCATGTTTCGATGTAAAGCCAGTGGAACAATAGTGGCTCCGTATTGGCCATCCGCACCTTTCTGGCCCTTGTTAGTGCATAAGTTTTGGAACTTTGTCATCGATTACGCATTCTTTGAGGGTGCCTCGGCCTTGCGCCATGGGCGCAATACAGGATCCCTCTTAGGTTCCCCGTCTTGGGACGGTTTGATCATTGCTGTCAGGCTACAATTTTCTCAAGGTGTCGACAATAAGCAGTCGGACGTTGGTCCATAACGTTATCATTCTCGCCATATGCTCCGTATCATAGATCTTGAGTGTATTTGGCATTGTTTTCAGCCAGATGGCAGTGTAGCTCTGAGCCGGTTGGCAAGTTAATTCGAGCCGGTTGGCTAGTTAATTCGAGCCGGTTGGCAAGTTAATTCGAGCCGGTTGGCTGGTTTATCTGAGCCGGTTGGTAAGCTAATCCGAGCCGGTTGGTAAGCTATCCGAGCCGCTTGGCAAGTATACGAAGCCGGTTGGCAACTTCTTTTTTGAACCGATCAGTAGTTTGATTTGAGCCGGTTGGCAGTCCAAACTGAGCTGGTTGGCAGTATATTAGTAGTTCGTTGGTAAGGTGGAAAGTCAGTTTACAATACATTTAACTTTAACCAGATGGCAATTATTCAAGCCAACCATTACTATTCCGCCGCGCGGCGTTTTCCCGGTTGGACCTAACATAGGTTCATCCTAACACAGCTCCTTAGTATTTTGTTTTCTTAGGACTTGACAGAAGCCTCTTCTTGGGAACAGACATGCGGACCCAGAAGACGTGCTATGGTCCAACAGGTGTTAGCATCAAGAGCCAATTCCTCAGTTAAGAAAGACTGCGCACAGTATAGAGCCTTCAGAGATTATCTGAGATCCAAAGGCCACATGTTAGTTTTGCCTTGTGACAATCTACTTATTTCAGAATACCTCTCCTTTCTTTCTGAAACAAAAAATTCGTATGCGGTTGTTCTATCTGCGTTTTGTGCGTTAAAATGGGTTCATGGGCTTATTCCTTATGGCTCACAGGGTAACCCGGCTGACACAGAACTATCCCGCAACATCGTTGAGGCTAGTAAGCGTGTTTTCAAAAGGCCAGTAATCAAAAAAAGAGCCTATTACTCCTTATATGATATACCGTATTTGCTCTAAGTTTGCTTGCGACGGCAGTAGTTTAAGTAATTTGCGTACAGCTCTAATATTCGTCTTAGGCTTCTACGGGCTCTTCAGAGTGAACAAGTTATTGGATTTACAGGCTTCCAATATCGTAGTACACCAGGATTATTTAGAAATCTGCGTTAAGTATAGCAAAACCGATCAGTATAGACAAGGAAACATAGTCTTTATTTCCAAGGGTGGCGGAGTCACTTGTCCCCATTCCTTATTGTTACGATATTTTGCAATGGCAGGAATTGACCCTAACTCATCTGCATATATTTTTCGCTCACTCGTGCCTCTCAAGAAGGGCAAACCGTATGTGTTAGGCCATAGGAAACTAAGTTATACCAGGTGCAGAGAGCTGATTAAGCAGTCTCTTTCCGCTATAGGAGTTGACTCTAAATCCTTTAGTACTCATAGCCTTAGATCCGGTGGCGCTACCTTCATAGCAGATAATCTTGCTACGTCAGATTCATCTGATAGGTTACTTATGTTACATGGTCGGTGGAAATCCGATGCGGCCAAGAATATGTACATTAAGGAGTCCGTTCAAAGTAGATTACAGCTTACTAGATTATTCCCATCTTGCGATGAAAAGAACATGTAATTTCTATGCTAAGTAGATTTTCAGCTTACTAGATTATTTCCAGCTTACGAAGAAAAGAACATGTAATTCTATGCTAAGTAGATTACAGCTTACTAGATTTTTTCCAGCTTACGAAGAAAAGAACATGTAATTTCTACGCTAAGTAGATTACAGCTTACCAGATTATTTCCAGCTTACGAAGAAAAGAACATGTAATTTCTATGCTTGCTTGTATGGCGCTGTATGTAATTAAAGCATCGTCGGGCATGCGGTCACACTCTGCCTGCCTTTACACAGTGTGCTGCGTCATGCGTCAGCGTTCTGGAGAAGGAAAATGTTTTTCCTTCGTACGAACGAAGTGAGAGAGAAGGAAAGTCGATTTGCTAACAGCCGAGTGAGTGAGCGAGTGACTCATTTGCATAATCTGAGTCCACACAACAACTCGTTTCTACGCTTCGCGTATTCACAAGTTAAAAAGCACCAGACTTGACAAACAGTTTTGTTCATCCTCCACTAAAGCAAATGTACACACAAAGAGATTGCTGCTGTGTGACATTCTGGTGCCATCTCCAGAAATCTTCACTTTCACTGTGCCAATTGGTTCTCGATTCTTGTTTTTCAGCTAGAAAAAAAGTAACAGTAAATATGATTTTTTGTGGAACCCCGTTTGAATTGTCAGCAACCACAGCATCACAGTGGTCACTTATGAGAGCTCATTCATTCTGTACTTACATGTTTTCTAATTTGATGCTGAAGCAAAAGCCTAAATGGTAGTTCTGCACCTTCAGCTTCTCCTGGTGTCCTTTTGACATCCCACTGACTATCCAGACTTTTGGCATGACTCTTGATGAGATGGGTTCTCGGGAGGGACTTCTCCACTTGCGTTAACTCATGGTAGCCACCCAGAGAAATAGAAAAGCGATCCATGATAAATAGGATGGCTTTAATTTTCTCTTTGTTGTGGCAGTTGGGCTGGTTGTGTTGGCCTGAAATAGAAAAGAAAAAAGGCTGAATGTTGCTGCTGTGGTGGGATAACATAATCTAACTCCCACTCCAATAGAGTGGTAAAGTACAATGATGTCACAAAAATCAGTTTTCTGAAATAATGGATTTAGTTCACTTGTTCTGAATGACCTCTCTGACAAAAGTATACATGCAAAAAGTGGCCCTTGAAATTTTGCATACATTCTTGCAGCAGCTGTGTACATTTTCATTCAAAATGACTTGAAGTTTTCAAAGTGCTGGAAATTTCTAAAAAGGCTTTTTTTGGCATTCGAAATGGCTATACCAATTAGTATTTTCTGTCTTTCAGGCCAAACAATATTGCTAAAAATCCTTTTTAAATATTGAACTATAGGAAAAAGAAGAAAACAGTTTCATGTCATATGCACTTCATGTGTTGCGGCTGATACCTGCATTGTTGTCTTGACCAAGCGCAATGTTGACTTCTTTTCCACTGTTGTCTAGCATAGTCAGAGCTTTCGGCATCAGTCCATATGTCTCGGCAAACCACAATGCCTGTTCTGTTCGCACCCTGCAAACAATGTTGAGAATGAGATTAGACCACCCCCTCTCCCTACGTTTTTGAAGAAGTGCATTAGACTACCGCTCCCCATACGTTTTTTGAAGAATTGGATTATACCACCCCTCCCCCTGCGTTTTTTTGAAGAATTGGATTAGACCACCCCTCCCCCTACGTTTTCGAAGGAGACCACTCCGCGAACTAAGTGCTGTGAATTCTGCAGTAACGGCATAAGATCTTAGCTCTTACTTGATGTCCTTGAGGTGGCGCTGTCGTTGGCGTGGTCCAACCTCTGTAATTTTTTTGCCGTGATGTGGCTGTCCTAGTTTTGCACTCTTGAGTTCAGCCATTGCCTCATAAAGCTGTAAAGCCTTTTCTGAGAACGCAAAACAAAAAATTATAAGTCATTGTTAAAGGGGCTCTGTCAACTCTTCTAAAATTATGAAAAAGCATGACTATGTAACTTCTATAACACAGGAACTGCTCTTACACAAAAAAGGAAGATATCAAGTGAAGGGAAACCATTTGAAATCCGCATTTATTGGCGGTTTTTCCCTTATGCGGTGACAAAACTTCAAAGATTTAGCCTCATTTTTTATGATGATGATGATAGTTGAGGGATTGCAACTATCACCGACTATCATAGAAAGCTTTATCAAACGGGAAAACTATCGACTATCATCGAAAGTTTGAGTATGTTCAAAGTGAAACTGATAGTTGATGATAGTGCACGATAGTCCGGCTTCAAACTGGCGCGAGATCAGCTATCATCACCATTTGATCGGACCTTTAATGTCCGTCAAACGCAAGCCACAAGCAGGTTTTTGGGTAAAGTAAAATTTTGCACAATGTAACAGCATTCACAATTTGTTTTCCCTACCTTCCAGCTCACTTTGTGATTTCTCAATTTCACCAGCCAATTTTTGTTTGTCTTTTTGCAGCTTGCTAATGATGTCGCTGGGTTCTTGGACGATCTCGTCTGGCTGTAGCGCAACTTCACACCAATATTCCGATCGGTGAGCTCAACGTGCTTTGTTGTCGGAGGTGTTCCGCACTTTCCGTGAAAAGTAGTCGACTCGCCCCTTGATAACAGCCCTTACTCGAGCGCGCGAGGACTCGGACAGACTGTATCCGATCCCCGACAGATTCTTTTGGAGAACATCGAACAGTTGGTTGAGACTGTTCAGCTTCCGCCACCGCCAAAGAGCTTCTCCGTTTACTTGAAGATGAAACACGGGGCTGTCCTTGAAAGGTGGCGACATTCGCAAGTAGGGTCGATCGGGGATTCTGCGAGCTCTGAAGAGAGCTCCCGATCAATGGCCGGGGATTCTGTGAGCTCTGAAAAGAGCTCCCGACGGATGACCGGGGATTCTGCGAGCTCTGAAGAGAGCTCCCGATCGACGTGTTGTATTTCTTGCATGCGCGGACGACATGTCTTGCTTCGACGATGGCATCGAGTTTGATGCATTGTTTTAATTGAGTGTTTGCCACCTAGCGTTATCTACTGTTTGGCTGGCACATCGATAACAATGCTAATTGCGGCGGCATGCGCACGGGGGCGGAGCTTAGAGTAAGCAATCTACCGGCGCGAGATTTAAATAAGTCAAATGTATTCCCACAGGAAAGGCAAAGGCAGAACGATCTACATAGGTTTTGGAAACTTGGGTTTTCCGACCATTTGTAATCGTTGCAATCAACCGAAAATTCACAAGATGTTTCTTGAAACGTCAAAGTAACTTTTCCGTATGAATATGTGGAAATCAAGCTATCTTATCCCGAGTTATTTCATCTTAAAGTTCATCGAAAGCGGTTTCTCATACTAATAAGTTGTTAAAAATAACCAAACTTCAAGGCAAATTCTCGACCGCTCATAGAAACGCCACACTGTAAAAAATGACAGATAATTATTTATTGACATCTCTTCTATAAAATCCCTATAATTACCAATTGCTATGAATAGTAGTTTTGCCGTTAACGAACAAAACGTAACCCAACTTCGGCATTTTAGGCCACTTTCTCTATTGTTTCACGCGCGGTCGACTGATTAGCTTTCAAATTTAGCGCCAGCGACCCAACAAAAGTCCCGGATGTGTCGCCCCATTCTGCGCGATGCAGAGTCAGAGATAAAGAAAGACACAAAGGTGTAAGCTAAGCCTGAAAAATTCCAGCCAAAACTACTTTGGGTTACAGAATTTTTACATGTAAAGCATCTACAACCGACTCGCCTTCACACACGCCCCATTTGTGGTCCTTGTTGTAGTCCGCTGTTGTGGCACACCAGAATACGCTATTGCCATCTTTAGTACACGAGGTGTACGTCTTGCCATTATATGCGAAGGGAAACACGCAGCACTGGTCGTCTTTAGTCTTTGCTTTGCAATCTAAACGAAAGCGGTAGAGTTTATGTTGTTCCAAAACAACTTCTATTTGGTAAGATTAATAACGAAGATCAAAAATATATAAGCCAAAATCATCGCCAGAAATTTCAGACATCCGGTTGCGCCATCTCGGAAGAGGCATCAGGTTTCACGCTGACAGCCGCTCAAGAAATAACAAAGAAATGTATGGGATCTGATAATAAATTGCGCTTTTCGCTTAACTGAAGCACGTTCGTAAAAATGTCTGGGCAGCATTCGGAAGAGGGAAGCTTCCTAAACACAACAGTACAAAAAATATTTATCTCCGGTAAAATTCGATGTGTACTTTTTTGAATTTAAAATTTCGGCCGACGTAAGAAGGGATTGATAGCAGAATACGCTCAAAACCGGCTACTGTCACTTTTTAAGCTGCATTTAATACAAGAACCTTGGGTAAAACGCAAAATGTCTACCCCGTACCTGATTGTCGAAGGATTGAACATCTCCTGTGAAGCCTCAGTCAGTCCCCTGGAGCAAATTCGATGTGTACTTTTTGTGTTTGAATTTGCAGTTCACAGCCAGCCATGGCGAATACCTCCCGTGAAATACGCTGACTTCGGATGTTGATATTTTGGGCTGGGAAGCTCCAAATCGCATGAAAATTGCACCAAACGAAAGCTAATTTCAACTAGGTCGTTCAGCGGCACGTCTCCTAAACGTAGCAGTCTCTTTTTGAACCGGAGAAACCCATCCCTCCCCCACCCCACTGAGGGAAAGTACGTAACAATGTTGAATGTGTGAATGGCGCATGCTCATACCGCACGCCGCTGGGAAAGACCGGAAGTAATCGTGGACGCAAAATGTCCGGAATTTCTGGCGATGGAGGCGTGAAAAATCCACTCAAATATTAAAAACCATGTCACGCATTCTTTTGTTTTAGAAGCGGATTTATTTTTTACGATAACCAACACTGCTTAGAAAAGAACAGTTCAAAACCCTTGGCTATGATTGTAAGCCATGAACGTGGATTTTGTGCCATTTATAGAGTGTTCACGCCTTGTGTAAGCCGCGGCTTATTACAAAAAGCACCAGACAGAGTCAATGATAAAGAAAAAGAAAGGAAGTAGATAGGAACATAGAAAGAGACACAAAAAAAGTGCAATTTAAGACAAAAAAGAAAGACAGACAATTGCATTACAACACAATCAAACAAAAACTACGACAGACACAAAGGTGGAAGCGAAGCCTGAAAAATTCCAGCCAGAACTACTTCGGGTAACAATATTTTTACATGTAAGGCATCTACATCCAACTCGCCTTCACACACGCCCCATTTATGGTCCTTGTTGTAGTCCGCTGTTGTGGCACACCAGAATACGCTATTACCATCTTTAGTACACGAGGTGTACGTCTTGCCATTATATGCGAAGGGAAACACGCAGCACTGGTCGTCTTTAGTCTTTTCTTTGCAATCTAAAGGAAAGCGGTAGAGTTTATGTTGTTCCAAAACAACTTCTATTTGGTAAGATTAATAACGAAGATCAAAAATATATAAGCCAAAATGAGGCGGGAAAAATCCACTCAAATATTAAAAACCATGTCACGTATTCTTTTGTTTTAGAAGCGGATTTATTTTTTACGATAACCAACACGGCTTAGAAAAGAACAGTTCAAAACCCTTGGCTATGATAAGCTGCGGCTTGTGTAAGTCATGAACGTGGATTTTGTGCCATTTATAGGGTGTTCACGCCTTGTGTAAGCCGCGGCTTATTACAAAAAGCACCAGACAGAGTCAAAGATAAAGAAAAAGAAAGGAAGTAGATAGGAACATTGAAAGAGACAAAAAGAAAGTGCAATTTAAGACAAAAAGAAAGACAGACAATTGCATTACAACACAATCAAACAAAAACTACGACAGACACAAAGGTGGAAGCGAAGCCTGAAAAATTCCAGCCAGAACTACTTCGGGTAACAATATTTTTACATGTAAGGCATCTACATCCAACTCGCCTTCACACACGCCCCATTTATGGTCCTTGTTGTAGTCCGCTGTTGTGGCACACCAGAATACGCTATTACCATCTTTAGTACACGAGGTGTACGTCTTGCCATTATATGCGAAGGGAAACACGCAGCACTGGTCGTCTTTAGTCTTTTCTTTGCAATCTAAATGAAAGCGGTAGAGTTTATGTTGTTCCAAAACAACTTCTATTTGGTAAGATTAATATCGAAGATCAAAAATATATAAGCCAAAATGAGGCGTGAAAAATCCACTCAAATATTAAAAACCATGTCACGTATTCTTTTGTTTTAGAAGCGGATTTATTTTTTACGATAACCAACACGGCTTAGAAAAGAACAGTTCAAAACCCTTGGCTACGATAAGCTGCGGCTTGTGTAAGCCATGAACGTGGATTTTGTGCCATTTATAGGGTGTTCACGCCTTGTGTAAGCCGCGGCTTATTACAAAAAGCACCAGACAGAGTCAATGATAAAGAAAAAGAAAGGAAGTAGATAGGAACATAGAAAGAGACAAAAAAAGTGCAATTTAAGACAAAAAAGAAAGACAGACAATTGCAGTACAACACAATCAAACAAAAACTACGACAGACACAAAGGTGGAAGCGAAGCCTGAAAAATTCCAGCCAGAACTACTTCGGGTAACAATATTTTTACATGTAAGGCATCTACATCCAACTCGCCTTCACACACGCCCCATTTATGGTCCTTGTTGTAGTCCGCTGTTGTGGCACACCAGAATACGCTATTACCATCTTTAGTACACGAGGTGTACGTCTTGCCATTATATGCGAAGGGAAACACGCAGCACTGGTCGTCTTTAGTCTTTTCTTTGCAATCTAAATGAAAGCGGTAGAGTTTATGTTGTTCCAAAACAACTTCTATTTGGTAAGATTAATATCGAAGATCAAAAATATATAAGCCAAAATGAGGCGTGAAAAATCCACTCAAATATTAAAAACCATGTCACGCATTCTTTTGTTTTAGAAGCGGATTTATTTTTTACGATAACCAACACGGCTTAGAAAAGAACAGTTCAAAACCCTTGGCTATGATAAGCTGCGGCTTGTGTAAGCCATGAACGTGGATTTTGTGCCATTTATAGGGTGTTCACGCCTTGTGTAAGCCGCGGCTTATTACAAAAAGCACCAGACAGAGTCAATGATAAAGAAAAAGAAAGGAAGTAGATAGGAACATAGAAAGAGACAAAAAGAAAGTGCAATTTAAGACAAAAAAGAAAGACAGACAATTGCAGTACAACACAATCAAACAAAAACTACGACAGACACAAAGGTGGAAGCGAAGCCTGAAAAATTCCAGCCAGAACTACTTCGGGTAACAATATTTTTACATGTAAGGCATCTACATCCAACTCGCCTTCACACACGCCCCATTTATGGTCCTTGTTGTAGTCCGCTGTTGTGGCACACCAGAATACGCTATTGCCATCTTTAGTACACGAGGTGTACGTCTTGCCATTATATGCGAAGGGAAACACGCAGCACTGGTCGTCTTTAGTCTTTTCTTTGCAACCTAAATGAAAGCGGTAGAGTTTATGTTGTTCCAAAACAACTTCTGTTTGGTAAGATTAATAACTGATTGGTCTATTTGCCGTGGGAATACAAGGTGCAGTGGATAGACTGCCTCCCCGGAGATTTTGTTATTAACAAGAATATAATTTACTTTCAGTAGATAAGCTGTTGCATTTACTACAAGATAGGGCATAGTTAGGGCTTCTAGCAATAAAGGCAACGCTGGGTGTCAATGACGTCAATCAAATTGACGTCTCTTTTCTGTTTTTGAAAGGCTTGGGTGTCACTAAACTGCGGAACAGCAGACCGCGGAACTGCGGAACTAGCGGAACCTGCGGAACCTACCAAAAATGACTTCTTTTTTCGCTACTTTTCGTTTCTGCAGTAATATTTTAAGCTCCTTTGAGCTTACATTTCCATATTCGTCCATAACTTCCATTCATATTACCGCAGCGTCAGTATACTGACAAGCGATCAGACGAAGACTCGTACTGACTAGAATACTCTGGAGAGACATTTCGGCTCGAATCTTGTCTGTCGCAGCGATCAAGCCCAAAAAAGCAACTCAAAGAACACAAATAAGTGAACTGCCTCTTGGCATCAACACGGGTTTGAAGAAGTTTTATCGTTTATCTGGCACGATAAATGTGTTTCATCAAAGGTAAAACTGATTCAGTTCTGAGTTTGGCTTTATACGTTCGCTGATATGCTCTCGGTCATCTCTTAAATGGTTTAAAATTGGTTCGATAGAGCGAGTTTTGTCGCTTGTCCGCCAAAGTCAAGGATGGCAGGACTGAAAAAATGTGACTGACAAATCGACGGGATATTTTACCGTAAATCCTTTTTACCGCCATAGTCTTTCGAAGAAAACAACAAACAGGTTTGTTTAATTGGCTGGAGTGTGTTATGAAACTATTTTTATCACTCTGTTCTTATTAGATAATGAAGTCAAAGTCTTGTTCACAATCTATAATGTCTATCGCTATTTTGACAAACTATACTCGATCAGTTCAAAATAACTCGGGGAGATAATTATGAGGTAAACTACTTTGCCCTACTTTTGTGTGACACTTGCAAATAGCTTTACGTACACCTTGCGGACCTATGTTTTTCTCTTCTTGTCTCTCTCTTTTCCTTTCCTTCCCCTTTTTTTGTTTTACATTCGGTTTAGCGAAAAAATAAGTCATTTTTGGAAGCTTCCGCAGGTTTCGCTAGTACCGCAGGTTCCGCAGTTCCGCGGTCTGTTGTTCCGCAGATTAGTGATACCCGAAAGGCTTTGCTTTTGTCCAGAAGCGACAAGAAATTACAAATATAGCGGTATGACCTACGAATGGGAAATACAACTTGTATATAACGTTTTTGTTTCATTTAGATAATTTTGTTTATTTGATTTTAACTCTCCAATTACTTCCAAGTCAAATAGAAATAATTTCTCAGGTCGGGTATGATCGATTTCATAAAATATACGCTGAAAATTGCACAACAATATAATGAACAGCTACGCAAAAACTTTGTTTCCATAAATATAAATTCCCTTAGAAAATTCGCAAGGTCACAAGACTGGTGAAAGAATGTCTGAAAAGTCCAAACAAGTTCGCACTCTCGTTTCGCACGCAAAAAAACCCGCTTCACAGAAAACAAATTATTAACTGGGTCAAATTGTTTAGTAAAGTTATATATTTAGCCTTAAAAATATATAAGCCACTCAAATTTTAAAAACCATGTCACGTACTCTTTTGTTTTAGAAGCCGATTTATTACTTGGCCAAAAGCCAAGTCTAGGAATGGACTTTTTGTTTTGTTTTGGGGTCGAGAAATGGCGCACGCTGATTGGTTGGGCGCTCTGTTTTTGAACACATGATTTTTGCTTACGCGTGTCTGTCCTTCGGATGTTGGTACGTCTTGTCGAGTATGTGTGATTGCAGCAAAGAACTCTTCAATCGAGAATTCGAAATAAAAACAATATTTATACATAGAGAAAATCGTAGTTGCATTGTTTACTGCGGCGGCATTGTGCGTCAATGTAAAAATCGTCTACTTCCCTGGGCAAGTAATCGCGACCAGATAGACAGATGGATAGATAGATGCTTTATTGACTAAATACTTGCAGCCATAGGCTGAATTGCGATTAGACCGTAAAGCCGCGAGTGAATAATATTGTTCAAACATACAGATAAGCATAGCACATGTGGTTGCGCTGTTTGCAGTGTGGCAGCTTCATTTACATCAATGTGAAAACCGTCGACTTCCATTGGCAGCATCGTGCATCAATGTCAGGACCGTCGACTTTCCTTGGCAAATAACCGCTACCATAAAGTTGTGTTGCGTGTACTTTAAACTTTGTAAACAGCTTAATGAACGTGTGTATCGAACGGAATTTAGTGTGGGTCTACCGCCGCTGTTGTGTGACTTTGTAAGTGAGACGAACAGAGTGACGCATAATTCAGTTACCTACATTCGTGGATTTTAAGCATTCCAATCTTGAAAACACAAGATCCACTTAGAAGAAATGTGGTCCTTTAATAAAGTAGGATGCATTCTTTTCAAGAGAACCAACCACGGCGAAATACAAAGACAAGACAGATAAACCACACTCTAACTTATACACAAACACCAAGGCCAAGTACCCTGGCCAACGCAAGGCTTGTTTACGATAAACCAACACCTTGCGCCATTTCAAAATATTTTTTTGCTTGCGATATTTGATGTCTTGCCAGACTCCTCGGATAAAAGATAAAGATGTAGACACTACTAGCACCAAACGTGAAGTTTTAGGTGTTGTCTTCGTTTGGGCTTCATTCGCTGTGCTTACGCGACCATTCTCTTGGGAATTTAAATAGCATCATTTTTCAGCAATGAAAACCAACAAACATTCATTTGAAATTTCGCGTCACCTTTTGCCGACAAGAGCGAAACTTTGCTCTGCAAACAATAGGGTCGATTATACAAGGAAAAGTAAGCCGCGGCTTACATAAGACGTGGCTCATTTATACGAGTTTGGTTTACACAAGACGCATACTGCTCGTATAAATGGTTCGCGGTTTTACCTCCAAGGTAAGCCGCGGCTTAGATAAGAACAGTTTAAAACCCCTAGGCTATGATATGCTGCGGCTTGTGTAATTTCGTGCCCTTTTCGTGCCACGAAGTGTTCGCGCCTTGTGTAAGCCGTGGCTTGTTTTCTCTCGTAAAAACGGCCTTTAGCTCTTTTTTGTGGAAACTCGATAAATTTCGCTGCCATTACTTTGTACAGTACTGTACATGGATACATACATGCAGTGGCCTTCAGTTCTGCGTTTTTCGCTTTGAGTTCTTCAATCTCCGTCGCCTGTTCTGCGTATTTTGCTTTGAGTTCTTCAATCTCCGTCGCCCGTTCTATATTCTTTTTGCCGCAGGTTTCCAACTTCTTGCATAGCGCTACAAAACGGGCAGAAATCCAAACAAGATTTGATCTGCAAAGCACTCCAAGGCTCTGTTTACATGGAAGGAGAGATTGACCGTACTAAGAGGGACACACTTATAGAAGGGTCAAAAGATACCCCCCTTTACATGCCAGGCGCAATCCCAAGGGCTACCTCACTAAGGGCCTTATCGAAATTGTCTTTGGTGAAATCTTTTTTAGTAGCTACGTAGATAAACATTGGCCATAACCGACTTGAGATGTATTGAAAAAAATTGAAGGCTATTTTTGAAGGTTAGTAAAATTTTAGGAAAAGATCCATGCTAGCACGGGTGTGGCCCATTTGTAGTTCATAGAATACTTTCCTTTTGGTTTCTTTTCGTTTCCGGAGGAAAAAAGGGGCGTTTGAAAAAAGGAGCCATTTGCGTTGACTCCATCTTGGATGACGTTATCGACCACCAACAGAGCCCCTAATAGGTCATAACCGTCAAAATACGTTAACTTATGTAAAGAATATTTCAGTTACCATTTTTCTTTCCCTTGCATTTGCTCGCCATGGTAGTGTCTATCACTGCGAAGACAAGAAGAACCAGCATATATATTTTCTTGTTCATTACAACCTGTTGGAAAGAAAATATTATTAGCGTATTGGACTTGGGCTTGACTTGGGCATATTAGACAAAGTCGTCAAACACTTTTTACTTGCAAGCCTCTCCTTTAATAAGTAGTAAAGAGCTTGTTCCTAACTAACGCCATCTGTTTTTATGTCAAATTTACAAATGATGAAGCTTTAACATGCAGCTGGCGTTGCCAAACTCTTTCTCAGGAAAGTACAGTGAATAATATTGAGTTCGCAGCAAATTAGCGCATGTGTGTATGAATTACTAGAAAGTCAAGCGTTCTGTTACGGCGTGTCCATGGAAAAATGTCATTAAGCTGTTAAAATATCCTCGAGTATACCGTACTGTTATCGATTCTCATTTTTTGTCACCTTATGGTGCGTGCGCTTCCCGCTTGGAAATACTTCTCTCTGTTCATTCAACAACACGATCAGACATAAGCTCTGGTCACACACACCGTAGTCTCAGCGAATCCCAGGGTAAGTTTTCCCACGGCAAATTCACCTTGGGATTTAGATACCCGAGATGCTTCAAATCACACAGAAATAACTTCCAAGGTGGAATCAGTCAACTAAAACACATCTGTCAAAACTCATGGAAAGTTCAAGAAAGGTAACGAGTCTATTGTCGATTCTACTGGTTCTTCTTTACCAGCGCTGTTCGCCAGCGTCAATCCAATTGATCGTGCTAAGATTACGAAGAGAAGGCGCCTCGAGTTACGTTTAATCCGAGCAACTGAGCTGACTGATTTCGCAATTCGCCAGCTTATTGCACACAAGCGTGGACCTCTTGGCAGAGCTCCTATAAGTGTTTGGGTTCTTCCGAGGCCACAGATCAATTCGCAGATCAATTCGCGGCAAACTGAAAACAAAATATTGTGTATGGCGTAATGTTTGTGTAAAATTTTCCGAATTCCTCAACTTCAGTCGGCGCTTGCTGATTGGTCTATTTGCCGTGGGAATCAGAAAACCTTAGCTTGCTTGCTCTGGAATTGTCATGAGCTTTTCTTTTGTTCTTTTTGATGTATCCAAGGAGTTTACCCACGGAAAATTTAGTTTGGGAAACTGCGGTTACACATACGGAAACTGTTTCCCTTGGTAAAGGTGCCTAAACCCACGGTAAAAGGGCTGTGTGTAACCACAGCTATAATTTACGCATGCTTGTTTAAGCAACGAATTCTGTTACAACTTTCTAATTCTACAGATTTGAACATCTTGTCAAGGAAAAGCGTATATCGAACCAACTACCTAAAACCAAATGTTCTGAGATGATATAGCCTATAGTGTGTGTCAAAGAACGACATAATGAAATTTCTGTAGTAAATAAACTCGCCCTCGGGCGGTTGCTCGCTCAGTCTTAAACTTTTAAAAGTTTCACTCTTCTCTTTTTCCAGAAGAAACTGCTTGGTATCTCTTAGTAGATTTTATTCTCTTAAAGAAGTTTGCTACAAGAATGTAGGAGGCAAAATGACTCCAAAGGTAAACTTTTTCAACACACACTACGGATGACACCAAGAATAGTTTTGCTGCTTCCTCATGGAACTTTTAAGTTTTTTATAACAAAGTAAACGCCTCAGGTCTTTCACTTTAGTAAAAATAACTTATAGAAGAGTTTCCAACATTGTGAAAATTTTCCAGCATTGATCTTGGAAAAGGACCTTCGCAAGAGAATCTTCGAGGTATTTGAAGCCACTTTCTTTTACACATTGATCTCTGTGAGTATTATGAGCTTTTTAGTGAAAACCAAGCCAAACCATATTCCATTAGAAATGATGTAGGTTACAGTTCGAAAATAACAACAAAAGAAAAAAAAAGAAAAAAGTGTTCGCTTGCGTAACAGTTAAGTCTATTTTTCGAAAATGAGTGTAAACTCGAGTCAAACTATTTGACTGTGTAATATTTGTGCTGTTCGGTGTGCAGTAGTCAACCGATCGAGTTAATTATATGTCCTGAAACTTTTCAGGTTACTTGTCAGTTAATTTTTGTGTATTTTTGACATTTTTGTGGGAGTTGCTCTTTGAGAATTTTGTTTTTGCTCGAATCGAATTGTGCAACAATTTTTAAATCTTTTTGCAAAAGTTGAATAATTATATTCTTTGTGGTCAAATTGAATCTTAGGTAAGCTGTTGACTCGAGGCAAGACGAAAAAGACAAACTCGGCGAAGACTAAACGAAGTGGAAGAAAGAGTAAAGTTTCCCATTGTCGGAAACCGAAACTCACAGGTTTAAAGACTCAAACTCTAGCAAATCCAACACATGTTCCAAAAGTAAAGCCAACTCGGTCCATTTTACCAGAATCTACAAATCCCACTGAGTTAACAATCGAAACTTAAATAAATACAAATATGGCAGACAAAGAGACATAAACACAAACACCTCTTTAAGCTGAGGATGTATTTAAGTTAATGGCAGGACAAAATCAGAAAATGCTCGAGCAGTGGGTACAACGGGCACAACGGGCCTACATGTTCGCAAATCCACCCAAGCACCGAAAGAATATCTGAGATATAACAGTATTAAACTGCCGAAATTTAGTGGCGAACCAGACGAAGACGTTATTGAATTCATCGCTAATTATGATAGAGCAGCCAAATTCCATAAATGGGGCGAAAGGAAAGCCGAAGCTTTGCCGTTACATCTCCTCGGCACAGCAAGTTTTTGGTTCAACACCACATCAGATCTGGCTGACAAGTCTTACTCAGAAATGATAACCGCGCTCCAGCGACAATTTTGTTCAACTGCCAATTTGTGGCTGCTTCGACAAAGATTAAACGACCGCAAGCAATTACTCACAGAAACAGTGGCCGCTTCTGCTGCCCATATAAGACGCATAAGCTGTAGAATATATTTACCACGTTCTGAACTGTAAATTATTTTATCCAAGGCCTAAAACACAGATTGAAATCGTATGTCATGCTTTAACAACCTCTTGAAGACTATTGAAGAAGCGAAAAGTCACGTTAAGTTGAAAGAATCCGTCCCAGACCCGAACAACGACAAAATGTATCAAGTAATAAATGTATTGACCACTCAAAAACAAAGCCCGGTAGTTGCTGCGTATAGTACAGCAAATCTATCTAATGAACCTCAACAAAACTCACCTTTAATTAGGGACGATGTGACAAATACTCAAGAATTGCGCCGCGTTAATGGCAATCAAGCCAACAACAGGGGATTCCCAAATCAAAATGGTAGAACCTTCGATGGACGCCCAATATGCAATTACTGCAACAAAACAGGCCATGTTGCTTATGCTTCTTGCCAACGTTTGGGACAAAGAAATCCCATACTCCCAAATTACAATAATGAACACCGCCAGCCCAATCCGAGATATTCAGGCCAACCTGAATATCGTCCAGCAAATCAAGCGGCACCTTTAAACTCCCCTTGGCCTTGTTAGAACGGGAAACTAGCGAGGCCACTGTACATCGTAAATTAAATAGAAATCTGAACGCTCAGAGCAGAAATGCCACAAACAAACTGTGAACTACTTAGTAATGAGCCACTTACTGATAGGCAAACGCCTCAACGACAGAAAAGCCAAAATGCTTTAGTAACGCACGAGCCTGTAGTCCCGAACAGTCTCGTGAATTCAAAGGACAATAGTAGAGACATTAAAATTAAACTAGAAATACGATAATCGCAGATACCCCCTCACTCCTGCTATTGATGGGACTTTTACTTTGGTAACTCCCAACAAGAGTAGCCTTTGTTTTACCGAAATGTTTACCCAATATTTTCTTCGAACTCAAGTGCTACACGCAAAGGAAGGAGAAAAAGAATGGTGTGTGTTATACTTTTGCGTTGAAAAAAGAATCGATTGCGTGACGAAGTACGTATTTCCCACAGTCGGCACGTCAAAATAATTCATACAGTCTGCCGAGCACGTTCTCAAAATCTAATACTCAAAGTTTGAAGTTGGTCGGCCGTCGCAGTACGGGAAAAAGGAACACTGATTTTCCAATTTTGAATTCATAGGCAGTACAATTAAATAGGCTTCCTGTGGAATTTGTTTTTACTCTGGATTGCATGCACCAGACTCAGGCATGCATATTTAATAGACTCGAATTGTTTTGTATGTGAACCCACTCAAAACAGCAAGATTTCTCCCAGAATCAAAGCAAAACTTGAACAGCTTACTTCAAATTATACACGGGCTTCAGACCCAGTAATACCTCTAAGGGCTTGTGAACGATTCTCGCTGCAATCACCGCGTGTCAGATTACACAAAAATAAGACATCTGACTAAATCATTCAAGACTCCAAGTTCCGATTGCTCTGAGCGAATACGGTAGCCGAAACTGGCGACAGAAGCGTAGTAAAACAATACTTCGAGGGAAAATGATCAGCATACAGATTTTAATACATTCTTGAAGTAATCGAATTACAAGCTATACTAATCTAGCAAAACACAAGTATTGCGTGTGGGATTCAGCATAGCAAAACCACGAAGAAAATCACTGTTTGTTGAGCGAAAAAACCGCCGAAGGAAAACGTCTTGGCCTAGATTACATGACGCTCATCAAAGAGAATCAAAGTGACATCTGGCTGACAGATTAGCTGTTTATGTCAACAAACAACGTCGGGGCGCCGAAAATCTTCAGGCGCGATTTTCTCTGCATCTGAAAACGCATTTTGTAATGCTAAGCTACAAAGTGTGTCTGGTTAGAATAATTGGTTTTAACGATCGAGTTTTGAAGAAAGAAATCTAACGCGCAGAACAGAAGAGAACATTAACACATAAACTGTGAAATCTTCGGCTGTCAAATCTACGGATTTCAAATCTCAACACAACTCAGAAGCCTGCTAAAAACAAAGCAGCTTCCGATTTCGTATGTCGATTTTATTTTATTTTCACATTTCGCCATTTCGCCACTTCGGTGTTTAAACACGCCCTCAACTTTGAACACTTATTTCTAATCGGAGGTCACGAGTAATCCAGCCATCGCTCCGATACTTATCTGTTTTCTTTTTACTGAATGCGTTTCTTTTATTAGGCTTTGGATTATTCGTGCTCTGTGGCAAATATAAAATTGAAAGCGAGGAATGTAACACGAGAGTTGTTTACAATATTCCTCGCGGTTTTGTTTCACAGCGTGTTCGGTCCAATTCAATGTTTAGGGCTATTTTGGTGTGTTATCTCATTTATAGCATACAGTTACCATTGCAAAACATAGGCTACATGATCGAATTGAAGAAACATTTCAACAGGCACTCTACGATAAGCCGAAGCACTTTGACGGCACAGGCTCGCTGTATGATACATGTAATATGCTCACAAAGCCGCGTTGGTTGAGTCTTGAGTTACGAGGATGGATATTTCGTTACACAAAAGGATTTATTTTCGGCAAAAAAAAACTGTACAAAACAGCTACAGTATGTATGAGGCAACATATGTCATGTACAACTTGTAAAATGTTTACGGCTAAACAGTCATCGTAGCTTCGGTGTCCGTTTTCGGCCTGGTATCTTCTCAAAGTATTTCGTGTTGCCACAGACATTTCCATCTGGACTAAATAATTAGCGGCGACAGAGTTATTTGCAATCCCGTAGCGGTATCCAACAAATAATCGAATCCATTGAACATTTGTTTACGGTTATTCTCAAAGCTTCCGTCCGTGAACTTAAGAACGCAAGCCAAATCGTTCCCTAAATACAGTTTATCCGTGCATGTTCCACAGAGTCAAACGGTGCTGAGTTTGAATGCGACGCAACGAACGTTTTACACACAAGTATTAACCCGTACGAAAATTATGACCGAGACAGGGGCGAAAAACAAGCCAGACATTTGAGCGAGACACGAGCAAGACGGAGCTCAGCAATAATCAGGCTGACAAAGTGATTTTAAGAGCCTGTCCACAAGAGGACCAGGCAGGGGCGACACATGCCATCTCACCGATTTTCATAAACCTTGGCCAGTTGAAAGGGTTCAATGCCAAACTCAAAAAAGTCAAGTGGTTCAAATTTTGAAAAAAATCCGGGGGAGTTAGACCAACTCCCTCTCCCCTCTGCTTTTTCAGGGAAAAATACAAAAATAATGATAAAATATAGGAAAAAATAAACAGCTCTCCTGTGCAGGATATTTATTGGAGTTGGTTTTCCTTTGGCTTGTTTATTGCTGCATCCTTTCCAAGTTTACGACAAAGTTTGTAAGTCATATTAACAATTGGTTGTCAATCAATCGTGGTTAATGATTGACCATGTCACGTGATATTTCCTGAACTGTTGAAACTAGCCATATTTGAAGTTAAATATCTCCAATGCCAGACCTTGGTTGCAGCGAAATCTTATTTTCCAGTGAAGGCCTATAGTTGGTCTTGGCAAAACACCAAAAACATTTTTGGGGACTCTTATTTCATTGGCACAAACAATGCATAAAATTCACGTCTAGCGCCTATAATTTGGCCCACACCACTGCTTGACAGTGACATTCCTAGGCAATTAGAACTCAAATGGTCCTTTTATCCTGTTTCTGTTCTGGAAATTATTCAACTGTAAATCTTCTAAATGATCTAGAACACAGTATTTTCTTAAAATTAGAAACAGATGTCAAAATTTGAATACAATAAGGTATCACCCCACCCTAAATATGCCATACATGTTTTAAACTGTTTACTTTACAGAAAACCATGAAACATTGGCATGTGAGATATAAAAATGTTTGTTACGAATTAACACATTGATTGTCGGTGATAGTTGCCATGGATACTGAGCTTGGGGAATATATTGAGCAATCAGTGACGTCATTTATTCCCTCAATATTTACTGATCGGAACGAAACCACGGGGGTCTACAAAAGTGTCTCAGAATTTTGAAACCTTTTAATGTAAACTGTAAAACTTTATCACATGGTTAAAACTAAAATTAAAAAATTAAAAATGTTTTTAAGTAACTTCCAAATATCTCAGACACATTTTTAAACCCCCAATGGCCCTTTTATAAGACATTGGTTTCGTTCCAATTGGTTAGATACTGAGGGATTTAAGTTAAAATATGCAAACACTTAAAAATCTACATTTGAAAATCTGCTGTAAAGTGGTTATTTCTTATTTTATTTTTTGGGGGAGGGGGTGATACCTTAATGTAAAAGACTCCTCCAAATTAACTACATAAGAGAAGGTAATACAAGAAAAAATGTCAGATAAGCCAGTTTTGTTCGTCGAACAGGCCGATAAAGTATTCACTCGGCATCTGACAGTTATCTTCACTTGGTTTCTTTAAGTAAACGCGTCACCATGACATTCGGCAGAAAGTTTTTCTCGCGTGACTCTCACTTTCAAGGCTAAATGATGCTGGTGTTTAAAAAAGAAAATCTATGCTACCATGTGACCACTAAAGTCGCGCGATCACAAGCGGATCGAAATCGAACTTCCTTCATATTGTATGACAGCGTTTTGAGCCTTCAAGTTCTAAGTACAGATATATTTTAAAAATCGAAAACAAAATTGCAGCTTTACAGTCGTAAATGATACAAAACTTCTTCTTGACTTCAGTTATCAAATGCTCAGTTACAAATACTATAAAGAATATAAAATTGGCTGCTGTTTTATAACAAACGTTACTTGCAAAAACATGACGTAAGCACGGTATTTGCGCTTGAGTTCAATACAAACTTCTTGAGTATCTTGACTACAGTTCTCAAATGCTTAATTACAAAAACTAGAAATAATATTAAAATGGCTGCACAAAAGGAATGTACAAACACAATTTGGCTAGCATCAAGATTCTGGGTAATAACTATCTTACGCAAATGCTTAAATAAGCCTCCATCTTTCTAATAAGTGGTTTCAAATTTCTGCCTCCGAAGGTTGAAAAATAAAGAAGCACCACCCTTCCAATAAGCAATCCCCCCTTCCTTATTAAAGGTATTTTGGTACAGAATGGATTGAAGTGACAAGGGAGTAAAAGTACACTCACAAATACCGTATTGTCACTATGTTTATGTAATATTTTTGTTAGTATTGTTTGTTACAGCTAAATATAAACATGTTTTGTCGCGTGAAAACGCAACAGATGCTGGGATTCAAGTTTGGTGTGGCAAGTGTCCGCAAGCACCATAAGAATTATTCAATATGCAATCCCTGGACTAGAGCGAGACTCCCATGAGTGATCAACTTCAATTTTCTCTTTCAATTTCTCACCCGAAAAAATATTATACAGTATGGGGAACTTGGCTTTTGATTTACTCAAATGAACCTGATTAAACAATAAGTTACAACACTCGTACATTTGCTTCAAAAGGATGAGAGAATCTACATTTTGAGTTTGGGAGTAATTGCGTGACTTATCTCATTTTCATGCATAATTGTTTTAACAGTTTGACTTCGAACATTTGTTTCTAATCACAGGCACGATTAATCTAGCCTGCGCTTCATTACTTACTTTTTTGTCTTCTAAATTGCGTTTCTTCTACCAGGCTTTCTAAATTTCCAGCTGGCCTGTTTCATTTCAGAGCTATTATCACCGCGGTTTTGATGAATTCACGGTTGTTTGACGAGCGTATGTTAAAGCTGAAAAACCCAGCCGGGTGAGCCACTTCAGCTTGTCGAAATGGTATCGTTTGATTATGTTTGCTTTCCTTCGCTTAGTTTTAACCAGCTGGACGAAGAAAAATGCGAAAGTGAATATAATGAACAAAACCACAAGAGCGCAAGTATATGTCAACAAAAATCTCACGTTACGTACTTTGAAAATCAGCCAAGAAAAGAAAGGCTTCCACGCCGCTTGCACGTGAACATTATCCAATTAAAATATAGTATATTTGCTTACACGTCAATCAAACTTCAAAATCCTAGAGGGGGGACTTCTTTTACCAATTGTCATGATACCTACGCTGTGGTTTTCGGGTGAAAACAATTATATGGTGATATGGTGGGCCCTTAGGCCCAGGATAAAAAACACCGGTAATTCAATTACAGGTAAATAAGTCCCCCCCAGCCCTCCAAAGTCTAAACAGGCGCTTATTCGAGCATTTGCATTACATGAAGTTACTGTTTAACATGTATATTAGAATCCAGTATTCACAGTTCTACTTATCTTCCTATCTGACACCTTGTTCTTGTGGCGCCAGCTTCTGCGATGAACACCGGTCATCAACTTTTTGGCAGCAGGTGCTGCTTCCGGTGTCTCGCGTGGCAGAGCCACTTTTGATGAGCACTGAAAATTAGTTCCAAGAAGATGAGATTGGTAACAAGGCGAGTGTGTTTTCAGTGAGTTTTCAGAATCCAAGTTTGACAAGATGACAACACAATACAATGGAAAGTGGAATTTTCGTACTGTATGAGGACTGCTCTATACAGTGTATTTTGAAATCATTGAAGACGTAAACAATAGTGTTTTGGGTTTTGTTTCCTTTGCTGGAAAAGAGCTAAAGCTATGGCTTTTAGGAACCGGTGAGTTTTGAAAATTTACACAATTAACGTACAATACACTTTTGTTAAACGACGGTTGTGTTATCATTATGGTATTTCAACAATTGCCGTATATTTTGTCGTTTGATGCCCCGGGAACTATGATGAAGGCCAAGTAGGATTATACTGTTATCTTTTCACTGGTTTTCAAAGCTATTTCAGAGTGCCTTCGTGCAAGATTTTGTCATCCGATTCCTGACATGTTTGCATAATTTCATTGACAGTCTGACACATGCTGGGAAGTTTTGTCGCCGCGTTTGTTGGCACACTGTATTCAAGGATAAAATGTAACCGAGTTAAAATGCTTTTGCTTTTTGAAGGCTATTAAAGTAGAAAATATCCGGCCATTGCTTTCCAAATTAAACAATATGTCTACTAGCGGGACCCCCGTAAGATACTCGCTCAACACAATCGGACTTTGTATTATTTAGTGATCGGGTTTGCTCGCTCAATAAAATCGGACCTTGTATTATTTAGTGACTTGGTTTCTTTTTTCTGTCAAAGATTTTAAAATCGTCAAACGCAGTTTGAAAAGTTGTTGTGTTCAAAATTGAATCCCTGCCAAAATTCACACGATTCCGAGACTTCGAAAGCGTGTAAACAAGCGAATCGCTTTGACGGTTCTAAATTTGGCACACACACACAAAAAAAACAAACATACACGTATGTGATTAGGATAAAGCATTGGCTGGAGAAATCGCGGCTTTTCTTGAAATTCATAAAAATTTCGGTGTCCAAGATCGACTTTGCTTGGCTTTCAAGCCTCGGGAGTATTCTGTAGTTGCGTGTAAATGTTTTCTCAGCGAATTTTGAAGTTCAGCTAGTGTCTACGAAAATTGCAGACTGTGCACGTTGTCTGAACTAAACCAGACTGCCGTGTGACAAAGATTTTTTTTAGCGGCCGACTGGTGACGTCGCTACACAGCCGTGGTTTGCAAAAAAAAAATTTAAATAATCTCCGAACGGAAAATAAACAAGAATCCCGCATTCCAAAAACCCACTACTGAGCGAGGGGATATCTGCGATTATCGTATTTCTAGTTAAAATATATCTGTACTTAGAACTTGAAGGCTCAAAACGCTGTCACACAGTATGAAGGAAGTTCGATTTCGATCCGCTTGTGATCGCGCGACTTTAGTGGTCACATGGTAGCATAGATTTCCTTTTTTAGACACCAGCATCATTTAGCCTTGAAAGTGAGAGTCACGCAAGAAAAACTTTCTGCTGAATGTCATGGTGACGCATTTACTTAAAGAAACCAAGTGAAGATAACTGTCAGATGCCGAGTGAATACTTTATCGGCCTGTTCGACGAACAAAACTGGCTTATCTGACATTTTTTGTGTATTACCTTCACTTATGTAGTTAATTTGGATGAGTCTTTCACATTAAGGTATTACCCCCTCCCCCCAAAAAATAAAATAAAAAAACCACTTCCCAGCAGATTTTCAAGTGTTTGCATATTTTAACTTAAATCCCTCAGTATCTAACCGATCGGAGCGAAACCAATGTTTGATGAAAGGGCCAATGGGGGATCTAAAAATGTGTCTCAGATATTTGAAATTTTGCTTCAAAACAGTTTTTTTTATTTTAGTTTTAACCATGTGATAAAGTTTTACAGTTTACATTAAAAGGTTTCAAAATTCTGAGACACTTTTGTAGACCCCCGTGGTTTCGTTCCGATCAGTAAAATTTGAGGGAATAAATGACGTCACTGATTGCGCAATATATTCCTCAAGCTCAGTACCATGGCAACCATCACCGACAATCAATGAGCTAATTTGTAACAAACATTTTATATCTCACATGCCAATGTTTCATGGTTTTCTGTAAAGTAAACAGTTTAAAACATGTATGGTATGTTTAGGGTGGGGGTGATACCTTAATTGTATTCCAATTTTGACATCTGTTTCTAATTTCGAGAAAATACCGTGTTCTAGATCATTTAGAAGATTTACAGTTGAATAATTCCCAGAACAGAACAGGATAAAAGGACCATTTGAGTTCTAATTGCCTAGGAATGTCACTGTCAAGCAGTGGTGCGGGCAAAAATTATAGGCGCTGGATGTGAAATTTATGCATTGTTTGTGCCAATAAAATAAGAGTCTCCAAAATTTTTTTGGTGTTTTGCAAAGACCAACTATAGGTCTTCACTGGAAAATAAGATTTTGCTGCAACCAAGGTCTGGCATTGGAGATATTTAGCTTCAAATATGGCTACCCTTGTGTCAGAAGCCTGGCCAAACCGGGGTTGACCAGGGTCAGGCCGGCCCTGCGGCCGGGCTTTAACCGGGCTTGCCAGATGATAGAAAATAAAAAATAAAAATAAAAAAAAAAACAGGGTATCCGGGGTCGGCCAGGCTAGCCCGGCCAAGTACAAACCCCGGCTGAACCATGGTTACCTCGGTCAAGGCCGGGCTAGTTGGGGCCAGGCTTTGTCCGGGCTTGCCAGATGATAAAAAAACCACGGTATCCGGGGTCAGCCATGTTACCCTGGCTGATCACAAACCCCGGCTAAACCATGGTTACTCCGGTCAAGGCCGGTCTAGTTGGGGCCAGGCTTTGTCCGGGCTTGCCAGATGATAAAAAAACCATGGTATCCGGAGTAGGCCAACCCCAGTTAAACCGGGGTAACCCCGGTCTAGGTCAGGCTAGTTGTAGCCAGCTTTGACCAGGCTATAAAAAGTAGAAACCGGGGTAACCCTGGTTAAGGCTTGCCTGGTTGTGGCCGATAACAGGATAAATGTCTGGGATTGGCTGGAGTTTTAGCCTGCAGTCCCAATCAAGGCCTCAGGCTTTGAGTGCCTTGAAGCTATGGGATATCAGAAAAATGGGAATTAAGGATGACAGCCAAGAATGCTGCTAAAATGGTACTGGGCAATTGGAAAGCAATACAAAACCAAACCAAAGCATTACTACAATATTACATTCAAACATTTATTTTGTCCTAATTTTCCTGCATGTCCACTGACAGTTATAATGCTATTCAACTTACTAGTTTCTTGTCCTGTGCACTTAAACCATCTCCATCCAAACTTTGAAGTCACTTTATGGATTACCTCAGTCGAATAAAGCATGCTGAGCATTGTGCCAAGGTTTCCCTTCAATCATGCAGAGATGCCACCATGTTGAGATGTCAACTACCAAAACATGCAAACAGATCAGTTATGTGCAGGATGTATAATGCATGTACATGTAAATATTATTAAAACAAATTAAATGCCACAACAATTCAGATCATAGACAATAATAAAAGTACTATACAAGTAAAACACAGGAGAAAATTAATTTACCCAAAAGCAAAGTCAAAATTTAGTTCAAAAATTTTCGTATGTCATAATATTACCATACAGGTACGAGTGCTCAACAAACCTGTTGAAATGTGGTAGACTTTTTTCTATGTTTATATTATTGTCACAAAAAGGCCAGCCCCTGAGTACGCTGCAGGCTGAATGTTGTTTACAAAAACCGTCTAAGGCAGTTGATTACTTGCTGTGTTTCTATGCATTATTTGCTGTATCCTCGAGCAGGTCATTCATATCTGGGAACCTAATATATATTTTTGTTGAGTCTCTCTATCTCGGCCCTCGAAGCGAGATGCTGAGACTTTAGAATAAATTCATATGTGATCAGAAATGTTGTATCTTTTTCCTCATTCTCAAACTTTGTCAACTTGCCTAGAAACTGATCGTTTCCTAGTACATATTTTTACCCCGAAGGCCACCCATAAATACAATACTTAAAACCGAAACTGTTGTAAAAATCAAGATCAGATTAGCGGTAACCGCATGTGCAATAAAAATGCTTACTTTCGACGTATCGGATTTCTTAAATTTATCGCACTATACGCTTCACACACACATGTCAAAGAATTGTCAACTGACAGTTCACCATGAAGCCGATAAATTATCTTCTACTTACAATCCACAATGAGTAAAATAAAATATCTGTCATCTTTTTGCTTTGTTTAGTAAATAGATTGCTTTTCGTATGTCCAGGTAGTTTCAAATTTGTCTTACCTAATTAACAGTTCGTGCTTCGTCCGGGAGTATTCTGGGGAGTATTCACAGTTCCTGCAGGATAACCGTTCCTCAAGACTATCAAAGGCAATCTCCTCTCCAGTTCAGTAGGCTTAAAATTGGCTTCAAACTTGCAAGATCCTCGTGACGACCGCTTTCGCTCGGGAAGACAGAAATGTACGCCGCGTCGATTCGGAAAAAAACCGTCACTTCGTCACCACGGCGACGCCGCGCAATTTCCCGCCTTGATTGGTTTGAAATGCACCATGTGACCGTTTTCCAGTTTCGACTCGGCCATTTGGTTTGACGTCACACGTTGTGTACCGTGGAAATGCCAACGTTGGTCATTGAGCTGTTTTCCTGGCTGTTTCAAACTAAATACTGTGTCAAAAGAGGCGTGCACGGTGCATGACATTTGCCGATACGAACTCGTATTCTTAAAGAATACGGGAGTGTCATTACGTTTCAGTGTTCCGACATTTAACGTGTCATGGAAATGTCGGCACCGGACACGCTATGATTCGGACTTTTTCCCTATCACCGAATATCCGGATGTTGACACGTCTTTGATACTTGGCGTGCTTGGCTCCGGGAATGTCATGATATTGAACGACACGCAAAAATTACCTGGGAATCAAGCACCGGGCATTACACGACGCTTGGCGTGACTGCTAGAGCACGCTGTTTATATTAGCTGAATTTTGTACGTACTGGGAATCGTGTACGCCAAGAAATTACGCGACACGCCTCGTATCCCGCCACTGAAATTCCACAGTTCTCAAGTAATGAATGTGACAAATTCTTCTGGCTTTTTGCTTTACCTTGCAGAATTTATATTACATTACAGCACTTTATTTCTGCAATGCATTCAGTTCTATATCGGCCTCCTTCTGCCATGTGTAGTTCAAAGCGAAACACCATGCAATATGTTCAGGTTAATCAGTTTTATTGCAAACAAATATATCATAGGTCAATACATTTCTGTGCCGTTTTCCTACGGCTTCCCTCCTGTCAGGCAAGTTGTCAAGATGCTGTTGACTCTTCGTCTCATAGTATCTTGAAATAGCACCTGAAAACATAAAGCGGGGCAACAAACATGAGACCTATATAACCCTGTACAAATTCCAGGTTTTAGCGTCAGCTGTACAGATACCGCAAGCCGACGTTTATTTTATAATCATGTACTACACATATTCTATACAAAGACGTTATATGTGAGGAAAGATGTTTGTAGAACTTACGCATTACAACGCTCTTTCGATAACTGTCATTTTCTTTTGAGAGCTGCTCGTACAGAAAGCATCTAACTCTTTTATTGCGAGTGCTGTCAATAATAAATAGAAAAGACACACGCTGCATGTATGAACGTCAATAAGAACAGGATATTATGAAGATAATTTTCAGGACTTTTTCATATACATACCCCTCGCTTTTCGTCCTCCTGTCGGTTATTCAGCATATGAACTTCATCCTAGTAATAACAGAGCAACCACAGATAAGAAAGCATGCTAAAATGCATTAGCACGTGTCTAACATTTATCAGAGCTTTTCACACCTCTTGTGTGGTTTCCTGTTCTCTAATCTCATTATAATTAATACAAATTCCTGTTCCCTCACTGCCTTCATTGTTCGACGGAGTCAGAGTCACGATAGGAATGATTACCTTCAAAGCTTTAGGAACGGGCCCATAGTGAGAGGATTCCTAATGCTGCAATGTGCGGCCATATTGCTCAGTTCAGTTCTTATCTCCTTGATTTGGTCCTTGATCTCCGACATTTCTTTTTGGGACTCCTCATCTTTCCCGCCATTCTCTGAATGTCGTTGTTCTGTCTCTTCAGTAGGTCTGTCAGAGTCTGAGTTTTCCTTCTGTCCAAAAGTGCCCCTAACTCTCTTGACGATACGACAACATTTCTTTGAATTATCGGCGTCGTAGTTTCTCTGTTTGATGCCGAGCACGACCATTTGAAGCGGCAGGTACATTTGCGCGCCTAAATCTCGAAGGCCCAGAAGATCCGTTGTTTCGACTGCTACTACTGTTCGATCCGAAAGAGGTGTCAGTGGATGCCATTTGAGCTTACAACGTCTGCAAAGAATCTTTTTTATCGCTAACAAAGAAAAATGACAAGGTCCGACCAAGAGTTACTGACTCAAAGTCCTACAGAGTCTAAAGGGTCGTATGTTAATTGTTTGACGATATTATATGTATTGAAAGGAAAAACTTGACAGCTAAGATTGTCCAATCCAAGAGCGTCACGTTAATCCCTTAAATCTTGCGCCCGCATTTCGGAGTCTAGCGGTCACACTCAAAACCAGGCTGCAAACGGCCGCGCGGGAAACAGTGGCAGACGCGGGAACCTGCGACCTCGTGGAGAAGGCGGCGATGGGAAAGCAGAGGTTCAGTCGAGGGAATAAGAAAGATGAAAAGAGGCTAATGCGAAATAAGAGAAAGAAGAGGAAAAGGCACTTTCGTAAGGCAAGAACTGAAGAATTAGAATTGATAGGCATACACAAGCAAACAGACTAAATCGTAACTTACATTAATTATAACTCAGTATAAGATATCATTAACTCGTTGAAACTGCAGTGTTGTTATTTTCTCTCCAACGAAAGCTGAATGTTCGTGATTGTTAGTAAGAGACCGGAATTACTTAGTCGTCAGGCATTTCCGTGCGTACTGTTTTACTGCCCACTAAACACAATAGATCCTGTTTTAGCACGAGTAACGCAAAACCAGGTTATACAACCTTGTCAAATAGATTTCTTCTCAGGAATATTGGTGTTAGTTGTAGGGATTTTTTTCAAACGTTGCACAAAAGCTCTTTGAATCTTGCCATGCCTTCTTGGGTAAAGTTACTAAGTGATTTAGCAAATTCTCTACAGTTCTTACATATCAAAGGCGATGTACATAGGGACATCAAGGCTGATGACATATTGATTTCATTCCATAACAATAACTACCATGCAATTTTAATTGATTTTGGGAAATGTATCAGAGAATCACACGCGTCCATTAAGAAGCTCTCACTTTAAAATCAAGAATTGTACAAGAAACATCACCCGGCTGCCAGTGACATTTACTCCCTTGGACAGATTTTTAGGTGTGTTGCTGTTAAGGTCAGCTCTGAGCACTTGATGACATTAGCTGAGAAATGCATTAAATCAAGAACCTAAACGAAGGCCTTTGATTGCAGAAATTTGCAGCAAGCTTCAGGATTAAATTGACACAATGGCACCCGCATTTTGGCAACTACAAAAATATTAACTTTTACGAAAGGTGTCTAACTATGCACGTGCTTTATGTTTTCATATGATATGCTCTTTCAATCGCCTGCTGGTCACGACTTCATTTCCTCCAGTTTCTCTTATCTATTTGTGGATTTCAGATTTATTTAGCGATAAATGAGAGGAAAGCTCTCGTGTTGTCAAGATGTCCCATCTTTGGGCAACAGACTGTCAAGATGTCTCATCTCTAGGCAGTTAGTGGAATTTTCATTTATCAATAAGCATATTAACATATGACGAGTTAAAAATGCGTTGTGATGCTGCAGTACTGTGAGAGGAAAGCTTTCTTTGGTCAGTTAGTGAAATCCTCATTTACATGTAGCAATCCAGCTAATCCTTGGTCGCATAAAATACAACTTCAATTTGAAATTAAAAAATATACTTCAAAATATTTTGGCTGCACTGAGCAGCTTCATAAAGCAGTAGCATAGTTAACTGTCCAAAACTAAAAAAAAATTATTATTTAGATTTATTATAGTTGATCTTGTAATATCCAGAATCAGTTATGGTGAACATGTAGCACCAAAATTACAGCCTATACCACATGTGGGAGGCCTTTTTCTCTCACATCTGTTTGCCTGTGGCTTCATGATTCGTTCATGATCGTTTTCCCTCTCCCTGTCTTTCCGTTCGTAGCCTTCTCCCCCGTGGGAGTTGGAACTAAATGACATTCAAGGAAATATTAGGATGTATTTAAATTTTGTATGCATAAAGAATTGCGCTCGCCTTGATCTCCGATGCTGCCATGCGGCACAAAACTGCAATTATCGAAATGGCGTCAGGAGAGTCTTTGGACTCTACTTTACTGTTTCTATCAAATGTCAGTTTAATCCAACTGAAAACAATCAGGAAACATGGAAATAACTAATTTTACCACTTGATACACGACTAAATCGGTCTCAAAAAATATTTAAACAGCCCCCTGACTTTGCCTAAACATTGAAAATTTGAAACTCAAGTTTACATTCTCCTTGGCGTGAAGATTTACTGACATAAAGACGGACGTGCGTGCCACAAAGTACTCGTCGTACGACACCAGATAACACGCCGGACACTTCGTGTAACAAAGTGGCATAAATCAGGCTCTTTGTGACACGCCACATGCATAGACACCTCGCGTTCCCATTCCAAACACGCTAAGTAACTCGAGTATCAGGTTGCTCGACATGGGACTACACGCAACGTGCGAGTGTTGGGATACGTGACACTAACAGACACTCCCTGTAGGAACGTGTCGTGAACTGGATTCTAAGTGACACTCCACGTGATAAGACACGCGGCGTTCTCGTCCTTGACGCGCAGCGTGCAAACATAATATCAATGACACGGATATTCCTGTGTACTGCTCTCTCGAGTGCCAGCTCCCAAGCACTGACAAACTAAAAGTGTTCAAAACAATTAATATAAAAATTCTTAAGCTTAGTGTTATAAAATATTACTGAGAAAACTGAAGTACCAGAAGATAGCACGTTTTTCACATTTCTTAATTGTGCATATTATCAAATGGTCAAATGTCTTTGAAACTCATCATTAACCATTTAAATTACAAAGCGGGAAAAGTTAAGTGACAACAATTTTGGTTCGCCTCATGGACCACAGGTTTTTAATGAATATTTTTATGACACCTCATTTCACTACCACTAAGAGGAGGACAGGTACACAAAGAAAAGATATCGATATATTATTGTTAATGTTAAGTTTATTTTTCTTCTTTAGTTGCGAGAGTGACAAATGTCGTAAAACAGTTTTTGACATTATTTCAAAGTCAGCAGTGTGACCAGAGTCTAATTTGTAAACCAGATTTTCCTGAGAATTTTGCCCATTCAAATTTCAATGTAATGGTATACTTTACTTTTTATGATTTGTTTATGATCTTTGAGTTTGGTACATACATCCATGAGTTCAAATTTCTGACCAATCACTGAGATCTTTGAGTTGATCAACTAGTGCCATCTAAGGTTGTATCTGCAGACATGTGTAGTAATATTGCCATTTTAGTGACAGATATGCAAATGGCATAATTTATATGGGTTAACAGCAAATTGTTGAGAATAGTGCTAATTGCTACAGGGACTTTTTAAAATAAATTTCATCTAATCTGGATCAGTTAACACATTCAAATGGCTCTTGTGACATTAGCATTATAATGTACTATCAATGCAGGTATTAGTTTTGGTGTATCTGAGTGGCCTAAATTACTTGGCTGGCTTACCGGAATTGGGTCTAGCCAAGGTAAGCCACGAAAGCCTAGCCTGGGAATGTTTGGCTGGGCTTACGAGACTTTGGGTGCAGCTGTTACGGAGCATTTTTACGCAAAAGGAAGGCACTTTGAAACTTTTGAAATCTAGTTTTGCCAGCTGCTCAGATCTAGCTGTGAACTCTGCTTGTGATGCAAAGTGAACAGAATATGAAATGAGTAGGCAGGTCCAGAGGTGTTAAAATTAATATCCTGTAAACAGTCCAGCCGGACTTGACTTGTCCAACTACTATTGGTTAAGAGCATTATTAGTATTCGCGTCCTTTCCTCTGACGGTGAGTTTTGCCTGAGAGTCGGTTGGTGAAGGTCTTCGGACCAAAATAAACGACAACGAGTCCTGACTGCTAGTCCTGATCTACTCAAAATAAAAGACCCCGGACTGTGACAAGACACCTCTCGCAAGAAGCTAATTCCTCCCTGCAAGGCCTTGTTACACAGCTGGCGTAGCTAAGAGAGCCTGACCTGAAGTTTTTAGCCAGGCTTACCAGACTTTGGCCGAGGCATAGTAGCCGGCAAAGCCTGGCCTAATAATGGTTAGCCAGGCTTACCATACTTTGGCCAAGCCGGGGTAGCTGAGGGAGCCTGGCCTGAAGTATTTGGCCGGGCTTACCAGACTTTGGCCAAGCCGTGGTAGCCGGCAAAGGCTGGCCTAATAATGGTTGGCTGGGCTTACCATACTTTGGCCAAGCCGGGGTAGCCAAGAAAGCCCGGCCTAAAGTGATTGGCCGAGTAAGCCGAGCTTTAGCAGCCGTGGTAGCCAGCAAAGCCCGGCCCCAATTTGTTAGTGCCAGGCTTTTGCCAGGCTTACCAGACCGGGCTAGCCCGGTTACCCTGGTTTCAAGCCCGGCAAGCCTGGTCAGGCCAGGCTTTTCCGGCCTAGCCGGGCTTTTGGCCAGGCTTCTGACACAAGGGTAGTTTCAACAGTTCAGGAAATATCACGTGACTTGGTCAATCATTAACCACGATTGATTGACAACCAATTGTTAATATAACTTACAAACTTTGTCGTAAACTTTGGAAGGATGCAGCAATAAACATGCCAAAGGAAAACCAACTTCAGTAAATATCTTGCACAGGAGAACTGTTTACTTTTTTCCTATATTTTATAAGTATTTTATGTATTTTTCCCTGAAAAAGCAGGGGGGGGTTGGTCTAACTCCCCCGGATTTCTTTCAAAATTTGAACTACTTGACTTTTTTGAGTTTGGTATTGAACTCTTTCAACTGGCCGAGTTTCATGGAAATTGGTGAGATGGCATGTGTCGCCGCTGCCTGGTCCTCTCGTGGACAGGCTCTTAATACCTCGTGGGAATCGCGAGATAAAAACTGTACAAACTGGAAGAAAGATGCGAAAGTGAATATAATTGAACAAAAACCGCAAGAGCGCAAGTAGATGTCAACAAAAATCTTACGTTACATAATTTAAACTCAGCCGAGAAAATAGAGCCTTAAACACCTCTTCACAGTGAACATTACCCAATGAAATTATAGTATTTTTGCTTGCACGTTGTTACATTAGCATTAATTAGGGCATATACGTATCAAATTCTTGACCTAATATGCATATATAATGGACTCGCAACATGATATTCTAGAGTTGACGATTGTACTAGACGAGACTCCGAGTGTTGCGTTCCCTGATAGTGAAGCACACTTAACATAGTGGCAGCGGTTCTCTAGATCTCATCTAGACCCCAGTGAGACATTGAAAGAATGGACCCATCAACATCAAAGGGACCCACGAGCGCGACCCCACCCGCGGTGCCTGCTATTTCCATTCCGGGCATAAAACCCCCGAGCAACTTGGAAATCACAACCAACACCGCTGAAAATTGGAAATCTTATAACAGAGGTGAGAAAACTACTCTGTTATTAGTAATCTAGAAGCTCAGTCAGAAGAGTACAAAGTGGCATTGTTTTTGCATTGTGTGGGCAATGACGCACTTAAGATCTACAATGGTCTGCCTTCCGAAACCGAAGCCCATAAGAAGAATCTGGCAAAGATAATCGAGAAATTTGACGAATACACGATTAGAGAAGTTAACGAGACATACAAGAGATAGGTATTCAGCAGCAGAAAGCAAGAGTCTGGCGAAACGATCGATGCATACGTTACTACGCTACGAAGGATCGCACAAACGTGTAATTTCTGTAGGTGTTTGCATGATACGCTTATATGGGATGGGATCGTCCTTGGAATCAGAAGCCAGCAAGCGCGCAAAAGATTAATACAAGAGAGAAAACTGACCCTGAACAAGTGCATCGACATATGCAGAAGTTCCGAAGCGACATCAACACAGTTAAAAGCTTTCACTGGAAAGGAAGCTGAGGACGTGAATAAAGTGCTACAACCCCACGAAGTTCACAAGCCAAGAACCCAACGGAGGACCCGAAAGACGGCGACAAGACCATCAGAGAGGAAGTCATCATGCAATTTCTGTGGCGGCGCACACCCACTTCAAAAGGAGAAATGCCCGGCATGGGGCATGACGTGCTTAAATTGTGGAGGTCGGAATCACTTTGCAAAGAAATGCTGCAAACCTAAGAGCCGAGACAGTACAGCTGTGCAACAAGTCGACACGGATAGTGACATCAACTTCATCACCAGCATTACGATCAGTGCCGTAGAGACCGAAGAGCGCGCACACCGCCACTCGAAAGAGATTTACGGCATGATCACAATTGGGAATAAGACCGGAAATTCCAAGTGGACTGTGGTGCATCAATCAACATCATACCAAAGGGATTCATTGAAGATCACGAAATCAGACCCACAAAAAAAACTTTGTTTACATGGAACAGATCGGAAGTGAAACCACTTGGACTAACAAGATCAATTCTTCGCAACCCGAAGAATTTTAAGAAATATTCAGTCGAATTCATCGTTGTGCAAGAGGATCTAAGTCCACTGATTGGAGCACAAGCAGCACAACATATGGGCTTAATCAGCGTTCATCCCGAAAACTTCGTCACTGCAGCGGAACGCCAGCGCTTCAAACCGGAAGCGTAGCACTTATCAGCAGCAGAGTAGATAATCAGCCGATTCTCTGACGTGTTCGAACGTAACCTTGGCACATTCCCCGGTCAGGTTCACCTAAAAGTTGAACCAGATGTCAAGCCAGTGATAACTTCACCGCGAAGAGTACCAACTGCTCTAAATGAGAAGTTCAAATCAGAGCTACAGAGATTGGTAGAAGCCAACATTATCACCCCGGTAACTGAGCCAACCCCATGGGTGAACAGTCTCGTCATAACGACAAAAACTCTGGAGCACTGAGGATTTGTGTCGACCCCAGACCCCTCAACAAAGCTCTTAAGAGAGAAACGTACCAGTTACCAATCCTAGACGAGATCCTGCCGAAACTCGCGCACCCAGAGGTCTTCTCCACCGTAGACCTTCGTTCTGGTTTCTGGCACTGCGTGCTGGTCGAAGAATCCAGCCTCCTAACCACATTTTCTGCACCCTATGGCAGATATCGTTGGCGACGATTGCCCTTCGGCCTCTCGGTGTCATCCGATATATTTCAAAGACACGTGAACCAAGCTCTGGAAGGCCTGGAAGGAGTTCTGAACATTACCGATGACATACTGACTTATGGCGTAGGTGAAACAGTCGAGCAAGCAAATGCTGACCACGACCGGAGGTTCGAGGCACTTCTACAGAGATGCAGAGAGCGCGGGATAGCCATAAACAAAGAGAAGCTGAAACTCCGGCTCAAACGCGTAGAGTTCAGGGGACACGTCTTCACAGACAGCGGACTGGAAGCTGATCCAGAGAAACTAAAGGAGATCAAAGGGATGCCACGCCCACAGAACGTCGAAGACGTGCAGCGACTGAACGAATTCGTAAATTACTTGTCCAAGTTCCTGCCCAAGCTCGCCGACGTCATGGAACCCATAAGACGACTAACTCGCAAAGACGCAGATTGGAAATGGACAGACGAGCAAGAGAAAGCTCTCGAAGGAATCAAGAAGTTGACCACAGAAGTGCCCATCTTGTGCTACTACGACCCGGGCTGCAGACTCGACATCCAGTGCGATGCCAGCCAGAAGGGCTTAGGCGCAGCATTAATGCAACGTGGTAAGCCAATTGCATACATCAGTCGTTCCCTGACCGAGACTGAACAACGCTATGCACAGATCGAGAAAGAGATGCTCGCCATCGTCTCTTCCCTGGAGAAGTTCCATCACTACACGTTTGGACGACGCGTTCAAGTCCACAGTGACCACAAGCCCCTGGAGTTAATCTTGAAGAAGCCGCTTGTACGCACACCAAGGCGTCTGCAGGGCATGATGATGCGTCTCCAGAAGTATGACGTGGAAGTAATGCCACCAGCGTGGCAAGGACATGCCCATCACCGACCTGCTGTCAAGAGCATATCTACCGTGTACTGGGAGCCCACATGACAAGGATTTTGAATCTGTCAACATGGCCAGTACTGTCCCAATTGCTGACCCAAGACTTGACGAGATAAGGCATGAGACAAAGCGTGACGAAGCGCTTCAGATGCTGAAGGCGACAATACTCAAGGGCCTATCGACAAGCAGTTACACCATATTTCAGCGTCCAAGATGAGTTCACCGTCCAAGATGACCTCATCTACAGAGGCAAGAGTTTTTATTCCTACCGCTCTACGCCAAAGTATGAAACAGAAGATACACTCCTCACACATGAGAATCGACGCATGTTTGAGAAGAGCTAGAGAATGTCTCTTTTGCCCGGTATGTCTACAGAAATCACACAGATGGGAGAAGAGTACGAAACATGCAGAAAGTTTGCACCGGCCCAGTCCAAAGAAACCCTGATGAGTCACAAGGTTCCATACCGCCCTTGGAAGAAGGTTGCGTTAGATCTGTTCACGTATCGAGGAAAAGAGTATCTCATAAACGTGGACTATTACAGTAGCTTCTGGGAAGAACGGCGCTTCCAGAGGCAACAATATCTGCCTAGCCCTGGATGGGCTAACCCTGACAACCCGTTGAACAGCAGGAGGACAGAAAATAGGGGCAGGTAAGACACGTCTACTTACTTTGTTCACTCAACTCGTCCGTCTATGCATTGCTTTGAGATTATCGGACATTTTGCGGCCGTGATAAAACTTTGTTGTTGTGATGCTATAAATTTTCACAACAGAAAACTGTTTAGACCGTTTGAGTCTTGACAGTTAAATCAACTTCCAGTATCATACAGTGCATAAGTTAATTTGCGACTTGACAGCTTGCTTTATAGACAAAATCACAACACATATCCACACAGAAGAATTTGGCGTTTCTGTGCATTTGATTAGAGAGAACTGTGTTTATTGAAATTGAAACACTAGAAACCATTTGAGTTTATCAAAGAACAGATCAAAGTATTTGTCCTCTGTGAAATTATACAGTGCAAAAACTTGTTTTTTTTTTGTTCTTGTTTTTTTTTAACTGCTCGGCTGTTTTCATCATGTACTGCATAACACTGTATAAGTACTATAAGTCAAATGTTATTTGAACTGTGTTTTTTATGCTGGTCTAAACGTTCCAAAACCCGGCCACTTACTTTCCATAACAATACAGTCTCTGTATATACTTCTTCATCTTACAAAGCCCCCCTTCCCTTTGCTATAAATTATATTATTATATGGCCGAGTTTCTGAGCGGGCAATACGCGCGAAATGGCGCATTCTGATTGGTTGTCTGAGCGGGCAATACTTTCCTGTACGGCCCGCTCAGATTCAGTTCGCACATGTGGATCGCAAATGATTACTCGAAAAGTTGCTAAGCGTTTGCCATAGAAGGTCCAGAAGTTCAATGGGGAATTTAAAGGTTCCGGATACTCACTGTTAAGTTATGATGATCGGGGAAAGCTTACAATCTGGGAAAATGATCGTTACGAAGAAGGAAAACATCCGAGGAAAAATTTGCTTGCGACCTCAGCCGTCATTGACAACAAGTGCTGCAGATCTCTAGAGGGTTGTTTCACCCCTGTGTTGAAATTTGCACACGTACTTGCCAGGAAGAAAGTGGAAAGCGAACAATCACCGTGAACAGTTATGACTAAAACTGTGCAAAAATCAAGTTTTGCAGACATGTTTGCTCGTCATATGGCGCACTGTGAAGACTAAATATATTTTTCACTATGCACGAAAACTCTTTATATTTCGAAATCACTGACTGGGATGAAAGACGCTGTGGTGATTTGAGGATGTTTAGTTTACTGGAAGAAACATAAATGCTCCACGAGGCGGCAGGAAAATTAATCGGTGAGTTTTGAATAATATAATTTTCAACGATGTGTCGGTCGTAGTGTGTGATGAAATGATTTTCCTTTAGTGTCATTTTGCCTTCTACATTATTGTGTGTGTGAGAAACTTATTCAAAACAATAAAAAATACTGTGAGTTACAGAGCAGTTTCTCCTGGAAAAAGATAAGACTGCAATTTTTTAAAAGCTTTAGTGAGCGAGCAACCGCTCGAGGGCGAGTTCGTTTACTGAATAAAGTTCACTGCAGCTTGTTTACGCTATCTGCCATTTCATTCAGCTCAGAACAACTGGGATGTATTTAGGCAGTTGGTTCGACAGACGCTTTTTTTCTTTCAAGATTTTCAAATCGGTAGAATTGTAAGCTGTTAACTGAATTTTTGTTGTGAAAACAAACGTGCGTAATTCATGCCTGATCGCAATTGATGTTGTTGAATGAACGAGACGAGTACTCATTGTGGCCTTGTTTTGTGTTTGCCAAAAGATCTAAAGCCATATAATAAATATCTTATTAACCTCGTTTGCTTGGTCCGTACGGTAAGTTATGGATCCTCGTTTTTTTCGTCGCCTTATGGCCCTCGCGCGAAGCGCGCTCGGGCCATAAGGCGACGAAAAAAACTCGGTCCATAACTTACCGTACGGACCGCGCACTCGGTTAATAAGATATATGTATATACACTATTATAAAATGTATATACAGATAAACAGAATGATGTTTGGTAAACTAGAAATTGTTATGAATAATTATTTTGTCAATTTGGCATCAGGAAAAGAATGTAATTTATTGCTGCAGTTCCTTTTGCATTTTTAAATTAGCAGTTTAGCTGTATTTTATACATTACTGTGTATAAAGTAATGTTCAGAAGAGATCTCTGTGTTAGTAGCTGGTGTGGGCAGAAAAAAATTGCCATGTCTAAACAAGTTCAATTAGATAATACCCTGGCAAGTCAAATGCCTTCAATGGACTAAAGGTCAAAACTCATTTGCAAAGATACATAATTATGTTATAATTATAACAGCCAAACAAGTCAATTTACATTTACAACAGTTAGTTTCATTTTACTTAAGCCAGCACTTAGCATAAATTTCTTCATTTTCCCAAATAGATACCAGTAATGATATTTTATCAGGTTTTCTTTTGAACAAGTTTTTTTCCATGCAGCTGCATGACATTAATTTCTGGCGAGATATTGTCTAAACTGTTACCCCAAACACAATCTGCTTCCCCACCCACCCATCTGTCTCCAGTCACAGAACACACATTTTTAATTCTAGACTTTGATGGTTGTTTTGTTTTTCATAGGTCTTTAAATATCAAGACAAACACGAAGTTCACTAAGTCAAACTGGAAAAAGTATCTTTCTGTGATTAGGAAGAGTTAGTTTAATTTATACCCACATGACATGGGAAATGAGACTTTTTAAAGATAAGAATATCAATACAGTACCAAACTGATGTTCTTCTCATGTCTCACAGCATCTTACAGTGCTGGATAATGTGCGAACCTGACTCTCATTTGTCTAATATTCTGTAAAATTATTGAATATTTATAGTGCACTTTTTCATTTTCACTCACAGAAGAATATAGGGTTAGGGCTATATTTCTCTGGCATGGGATTTTGTGTTTGTACATGTACTAGTCAACACATGTAACAATATTGAGAACTTCTGAGAAGTATAATGTAATCTACAGGTACATGAGAAGTATTTTATATACAGTATTTTACCAATGAATGTAGTGCAAAGACTGACTCTGTATACTTTCTTATGAGACAAAATAAGTTACTGTGAAATGGACATGGCATGATGAAATAATGTCATGAGAAGTTCCTTCTTTCAAGACCACCCTACATATTATATAATAATATTACTGTACTCTTCAAACAGCAATGGGACCGGGGGGGTGGCAGTACTATGCCATATAGGTATGTGCTGCCCCAAAGAGTATTGTTTCAAATATTTTTAGTCTGAAATAGGGTATAGATTTTGCCTTTTTGGTCTGAAATAGAGTAGCGATTTTGTGTTTTTGGCCTGGGATAAGGTATGATTTTAATAGAAATGTGCGTGCGTCGCTGCGGACAATGCACGGCAAATGGAAAAAACAGGGCAGAAATGGTTGCAAAAGAAATATATCTCTAAAATAGAGTATACATTTTGGAGTCAGGTCTGAAATAGGGTATATATGTATGGAGTCAGATCTGAAATAGGGTATAGTAAATCAGATATTTTGGTTTGAAATAGGGTAAGAGGTTTTCAGCTTCAGGCGGCACACCCCTACCCAAAATTATGATGAATACTCCCCGAAATGGGACACACGCTAATATCATGTAAATGCTAACATAGTGTCGTCCGCCTTTAATTACATTATACTAGAAATACAATAATTGTAGATACCCCTTCGCTCTGGTGACTATTACTTGGTACTGCTCAACTGCTAGACTGACAGATGAACATTAAATTTCGAGATGGCGAGTCTCCAAACAAGGCGAATTTTCTGCATTAGCGCTGTGATTATTACCCTTGCTTCGCTCGGGGATAATATTGAGACGTGTGGTGAAAGCATACAGTACATGAGAGCTCTAGCAATGTCATACAAAACCGATTACTTGGGCGTGGGGCCTCTGGGAATATCGTATTTCTAGTTATGATATGTTGAGCATTGAACTGCATGTTCCATTTCTAGTTTGATTAGTTTTTATTTTCAAAAAAGGAGAGATGTTTCGTTAGGTATTAATTAGGGCATATACATATCAAACTCGTGGCCTAATATACATATATAATGGCCTCGCAACATGATATTCTCGAATTAACGATTGTACTAGAAGCGTACACATTAAACCTGTGAGCTGAGACGAGACTCGGAGTGTTGCGTTCCCTGATAGTGAAGCACACTTAACACACGTCAATAAAGCTTCAAAATCCTAGAAGGGGGATGAATTTTACCAATTGCCATAATACCTACGCTTTTGGCTCTTGGGTGAAAACAAAGAGGGACAAAGAAGGGACAAGAGCGAGACTCCTAAAAAAGACTTGCAGTTTATCACCAGAAAAATGTCATACAGTATAGAAAATTTGACTTTTGACACTTTGCTCAAATGAAACTACACTACATTACAACACTACACTTGCTTCCACTTGCTTCTTAAAGGTTGAGCGACTATGCATTTTGAGCTAAGGAGTGAAAGATCAACTGGCCAGAAAAGAGTAATGCGTGACTTGTCTTTTTATGCACAGTCGATTCTTCGAACTGGCTTTTTTTTTAATTAGAGGCCACAATAATCTAGCCTTCGCTTCAATACTTATGTACATTTTTTACTAAATGCGTTTCTTCTATGAGGCTTTCGATTATTTCCCACTCCGTAACAAACATAAAATCGAAAGCGAGGAATGTAACACTAGACTTGTTTACAATATTATTGCGGTTTTGCTCACAGCGTGTTCAGTCATTCGCAACTAACAAACTCAATGCTTTGGACTATTTCGGTGCATTTTTCATTTCTAGTATACAACAAGACAGGCCCGTGGCCAGTGAGCTTGTGGCGTCATTAGTACAATGAATAGAGAAACGCGGGGTCCCGGGAGAGGAACTTTTGTCGTGCGTTTATATGCAAAAGATATTATAGCCGAGTCAGTTTTTGCACATGACGGATCCAAGAGCTCCCTTTATTTTTCTTGTCCTCTTTTCTTCTAATTTCTGTCAAACAGATATTCACAAAAAAATGTTTTATAATAATTGAGAGAAAACAATTATCGAAGGCCCTGTAGGAATATTCTTCGTTTGCAACAACCCAGTTTTCATAGCTCCCGACTCATGCCGGGTATGATGTTTCATACGGAATAATATTTTCAATAAGTGATTTGCTTTTGCCTTGAGTGATCGTTTTTGCCGGGAGCATTTTGAGCTTGCTTTCCGATGCACGTGACAGTACTGGTGTGACGCTTGCTATATAACCTGGCAACTTTGTTGAGTGAATTTTCAAGCTGACATGTTTTGTGGAGGAACTGTGTTGTCATTTTGTAAAGGGATTGACTGGGGAATACCCGACATCTTAAGTAGCTATAAGACAGCATACTGAAAACGAAGACCTATAACCCCGGAAAACGAAAACCCTAACAGCAACAACAAAAAGCTTTTCTCAGTGCCACTCTCTTTAATATTGCTTGCTTATGCCTATCTCTGCAGCAGATGTTGGAATGTTTGCATATGTATCATGTACAAGTAGCTGTAATAACAGCTTTTTAGTCTTATCTCGTCTTTGCTAATCTTCCCAGCGTGTGCATCATGTTCAAGTAGCTGTAATTGAAAGCTTTTTAGACTTATCTCTGCAGCACATTAAAACATGATACTTCCCATGGTGAAGTTACTTCGTATGAAAAAGCCATCTCAGAAGTTACGCATCCTACATGTACAAGTCTGATCACTAATATGTTCAAGACTGCTATGCATTAAGCTTTAACGCAAAATTCTGGGTCGATACGAAATTAATCTCTATTGGAAGCTACAGACGTTTGAATACCGTGACAACAAAGGCGTGCATCACGCTTGTGGAGCGAACATTAGGCTCGGATAGTCGGATATCAACCTTGAGCTTTTGAAGACTTCGAGGTATTCAGTGACAAATATTCTCGATGTAGTCGCCTGCCGGTCTTCCCTGCTTTTGTTAAAGCGGCGTGGGTGAAAGCTAAGTAGCTAATGATTCGGGATTCCCCGTTCTATGATATTATGCTCGTGAAATTTTATTGACAGATCTTGTATCTTAATCTCGAGTGATATTTGCCTCAAACCTATTAGTAATTCAGTATCCTCAGACAATAAACAAAGAACCTTTACTTCACGCAAAACGAAGTTAAACGCCGACTGTTCGTATACGCCGTGCGTTACACAAAGCCCCAGAGTTTCCGACAAAGGGAGACGCTCTGCCCACAGGGAAAAGTTCAAGTTTTATCAAGTTTCGACACGTCTTCTACTACTTATTCGATGTTCTTTCACACAAACATTGCTCAGAACACAGATACATTGGTTGAAGCAGTATCTATAATCGAGCATTTGCAAAAGCACAACCCTTCGTACTTTACGGGGGTCCCGCTGGTAACACATCAAGCATTTGTGTACGGCTATTTTCAAATCTTCCGACGCTTAAAAACAATGCAAGCCAAAATCGCTCTTAAAGTATGGCCTCTGTGCATCCAGAAAGCCAACTGATGTTAAGTTCGGATGGGATACAGGCTAACTTTAACACAATTCAATTTCAGTCTCTTGCTTCAATCGCCGACATCTCAAGTCGCTCGCGAGGAAAGTCAATTGCATAACGTCATCGCAAATCACGTGATAATGCGAACCAATCACCGTGTGCTGATTCGTAACCCAGAAAAAAACACGCTCCATTTTAAAGCTTGTGTTAGCCACAAGCAATTACTACCAAGTGAAACAAAGGCTACATGATTGAATGGAAGTAATATTTCAACAGGCACTGTACGATAGGCCGAAGCATTTCGACAACTGTCACGCTCGCGCGCAGCAAAACATGTAATATATTCATAGAGCAGCGCTTTGGAGTCTTAAACGGCGAGAGTGGATATTTTCGTCGCAAAAACGGTTATACTTTCGGCGAAAAAAACTTTACAAAACAGCTACAGTATATACGAGGCAACAGATGTCATGTACAGTGTAAAGCATATTAAAATCATCACTGTTTACGGCTAAAGTTCGTCATGGCTTTGGTGTCCGTTTTTGTCCTGGTATCTTACCAGATGGCAGTACTTCGTGTCGCCACAGAAAGTTCGTCGGGGCTAAATAATTAGCGGCGACAGAGATATTTGCAATCCTGTAGCGATGTCCATTAAATATAAATCGAATCCATCAAACATTTGTTTACGGTTATGACGATGAACTTGTGAACGCCAGCCAAAAATCCTACCCTGAAATCTAGTTTACCCGTGCATGTTCCACAGAGCCAAACGGTGTTGAGTTTGGATGTGTTATAGCTAACTTTACACGCAATTGTATTATTATCGTACAATTCACTCGCAGCGCCCACATCTCAAATTGTTCGGGAAGTCACCCTACGTCATCGCATATCACGTGATAATATGAACCAATCACCGTGTGCTGATTCTCGACCCAGAAAAGAAAAACACGGAAAAAAACAACAAAAAAACAATGTCCTTCTTTAAGCTCGCTGGGGTCACGCCCACACAAGCAATTAGCCAGATTTGGTAGGTTGGTTGTGATTGTCCTGGTTGGAGTAGTCTACAGGAAGATTGTTGGTGGTGGCTGACAGAGTCAAGGGAAAGGATTCATCAGATGGCAGTATTTATAGCTCTACTGTTCACACTCCTGGGTTCAAACCATTTGCCATGTTATCCAGATGTGTTGCAATGTACCTTACTTGCTGACAGCTGATTATTGAGAAAATGAAATACAAGCTGCACATACAGCATCCTAAAAAGTGCCATTAACAGTAAACATCGTTTTCATTCCAAGCAGTCTATTAGCCATTCCCCAAGAATCACCATATGGTACATGTTTGGCCATAAAACCCAACGCAAATGACCCAACGCTGTTGTCCATTTGTGTCGGGATTAATACAGTAGGCCCAGCTGTTCAATTCATATTGTGACTATATCCAGTAGATAAGTTGCTATCCAGCATAGGCAATGTCCTCCCAACTACATTCATGCGAGATTACGCCAAAACCTGCACAGCAATCACTATCTTTAGATATCCTAGTTCTTCATTGAAATAAATGCTTTTACTTTTTCGCATCTCAATGGTGACTTTGTTTCTGAGGCTATTTACTCATTTCAAAATTGCGTGTCTTTAATGATTGTAAACTTGCGTTTCATGCGGTCTCTCTCGTGCATATATTTCTTGATTTCCTTTGTAACTAGGGGAACATTAATTGACTTTGCCCTTTTTGCTTTGTATGGAGCTTGAGTATCAAGAACCTCAAGGCAAGATCTTTTCCATTCAAACCAGGCCTCGTTTACGTCCTCAGTTTGTTCAAGTGAAGACCATGGTTTCGAATCCAACTCAGTTTTGAATTTGTTAGGATTGAAACGTTTTACGATTCTCTTTCTAATGACTTTAGCAGACTATTTTGTTAGCCCGTTGATTTTTCTGATTACAAAGATCAAACTATGATCGCCAATGCCTACACTCCTGGCCAAAAGTTGTGGGACATTTAGCCTTTTATGTAAACATTATGACACTTTCCCTCTTCCCGCCCCCCTCCCCCCTGACAATATTGACTGAGTGTGCTCAAAGTGCACTCCCTTTATACAACATTGTATGGGGGGAGGGGGAGAGGGAGGGGGAGGGTTATCTTTAGGAAAAAGAGCCGCTTTCGTTGTTTAAAAGTGAGTAATGTTGAAAAATAGCATTTTTTCAGAGTGTCCCACATACTTTTGGCCAGGATTGTCTGAATTAGTCGAGTTTACGAAAAGTATCTATAATGTAACGCGACCGGGGGACTCAACGAGTAGGCTTTTGTCAACAAGACTTGGCTTTATTGCGTTCCTCACAGTAGCTCGGATACTCACAAAATCAACGTTCTAAGTTACAAGTACTGCCTTATATTTACTACTGTTGCACAATCTATATACGTCATTGAGTATTTGGAAATATGCTTAAACAAGGGGACATCAGGTGAGCGTCTCAGCTAGAGTCAGTTCGTCACACGATAATTGATTGAGCAATGTTTGTCGCAATAACTTCTAGAGGATTTTATTTATTAATGCCACACTTGAAATAGTTGTTGTTTATGACCTTGTGTATATATTCGAACAAAGTTTAGTTGGCTAATAAAAACAGTTGGAACATTTCAGTGAATGACGTGCTCGTATCGTAAGTGCTGGGCAATATGATTGTGACGCGGTAAAATTGAAAATGTTACGGTCACAATTAAATGTAACGGTTTTTACGATTAAAAACTGAGGATTAAACCTTCAAATCGATAAATCGCTCATTTTACGATATTCAGACGTCACAATTCAACGAAGAATTTGAGAGAGATTCAGAGACTCACGTAGGAAAAGAAATGATGTCCGTGGAGCAGAGGGTTAGCCATTTGCTTGCAAATCGACGAAAATAGATCGTTTCGCGACATTGCGCCAGATTGTGGAATTTCTAAGTCTTCTACGGTTAGAGTTGTTTGCCGCCGTAGTCTTAGGTATGTTTTTATGGTTCAGCACACACGAATCACCGCTCGATTCACACTCACGGTTCACCGTTTTGGGTTGCTTCACTACGAACACATTTATACACTACCAGAAATACGATAATCGCAGATACCCCCTCACTCTGCCATTGATGGGACTTTTACTTTGGTAACTCCCAACAAGAGTAGCCTTTGTTTTACCGAAATGTTAACTCAATCTTTTCTTCGAACTCAAATGCTACACGCAAAGGAAGGAGAAAAAGAATGATGTGGTATACTTTTGCGTTGAAAAAAGAATCGATTGCGTGACGAAGTACGTATTTCCCACGGTCGGCACGTCAAATTAATTCATACAGTCTGCCAAGCACGTTCTCAAAAATTTAATACTCAAAGTTTGAAGTTGGTCGGCCGTCATAGTACGGGAAAAAAGGAACTGATTTTCCAATTTTGAATTCATAGGCAGTACAATTAAACAGGCTTCCTGTGCAATTTGTTTTTACTCTGAACTGCATTGCACCACACCATTGACTCAGGCATGCATATTTAAGAGGCTCGAATTGTTTTGTATGTGAACCCACTCAAAACAGCAAGATTTCTCCCAGAATCAAAGCAAAACTTAAACAATTTACTTCAAATTATACACGGGCTTCAGACCCAGTAATACTTCTAAGGGCTTATGAACGATTCTCGCTGCAATCACCGCGTGTCAGATTACAGAAAAATCAAGACTCCAAGTTCCGATTGCTCTGAGCGAATACTGTAGCCGAAACTGGAGACAGAAGCGTAGCAAAACAATACTTCGAGGGAAAATGATCAGCATACAGATTTTAATACATTCTTGAAGTGATCGAGTTACAAGCTATACGGGATAGAATATATTTGTCACGGTGATTGTTCGATTTCCACTGACTAACCTTTGTTGCTTGTCCTTTCTAAATAAGTATCTGAGTTTAACATAAAACGGCGTCTGAAGCTCCCGATTTGCTTTCAAGCGCTGTTCCCTTTGCGGAGCCGTATCTTCGGCACGCTTCCGTTCATGTTGCTGTCGGTTATAACATGTTTGTCCTCTTTTCTCTTGACGGATTTGGCGCTGTTCGATTGTTTCACGATTTCGCCTTGCCCGTGCCTGTTTCCTTCTATTTTGAAGACGAGCTTCGCGAGACTGTTGTGTTTCAAGTTTTCCGGTTTTCAAATTTTCCATTTTCGTGAACACAGCTACGATATACTGTAGTTGCTTCGTTCAATCTAATTTCTCTTATTGCGAGTAAAATTACAGGGCCACACGTGATCGATCCGGCCTTTGCTATTGCTTCTGCAGCGACACGATAGGAACTGGGGACGAGGTCGCACGACAGACTGACAGACTGACAGACGAACATTAGATTTTGAGATGGCGACCCGCTTGGAGTCTCCGATAAGGCGATAATACTACTGCATTAGCGTCGTCACTTCGTTCGGGGATTAGTTTTTGTATTAATAGCATGCATACAATAATTTCTGCATTCTGATTGGCTAAGAGCACATCAATTTATCCCAAACAGTGCAGAAATGTGTAAATAACAGTGCAAAATTTTGAAATTAAAAATGATTGACAGCTGAACCAACGACACAAAATGGCAGACAGGTTTGGAGAATGTAACACAGTTTTAATTCAAAGTCTGAAAGACAACGCAAAGAACAAAAACACGACACAAAGTACTAGCAACTGGTTAAAAGTGTGGAAGTCATGGGCAAAGCACAAAGGCCACGATGAAACCATTGAGAACTACGAACCAGAGGCGCTAAACAAAATTCTCCAGGAATTTTACGCTACAGTTCGTAAACAAGACGGGTAAGAATACGAACCGGACAGCCTCCGAATCATGCTTGCTGCCATTGACCGCCATTTAAAGGAGAGGGGATACAAGTACCCATAACACGAGACAGAGAGTTTCAAGAGTCCAAGCAGGTGCTCGAGGGAAAAGCTCGGGCACTTCGACAAGAAGGGAAAGGGAAAAGGCCAAACAAATCGCGCAGTCTTACATCCAGCGAAGAAACAGAGCTCTGGCAGAGCAACAAACTGGGAAACCACAGTCCTCGTGTCCCAACTCAGACAATTTGGTGGCTGTTGACTCAGTACTTTGGCCTTCGAGGGCGTCAAGAGCACCGCGACATGAAAGTTTACGACTTCACCTTCGGCGTCGACGAAAACAACACGAAATACGTGGAATTTGTCGAAAATCCGACAAAAACACGCCAGTCCGGGCTATCGGCGAAACCAAGAAGTTTTCTCCTAAAGATGTTCGCAACTGGGGATGAGAAATGCCCCGTGACACTCTTCAAGGAGTTCCTGTCGCGTCGCCCTCCAGAACTACAAGCCAAAGGTCCGCTTTATCTTTCTTGCATCCCAAAGCCTTCCTCGCAAGTGTGGTTCAAAAATCAACCCATGGGGGTCAACAAGGTTAATGAAATGATGAAGTCCATTATCCAAGGAACATCGCTGGAAAGTTCAATGAAAACGTTTTCAAACCACAGCGCAAGGAAGACAGTTGTGAAAAAATTGAAGACCGCGGGCCTCGAGCGAAGCTCCATTGTTAAAATAACCGGCCACAGAAACAAGAAGTCCCTCAACGACTACGACGAGGCAGATGAGAATGAGCAGCAACAGCTTTCTCACATCATAAGTGCTGGGAGCAACAGCAAACATGGTCATCAAGTAACACAAGCGACAAGTTCATCCTTTACGGCCAGCTCCTGCAACTCCAATCCGTCTGCGCCCGGTCAATGCAGCAGCAACTTGGCTCCTTTTAACTACGCCTTCCTTCCATCAAGTTTACGAATGCCGAGCTACATATCCGGACAGAATGATCTACGCCAGCGCTTTATGAACATGAACACATTCAACAACTATCAGGTCACCTTCAACATGGGCAGCGGAATTGATCCAGGCCCCGAAATCAAGCCAGTCAGGAAGCGTGTTTTCATTCCTCATGACAGTGACTCCGATTGATTAAGTGTACGAGGAAAAACAAAGTTCTTGAGACACTTTTAGTCTCCTTTTGACTTCTTGAAGACGGTCGCTATTATGCAAATTTTGGATGATCGTGATTTTCAACCAATGAAGTTATTGTAAGCAAGGCATGTGAGTTGTAACGAAATTAAAAAGCAGCGTGACGGAAATTATTGTATGCATGTCATTAACAAGTAATCACATGATTTCTCGTGCAATTTTGGAATAAATGAGCACTCGTAAATTTTTCAAAGACCACAAATTGCACTCGCGTGGCGCTCGTGCAATTTTGTGGTCTTTGAAAAATTTACTCGTGCTCATTTATTCCAAATTGCACGAGAAATCATGTGATTACCTATACTAATTGCTACAGCTTCAAAAGTCACGATGTTCACGTATAGACCACTATCATTCACTTTGTGAAAGTATTTACCAAAATTGAGACAATTGAAATCGTTATAACCTAAAAAAAAACTTATTTTTTTATAAGCTGTTGAAATGGTGAACCGGTGAAAACATAGTAGTATTGTAGTTCACGATCGTACATTTTTTATAGTACTTAAAGTAAGATTTTTTTCATCACCTGAAGGCATAGTCGAGTCATTTTCTTTCTCAGTGTGATCAGTATGATGATAAACGCAAGTGTGAACCGTGCTGTGAATTATTGGTGAGTTGTAACAGGTGCACCGCTAAATATCTGACCAACCCGTTGGTAATGGGGAGGTGCGTTGCATGCTTCTTAGTTGTAATATTACTGTAGGTATCCGGTTTCATTTAATTTTCAGAAAAAATACATCTACACATATCAAAATCAAAATATGTTTCGGTCGGTGCCTTCTCTGTTACCCATCCAAACTTGGCCGCAATACATATCATCTTTTAGAAGTTATGGCATTTTTTACTAACTCGCGCTATAGAGACAATCCTGGCCAAAAGTCGTGGGACACTTAGCCTTTTATGTAAAAATTATAACACTTTCCCTCTTCCCGCCCCCCTCCCCTCTGACAATGTTGACTGAGTGTACTCAAAGTGCACTCCCTTTATGCAACATTGTATGGGGGGAGGGGGAGGGTTACCTTTCGGAAAAGAGCCGCTTTCGTTGTTTAAAAAAGAGTAATGGTGAAAAATAGCATTTTTTCAGTGTCCCACATACTTTTGGCCAGGATTGTAGGTGGTAAACTCCAGAAGCAGTAATCTTTTTGGAATTGCAGTCAATAAAGATATCCAAAAGTGACGATGTCGAGGTTGTGGGCTCAGTTATAATCTGTTCAAGCTGGAGCAAGTCCATTAATGCTTGCAAGCGTATTGCTGTCACGTGTGGTTGAGAGGAAGTTGCAGTTCTGATCACCAGCGACATAGCTCTATTTGTTTTCATTATCTACACTTTCCATCAGATTCCCAAACTTATCGAAATACGCCATTGACATACTGGGCGGCCTATAGATGGTTGATAATAGAAACAGTTTTACTGTTTGGCTTCTAAATTTCAATACACAACGCCTCACCCAAAATCACCAGGGTACGAGCTCACTTCTAATGATATAGTTAATGCTATGCCTAAAAATAAATACACACACCGCCGCCATATCTTGAACGATCGCATCGATTTAAATCCAACTGTTGTTTTGATTCGCAAGTCATCAACATGTTTAGGTAAACTAACAATGTTAAGGAAGGTCGTTTTGAAGCCTCTCTTATTCAAACAAGTTGAGAAGCAGTCGTCTCAGTTGTTATTGTGAGTTCAATCATCCGACTCGTCAAGCTAATTTGAAGTATTGGTTAATATTCCTAGCTAGAAGGGTTATTCATTTTGCATTAAAGTGTACCTCAACGAGAGTCGAGACAGGATCTATCAATGTCAGAGTGCCTGATTAGGCTATAAGCACGGGATTAACATAAGGCAGATAGTAACCCTGTTGATTTTCGAGTTCAAATTGTCAGATCTTGTGAGGACTTTTGAGACCGCAATGCAAGTTGCAGGCGATTCTGTTTCGATCAGCTCACAGATCTTTATGACCTCAGCTGCAACTTCGTTAGGCTCTAATGAATAAATAATTAGTTCCAACATAGATCACGAGGTCATCGGGCTTCGTGGCTAGTGACGGCTTTGCATAAGCATACCATTGCTTCCTTGGGCCAGAAAAAAGTTTTGAAGCTTACTTTGAGGTTTCTGTTGGACATCTTTCCAGGCGTTGAGCTTACCAACCATCAAGTCCCCCAGAATAAAATAGAATGGTTTCGATGTAGAACCGGGCGAGGAGTTAGCAGGAACGTCACCACCAGTTCGGATTGCGGATTCATCCCCAGACTGGTTGGTGCCTGGCTGAATTCTAGGCTGGGGGAACTGACTCAGCTGCTCACCGCTCGACTGTGAGGCTCTTCCCTTTGGTCTTCATATTTTTTCTTTTTCCCATTCACTTTATTCTCAGACTCTGGAACACCTGTATCGATTGCTTCGACAGGGCAGGAATCTCAAGTTGCCAGAACAGCACTGAACCCCGAGACAGCCGCTGGTTCAATAGACTAGAAAGTGTCTTGCAAGGTTGTAATGAGACAAGTATTGTCCTCTCCCAAGCGATCCAGCTCATCTTGCATAAAGCAAGGATGACTGTCTGTTTTCAAAAGTCAGTTGTACATTTCTTTACCCTAACAACTTCGCCAAGCCGGCGTCCATTGCTGCGGTTGCCAGGAATTTTCCTATTAGATTCTTCCCAAGCGGTGTAGTGTACCACACGCTGTCATCTGCTTTGCGTTGGTGGTTCACAGCGAGGAAAAACGAGATATCTGGATTGTTAGCTTTTGCTGTTCTGCGAGCCCTAAAAATTTGTAGAGCTTCACAGAGCACCATTCAGTCTGTGTAGCTAAAAGCTTTAGAGAAAACTGGCGCCTGTGTCGTACTTACCCAAGAAGAATGTCTACGAACCAGGGACGAAGAAGCCACAGATCGCATATCTCTGGTAACAACATACAACCCCCACACCATATATATATAGCTGCAATTGCAAATGGAAATTGGAACTTTCTCCAATCAAAGGAAATGCTGTCTGGACACACTTTCAAATTGCAATCATCCGCCGAATTCGGATGACATTTGGACAGCACCAAACACACTGAGCCATGAAGGTTGACATCACGTGAAATTGTTGATTTGCAGGACTTCCTCGAGGAAGAAAGTTAAGATTTTTGCCGAAGGATCAATCCGGTCTGCCTTTACGATTTCTTGCTTGATGATTGTGGATATATATACAGTCGTTTCAAAACAGGTTGACCCTCAAAAAATAGCGAAATAGGCAAATACCACGACCGAATGGGATTGTGCGAAATAGACGAAATGATATGAATCTGATAATATTCACGTTCGAGTAAATCATGTCGTGTGCGTAGAATGTGAACTTCGCTGGAGAATAATATATTTGCCTGAAATTATTGGCTATTCAGTAATATATGTATATATATATATATATATATTCATATATACAAATATATTATTTAAACTAAAAATACATGGTAAGTCCAAAAAATAGGTCCTAATTTGTATGGAATCTGGAAATCTATTGACGTATCCCAAACCGCTACAAAAAATTTTACCAGCCGCCATCCTTTCTGTTAATCTAGTAATGGTTACCGAGATACGCTTTACCTCCCAAGCTACCGTGATTCTAATTTTGAACGAATTATTCCCGCAATTATGTAAAAAGAAAATGTATCGTTTCACTTTTGGCGCTACTTAGGACCAAGAAGAGCTCGGATTTTGAGATCAAGTTACCGCGCGAGATCAAGTTGCCGCGCGGGCAGCCATCGTTAATGAAACTGGATTCACCACGGAAAGTAGAACAACAATTAACCAAGTCGATTGCAGTCCACGGAATGAAAAATATTGAAGACTTCGTTGTTGCTTGTGCTTGTAAATATTGTAGTCGTATTAATTCGTTCGCACCAGCTACACTGGTCGAACAAAAAGGTTTAGAATTAAGACCTATTCTCTATTGTTCTGGCCTCCAACAGCCGATATTCCCACGAGTTCAAAAGACGTGGTATATCAAAACGAGGGTCCACAACTGTTAGGGGTGACATCTCCAGACTTTCCCGTATGGTGGGGGCTTTTAATTATATTTTCTTTAATTAGTATTCTCGAAACGTACGTGTTGTGGTAGTATCGCTAAATTCAGTAAACTGGGTTTCCACAACATAATAATCCGCAGAAAAATACCCTAAAAATTCCCATGACGAAAATAATACCGCTTGGCAGATCAAAAATTCGATAAAGATAATTTTGCTTTAAGAACTGTCTGGATCTTAATCAACTTATAAAATCCTCGCTGAAGTTCAGTTTTAAGACAACGCAGGTGAAAATTATGGCTATGTACTTTGTGATTAGTTGTGTATCTGCCATTCGTGAAGTTAAAGAACACAACATTATGCACGCGTACCTTTAAAGCTGACCAAAGCATATCCATCTGTTTTCCGCTCAGTAGGTCGACACCTAGGTATCTGTTTTCCCGCTCAGTAGATGATTTTATACTCCTTTGACAGTAACTTCCAGGATCTAAGATGACAAATTTTAGATCAAACCTCTTCGACTGCTTTTCTTTGGCGCTTTCCTCGCAGAAATTGAATTCGTGTCAGACCGCCACACCTTGCCTGAAAGCATACGGTGTCACACAACACTAGAATGTCACACTTGGAATCACTGAATATTAATGCAAATGTCATAGGAAAGCCCAATAATTGATTCACGTTTTCACACTATTTTACAAAAAAAATTTTATTGGCATTTTACAGGTCGCATGTTGGCAAAATCACACAGCATAATGCAAAACTAAAGAACACTGCAAGCTAGGATTAAGTTTTGATCCCGAAATTAAAGAACAGAAGTAGGACAAATTCTTCCAGCTTCAGGTCGTTGCATAGGAACGAAACGGCATTAAAAAATACGCGCCATGTCGCCCGTAGTGGTTGTTGTAGTAATTGTTAATTTCTTGCTTAGCCGCTGCAAGACCAAAGCAAGAAAGGCCACCACTCTGAAAGAAGATGAAAACATTTTCAAGTTTAGTGATATTTTGCACGTAATGTTAAAGTAAAATAATAACGTCCCTGTTGCCAATCATTTCTGGGAAGCTTGTCTCGTTTTGACCGTCAGAGAAGAAAATAACCTCTGGTACCAAGGATAGAAACGAAAATTATGAACATCCTGATTGAAATATCTATTCTCATCAGTATGATCCATTTCAAAACGTTGATTTTATTAAATTATGTCATTTATAGCTGGGAGATTTTAGATTAGTATTAGGTTCAGCAGGGCGAAAACTGTAAATTAATTTAATACAAAATTGATAACATGAACTCACTTTCCTAGACGCTTACAGCCTCATTGAAGTTCACGCTTATTTGCGACATCTCGGCCTCTATGCTTAGAAGTACGTTTTCACATTGACCTTGGCAAAGTTTTGTTGCCATCAGTTCTCCAATAACCTGCCTCCTTCCTTGTTACGCCACAAAATGTAATAACTGACACAAAATGTAATAATAAGTAATGCAAAATGTGTAATAACTTTCGCCAAAATGAATAACAAAGTAACGCAAAATGTAATAGCTTTTCGCTACAGAATGTAATAAAAAAGTAAAGCAAAATGTAATAACTTTTTGCCACAAAGTGTAATAATTTTCTAACACAAAATATTACAAACATGAGCAAACAGTTCTTGTAATATATACCATAGGATACCAAGTAAGATTATGCAAGGATTTAAAGGGCGTTCTACAACTGAAAACATCAAGGAATCTTTTGAAGCCTAACAACGGCCGGTAGTTTAAACACGTCAGAAGGGTATGGTCCACAGATTTCCGAGTGACCGACTGTATTACGCTGTAATTTGTAATTACCGATTATACTAAATGGGACTGTGAAGATGTGTTTGCTTTTACACAGGGCGAAAGTGTGCGTTTACGCAGGCGTTAAGATGACGGATACGCGAAAGACACTTGCGTTTCCGGAGCGGGATTCCTTTTGTTTCCGCAGACGGAAACTTAACGGTTATACTTAGGTTTCCGGCTCTGCGTACACGTCGGAAACGAACCATTTACGCATGTGCTTACGATGCGATTTCTTGTCAATTAAACTGGTGTTTAATACGAGGTTAAACTTGTGTTTCCGCCAGCTGAAACACCGTTTTTCTTTCCTCTGATTTGGCTCCTCATGTCAGCCGGGTGCGCTGTTTAGTATTTTTAGGGATTGAAATGAAAGAAACAAGCTGCGGAACTTCATCAGTTCCATGCTTTCTGTGTGCTTTTTGATGTTTGATGTTTTGCTGTGTGGATCTGCCCACCCTTGCACCACCGTTTTGGGGTTGGCAGCTGTGCGTCCTCGATCTGAAAATAAACCGTGACATGATGTACCATACAAAAGTTTATTAACCCCATGCAGGATCTGAAGATCTTCTAAACGCGTTAAAGTGATTACAAAAGAAGAGCAATGCTGATGGATTGCGAAACTTTACAAATACAGTATAGTAAACATTAGTGTTTCATGCTCAGCGAGTCTACTCTCGCTGGAAAGCAAGTGTTCTAAGATTCCTCAGCTAAGTCCTGTTTGTCAGTCAAGCGGCCCATCCTGGCTGTTTCTCGGCGCACGTCTTTCTGACACATCTTCACTTCGGCGCACAATAGCAGTGGTCAGTTTCTGTTGTTTCGTGAGCTTGCTGGTACTCATCCAGTGCAATCTTTATGTTTCTCAGTTTTGATCTCTGCCATATTAGCTTTCTCGTCTTTCTTGGTCTGGGTTCTCTTCCGCTGTACTGTGCCTCCTGATCACTCTCCTCTGACGACATAAAATCTGTAGCAATGGGAAGGTTCAGGAGTTCTTCTGCCTTTGCCATAACGCTCGGCGAGAAAGGAACAGTTGTTAGAGCCTGTCGGCGCTTTTCCAATTTCTGTAAAACAAAAAGGAATAGGGTTACGTTTTGTATATTTGTTTGTGGAAACTTAGCCATATTATCAAAGTACTGTATCCAATCTATACGGCCGGAAAAAAATAGAATAACTGACCGGTAAATGGGATCAAAGTAAATGACGTTAACCCTAACCCTAAATCCACCCAAAAACTAATGGGCAATGTATCTATTCCTAACCCTACCATTAAAACTACTACGTAAATTAACCTTAAAACTAGGTTATGGTTAGGGTTATTTATAAGTACACTTAGTCCTCAGTATTGAGGTTGTTGAAACAAATGGAAGAAATGCATATCAACTGTAAAGTTGATGTGATAAACTTAACGCCGTGAGAGACACAATAGCTGACGTTTCGAGCGCTAAGCCATTCGTCAAAGCAAAGATTCGATAAGATTCGCTCTGACGAAGGGCTAGCGCTCGAAACATCAACTATTGTGTCTCTCACGGCGTTAAGTTTACCACATCAACTTACAGTTGATACACCAGTACTTATTACTACGCCGACACAGTTAATCTAGTTCTTCTAAGCATTAGTTTCCCACGCCCTGCGTGGGTACTAATCTGAACACCATGTCGTTTTTTAATGTTTTTCGTTCCGGGCGACCTCCCCGCGCAGCGGGGTTTGCTGGGAACATCGGAAGAGAATCACTTCCCCGCTGCGCGGGGTTTGCTGGGTAGAAACTCGGAACAGAATCACGCGCGGGGTTTGGTGGGTAGAACACTCTAACCTCGTTCCCAGGCTCTTTCCTCTCGCGACCTCGAATCTCGTGTTTTAATGTTTTTCGTTCACGGGCGACCTTCCCGCACCGCTGTGTCTGCTGGGTTGATCACGTGGTCTTCTGCTGGTCCGTTGCGAAGCAACGGACACTGTATAGGAGGCAAGTATATGAATCAAGCGAAGAATCAAACCGAACACTCTCAAGAGGAGAAACAAGTTTGTCTTCAAAAACGAAGAGAACAAGCGAGACTAAGACGAATTCGTAAGACAAGGCAGGAGCGGTGTATCCGTCTTGAGCGCAGACGGCAGACAGACAGTGCTGTCGCTGCCAAAAAAGCGAAGCAACGGTATGACCGAGAGCATTATCAGCAGAAACGAGCTCAGGAGACAGCCCAGGAAAGAGAGCAGCTGATCGGGAGCATCATAGGCAGAAGCTGGCCCAAGAAACAACTCAGGCAAAAGAACAGCGCGTGAAAGCCGCTCGACAACGAGCTGCTTCCCGACGCTACAATGAAACGATTGCACAAGAGGCCCGCAGGCTTCAGGCTCAAAATGAGGCAACTTCCAGAGGCAACAATATCTGCATAGCCGTGGATGGGCTAACCCTGACAACCCGGCTCTGCACGAACAGCAGGAGGACAGAAAATAAGCTAAAATAGTGCTTGAAGGCCAGCCGATAACTCCAAGGGGCAGGTAATACACGTCTATTTACTTTCTTCACTCAACTCGTCCGTTATGCATTGCTTCGAGTTTATCGGACATTTTGTGGCCGCGATAAGGCTTTGTTGATGTGATGCTATAAATTTTCACGACAGAAAACTGTTTTGACCGTTTGAGTCTTGACAGTTAAATTAACTTCCAGTGTCACACAAATTTGCCACTTAACAAGTAACTTGCTTTATAGACAAAATCACAACATATATATCACTCACACAGAAGAAGTTGACGTTTCTGTGCATTTGATTAGAGAGAACTGTGTTTATTAAAATTGCAGCACTAGAAACCATGATTTCAGTTTATCAGAAAAACAGATCAAAATATTTGTCCTCTGTGAAACTATACAGTGCAAAAACTTGTGAGTTCTGGTTTAAGTAGGCAGTTTTTTTTAACTGCTCAGCTGTTTTTATCATGTACTGTATAACACTGTATAAGTACTTTAAGTCAAATGTTATTTGAACTGTATTTTTTATGTTGGGCTAAATTTTCCAAAACCCGGCCACTACTTTCTATATACAGTCTTTGTTTATGTTTACTTCTTTGTCTTACTAAGCCCCCGTTACCTTTGCTATAAATCATAGTACATATACTAATATAAAATGTATATATAAATAAACAGAAATGATGTTTAGTAAACTAGAAATTGTTATGAATGATTATTTTGTCAATTTGGCACCAGCAAAAGAATGTAATTTATTGCTGCATTTCCTTTTGCATTTTTGAATTAGCAGTTTAGCTATACTTTATACATTACTATGTATAAAGTAATGTTCAGAAGAGATTTACTGTGTTAGTAGCTGGTGTGGGCAGAAAAAAATTGCCATGATCTAAACAATTTCAATTAGATAATGCCCTGACAAGTCAATGCCTTCAGTAGACTGAAAGTCAAAAATCCATTTGCAAAGATACATAATTATAAGCCAAACAAGTCATTTGCATTTACCACAATTTCATTTCACTTCAGCCAGCTCTTTACTAGCATTAATTTCTTTCTTTTCCTAGATAGAATTAATGATATAGTTTAATAAGTTTTCTTTTGAACAAGTTTTTTTCCATGCACCTGCATGACATCTGGTGAGATATTGTCTAAACTGTTACCCCGCCAACACATAGTATCTCAAGCCACAGAACACACTTTTTAAATTATAGACTTTGATGCTTGTTTTGTTTTTCATAGGCCCCTAAATATCAAGACAAACATGAAGTTCACGAAGTCCAACTGGAAAAAGTATCTTTCTGTTATTAGGAAGAGGTAGTTTATACCCACATGACATGGGAAATGAGACTTTTTTTAAGATAAGAATTTCAATACAGTACTAAACTGATGCTCTTCTCATGTCTCACAGCATCTTACAGTTGTGGATAATGTGCAAACCTGACTCTCATTTGTCTAATATTCTGTAAAATTATTGAATATTTATAATTCATTTTGCCATTTTCACTCACAGGAGAGTATAGGGTTAGGGCTATATTTCTCTGGCATGGGATTTTGTGTGTTTGTACATGTACTGGGCAACACATGCATCAGTTTGCTTCTGAGAAGTATAATGTAACCTACAGCTACTTGAGAAGTATGTAATATACAGTCTTTCACCAATGAATGTAGTGCAAAGACTGACTATGTATACTTTCTTATGAGACAGAATAAATTACTGTGAAATGGACATGGCATGATGAATAATATCATAAGAACTTCCTTCTTTTAAGACCATCCTACATATTATATAATAAAATTACTGTACTCTTCAAACAGCAGTGGGATCCCGGGGAGGGAAGGGGGGAGTACTATGCCATATAGGTATGTGCCGCCCCAAAGGGTATCGTTTTCAAACATTTTTAGTTTGAAATAGGGTATAGATTTTGCCTTTTTGGCCTGGGATAGGGTATGATTTTAATAGAAATGTGTCGCAGCGGACAATGCACAGCAAATAGAAAAAAACACAGGGCGGAAATTGATGCAAAAGAAATAAATCTCTAAAATAGGTCTGAAATATGGTATTACATTTTGGAGTCAGGTCTGAAATAGGGTATATATTTATGGAGTCAGGTCTAAAATGGGCATAGTAAGTCAGATATTTTGGTCTGAAATAGGGTAAGGGGTTTCAGGTCCAGGCGGCACACCCCCACCCAAAATTATGATGAGTACTCTCCGGAATGGGACACATGCCACTATCATGTAAATGCTAATATAGTGTCATCCGCCTTTAATTACATTATGTAATATTGAGATGTGTAGTGAAAGCATACAGTACATGAGAGCTCTAAGCAGTGTCATACATAACCGATTACTTGGGCGTGGGACCTCTGCGAATATCGTATTTCTAGTATTATACTGTTCTATTAACCATTTCGGAGTTGTAAAAATTTGTCCAATTTAAAAAATTAACCCGGGCACAAGAAAGAGCACATCAAAATTAGTAAGAATTCGTAAGAATTTGTAAGAATTCCAGGTTTCAGCACGATTGGACGCGCGTCCCTCACTCCATACTAAAGTCTCTTATTTTTGTGAAATTTGAAAGCTCGCTATTCAGTTACCGTTGGGCCGATCGTGCTGAAACCTGGAACTCTTACTAATCTTGATGTGCTCTTTCTTGTGACCGGGTTAATTTTTTTATTTGACTATAATTTTGATAAAGGTTGTTAAAACTCCGAAATGGCTAATAGTTAGGGATAGTTTAGCTTAAGGGTGAGGGTGGGGCACGCGACCATGAAAAAGACGGATGTCGGATGATAGAGCGATCCCCGTGTCGTCGTCTCGAAGAGATCTCCAGTACTGTTTTGTGGCCACTGCAATAAAAGCAAGTATATATATAATGCATCTATGTCACACCAGGCAATATTTCCTGCAAATTGTCTCGCAACACTGACAACAACATTGCATTGCAAGTTACAAACATTTCGCGCAATGTTGTGAAAAGTAGTAGATTGTTCTACTTTCTCTGCAACTTGCAACGATTGTGATATTCTATGATAGTTTTGACCACTTGAACATGTGCATGATAGTGCACCACAGTTTTGCGCTCCCTTAACTATCATTACCGTTTGATTGGCCCTTTAATAGGATCAACTTAAAGCCGTTACACTTTGGCTTCGTTACCTTTGATTGCGGCCTTCTCCCACTTTCTTTTCCCATGAAGCCCACGGACTTCCTTTACAATCTTTTGCGCAACAAGTCTATTTGTCAGGTCCTCGTATCCGAGAAAAAAAGATGTTTAGAATTATTGTTTAGACTATAATGTTTAGGTTATTGACTTTGACTTTGAATGACGAAACGTTTTCTTTAATGATGTGCGAGTTTGTCAGTGAAGAAAACCTCTGGTTTCAAGCCGAGAACTAGAAGTGTAGATCGAAACTTACCGCTGAGTAAAATTAAACTTTGCATGCCCAATGTCGGTGTCTTCCTTGGAAAACTCCTTGTAAATCTTTCTAACAGCATCCTTTGGAGGAAATTTGGAATTCAGCATCATCAGTTCAGAGAAAGAGCAGAAAATAGAGAATTTTGATCAAAGGCGAACTAAATACATATAGACGTGTTTTGCTTTATTTTTAACGCTTCATTCAAAAGAGATAAATAGCGCTTAAGCAACAATTCACTATGAGCTTTTTTGGCGGTCAAGAGTGGCGGTTTTGCCTTTGAAGGGGCTTTAAGTAATGTTGAGAGACAAAAATACGAAACTGATAGTTAGTCACGAACGGTAATACGATAGCTCGAAATCCTACTAACTGGAAACGTTTGTACAATTACCTGTAATAAACAGTGCGGCCACCTGACAATAGCAAAAGCAAATAGTTTATCTAGTAACGGTTGCCTCGTCAACGTGTCCGCTAAGCAAGGCAGGTGGTACGACGGTTCATTGAACCTAAAGGGTCGCGGAACAAGGGAAATACGGGTACCGTTAAGCCACTACTATTTTATTCATGGCTTTGTTTGGATAACCTTATCGGATGATGAAAAATGAGACTAGACCAACAAAGAAAAACCAACGTAGCGGTAAAACGGTATCATCGGACAGAGTTCCAAAAAAAAAGAAGGACCCTAACAAACTATAAATCAGGGAGTTTTCCGCGATCCTAATATGCCACCTGTCTTGGGACTTTTATCATTACATTGAAATGTAACAGTAGAGTTGCGGGTGCTGATTAATATTGATTAGTTACAACCGCCCGTGACACCATAAAAGAAAGTTGATGACCAGGAAAAATCATGATTGTAATTCTCGAGCTACACTGTGAAGAGAAGATTAAAGTGCCACCTCAGGGAAAGCCGTTTCAAGCCTCCTTCGCCAGTGAGTCCCCATTACTACTGTACGACACGAAAGTGCTCGGTAACAGAATTTGGTGGAGAATCCGGGCATCGATTCCCGGAAAAGAAACCTCTACGCGGAAGGATTGGTAAGCGTTTTGCTATTCCCTGTGAGTGTGTAAAGGCTTGTAGGAAAACCAGCCAGAAAAGTTCGAATACTAGAGGGCACACGAGAATTCATTCCAACAAAAAAAAGGCAAACAAAAAAGAAAAGAAGAGTAGATTAAGAAATTTAGTATAAGAAATCGCTTTAGAACTCGTTAAGATAGGTACGTGTACTGTATGCTCGATATCATCCGATCAAACGAATTGTGGAAACCAGAGAAGCTGTTATCAATACAATTTTCGAAGCTTACACGTCCTGTATTTCTCTGTTGTCGTCATCACTTGTTCTTTTGAGGCGGAAATTAAAACGGCATCAAACTGTTGACTAGAAGCAAAAAAACTTTGGCAAATTTAATTTCGCCACAAAAGGCCAAAAGTAAACCAACCGAGTGTCCACACCAAAGACAGAATTTAGTAACCGTCGCGGAACAACTTCAACCGGCCTTGCCAGAAACGGAATCATTGATTGACTTTACAACACCGGAACTGACATTACCAAACGAACCTGACAACACGGAACTAACGGAACCGAACAATATGGCAGAAGGAGGACAACCAACCCAACTCTCAGTTGAAGATGTATTTAGATTAATGACAGAACAAAATAGGGAAATGAGAGAACAGTGGGCAGAACAGGCATTAATGTTTGCAAACGCAATTGATAAAACGGGACAACCTCCAAAAGATACACCTAAATACAATGGTATTAAACTACCGACATTTAGTGGTGATTCAGATGAGGATGTAAATGAATTTATCGCAAACTATGATCGAGCGACAAAGTTTCACAAATGGGACAATGAGAGAAAAGCAGAAGCCTTACCTCTGCACTTGCTCGGAAACGCGAATGTTTGGTTTAACACAACTCCAGACCTCTCCGAGAAAACATATGAAGATATAGTTGACGCAATGAGACAACAATTTCACTCTACGGCGGACAAATGGCTTTTGAGACAGAAACTGAACAACCGTAAACAGTTACCGTCCGAAACGGTTACCACATATGCCGCAGATATCAGACGCATTAGTAGGCGAATAGATTTACCACGAACGGAGGCAGTGAACTATTTCATTCAAGGCTTAAAACCTGCGTTGAAGTCATATGTAATGTTACAACAACCAAGTACCATCGAAGAGGCAGAAAACCACGCCAAATTGAAAGAGTCAGCGCCAGATCCCACAATAGATAAAATGGACCAAGTCATAAATCTGTTAACTAAGAAGTCAGAACCCGCAACTATCGCCGCTTATGAGCCAATTCCATCACACCCTCAACGGGACAGCTCGGAAAGCCAAACGCTCAAAGAAGAGGACATAGCTCGAATCATTCGCCGGGAACTGCGAAGAACAAACGATAAACCGACTTTACCAAATCAAAATAGGACTACACAAAACGTAGGACGGAATCGCCGAACATTTGATGGACGACCAATTTGTAATTATTGCCAGAAAATAGGTCACATTTCAACGGTTTGTCGCCAACGCCTAGGGCAAAACTCGGGAGACCCACGCATTCCATATACACGCCCAAATTATCAAAGAAATTCCGGTCCACCAACTTTTCATCAAGGAAATGGATACTCAAAAAACGCGTAGAGGCCTTGTATGAGCGGGACATAACGAGGCCAGATAATCGTGATCAAATAGACGAACGGAAAATGGACATGAGTAACGAAGAAACCTCAGAAACAATGATAGGAAACTCAGTAATTCAAAATGACACGTCCGCAACCGAGCGTAACCATTCTCAAACACCTGACACTACAATCCCGCGTAGAGTCACGAGTGAGCCGATCACCAGCACTGAACCTAGCAGAAATACTCCTTTCAAAGGCTATCCTGTAAAATCCTTGCAGATGCAAGAAAGAGTAAGAAAGCGAAGAGAATTGGCGGAAAAGGCCCAGGAAATTAAACAACTGATGTTAGGAACTACTAGCACAAAAGCGCTAAGTACAAAGAACCTCACAATGGATCGGAACCGAGAAGTACATTTTGAATTACCAAATTCACACAGCGAGTCGAAGGATTCTCCAAGAATCAACACGATCTCTGTAGGACCGCGAGAAAGGTTTGTTTCAAACTATACCATTCAGTTAAGGAAGGACTTTAAAACCTCCGGGTTGAATTCCAGTAGTGAAATGAACCAGATGAAACCTGTTAAATTCGAAACCGCAAGCAATCAAGAGGAGAATGTTAGCATCGAAAACAATCAAATTGTGTTTGAAGAAACGTGCTTGGCATACCGAGAAACTAATTTGGAAGACGAAAAGAACAAAGTAATGCTTGAAGACAAAGAGACTACAACAGTACGACATAATGATATCGTGGGAAAAAATAAATGTCCAGATGACAAAGAATTAGAGAAACCAAAGTTAGCGAAAACATGCGTTTCTATTGTGCTTAAGAAACCACGGTGTGATGTGAAAGTTGCAGTGACGCCCAATCAAGCAGTTGTAGTTCAAGAGAACATTCCAGATTACATTCCAAGGGTGCCGCCAAGAGCGACACCGCCCAGCAACCAGTCGGCACAATTAGGTTATCAAGAGAGAACAAACAAAAGCACCGAACAAAGCCATTGTTCGGAGGAGATTAGTGAGAAGAAAGAGTTAAGTACGGACGCGGTTCAAAATGCAGTCGAATTTCAGTCAACAAACAACAACTTGTCGATAGAAGGTTTCATTGATGGAAAAAGATTTTCATTTCTTGTGGATACCGGAGCGAACGTGAGTGCGATTAAAGCAGACACTTGGAAACAATTGCCACCATTAACCACGCACCCGCCAGAACCGACAACAGTAAACCAGATTAAAGCAGTGAATGGCCAGAGCATTCCTGTTTTGGGTCAAGTTGAAATTCCTTTTGAGATAGAGTCAAAACTCTATCCTTATAAAGCTTTAGTTATTCAGGACATAGCGTACGATGCCATACTTGGGCGTGATTTCCTAGAGCACTATCAGGCTAGAATTGATTTCCAAACTAAGAGGCTTAATTTAAACCACGGATCGTTACCCTTTGAGAACACGGAAAGCTGTCAAGACAATGACACCCCTAGTGTTTGCTTTGTTCACGCACAATCTAGTTTCATCCTGCCACCGGAATCAGAAACAATTGTACCAGCTTCCTTAAGCGAAGCACACGCGGAAGTCACTGGAGTAGTAAACCCTCGCGCTAGCTTGCCGGGGAGATACCAAGTTGTAGGAGCCGCGGAACTTGTTAAGTCCTCGCCATCGGGAACCATTCCCATTAGATTGTTGAACCCAACAAGTCAACCAGTGAAAATCTATCGACGCACGAAATTAGGCGAATTCACAATTACTGACCCAGAAATAGCAACTTTCGAGTTAGGGCAAGCAGAACGAGAAGCCGAAGCTGAAAGAGATATACCTACTGCAACCGACTCTGACACACAAGGGTGGCCAGACATAAAGGATACGAACCTAAATGAAGAGCAGAAAGACAAGCTTCGCACACTGCTCACAGATTACAAGGACATTTTTGCCTTTACGCCTGAACAACTAGGCCGAACGTCAGTGGTTAAACATACAATTGACACCGGGGAACACGCACCAATTCGTCTTAGGTCGTATCGGACAGCCCCCGCTGGTAAAGCAGAAATTGACAAGCAAATTAAAGAAATGTTAGACAATGACATAATTTCTCCCTCCGTTTCACCATGGGCCGCTCCAGTAGTATTAGTCAAGAAGGCAGACGGCACAATGCGTTTTTGTATTGATTACCGCAAGTTGAATGATGTAACCAGAAAGGATAGCCATCCGCTACCGCGCATAGCGGAATCATTAGACGCCCTAGGCGGTGCTCAGTATTTTTCGACACTTGATTTACGCTCCGGCTACTGGCAAATTGAAATGGACGAAGAATCTAAGGAAAAAACGGCGTTCATCACTCACAACGGCCTCTATGAATTTAATGTTTTACCTTTTGGCCTCTGCAATTCACCCGCTACATTTCAAAGGCTCATGACTCACCTTTTGCGCAATCTCGAATGGACTATTTGCTTGGTATACATAGACGACTTGATCATCTTTTCACGAACTTTTGACGAACACCTACAACACCTAGAGGAAGTATTTAGAAGGTTACGAGAGGCGAATGTGCGACTAAAACCGAGCAAATGTCACTTCGTTCAACAAGAAGTAGAGTACCTAGGACATGTGGTTTCCTCGAAGGGATTAAGGCCAAATCCTGCTAAGGTGCGCGCCGTGAAGGAATTCCCAATACCGAGGAATACTAAGGATGTGCGAAGTTTCCTAGGTTTAGCCAATTACTATCGCCGGTTTGTCCAGGGCTTTGCGCAAATCGCCGCACCATTGAACAAACTCACTAGTAAGAACGTGAAATTCAGTTGGGACGAGTCCTGTCAAATTGCCTTTGATAAACTCAAACGAGCTCTAACGTCAGCCCCGATCTTGGCCTATCCCGATTTCAACTCGCCATTTCATCTATACGTAGATGCAAGCCAGGCGGGCATAGGCTTAACCCTAGGACAAATTGTTGACAACAAAGAAGTCGCCATAGCTTATGCTGGCAGAGACCTTAACCAGGCGGAACGAAACTATAGCGCCACGGAACGCGAAGCGTTAGCAGTAATTGACGGCATTAAGCGTTTTCACCCGTATCTGTCAGGACAGAAATTCACCGTCCACACCGATCACAATGCACTTAAGTGGCTTATGTCGATTCAGGACCCCAGTGGTCGGTTAGCAAGATGGAGTATGTTAATTCAAAACTTTGACTTCGACATTGTACACAGGCCGGGAAAGGCAAACGGAAATGCCGACGCGCTATCACGCCGACCCTACGGAACCTGCACCATCAATGCTCTCGACAGCCCAGGAGTTCAAACTAGGCGGATTTTTGAATATCAGCGCCGTGACCCAGATTTGACAGACATGATTGCTTATCTCGAACAAGACCAATTACCTCACGATCAAAATCGCGCTCGCAGAATCTTGCTCTCCGAAGACTTATTTTTCCTCGGAGAAGACCAATTGTTATATCACCTAGAGACCTCAGAGAAACGAACAACAAAAGGCTGTCCCACACAACTCGTGATTCCCAGTACGCTTCGGTATGAAATCCTCACAAATGCGCATGATGAACTAGCAGGAGGACACTTAGGTCTTTTCAAAACATACGAGAAAATTCGCACGAAGTACTACTGGAAGGGAATGTACAAAGACACGGAACACTGGGTTCGCTCGTGTGTAGACTGCGCGACACGCAAACACCCTAGGAACAAACACAAAGCACCCCTTCTTCCAATTCCAGTGGAAGGTGCATTTGACAGAATGGCCGTGGATTGCTTAGGGCCCTTGCCAACCACCCATGAAGGTAACAAATACATCGTAGTGTTCACCGACTATCTCACCAGATGGGTGGAAGCTTTTCCGGTACCCAGTATTGAAGCAGTCCAAATTGCTCGCCTAATTACACAGGAGATTATTCCCCGACATGGCGCGCCACGAACGTTGTTATCAGATCGCGGAAAGAATTTTCTATCCAACCTAGTCACAGAAGTCTGCAAGCTATTTAGCATTCGCAAATTGAACACCACCGCTTACCACCCACAAACCGACGGAGTTGTAGAACGTTTCAACTCGACATTATGCCAAACTCTCTCAATGTATGTTAGCAGAAACCAGAAGGATTGGGATAAGTTTATCAACGCCGCTCTATTTGCGTTCCGCACCTCACCGTCCGAAACCACTAGGGAAACGCCTTTCTATCTCCTGTACGGGAGGGAAGCAAGGTTACCACAGGATGTAAGCCTCCTACAACCAACCGACCCCTCTAGCTCGATTACCGAACATCGCAGCAGGATCGTGAAACAAATTGAAATAGGACAACGTATCGCTAGGGAGAACACCCAAAGAGCGCAACAGAAAATGAAAGACCAATATGACAAAACAGCGCAGGAAGCAAATTTTCGCGAAGGACAAAGAGTATGGGTTTTTACACCTAAAACTTTCAAAGGCTTGACAAAGAAGCTCTTGCATAATTGGCACGGACCTTATCGAATCGTAGAACAACTCAGTCCAGTACATTACCGACTTCGCACGTGTAGCAATCGCCCTGTCAATACCACGGTTCATGCAAATCGCCTGAAACAGTACTATGACCCAGCTGACCGACCGATTGACCCCCCACAACACGACGACTTGGACGAACTCTATTTAAGTGACGAAGACATTCCAACAGACAGTATAGAAACAACAGCAGACACTCAACCAGACCCGCACTTGATCCCAACACCGATCGTCCCCGATGCCCCCCGCATCGCGCCAGAACCAGAATTAGACCCCGGGCCCGACAAAAACGACCAGCCACAGATCGATAATAACACAGTGTTCAACGCAGAAAAACTCGTAAAACACAGGATACGAAACGGCAAATTAGAATATTTAGTGCAATGGGCCGGATACCCGTTGTCCGAGGCCACCTGGGAACCTCCCACTAATTTATACGATCCACGACTCTTACAGACATACCACGACAATCAGCCAATGCCCCCCCAATAACTCCGTCCGACCTTTTTTTTAACGCCGCATTTCCCCTCCGCAGGACACAAACATGATGCTACGCTTTCTCCCCTGGGTCATCTACTCAGCCTTATCTTTCTCTGGCAACCTTCAGGCCGACGAGATCGGCACGACGGGCAAACAAATCACATTTTACCCATCGTCCCTCATGATTAGCCATAACGTCCGGCCATTGCTCTTCTTTTCGGACACTAAGCTAGTGAATCTGGTAACCAAACTCGACGTTATCCAACCGGGGCCACTCTCTCACATAAACAACGACTGCGCCCCACCAAAGAAACAATTCCTATCGGAACTACTCGGGAATATTCATCACACACAAAGAGTGATCAACCGCGTTCTATCACTCCCAGCATTTTCGAATCTCTTGGAATGCGATTCCTATTTACGGCGATACTACACGTACACCACCGACAAACCGAGTCGTATGGAGTGTCCGCGTGTGTACCAACCCTCCTTAGCGGCCTGCAAGGCTTGGGCACTCACCGCGTGCACCAGCATGACGCCACATAAAAAAATGTTCCTCGCCTCGACGCCCCGTCACAGGCGCAGTAGTTGGATGTGCCATGCCGGAGTGTTCGGCCTATTTCGAAAAATTTATGAATCAATGGGACATGATTGTGAACCCAACCATGTCACCAATCTAGTACAGTCTCTCAAGAAAATATCCTCCGCCTTACGCATCTCACAATCCATCGCACACACGGAAAATGGGAAACTCGTTTACATAATCAAAACAACGGACGCACTAACAACCAAGGTCAACAGGCTCGCACATAATGCCAAAATTGTTGAAGAGACATTTGATCACTGGCAAGGCCAATTGAACCAGTTCACGGCTGGGGTGAAATGCCACGATAGCCTTATCTTTGAATTCCTGTCGAAACACTCTCAGGCCGTTAACTCAGCATTCACTTCATTTCTCCGATTAACGGAAATCCAGGACGTTTTACACCAACTCGCTAGTCTGACGAAACAAGCCTTATTCGGATATGCCATGCTACCACAGTTTCTAGACACGGAAATTCAAGCAAAGTTCCAAACAGACCCAACACTTCGTTTCACGGCGGCAGCTCTCCACGACGGTTTTTCCGTCCTCCTCAATCCGATGGTCGATATCGAGCATTCAGGAACTCATATAACAGCTAGTGTCTTATTAACAGTGCCCGAAATTCCTAGCCTCGACGCATTTTGCACCATAGAATACCTCTCGCCTCTTAAATTCAATGTTTCCAATATATGCTACACCGGGCCTGTCACAGCGACTAATTTAGCATTAGTAACATGTCCACATTCCAAAAGCTTAATCACGACCGAAATGCTAGAAAAGTGCTATCAAGATGCCACTACAGTCGTGTGCCCACACCATTTGTTAGATTTCGCTAGAGACATTGCCTGGCTAGGTTTTCCTTACAGTCAGAACACTAGACTCGCCTTCCCGCGCCACCATGTTCGCACTAAAGACTGCGCAAACCTACACCCCTTGGTTCATCTTGGTGGCCGCACGTACATGGCAACCACGGAACTGCCCCTAACCTTATCCACGGGGCCCATTGTCACGGCGCCTTTTATGGTGTATAGATTTCCCTGCAATGTCACATTTGCTGGAATGGTCACTGGATTGGGTCGATGTCCAAAACACCTGTCCCTCCATGTTCCCATGTTAACCCCCTCCTCCATGCATTATGTCCCCTGGCGGAAGGCGACAGAAAGTGATGCGAATCCTCACTTGAACCACACAACTCTTATCGTGCCCCCGCCCATGACCCTTAACCGCTCCGTCCTGGACGCTTTGGATAACACTTATCGCACGCTCGACGGACAATTTACTACAACACTAGACGAGGTTGACGACACGATTGACGCCATCCACGCAACAGCTGCGCTAGGCACCACCGATGTTGTAGCTTACACGGCCCTCATTGCCGCGCTAATAGCCCTACTAATCCACACGGGCATCATCATTTTCCTCAGAGCCAAGTCTCCCAACTACACACCAACACCGCACCGAGACCCGTGCACAGAGTGTACAACCGGCGTTTAAAGCCTCACCGAAAATAATGGAAGCCCACGATATCTGTTTTTGCCTGACGTACCTACCACCGCCACTAGCCCTGCTGACACTGCCATGCTGCTCACAACTGACACACGTCATTTGTTTGGCCCGATGGTGTAGGCATGCTCCTACCTGTCCTTTCTGTCGCACCAACATACGTACCGACCCACGCACTCCTCGAGAAACCCTACGCCTCTTGACGCCCACACTACACCCCCGCCTGGCCCCCTACGCCCATTTAATCGGCACGCCGCCACCGGAACCCCGGCCTGGACGCCGGATCGACTGGGATTGGGTGACAGCCAATGCTCCACAGTCCTTTTGGGACAGGGTCGACCCTGCAACAGGCCATCTGACTAGTCTATTATCAGAACTTTAACAGGAAAAACTCTGTTTAGTATGTCGGGACGGACATACCCCTCCTTGTCAAAATACGTAGATGAGGGAGTGTTCTTGACTGTTCATAATTCATATCGCACAAATAAGGAACGCATGTTTCTTTCGTAGGCAAATTTTAGATAGTTAGTTAGCATAGTTCCATTTCTTTTCCCTTCTACTTATGACCCCTAGGATAGATATAACCATCGTCGTCTAGTTATTAATGCTTGGTCAGGCATAGCGAGTACTGCTCAATGCTAAATTCGTACCATTATAATATAGTCTTTTGTCACAATATTAGGTTTGCCGACACAGGTTTCAATTCTTGATAGCTATTTTCTTTTAAGTCGCCGGAGTCGACTCTCCTAAAGAGGGGGGTAATGTTGAGAGACAAAAATACGAAACTGATAGTCACGAACGGTAATACGATAGCTCGAAATCCTACTAACTGGAAACGTTTGTACAATTACCTGTAATAAACAGTGCGGCCACCTGACAATAGCAAAAGCAAATAGTTTATCTAGTAACGGTTGCCTCGTCAACGTGTCCGCTAAGCAAGGCAGGTGGTACGACGGTTCATTGAACCTAAAGGGTCGCGGAACAAGGGAAATACGGGTACCGTTAAGCCACTACTATTTTATTCATGGCTTTGTTTGGATAACCTTATCGGATGATGAAAAATGAGACAAGACCAACAAAGAAAAACCAACGTAGCGGTAAAACGGTATCATCGGACAGAGTTCCAAAAAAAAAGAAGGACCCTAACAAACTATAAATCAGGGAGTTTTCCGCGATCCTAATATGCCACCTGTCTTGGGACTTTTATCATTACATTGAAATGTAACAGTAGAGTTGCGGGTGCTGATTAATATTGATTAGTTACAACCGCCCGTGACACCATAAAAGAAAGTTGATGACCAGGAAAAATCATGATTGTAATTCTCGAGCTACACTGTGAAGAGAAGATTAAAGTGCCACCTCAGGGAAAGCCGTTTCAAGCCTCCTTCGCCAGTGAGTCCCCATTACTACTGTACGACACGAAAGTGCTCGGTAACAGTAAGATCAAAGTTGGCAGCGCCGCAACCGCCGGTCTTTAGTGTGAATTTAATGTCGCTGCACACTAAAACTTGTTTTTCCACATTGCACGCAGCAAACGAATCGTATCTTGTCAGAATTCACGGTTTCACAGGTAGATTTCATGTCTGGCAGGTGTAGTGCGGCGGCGCGCATTTTTTCTTTCTTGGAACGCTGCTCTACGCGTGCATGGAGCGGAACTTGAAACTTGCCGCAAGGCATTTCGATAAAACTAGCCGACAGCAAAAGCAGTTTTAACGACAGGTAAATTGGTCTCACGATCGGTCGACGACAAGAAATTAACAAATGCTTACCGAACAGTTAGGATCAACGTCCTCGTCCTGCTTGAATTTTAGCCTTCTCTTGGACTTGAGAGTTTTGAACTGGCGTTTAAGTCGGGCATGTTTTCCTGTCGGATTGCTTTCATTTCGGAGAGCAATTGGGCAAATTCCGGTTTCGATGGAGTTTCTGTTTCCCGGATATCGTTAAACTCCTCGTGGGTCTCCATAATCTTTGATACCTCTTGACACGACGAAGAATTTTGCGCGTCGCTCAGAGAAGCCGACCTAGGCCTACTCTGGAGTTGCTATGGCAACTATGTTTTGCCCACGCTCGCCTCATTTGGAACCGTCAAAGAGAGAGCTGTTGTGCGTGTTGAACTTGTATCATGAAGCGATCATCAAGCCGTCACTAATCGGGTGCTGCATTAACAAAAAAACAACTTGGGAGTACGCAGTACTACGAGCACAAGAAGTTGTATTATGAATCCGCAACCCGACACTGGAGAACGGAAGCTGACTTGAAGCCCAGAGGCGATGCTACATTTGTCGATATTGGATCCTCTACTTCCACTGATGGTATGCTACTGTGATTTTCTTTACTGGTGATGACTATCCGCGGGATTCCCATTACTTTTGTTGCGTTTCTTTTATACTGATGATCTATGCCCTGTTGCTTTTATCGCATCGAAGGTGAAACTCAGGAAGAAATTCAAACTCCTGCTTCACATTTTGAAGACGTTCCTGGAAGTGATTCAGGTGAGTTATTTAGTGTGTGCATTTCGACCCTTTGATTTGGTAGCAACCGCGCGATCACAAACGTGTTTCTCTATATTGCTAATCTCCATTAAGCCACTAAAGCCTGGTTTCCATATAATCGCCGCTGTCGTAAGGATCGCGTCTCTGTCGCTTCAAAATTTTCAAAGCAATCGGGGCGATCATATGGAACCACTCCCGAGGCGATCGCGGACGATCCTTATGACAGAAACGACTCGATCGTCCCGATATAACTCAATTCTGTCGGGACGATCGATCGTTTTCCAAATATTTTGACCAAATGTGAGAATTATTTTGTAAATCATACTGTAATCCCAATTAAGCCCACTTAAATCATACATTTGCATAAATTAAAACCTTGATGAAGACATCCTGTATCCATAAGGGAAGATAAATGATAATAGGGCTTGAGGTTGGGGGAAAAAATTAGTTGCAACTTTGGGACTTGTTACAGAAGTTTTCACAAGTTTAATCCCCGAGCGAAGCGAAGTGATGGTAATAATCAAGGCGCTAATGCAGCAAATTCGCTTTGTGTGGAGACTCCAAGCGAGTCACCATCTCGAAATTTAATGTTCGTCAGTCAGTCAGTCTGTCAGTCTGTCATAGGGCGAACTCTTAGGCAATGACGTAATAATAGTTATTGATTAGCGTCAAAGCGAGGTCAAACAAAGGTTTGAACGAAGCAACAACTGTACGTAACTGCGTTCACAAAAATGAATTTGAAAACTGGAAAACTTGACACAGCACGGTCTCGCTCGTCTTCAAAACATTTGATAACCGACAGCATCATGAACGGAAGCGTGCCGAAGAAACGGCTCCGCAAAGGGAACAGCGCTTGGAAGCAAATCGGGAGCTTCAGACGCCGTCTTGTGTTAAACTCAGATCCTTATTCAGAAAGGCCAAGCAACAAAGGTTAGTCAGTGGAAAGCGAACGTGACAAATATATTCTACCCGTATCTTGTAATTCGATCACTTCAAGAATGTATTAGAATCTGTATGCTGATCTTTTCCCCTCGAAGTATTGTTTTAATACGCTTCTGTCGCCAGTTTCGGCTACCGTATTGGCTCAGAGCAATCGGAACTTGGAGTCTTGAATGACTTAGTCAGATGTCTTATTATTTCTTTCAAGACTAAAACTGTAACAAATGCTGTAATATAACATGCGGTGATTGCAACGAGAATCGTTCACAAGCCCTTAGAAGTATGACTAGGTCTGAAGCCCGCGTATAATTTGAAGTAAACCATTCAAGTTTTGCTTTGATTCTGGGAGAAATCATGTTGTTTTGAGCGCGTTCATGTACAAAACAATTCGAGCTCATTAAACATGCATGCCTGAGTCTTGTGCATGTAGTCCAGAGTAAAAACAAATTGCACAGAAAGCCTATTTAATGGTACTGCCTATGAATTCAAAATTGGAAGATCAGTGTTTCTTTTTTCCCGTACTACAACGACCAACTTCAAAATTTGAGTATTAGATTTTTAGAACGTGCTTGGCAGACTGTATAAATTAATTTGTCGTGCCGACCGACCGTGGGAAATACGTACTTCGTCACGCAATCGATTCTTTTTTTCAACGCAAAAGTATAACACACACCATTCTTTTTCTCCTTCCTTTGCGTGTAGCATTTGACTTCGAAGAAAAGATTGAGTCAACATTTCGGTAAAAACAAAGGCTACTCTTCTTTGGAGTACCAAAGTAAAAGTCCCATCAATGGCAGAGCGAGAGGTATCTGCGATTATCGTATTTCTAGTTTATAGTCGTGGATTTTAACACTCAACAATATCTAGTTTTCTCTACAACCTTCAAAGCAAGGCATTTTATGAGCACTTGACGTTCTCCGACACCGGGAATTAATGACGGTCACTCAAAAGAAAATGCCAAGTTGAATAAAGAAACCCGGCAGGAACGACGACTTTGCTTGTTCAACAGGGTTCGCTATTTTGGGGTTCTGTTTCATGAACTGTGAACTGTATTATAACTGCCGGTCCCAATGTAGTCCGTCCTTGTGTTTCCTATTTCCTTTTTTTCAAAATATTGTTTTGCAAATTAGCGTCTCACACAATACCAATTTTTTAATTCTTGACGGTTTCTGAGTGACTCTGACACATAAATGATTATACAATTCCGGCAAGTCCTCCATCCCGGTGGAGTTTGTAACGGTTTCGAGACTTTCTTCGCTCCTTCTTCTTTAACCCGTCTTCTTTCAAACGTTCCTGACACTAGCACCTTGGTCTTTTTGGCCAATTCTTCCATTATTTAAGACACTCTAAGCTCCTTTGAGTACAATTCTTGTTGCACATTGTTGCACTCTCTAGCTTCCAAACGGCCCGCGCTAGTGCGCCGCTATAACTGCTATCGAAACGAATATTTCCCTTGACCAACCACCTTGTATTACCGCACTTTCAATATGTAATCTTTTCCTTCCTGGTACACATAACACAAGAATTGTTCGTACTATCTTGCGTTGGAAAGTTATTACGTTTGTGGCAAAAAGTTATTACATTTTGCGTTACTCCCCGACGAGCTTAGGATTGTAGACCGTGTCTTCATCTTTGTCATATATTTTTTTCTGGGTTACGCATCAGCACACGGTGATTGGTTCCCATTGCCATGTGATATGCAATTACATAAGGTGACTTCGCGAACAGCTTGAGATTGAATTGTACGTTAATACAATTGCGTGCAAAGATAGCTATATCACATCCAAACTCAACACCGTTTGGCTCAGTGGAGCATGCAAGGGTAAACTGGATTTCAGGGAACGATTTTTGGCTGGCGTTCACAAGTTCATCGTCATAAGCGTAAACAAATGTTTGATGGATTCGATTATATTGAATGGAAATCGCTACGGGATTGCAAATAACTCTGTCGCCGCTAATTATTTAGCCCCAACAAACTTTCTGTGGCGACACGAAGTACCTCTGGGAAGATATCAGGCCAAAAACGTACACCAAAGCCATGACGAACTTTAGCAGTAAACAATGATGATTTTAATATGCTTTACACTTTACATGACATCTGTTGCCTCGTACATACTGTAGCTGTTTTGTAAAGTTTTTTCACCGAAAGTATAACCGTTTTTGCGACAAAAAATATCCATTCTCGCCGTTTAGAACTCCACAAAACGCTGTTCTGTGAATGTAATACATGATTTAAAGGGGCGCGAGCGTGACAGTTGTCAAAATGCTTCGGCTTATCATATAGTGCCTGTTGAAATGTTTCTTCCATTTGATCATGTAGCCTTTTTTTCACAGTAGTAATTGTATACCAGAAATGAAAAATACACCAAAATAGTCCAAAGCATTGAGTTTGTTTCTTGCGAATTACTGAAAACGCTGTGAACAAAACCGCAATAATATTGTAAACTAGACTGGCGTTGCCAGTGAGCTCGCGGCGTTAGTTGGGTCGAGAGCAGAATAAACTAAACTTGAAAGCAGGGACAATAGCGCGGAACTCCCGAGAGACTTCCAGTTTCTCACCAGAAATATATCACACAGTACAGAGAACTTGGTTTTTGACACCTTGCTTAAATGAAACCTGATTAAACTATAAATTTATCATTACAACACTCATACACTTGGTTCTTAAAGGTTGAGCGACTCTGCATTTTGAGCTTAAAAGCGAAACGGTTGGCCATCGAGTAAACCTGAGTAATGCGTGACTTGTCTTTTTATACACAATCGATTTTGACAGTTTGACTTCGAACACTTAAGAGCGACTTTGTTTTCTGACCGGGTGAAGAGTGGCACATCAGTCAAAATTCGGGATTCTTTTTATTTTGTCAATAGATAACCTATGGTTTGCCAATATTACTCTGGTATATTTAGTTTGTCTGGAAACTTTTTCATTTCGTGAAATTTTTGAAAAATCGCCATACCCCTCGAAATGGCTAAAATGAGAGGATTTGGAGGACCACAAAAACCTTTTCACGCGACCGCGCAACGAAATTCTACACATAAATGTCTTCATCTATTGATTAAGAAGACATCCACGAGCAATTTGAGCCTATAAATAGAATTATAGGTCAAATATTGAATATCTGGTGTCGGGGCAAAGACAGCCCAAATTTCAATGCTTGCAAATCTCAGTTTAGAGCACTTTTTCAAAAAATCATTTCTATGTCCGGTATCACTCTGATTTGCACAAAAATTCGGTTGTAATATCTAGAAGTGTTGTTTTTATCAAGAATATAAAAATTAGTTTTGTACTTTTCATTACTCGAAAGAACTAACGCGGCTAATTTTGCCAAAATCCCAACATCGACTTGTAAACAACGCGCAACGATCAATTCACACTTTCAAATAAACTCGAATAAATCTTCGCCTACTACCTCAAACATGGCACAAAACTCTGTAGGAGACCTTATAATAAGTTTAACTTTCAATACCACCGGTTAACGATTGATTTATGTGGTTTTTTCCTATCAAAATGCCTCTTCAACTCAGTGGTCGACAAGCGCTAACTGATTGCTTCACTTTCTTTGCCAATTTACGCCTCATTTCGCTTTATTCTGCTACAATATAGCACAAATATGTTTCCAAGGATGTTCTTGTTGCTTTAGGAGCTCTTTCTTGTAAAAAGTGAAAGATTCATGCAGTCAAAACATACGCGTCGACGTTGCCGTGCGTTCGTTATTGGTGTCACGCAATCTTAAAACTCAGCGAGATATGTTTATTTTATTATATGAGTGCCGGTACGGGAGCGTATTACACACTTCAAATCCGTATTACACTGTAGAAAACCGGTTTGACCGGTTTAGACGCGCGCGTATCACAAATGAATCAAAGATTTTTCTGAGTGCAAGGTAAAACGGTGCAACAAAATTCTATGACTTTTCAGATACAAGACTCTTCCAGAGAAAGAAACTGTTACTGGATAATTTGTCAAGGAAGGGAAAGCACAGTTCAGTTGGTGGAAAGCGAACAATCGCCATGGACAAACGGCAGTTCTGACTCCGTAAAGTTTTCCGCACGATGCCGTCACTGTAAACACTGCAAAATGATTTTCGCCGTGTATGAACACTGTTTTGAGTGGTTCCTTTGCTGGAAGGGGTCTTAAACTTTCTACAACCAGGCAGGAAATCGGTGAGTTGTTAATAATCTATAACTTGACAACGTGTCGGCGGTAAAAATCCTAGTTGTGTTAAGTTTCAGATCCTTCAACGTACACATTCGCTGGCTCTGTTCTTGTGTTTATTCCTTAACCACTCCGAGAAAATAAAAACCCTGCTTTGAGTACAAAGCTGCTTGCTATTGAAGAACAAAAGTGGTTAAAAGTTTAAGCGAAGTGATCGATTTCAACCGCTCGAAGCACGTTTGTTCGCTGAATATTTATTCTGTCGAAGCAAGCATTTTCGTCTCCAGCGCACTTATCTCAGCACATTTAATCTGAATTGAACTTCGATCATTTGGTGGCATAACTTCTTTAATTTTCTCTGTCAAGATTTTAAATCGATGACCGGATTGGAAGCTGTAAGTGAATCTTTGTGTAAATGAGTGTGCGCCATTTTGCCTGGGGTTGAATGAAAACAGTTTTGCTCGAAGTCTCTGTTTTATGTTTGCTAGTGAAATATATTTTATATAAAGGTAAAACTACGTCACAGTCATATGATAAATCCCTCATTCGATGGTTTAGCGCGTAATACGGGCCGGCATTTTACTCGTTACTCGCATTTTTCCTCGCCCCGCGGCGGGGCTCGGAAAAATACGAGCAACTCGTAAAATACCGGCCCGTATTACGCGCTAAACCATCGAATAAGATGTGTATATTTTATAGTTACATTGATATCCCTTGTTTGACCCAAAAATATACTAACTTTGTTTTGTCAGTATTGGTACCGGGAATGAAAATGCGACATGAAACTTAATTATTTGGGTATCAAAGTGGCCAAATAATGAAAACAACAACAACAATAGAAAAGATAGCAACGGTGACATAAAGGTTTTAGTTTTTGAAAACAGATTTAGTAAATTGAGAAGCGGAAGCGAGTCTGTAATGGAGATAAGTTCTTTTTTCCTGTAATAAGGATATTTCGGGGCACAAAAAGGCAATAATATAAGCGATTTTGAGACCGAAGTTGAATTGATATTAGCACGGGCGTCGATATTTACTCCGCCGTCTGATATATCAAAATTGACGATTTGCGCTTTACACCGCTATTCTTTGCGAATTGGTTGGCGCAAAAGATCGCAGCGTTGCCGAGTTCCAGCGGGCCTATGCAGACATGGTGAGAAGGGGAAATCGTGCAAGGCTGATCGCGGGATCAACAAAGCGCTCTCTAGGGCAATCCTTCGCCGCACTGGTATATTTGTTGCGGCTGGTTCGGGTACGTGCGTCAAGTCTTTTTTTATAATTTGTTATCTGCTCTGATAGGAAATTCGTTTCCAAATCTGGCTTCATATCTTCTCTTTGGTAAAATTAAAAAAGAAAGAACAACGGAAAATATAACTTTAAGATTATCTGCAGTGCATGGGTGTGCTTACGGTACATACTAAAACTATTTCAAGTAGACTACTGTAACTTTATATCACTTTGTACACGCTCGCTTCGATTTATAAAAAAAATGTGTGAATAGTTGGCGCGCCCAGGCTAGGGTCCCGGGCCAACCTTTTTTCATATATACAGGGCTTTTAACTTAAAAGTTGCCGCTTTTGAAATTTTCGATTTTTGGTTTTTGACTTAATGGAAGGGCACTTTTCTCCCCAAGCCAGTTTATGACACAATTGTATGGGACGGTGGGTTGTGTTGGGACGGAGTGGAGTCTCAAGGGTGTAAAGTACAAATAATGTATTGGAGAAAATTGAAATTGCGAGAGAGAGAGAGAGAGAGAGAGGGGGGGGGGGAGACCAAAATATATAATAATCCGTTTCTGGGTATGGGGGAAAACATTTTGGGGATATTTTCTATAAAGTTGTCTTGCAGCTCCTAATGACGTGTACGATACAATGTCAAGTCAGAAGAGTTACTTTTGCCTTCGTGCTGTTTTGATTACTCAGGCCATAACCATTTAGTTTATAGTTCCTGTTGTTTTCATTATTTGGCCTCTTTGATACCTAAATAATAAAGTTTTATGTCGCATTTTTATTCCCGTTAGCGATAATGGCAAAACAAAGTTAATATATTTTTGGGTCAAACAAGGGATATCAGTATACCTAAATATAATAAACATATCTCGCTGAGTTTTAAGATTGCATGACACCAATAAAGAACCACGGCGACGTCGGCGCGTATGTTTTGACTGCATGACTCTTTTATTTTTTACAAGAAAGAGCTCTTAATGCGACAGGGACATCCTTGGAAATATATTTGTAACATTATTGTAGCAGAACAAGACAGGTCCGTGGCCAGTACGCTTGTGACGTCATTAGTACAATGAATAGAAACACGCGGGGTCCCGGGAGAGGAACTTTTGTCGTGCGTCTATATGCAAAAGATATTATAGCCGAGTCAGTTTTTGCACATGACGGATCCAAGAGCTCCCTTTATTTTTCTTGCCCTCTTTTCTTCTAATTTCGGTCAAACAGATATTCACGAAAAAGTGTATTATAATAATTGAGAGAAAACAATTATCGAAGGCCCCGTAGGGATATTCGTCGTTTGCAACAACCCAGTTTTCATAGCTCCCGACTTATGCCGGGTATGATGTTTCATACGGAATAATATTTTCAATGAGTGATATGCTTTTGCCTTGAGTGGTCGTTTTTGCCGGGAGCATTTTGAACTTGCTTTCCGATGCACGTGGCAGTACTTGTGACGCTTTCTATACAACCTGGCAACCTTGTTGAGTGAATTTTCAAGCTGACATGTTTTGTGGAAGAACTGTGTTGTCATTTTGTAAAGGGATTGACTGGGGAATACCCGACATCTTAAGTAGCTGTAAGACAGCGTAATAGCCTTATCTCATCTTCCCAGCGTATGCATCATGTTCAAGTAGCTGTAACTGAAAGCTTTTAGACTTATCTCTGTAGCACATTAAAACATGACACTTCCCATGATGAAATTACTTCGTATGAAAAAGCCATCTCAGACGTTACGCATCCTACATGTACAAGTCTGATCACTAACATGTTCAAGACTGCTATGCATTAAGCTTTAAAGCAAAATTCTGGGTCGATACGAAATTAATCTCTATCGGAAGCTGCAGACGTTTGAATACCGTGACAACAAAGGCGTGCATCACGCTTGTGGAGCGAACATTACGGCTCGGATAGTCGGATATCAACCTTGAGCTTTTAAAGACTTCGAGGTATTCAGTGACAAATATTCTCGATGTAATCGCCTGCCGGTCTTTCCTGCTTTTGTTAAAGCGGCGTGAGTGAAAGCTAAGTGGCTGATGATTCGGGATTCCCCGTTCTATGATATAATACTCGTGACATTTTATTGACAGATCTTGTATCTTAATCTCGCGTGATATTTGCCTCAAACCTATTAGTAATTCAGTATCCTCAGACAATAAACAAAGAACCTTTACTGCACGCAAAACGAAGTTAAACGCCGACTGTTCGTATACGCCGCGCGTTACACAAAGCCGCAAGCCGAGTTTCCGACAAAGGGAGACGCTCTGCCCGCAGGGAAAAGTTCAAGTTTTATCAAGTTTTGACACGTCTTCCACTACTTATTCGATGTTCTTTCACACAAATATTGCTCAGAACACAGATACACTGATTGAAGCGGTATCTATAATCGAGCATTTGCAAAACACAACCCTTCGTACTTTACGGGGGTCCCGCTGGTAACACATCAAGCATTTGTGTACGGCTATTTTAAAGTCTTCCGACGCTTAAAAGCAATGCAAGCCAAAATCGCTCTTAAAGTATGGGTTCCGTGCATCTAGAAAGCCAACCGATGTTCAGTTCGGATGGGATACAGCAGTAAGCAAAGCCTTCAATGGGAATGCAAGTTCCAAACGAATTACCCACGTAACTTTCACTGTATTGCAGCTCATACTGAGTTTCATATATTGAAACTATTCCAGGTAGATCTGTCAGTAACAAATGGTAGTCATCCGATGATTGCGAAAGAGTGGAATAGAGATTGTTCCCAGCATTCATAATTTCAACTAAATCCTCCGATAAACAAATAAAATTTGTGTGGTTAAATATAAGAGCTGCTAGAGACATAGTTGCACATTGTCGCCCAGCATTATCTCCAAATATTGCAGCATCACCTTGAATGTACGGTGCAATGATCGTTTTGTTAGGATCAACAACTGAAGGACCGGAATTTTTTTCTATATCCCTTGACAGAGAAAACGCATTGTACTTGGTTCTATGATTTTGATCTCTGAATACGCCTGATCTTGCAATGCCTCTTTTTGAACACATTTTAAAATACAAACGTATCTTAGCACCTCGGTTACTTTTGGCAATCTTCTTTTTGAGCTTCTAGCTTTCTCGCAGTGATGGTTTATTGATCCTAATTTTCTCTTTCCATTTCTGTGGCTTTTTATTGTTTCCATGTTGTTTACATGCACGTTCACGGAACGCATTAGCATTGTGAAGTACGTAAGCTCGGGTATAATCATGAACTTTTGACGACTTTGGGACATTCTTTGAAATGTATTCTTGTATTAGTCGCCTGCTTTTTCTACTCTTGTTCAAAATGCGTGAAAGGTTATTCAAGGGTGCGCGGCTCGGCTCACGACTTCGTCTTGGAGGACTTCGGTTTTCTTTCACATAAACATTTGTGGGAATACAATAAAACTAAGCGAAGCGAAATCTACCAACGGTCACTTTTTCCTCAGCCATTTCCCAATTTTCAAATAATAACGCCATCTGTTCCACTGATTGTTTGACCTTCATGGCACCGAGCCAAAATGTCGCAACAACAACATAAATGCACAGCAGAGTGAAGTTTTGATCCCAAACATTTTTTGGCGCTTTACTTGTATCAGCAAGAATAATACAAAGTAAAAGAATACAAAGTACCTTCAAGTTCACCTTCATACTAAACAGTTCCATATAATCCGCTATCAAGCGCTTGTCAAGAATTGAAGTTGCTTCGCCGTCTTTACACAGGTTCTCGTCTTTGTATCTCGAGCGCCTTCGTTCAGCTTGTTCCTTCAAGTTCTCAAGGTTCTGGATATCAGATTCTTCGTACATTTCTGTACAGTTGTGCATAGTTATGCAGTTCATTGATAAGTTCACTGCATTTGCTTTCATGGCTTTCAATATGGTTTTTGAGGCTGAACGGACCGACCCAAGCCAAAACCGCTCAATGAATTTAGTGTGGGTCTACCGCAGCCGGCGTATGCGTTTGTAAGTAAGATGAGCGGTCCATAATTTAATCCACAGAGCCAACTAAGGCAAGCAACTTGCTGTCTTCAAAATGGCGAAACTGCTCGCCTGCCAAGTCACTTGATCACAACTTCATCACAAATCACATGATAATATGAACCAATCACCTCATACAGATTTGTAACCCAGAAAAACAAAATTAAAAAAACACGCTCCATTTTAAAGCTTGTGTCGTCACAAGCAATAAAGCGAAATGAGGCGTAAGTTGGCAAAGAAAGTGAAGCGATCAGTTAGCGCTTGTCGACCACTGAGTTGAAGAGGCATTTTGATAGGGAAAAAACCACATAAATCAATCGTTAACCAATGGTATTGAAAGTTAAACTTATCATAAGGTCTCCTACAGAGCTTTGTGCCACGTTTGAGGTAGAGGGCGAAGTTTTTCGAGTTTATTCGAAAGTGTGAATTGATCGTTGCGTGTTGTTTACAAGTCGATGTTGTGATTTTGGCAAAATTAGCCGCGTTAGTTCTTTCGAGTAATGAAAAGTACCAAACTAATTTTTATATTCTTGATAAAAACAACACTTCTAGATATAACAACCGAATGTTTGTGCAAATCTGAGTAATACCGGACATAGAAATGATTTTTTGACAAAGTGCTCTAAACTGAGATTTACGAGCATTGAAATTTGGGCTGTCTTTGCCCCGACACCAGATATTCAATATTTGACCTATAATTCTATTTATAAGCTCAAATTGCTCGTGGATGTCTTCTTAATCAATAGATGAAGACATTTAAGAACAGAATTTCGTTGCGCGGTCGCGTGCGAAGGCTTTTTTGGTCCTATTAATTCCTTTCATTTTAGTCATTTTGAGGCGTAGCGGTTTTAACTTTTTTCTTGAAATATTTCAAAAATGTTTGAACAAATATACAAGAGTAATTGGCACACTATAGGTTATCTCTGGACAAAATATGAAGAACCCAGATTTTTGACTGATGTGCCACTTTTTTCTCATTTCACCCGGTGTTTAGGAAAATTCGCTCTTAATAGAACTGGCTCAAGGCCACATCGTAAAAATTGCTCAATTTTAGGTATGTGGAAGTTCGCATCCGTTTCCGCGGGCCTCCACTTTTGCTGAACCGCGTATTCGATTTAGTCTCAGTTTTGAAAACCCTCATTTACAAGGCGGGAGAGGGTTAAAATTATAAACTTAGACGCTCGAATTGGGAGAATTTAAAATTCTTCACCGAGTGCCAAATCTTTGAACCGGAAGGAGACCTTCCGGAGTCGCACTGAAAAAAGTCTATCCGTGATTTCGTGACTCATTTCATGCACAGCTTATGTTCAACATCTACATATTCATCAGAGGCCATGATACTCCAGCCTGTTGTTGACATTACTTGCGGTTTTGGTCAAATTCATTTTCAAATTCTTCTTCTTCCAGTTCTCTACAGCATTTTTCATTGCTGGCGAAAACTATCCGAAGCAAAGCAACTATATAATCAAACGATAGAAATATTTCGACAAGCTGAAGTCGCTCAGGGCTGTCAGTGGTCACGGGTATTTCAACTTTGACTTGCGCTTGTTAAACAACCGAGAATTTACCAAAACCTGTGATAATGGTTCTGAAGTGAACAGATCTACTGGCAATTAAGGAATACAATGATAACAATCAAAATAACTCCAGAAACGTCTTCCCATCTCTTCGTTTCTTCATGCGTATTCTCTGATGCTCAAATTTCAAAGGCAATTGTTAACACAGCATGACGGACTGACTGACTGACGCAGTCTTAACTGCAATAAGGTAGGACGCTTAAAAATGCCACCATAAAAACTATTTCGATGATCGCGTTCTCGATTTTGTTGCGTTGTCGGTAATATCGATACTGCCCAAATTGGGAACAGAAGGACTTCCATATTTGGAATCCATTGTTGACAGCACCGGGACACGGGACACATTCCAGTTGGACTAATCGCATAAAGCTTCGCTTTTCAGCGCTTCGTGCTGAACGCGAGCTTAAAAACTAGAGCAAATTCATTAGAAATTGCAAAAATACAACCCTTCGTACTTTACGGGGGTCCCGCTGGTAATACATAAAGCCTGGTCCTCACTAGCGCATAAGCATTAAGCATAAGCACAAGCATTCAAGTCTTCCGACGCTTCGAAACAATGGAAGCCAAAATCGTTCTTAAAATATGACCTCCGTGCATCCACAGAGCCAGCCTGTATCCCATCCGAACTGAACATCGGTTAATTTTAACACAATTCAATTTCAGTCTCTTGCTTCAATCGCCGACATCTCAAGTCGCTCGCGAGGAAAGTCAATTACAAAACGTCATCATAAATCACGTGATAATATGAACCAATCACCATCTACTGATTCGTAACCCAGAAAAATAAAATTAAAATACACGCGGCATTTTAAAGCTTGTGTATCCACAAGCAATTAGCGGTGACAGAGTTATTTGCAATCTCGTAGCGATATTCATTAAATATAATCAAATCCATCAAACATTTGTTTACGCTTATGACGATGAACTTGTGAACACCAGCCAAAAATCGTTCCCTGAAATCCAGTTTACCCGTGCATGTTCCACAGAATCAGAATACTGCACAATGTGCTGGTAAACTGAAGCCACAGATTAGGGCACAAAGGCCACAGTGCTAGCGGGCATTACCCCTTGATCTACCAAAAGAAAAACATAAAAAATTGTGAGCCCAAGTAATAGCAGCCCTGGACAGCTGTTTTGGCCTTTTTGGGCCTCGTCAGCATGGCATAGTTATACTTGGGCTCGGGTTCCCCCATTCAGGTAACAAGCTGTAAAATCGTAAGGCTTGTGGGATGTGGCTTAATTACATAATCAGAATACTGCACAATGTGCTGGTAAGCTGAAGCCACAGATTAGGGCACAAAGGACACAGTGCTAGCGGGCATTACCCCTTGATCTACCAAAAAAAAACATAAAAAATTGTGAGCCCAAGTAATAGCAGCCATGGACAGCTGTTTCGGCCTTTTTTGGGTCTCGTCAGCTTGGCATAGCTATACTTGGGTCGAGTTTCCACATTCAGGTAACAAGCTGTAAAATCGTAAGGCTTGTGGGATGTGGCTTAATTACATAATCAGAATACTGCACAATGTGCTGGTAAGCTGAAGCCACAGATTAGGGCACAAAGGCCACAGTGGTAGCGGGCATTACCCCTTGATTTACCAAAAAAGACATAAAAAATTGTGAGCCCAAGTAATAGCAATTTTTTATGCTTCCCATCCCACAAGCCTTACGACTTTACAGCATGCTCCACAGAGCCAAACGATGTTGAGTTTGGATGGGATATAGCTAACTTTACACGCAATTGTATGAACGCACAATTCAATCGCGGTGCCCACATCGCAAGTTGTTCGCGAAGTCACCTTACGTCATCGCATATCACGTGTCAATGTGAAGCAATCACCGTGTGCAGATTCGTTACCCAGAAAGAAAATAAAAATGATAAAAATAATAAAAATAAAAATAGTAAAACGACGAAGATGAAGACACGGTCTCCAATCATAAGCTCGTCGGGGCTACGCCCCAACGAGCAATAAGTTTTCATTTGAGCAAGTTAGTCCTATACAGCTCCGCAATAATTGCTAGTGATATACTAATCCAGCTGTATTACCACCAACACCAACACCAACCCCCCCATTGCCAACCACAGAACACGCTTGATAATAATCTTAATATTATAGACTTCAGTGCTTTGTTTTATTTTCCACAGGTCCCAAAATATCAATGGGAGAAACATGAAGTTCACTGAGCCCAATAAAAAAGTACCTTTCTGTGATAAGAAGAGTTATTTACCCTTGTGACATAAGAAATGAGACATTTTAAGAGAAGAGTGTGATAAATATGGTAGTAGACTGATCATGCTCATCTTGTGTCTCACAGCATCTTACATTGATAGAGAATGTGCTTACCTGACTCTCTTTTGCCTAATATTCTGTAGAATTATTGAATATTTTCCATTTTCACACACAGAAATTCTTGTTTTCCAATATGTTGGGGAATATAGGGTAAGGGTTATATTTTCCTGGCATGGGATTGTGCTTTTGTACATGTACCAGGCAACACATGCAACAATTGAGAACTTCTGAGAAGTACAGTATAATGTAGCCCAATTGAGAACTATGTATACATATGTATATGTATATGAATGCAGTGCAAAAACTGACTTGACCTGTATAATTTCTTAATATTATGGGAACAAATAAATTACTGTGAAATGGACATGGCATGACTTTGTGAGAGAATATTATCATGACGAGAACTTTCTTCTTTCAAGAGCACCCTACATGTATAATATAATTATTGCACTCTTCAAAAACCAGTGAGTAGGGAGCTCTCCTCTCATGTATGCAGCCACATCCCAATATCATGTAAATGCTGATATAGTGTCATCTGTTTCATTTACATTAAATACACAATATTGAGGTGTGTGGTGTAAGCATACATGAGAGTTCTACCCAGCAGTGTCATGCATAATCGATAAGGGGGCGTGGGGCTTCTGCGAATATCGTATTTCTAGTAAAGATATACCTGTGTCAAGAGTGATTTAAGCCCAACATTGCGGTAAGGATAATTTTTGAGCCAACTTTGAAGAATGGCAGAATATATCCGCCAAAGGACAGCGATTGTGACTTTGGACTTGGAGGGTTTTTACAGAGAAAGATTGCAAACTCTGGAGAGGCGTAGAGCGGGTTTGTTGGCGACCAAAAGAGAACACGAGTTAAGGGATCTACTAAGCATCAAAGCTGCTCCGGACGAACTGGAATTGAAATCAGAGGAATTAAAGGTGTGTTTGTCCAATTTATGGGAAACTCATACTTTGTATGCCAACTTGTTGTGTGAGGAGAATGAGTCAAGTGAGCTAATTCAAATTGAAGGCTCTTATAACGATGTGGAAGTTCGTTTCAGAGATGTTGTCGGCTTGATTGAGCAGTTTATAGAGGGGGCACGTAAGGCCGAAGTCAATGGTGGCAGTGCACCCAGGGACTCTATCAGACTTGTTGACAGTGTTAGCCAAGCAGGCTCTGGAACCAGTAGTGCGAGAGTGAGGGCATCTGCGAGGAAAGCTGCACCCATTGCTAGATCTAAATGTTGGAACAGCAGCATGATTTGAGGCTTGAGCAAATCAAGCTCAGTCAAGCACAAGAGTTTGGATTTGAAAATCCAAATTTTAGAAGTAAAAGCTGAACAGTGTGTACCATCAATACGAGGAAGGCACTGAAGTACAACCTCTGTCACCACCAGTTGAAATCCTTGAAACCAAGGAACACTGAAGTCTCTGTTGCCCCAGACAGCAGAACAGGGAAGGACATTAGGACATGTAAAAGCAGCTGAGCCCCCTAATCAGAGAAAGTGTGAAGCGACTCATGACTTTGTCTTTCAGCCTGTGTCCCTGACTGAGGCCGTGTCCCAATTTTTGCTGTTGCAGCAACAAATGATTAATGCGATGCAACTCCCGAAGACTGAACTGTTGACATTTGATGGAAACCCACTTGAGTATTGGATGTTCATTTGAAGTTTTGAGAACTGCTTCGGAAATTCCAAACTGAGTGTCAAGCTAAACATGTTATTCCAGTATTGTAAGAGAGATGCAATGAAGGTCATTAGATGTTGTGCAGTCATGTCTCCCACTGAGGGCTATGCCAAGGCTCGAAGATTGTTGAGGGAGAAATTTGGTGATGACTACAAGGTCTCAGAAGTGTGAATCCACACCAAAGTCCAGGAGGGTCCCACAGTCAGGCCAGAAGATAAGATGGCTCTGCAGGAAATTGCAGACGATGTTAGAAGTTGTAAGGAAACCCTTTAAGCCATAGGGAGGTTGGATAAAATCGATACAAGGAGCATGGTTAAAATCGTGGACAGGCTCCCAACATTCTTACAGGGTCAATGGAGGAAAGCAGTCGACTATCTGAACAAAACCAGTGGGTATCATAGCATTGGTAGGCTAGAGGAATTCCTTGCTATGGCAGCTCGGGAGGCGAATGGCCCAGTGTTCGGTTACAAGGACAGGGGCCCCAAACCCACTCAAGTCAGGAGGAGCAAATGTTCCAAGGGAAGCCACACTAGTTTAGGTACCCAGGCTATCACTACTGCAACCCCCCTCTAGATCCCAAGTAGGAAGCAAACCGGTTCCAAAGTGTGCATCGTGTGATGGATTACACTTTTCACAGGTCAGTCTGATATAAGTCTCACAGGTCAAGATGATTTGCTGCCCTCCGTACTGAACTGCTTACCTCTATTGCGCAGCATGGCAAATGGTTTGAACACTGCTTACCTCTATTGCGCAGGTTGCCGGTCATGCTTGGGCTAATTCGACTTTATTGAACAAAGTTAACTGGCTCTTAAATGGTTTTCCAGGCTTAGATTATGATTCAAATGCTTTTATTTTTAAATCAGTACAATCTTTCCTAATGCAAACCAAGCGTTTTTGCTAGTCTTCATGTTTTACTTTAACTATTTTTCCCGTCCTCTAACAGGGTCTTAAATCATTTTTTTCAGCTTGTTTTGTTCAGCTCCTTAAAATAATAATTTTTGTATTAAACTTACGTAAACTCCCTAGATGAGCTGCATTCTGCAGCTCTTGGAGTTAATGTAAAGTTCCAAATACTGTTTAAATAAAAAAAAGATGTCTTCAGAACAGAAACTGTCCCTTGTTAAAGCGAAGAGACTGTTTCAACTGTTTTGACTGGTGCCACATGGTCCACAAGTGTCAGAAGCCATGGGTGTGTGATACAAATGAATGTAAAATGAAGCATTCAAAGCTATTACATGTGGCACCGAGTGCCTCTACTAATGTCAATGAGGGCCAAGACACTACCTCAAATGTGACTGATGCTAGTGAAATCAGTAGTCCTGTTGAAGGAGAGAATTTCGCCAGTGTGACCAAGACAACAAGAGTTAAGACAGCTCTACCAATAGCCACTGTGAGGGTCAGAGGGAAAGGTTGCCTGGATTATATGAAGACCTCTGCATTGCTTGATCCAAGGAGCACTAAGACATTTTGCTCTAAAGGAGTTACGAGTGGCTGAAGTTGCCATTATCAGATGTCCAGTAGTCATTTTTATTGTGAAGTTTTCACTGATGGTGCCATACCTCGTAGCAATACTATATATGGCCTTGAGCTGTTCCGAGACGACGAGGGTATACCAAGAGTTGGAGGGCGACTTCAGGTGGGTCGAGTGGCACGCACATTCCTGGGCAAGGACGGCTGGTAGCTGTTGAGGTGAAGACCAGCTGGTCGGTGCTGCACAGACCAGTGGATGAGCTGTGCTCAATAGACGGTTGATCTGGTTGCAATGGCATGAGAGGATACCGAGTGTATCACAGTCTGATAGGACCTGACAAGGAGAATTTGCACGCGTGTGCAACTGGACTTATCGTTTGGTTATATCAGCTAACCTGCATATTTTTAATGAGAAAGTTGTGTTTGAAAAAGCTTAAAATTTGCTTTTAAGGGGCCGGGATGTTAGGTTTGTTTGCACGCACGTTTAGCGCACCCTTCCCCTTTAGTATACATTCTGGTGTTGAGAGAAAGAACCTCATGGCGGTGCCCACGTGGAGCGGCTGTTCCGTTTTCGTTCATTTATTGCCTTGTAGGGCACACCTGAAACGCCACAATTATGTAAGTTTAGCTTAAGTTTCGCTTTGTCTTTTCCCTTCTTTATTTGTAGTGGATTTGTTTGCTATTTTCGTGCAAGTTGATTTGTTTTGTGTATTTATTTAGCCTTATGACGAAACATGACGAAAGATGGTGATTGATGAATAAAACCCAAGTTCGTTTGTAAAGATATACCTGTGTCAAGAGTGGTTTAAGCCTACCACACATACATTTTCAAGCTCGGCGTCCCAGGTAAGTGGAAGTGCGTGCTTCTTACAGGCAAGAATTCCCTCCTTCCCTTTCCCGGTTGTTTGACAAGCATAGCACCCTCTATCTAGCCTGGGGTATTAGGGTACTATCTAAAATAAATAATTGTCAATATAAAAATACTCACGATGATAACCTTGGTAACCAGGTGATAGTAATACAACAGACGCACACATTGCACATTGGTTGAGAAAGGACCCTTTAATCCAAGGCTAGTTAACAAACAAATACAAAAACAATCAGAATTCGTCTATTGTGGACTTCATCTGCAGACTGACTCTAAGCAAAAAGGTTGTTGTGATTATTGCCATCACATTTCCATTGGCTGTGAGACTGCTTTTGTTGTCACCTCCACAGTGATTGGTTTTACATCTTTAGATAGAACCGCTGGCAAAGAAAAAGATAAGAAATAAGAATGATATTTCAAGGTTAGATAGTACACTCCTACAACAAATGTGTCACAAAGTTGAAGCCTATGTATGTAGCCTGTTCATGGGGACATGTACTTGCACGTGAAGCCGAACTAGACGGCCAGATATATTTTTACTGAAAAAAATTCCTGTGGCAAGGCCATCTTTTCAATCCCACCACGTGGTATCTGTATGGCGTTTAAACAAGATTCCTGATAACAGACCGCCTCAAACAGGTTAATAGCAAATTGAAAGTTAAAATAAAGGACACCGTGGTATAGAATCACTAGAAATGGACACTTGACGGTAACTGGAATTCTGGCATACAGTATCAGAAGACCATCAAATACTAATGACAAGACAGACGTCGACAAGGGAAATGGAGAAACTTTAGTGGTGTTGTGCATGTAATGTAATTAAAGGTCATGTGTAACATCACACAGCAGGGTGAAACACCGTTAAACACTGACAGACAGCATCATGAAGCAGCTGTGCCTAAAACCTGTAGTGTGGTGTAGTGTGATAGGTATTCAGGAGTCAACTGATTATAATGGCTCTACATGCACAATTTTGTTGTGAAAACGAAATGATATATTCACTATGTTCTGACATTTTGAAGCTATTTGCAATATGCAAATAGCTTCTATGTTGGCGCCTTGGGTGAAGGGCGATCAGTCATTTGGCCCATCTCATTAGATCATTAAAATGTTCCCCCCTCTAAGTGGCAAACACTATTGAGGGTGGAGGGGCATGAAATGTTATCCACATGAAAGCCACCATGGTTCAGGACCTGTGAGAAAGTTTGTGTTTTATTATCTATTTAACTCAAAGAATGCACAGAAAGACTTCCAGTAAAGAGTTTACGTGATGTTATAACTTGGCGACAGAATGTCAGATGCCAAATTTCCTCTCCAGGGAGCGGTGTTCTAAATATAATTGGCTCTCTTGCACACAGTGAATCAAGGCACTATTATGGCGGCTGTGAGTTTGCAGATTCTTTGATTGTATCTTGAAATGCTCATCCTTCAGCCTCCTGGCTGAGATATCCAAACATTGCCAGCATCTGGCAGACAAGCGACAACAGATTCACATTTAGAGCGACATTTCGGAATAGAGTGACAACATTTGCGAGATATGCTCCGCTCACGAAAGGAAGAACACAGCTTTGTGGTATGGTGGTACGGCATGGTGTGCCGATGACACGTTTTTTATCAAACATAAACATATAAATTCCGAGTTTTTTGCATTCGCTGATGTTTGTTTACACATGATTTCATGACACAATTGCAGGATGCATATCGACTGTGGTATGTCTGAGTTGTCTGTTCATAAAATTGGTTCGAGCGGGTTTTGTCGCTAATGTCTGGGGAGCAGAATTTTAAAGATATAACCCAATAAAACCATAGGAAATTTCACAATGAATCCTTTTCACCACCGTTTGAAGAGCACAAAAAACAGGTTTGTTTGGCTGGAGTGTGTTGCTTTACGAAAACACTACTATAACGAGTCAAAATCTGGTTTACCTTGCAGAAATTTACACGACGACTTTAAATATTTTGGCAAGCTATATTTTGCGTACGTATGCTTTGCGGACCTATGTTTTCAGTTGGGAAACGTCATGCCGACACGACAGAACCCAGAATATACCAAAATACAAGCCAAGAGTACAATAAACACTAGATTTACAAATTTAGAAAGCGAGGGCACTTCGATCCGGTAATCAGTGTACAACATCACAGTGTACCAACATGACAGTGTACAACAGAGCGAGAAAATATCATTCCACTTTCATTACAGTTACACGGAATACTAGCTTCGAAACTTGGTGATTAAATTTGGCCTTAATTACAGTTCACGGCAATTGTAAATGTCACCTTGTACTCATCACAATGTCTCTTCGTAGTTACGCCGCTCGGTTACCAGAAATTCGGTATAGTTGACAGCGATCGCGCTAATGTTTGGAAAAATGCGAAGCACGTATGCATGCCAATCCTAAAATTGCGTATGGCCAAAATCAAACAAATAATTCCAATAACAGGAACCAGGTACATCTAAATGACTGCAGAACAACCCATGAAGTTGAGCGGCTCTATAATGAAGCGTATTAATCATTGTAACATTACAAGTTCAACAAACTCAAAATCTGAAAAATAAACTGTAACTGAAGCCGAAAAAATGTTTTTGCAGAAAAAACTTCGTACTCACTAACTTCGTAACTTTAAAGTGGCAAGGCCAAGCTAAGGTGTGCCAATAGCAAAACATTTTACTGCTGTTTTTCATTTTCGTCAAGAACTACGAACTGCAGAATGTGTGTTCAAAGGCGATTTGAAGCTCCTTTTAAAAGGGTAAACAATTCAATCCAACCATGAAGACTAGAACTTCTGCCTTGTTTTACGGAGAGAAAACTCCTGGCAAGCCGCGTGGTGTAAATCATCTGCATCTGGCAGTCGAGGGCCTTCCATGGTGATCATCATTAGATTGTCCCCTCACAAACAAGGCGTAGGTATTATACTAGAAATACGATATTCGCAGAGGTCCCACACCCAAGTAATTGATTATGTATGACACTGATTAGAGCTCTTATGTACTGTATGCTTTCACTACACATCTCAATATTATATAATGTAATTAAAGGCGAATGACACTATATTAGCATTTACATGATAGTGGCATGTGTCCCATTCCGGAGAGTACTCATCATAATTTTGGGTGGGGGTGTGCCGCCTGGACCTGAAAACCTCTTCCCTTATTTCAGACCAAAATATCTGACGTACTATACCCTATTTCAGACCTGACTCCAAAATGTAATACACCATATTTCAGACCTATTTTAGAGATTTATTTCTTTTGCATCAATTTCCGCCCTGTGTTTTTTTCCATTTGCTGTGCATTGTCCGCTGTGACACATTTCTATTAAAATCATACCCTATCCCAGGCCAAAAAGGCAAAATCTATACCCTATTTCAGACTAAAAATGTTTGAAAACGATACCCTTTGGGGTGGCACATACCTATAGGGCATAGTACTCCCCCCTCCCCTCCCCAGGATCCCACTGCTGTTTGAAGAGTACAGTAATTTTATTATATAATATGTAGGGTGGTCTTAAAAGAAGGAAGTTCTTATGATATTATTCATCATGCCATGTCCATTTCACAGTAATTTATTCTGTCTCATAAGAAAGTATACATAGTCAGTCTTTGCACTACATTCATTGGTGAAAGACTGTATATTACATACTTCTCAAGTACCTGTAGGTTACATTATACTTCTCAGAAGCAAATTGATGCATGTGTTGCCCAGTACATGTACAAACACACAAAATTCCATGCCAGAGAAATATAGCCCTAAACATACTCTCCTGTGAGTAAAAATGGAAAAATGATTTATAAATATTCAATAATTTTACAGAATATTAGACAAATGAGAGTCAGGTTTGCACATTATCCACAACTGTAAGATGCCATGTCATGTGGGTATAAACTACCTCTTCCTAATCACAGAAAGATACTTTTTCCAGTTGGACTTGGTGAACTTCATGCTTGTCTTGATATTTAGGGACCTATGAAAAACAAAACAAGCATCAAAGTCTATAATTTAAAAAGTGTGTTCTGTGGCTTGAGATACTATGTGTTGGCGGGGTAACAGTTTAGACAATATCTCACCAGATGTCATGCAGGTGCATGGAAAAAAACTTGTTCAAAAGAAAACTTATTAAACTATATCACTATTTCTATCTAGGAAAAGAAAGAAATTAATGCTGGCTGAAGTGAAATGAAACTGTGGTAAATGCAAATGACTTGTTTGGCTTATAATTATGTATCTTTGCAAATGGATTTTTGACTTTCAGTCTACTGAAGGCATTGACTTGTCAGGGCATTATCTAATTGAACTTGTTTAGATCATGGCAATTTTTTTCTGCCCACACCAGCTACTAACACAGTAAATCTCTTCTGAACATTACTTTATATATTACACAGTAATGTATAAAGTACAGCTAAACTGCTAATTCAAAAATGCAAAAGGAAATGCAGCAATAAATTACATTCTTTTCCTGGTGACAAATTGACAAAATAATCATTCATAACAATTTCTAGTTTACTAAACATCATTTCTGTTCATTTATATATACATTTTATATTAGTATATGTACTATGATTTATAGCAAAGGGAATGGGGGCTTAGTAAGACAAAGAAGTAAACACAAACAAAGACTGTATATAGAAAGTAGTGGCCGGGTTTTGGAAAATTTAGCCCAACATATAAAAAATACAGTTCAAATAACATTTGACTTATAATACTATACAGTGTTATACAGTACATGATAAAAACAGCTGAGCAGTTAAAAAAAACTGCCTACTTAAACCAGAACTCACAAGTTTTTGCACTGTATAATTTCACAGAGGACAAATATTTTGATCTGTTTTTCTGATAAACTGAAATCATGGTTTCTAGTGCTGCAATTTTAATAAACACAGTTCTCTCTAATCAAATGCACAGAAACGCCAACTTCTTCTGTGAGTGATATATATGTTGTGATTTTGTCTATAAAGCAAGTTACTTGTTAAGTGGCAAATTAGCCTCTGCACTGTATGACACTGGAAGTTAATTTAACTGTCAAGACTCAAACGGTCAAAACAGTGAAAATTTATTGTATCACAACAACAAAGCTTTATCACGGCCACAAAATGTCCGATAAGCTCAAAGCAATGCATAACGGACGAGTTGAGTGAAGAAAGTAAATAGACGTGTATTACCTGCCCCTTGGAGCTATCGGCTGTCCTTCAAGCACTATTTTAACTTATTTTCTGTCCTCCTGCTGTCCGTGCAGAGCCGGGTTGTCAGGGTTAGCCCATCCACGGCTATGCAGATATTGTTGCCTCTGGAAGTTGAATCATTTTGAGCCTGAAGCCTGCGGGCCTCTTGTGCAATCGTTTCATTGTGGCGTCGGGAAGCAGCTCGTTGTCGAGCGGCTTTCACGCGCTGTTTTTTTGCCTGAGTTGTTTCTTGGGCCAGCTTCTGCCTATGATGCTCCCGATCAGCTGCTCTCTTTCCTGGGTTGTCTCCTGAGCTCGTTTCTGCTGATAATGCTCTCGGTCATACCGTTGCTTCGCTTTTTTGGCAGCGACAGCACTGTCTGTTTGCCGTCTGCGCTCGAGACGGATACACCGCTCCTGCCTTGTCTTACGAATTCGTCTTAGTCTCGCTTGTTCTCTTCGTTTTTGAAGACAAACATGTTTCTCCTCTTGAGAGTGTTCGGTTTGATTCTTCGCTTGATTCATACTTGCCTCCTATACAGTGTCCGTTGCTTCGCAACGGACCAGCAGAACACCACGTGATCAACCCAGCAGACACCGCGGTGCGGGAAGGTCGCCCGTGAACGAAAAACATTAAAACACGAGATTCGAGGTCACGAGAGGAAAGAGCCTGGGAACGAGGTTAGAGTGTTCTACCCAGCAAACCCCACGCGTTATTCTGTTCCGAGTTTCTACCCAGCAGGCCCCGCTGCGCGGGGAAGTGATTCTCTTCCGATGTTTTTCCCAGCAAACCCCGCTGCGCGGGGAGGTCGCCCGTGAACGAAAAACATTAAAAAACGACATGGTGTTCAGATTAGTACCCACGCAGGGCGTGGGAATAACCCCAAACCACCCAGCTGAAATAATATGCAAGGGGATTCACGTGTAAAAAACGCATGTGCCTGAGCCGTAAATATCTGCTGGCTGTCGGTGAATGACTAAATGAGTGCATCCACGGCGTTCACGAAAATGGTGCGGATTTGAGTTTGTCTACTTTTGTTTCCGTGAATCTGATGATCGTTTTGTTATGTTCAGCTTGTCTGCGAGGATTTCGGCATACGCACATTTTACCTCAAAACCTTTAAAGTGCATACCATAAACGCACTCTCATCAGCAAACTGCGTACAGAAGATATTTTCTGCGTAAAATACACAGGTTTTTTGCGTAAGCGCGACCTCTGAGTTGACTGACACCGACAACGAATTGAACCACCTTGGCCCACGTATGACACAAGACTAGACATTTGTTTAAGCAAAGTTCTTCACTACAGGGTTCACTTCCTAAGGTAATACCTTTAGTTACTTGAGCTTTATGATGATACTTTGTGATAAACATGCCCACGGCGTGATTTGATAATTTTAGGACAATAACCTTCAACTGCATGTTTGTCAAATCGTTTGAAACGGATCAATAAACCGGCTAAACTATAATACTTCCAGAGCCAGATAAGGTTTCCTAAAACAATAGCTTATCTCCATATTAGGACCAGAATGAGCGTTACACAAGGACAGATATTGGAGTTGATATTTGTCGTCAGGTAAACTCCTTGTTCTTGCTATCATAATTGCCTTCCTCGTTGAAGGACAGAATGTACTTACCGGTAGTTCCTCTCCTGTAAGTATACTTTCCTTGTCTCACGCCTTTGGCGTTGGCAACATCGTAGGGCCGCAGGTACTGTGTTCCATCCCGAGTGATCACACACAGATCAATGTTGCTGCCGGAACCCTTGGAGTAGAAAAAATGTATCTCATTATAACCTTAACCAATGCAGGCCTCCACTTTCGGAACTGTAATCGAAAGTCTGGGTTTTCAAAACCCTACATTTCCAACTGGAACTAGACTGGCCTTGCCAGTGAGCTCGCGGCGTGAGTTGGGTCGAGACCAGAATATAAAATGGAAAGTAGGGGACAAGAGCGGAACTCCCAAGAGAGACTTTCAATTTCTCACCATAAAAATATCACACAGTATAGAGAACTTGGCTTTTGACACCTTGCTCTTTTGACACCTTGATTAAACTAAAAATTATTATTACAACACTCATACACTTGCTTCTTAAAGGTTGAGCGACCCTGCATCTTGAGAATGCGTGACATATCTTTTTATGCACAATCGATTATGACAGTTTGACCTTGACTCATATTTCTAATCAGAGGCCACGATTAATCCAGCCTTCGCTTCACTACTTATGTGTTTTCTTTTGTTAACTCAATACGTTTCTTCTATCAGGCTTTTGAGTATTCGTGCTCTGTAACAAATATAAAATTGAAAGCGAGGAATGTCACACGAGAGATGTTTACAATATTATTGCGCTTTTGTTCAGTGTGTTCAGTCCATTTGTGACTGCAAACTCAATCCTCAGAATTATTTCGGTGTATTTTTCATTTCTGGTATTTAATGAACATTGCGAAACAAAGACTACATGATCGAATGAAAGAAACACTTCAACAGGCAATGTACGATACGCAGAAGAATTTTATGAGGCAACAGATGTCATGTACAGAGTAAAGCATAAAGCGTCATTGTTTTACGGCTAAAGCTCACCGTAGCTTTGGTTTCTGTTTTCGCCCTGTTATCTTCCCAAAAGTATTTCATGTCGCCACAGAAAGTTTCGTCGGGACTAAATACTTATCGGCGACAGAGATATTTGCAATACCCCAGAAGTACCATCAAACATTTGTTTACGGCTATTCTCAAAGCTTGTGTGGTGAACGCAAGCCAAAATCTTTTCCTAAAATCCAGTTCATCCGTGCATATTCCACAGAGCCAAATGGCGTTGAATTTAATGGGATGCAGTTTACTTTTTCGCTTCACTACTTATGTGTTTTCTTTTATTAACTCAATACGTTTCTTTCTATCAGGCTTTCGAGTATACGTGCTCTGTAACAAATATAAAATTGAAAGCGAGGAATGTCACACGAGAGATGTTTACAATATTATTGCGCTTTTGTTCACAGTGTGTTCAGTCCATTTGTGACTGCAAACTCAATCCTCAGAATTATTTCGGTGTATTTTTCATTTCTGGTATTCACTGACCATTGCGAAACAAAGGCTACATGATTGAATGAAAGAAACACTTCAACAGGCAATGTACGATACGCAATTTCATGAGGCAACAGATGTCATGTACAGAGTAAAGCATAAAGCGTCATTGTTTTACGGCTAAAGCTCACCGTAGCTTTGGTTTCTGCTTTCGCCCTGTTATCTTCCCAAAAGTATTTCGCGTCGCCACAGAAAGTTTCGTCGGGACTAAATATTTATCGGCGACAGCGGTACCATCAAACATTTGTTTACGGCTATTCTCAAAGCTTGTGCGGTGAACGCGAGCCAAAATCGTTCCCGAAAATCCAGTTTATCCGTGCCTATTCCACAGAGCCAAATGGTGTTGAGTTTGGATGGGATGCAGTTAACTTTTACACACAAGTAACGAGCAATTCACTGGCCACATCTCGAGTTGTTTAGCGAAGTCAATTACGTCATCGCCCAGCACGTGATAATATGAACCAATCACCGTGTGCTGATTCTCGACCCACAAAAAGGAAAAAAAATAAAATAAAAATGCCCATTTTCAAGCTCCCGTGAGACTGTCCCAACTGGCAAAGAAAGCAGTTATGGTATTCGTGATATATCTACTTTAATGCACCAAACGATTTGAATTGAGCTTGAATTTTTGAAGTGCAAGTCAAAATTGAGCCGGTTTTGGTACAGAGAAACAACTTGCACGTTAAAGCCAGCCATACGAGCATGGCAAATTGAAAGTAGCTTTTTAACATTCGTACTCAAAACAGCAGAATTCTATTTCCTCGAAGAAGTTGATGACAAGCAATTGCACTTTCAAAGTCCGGGATTCAAATTAAGGAAATAATAAAGAAATCACCGGACAGCACCAAAAATTGTGCAAATCAAAACTATATAAATTTAAGTTGTTTCAAACGGCAAAACAAAATAAAACGGCGTTTAATAAGACTTATCTTGCGGCAACATGACAAAAACATAATCGTCCACTTCGCAAAGAGCTCACCGAGATTGTTTATATCATTCTTCAACTTTGCTGTTTTGTTTTTCCCATGTTGATCTAGGATTGAAGCGTAAACATGCAGTGCAAGATGTGTCCAATTCTCACAATACGGTTGAGTCCAACGTCAACAATTCTTCTCCAGCAGATTTCTTAGCTTGCAAATTAGATTCCGCAATGGACTTTTTACACTCTCGTTGCCTTCAGCCAACGCCATGCTTACTGAAAGCCAAGAATTCGTGACCTTGTCATTCATTAGTCAGTCTGGGCCCGGTTTTCACAGCACGATTAGGCTAATCCTGGATTCAGTCTAAACTTTCTTGTCATTTATAAACCTGAAAATGTGAAGGTTTCATCCACAATGATGTCCTTGACACGTTTTTAAGCTAGAACAAGCTTTTAAATCCATCTTCGAATGAATAAACTTTGCAGTTTATTAACAGAGGTTGAGAGAAAAAATTTCGCTAATCGGCTTGTGCAGGCCTTGCTGAACACAATAAACTTCACAAGCTTTATAACAGCCTGATCGAATCACTCATTACTCACACATGTAACTTCGTAAAAACATGGAGATAGAGAGATCACTTTATTTAAGTCTCAAGGTATTTAGCACTGCTGTGCTAATTGGGGAGACTTGAAATGCAGAAACCAAATATCATAAACTGAACGCAAATTTGTTAAGAATCCCAACTGGTCGGAGGCTAACCAGTTGGCTATTTACATAGCGTGGCCAAGAATTTGAACTCAGGGCTACCGTGTTGCAAATTCAGCTAGTGGTCAGAGAGGGACTTGAACTTGGGCTTTAACCACTCGGCCACACTGCCTCCCTGGAGTTCTCTGCAATTGGTCAATCGGCAACAATACACCTGGGGCTAATTCAATAAACATTTACAGGTGTATTTTACAAACACCACTAAATAGACTCTAAACTGACAAAATTCCACAAAATGTTACAGAAAATATCTCATATGGATAGTTGCAACAGTACTTGGATATGGTATTGGATTAAAGTTCATTTCAATGTGTGAAAAAATTGGTCCAAGTTTTAAGATACACTTGTTAATGTTTTATTGAATTGGCCCCTGAATTTAGGCTGCGTTCATACTGGCCCAGAAAAGATCAGCACAAACCGATCTTATCCGTACTAGACTGTTCACACAACAAACAGATCGGTCCGAACCGATGCAAAATAGTCTGGTAAAAAGGGTGGTGTAAAAAAGATCGATCTAAAATATACTAATTTAATGCAAGTCTGAACAATCTGACCTAAGCAGAAGCGGTCTGGACTGAGTACCTTTAATGCCAAAAGTGAAAAGCGTTCGTCTGGCCGGGCGTACGCTTTTGGCATGAACTCTGGTACAGAAGATTGCAGAGAAAGTGCCAAGTGAAGCGTGGGGAATCGGATACGAAGAAACAAATTTACTGTTCGATATTTAGCTGCAAACCCAACATTGACTACAAGATTGCCTTCACATGCAAAAATGCGCCGGTGAACCTTTCGTGCAAACAAAGTGCGAGTAAAACGCCTAAAAGCAAAATCGATGGAGGAGAAGAGGAAGATGCTTCGAAGTGGCTTGGTACCGACTATGTTCTCCTGGTATGAGAAAATAGATTGTGTCCTTGACCACCCTCATTCATTTATTGCTACAATCCGATTGCTGATGACTTCCAATACTAAAAACAACACCGCGCCATGTCAGGAAAGACACAGTAAGACTGTTGCAGAACTCTGACACGAGTTGCTAAATTATCCGGCTCCCTGCTGAGATAGAACCCGAACTTTGGTCAGCTGAAAGTATTGATATTTGCCGTCAATGTAGTATTTCTTCGAAAACAGCATTGTATCCAGGTACTTTGTTGTTTCACGACTAATGTAAACAATTAAGCTTACAGGCATTTGACTTCATGAAAAAGGTTTCCAAAAATAATGGATTATCTAAATAGGTACAATAATGCACTGAACAATTTGTACTGTTAACATCCCCCCGGGGGCATACCATGGGCATTTGACACCCTCCCCTGTCCCGGGAGTGGGAAAATTGACCTTTCAAACGGCTGTGGGGGTTGGGACGTGGGGCATTTGACATTAATCAGCAGGAGGTTCGGAACTAATTTCCTCAATCGCACATATGCATCATGGAGTCCACTTTGACAGATTTTAGCGGACAGGACAATAGCTACGCATATTACAGGGGAGTTTCTTTAGCGATTTCTTCAAATGACTTGCTGTTTAACTGCTATCAGTATTCATACAGGTTTAGCGTTTTTTGCCAAGTTTTATCATTTTAAAAGTTGCATCACCCACCGTCTTTCGAAACCCAATTGTGACCTTCGAACTGCAAATCAGCCTGTGTCCGCAACCAGGAAACATGAGCTTTAATGTGTTTTTCAGTTTCAGTATACACACATTTTCAATAATGCGCCGATCAATTTGTACTGTTAACTTCCCCCCTCGCACCAAAGGATCCTTAAGAGCTTCAGTTATTTATATTTGGCAGTCTTTTACTTCCCTCTCCGTAAGACTTGCTGATTGAGAGTGGCCCAAGGTGGGGTATTTGCCCACCCATTTTACTTACATGTGGGGGCATTTAAACAGTTTTTGGGGCCCGAGGGTGGGGAATTTGACCGCCAAAAATCGGAAAGTGTAAATTCCCAGGGATAGGGAAGGGGATGTTAACAGTACAAATTGATCGGTGTATAACACCGAAATGGAGGCTTAATGAACTCAAGTGTGAACACCAAAATCAGCTCACAACCAATGTGAACAAAAACGGTTTTATTTGAATGGATTGAAATTTAGATCGGTTTAGATCAATCCCGGTGTGAACACAGCCTAAGAACTCAGCTCAGTAAATCTGACGTTAAGGGGGCAGGGAGCACACGCACAAGCTCAAGATGTCTGAAATTGGGCTAGGCACCGTACTGCTTTATGCGGATTTGCATAGGCTCACGTGGAGCATTCCCAAAAATGTGCAAAGAAAATACCTATTCATATAGAATCGACCTGCTTTTGTTTGTGCATATTCTAAAGCTAAATGAACATCAGTACAAGCTATTAGGCGAGGGATGTTTTAAAATGCGAACGTGCATGAAGATGTAACGACAAAATGCGCAGATGGCTTTCCAATACTAATAAATGATTGCCCACATTGTGCATACTGAGGTAGCCAAACAGTGTGACGACTATGATTGAAGATGTATGGATGGTACTGTGCACGTACCGCTTGGAAAGATACTGTAAGTGGCAAGCCTTAGTAGACACACACAAATATATGTATAAAAAGAACCTACCAAGTCATTGAACACTCCTGAAGCTATAGCATCTCTCACAAGCAGCTTAGCTTCTTCAATCTGTAAAACATCCACAAAAGAAAAAAGGATGATTATAGAAAGCACTAGCCCAGAGGACATACAGCACCAGCCACCCGCATGTAATAAATTGCAGTAACTCAAGCTGACAAAGAATTTCACCATTTGATTGCCCAACACAAACGTCTTCACAATTTTTGGAAAGTGAGAATCAAGAAAGCTTGTCCACAGACACAAAATTGGCAGAGCAGGGCACTGCACAAGCCTACGCTTGATAGATTAGTTACAGTATCCACTAGATATAAAGTCGTACTGTAGTTGCACAAAATGTGAAAGTGATGCAAAGAACTATCTGATGAATACTGTAGTTTGCTATCCAGACAAAAGGGTTACCATGGCGAATGTCCAGTTTGTTTTACAATGGATATTTTCCTTCATTTTTTTATTTAGTGGATAGGTTTATATACTGGATAATGCTAGCCAAGCCTTGAAAACCTTGTGCAATGGATAATTATACTTGTGGGATGAGAGGTACAGTATCTGCTTTTGAACACAGATCAGATAGCACCACCCAATGGGTAACAACATCAAAGTACCAGTAGCTTTATGCTTTACAGTATGCTTTGCATGTATATGCACAGTATCAATGATGTTCATATTACATTCAACTTTCTGGGTGAAAGAGAAAGTATCTCATAATGTACCTCCATGTTTGGTCTATACCGGGATTCAAACACTGCCATTGCTGCAAGTGACCCAGATCCTGTGTCAAAGATATTCCATGAAATGCGAATTACAGTAGGATCAATCATGTAGCACAATAAACCGAATAAGCCATGTGATAAACCAAGGCAGACACCTTTGTGAACAGTTTCTTACCCATTGTGACATAAGGCAGTTTATCTGTGCTCCCGTGGGGGTATACAGTGTGCAGCGTAGGCCCATTCAGGTCAACTCCGCCAAGCACAAGGGCAGCACTAACATAACCATGGTATCTATGAAAGACAATCATGGATGCAACAAGGTGAGAGTTTCTAACATCCTGATTTTTCCCATAACAGTGGAGACAACACATCTGAACACATGTGAATCCTTTGACATGCATAATGGTACTATGCAGGGTTAGAAGTTAGTGGTAGTCCGCCAGTCCGATCACTAGTAATAAAAGCAGCAATGCAGCTGTAAGCTCGCAAATTTGTAAAAGGACTCTTTTTTGCGGAAGTAGCTATTTAATAGAACCAGCTCAATTCACCACTTCGTGGTGAACGTGGGCTTAAAAAAGTGTTTTATAATAATTGAGGGAAAATTATCGACGCGGTTTTCACGGGTCACACGATCGCAGCACCCTCCAAAACAACAGATTGTGCCTTTTTGACTCTAAAACTAAAAAGAAGCATGCCTGAATTAGTCTATATCCCAATTTTGGATTGTGTAGGCTTCACTTTGGCGAAGCAGGGGCAATTTGATTTTGGAGATTTGATAAGAGTATGCAACCGCCATGTTAGTCAAACTCAGAACACGAAATGAAGTTGATCTGTGACTCAGCTTGATGTTTAGTTACTTCACATCTTTCGCAGAGCTAGTTTTAAAATGTTGCGTGTAGGACCAATTTTAGTTGGCCACGCGCGTGTACACGGCTTTGTTGTCGTGGTATTCAAACATCCATAGCTCCCAATAGATACTTTGTATCGATTCAGAAATTTGCTTTAAGTCTTACGGCATGATAGTCTTGAACATATCAGTGTATTGGACTTATAGGATACATCACTTTTGAGATCGCTTTTTATGACGTCACATGCAAACCAAGAATTGAAATACCTGACTAGTTTGCATACTGAATGAACTTGTAAACATTCACCGGAAATGGATATTTTTGGCCGAAATTCAGTCTCTTTTCGGCCTAGTATCTTCTAAGCCGCATTTACTGTCACTACAGAAATTTTGGCGGATACTAAACCAACGGCTTCAGATTTGTTTGTGATATATTAACGCCATTGGTGTTAAATGGCCAAAATGTCACAATAACAATGCAAAACACAGTAGAGTGAAACACAACCAAGCTCAGAATCAATGGTCAAACAAACTTCGAACGCATGACAAACTTTCAAAGTGAGAACATGTTCCGAACAAAAATATGGTCGCAGCAACTACAACAACATCTTGCTTTTAAACTGTGTTGTTCGACACACCCTGTTGCACGACCTTCATCATGCCCAAATTTGGAAAATCGCAACTGCTTTATTTGGAAGTCCATTGTTGACAACAGAGGGAAGTAGGAAGTAGGGAAGGAAAGTGATTACTATACCTCGCAAATCCCACAAAGTGGGATTCGTGAGCTAAAAATGAGGGTGGACTAGTAAAATTGGCCACAAAATAGTACTGGCTGTCCAGTAAACTATCACAAGTCAACGTTATACTTGTGATCCAGTGGCTAAGTTTTGGTGATATGATGGAGGCTCGTCTGACTCTGACAGCAGCATTGGCAGTAATCCTAGTAACCCTGAGGGGAACTAGTCAGCTATTAAGGACTTTAAGCAGCGCACGACGACGATGAATGAGACAACGACCGGAAGTAAAAATCTGAGTGGAGAGAAGTCGTTGTTCACTTGAAGACGACGGCAAATGGCGCGATTTGGAGTTGCCTAGTGAACGTAAGTTTTCAGTTGATATTTTGACCTTCCTAATCGAACATAGCGACATATAAACAGTTGTACTCTTGAAGGGAGTTTTGTAAGAAATTTTTTCTGACTAAGGCCTTATTTGCTTCCAAATACTAACGTTTTCATTCCCTTTTGTACGGCAGGAAATTTGTCGGAGCCAGAAAGACAACATGCAATCTTCTAGTAAGTGGGCAAAAAACTCGTAAGTGGTCCGTCACTCCCTCCGATCGCATTACAATTCTTTGGCAAATTTTCGGAGAATGTAAACAACTCAGTGTGAAGCGTGATTTCCCATGCCTGGCCGCTTTCTCTGCTTCTTGGTGTGTGACGGTACGGCTCACATACCAAAATTTTGCGGCACAGAAGCACGTCGTGGCCTTCTGTCCATCTGAAGTTTGTGGTTCTTGAATAAGATAAAAAGTATCATTCATGATATCATTTTTAATGGCTACAGGTACATGTATATACTAGCCAACGAGAAAGCAAGCACTTCAGCCACAACACTGAACTGGGTTCACACTGAGTTGTTTATGTTCTCTGAAAATTTGCCGAAAAATTATCATACGATCAGAGGGAGTGACGGACCACTTACGAGATTTTTGCCCACTTACTAGAAGGTTCCATGTTGTCTTTCTGGCTCCAACAAATTTCCTTCCGTACAAAAGTGAATGAAAACGTCAGTATTTGAAAGCAAATAAGGCCTTAGTCACAAACAATTCCTTTCAAAAACTTCCTTCGAGAGTACAACTGTTTATATGTCGCTATGTTCGATTGGGAAAGTCAAAATATCTACAAAAAACTTACGTTCACAAGACGACTCCAAATCGTGCCATTTGCCGTCGTCTTCAAGTGAACGACCACTTCACTCCAACGTCTGACCAGATTTTTACTTCCAGTCGTCGTCTCATTCATTGTCATCGTGCGCTGCTTAAAGTCCTTAGTCACACTTAAAACGCTTTGAACTACCACTAAATGTCTTGCCTTGTGACTTTAATAAAAATCTAGTGGTGAATTCCTGCTGAAAAGTGTTTTAAAACTAGTTATTGGGACCAGTAAAAATCTTTGTGGACTGGTAAAATTTGGGGTCTACTAGTCAGGCTGTGAAGAAAAAAATACTAAGTTCTATTCCTGCTATGTTTTCCAAGATTAGTACATGACTGAATTGTGGGAATCAAAAAACTTTGATGTCTAGGGTGAATAAAATTAAGAATGTTCATGCCTTACCTGAAGAGATACTGCTTTAGCATGCGCAGAGCTGTCACAATTCGTCCCTGAAGAACGCAGTACAAGTTAACAGAAAAGCAGCTACATTTTATGTCTAGCTAATCAAGACGATGGACTAATCATTAAATGTAGCAGTTAATTGTACCAATAAACTGACGACAGGTGTATTTAGTGCATTTTGCAAAATGTGTGGGTTCAAAAGTGTTGGTTTAAATGTTTACATTGTTCAAGAGGACCCTCAAAATGTAGGGAATGGTGTTTCAGGGAATCTAGATTCCAAATTTTCTGGAGGAGCATGCCCTTAGCCCACACTAATAGGCACATGCCTTTGGTGCTTTAGCCCCCTCTCCATGATGCTGGCTTCACCCCATTACATGTAGGAACAAATTACCTGTCGGCCTGTAGACAAGCTGTGTAACTGGATGTTGGCAGATATCAGGTTGGTCACATATTCTGTATCAGCTGCAGTTCCTGCTCCACAACAACTAACACACAAGGGAAATAACATGATAAGGGTGAAACAAATAATCTAAAGTGGAATCCCACCTCATGGCCACCCATTATTGTGGCCACTTTTCATGTCCACTACATCTTTTACAACTATTGTTTAAAAAAGAACACTAATGCACTAAAGGACTACAGTATAGAAGAAATAGGCTCTGTAAAAACAGAAGCTTACATTTACATTGCCTTTCTAAAAATTTCAATATTTTGTCTCTATTAAGGGACACCCTCAGGACAAGAAAAGTGTTCCTGAATGGCAGTGTCCCTTGAATGGAGGTAATTGCGTTCGACATTAGGAGAAAGCAACCCTAAACTCAACCGGATTTGGGTACCATGGGGTCGATGGGATACCTGTCACGTGCTTTCCGCAGCTGCGAGAAATCGAGATTTTTCGTTGGTAGGTGATGTTCCAAATCTGTGCCATTTTGAATAATAATTATTAATTATTATTATAAGTGCTCTGTGTCGCATGAGTGGCTCTCAATGATCCCACTGAGGTCTATCAAGGCAAAGACACCTACTTTTCAGTAAAAGAAGCCAACATCTGGATAATAAGGGCAGCACAACAGCAAGAATTCCACAGAAAATGTAATCGACTCGCAATATTGTGGTCGCACTATGTCGCACAAGTGGCTCTGAATGATCACACTGAGGTCTATCAAAGGCAAAAACAGCTACTTTTCACTGGAAGAAGCCAATATCTGGGATAATAAGGGCAGCACGGCAGCAAGAATTCCACAGAAAAATGTAACTTGACTCACGATTGCCGTATTTCAGTTTCTTTGCATTGATGAAGATATAATCAATATGCAACCGCCACTTTACAGATGTTCCAGATACTTATCTAGAAGAAATATATGGCTTTGTGGAGACAGAGGTATCGCGGTGATTCAATCGCAAGCCACGAGATGGTCGAATTGTGAAACTCTCATGTGCAACTCAACTTATTTCTTCCAACAAAGGTATAAATCACATTTGACCATGTCTTACAATTTTCGTAATATTCAAAGAATTAAAATTAAAAAAAAAAACAACAAAAACAAAAACAAAAACAAAAAAAGAAAAGAAAAGAAAAAGAAAGAAAGAAAGAAAAAAAGTTTTGTTTTAATATTGCTTGGCCAGGGTTTGAACCCGGACCGCACAGTCTTCGTGCTGCTCACTTCCGGTTTCAGACGAAACCCACACACTTTTCGAGATCATTATAGGGAAAAGCATTTTAGAACAAAAACAACTCAAAGCAAAGAGAAGTCGAATGCACCTGACTAATCTCTGATTACTAATAGTCAATAGAAGGATTATATGAACGGTTCTTTTTTTTTTTTTTTTTCAAGGACAAGGAGTAGTGTCCCCTCAATAGAGGTGTCCCAAAGTAGAGGTTCCACTGTAGAAGTACACAGGGAAAGACTGGAATGTGATTACTGCACAGTATTATTTTAAACTTACTAAATATTAGGAGCAATGTAGTGGATCTTTGAACAATTCTTGTCTGCAACAACAGTGTCCTGAAAGAAAGGCCATGAGTGTGAGAGGTGTTTATAAAACAGAGGCCGTGAAGACCCAAAAACAAATATCTTTTTTTTTTTTCATCATAACATCCTGGAAGGTCCAGAAATTTTGCAAAACACAACTCACATAGTATGCCAAGAGGACCATTTGGCAGTGAAATAACTAGGGTCTTGATTTTATAGTTTACGCCCACAAAGCTTTACAAAACAAAGCCCCCTTCAAAGCAGCTAGAAGTTTCGTACACAGCATTAAATGCACTCGTAAACTACATTTAAGCAGTAAAAAAAACTAAAACCTCAAATTCTATTAACACTGCAAGGCTTTGTAGAAAATAAATATAGATCTAGGGGCTCAATTCTTCTGCCCAAGACCACACCAGTTCAGCAGTCCAGAATGTTTTAACCCTAGCATATATGCAATTGATCTGAGTCAATCATGGGTTTCAATAATTGACATTAATCAATCAAAACAATTAGTTAATTTATTGATATCAGTGATCGATGATAAATTTTCAAATTCTTCTTCCAGTTCTCTACAGCATTTTTCATTGCTAGCAAAAACTATGCAAAGCAAAGCAACTATAATCAAACGATAGAAATATTTCAACAAGCTGAAGTAGCTCAGGGCTGTCAGTGGTCATGGGTCTTTCAACTTTGACTTACTCTTGTCAAACAACCAAGAATTTACCAAAACCTGTGTGATAATGGTTCTGAAGTGCAACAGATCTACTGGCAATTCAGGAATACAATGATAACAATCAAAAGAACTCCAGAAAATGTCTTCCTATCTCTTCGTTTCTTCATGTGTATTCGCTGATGCTCAAATTTCAAAGGCACAGTCTTAACTGCAATAAGGTAGATGCATAAAAATGCCACCACAAAAACTACTTCAACAATCGTGTTCTCGATTTTGTTGCATTGTCGGTAATATTGATACTGCCCAAATTAGGAACAGAATGACTTCCATATTTGGAATCCACTGTTGACAGCACCGGGACACATTCCATTGGACTGAATCGCACGAAGCTTCACTTTTCACCACTTTGCGCTTAAAAATTATCTTGAAAATAACATTGATATGTACATGTAATATTATGGTGTAGCATTATGAGTGATTGGTCAGCTTTGTCATCTTACAGTTGGACGAGTTAACTTGGTTGTGTTTGGTTATTGGTCGGTTGATGTTCTGTTGTCCTGTCAATTTGTCTATTGTTCATTCGGTTGTGTTTGATATTATCTATTTGTCGTTTGTAAGGCGCAGCTAATTGTTGGCATCTGTTGCGAAGGTTTCCTTTCTAAGTTTGGGTACCAAGCTTGTGTATAGTAGTTAGTGCTGTGGCTGATGCATTCGCATTTAGTCTGTTTTTTGGTGTTCAGCAATGTGATTTTTAATGTCGCTGTTTTCTGGTAGCTTGTTTGTATTCAATTGGTCTCATGTTCAGGTTTCTGCCAGTTTCACTGGTGATCTCTAGCACAGTCACCATGACGTTTTATGTGACATGAGCTCAGAGTTATGTCCTTGTTTTCCTTTTGTCAAATTTCCTCATGGTTCATTGCCTAATAAGTCCTTTTTTTATCCCTTTTTCACTCTTTCTTTTTCAGCCGCCAATTAGCTACTTCTTTTGGTTGCTCCATTTCAACACAATTACTGTTTTAGCAACAATAAACATGATATTGACACGGTGTGGCATTACATGACCCTAATTTGGTGCCAGAAAACAAGACGCAGTGTTACATGACACCTGAATTGGAGCCAGAAAAACAATGTGGTGTTACATTTCAATTTATTTCACCAGCAATGCCAATGGGGATGGAACTGTACTTTTGAATGCTATATTGCAGTAGTCTGTTCGTAGTCTGTTCGTTTTGTGGTCGCAACACCTTTTGGTGTTGCAACTTGCAACCACAAAAACAGCTGCGAGCAGACTAATGTTGCAGTTGCAGGACGATTGTCTATGGAAAAACACAGCTTTGTGCTTTGAGTGGGTTGGGTTATTCCCTTCTTTTGTGGGATGCTCATATGCTGCGACAACTGAATAAATAAGTTTGTGGTGGTGACATAAATGCTGCAGGGTTTCTCAGAAGCAGATGAATCAAACTGAGCCAAATTTCCACTACTGAATGTTCAGGTTCTGAGCATTTGAACTTCACGAGGAAAGTTTAATCGGACACCGGTTAAGTGAATAGAGAAGAATGCGTTTGTTTACGTTTACTGTAAATAGATAGTGAATAGGTCACTGTTGTTTGCTGTGGACATGAGTATTACTTCTGCGGTATTTGCACCAAAAAACACACCAGTCATTTCTTAGGGAATATCAAACATCGGATTCTTTGGTGTGGACAAGAAGCATCACAGGTTTGCCATGTGTTTTTTCAGTAACGCTTACTGTTTATTTCTTACTTTTTTCACTTGTAAGATGTTTACTTTATCCTTATGATTATCCCAGCCATCGATAAGCTGCTGTCAAAAATATGCAGATCATTTCACTTTAATAATTGTGAACAAGTTGAACTGTCGGTAAGTGGTCGGTATACGATTTACTGACCATGCGATTGACTTTACCAACCACATACCGACCACTCAAAAACTTTTACCGACCACTTACCGACCACACTTTTTGCTACGTATTTTTTTAAGACCGTTTGATTTATTTGCGATGTGATTTGCATGTGTGCTGTAATCGATGTGCGTGAGCGAAATCAGTCTGGTGGCGAAGTGAAGTTGTCATTAACTTTTATTGAACTTGGTGGCTCCTAAAGGAGCCGTTGTTTTCGAGGCAAATCTCACTCAAAGAAGTTGAAAATTGAAAATGACTCGTCCAAGCTCGTGACTGACTGGACGTGCGTGCATATGGACGTGAGCCAAAAATTTACTCATATTTTATACATTCACAATAAACTTGGCGGATCAAAATGCACTAACTTTTATTGGTCTAAAGAATCTTGTTTGTTCTATTCATGGATAAAAGTACGCCGAAATACACCAGTGTTTAGAAAAGCTTTTAAAAGGATTCATTGTTTACGCGATTTGACACCTCCACACATCAACGCCTGAACGCCTCCTTTGGCTCATTAGCGCTAAACGTCTATTGAAACAGATTATTTGTGCTTGTGCTTCTTTGTGCTCAGGTTTCTAGTTGAATCTCTTTCAAGATTTAATAATTCTAATGTTTGCAAATGTGTTTGTGTTTTGTGTTTCGCCCAGAGGATTATTTTCCCTTCCGTTCAGTGGCGTGTGAATTTTATGTTTTCAGCTTATGTTTCTAGTTGAATCTCTTTCAAGATTTAATAATTCTAGTGTTTGCAAATGTGTTTGTGTTTTGTGTTTCGCCCAGAGGATTCTTTTCCCTTCCGATCAGTGTCACGCGAATTTTATTTACGTTAAGAAAAGTGAATGATTCATCTAGGGCTTCAAATAAACGTTATCCGAAATGAAAAACGCTACCGACCACTTACCGACCAAACCTTTCACTTTACCGACCACTTACCGACCACATCATAAATCTTACCGACCACATGCCAACCACTTACCGACCACATTACCGACCACGTTACCGACCATGTTACCAACCACATACCGACCACATACCAACCACATACCGACCACTTACCGACCAGTTCAACTTGTTCACAATTACCGTATTCTTGCAATGATTTGTTACACGTTACATGTGACTCATACTGTGTAATGAAAGAGTAACTTCTCTTTTTCCCTAAGTGTACAGATTTATCCAAACAGCCTTGACTGTTTATCATTATTAAACATTTTGCCTCTGTTAATTTTGCTTTGTGTACCCAAGTTACATTGTCAAGTAAAATTCTTACTCGCATGACCACTGTAGAAATGTACATCAGTATCGTGCGACAGATCTGGTGTAGGTGGCTTAACAGTTAGTACACAGTATTCTGTACTGTACTATACTGTTCCCTGTTTGTCGTCAGGTTTGTCTTTGTCCTTTATGTTGGTCAGTAAGTCACATAGAGTCATGATAGGTTTGTGGGCTACCCGGATGTTTTAGGGTCATAGGATACATACTATCATTGCCTCTGATGTATGGTAGTGTGGTCATGGCCACTGGAGTTGTGTCATCAGTGGTCTCATTGTCAGTGGTTTGTTGGGTTTGGTGTTCCTGTGAGTGTTGCATTTGACAACTTAAGGCCATAGTTAAGTTGTTCTTCTGGAAAATGTGTTTCAGGTGTCTGGTCTCATCACATAGGTTGTCGGTAGAGACACAAAGTAGTTCCTTTGCCCACAGCCTAACAGTTGAGCGATTTCAAACTCAAGCATGATTTCGAACACTCAGCTGCTTCTGCCCCACATCTGACAGGATTTAAGCTCACATTACCTTTCAGAACTCATATCAAATTCCATCAGAATGCTTGTCGATGGAAATGCCAAATTTTTAAATGTGGTTTCTTTCACTTGCATGCGGCAGCCATATTAAGTATTTTTTTAAGGGATCCTTGGAAAAAGTAACTCAATCACACCAATGAGAACTATAAAGCATTACACACAGATGGGCAGACACTTAACATATTTTATATGGGTTATGCCACACATGAGGTTTAGATCAAACTAAAAATCATTGCCTAAAGGAGTTATGTTACAGTTTAGTTTTGTAACTAGACTGGCATTGCCAGTGAGCTCACGGCGTGAGTTGGGTCGAGACCAGAATATACTAAAATGAAAAGTAGGGACAAGAGCGGAACTGCCAAGAGACTTCCAGCTTCTCACCAGAAAAATATCATACAGTATAGAGAATTGGCTTTTGACACCTTGCTCAAATGAAACCTGACTAAACCATAAATTATCATTACAACACTCATACGCTTGCTTCTTAAAGGTTGAGTGACTCTGCATTTTGAGCTTAGGAGCCAAACGGTCAGCCAGCAGGAAAAGCTCAGTAATGTGTGACTTGTCTTTTTATGCACAATCAATTTTAACAGTTTGACTTCGAACACTTATTTTTAATCAGAGGCCACAATTAATCCAGCCTTCGCTTCAATCTTATCTGTTTTTTTATAACTGACTGCTTTTCACTTCTGTCAGGCTTTCGAGTGTTCGTGCTTTGTAACAAATAATAAAAAAATAAATAATAATAAATAATAATAATAAAATTAAAACTGAGGAATGTAACACAATACTTGTTTACAATATTATTGCAGTTTTATTCACAGCGTCTTAAGTCAGTTGTGATTGCAAACTCAATGCTCAGGACTATTTCAGTGTATTTTTCATTTCTAGTATACAATCACCATTGCGAAACAAAGGCTACATGATTGAATGGAAGAGGGTCATTCCACAGTATTTTGGACATGGATATCAGTTTTCTACATGTTTTGAATCAAGCCTAAAATGTCCTTTACGTTGTAGCTTGGTGTTCATATTTTACTTTATGATGTGATTTATGGGGTAGCATGTTGATGATGCATAAATTATAGTCAATTATGAAAAAAGTAAAAATGGCCATTGCAGAGAGGACAAATCAATTTATTGTTTAAAACTAAATGAAAACCTGAAATATCACAAAAGTTATCAGGAATAAATATTAGAAATTGATAATAATCGAACGTCACAAACTTTTACCTCATCACATGCCGATCAGTTATCAATATCAATCGGTATCGACTCATCCCCGAACGAAGTGAGGGAAATACTCACGACACTAATGCAGTAATATTATACCGCCTACTTGGGGACTCCAAGCCTGTCGCCATCTCGAAATTTAACGTTGTCTGTCAGTTTGTCAGTCAGTCTGTCGTACGACTTTAGGCGCGGTTACCCTGCTAACCAATAAGAAAGGCCGGATCGATCACGTGTGCCCTGGCCTGTAGTTTTACTCAGCAATGTTGTTTTACTCAGCAATGTTGTTTTACTCCGAAATAAGAGAAATTAGATTTGAACGAAGCATTTAGATTTGAACGAAGCAACAATATATCGAAGCTGCGTTCACGAAAATGGAAAACTTAAAAACTGAAAAACTTGAAACACAACAGTCTCGCGAAGCTCGTCTTCAAATGAGAAGGGAACAGGCACGAGCAAGGCGAAATCGTGAAACGAGCGAACAACAACGCATGAATGCCGATCGAAAGCGACATGAACGGAAACGGGTAACGCAGACAACTCCGCAAAGAGAACAGCACTTGAACGCAAATCGGAAACTTCAGGAGAAAAAGCGGGCCGAAGAGAAGACTCCGCAAGTTAAGACAACAGCGCATGAATGCCGACCAAAAGCGACATGAACAGAAGCGGGTAACACAGACAACTCCGCAAAGGGAACAGCGCTTGAAAGCAAATCGGGAGCTTCAGATGCCGTTTTGTGTTAAACTCAGATACTTATTTAGAAAGGACAAGCAACAAAGGTTAGTCAGTGGAAATCGAACAATCACCGTGACAAATATATATTTTGTAACTCGATCACTTCAAGAATGTATTAAAATCTGTATGCTGATCATTTTCCCTTGAAGTATTGTTTTACTACGCTTCTGTTGCCAGTTTCGGCTACCGTATTTGCTCAGAGCAATCGGAACTTGGAGTCTTGAATGATTTAGTCAGATGTCTTATTTTTCTGTAATCTGACACGCGGTGATTGCAGCGAGAATCGTTCACAAGCCCTTAGAAGTATTACTGGGTCTGAAGCCCGTGTATAATTTGAAGTAAACTGTTCAAGTTTTGCTTTGATTCTGGGAGAAATTTTGCTGTTTTGAGTGGGTTCACATACAAAACAATTCGAGCCTATTAAATATGCATGCCTGAGTCTGGTGCATGCGGTAGTAAAAACAAATCGCACAGGAAGCCTATTTAATTGTACTGCCTATGAATTCAAAATTGGAAAATCAGTGTTCCTTTCAGTTCCCGTACTACGACGGCCGACCAACTTCAAACTTTGAGTATTAAATTTCGAGAACGTGCTTGGCAGACTGTATGAATTAATTTGACGTGCCGACCGTGGGAAATACGTACTTCGTCACGCAATCGATTCTTTTTTCAACGCAAAAGTATAACACACACCATTCTTTTTCTCCTTCCTTTGCGTGTAGCACTTGAGTTCGAAGAAAAGATTGAGTCAACATTTCGGTAAAACAAAGGCTACTCTTATTGGGAGTTACCAAAGTAAAAGTCCCATCAATGGCAGAGTGAGGGGGTATATGCGATTATCGTATTTCTAGTATACTCATATATCAGTTTGATCAATTGCATACACCGGAATGGCAGGTTAAAACGCACCAAAAAAAAAAAAAAAAAAAAAAAAATCAGTCTCAGAAACTGTCAAACATATCCGTTCCTACTTGCTGAACATGATGAAACTTGGCAGCCTCTCCGAACAGGATTGATAAATTGTACGAGATTGTGCCCTCTGCTATAAATTGGGGACACTTATAGCACGTGCACAAAGACCGCAAAACATATAGAACACAATTAGCGCTAACCTCCGTTGCCCGCGTGTCCGCTCCCAAAATAACACCATCCTGTGGAATAACGGTATATTGATCAGTGGAGTCACAAGTATATAAACAAAGGATCTTTTCTTCAAACGAAAATAATCAAGTACTGTACCTTAAACACGATGCCGGCAATTGTTGTTCCCGTCTTCCTAGCTGTAGGTAATTTCACTCCCATTTTTTCCAGGGCAGCGTTTCTAATTGAGAGGTAAAATATCTTCTGCAAGCACTATAGACGTTTCGATCGTTCAAAAATTTCGACGTACCTTTTACAGTTTTCGAACGAAAACCCGCCTTGGGTTTCTGCAACAAACGGGACACCACCAATAGCCGCCATTATGAAAATTGTAAAGTCATGTTCATCAACGCATGCTCAGAAGTTTTGGGCCGCTGGTCTCGTATCCAGACCCAATCTCGTACCCAGACTCTTCCGCTGTCTTACGGCACATGCTGGACGAAAACGAAAAACTCTGGAACAGACCAGATTTTCAGTCCGTAAATAGCGGACTTCCGGTTAAACTGCGCATACCCACGGGCAAAATTCATTTGCTTTTACGCAACTGTTATTGTTGTGAAAAGGGCTTGAAAGTGAATAAAAAGACCCCTGCATTTTTGAAGAAAAACGGCATCAAGTTTTAGAAGTCAGATCGTAGAAGTAGGATGTTTCCGTTGCGCTGCGGCGACGCGACGGATTATTGATCGATTGATGGATATACTGATTTTATCGATACTACATGCCTGGTCATGTTTACATGTTCAATTTGTACCTGCGAAGAATGTTACACACAATTTGCACACATGGCATAAATACAAAGCACAGAAAGCAATTCAGTAACATAATTAACCTACCCGATAGCATGGCACATGTAGAAATCTAAAGACTTCGTCGCTCTCAGCTGGTTCTGTAGCTAACAGAAATATGCTTCACGGTTACCTGAAGACATAATGTACCGACAGGAAGGATCCTTCCTTTGTTTAAAAATCAGAGAAGCGATTGTTGTCAAACAGCGCTCGATCGCGAATATGACGTTTAAGGTGGCTCCATAGGGTATTTCCCTGCACTTGCTTGTCCCCGAACGAAGTGAGGGAAATAATCACGGCACTAATGCAGTAATACCGCTTTATACCGCCTTACTTGCTGACTCCAAGCGGGTCGCCATCTCAAAATTTAACGTTGTCTGTCAGTCTGGCGTACGACTTTAGGCGCGGTTACCCTGCTAACCAATAACAAAGGCCGGATCGATTACGTGTGGCCTGGCCTGTAGTTTTACTCCGAACAAGACAAAATTAGATTTGAACGAAAGCATTTAGATTTGAACGAAGCAACAATATATTGTAGCTGCGTTCACGAAAATGGAAAACTTAAAAACTGAAGAACTTGAAACACAACAGTCTCGCGAAGCTCGTCTTCAAATAAGAAGGGAACAGGCACGAGCAAGGCGAAATCGTGAAACGAGCGAACAACGCCAAATTCGTCTCGAGAAAAGGCGACAATCCTGTTATGATCGACAGCATCATAAACAGAAGTGTGCCGAAGAAACGACTCCACAAAGAAAACAGCACATGAATGCCGATCGAAAGTGACATGAACAGAAGCGGGTAACGCAGACAACTCCGCAAAGAGAACAGTGCTTGAAAGCAAATCGGAAACTTCAGGAGAAAAAGCGGGCCGAAGAGAAGACTCCGCAAAGACAACAGCGCATGAATGCCGACCAAAAGCGACATGAACAGAAGCGGGTAACACAGACAACTCCGCAAAGGGAACAGCGCTTGAAAGGAAATCGGGAGCTTCAGACGCCGTTTTGTGTTAAACTCAGATACTTATTTAGAAAGGACAAGCAACAAAGGTTAGTCAGTGGAAATCGAACAATCACCGTGACAAATATATTCTATCCCGTATAGCTTGTAACTCGATCACTTCAAGAAAAGTGTATTAAAATCTGTATGCTGATCATTTTCCGTCGAAGTATTGTTTTACTACGCTTCTGTCGCCAGTTTCGGCTACCGTATTCGCTGAGAGCAATCGGAACTTGGAGTCTTGAATGATTTAGTCAGATGTCTTATTTTTCTGTAATCTGACACGCGGTGATTGCAGCGAGAATCGTTCACAAGCAGTATTACTGGGTCTGAAGCCCGTGTATAATTTGAAGTAAACTGTTCAAGTTTTGCTTTGATTCTGGGAGAAATCTTGCTGTTTTGAGTGGGTTCACACACAAAACAATTCGAGCCTCTTAAATATGCATGCCTGAGTCTGGTGCATGCCTTCCAGAGTAAAAACAAATCGCACAGGAAGCCTATTTAATTGTACTGCCTATGAATTCAAAATTGGAAAATCAGTGTTCCTTTTTTCCCGTACTACGACGGCCGACCAACTTTGAGTATTAAATTTTGAGAACGTGCTTGGCAGACTGTATGAATTAATTTGACGTGCCGACCGTGGGAAATACGTACTTCGTCACGCAATCGATTCTTTTTTCAACGCAAAAGTATAACACACATCATTCTTTTTCTCCTTCCTTCGCGTGTAGCACTTGAGTTCGAAGAAAAGATTGAGTCAACATTTCGGTAAAACAAAGGCTACTCTTGTTGGAGGACTTTTACCAAAGTAAAAGTCCAATCAATGGCAGAGTGAGGGGGTATCTGCGATTATCGTATTTCTAGTATTTAGTTTATGACACCAAAACCGTCATATTTTCATTTCATTATATTCTTTCTTGATCAAATTTGCAGGGTAGATGTTTCGAGAGGTCTGTTGCGTATACGTCTTACTTTTGTCACTCTAGTGTGGTTTCTATGGAAACAATACGTCCTTGAAATAAAGGTCTTCTACCCCGTTTTCAAACTTTCTGCTCTATTTTCTCTAGTTTTCTTCGGTGAATTTTTCTGAAACTTTCAGTATGTTTAGAAATTTGTATAAGGTAAACATAACTGTGAAAAAAGTTGGGGTTAGAGGAGCGGATTCCGAGCTAACTGGCAATTTAGGTTTTTTGCACATAAAAAAAATCAAATATTACAAAACCGGATATAATCTTCGTTTGCCTGCAAAATTTAAGACAGATTCACCGAAGGAAACTCGAGAAAAATGCAAAGAAAAACTTGATATTTTACATGCGTATTGCGCCATCAAATGCAAAATAATGACTCGACAAGATCGACAAGTGCGCATGCGTTAGCCGTAATGTCCTTGCGCGCGAAAACAAGTTGTGCATGTAAACAAGAGGAGAAAGCGGCGATCGCACGCCTGACAGGATGTGCAGAAACAATACTTTCAAACTAATTCAGTTGAGTTATATACATTGAAGGTAAAGTGATAAAGATCGGCGATCAAGTAAAGCCGGCGTGTACTTAGTTTGATTGAAAGGCTTGCAAGTTTGGTTTTTTCGTGACTCGAAGAACCGTGCACGCATCGTAAACTGTTTTTATTCCGAGATTTTAGGATTTCCTGTTAAGTTCAGATTTCCTCCAGAGAATTACGAAAGTCGGGTTTTTATTTCATTGTGATTTTGGTGCCCACGCGAAATTGCGTCTGAAAACCCTATGGAGCCACCTTAAGTACGACAAGACAGGCCCGTGGCCAGTGCGCTTGTGGCGTCATTAGTACAATGAATAGAGACACGCGGGGTCCCGGGAGAGGAACTTTTGTCGAGCGTTTATATGCAAAGATATTATAGCCGAGTCGCAGTTTTTGAACATGGCGGATCCAAGAGCTCCCTTTATTTTTCTTGCCCTTTTTTCTTCTAATTTCGGTCAAACATATTCACGAAAAAGTGTTTTATAATAATTGAGAGAAAACAATTATCGAAGGCCCCGTAGGATATTCTTCGTTTTTCATGGGTCACGCAACCGCAGCATCCTCCAAAATAACATACTGTACCTTTTTGACTCCAGAACTGAAAAGAGCATGCCTGAATTAATCAAGATGCCAATTTTGGATTGTCTTTGCTTCATTTTGGCGAAGCAGCGGCAATTTTTCTTTTGGAGATTTAATAAAGAGTTTGTAATCGGCTGCACCAAGGTTGCCCACCAACTGGCGGCCAATAACTCGAATCTTTCGCAGTGCCAATGTTTCGTGAAGGAAAACTTTATAATTCAGACACAAGCACCGTTTTTGTTCGGCCACGAGCCTGTCACACGGCTTTGTTGTCACGGTATTCAAACGTCCATAACTCCCGACTCATGCCGGGTATGATGTTTCATACGGAATAATATTTTCAATGAGTGATTTGCTTTTGCCTTGAGTGATCGTTTTTGCCGGGAGCATTTTGAACTTGCTTTCGATGCACGTGACAGTACTGGTGTGACGCTTGCTATATAACCTGGCAGCCTTGTTAAATGAATTTTCAAGCTGACATGTTTTGTGGAGGAACTGTGTTGCCATTTTGCAATGGGATTGACTGGGGAATACCCGACATCTTAAGTAGCTGTAAGACAACGTAATCAGCCTTATCTCATGTTGGAATGCTTTTAGAAGATGATGCCCGGTATCATTTTTGGCTATCTGTAGTGCAAACATCCCATAAAACTTGTGACTGACACCTTTCAACAGACTGCCCAGTGTTGAAATTGCTTCGTCATCTCCACTGGAGTTCTCGTCTTGACACTGCCGGGTTGTAACGGAAACGAAGACCCTGAAAACGAAGACCTATAACCCCGGAAAACGAAGACCCTAACAGCAACAACAAAAAGCTTTTCTCAGCGCCACTCTCTTTAATATTACTTGTTTATGCCTATCTCTGCAGCAGATGTTGGAATGTTTGCATATGTATTATGTACAAGTAGCTGTAATAACAGCTTTTTAGTCTCATCTCGTCTTTGCTAATCTTCCCAGAGTGTGCATCATGTTCAAGTAGGTATAATTGACAGCTTTTTAGACTCTGCAGCACATTAAAAACATGATACTTCGTATGAAAAAGCCATCTCAGAAGTTACGCATCCTACATGTACAAGTCTGAAAACACTAATATGTTCAAGACTGTTATGCATTAAGTTTTAATGCAAAATTCTGGGTCGATACTAAGTTAATCTCTATCGGAAGCTGCAGACGTTTGAACACCGTGACAACAAAGGCGTGCATCACGCTTATGGAGCGAACATTAGGCTCGGATAGTCGGATATCAACCTTGAGCTTTTGACGACTTCGAGGTATTCAGTGACAAATATTCTCGATGTAATCGCCTGTCGGTCTTCCCTGCTTTTGTTAAAGCGGCGTGAGTGAAAGCTAATAAATAGCTAATGATTCGGGATTCCCCGTTCTATGATATTATTCTCGTGACATTTCATTGACAGATCTTGTATCTTAATCTCGCGTGATATTTGCCTCAAACCTATTAGTAATATTTAGTTTCCTCAGACAATAAACAAAGAACCTTTACTTCACGCAAAACGAAGTTAAACGCCGACTGTTCGTATACGCCGCACGTTACACAAAGCCCCCGAGTTTCCGACAAAGGGAGACGCTCTGCCCGCAGGGAAAAGTTCAAGTTTTATCAAGTTTCGACACGTCTTGTACTTATTCGATGTTCTTTCACACAAGTATTGATCAGAACACAGTTACATTGGTTGAAGCGGTATCTATAATCGAGCATTTGCAAAAACACGCTTTATACTTTGGATCATTACGGGTATCGGGCCACAGGCAAAGTAGAGGTCGCATTCTTAACATGAGTGATTTGATCATGTAAAGTATACGACCGGGGGTCGTATTCTTAAAGTGATTGAATCGATCATTTCCAGTATACGACCTCAACTATAATTTCCAGGGGGGGAAATAGGATTTTGATCATTTTAGGAACACGACCGGTCGTTTTCTTAAAATGATCAAGTTTTTCAATTTAGGTTTACGACCGGTCGTATTCTTAACATGAAAAACGTGCTCAATTTAGGAACACGACCGGTCGTTTTCTTAAAATGAGCACGTTTTTCAATTTAGGTTCACGACCGGTCGTGTTCTTAACATGAAAAATGTGCTCATTTCAGGAACACGACCGGTCGTTTTCTTAAAATGAGCATTTTTTTCAATTTAGGTTTACGACCGGTCGTGTTCTTAACATGAAAAACGTGCTCATTTCAGGAACACGACCGGCTGTTTTCTTAAAGTTAAAATCATGGACAAAAGTGTTGGGACAATACAAATCCCCCCTCCTCCCCTCCCTCAAATAAATGTTGGAATATCAGTTGCACCAACTCACACCAACATTGATTCAGAGGGGTGGGGCATCATAGCTACCTCTAGTGTTGATGATTTTGTTTCAGTACAAATTACATAGCTAGGTCGTAAATTCATATTCAGTCAGCATCGTCGCCAACTAATTTTGGCCATTATTGTAGGTTTTTCATAGGTTTACGACAGGTCGCTTTTTTCCAAAAAAGGAAAAAAAACATATCGGATAATGGTAGCGCTCTATAGTTTATACTTTTGTTCTTTACGCATGAAAGCATAAGCACAAGCGTAAGCACAACAGTCATTATTTCACAGTGAAAACAGGCTCGACGCAAGCGAAAGCACAAGGAACAAAATATGTTTATATGTAAGATAAATTATATAGCCGATCTTCCACAGTACAAGCCGCTTTGTTGATTTTATAGGAAGTATTTATCATCGTAGTATGTTGTAGGAAAGGTGGGTAATGCGTATCCCCCACCCGGTGGTTATTATTTGCATATAGTCTTCGTTCCTAGCTTCCTTATACGCCATCCTCACCAACACGCTAGTTTGTTTGGCTCTTTGATTCTATTAATTTATTTTTGTTTGGTTTCTTGTTATAACATGCATTATATTTTCTCCGTTAAAGGCTGGTTTACTCGAACGACTGAAGCAAAAGTATAAGCGCAAGCATAAGCATAGCACATATAAGCATAATGATCAAACACGTCCGTTCTTTATGTTTATGATTATGCTTATGTCGCCACTGTCGATACTTATGCTTGCGTCGTCCGTGTAAACCATCCTTAAGTGTTCATGGGTGCAGTGTTTCGGTCGTAAACTTATTTAAAAAGTTTAGCAATTTAAGAACACGACCGGTCGTAATCTTAAGTTGAAAAAGTTTATCACTTTCTAAATAATACAGCTGTTATTCTTAAAATAATAGAAACAAATTAGAACAGTCGACGCCTTATTCGTGAACTGAACGTTATGTTGTAGGTTTACGTCATATGGTCCTCAAACCGGCTGCAACAGAGGAGGAAATATAACACCAGTACTGAATAGCCAAGTTATTGCAGTGTAAAAATCCATTTGTTTACGGCCGAAGGACAATTCATAAAAAAATAATTTCACCACTTTACAATGGAACTAAAACCTGTCAACTAATTTATTAACTATAATTGCTATCTTCACAGAGGGTAGCATGACTTTATGGCCGATACAAAATCGTCAAAATTATTTTCACCTGAGAGTGAATTCCTCCAATTATATTCATGAACATAACCGTCAAGATGCCTGTGGGCAACGCCTCTCATATCCCCAAACCAAGACCTGACATCTTCTTTTGCTAACTCCACATTTTCTCGTTGAGGAAAGTTTCTCAAAGAATAGGGAGCCGCACCGTTCACATTTTCAATGGCCCTGATGTTACTGTAGACGCTTGTATCGTTCTTTACGGGCAAAACTCCAATGGGGGTATTTGGTTTGACATGAATGACGATCACCGGTTTCTCACCTTCGATTAAAAGCAAGAAACCGCTGCAGAAAGTCGGGCAATGAGTAATATATAAAATATTCACTATTGAATGTTTCTGTAAATTAAAGAACTTGATCGTTAAAAAAAAAAAAGACCGGTCGTAAACCTAAATTGAAAAACCTAACCACTTTAAGAAAACGACCGGTCGTGTTCCTAAATTGAGCAACTTTTTGCTCGTGGAGACGAGCTTAGGATTGCACTGTGTGTCTTTATCGTCATGTTAGTTTTTTTCTGGGTTACGAATCAGCACACGCTGATTGGTTCACATTGTCACGTGATATGAGATGACGTAAGGTGATCGCGAACAGCTTGAGATGCGGGCGATTGAATTGTATTTTCCCGTACAAAAATTGCTAGCCCGACTGAGCGAGAAACGGGCCCGACTCCGATTTTTACGGTGAAATTTCAGCAAGACAAAGTGAGACAGAGTTGTGTCTCGCCACAGTGTGCCAGCGTGACATTTGTCTCGCTGCGTTATCGGCGAAAACACGGCCAGACTGAACGAGACACACAGAGACATATTTTTCTGCTTGAGCGTGCTACTTGTCAGGCTCGGTTATCGGCGAGAATGAACGAGACATAGCGGGATAAATTTCGCTTTTTAATCGGTTGAAGGCTGAACGAGACGGCAGCGAGACAAATCGGTCGATCCTAAACGCTGGTTTGGACTAACACGAAGCGTGTTTGAGATTAAGCATGACTTATCTGATGTCACTAGCACAGCAATATTCTTGTACTGTAATCTTCCTTTTCATTCAAAGTACTGAGTTGTGCAATGTACACAACCGCTTCTGATTCTGAGACAAACTTGTAACATGAGTACGCATCTTCCGGTGCGGTAAGGTTTGCACGCAATGTCTGTTCACGTAAATTAACCCAATCAATCCACACGTAAACGCAGCATATTGTTTTAGAACAGTTTTACAATTTATTACGAAACGTTTAGAGGAACCATAGCGTGAGGAAACGAAGATTCGTGTTCTCTTGGATGACACTTTTCGTCGTGTGCACCCTGAGTGAGCTTCCTGATTGGCTAAATCAGGGCTGTAAAAACATCATATCACTGGCGCTTAGTAGTGGTTTTATCAACGACTTCAACGGGACATCAATTGCTTTAGCTTCTATTGAGTGAAAACGTTTGTTGCAACTACGATGGCAACGTTCATTTTGTTTGCGTTTCCAAGCGAAAGCGAATTCGTGTGAAGTTGCTATTTTGAGTAACACGCACAGCCGTGTGGCGAGATGTTCGGTACGGCTGTGGGACTGTTGAAAAGATTGAAACCGTTCGCCATCACCACTGCCCAAGACCTGAGCAAGTGAATAGGAGCCCCAATCTTCTGTATGTACCGACCAGGATTCTTGTAAAAACCCAATGAAAAGCGATTTATCGAAAGACGTATTTCTCTCAAGACTTCTGATCGAATGGCGAGCAGCCAAAAGTGAGGGAATTGAGCGAGAATTCTATCATCGATGCGATGTGGTATGTTAGCCAATATTGTTTGACGACTGAGACTTCATTGTATTTTGAACAACTATCTTAAGAGATCAATATATAATTAAATTGCAATTTTGAATCAACTCTGCTGTGTCGTTGATTATGTGAACGCGTCGCATGTGAACTCCATTTGTTTACCAGCGATACATAAGTCAAATGACAGGCGATAATCTCGTAGAAAAAATGAGTCCAATGACGGGCGATATACTCGCCAGAAACAAGCCATCCATATGTCACGGTCAGTCAAGTGTCTCGCTCGATTCTTGTTCAGTTATCGCCCATTAATTATCGCTCATTGCTGAGCTCCGTCTTGCTCGTGTCTCGCGCTCAAATTTCTGGCTTGTTTTTCGCCGAAAACAGACACCAAAGCTACGATGACTGTTTAGCCGTAAACATTTGACACTGTACATGACATATGTTGCCTCATACATACTGTTAGCTGTTTTGTACAGTTTTTTTCGCCGAAAATAGATCCTTGTGTGACGAAATATCCATCCTCGTAACTCAAGATTCAATCAAAGCGGCTTTGTGAGCATATTACATGTATCATACTGCGAGCCTGTGCCGTCAAAATGCTTCGGCTTATCGTATAGAGTGCCTGTTGAAATGTTTCTTCAATTCGATCATGTAGCTTATGTTTTGCAATGGTAACTGTATACTAGAAATGAAAAAAACACCGAAATAGCCCTGAGCATTGAATTTGTTAGTCACAAATGGACTGAACACGCTGTGAAACAAAACCGCGAGAATATTGTAAACAACTCTCGTGTTACATTCCTCGCTTTCAATTTTATATTTGCCACAAAGCGCGAATACTCGAAAGCCTAATAAAAGAAACGCATTCAGTAAAAAGAAAACAGATAAGTATCGGAGCTATGGCTGGATTAATCGTGGCCTCTGATTAGAAATAAGTGTTCGAAGTCAAACTGTCAAAAATACAGTAAATGTCGCAAGTCACGCACAGGGTCACGCATTACTCTTATGAGTGTTGTATGAACATTTATAATTTAATCAGGTTTTATTTGAGCAAAGTCTCAAAAACCAAGTTCTCTATGCTGTATAATATTTTTTCTGGTGAGACTGAAACCCGGTGGGGTAAGGTATGTGCTGTGTACATTTTTGAAGTTAGGTCTGAAATAGCGTAAAGAAAATCAGATATTTTGGTCTGAAATAGGTTAAGGGTTTTCAGAACCGGGGGGCACACCCACGCAAAATTATGATGAGTACCCCCCTCCCCCGGGGACTGAAAGTCTCTCTTGGGAGTCTCGCTCTTGTCCTTACTTTTAATTTTAGTTTATCCTGGTCTCGACCCAACTCACGCCACGAGCTCACTGGCAAATCCAGTCTTGTTTATGTTAAGAATGCGACCGGTCGTAAACCTAAATTGAAAAACTTGATCATTTTAAGAAAACGACCGGTTGTGTTCCTAAATTGAGCACATTTTTCATGTTAAGAATACGACCGGTCGTAAACCTAAACTGAAAAACTTGATCATTTTAAGAAAACGACCGGTCGTGTTCCTAAATTGAGCACGTTTTTCATGTTAAGAATACGACCGGTCGTAAACCTAAACTGAAAAACTTGATCATTTTAAGAAAACGACCGGTCGTGTTCCTAAAATGATTAAATTCTATTTTCCCCCCTGGAAATTATGGTTGAGGTCGTATACTGGAAATGATCGATTCAATCACTTTAAGAATACGACCCCCGGTCGTATTCTTTACATGATCAAATCACTCATGTTAAGAATGCGGCCTCTACTTTGCCTGTGGCCCGATACCCGTAATGATCCTATAATTTACGGGGATCCCGCTGGTAACACATCAGGCTATTTTCAAATCTTCCGACGATTAGATACAATGCAAGCCAAAATCGTTTTAAAAGTATGGTTTACGTGCATCCACTGAACCAACCGATGTTCAGTTCGGATGGGATACAGGCTGACTTTAACACAATTCAATTTCAGTCTCTTGCTTCAATCGCTGACATCTCAAGTTGCTCGCGAGGAAAGCCAATTTCATAACGTCATTCTAAGGTGTCTGTTTGATTCTGCGTGCGTTTTAAGGGGGGTCTTAGTTTTCGTAATATCCCCTTCGTTTTACGAAAACTAAGACCCTATCACAACTTTGCCATAACAAGCACATTTGCTTCCGTGCTGCGACCGAGGCTAACAGTGAAACGAATAAAGTCAAACGGAGGTGCCTGTTTGATTCTGGGTGCGTTTTAAGGGGGGTCTTAGTTTTCGTAATACCCCCTTCGTTTTACGGAAACTAAGACCCTACCCTACCAAGGGAAACTGCTCCAAATTTTCTGAAGTCTCAACGTATCGAAGAAAGTCCTCGAGGTTGCTAACCTTCTCTGATCCGCCAAATGGGGTGAAATCAAAGTATACATGGATGGATACGCATGGATGTGCGACGGCAAGATGGCGGCGGGCAGACATTTCACGCGCTCGCTAGTGCTTGTTGCCCTATGGGTTTATGCCATCGTATCAACCTTCAGTAACGTCACCAGTATAATCAAAACTGATGACCCAACCTACCAAAAAGGAAATAAGATTGAATTGACAACAAGAAACCTGCAAGAACCGAACTTCGAGCACAAACCAAACAATAGCCGAAGCCGACGTGGTAAATTCTATCTAGCGCCCCGAATCCTCCGAACTGCAAGCGGCACCAGCAGCTTCCAGATAACACGATTAGCTCTTTGTGGCGACATACAAAGCAACCCTGGACCCCGGAGGCAATTGACTCCAAAATATCCATGCAAAGAATGCGACAAGAACGTCAGAAACAACCAAGACGCCATCTTGTACACGGAGTGCAACTACTGGACACACGCTAAATGTCTTCACCTGTCCAAAGCGGCGTTTAAGTACAACTTAGACAATCCTCTACTAGACTGGACATGTTCATTATGCTCTCTGCCGTTTATAAACACGATGGATCTGTGTACTGAGACGGATCCTGACAACGTATTTCCACCGAACCTGCTCGATGAACACAACCACACCGCGAATCATCGTGGAACACCTAACCAGAGCAGCAGAACTAGCATAGATCCTGGCAGTGTGAATGATCCGCCACTGGATCCACTCGCTGAACAAAACACCGTGGATCATCTAACTAGAGCAGCTAATGACCTTCATACCACTCCTAGCGACCTCAGAGTGGGACACCTGAATATCTGGAGTCTCCGAAATAAAATCGACGAGCTACGGGTCCTCCAACAAATCTGCAAATTCGACATCCTAGGAATCACTGAAAGCCATCTAAACTCCACCATCGCCGATAATGAGCTACACATAAACGGCCTTAAATTCTCCCGCCTTGATCGGTCAAAGCGCAAAGGTGGGGGTTGTGTACTATATTATGCGGAACACCTCAAAGTCACATATCGAAGGGATTTAACCAGAAGCGAACTAGAAGCTATTTGGATACAGGTCAACTTCCCAACGAATACTACCCTGTTCTCAGTGATATACAGATCGGAACTGGAATCACATAACTTCTTCGAACACTTTAATGAGGTCCTCGAAAAGGCATGGCTGAAATCTAGTCATATATTCCTACTTGGTGATCTCAACTGCAATATGATCAACGCAAACTCGTCCAACATCCAACTAAAGACCAAAACTTTACTAAACATACTTGATCTATATAATATGCAGAATGTCATCAAGGATCCCACTCGAGTGACACCTAAATCTGAATCCTTAATAGATCTAATTGTAACAACAAAGGCGAATTTAGTGCGTAAAACCGGTGTCCTACCTCTGGGAATATCGGACCACAGCCTGGTCTATGCTACAATCAAACTTACAAACAAGAGACCACCGCCGAAAATTATAAGGATCAGGAACTTCAAGAACTTCAACGCTGACGAATTCAGAAACGATATTCAACGCGTGCCGTTCCATGTCTCTAGGGTATTCGATGATAGTGACGATGTCCTTTGGTCCTGGGAGCACTTGTTTGAAAATATTTGTGATATGCACGCCCCGTACAAGGACGTCAAGGTGAGAAGCTTGTCGGCTCCGTGGATCAGCAATACCATAAGGCTGAAGATGAATCGTAGATATAAACTCTTCAAAAGAGCTGTCGACACAAAGAACAATGAGATATGGGCCGATTACAAACGACTCAGAAATGAAATAACTTCAGAAATCAGGAGGGCTAAAGCCTCATACTTCCATGATAAACTGGCCGAAGTCAAGTCATCAACCGCATATTGGAAACTGTTAAAAAAGGCGACTAATCCCAAGGTAAAGGAAAGCATTGGTCCACCTAAACGCGATGACAAAAGCCTTGCTGTAGACGACAAAGAAAAAGCAAACTTGATGAATACATTCTTTGCTACTATTGGAAAAACCCTGACTGTGAATTGCCCGTCACTGCCACTGTCTGACAAACAAAAGAAAGACCAAGTCCAGAAGACATCTGAAATAAGCTTACAGAATAGTAACATTGAAAAGAAACTTGCATCACTGAAGACCAATAAGTCAACGGGCCCGGATGGAATATCGCCCAATCTATTGAAACTAGCTGGGCCGGCAATAGCACCACCACTCACAGATCTGTACTCGCACAGCATAAACAGTGGTACCGTCTACAGTGCATGGAAAACAGCGAGGGTAAACCCGGTGTTCAAGAAAGAGGATGAAACAGAGTGTGGAAACTACCGACCGTTGTCAATTTTAAGTGTACCTAGTAAAATCATTGAATCATGCGTAACAGACAGTATTGTTCAACACGTCTTCACAGACAACCAACTGGTCACAGAACATCAATGGGCATACAGGAAGGGACATTCCACAGACCTATTACTGGTCAATTTAACTGAGATCTGGAGAAAAGCCCTTGATTCCAAAAAGTTGTCGGCGTAGTCTTCATCGATTTCCAGAAAGCGTTCGATAGTGTATCACATCTCAGACTCATGAGCAAACTTGAACACTGTTTTGGAATCACCGGATGTCTACTATCGTGGCTGAAAGACTACCTAGGGCAAAGACAGCAGTACACCACCATAAACGGACAAAGGTCAGATTACGCTGAAGTGACCTGCGGTGTACCGCAGGGCTCCGTCCTCGGCCCGTCCTTGTTCACATTGTATACAAACGACTTACCGCTGGCGGTCACCTCTGGGACAGTCTTTATGTATGCGGACGACACAACACTCTATTGTATTGGCGACTCTGTGGACGAAGTTACTGAACTACTCAACAATTCGCTCGACGAGCTGTATACTTGGTGTAATTCGAACTCCATGATCCCGCACCCCGTGAGGCGATGCTACTCCACCGAGGCTCCTTCATCGGCCCACTCAACAAACTCACACTAGGAGCACATGAAATACGATAGGTCAAACACTTCAGATTGCTCGCAGTCACAATTGATGACAAACTTACTTGGTCCCGTCACATGGGCGAAGTAAAAAAGAGCTTCGCCAGTAAATTAAATATGATCAAAAGAAGCAGATTTCTGCCCAGACAAACGCTTTTAGATTTATATTTTAAAGTAATTCTACCCTCAGTAAAGTATGCGATACCCGTCTGGGGTGGCTTCACCTGTAAGGACAATTTCAACTCCTTAGAATCCTTACACTGCAGAGCAGCCAAACTTATTTTCAATCTCCCATGGGATATGCCTACAGTGGACGTTCTGAGAACGGCAAAATGGGACAACCTATTTTTATATATAAAACTAGTTTAGTGAAATTAATGTACAAGCTATATCATGATTTAGCACCGAACAGCATGTCCCACATTATAGAAAGACCCAATAATAATTATAATTTCAGAAATAGCAACAAACTCAAGGTGCCCCGGTTCAATACCTATTTCATGAAAAACTCTATAGCCCATAGAGGCCCTATAGTTTGGAACGCACTTTCAGCGCACTTACCCTGCGATGAAACACTATCTGCTACAACGTATGTGAAAAGGGCCAAAGGAACAAAAACACTTCGTAATATAGATTTTAACGCCCTATCTGCCCAGTCCATCCCAGATTTTAATGAACATTTTAGATATTATTAATTATACACTATACTAGCACGCTATTGTTATTGCTGTTATCATTATTAGTATTTTTAGAAATTTATTATAGGAATGTTAGTTTTTACTAGTTATTAATAATTTAAATATAGGTTACTGATTAGCTTATTACTGTAACGTGTGCCACATTGAGATAATTGCGTAATCTTCCATTACGCAAACGAACCCATGATCTTAAAACGGATACTGCTAATTATTAACCGAAACTATATAAAAGCAGATGAATTGTTTAAATAAACCTCTTCTTGTCCCGGTTCACGTGTGCGTCGTTTGGTCCGTTTGTCAGCTCGGCTACGGTCGGGCCTTTAGGCTCAGCCAGGCCTGAGGGCCCGGCCTTAAAACGTTACATTACTATTTGTTTTTATACACGACCCCACAAGCTGATGCTTAAACTCTTATCGTGTTTAAATAAAGATTATCGTATCGTATCGTATCGTACATATTCGAGCATTATAGCGCACGGGTTAACACACGCCGCTACCATGCGCACAACGTGCTCATCATCTATCTCCATCAGAATCTTTGCTTCCTTCAGAAAAAGGCATTGCTCGTACTTCTCCTTGCTCAAACTTTTCTTAATGACTACTTTCTCTCCTTCACAGCTTCCTCTTTTCGAAACAAATACGGAGCCGAACGTGCCTTGACCAATGGGATCTTTTTCAAACAGCTCTGTTCAGTTGCGCCCAACAGGGATCCTAGCGCGAATCAGCACACGGTGATTGGTTCACATTGCCATGTGATATGCGATGACGTAAGGTGACTTCGCGAACAATTTGGGATGTGGGCGCCGCGATTGAATTGTACGTTAATACAATTGCGTGTAAAGTTAGCTATATCCCATCCAAACTCAACACCATTTGGCTCTGTGGAATATGCAAGGGTAAACTGGATTTCAGGGAACGATTTTTGGCTGGCGTTCACATTAAGTTCATTGTCATAAGCGTAAACAAATGTTTGATGGATTCGATTATATTGAATGGACATCGCTACGGGATTGCAAATAACTTTGTCGTCGTTAATTATTTAGTCCCGACGAACTTTCTGTGGCGACACGAAGTACCTCTGGGAAGATACCAGGCCAAAAACGGACACCAAAGCCATGACGAATTTTAACAATGATGATTGAGCCCCGGTATTTTCGGTATTTCCGGAGTGTTGTAACGCATTAACTCTTTATAGTAACAGCATCAAAGAACAGATTTCCCGCAATCACACACACTGAATACTCTTATGATAAAATTGCTCCAGAGAAACTCGATTCAGCCCCCCACAATTCCCAACCCCCACCCCCTCTCAAACACACACACAATGCAACCCTCTTTGTTGTTTTTTTTGCTTAGTGATTTTATTGCTTGTCCACCTCTTCAGCAAGGCAATGCATAACGAAAAAAAATGTCTGGAACGGTCCAAAACTCGGCAGGAGGCTACATACCAAACTTGAAACCAAAACGGCTGTAACAATTTCCTATTTGTGACAGAGTAATAGGAGATTATAAAAATGTAATCCATCGTCTTTCGTTCATACAATAAAAGCCGCAGTCGGCAATTAGCCTTCGTTAAACAACTCGAGTGTGGCCAGTGAATTCCTCGTTACTTGTGTGTAAAAATTAACTGCATTTAATCCAAACTCAACGCCGTTTGGCTTTGTGGAACATGCACGGATAAACTGGATTTTAGAGGCGGAAGCTTTAGAATAGCCGTAGACAAATGTTTGATGGATACTGCTGCGGGATTGCAAATATCTCTGTCGCCGCTAAGTATTTAGTCCCGACGAAACTTTCTGTGGCGACACGAAATACTTCTGAGAAGATAACAGGCCGAAAACGGAAACCAAAGCTATGATCAGCTCACCCTTAGCCGTAAAACAATGGCAATTTATGCTTTAATCTGTACATGACATCTGTTGGCTCATAAAATTCTTCTGCTTATCGCACAATGCCTGTTGAAATGTTCCTTCCATTCGATTGTGTAGCCTTTGTTTCGCAGTGGTCATTGTATAGGAATGAAAAATACACCGAAATAGTCCTTAGCATTGTGTTTGCAGTCTGCAAATGGACTGAACACGCTGTGAACAAAACCGCAATAATATTGTAAACAAATATCGTGTTACACTCCTCGGTTTCAATTTTATATTTGATACAGAGCACGAGTACTCGAAAGCCAGATAAAAGAAATGCATTCAGTTAATAAAATAAACAGATAAGTATTGAAGCGAAGGCTGGATTAATTGTGGCCTCTGATTAGAAACAAGACTGGATTTGCCAGTGAGCTCGTTGGGTGGGGTCGAGACCAGATGAAACTAAAATGGAAAGAAGAAGGGACAAGAGCGAAACTCGCAAAAGAGACTCAGTTTCTCACCAGAAAAATATCACACAGTATGGAGAACTTTACTTTTGACACCTTACTCAAACCTATTTCTATAAATTGTCATTACAACACTGATACACTTGCTTCTTAAAGGTTGAGCGACTCTGCATTTTGAGCTTAGGGGTGGAAAGGTTAGCCAGCGAGAAAAGAGTAATGCGTGACTTATCTTTTCATGCACAGTCGATTTTGACAGTTTGACTTTGAACACTTTAATCAGAGGCCACGATAACCTAGCCTTCGCTCCAATGCTTATGTTTTTTTACTGAAAGCTTTTCTTCTGTGAGGCTTTCGAGTATTCGCGCTCTGTAACAAATATAAATTGAAAGCAAGGAATGTAACACTAGACTTGTTTCCAATGTTATTGTTCACAGCGTGCTCAGTCATTTGTGACTAACAAACTCAATGTTCAAGACTATTTCGGTGTATTTTTCATTTCTAGTATACAATACCACTGCGAAACAAAGGCTACTTGATCGAATGGAAGAAATATTTCAACATGCACTATACAATAAGCCGAAGCATTTTGACAACTGTCACGGTCGTGCGGAGCATAACACATGTAATATATTCACATAGACGCCTTAGTCGAGTCTTAAGCCCTGAGAAATTTTGTCTCAAAAACGGATATACTTTCGGCGAAAAAACTTTACAAAACAGCTACAGTATGTAGGAGGCAACAGATGTCATTTAAAGTGTACAGCATAAATCGTCATTGTTTACGGCTAAAGTTCGTCATGGCTTTGGTGTTCCGTTTTCAGCCTGATATCTTCCCAGAAGTATTTCGTGTCGCCACAGTCGCGACAAAGTTATTTGCAATCCTGTAGCGGTAGCCAACATAATCAAATCAATCAAACATTTTTTTTTGCGGCTATGACGGTGAACTTAAGAACGCAAGCCAAATCTTCTTTCTCCGTGCATGTTCCACGAAGCCAAACGGTGTTGAGTTTGAATAGGATACAGATAACTTTATGCACAAGCATTAACGTACAATTCAATCGACTACATCTCAAGTTGTTCGCGAAGTCACCTTACGTCATCACATATTACGTGGCAATGTGAACCAATATCACCGTGTGCTGATTCGTAACCCAGAAAAAACTAATAACACGACGATGAAGACACGCTGTGCAATCCTAAGCTCGTTGGGGCGTAGCAATAAGTGTTCGAAGTCAAACTGTCAAAATCGACTGTGCATAAAAAGTGTCACACATTTCTCAGCTTCTCTTGCCGTCTGACCCTTTTTTAGCTCCTAAGCTCAAAATGCAGAGTCGCTCAACCTTTAAGAAGCAAGTGTATGAGTGTTGTAATAATAATTTATACTAAGTTTAATCAGGTTTCATTTGAGCAAGATGTCAAAAGCCAAGTTCTCTATACTGTGTGATATTTTTATGGTGAGAAACTGGAAGTCTCTCTTGGGAGTTCCGCTCTTGTCCCCTACTTTCCATTTTATATTCTGGTCTCGACGCAACTCACGCCACGAGCTCACTGGCAACGCCAGTCTAGTCTAGGTCGAGAATCAGCACACGGTGATTGGTTCATATTATCACGTGGTATGCGATGACGTAATCCGCCGCCCGGTTGGCTCAGCTGGTTGAGTGCCGGTCTTTCGTGCAGGAGGTCGCGTGTTCGAACCCCGGCCGGACCAGCACCCGGGGTCTTAAAATAACTAAGGAGAAGATGCTGCCTTTGTTTCTATCAGCAAATGGTAATATATTCACGTAGCTCGGCTGACTACGTAAAATGGCGGTCCTGTCTCCCTATACTTCTTTCTATACTTGATCACAGGGGGGACGTAAAAGAACCACTGAGGACGTAAACAAATCTCTGGCAGTGACCACCCTCAGTGCCTGTACTCCACAGTAATTCAAATTGTTGCTGAAAAGCCCCTTGAGGGGAACGTCAATAAAAATATGTATGTATGTATGTATGTATGTATGTATGTATGTATGTATGTATCTAATTGACTTCGCTAAACAACTCGAGACTTACTTGTGTGTAAAAGTTAACTGCATCCCATTCAAAGTCAACACCATTGGGTTCTGTGGAACATGTACGGATAAACTGGATTTTAGGGAACGATTTTGGCTTGCGTTCTTAAGATCACCACGGAAGCTTTGAGAATAGCCGTAAACAAATGTTTGGTGATAGATACCGCTGGGGTATTGCAAATTTCTCTGTCGCCGCTAAATATTTAGTCCCGACGAAACTTTCTGCGGCGACACAAAATACTTCTGGGAAGATAACAGGCCGAAAACGGAAACCAAAGCTATGATGAACTTTAGCCGCAAAACAATGGCGATTTATGCTTTACTCTGTACATGACATCTGCTGCCTTATAAAATTCTTCTGCTTATCGTACTTTGCCGGTTGAAATGTTTCTTTCATTCGATCATGTAGCCTTTGTTTCGCAATGGTCATTGTATACCAGATATGAAAAAATACACCGAAATAGTCCTGAGCATTGAGTTTGCAGTTCACAAATGACTGAACACACTGTGAACAAAACCGCAATAATACTGTAAACAAGGGTCGCATTAAATTCCTCGCTTGTTACAGAACACGAATACTCGAAAGCCTGATATAAGAAACGTATTCAGTTATAAAAGAAAACACAAAAGTATTGAAGCGAAGGTGTATAATCACCAGACGCCATGGCAGGTAAAGACTCTTTAAATTGGTTACTGATATCACGTGATCATTGGGCATATAAATAACATGACGTAACATTATAGTTAATTGTGGATACTACATTCCTCCAAAGCTTTAACAGAGAGCATTACTGTAATGTTGCTCAATGTGGATCGATAATTGATTATTAAACTTGTAGCTCAACAATGTTCCTATTGTCTATAACATCGACAATGTTCTGTAATGAATAAGTGACCTAAATACTTCACTTATTTTTCAACGTAGTCCTTTAGGTAGTCTGGTCTTTGTCTCTCCCGTCTTGGTCGGTTTGGGTTTGTCCTGCCTTGGTCTCCGGTCCCCGGTTCGCCTACTGGTTCGGCTTGGTTCATCTCGGTGTCTGCCTTCATGTTCTCCAGTTCTTTTACAGGTACATGTTCCTTCCCTGTGTCTCTGCATTCCTCCTGGGGTGGCTTATCAGGTTCATCAGCGAGTGGTATGTCGGTTAAGGTTGCATCTCTTCGTTTGTCCTCCTCGGCAATTGTTGTTCGGTGTGGCTCCACTCTGGTCTCCTGTTCGTCTATGGTGTTGATCACTGCGTTTGCCAGTTTGAAGTGGCTTGCGTCCCGGCAGACTGTTCTCCCATCCGTGATTCGCCTGGCTGTTATCTGGGAACCTCGAATGTTGCTCACAGTGTAGAACATTGGTTCATATGGGGTGCTCCACTTGTTCCTCTTGGGCTGCTTGACGAGTACGTAGTCGCCGAGCACTAGGTTTCCTTCCTTTGTCTGTCTGCCTTCTCTGTTGTGTTTCATTTTGTCCTTGTAAGCTGCGTCTTTCTAGTTGATTCTCTCATTTTCTTCAGTGTTCTGCGTTTCTGGGTGGATATGGTCCAGTTTGGTCCTGATTGTTGCTCCTCTCATGGCTTCGTATGGTGTGACTCCTGTGGCTGGGTGTGGTGTTGATCTGTATGCTATCAACATGTCTTGAACAGCATTTCGTCTCTCGTGGCGGTCTTTGCCTTGTAGGTTGGCTATTTGCTCTGTCTTGTTCAGTGTCTGCATAAATCTCTCAGCTTCACCATTTGCTCTGGGATGCAGTGGTGTTATGCGGTGTTGTTGAAACCCTTCTTGGTTTGCGAATTCTTCAAATTCTTTCGAGTTGAATGGTGGTACATTGTCACTTTCTAGTCTTCTAGGTGTGCCATAGGTAGCAAATGTGTGCTTCAGCTTCTCCTTGTTTATCTGGAAGCTAGTTGATGGTACAGTTTCTAGCACTGGGTAGCGGGTACGCTTGTCAATCACGACTAGATTGTAGTGGTTGTCTGGGTATGGTCCACCATGGTCAACGGCCACTGTGTCCCAAGGACGGCTAGGGATGCTTGTTACCTTGATGGGTTCTTCTCCTCTCTCTTTTGTGGCTACTTTACATTCATAGCATTGGTTGATTGCTGTGTCGACCATGGTGTTTATGAATGGGAATCAGTACTTCTCTCTCAGCATCTGCTTTGTCTTTGTTTTCCCGAGGTGTCCCAGGCTGTGTCCTAGTTTGACATCTTTCCTCTGAAGCGCCTCTTGTAGGACTATCCTGTACTCTCGGAAGATCCGTCCTTCTGCTACTGACAGTTCCTGCTTCACATGCTGGTATGGTTCCATGTCTCGGTCTCGTTTGTGCTTCTCCCAGTCGCCTTTAGCGATCCTTCTTGCCAGCTTCTGCATCGTGCTGTCCTTCTGTGTTTCCTCTCTGATGCGCTCGATCACTATAGCACGTTCCGCATCCATTGTCCATCTGACAATCTTCTCCGTGTGATCATTCCCTGTTTCAGGTGCCTGGAGAGATAGTCGAGGGGGTCTGCTTCGTCCTTACCTGGCTCATAGAGATTAATTCGTAGTCCACGTCCTGCATTGGCATTACCCATTTCTATATTCTGGGTGGCATCTTGGTATTTGCTTTGTTGAAGAGGGGCAGTAGTGGTTTGTGGGCTGTCACTCTCCTGAATCTTGGCGCTCCAAGGAGGTACCCTCTGAGTCTCTCTTTTGCCCACTTGATGGCCAGCGCATCCTTCTTTGTTTGACTGTATCTCCTTTCCGTTTCAGTCATTGTTCGGCTGATGAAGTGCACTGGTTGTATCCCCTTCTCCGTCTGTTGCATTAGTGCTGCGGATAGGCCCTCGTTGAAGCTTGCTTCAGTGCGCAGAATGATTGGCTTCCCAGGGTCAAAGTAGGCCATGATTCTGGAGTTTGAGAGGCTCTCCTTGGTCTTCTCAAATGCCTGTTCCTCACTTGTTCCCCATTGAAATTTAGTCTCCTTCCGGCCATCCCGAGGAAGCTGCGGGCGGCTTCCTTGCTCTAAGGGGCTCGACATTCTTTCACTGTCCGGACCTTGTCTGGCGATGGTTTTAGACCGTCTTTAGTAAAGATGTGCCCGAATAATTCTATCTCTGTTCTTCCAAATTGACATTGAATGTTGAATGTGACGCCATAGTCCTTTGCTCGTTGAAGCATAGTTCTCAGCACTTCCTTCTGCTCTGCATCATCTCTCCCTCCTAAGAGGATGTCGTCTCTCTGGTTCAGGCAATGGTGTATGTCTCCAAATACTCTAAACATTGCCTCGTCAAAGACGTCCTGGGATGATTTTGCTCCAAATACCAGTCTTCTGGGCCTGTAGTTCCCCCATAGTGTGCTGAATGTTGCGATTTGTCTTTTTTCAGGATCTAGGGTAAGTTGGTGGTATCCCTGTCGGAGGTCCAGCTTCGTGAATACTTTGCAATCACGTAAGTGGTATACGAAGTCCTCCACTTTCGGTGACTGGACGCACCGGCTGCGCTTCATTGCTTTGTTTGGAATCCTCATGTCTGTGCTCGCCCTAATCATTTGTGATTCCAGCTTCTCCTTCTCCACGTCGGTGAACTTGGGTTTGGGCTGCACGACTAGTGGTGAACACCATGTAATTGGTTCCCCGTCTGGAACTTTCTCGAAGATCTTCTGCTCAACTCCTTGCTCAAGCCATTGCTTCAGTGGTGTATCAACTAAGTGTTGATGAGGGTAATGGAACGCCGTCAAAGAGACAATAGCTGACGTTTCGAGCGCTAGCCCTTCGTTAGAGCTCTTCCTTTTTCGAAGTGTCACTGGGAATTCTCCTTTCACAACCAAGTTGGATTGTAGTGTCTTTAGAGTGTCTTTACTTGGTTGGAGTTCTGTTATCTCATGTGATCGGTGCTTGAGAGCTTTGAATTGGTACTCATCCATGATGTTTGCGCTTGCTCGGCTGTCTGGTTCCACATTTGCATCAATGTCTCCTATCCTGACCGGTACAGTGTCTTGGTTCGCACCTGATCTAACTCTCTTGGCACGGTGTGTCATATGTTCTGCTGTCCGCTGGAGGTAGTCTTTGTCTGACTCACTGCTTGTCTCCTCTGCGTCCACAGTTCTTCTCACATGCCTCTTGTGCATTCCTGTCGGCTGTCGATAGTCGGTTCTCTGCTTCTCCTGTGGTTTCTGTCCTCCCTTGCAGCACACAGCAAAATGGTTGTGTTTTCCACATTTCAGACATTGTTTACCATATGCTGGACAGTTCTGGCCAGGTTTGTGGGCATCTGTCTTCCCACAGTAGTCACAGCTTTTCTCATCTCGCCTTGCTTCTTGTCTGTTGTCGTATCTTCGATGTTGTTTATCTTGTGGTCTCTTAGGTTGTCCCATGTGTCTTCCACCACTTCTACTGCCTCTTTGATTTCGGTGTGGCTGTTGGTGTACTCGAGCAACCCTGTGCTCATCTTTCATGTCCTTCACCTGCTGGCTGATATCCTCCTTTTGGCTGGCTTCCTCAATGAATTGGTCCAGGTTCCACCTCTTTTGGATGCATTTTTTTATCAGGTCCTTATCATGGATTGTTTGGATCAAGTGTTCCAGGATCCTATTGTTGATCTAACCTCCAAATTCACAGTCGTTCGCTCTCTCTCTCTCATTCGGGCCGTAGATGCTACGATGCTTTCGTTGGGTTCCATTCTATGCTTGCTGAAGGTAAATCATGCGTGACGTTTGTTTTTCTTCGGTAGAAAATGGTTTCCCAGTTTCCGTTTTAATTTCTCGTATTCATCTTCGTCTTCCACGGGTGCTGGATCTGGTAGATTGCAAGTCAGTTTCTTTACCTCTTGTCCTCCGTAGATCTTAAGGGCGCTTATCTTGTACCGTACTTTGTCGATCTCAAAATATGTTGTTTCCTCTTCAAAGTCTTCTAGCCATTCCTGCCACGCTCTGCCGATTTCAAGGTGGTTGTCCGGGATTTTGAACGGTTCTATCTTCAGTGATTTCCTGGTAGTTAATACTCGAATCTCTTGGAATTCTGCTGCTGCTTCTGCCTATTCCCCGTCGGCCATGCTGCTGACCAAGTGCGTGCGAGTCGAGTGCTTTTCCGCTAGTTATTCGTGTGACTGGTGCTTGCTGTTCGTCTGGAATACACGGAATGGTTTCAGACTAATATTTGCTTGGTTTTCCGAGATAAATCCAACCTTAATTTGCTGTTTCGTCGCTGCTTTAGGTCAATTTTTGCTCCTCGTCGCCAAATGTATAATTACCAGACGCCATGACAGATAAAGACTCTTATAATTGGTTACTGATATCACGTGATCATTGGGCATATAAATAACATGACGTAACATTACAGTTAATTCTGGTCTTGACGCAACTCATACCGGGAGCTCACTGGTAACGCCAGTCTAGTTGACCTTGAGTCTCTGAAGGCATCCTGGACTCAATTTCTACATACTGTATTTACAGTCTCTGTCAGTGCTATCCATTAATTTCAACTTGTTTAGAAGGCATTTTTTTCTGCCCACACCAGCTGCCAGTGCATCAATCTTTTCTGAACATTATGTATACCAGCTAAACAGCTAATTCAAAACAGCAAAAGGAACTGCAGCGATAAAATACTTGATTTTCCTAATGCCAAATGTAGTGAGGCTAATTTTGTACTCTGTAAATAAATGACTATGAAATAATACATACATGTACTGGTATCATTAAATACTTAAAAATGATATATTGTATTGTGCAAAAACACTCCACTACATATACAGTATGCCAGAGCAGCAAATATAAATAACTTAAACATGAAAACCATGATAATGAAAACCACGAAAAATAGTTCACTATTCTATTGAGGGGTAAAATAAATCACAACATACGCAATAATTTAGAGCTGTATTCAGTAACACAGAAAAACTGTGCATTTGAAATGAAGTTCACAAAGTCTTCAAAGACAAATAATGTAAAACAAGTATGTGCAGCTACTTTTTAATTGATAGGAAATCACAAAACTTCTCAAAGACAAAAAAATGTAAAACAAAGTGTGGCAGCTGCTTTTTAATCGATAGAAAATCATAAGATTACACACAGGAAAGTGTAATCTAGTTAGAAAAGACAATAGTTGTCTAATGGTGTCACGAGTTCACTGTACCATATATTTTCTTTGTGTTCAACTTTTTGGAGGATGGATAACATTTCGAAGTTCAGTAAAATTTGTGAAGTGAACACTGCATGTAAAATTGCGTGTATGTAAAAGAAAGATTGACAGCAAACACAATCAATTCAACACGGAAAAAAAACATGAATTTAGTCAAGAAAACTATTTTCTGATACAGAAAAATGTAGTACTATACGTATTTTTGTCTTTCAAGCAGGTATAGCACTTTTTCTTCGTGTTCAATAGACTGGATTAGGTTTTTAAAGTGCCTATAAGCCTTCAGACGTTACGTTTTTATATGAAAGTAGGAAGTAATCTAAACAACTTATGGCCAAAGAAACTCCGCTCCGAAGCGTTTTTATATATTTTTCCGCCCGGCAAACATGCGATTTTGACCGCCATTTTGAATCTGACCGCGCAAAGTTTTTCGATCGAGAGCCTGGGTTATGACGTCAGAGGAGGGATTTGTTTCTTGTCAAACAAAACTTTCACACAGATTTTGCAGTTGGCGAGGTGAGAATTATGCTCACAGATGTGTTGTCGAGGAAAACGTAACCAAGGGAAAAAAACAACTAAGGTAAAGAGACGCCAAAGCGATGCCAGTGCCTTCTCTGACGTCACAGACCCAGTCTCCCATGTCGCTCGGTCAAGATTTCGGAATTCTGAGTTCAACCGCGTGAAAAAAGTATAAGAACGCTTCGGAACGGAGTTTCTTTGAATATAAGTTGCTTAGATCACTTCCTACTTTCATATAAAAACGTAACGTCTGAAAGCTTATAGGCACTTTAACAGACAATTTAAACAAAGAAGAAAATTATATTAACAAATCCAATATTACATTTAACAAGTGAATCAGGTGTGAAAATTGAAAATGGTCGGCAGTTCCTCACATGAAAAACAAACATAATGAAACAACAACAAAGCAAAGAAAACTATTGTATTTCCGAAACGGCTGATACGCATTATTGCCCAGGTACAAAGGAAGAAAAGGAAGTGTTTTATTTCATACCTGTTGCCCTTTGTTTCCTGATGATAAGAATCGGCAAGTCATTTACACTGACGGGGAGACTGCTGAAAAATCCCTGCACGTCCTGTGGCAAGTTGAGGACATCCTCTGTATCCACGTTGGCCGCCATGTTTCCGGTAAAAGCACAGGGAAAGCCCTCTGACAATAAGCATTTCCTCCACTTCGCTGAGGCCCTGTAGTTCTGTCGGCACTACCAGGGTCCATGTCATTGTCACCCGAGAATAAGCGGCACGATGTCTTTTCGTCTCGCTTACATCTGGTGCAGATTTAGTTCGGGTCGGCCATACTCTGCTTGGCAACTATTGACCATGTTTCCTTACACACGTTACAGTGAAGGTGTCGAAGGTTTCCTTCGTAGCGGTGGAAGGCTGCAAGTTTCTCCTGTGCCCACTACTGTTCGCGTAGAGCCGGTTTGTCTGAATTAGCCCATCCACGGCTATGTAGATATTGCTGTCTCTGGAAGGGCTTATTATACTTTGCGAAACGAAACAAGAAGTGATATTTTGCGAAACAAACATAAAGTGATACTTTGCGAAACAAAAAGTGATACTTTGCGAAACGAAAAGTGATACTTTGCGAAACAAAAAGTGATGAACGTGGCACTAGAAAGCTTGGATCATGTCATCACTGCATTAGCTGCCAACTCGCTCGATCGACGCGGAAACAAACCTGAGGCCTAAGTTTCGCGAAACAAAACACAGAACACACTTTAATATTCCATACATTGTAGATATTGCTACGTTATCACAGTAAGGGAAAACAAACTCGCGAAGTTGTATCAATACCTTTGATTTAGCATTCTGAGTTATAAACTCCCGCGTTTCATCAAGTTTTAACTTTTAAAAATCATTTGAACATAAATTTAAAAATCACTTGTACATTAAATTGTTGACTCAATTGTATGGTTCGCATGGCGGAACATAAGAAATTTTAGAAACGTGCCCTGTACTTATAGGACAGCAGACAAACTGGAACAGTAACAGTCTCTAGATTTCAGCAGCAGTGTTCAGGCAGATGCATTTACTGCCTGAGCCCATTTTAGCTCGATCATTATCGCTAGCTGGTCACAAAGCCTTATATAGCTGGAACATATAAGAAATATACCTCTATGTAAGATTGTAATCTTATACAAGCACTACAACGTAAAAGTACTAACTTATAACTTATGCAAAGCATGTTTAAAACGCCACTGCATAATATGGCTATCTCCTAAATCGCCACTACTTAAAATCTCTTAAGAGGCAGTCTCTGTAATAACCACCTGCCGATTTTTGGGTCAAAAATGGATTTCGCTAATTTTCTCCCTACAAGTCAACATTGTCATGCAACTTATAAAAGTGAAACCCTTTCGTCTGAATTATTTCTCTGGCTTCCGAAGTTGAACGAAATGACCTTGACCCCGAGTCAGCCGTTTGGCGCCTATTGAAATTCTGAAAATTAGGCAAGTTCGACGAATCGCTTCGTCCAAAGTATAAGATCCCGAGCTTTAAAATTTGAATTATATGGAAGTTTTGTGTCTTTTCTTTATACAGAAGAGTTAAAAATCTCCTCTCCTTTAATATTCGCGAAATGCGAGACCGAATGGTCGACCTACCCAAGCCTGTGTTTTACAAGGACCACTTCTGACCATTTTCATAATGGATTTAGCAAAAAGTGGGAAACTTTATTTCAAAGCAAGGCACATCAAATTAAAGTTTAAGGTTCCATCTACAACTTTCTGCAATAAAACCTTTTGGCCTCACTCTCCTTCAGTGTGCGGTGAGCTTCCGAAGTTCACTCACTTCGCCGTTTTTGCCGTAAATTCGCCTGCTAGTAGAATGCCACAATTGGCAATTTTAATTGCTGTAAATTCTCCCAACCAAGCCTCATATTGTTTTAGGCAACCGATAAGGCCAGCAGAGCGGATATTTGGTAGATTTGTGTGAGTTTTGAGCCATAAAACATCTGCGAGAGCCACCCGACTCACCCGACGTGCTAAAGGTCACACACCACACAATTTGCCAGTCGCCGCCAATGGCGAAATTTAATAAACAAACACTCACTTGGAGGATATACATCCGGAAATACATCATTAGTGATTTCTGCTGCATTCTTTTTCAAAGAAACACACTCTAGTAACCGTGACACTTGTTATGAATAATTTCTGTTACTTGATTGACAAGTGAGTGTCAAATTCAATAAGTCGTGTCTATTTTTAGATCGAAAGAAGTCAACGCCTTTTTCTCTCTCACACAAAATTTGCAACTTAAAGTTAATTGCATCAAAGAAACAATTAGTTATTTTACCCTGCGAGCAGCGGTTTCTCCTACGCTTGACGTAAGAAGTGGCGATTTAAGAGATGTCGTTTTAAGGCCCGTTTACACGTGCGATTTTTGATGCGATTTTAAGTGGCGATTTTCGATGCAATTTCAAATCGCATATGTAAACCACCAGCGATTTCGTGGCGATTTTCCTGGCGATTTTTAATGGCGATTTGATTGCGATTATTACGCGCGAGCATACATGGTGTCACGCGCCAAGTTCGTGAAAGATGGAGGATGAAGAAGATGAAACGAGGGACATAGCTACCGCCTGCTTGTGTGTATGTATGTACCCTGAATGTCATAACAAGTTGTGCAGCTGAAAAACTGGAGATTCAGAAATGATGCAAGCTGACTCACTTTTGAGAAAGTGTTGCCACTAAACAGGATTGTTGCTGAAGTTAATAAATTCCCAGCAGTTATTCGGTTAATAAGTGGCGAGCTCCAGAAATCTGTGTGCCCATTGATGCAAAACATTTTGACTGTGAGCATGCTGCCCAATATTTTTTCCTCAGTGTCTGTTACAATGCCCCCACAGCTTTTGCAGTGGCCCAAAAGGGAGTGCGGGCAAGAGCGAAAGACAACATACTTTGGCTCTTCAGACAGACCACCTCCTTCCACAGAACCCTTAGAAGACAACGAAATATTGTCATCTTCTTCTGATAGTTCAAATGAACTATCACTACTGCAGGATTTTTTCATGGATGAGTAAGGGTCTTCATCTGAGCCATAGCATTCCTCATAAAATGTTGCCTTTGTGTCAAGAACGCTCTCTACCTGAACACCAACATCACAGGTTTTAGAGGGCTTAGAGACAACAGTTTGGGTGCCTACAGGGTTTTGATAATGTAGCACCAGTGCAACACTGAGTTCCTTTATTACAACCAAAGTTAGTTACAGAGTGTAGGCTATCAATATCAGGCATAGCTGCACTATAACCCTCTGCCTCTTGTAGCAACTGTTCCGGCTGATCACATTCTGGACTACTACCACTACTGGAAGGTTGAACTTGCTGCACTATCTGCCACGTCATCACCGAACCTAGAACAAGCCAACCGGCAATCAACCAGACAAAAACTGTGAAAGTCTGTCATTCCAACAGGGGTCATGGTTGTGAGGTGTGCTATACAAAGTATCATGTACGCAGCGTGATCAGGTCGAAGCAACAAGAAGCAACACGTCAAGAAAACATTTTTATTTCCAAAAAATGCCTATCTTCAACATTAAACTTCTTGAGCTTTTAAATCAAGAACTCACCTCTCGCCTCGACTCCTTTTCTCGTGCTGCCGTTCGATTTACACTAGTCAGCCTCGGCTGCTTTGACTTACTTACTCCGAAAGAGAACACAGATGGAACAGCATCGCGTTTTAGAGTTCGTTTCCCTTTCTGTCCTGTCAAAGATTCCTTTAAACTATGTTCAAAACATTCCTCTGTAAAATGTTCGCTGCGAACATAGCAGTTCTTGAGAGCTGGCAAGTTTAATCTGCCCAAGCGCTCTTTCCACGATTCCCTCAGCTTTGCATCTTTCTGAATACGATGGTAACTGATTCCTGTCTTGTCTTCGCAGAGTAGTTTGTGCAATCAGGAACACAACAGCTAACCATAATGAATAAAAAATACTAGAAAATCACAGTCGAAGAAATAGCTAGAGATGGAATGTTTACGCGACGCGACACTCAATGACGCAATGACGTCACAAAGGTTCCGCTGGCTGTTTTTGCTCCCGCGATGAAAAAAAAAACAACATGGCGGCGTAACGCTCACTTCGCGTCGTTTTTCTGACAAATACGATCACACTGACTCAAACAGTAAGCTGTCTTGTGGGCTTAAGAGGACCTTTAAATTTTAAGTCATTTTTGCCTTGACTCCCCCTTTAAATACTTACTCCTGCAAAAGTAGTTTTTACAAATTCGCAAGCTTACAGCTGCCTTGTTGCTTTGATTTCTTTATTTTTGTTTTCTGTTATTTTTTTGGGTCGAGAATCAGCACACGGTGATTGGTTCGCATTATCACGTGATTTGCGATGATGTTATGCAATTGACTTTCCTCGCGAGCGACTTGAGATGTCGGCGATTGAAGCAAGAGACTGAAATTGAATTGTGTTAAGGTTAGGCCTGTATCCCATCCGAACTGAATATCGGTAGCCATGCTTGCATTGTAGTTAAGCGTCGGAAGACAAATGCTTGATGTGTTACCAGCGGGACTCCCGTAAAGTACGAAGGGTTGTGTTTTTGTAATTTCTAATGGATTTGTTCTGGTTTTTTTCTTTTTCTTTTCTTTTTTTTTTTTTTTTCTGACATCGGTTGTATTTCACTCTGCTATGTTTTGCGTTGTTATTGCGACATTTTGGCGCGGTGCCATGAAGGTCAAACAATCAGTGGTACCGATGGCGTTATTAATATATCACAAACAAATCTGAAGCCGTTGGTTTGGTATCCACCAAAATTTTTGTAGTGACAATAAATATGGCTTGGCCGGAAAGATATTGAGCCTCTCGGGCATTAAAAGAGCCAAAATTATCCATTTCCGGTGAATGTTTACAAGTTCATACAGTATGCAAATTATCAGGTATTTCAATTTTTGGTTTGCATGTGACGTCATAAAAAAGCCATCTCTAAAGTAACTTATCCTGTAAGTCCAGCACACTAATATGTTCAAGACTATTGTGCCTTAAGACTTAAAGCAAAATTTCGGGTCGATACAAAATATCTGTCGGGAGCTATGGACGTTTGAATACCGTGACAACAAAGCCTTGTGACACGCTCGTGGCCGACAAAATCGGTGTTGTGTCTGAATTATAAAGTTTTCCTTCATGAAACATTTTTAAATTGGCACTGTGAAAGATGTGAAGTAACAAGACATCAAGCTGAGTCGCAGATCAGTTTCATTTCGTGTTCCGAGTTATTGACCGCCAGTTGGTGGACAACCTTGGTCCGCATGGCGGCCGCATACAAACTCTCAGCAAATCTCCAAAAAGCAAATTGCCGCTGCTTCGCCAAAATAAAGCCTAGACAATCCAAAATTGGCATTTTGACTAATTCAGGCATGCCAGTTTCAGTTCTGGAGTCAAAAAGGTACAATCTGTTATTTTGGAGGATGCTGCGTTCGCGTGACCCGTGAAATAGACTGGGTTGTTGAAAACAAAGAATATTCCTACGGGGCCTCCGATAATTGTTTTCTCTCAATTATTATAAAACACTTTTCGTGAATTTCTGTTCGACCGAAATTAGAAGAAGAGAGGGCAAGAAAAATAAAGGGAGCTCTTGGATCCGCCATATGCAAAAACTGACTCGGCTATAACACCTAGTTTTGAATATAAAGGTTCCACAAAAGTTCCTCTCCCGGGACCCCGCGTGTCTAATGACGCCACAAGCCGCACTGGCCACGGGCCAGCCTTGTTATTTCTAGTATACAATGACCATTACAAAACAGAGGCTACATGATCGAATGGAAGAAACAATTCAACAAGCAATGTGCGATAAGCAGAAGCATTTTTTAAGGCAACAGATGTCATGTACAGTGTAAAGCATAAATCGCCATTGTTTTACGGCTAAAGCTCATCGTAGCTTTGGTTTCCGTTTCGGCCTGTTATCTTCCACAGAAAGTTTCGTCGGGACTAAATAATCAGCGGCGACAGGGTTATTTGCAATCCCGCATTATCCATCAAATAATCGAATCCAAATTTCCGCGGTCAACTTAGGAACGCAAGCCAAAATAATTCCCTAAAATCCAGTTTATCCGTGCATGTTCCACAGATCCAAACGGTGTTGAGTTTGGATGGCATGCAGTTAACTTTTACACACAAGAAACGAACAGTTTGATAGCCCACATCTCAGGTTGTTCGCGAAGTCAATTTACGTCATTAAAACGAAAATTAAAACGGAGAAAAAAAAAAAAAAAAAAAAAAAAAAGAATTTGCCAATTTAAGTCCGCCGCAGCCGCGAGCAATAACAGATTCGAGGGACTCGAAGCTTCGTATTTCACATTGTTACACAATTGTAGGCCGGTCTGCCCAAGGTTCACACTTGCCCTTTGTCTTTATTTATATGTTTGCGCGCGCAGAGTTTTCATGTGTCGCTTGTTGTCCTGGGTCATTTGATACTAAAGTATGTAACGCGCGTGAGCGTCTGTGATCTCTACACACGCAATCGTCTGCGACGGACAAGGCATTCTTTAGTCTTCTGTTCACCACTTCTGAGCTCAATTTAGACAGAAGAAAGTGAATTCCGTAGTCGTCAAGGGTGGCTGAATTCCACGCTGTAAGCCGAAGAAGAAATTTAGGCTCATCTTTCTTTGAGGCGATAGAAAATGGTAGCAGCCCGGTCAAGACATACATTGTATTTTCTGCTGTGGCTTTCAAGTCTTTGCACTTGTCAAGGTAAGGGAAGTTTATCCTTGTTTTGTGTACTGAATTTGGTTTGTACAAGACGTTAACTTGAGAGTAACGAAGGAATGCCAATGTTCGGATTAGCACCGAGCCGTGAAACACAATGCCTGATTGTTTTACAACGGTGATAAATTTCTGTATTGTGCTTGTGTTAATATAAGACAATGTCTGACTTCCAAGCGGCACGGATAGCGAAAAAAGAAAGTATAAAAGAAAAACCTTCGAAATTGTAATGTGTGGGATTTCCCATTTCTAAAAATTATATGGGTTTCTTAAAAGTTTTTCTTAAAACTTTCACTACTAATGATTGCGACGATGTGTCACGCCCGGTCACGTCATGTGGCTAGACTAATCAAGGGCTCCTTCATAACATGTTCTCTGTTGGAAGAGCGCAGATACGACCCAAAATGATCCTTTGGAACAAACAAAAGGAATCAGTAGCCGTTATACATCCACCGAGTGGCCCTGCATGTAATTATTTTCCATGTGATATATATTTTGTTTATAAAGTTCGAGTTTAGGGGCTATATCCTTTTACGATATATGTATTTTTGCCATGTTCCACTAAAAGAAAGCACCGCTTATATCTCTATAATAAATTTATTGTGTTTTAAGTTATAGGTAACAGATTTGGTTTTTATACCACATTTCAGTTTGCGTGACATTCCGTTTTCTGTCTGGTAACGAAATTCACGAACAGGATCATGTTGTGTATCGAATGCACTCTTTATAGCCACATACAGACAGAAACCTCCAGTAAGAGAAGAAAAAGCCAGTACAATTACGCTGTTATTGCTGTGTTATATTAAAATGAAACACGGCTGCATAAAATGAAACTTGTACAGATCTTAAAAGTAACCGTGTGACGTCCGTGTGACGTCCGTGTGATAAAAAATATCACACTGCCAAGTCCCAAAGGCGAGTAAACACCGCCCCTGCAAAGAAAATACCCTAATTTAGATGAGATCAGATCAGATGCATGTCTATTTATGACTTAACTAGTTCCTTACTTGATGAAATATCCCAAATTTGAAACCCACCAGTGATGCTTTCGTTCATTTTTTTAAACAATGATTCGCCTTTATTATGATAGCCCTTAGATCATTTTCATTTTTTACTGAATTTTGTTTTATTAGCCAAGAGGTCTCGTAAAATACCCAGATACTTTTCTGTAAGACCAAATGTTACAAGAATATATATGTATATGAATTGTTCTTTTTTTTGGCCAGGTTATTGATAGGTAAGGCTATACTTAGATTTCATAGGCTAGTGGCAATATGTATTATGTTGCTAATGATAGTTTGGCTGGAGTGTGTCAAGAAACTATACCGTATTTATCAATGCGTTTGTTTTATATCACATTCCTTAGGACTTAGTGCTACCACAACTTCTAAGTTGAGCTCTCGATCGGCTTTTGTGTGCTGTTCTTATTCCCGAGCGAGTCCTTTGTGAACAGCACGAACAAAGCAAGTGATGATGTTGTTGTTGTCGTTACACTGGCCTAAGATGTTTTGTTATCAGTTTTATCAATTTTGTTACCAATGATATATTTTTGCTTACGCAGGCTTGTCGGATGACTTCACCGCGGAAGTAAGTGCAGCCAAAATTAACGTTAATTTGAATTACAAACTTGAATGAAAATATCGTGAGTCAAATCTCTACACAATGACCACATACAAAACGGCCACAAAATTCGACTGCAGTTGAATGTAGGAAAATGTATGAAAATGCATTCTGATTGGTTCGTTAGCGCTCCGTATTTTCTTGTACGGACCTAGCAGACGGATCCGGCAGATGGACCACTACGTCACAGTTTCATTTCTTTGTCAAACGTTTCACACAAGAGGTTGTGCAGCTCTTTGGTTTCGATAAAAGGTGTCAGTAAAAGTCTGTGCTGAACCAAAGCAGTGCAACGAGAATTTGTAAAGGGGAGATAAATCCATTTTACGGGGAAAACTTTTAGTTTACAAGTCAAGAAAACAGTTGGAGAAGAAGATTCGACCTGTATTGCCGGTGTTTGTGGCTCGGTCCATAAACACGTAAAAAGAGAATGAGAGCACCCTCCAAAATAACACCCTCCAGAACTGAAATTAGTCCAGATGCCAATTTTGGGTTGTCTAGGCTTCATTTTGGCGAAGCAGCGGCAATTTGTATTTTGGAGATTTTATTATAAAAAGTACCGCATAGTAACGTGCGAATAACTCAATAGACAAGTAAAAACATACAGCCGTATTGTACGCTGCCAAGAAAAAAACCTGTTCTCTTGATTTGCTGTCGTTCAGATTTCTTTCTTTTGCTTTTCGTATAAAAGTCTACACAACTGGTATTTATGTCACTTCCAGAGGATATTAGGCGAGGAAAGCAGCTTAGAATCCAGTTCTGAAAATTTAAACTGACCTGACGTACGCAAATTCGAGCAATGACACCAGCTTTTTCGTTAGAAACAACGGAATTTGCCACAACATAAGACACCACATCACAGTTCAGTTATCAGGCCATAGTGTTTCCAGATCAGTATTTCTGAGAGCAATTCAAGGATCCCCGTCAATCTCGAGAACGAGAACGGCAGCCATTGGATTTGTCTTGTGTAATTCCAGTCCAAGTCTACGACATCGACTTGCAACAGCAGGCAGTGATTACCTCTATCGAGAAACAATTTGCAGCTTAACTGTACCACCACTGGTCACAGGAAGAAGTCCTCTTTATACTAAGCGAGGAGAAGGCGAGAACCAAACTGGCTATTTGTTGATTCTGTGGGAAATTGATTTAATTAGATTTATACAGTCAGATCACCCACGATCTCTGAAGGGTATTGTTGTCTGCCAATTTTAGTTTAGCCAATCAGGTTCGAGCCGATCTGAGCTGTGACGTTGATTAGTTTACTTTGAGGTATAAGATTTCAGGTTTTTCGTTCCTCGTGTTGTGAATCAAGTGAGTTAAAAAAAAATCAGAAGTATATTCGTGAACTGTGTTGGTACAACTGCTATTTCCGACAATTTATTCCTTCGGCGAAAATGAAACGTTGACATGTCTCGTTCGTCCAGTGTGTTCTGTTTAAAACAACATTATGTGTAGTTGTCCCCGCAAGCTTTGATCAAATGTACTTCTTCCAGCTTTTTCTTTCTCTTCCCCTTCCCCTTCCCAAGTACATAATCCGCGCTTCTCACTGCACACGGCGCTAAACTTGATTGACATATGGCGCGCAAAACAAACATGTCACTTTGGTAAAACAACTAGCCTAAAATGTCAGTTGTCTCCTCGGTCCTCAGTCCAAGCCCCGGGCGAGAGAGACGCCTGAAATCCGAGCGTGATAATGCCGTCCTATGACGTCACGAGCTTTTGCGATAACGGAAAGTAAATTTTGATTGGTTTTTGGCTAATCAACATAAGACACCGTTTCTCATTGGTTACACGTAGCTAAGGTTATCTGAGCAAGTGATGGCGGAGTTTCCGGCTTGGTGATTGCATTTAAAAGAAAAGATTGTGAAGAGTCTTTGAGATTTGTTCTCCCACCGTTTTCCCAATATTTTCGGGCTTGGGTTGAGGGCGAGGAGACGACTGACATTTCAGGTTACTGTGCTGTTTTACAGTGTGAGAGTCACTCACGTGCGACAAATGTTATTTTACGGGTTCACACAGTGATCGGTTGATGCGAATTTAATTGATCATTGAACTTCAAAACGGCTTAAATTCCTCCCAAATCGAGCATAATGGACAGGAAATACTTTAAAATACACGAAACTTGCATGGCAAGCCTCAGCACCGCTTAATATATCCAGATAAATTTCGAGTGGCTTTCTGACCGTTATAAACTTACTGCAAGCGGGAAGACACTTCAAAATTGCCATAACAGGAATTCTCGCGAAATACAACAGGTTGTTCGAAATTAACTCCGAAGTCGAGAAGATTATACTTCGAAAATCACCTGGACGAAAGTTTAATACAGTAGTTGGAGAACAGGCAATAGTTCACGCACTGAAATTCAATCATTCAAATTTCGGTTACTTGAACGTGTTTACGTGTGACAGTCGTCTTGCTTTACTGGAGAGTTGACGAACGATGGCACAAACTCTGTCGATCTGTTGGCATTGCTTAAAATTTCTTCCTTTGAGACCAGCAAGTTATCTTCTTCGTGCATGCTGAAGGCACGCGTGTCCTCTCCGATTTGGAGGCTTAAAGGAAGCTTCAGAAGCACAGCCTCAATGGGGATTGTCCTCATTCAGATTCACCGCGCACAAAAGAGAAACACTCATCACCGCAACCTCGTTCCCAGGCTCTTTCATCTCCCGGCCCCCGCCCCCGAAGAAAGACCTGGTCACGTGCCTTGTTCACAAAGATAATAAGTTGAGAGGGGTCCCCCTGTCAAAGAAATTTATCGCGCTGTGCGTTTGTCAAATCAAAACGAGGCTGGCACAAACGACACGAATCAGCCACGCTTTTTGGCAAGCTTCATTACGCTATCGTTAATAGCAGCTACGTACTGGAGCATAAACCTTAAACCTCAATAAATTAAGAGCTTGGAAGCAGTTTACTTTGGAGGCACTATCGCTGTGCTGTCAGCGGGATACGGAAAGTCTCCGGAGTTTATACAATGACGAATTTCGTCGTTAATTTTATGTACAGACACGGATGAATTATTGCAACAAAGAAGCGGTGAAGACATAAACATTACTTCAAACCTTATATACAGACACAACATTTCGCCGTTATTTAACGGCGAGATACTCTGAGAAACAAGAAAAATCAGCGCAACTTCCGACAAATCTCTGGAGTCGCGTGAATTTAATTCGCTGTGGTGATTATAACTGTCAAGTCCTGGTATGTATCGAACATCCGTATTAATGCGTAGTTTCATTTGGCAGAAATCGGGCAAAGTGAACCAACACTCCGCTCGGAGCCTTTTCAGTATGAATCTTTCTCAGCGAAGCAAACTCAAGCTGAGAACTTTTCGCTCTAGCAACCATCCTCGAGCAATAGAGAGGAGAAGGAAACATGTCAATAACACAACTGCGACGTATTTTACTATCAGTGTTATTTATAACTGTTTTATCCCCGAGCATAAGCGAGGGTAATAATCACAACGCTAATGCAGTAGTATCGCCTTATCTGGAGACTCCAAGCGGGTCGCCATCTCGAAATTTAATGTTCGTCTGTCAGTCTGGCGTACGACCTCGTTCCCAGGCTCCTAGGCCAGAACTGTAAACCGCCATTTTTGACATGCAATAGAGTACGAGCGAAAGTGATTTTGTACAACAAGATGCTGATACAAGGCCAAGCAGTTCGCCGGACGGCTGTAAACTGCCCGGGTATTTTGCCAGTGTATCGGAGGCAAGCTTGCTAACCGTGAAACGAATTCTTTAAGGCATCGACTGGCCGATCTGAACACAATCCCAGACGCCAGTATTGTGTTAATAAAACGCAGACACTTCTTCAGAAAGGAATAGCAAATTACAGTCGGTGGAAATCGAACAATCACCGTGGCAAATTTCACCTTTTACAATAACAGAATTGTAGTTTTCAGAATCCAAGTTTTGACGACGCACAATACGATGGAAAGTAGAATTTTTGTACTGTACTAGAACTGCTCTATACAGTGTATTTTGAAACCATTGAAGACGTAAACAATAGTGTTTTGGGTTTTGTTTCCTTTGCTGGAAAAGAGCTAAAGCTATGGCTTCCAGAAACCGGTGAGTTTTCAAAAATTACATCAATTAACGTACAGTACGCGTATGTTATTTTAAAGTTGTGTTATTATTATGGTATTTCAACAATCGCCGTTTATTTTGTCGTTTGTTTGCCCCGGGAACTGTGATGAAGGCCAAGTAGGATTATATGTGATCTTTTCGCAAGTTTTCAAAGCTACTTCAGAGTGCCTTCGTGCATAAATAAGATTGTGTCATCCGATTCGTGACATATTTGCATATTTCGCTGACATCTGACACATGGAAATGCTGTGAAATTTTCTCGCCGTGTTTGTTGGCACACTGTGTAAAAGTGACTTGATATCTTTTTTCTGTCAAAGATTTTAAATTCGTCAAACGCGGTTTGAAAAGTTGTTGTGCTCAAAATTGAATCCTCGCCAAAATTTACACATTTTGCGAGACTTCGAAAGCGTGTAAACAAGCGATCTCGCTTTGAAGAAAAAAGAACATAACGTATGTGGTTAGGATACAGCGTTGGCTGGAGAAATTGCAGCTTTTCTTAAAATTTATTAAAATTTTGGTGTCGAAGATCGACTTCGCTGACTGTGCAAAACTGATCGAGTCACGATTCTATTTGCGCTTTTCTTGGCTTTCAAGTCTCGGGAGTATTCTGTAGTTGCGTGTAAAAGTTGTCTCAGCGAACTTTCGAGTTCAGCTCGTGTCCACGAAAATTGCAGACTGTGACGTTGTCTGAAATAAACCAGACTGCCATGCGACAAAGATTTTTTTAGCGGCCGACTGGTGACGTCGCTACACAAACCGTGGTTTGTAAAAAAGATTTTAATATAATCCCCAAGCGGAAAATAGACAAGAACCCCGCTTTCTGAAAGCCTACTACAGAGCGAGGGGATATCTGCGATTATCGTATTATTAGTAGCTGCTTTAATAATTTGCATGTTGAGATCCATCTGTGAGTAGCACTTAGTGTCGTCAATTTACTTTTCTCACATACGTTTAATACGATCGTGGAATTTAGTTCGGGATGCTGATCATTTTGTATTGCCGTGAACATGTTTACTTTTGCGCGTGAGTGTGTGATTCCCGACGAGCTTAGGATTGCACAGCGTGTCTTCATCGTCGTGTTATTAGTTTTTTTTCTGGGTTACGAATCAGCACACGGTGATTGGTTCACATTGCCACGTGATATGTGATGACGTAAGGTGACTTAGCGAACAACATGAGATGTAGTCGATTGAATTGTACGTAATGCTTGTGTATAAAGTTATCTTTATTATACAACTCCCTTAGTAACGTGAAAATACCGCATAGTAATGTGCGAATAACTCCATAGACACGTAAAAAAGATACAGCCGTATTCAACGTTGCTAAGGAAAAAAACTTTTTCTTCATTCGCTGCCGTTAATTCTTTTCTTTGGTTTTTTTTTCGTATAAAAGTCACCCTGTGCACAGCTGTTATTTACATTACTTCTAGAGATTATTAAGCAAAGAAAGAAGTACAGAATTTAAACTGACCTGGCTTACTATCCGATACGCAAAATCGACCACGGAGACCAGCTTCTTCGTCAGAAAATCAACTGAATTTGCCGTAACATAACTAATCTTCCATTCCACAAAATGTCAGACCACACACCACAGTTCGGTTATCAGGCCATAGTGTTTCCAGCAGATCAATATTTCTGAGAGCAGTTTAAGAATCCCTGTCAATCTCAAAACGAGATCTTGTCGGCATTCAACACGGCAGCCGTTGGATTTGCCTCGGCGTGTAATTCCAGTCCAAGATTTATGGCATCGACTTGCAACAACAGGCAATGATTACCTCTATCGACAAAACGGCAATTTGTATGCGAACTGTACCACCACTGGTCACAAGATAAAGTCCTTTTCATACTTCATAAGCGAGGAGAAGGCGAGAACTGGCTGTTTGTTGATTCATGGCACTCGACGAAAATGAAAATGTTGACACATCTCGTTCGTCCAATTTGTTCTGTTTACGACCACATTATGTGATGTAGTATCTTAGATCTCCCCGCAAACTTTGTTTAAAGTACCTCTTTCAGCTTCATTGTTACTCGGCTCAGAAAACAACGACTAGAAGTACTGCAAGTACAAAATCCGCGCTTGCTTTCTGCACACGGCACTAAACTTGATTGACATCTTGCGCGCGGAAAACATGTCACTTTGGTAACACAACGTACCGCGATTTAAAAATAATTTACATCTTTTACTAAGGGAGTTGTATAATAAATAACTTATTAGACACTTAGGCGTGTAGTACGGCTGTATATTTTTACTCGTCGTTTGTATTTTGGCTCGCCGAAGCGGCTCGCCAAAATACTGCACGACGAGTAAAAATATACAGCCGTACTACACGCCTAAGTGTCTAATAAGATATATGTATCCCATTCAAACTCAACACCGTTTGGCTTTGTGGAACATGCACGGATAAAGAAGATTTGGCTTGCGCCCTTTTACCGCTTATCAGCACTCCTGTATTTGCGAAACATCCGGTACATAGATGCGATTGTTGCAATAATACGTGTGAACAACATTTTAATCGTTAGAATGCTCTACTGAAAGCCGTTTTTCATTCTCTAGAAGGCAGGAAATGACATTTTAGGAGCCATATTTCAAAACCACACCCCTAGTGGGTCGCGCCTTTCGGCGCTCGAGATGCATACGTATAAGAGGCTGACCCGATTATGTCGAATCCATGATATCTGAAACTGCTTTTGTTTCCCTTTAAATAGTGAGGCTCAACTGTATTTCTTATGAAACAGTAATTATAGTGCGTTAACAAGGCAAGAAAACGTCAATCCTTTTTCATGTGACCAATATTACAGTTCACGGTGCCAAAACGAATCCAACAAATAGCTAAAACAGATTCCCCATATTTACAAGGGTCCCGCTGTGATGTGTTCAAAGCGCTGCTCGCATCATTAATTTAGGTCCGGTTTAGACTGGACTGCTCAGTGAATTATTCAAAAGGTCCGTGAGGACGAACAACATACATATATAACTGGAGCTTGTTGTTCCTAAACAGGTTGATTCAGGGCCCAAAGAGATCCATAGAGTGAGGTGAGTATTTTTCAAGTGAGGCGGGTTAAAGATTAACCGTTTGATTATAATTTAGACATAGTGATGGGAAATGCCTGCCACCCTTCTGCTGGATTATTTCATTGTTTAGCTATAGCTCTTTAATTTCTCAACAGCGTGGAGTTTTGGAAGTTATTCTCGCGAAGCGAGTTTATGATCATGTCCTCTGACCAATCGCAGGCCCGCGCCTTAGTCGCAGGTGGTGCGAATCAAGATTTGAGTTTTAAACGTGGGGGCGCACTATAAAAGGCCTACACGGAGATCTTCCTAAGGACGATGTTTATAAGGTTTTGATTAAACTAAATGGCTCCGCATATAAAGCAGTGATCACACAGTGAAGCAAGAACATGTGATAATGATCAGAGATCAAACCTTGTCAAACTCCTCGCAAATTCATATTTGTTCGGTTGAGCCCGAATTGAATCAATATTAGACTGACACAATCGTGAAATGATGCAGAAATATACTTTTCGACTGTGCAAATATAGCCATGTTATATCGTCCGTTCCAAGTGTTTATCATTTATTGTGTTATTTGCGTCAGATTATTGAGCTACCTTTCTTAAAATTGAAAAACCTGTGACAGCCGGGAGCGACTTCAGCCTATCGAAATGTCTCTATCGTTTGATTATGTTTGCTTTAGTTCATTTAGTTTTTACCAGCAATAAAATTGATATTGCACGGCCGAGGCTTGAGTCTATGCCTCGTGTTCTCTGTGTCAGTCACTTTGGTTTATCTTTCTTCCTCATTCGGATTTACTGCTGCGAGAACCCCTGCGAGTATCGTATTTCTAGTAAGTGTTCATCTATTGCTGATGACGTCATAATTGGGGTATGGAGTTTTACTTGAAAGATTGAAAATGGTTTTTAGGGTAAGCTGAGTAACAGCCTTGTTACTTAGAGCGAGGGTGCTGATCATTAAATATTTTCATGTAATTTTTGTCGGTCGAGCAAGGACTGTATTTGTGCCATGAATGAAACTACAAACGTAGAAAACCACAAAAGCAACAGTTTGGCGGGAAGTAACACTTCATCTTAAGAAACGAACACAGGGTTTTTCTAGTTATGCAAATTTGAACCAAAGCTATACTATATATATATATATATATATATATGCTTATGCTTATCGCTAATGCTTATGCTTATCGCTAATGTGTTCCGCAATATATTTTCACAATCATGCCCAGTAGCAAATGACATTTTTTACTCCCCGCTTGGTCTTGTTTCTACATAATTGCATTATCACCAAAGAATAAGCTGTCCACTCTGCTCGCACAGTCAGTATCAGATATGTCAGGTGGCCCGCCAGAACATCTACACTTCATGAACTGCGCATAATTGTGAAAGTGGTTTATTGGGTGTATACCCCTATTTACGTTACCAGAAAAATATGCTTCATCAAAAATAAGTGCATCCCGCATCCAAACTGTTTGGAATCTCCGCTACGGATATCTTGCGCATACGATCGAATTTTTTAGCAATTTCTTGTTGCCTTCTTGTTTGTTTACTTGTATATATATATAATAATTGCTACTGGGCATGATTGTGAAAATATATTGCGGAACACATTAGCGATAAGCATGGAGCGAGTTTCACCAAACCGAGGCTAGCAGGGCATCCCTCACCCGCGGAATCTTGAAACTAAGACGTTTATTTAATTTTACACGACTTCACATTTTCGAGTGCAAATAAAAGCCAAAAGTGCAAAGATGGGAGCGTATTTCAATTGTCAGGAACGAGATCAACTGGTTTATTAGCTTGCTTGATCATTTTTCTTGCCGACCGTGGGAAATACGTACTTCGTCACGCAATCGACTCTTTTTTTTTTTTTCAACGCAAAAGTAGAACACACACCATCCTTTTTCTCCTTCCTTTGCGTATAGCACTTGACTTCGAAGAAAAGATTGAGTCAACCTTTTGGTAAAACAAAGGCTGCTCTTGTTGAGCAGAACCAAAGTAGAAGCCCAATCAATGGCAGAGCGAGGGGTATCTGCGATTATCGTGTTTCTAGTTATTATTATTATTATTATTGTTAGCGGGCTTGACGATTAACGGGACTGAATGCAATCAGAGCGTCCTGAGAATCTATCCGATGCGGGTCTGTACCACCTTTAGAAGAGGGGCAACAGCGCTCGTTTTAGACGTCGCTCCGAAAACAGAATGTAAACTGTACGCCCATTCCGCTATGATCTCGGAATGCTAGGAAAGTTATACAGCATACTATAAAAGGTAGCCTGAAAATCAATAGGAGTCTATAAACGCCTAAGAATTTCCCCTTTATACAATTCAAACAACCAACGCTGCATTGTGTGAAAATCGAAAACACGATAGACGGCACTCAGGCGTCTGTGAATTTTAGCATTTCCCAAGTAACTAAGTAGTTCACTGATCTGATTTTGATATTTTTTAACTACCCTTAAACACTTGTGATAACAATTCTGTACCATTACTGGGGTGATGTTTTGTAATTCTATTTTAAATAATTTGCTGTATAAAAGCTCCTAAAAGTCACATATGACAAAATTGAGGCTTAAAATAGTGGTCGCCGTGCACGACATGCCAATGAATTGTTTTTATTTACTATTTGAAGGAGGCAAGCACCAGTTGAGGTCTACCAATTGCCTCAGGACGAGGATAGACTTACACCTTCCGGTATTTTTTACAATGAGGTACGTATTTTTGTCACAGCAGTTTTACTCATGTTCGAGACTGTCGTAATTTGGTCGAACATTTGTCCCCTGGTTTGCTTGCAGAATAATTTGTTTTGATATGATCACAAATTTTGACATCTTTAGATATTTCATTGTCGTTTTGATCCCGTGATTCGTTTGAATGTCATAGCAGTTTATGGAAATCGTTTTACTTCTTTCGAGATGCCACAAAGTCATGTACAACCGACAATTGGTGCATTAAATCTTCACGTTTGTTTGCGATTGGTTAAGATAACTGTCCGATTACAGAAAAAATGTGTCCAAGAATAATTAGGGGGCTCTCATTTCAGCAGCATTACTTTACTTTATAGACGCTCCCACAGAAAGGAGAACCAGGCCGAGCAGGTGTCATTGGGAGACCAGGACCACCAGGACCAGCAGTAAGGACTACTGTATCATTAGTTCAGTCGTAAAGGAAATGAACAAATGTATGAAAAACTGTATAAAAATACTGGTTTAGAAAACAAGCAAGAAGCATTGTTGTTCCATGATTTACCCACTGGAACGTATATTACTTGCCATGTTTGTAACATACGTGAACGAACACTGAGAGTTATAAGTTATCGAATAAAGATTAAAGTAAGCGAGCCGCATCAAATATAGTTCAATATAGTTCGACAGAAATCAAACGTCACAAAATAAAGCTAATCTTTAAGAACTCTTAGAGAATACATGCAACTGCTATGTTAAATTCAAACAGCAATACTGCTGTGAATGCATGAACTTTTCAATATCAAATGCTTTATGCCCCAAAACAGTATTACCATAGCGGACAAATATCTTGAAAATGAAAGACAATACAAATTTTTGCTAATAAAAAGTAGTTTTCTATTTGTTCACATTTTAGTGCGAGCGTTTGAGATTCTATATGTAGGCTTCAGTGTACAGCGGGCAGTTTCTGATAATAAACTGTTCTGTTGTTTTGTTTAGGGTGAACAAGGAGACAGAGGACCAGCTGGCAGGGCTGGGAGCCCGGTATGAACAAGACGTGAATTGCATTGTATCATTCTCTTTTGTCTATTTGCCTGTGGATTTTGGGGGGAATTCCAGGAGTGTTTAAGAGTTTCTAATTTACAATGAAAGTGAAAGTGAAATTTTAGATATTCTTCTCTGTTGCTAACGAGAAAATACAATAATTTATTATCCAACTCCCTTATATTGCATAGTAGCGTGCAAATACAGTGAAACCTCGATATAACGAAGGCCAAGAGACTGGGAAAATATGTTCGTTATCAGCGGGGCTTCATTATAGCGCGTTCCGCTTCCAAACATTTCTTAATTACTGTAACTGGGCTACAACGGCTTGAAGAATATCGTTCGTTATGTGGGGGCCAGTTGTCCTCAAAGGCAGATACAAGGCTTGTTGCTTTGAGATACACCGTTTTAATCCAGAAGTGAATAATCGAACTATTGACTAAAAACAATAACAATTTAAAATCTACTCTTACATTGAGCTATCAAGACAGTAATCTGTACAATCGATGGAAAGATGTACTTACAAGTTTTTCATGCCTTGTTTCATTCGAAATATTTATAGTGATGAGAAATACACGTAAAACAACAAATTGATTGAACTGACTAAACCATGTGCTTACACGATTAGTAGTGAGCCCGTGTCCTCGAGAGCCAGCGGTAACACATAAAAGATAATTCCAAAAATAGCGAGCACCGTGGTGTTTACACGTTATGCCGGGGTTTTTGTTATATCGAGGTTCGTTATATCGAGGTTTTACCTCTTAAAGTGCTACTGAATTGAAAACAGGAAGCACTTTTTTACTTTGCATATTGGTTCTTCATTTTTTCTTTGGTCATGTGAAGTCGAAAACATGCTTTTGAAATGGCGAGAAGTTTCATTTTTTCGCGATTGAAATGGGCCACTCGTTGTGACAAAAATCGAAAATCTGAGCCAGCAGAATAATAAGCGGTTTTACCCATTGTGACGTCACATGATGTGAACAAGTGTCGAGTCGCGTTGTTTCTTGCCTTGTTTTTTTGCTAAACTCTTCAAATATGGAAGATTCCGACATATCGGAGACTTCCTTATACCCTGCAAGCGACAGAGAGCTTTCTGAAATCGAACTTGAAGAGGATTTTGGAGTTTTCGGCGGGACCCCCGTAAAATACGGTGATTTTGCAATTTCTGATTGTTCTGGCTTTTCTCGCTTGGGAAACGTCATGTTGACAACCGAGAACATATCGAAATACAAACTTGAGACATTCAAATAACGACGGCATATTTCATCTTCGATACTGTTTACAGTGTACAGTACAAACGAAGCGAGAAAATATCATTCCACTTCTACGTGACCTCTATATTACAATTCACAAATGCTCAGCGATCACCACGGCGTTTAAAAACACAGAATACATTTAAGGATCTCAATCCGATCGAATTTACACGGCAATCTACAAATACAGCAAATTCGGCGAATGTAAATGTCACCTTGTACCCGTAAAATATGGTGATTTGTTTTTGCAATTTCTGATTGTTCTGGCTTTTCTCGCTTGGGAAACGTCATGCTGACAACCGAGAACATATCGAAGTACAAACCAAGAGAAAGCTATTTGAGACATTCAAAAAGCGACGGCATTTCAATCCGTTTATATTTCATCTTCGATACTGTTTACAGTGTACAGTGCAAACAAAGCGAGAAAATATCATTCCATTTCTACGTGACCTCTATATTACAGTTCACAAATGCTCAGCGGTCACCACGGAGTTTAAAAACACAGAAGACACTTAAGGATCTCAATCCGATTGAACTTACACGGCAATCTACAAATACAGCAAATTCGGCGAATGTAAATGTCACCTTGTATTCTCGTAAAGGCTTATTCGCATTTGCATCGCTCGGTTACCAGAAACTCAGCTTGATTTCCCCAGCGATCTTGCCCGTATGACAATTGTCCGAGTGAGCGCTTCAGTACAGGGTCCAAGGTAACTGACTTGAAGTCATTTGAACTCCATGATAGGCGGCGCATTCAGTTCGGCCGGCATTTGGAGACTTTCCTCAAACGTTTAACTTATTCCATGTTTTTGAACGTGGAGTCATTTCACTTATTTAGATCTTTCTTATTTCGCCGTCCGTGGATATGATTACACGCTTGATTGCTCTTTTGGTATACAAACAAATAGACGATAAATGGACTTACTTTATGTTGCATTCTCAGCTCACGTTTACTTCGCTGGCCATCTCTTGGAGCCTTTATTGCAGCGTCGATCGTGGGCACTGCTCCTTTCTTCAATACTCGCTTCTCTTTCAGATCTCCAGATGGGGAATCAGGCCGTAGAACGCTCAATCTAAGCCTTGTGTAGCAGCTCGGCTCAAAGTGAACCGAGCATAGCGCTGATGTTTTCGTCGGATTGAAATCGCGTCTGTGTATGCGCACAAAAGTGGTCCACCGTCTTCTAATTGATTCATCTTTTGAAAAAATATGCATTGAGACACCAGGGGTGTGCGAGGTGTTTGTGCAGCTCACGTTATTTGGGCCGCCAGCTGCACAAAATCTTCCACCTCGCTTCGCCATGTTATGATCTTATACAAATCTCCCGCGCGCCTGGCGCTGATTCACATCATGTGACGTCACGCATATTAATTAGGCAGAAAGCTTGTCACACTTTCGCGGTGAAATTATCTGTTTTCGCGTCCAAAAAAGGACAAAAATATCAGTTTCAAAGCCGTAAAAAGGGGGGATTACGGATCTTTTACATACCGAGCTACATGTTTACAGTTATTTCGGCAGTTCTTGATTTTCGTTTCAGTAGCACTTTAACTGTAAACTCTGATATAACAAACGATATTCTTCAGCCTGTTACAGCACAGTAACAGTGAAAAGTACTGGAAGCCAAACCTCTCTTTTTAACGAAACCTCATTACAACGAACACATTTCCCAGTCCCTTGGCCTTAATTATATCGAGGTTTCACTGTAGTAACGTGCCGAAAACATACAGTTTTATTGAAGCGTAAATACTGCACGACTTGTAAAAATATACAGCCATTTAAAGTATCTAATAAAACATATATACCGTACGTCCCGCCTTCCTGCAAGGCCGGTTGTAAAATGTTTTAAACTTCGTTGCTTGTTATTGGTTATTTGTTTGTTGTGAATCAGTTTTTAGAACGGTTATATTCCTTTCCAATTAGGGGAGTAATGGCCTTCCTGGAGAGTCTGGAGGTCAAGGTCCTCCTGGAGGCAGGGGTCCTGATGGTATTACGCTTATTGGTGTAAGTAGTGCATATCACCCGGGTCGTCACTGGTAGAAAGCCGCTGTAGAACTAGACTTCTGAAAGGTTCGGATTGAGTTTAAGTACAGATGAACGCAAATATGGCGCTGGACAATTGATTCTAACAGGGAAAATCTCTATGATTTTGTTCGATTAATTAGTTTCATAATTTAAACGATGGAACCTTGATTTTAAATAATCGGTGCGTATTTCATGGCAGACATGTGATTGGCTGACCTACCTCCACATGGTTCTCTTGGGCCTTGGAAAGTCCTTAAATCAGTGCCAAGGTCAATGAAAAGTCCTTGAACCTTTCTGAAGCTCCTTGACTTAAATTAAAACCCCCTGGATCCGATCAGATCCCAACCACTCAAGAAAAAGTTGTATGAGTAATGTAGAGTGTAATTATAGCTCATCCAAGCAAGCTGTAAACCGAGGCCCAGTGCGAAACTTTTTCTATGAAAATGAGCTTGATTTGCATGAAAATGAAATTAATTTTAATAAGAAAGGATTTTCACTGGACGTTGTTTCGAAACAGAGGCAGCCGGTATCTCAGAAAAGGCCTAGTAAAGTACTGAAGTTGACCATTCCTGGAAGTTAAAGGGTCAGTGTGTGATCCTGTGGAAGACAAGTCCTTGAAAAACCTTTCTTCAAGTATTTATATACCATGCTCCACAACGATGCTACATAATAGGATACTGTTTAGTTGAAAATTTCACACTTCACATTATAATGTTCTGCTTCCATCAGGCGCCCGTAGGAACAACTCTGACTCAGGAAGAACTTGAACAAATTGTTACTATATACAACTCTATGCAGCAGCAACTGGTGAGTGAAGCCGTTTTTGTTTTCGTCGAAGGAACCACGTTGTACTTTAAGTTTACGGAAGCTTTTATTTTTCTATAGAACAGTCTGTAGAACGTCAAGGTCAAGTTTTTCTGGCTTTGGAACAAATCTGTATTTTTTAAATGTCCTTTGAATACGCACTCCTGTTTGTTCTGACGACCAACCGTAATGAATAATCTGGACAAGTGACGTCATTCGAAGAACTTTATGTTTTTCATACTTGACATAGTTAACTAAACGCTAGAAAAAGCTCTTAAGAATCTCGAGAAAAGCTATTTAGAGCTCTAAATACTCTTATAATGAAAAGAAACTACACTCCCCAGTACACTTGAGGCCCACCTTGATACCTTTTAACAAACAGGCCGCGGGAAATCGAGCTATTGGGAAATTAGGATCCCCTGGAGCCAGTGGAAGAATTGGAGTAATCGGTGAACCGGTACGTCGTTTGACCCTCACATTCTATATCCTACATAGGTAGAATATGTTTCAAAATCACATGTTAACTTGCTGGAAAGGACGTTAAATAAGTATATGCGCTGCAATCTGTAAATATCGAAGCCGAAGTCATCTTTATATTAACTCTACCCACTGTTTATATAAAAAGAAATACTACTATCAATTGTCAGTCGTAGTAACAAGAGACCAATAGTATTGCAATAAAGAGACGAAGGTAGAAAATAGGAAACTATGGAACTAAGGTGAACTTTTAAATTGTGAAAGTATAACCCACGGATTTCCAGGGGCCCTGCTGCTGCTTAGTCTTTAACGTCTGTCTGTCCATTGACGTCCTGTTTGTGCTCAAACCTGACCTTTTCTGTACCATGAAGTGGTACAGGTTTGCAGCTGCGCCATTGTTTTTATTTGCACTGGCTTTGTTTCTATTGTGTCACAACCAATTCAATAATTATAAGCGTCTTTATCTTTAGGGGTTTGCCGGAGAAGGTGGCTCTCCAGGACCCAAGGGAGCAGTAGGAGAACCGGTGGGTTTAAATACGCAAGCACAGATTCAGATCATGAATATAAAAGCAGAGTCTTTAACAGTTAGAATTTTTTGTTGATTGTTGATCTTTTACATTACATATTCATCATCACCAGATAGTGATTAGAAAAGTAATACCAACAAAAGAAATTCAGTTCTACCAAACAAAAGTATATTTTTCTATGAAACTCACACATACTATATTAATTTTTCTTTAGACACTGTCTGTGGTGGGCAGCCCACATTTTAATTTGATATCATAAGATATTGGATCAGCGAGTTAAGAGTTTATGAAAAGTTATGAAATGTTGACGAGTGAACTTCTGCCGATTGCCCACCACACGATCCTTTAGAATGGTTTGCTTTGACTTTTAGAAAAAAAAAAAGTGGAATTATAAGCGGGCTCCCCCTAAATGACGATTGCGATTGCAACTTTTCATTTATTCTAGTTGGAAATGTCAGGCTAAAGCGAAAGAATATGGCAAGAAATGGCGAGAGAACGCAATCCGGTTGTATTTTGTCTTCGATTATACAGTGCGATAGCAATGTAAAAACATATCCGAATGACAAGCCATGGGAAAGATCATCTTGCCCGAAGGCAATCCGGAATAGCTTCGATAATCAGAACAACTAACAGTTCCCGGTACTTCAAAGTAAGAAAAACTGCTGAAATACATGAATGACAACAAAGTTTCAAATTAGCATACTGTATGTCACCTTGTCAAGATGAATTTGCCTTAGTTTTACTGTTGTGTACATCCTACCGTCCGCACTATTTGTGAAATGTGTCAGCCCCGCAAGTCACGGGTTGTGTTCCAAAGTGAAACACACATAAAGAATGGGCATAAGCGAGATAGCGTTCCCATTGGTGTCTTAAAAAACGAGATAGCAACCCATCGTCTCGATTATTACCTCGCAGAACTCGGGGACAGGATTTTGTAGCATTCCTCCCTCGTGATGAAAATATTACAGTTTCGGCACAAATCCGGAAACTTTTCCTGCAAGCGTAAGAAGGGGCCCTAAATCAGTAAATCAGAAAATATGCCGGGACTACCAAACCGGAGGAAAACGTCTTTCCTTGCATTTAGCTAGGGCTTTGTAACATTATTGGTGCCAAATATACTTGCTGAAGTGCAACTTGTAGCTCAGGCAGCCATTCTGTGTTCTTTTTTATTCTGCCTAGCCCTATCTTAACTAGCTGCCTTCTCAGGCATACTATCTAGACTTACATCTCCGTTTGCTCTTACAGGGGCAAAAGGGTCCTACTGGTCCACCAGGAGATCCAGGAAGACCGGGAAGAACGGTAGGAGTTTGTAAATGGGCACGAGTAGTTGAAAAACGTATAAAAACGTCTAACATTTGATACTCTTTACAAGCTTTTAGTTTACCGTGCCCACAGTAAATGGTAATAACTGCTGCAGTGTCCCCACTTTCTTGCTCCTTTCGTTCAATTAATCAGGCAAAGCAAAATAAACTAGACTGGAGCTGCCAGTGAGCTCGCGGCGTGAGTTGCGTCGAGACCAGAATATACTAAAATGGAAAGTAGGGACAAGAGTGGAACTCCCAAGAGAGACTTCCAGTTTCTCACCAGAAAAATATCACACAGTATAGAGATCTTGGTTGTTGACACCTTGCTCAAATGAAACCTGATTAAACTATAAATTATCATTACAACACTCATACACTTGCTTCTTAAAGGTTGAGCAACCCTGCATTTTGAGAATGCGTGACATATCTTTTTATGCACAACTGTTTTTTGACAGTTTGACTTCGACTCTTATTTCTAATCAGAGGCCACGATTAATCCAGGCTTCGCTTCAATACTGTTGTGATTTCTTTTATTAACTGAATACGTTTCTTCCATCAGGCTTTCGAGTATTCGTGATCTGTAACAAATATAAAATTGAAAGCGAGAAATGTAACACGACACTTGTTTACAATATTATTGCGGTTTTGTTCACATTGTGTTGAGTCATTTGTGACTGCAAACTCAATGCTCAGGACTATTTCGGTGTATTTTTCATATCTGGTATACAATGACCATTGCGAAACAAAGGCTACATGATCGAATGAAAGAAACATTTCAACAGGCAATATACGATAAGCAGAAGAATGTTATGAGGCAACAGATGTCATGTACAGAGTAAAGCGTAAATCGCCATTGTTTTGCGGCTAAAGCTCATCGTAGCTTTGGTTTCCGTTTTCAGCTTGTTATCTTTCCAGAAGTATTTCGTGCCGCCACAGAAAGTTTCGTCAGGACTAAATATTTAGCGGCGACAGAGAAATTTGCAATCCCCCAACGGTATCCAACAAACATTTGTTTACGGCTATTCTCAAGCTTCCGCGGTGAACTTAAGAACACAAGCCAAAATCGTTCCCTAAAATCCAGTTTATCCGTACATGTTCCACAGAGCCCAATGGTGCTGAGTTTGGATGGGATGCAGTTAACTTTTACACACAAGTAACGAGCAATATTCACTGGCCACATCTCGAGTTGTTTAGCGAAGTCAATTACATACATACATACATATATACATTCATTCCCACGCCCTGCGTGGGTACTAATCTGAACACCATGTCGTTTTTTAATGTTTTTCGTTCACGGGCGACCTCCCCGCGCAGCGGGGTTTGCTGGGAAAAACATCGGAAGAGCCCAACTCCCGTCTTCTAAATTGCGTTTCTTCTACCAGGCTTTCTAAATTTCCAGTCAGCCTGTTTCATTCTGAGCTATTATCACCGCGGTTTTTGATGAATTCACGGTTGTTTGATGAGCTTATGTTAAAGCTGAAAAACCCAGCCGGGAGCCACTTCAGCTTGTCGAAATGTTATCGTTTGATTATGTTTGCTTTCCTTCGCTTAGTTTTAACCAGCTGGACGAAGAAAAATGCGAAAGTGAATATAATGAACCAAAACCGCAAGAGCGCAAGTACATATCAACAAAAATCTCACGTTACATACTTTGAAACTCAGCCAAGAAAAGAAAGGCTTCCACGCCGCTTGCACGTGAACATTATCCAATCAAAATATAGTATTTTTGCTTACACGTTCATCAAAATTCAAAATCCTAGAGGGCGGGCTTCTTTGACCAATTGTCATGATACCTACGCTGTGGTTTTCGGGTGAAAACAATTATATGCTGGGCCCTTAGGCCCAGCATAAAAATATGTATGTATTTACTAGAAATACGATATTCGCAGAGGTCCCACGCCCAAGTAATCGATTATGTATGACACTGCTTAGAGCTCTCATGTACTGTATGCTTTCACTACACATCTCAATATTATATAATGTAATTAAAGGCGGATGACACTATATTAGCATTTACATGATAGTGGCATGTGTCCCATTCCGGAGAGTACTCATCATAATTTTGGGTGGGTGTGTGCCACCTGGACCTGAAAACCCCTTACCCTATTTCAGACCAAAATATCTGACTTACTATACCCATTTTAGACCTGATTCTATAAATATATACCCTATTTCAGACCAGCTGACTCCAAAATGTAATACCATATTTCAGACCTATTTTAGAGATTTATTTCTTTTGCATCAATTTCCGCCCTGTGTTTTATTCCATTTGCTGTGCATTGTCCGCTGCGACACATTTCTATTAAAATCATACCCTACCCCAGGCCAAAAAGGCAAAATCTATACCCTATTTCAGACTAAAAATGTTTGAAAACGATACCTTTTGGGGTGGCACATACCTATATGGCATAGTACTCCCCCCTCCCCTCGCCGGGATCCCACTGCTGTTTGAAGAGTACAGTAATTTTATTATATAATATGTAGGGTGGTCTTAAAAGAAGGAAGTTCTTATGATATTATTCATCATGCCATGTCCATTTCACAGTAATTTATTCTGTCTCATAAGAAAGTATACATAGTCAGTCTTTGCACTACATTCATTGGTGACAAACTGTATATTACATACTTCTCAAGTACCTGTAGGTTACATTATACTTCTCAGAAGCAAATTGATATGCATGTGTTGCCCAGTACATGTACAAACACACAAAATTCCATGCCAGAGAAATATAGCCCTAACCATACTCTCCTGTGAGTAAAAATGGAAAAATGAATTATAAATATTCAATAATTTTACAGAATATTAGACAAATGAGAGTCAGGTTTGCACATTATCCACAACTGTAAGATGCTGTGAGACATGAGAAGAGCATCAGTTTAGTACTGTATTGAAATTCTTATCTTAAAAAAGTCTCATTTCCCATGTCATGTGGGTATAAACTACCTCTTCCTAATCACAGAAAGATACTTTTTCCAGTTGGACTTGGTGAACTTCATGCTTGTCTTGATATTTAGGGACCTATGAAAAACAAAACAAGCATCAAAGTCTATAATTTAAAAAGTGTGTTCTGTGGCTTGAGATACTATGTGTTGGCGGGGTAACAGTTTAGACAATATCTTCACCAGATGTCATGCAGGTGCATGGAAAAAAACTTGTTCAAAAGAAAACTTATTAAACTATATCACTAATTCTATCTAGGAAAAGAAAGAAATTAATGCTAGTAAATAGCTGGCTGAAGTGAAATGAAACTGTGGTAAATGCAAATGACTTGTTTGGCTTATAATTATGTATCTTTGCAAATGGATTTTTGACTTTCAGTCTACTGAAGCCATTGACTTGTCAGGGCATTATCTAATTGAACTTGTTTAGATCATGGCAATTTTTTTCTGCCCACACCAGCTACTAACACATTAAATCTCTTCTGAACATTACTTTATACACAGGATGTATAAAGTACAGCTAAACTGCTAATTCAAAAATGCAAAAGGAAAATGCAGCAATAATTAATTATATTCTTTTCCTGGTGCCAAATTGACAAAATAATCATTCATAACAATTTCTAGTTTACTAAACATCATTTCTGTTTATTTATATATACATTTTATATTAGTATATGTACTATGATTTATAGCAAAGGGAAGGGGGGCTTAGTAAGACAAAGAAGTAAACACAAACAAAGACTGTATATAGAAAGTAGTGGCCGGGTTTTGGAAAGTTTAGCCCAACATAAAAAATACAGTTCAAATAACATTTGACTTATAATACTTATACAGTGTTATACAGTACATGATAAAAACAGCTGAGCAGTTAAAAAAAAACTGCCTACTTAAACCAGAACTCACAAGTTTTTGCACTGTATAATTTCACAGAGGACAAATATTTTGATCTGTTTTTTCTGATAAACTGAAATCATGGTTTCTAGTGCTGCAATTTTAATAAACACAGTTCTCTCTAATCAAATGCACAGAAACGCCAACTTCTTCTGTGTGAGTGATATATATGTTGTGATTTTGTCTATAAAGCAAGTTACTTGTTAAGTGGCAAATTAACCTCTGCACTGTATGACACTGGAAGTTAATTTAACTGTCAAGACTCAAACGGTCAAAACAGGCTGTCGTGAAAATTTATAGCATCACAACAACAAAGCTTTATCGCGGCCACAAAATGTCCGATAAGCTCGAAGCAATGCATAACGGACGAGTTGAGTGAAGAAAGTAAATAGACGTGTATTACCTGCCCGGTTGGCTCAGTTGGTTTAGTGCCGGTCTTTCGTGCGGGAGGTCGCGGGTTCGAACCCCGGCCGGACCAGCACTCGGGGTCTTACAATAACTAAGGAGAAGATGCTGCCTTTGTTTTTATCAGCAAATGGTAAGATCTTCACGTGGCTCGGATGACTACGTAAAATGGCGGTACCGTCTCCCTATACTTCTATACTTGATTACAGGGGGACGTAAAAGAACCACTGAGGACGTAAACAAATCTCTGGCAGTGACCACTCTCAGTGCCTGTACTCCACAGTAATGTGGCGAAGCCAAATTGTTGCTAAAAAGCCCCTTGAGGGGAGCATCAATAAAAATATTTATGTAATGTATGTAATTGACTTCGCTAAACAACTCGAGATGTGGCCAGTGAATATTGCTCGTTACTTGTGTGTAAAAGTTAACTGCATCCTATCCAAACTCAAAACCATTGGGCTCTGTGGAACATGTACGGATAAACTGGATTTTAGGGAATGATTATGGCTTGTGTTCTTAAGTTCACCGCTGAAGCTTTGAGAATAGCCGTAAACAAATGTTTGATGGATACCGCTGGGGATTGCAAATTTCTCTGTCGCCGCTAAAAATTTAATCCCGACGAAACTTTCTGTGGCGGCACGAAATACTTCTGGAAAGATAACAGGCCGAAAACGGAAACCAAAGCTACGATGAGCTTTAGCCGCAAAACAATGACGATTTATGCTTTACTCTGTGCATGACATCTGTTGCCTCATAACATTCTTCTGCTTATCGTACATTGCCTGTTGAAATGTTTCTTTCATTCGATCATGTAGCCTTTGTTTCGCAATGGTCATTGTATACCAGATATGAAAAATACACCGAAATAGTCCTGAGCATTGAGTTTGCAGTCACAAATGCCTGTGAACAAAACCGCAATAATAATATAAAACAATTATTGTCGTGTTATATTCCTCGCTTTCAATTTTATATTTGTTACAGAACACGAATACTCGAAAGCCTGATAGAAGAAACGTATTCAGTTAATAAAAGAAAACACAAAAGTATTGAAGCGAAGGCTGGATTAATCGTGGCCTCTGATTAGAAATAAGAGTCGAGGTCAAACTGTCAAAAATCGATTGCGCATAAAAAGATATGTAACGCATTAACGCATTCAAATTCAGGGTCGCTCTCCTTTAAGAAGCAAGTGTATGAGTGTTGTAATGATAATTTATAGTTTAATCAGGTTTCATTTGAGCAAGGTGTCAACAGCCAAGTTCTCTATACTGTGTGATATTTTCTGGTGAGAAACTGGAAGTCTCTCTTGGGAGTTCCACTCTTGTCCCTACTTTCCATTTTAGTATATTCTGGTCTCGACGCAACTCACGCCGCGAGCTCACTGGCGACGCCAGTCTAGTTAGTATTATTATCTTGTCTGTTTGTTTGTTTGTCCTATTTCTGGACTCCAGCAAACTGCAAAAACGTATTTAAGGTGGCTCCATAGGGTATTTCCCTGCACTTGCTTGTACTTAGTTTATGACACCAAAACCGTCATATTTTCAATGGCATTATATTCTTTCTTGATCAAATTTGCAGAGTAGATGTTTCGAAAGGTCTGTTGCGTATACGTCTTACTTTTGTCACGCTAGTGTGGTTTCTATGGAAACAATACGTCCTTGAAATAAAGGTCTTCTGCCCCATTTTCAAATTTTTTGCTCTATTTTCTGGAGTTTTCTTCGGTGAATTTTGAAGGTAAAGTGATAAAGATCGGCGATCAATTAAAGCTGGCGTGTGCTTAGTTTGATTGAAAGGCTTGCTAGTTTGGTTTCTTCGTGACACGAAGAACCGTGCACGCATCGTAAACTGTTTTTATTCCGAGTTTTTAGAACTTTCTGTTAAATTCAGATTTCCTCCAAAGAATTACGAAAGTCGGATTTTTATTTCATTTTGATTTTGGTGCCCACGCGAAATGCGTCTGAAAACCCTATGGAGCCACCTTAACTTGCCGCCCGGTGACTGGTGCATACAAACTCACTAGAGTTTCTTTTCCAGTCATCCGTCCATAGGCAAAACCAGTAATGTACTTCTTTTTTACCTATACATGTCCTTTACGTAATCACTCTAAAGTAAATCCAATCCTATATTCCATGTATGTAACACTATGGTAAATAAATGATGATGATGATGATGATGGCAATAGTGCAAAAAATGTTTGTTATATTAGGGAGAGGAAGGACCACCAGGAGTTATGGGACAACCTGGAAGTCCAGGTGAAAAGGTAGGCTATAACTTATCCATTAATTTGTGTTTATCCGTGAAAAAGAAAAAAAAAAAAAAAAAAAAAAAACATTTTACAAATGTGTCTATCTGTTCTTCTCAATTCAGTCTTCCAACGACGCTGTTAAATGACTGTTTTCTTTACCAGGGTGATAGAGGTTCAACGGGACAGATCGGAACGATGGGTATAAAAGGCCATAGGGTAAGTGCCACATACAATACAGGTGTTGTGTTGTATACTGGAAATACAATAATCACAGATATCCTCTTGCTCTGTAGAGGGTTTTCAGAAAGCAGGGTTCTTGTTTATTTTCCGCTTGGAGATTATATTAAAATCTTTTTTACAAGCCATGTTGTATAGCGACGTGACCAGTCGGCCGCTAAAAATAATCTTTGTCGCACGGCAGTCTGGTTTAGTTCAGACAACGTGCACAGTCTGCAAGTTTTCGTGGACACTTAGGTGAACTCCAAAATTCGCTAAGATAACTTTTACGCGCAAGTACAGAATACTCCCGAGACTTGCAAGCCAAGACAAGTGCAACTAGAATCGTGACTCCATTAGTTTTGTAGCAAAGCCAATCTTTGACACCAACATTTTTATGAGTTTTAAGAAAAGCCGCGATTGCTCCAGCCAAAGCTGTATCCTAACCAAAAACGTGTATGTTTTTTTCCTTTTTTATTTTTTACTTTATCAATTTTATACGCTACTTCGAGTGTAACAAATTTAGAACTGAAAGCGAGAGTCGCTAATTGTTTACACGCTTTCGAAGACTCGGAAATGTGTGAATCTTGGAAAGGATTCAATTTTGAACACAACAACTTTTCAAACCGCGTTTGATGAATTTATAATCTTTGACAGAAAAAAGGAATCAAGTCACTAGATAATACAACGTCCGATTGTGTTGAGCGAGCAAACCCGGTCACTAAATAATACAACGTCCGATTATGTTGAGCGAGCAAACCCGGCCACTTATAGACAATAATATACAATAGGCCGTAATTGTTTTTATTTGAAAAGGAGTGGCCCCTGGCCGGGCATTTTCTACTTTAATAACCTTCAGAAAGCGAAAGCACTTCAACCCGGGTATATTTCATCCTTGAATACAGTGTGCCAACAAACACGTACACACAGCATGTGTCGGACTGTCAGTCAAATTATGCAAACATGTCGGGAATCGGATGACACAATCTTGCACGAAGGCACTCTGAAATAGCTTTAAAAACTAGCGAAAAGGTCGCAACATAATCCTACTCGGCCTTCATCACAGTTCCTGGGGCAACAAACGACAAAATATACGGCGATTGTTGAAATACACGAATGATAACACGATTTTAAAATAGCATGCGTGTACTGTACGTTAATTTATGTAATTTTTCAAAACTCACTGGTTCCTGAAAGCCACGGATTTAGCTCTTTTCCAGCAAAGGAAACAAAACCCAAAAAACTATTGTCTACCTCTTCAATGATTTCGAAATACACTGTATAGAGCAGTCCTCATACAGTACGAAAATTCCACTTTCCATTGCATTGTGCGTCGTCGTCTTGTCAAAACTTGGATTCTGAAAACTACAATCCTGTTATTGTAAAAGGTGAAATTTGCCACTGTGATTGTTCGATTTCCACCGACTGTATTTTGCTATTATTTTCTGAAGTGCCTGCGTTTTAACACAATATTGGCGTCTGGAATTGTGTTCAGGTCGGCCAGTTGATGTCTTAAAGAAATCGTTTCACGGCTAGCAAGCTTGCCTCCCATACACTGGCAAAATATCCGGTCAGTCTACAGCCGTTTGTCGAACTGCTTGGCCTTGTATCTGCATCTTGTTGTACAAAATCACTTCCGTTCGTACTATATCGCTTGTTGCCAAAATGGCGGTTAACAGTTAAGCTGCTGAGTAACCTCGCTTGGAAGTCGTACGCCATTAAATTTCGATATGGCGACCCGCTTGGAGTATCTAAATAATACAGCATTAGCGTTGTGATTATTACCCTCGCTTACGCTCGGGGATTATCATCTTTGATTTCGGTTGCATTCCCCCAAAGGAACACTCACCAAAGTAACGCTGTGTAACACTGGACACCTGCCTTACCACAGGACGAGAAAATACCAAGCTCTGGGGTAAAATTCATACGGTCACACGAGTATATTTTTAGTGTGTCGTGTTACCACTGCCATCTCTGATGAACACCTAGAGTTTGATGCACGAGTGAGTGTATTTTATAACCTCAAATTTTACATATACAGTGGAACCTCCCTGAGCAACCACCACTCGTAAGTGATCACCTCCCTTCAGCGACCGGTAACCAAAGTACCGATTGATTTATCAATCAAATTACTACTACTGAAACTTCTCTTAAGAGACCGCGCCCACTTCTGCGACCGTTTGAGTTTTTCTATTGTCTTTGACCTCCGGTGAGCAACCATCCTATTTTCCCAAAAAATCAATTTTCTGAGCACGGACTAACTCCCTTGCAGAAACCGGACCGGACAAAACACTGACACATGTAATGTTACGTGTAACAAAACGCAGGGTTGGCTTCTTATACAGTGGAACCCCATTAAATAAGGTCACCACCATTGGGACATAAAATTCTGACCGTATTAACAGGGTGGCAGGTTTTTCAGATAGAAAAATGACTGGGAGTTTTTTCCGCGGGACAGAAATAAAGCGGTCGTAATAACGGGTTGGCCGTAAGGCGGGGTTCAACTGTAACTCAAATTGTTATTTATTCAAGAAAGCCGTAATATTTGACCCATCTCACTTAGGCGTCTTATGGTGAAAATTTCCGTAAGCAACCACTTCCCCCGGTGAGCGACCACTTAAAAGCCGATCAAAGGGACTGTATTTTATATATTTTGATTGAATATACTGATATTTATTTTATTTGGACGGTTTGCATTTGAATTCAGGGTACGAGAGGAAAACAAGGAGCTAAAGGAGCAAGGGGTATTTCTGGTGAACAGGTATTTGGACTTAAATAAGGGCTATATTATTCAAACTGTATTTGCAAGGAATCATTTCAAGTTAAACCGTTCGTATTCATGATACCTGCCATTGAATGTGCAGATAACTGATATCGATACTGGATAGTATAAGTAAATCCCTACGAGATAACCACCAAATTCGTCCTGACAGCAAGATCAAGACCTCATTGTGTAAAGGTTTCCAACACAGTCTGTGACATGTCACCAGGTTTTCTTAATCAAGATTTAGTGTGCGAAATCATGATTTAGCTTTCTAGTGTGACCACAGCCACAGCCACTGACGCGCAAGCCGCATGCTGCGCAGTTACGGGTGATACTAACGATCTGTTGACAGGTAGCTTCCGGCGAGAAAGAGAAAGATAAAATCCTTTCGTTTAAATATCTCGGGAAAAAAAATAGGTATCCAAATTTTGTTTTCAGAAACACAAAGTAAAACATGTAGTAATTTCGTTAAGCCAAAAAAGAAAATATTCGAATCTGGCGGGTATCCTAATACCTTAAGTACTCTTTTGTTCCTTTAGTCTGAACGATAAACGATGTTATCTTTCATCGTTTATCATTTGTTGCTATGTGAATGGAAAAACAGAAGTATTGCTACTTCCTTACGGCTACCACCATTTCAATAGGTTAGACAGGCAGGTCAAATTGGTAAAGAAAGAACGGGCCAACATATTTCCCGATTCACTCTAAAACCAAAGTGTGCGTTGCCAGTGAGCTCGTGGCGTCACAAAGAGATTGCCATACTAAAATGGAGCTAGGGACACGCAGGGTCCCTGGTGAAAAACCTTTGTCGCGCGTCTATACCCAATTCGAGGCAAAAGTAGTCGAGTCAGTTTTGCACATGGCAGACACAAGAGTTATCTATAATCATCTTGCCCTCTTTTCTTCCAATTTCAGTTAAATACAAACTTGACGAAAAAATATCTACTGAGAGATAAAGATCGAAAGGCCTCGCCGGTAAACACTTGCAGGCAATTGATTTTTTTTTTTCGCTTCTTACCGAGGTGTAATATTATTTTGGTCTAGGATCTTCCAAGCGGTATTCCGTGTCGCCATTGAAACTTTGGTCGAAACTAACTCGACAGCTTTTAAAATATTTGCGATATAAACTTCTTATTGACCTTGCTTGCTCGGTCTGTACGGAGAAAATATCGCCCGAGGTTTTGACCGTACGGACTAAGCCGCTTCGGCGAAGTCCGTACGGTCAAGACCGAGGGCGATATTTTCTCCGTACAGACCGAGCAAGCGAGGTCAATAAGTAGTTTATTATATGGCTTCAAAGTTTTACATCAAAACAAACATCGAACAGCACTTTGTCTCCAAACAATTTACGCGCGTACGCATGCACTGACAGCGTTTACACTAATTAGTGGCCACAGCTTTTCAATTTTGCAAACTTATACAATACTTCAGAAAAATAAATATTTGATTCGTAGGATGAATTGAGTTGAGCTTGAATTTTTGAAGTACAAGCTCAAAATGTGCCGGTTTGGTTCAGCGAAAAAGTCACTCGGTTTAAAACCCATCACGGCGTGGCAAACTAAAAATAGTCTTCCTTCTTCTTCTTCTTCTTCTTCTTCTTGTTCTTTTTCTGAACAGAAAGATAAGTTCCTTCACTCAAGTCTTCAAAGATGTTAAATTGAAGCGGCTTTCACACTCTTAAAATGCCATACTTACAGTTTCAGTAAGCTTAATATATGAACTCCGCTTGCGACACCGTGACAACAAATGATCAGTCTGCTCGTAGCTCTGCAAACGGTTCATTGAGATTGTTCACATCACCCTTTGACTGAAGTTTGCTGTGCCTTCTACGTTGCTTTAACACAGCGTTGTGTTTAGCACGTAGTTCAACATGTGAACCAATTCTCAGAATACGGTGCTTGAGTCGCCGTTCGTGAAGCCACAAACCAAGTCAACAAATCTTCATCTCCAATCGTTTTCTCGGCTTGCAAATTAGTTTCTGCGGTGTTTTTTTTTCTTACATATCCTTGTTCTACCGCTTTGCCTTCAGGCAAACTTAGCCCACATATTCTCGAAAGCAAAGAACTGCACGACGTCGTGATTCATGTGTTCAATCTGCCGGTCCGTAATCGAGCACACGGGCGTTACAGGAAAATAATGACCGGCAAATACACCAATCAGAGCGCGCAATTTTACCGGAAGTAGCTCCAGCCATATAATAAATAGGCTTATGACCCATCAAATATTTCCTCCCGCGCGTGATTGGTGGAATCGTGACACGTGACCGAATAACGTCCGCTAACGAGCGGACGTTATCAGCCAATAACCCCCGCCTGGCGAACTATCGCTGTTTATTGGCAATATCTGAACACAGTTTTATGCATTTAATCACAAAAAGCATTACGAGATGACTACTGAGGAGGACATCAATTCATTTGTGGAAAAAGCAGTTCCTGAAAGCACCAACAAGCTTCACAGTCCTTGCGCCATTATTTGCGTTGCGAAAGGAAATGTTTGAAGGATAATAAAGACAATAAACTACTTTTGGCTTCGGAAATATGCACGGATAATTGTCCTTGGACAGTATCTGTTCCTCGAAGCTCACAGTTGCCCTCGAGCTTCGCTCTCGGCCAATTGTTCGCTTCTCGGAACAGATAATATCCTCGGAAAATTATCCGTGCATATTTCCTTGCCAAAGGTAGTTTATTGTTTATATAATCGCGATGTTAAAGCATTGTTTTTGCGGCTATTCATACATTTGGTGGCCCAGCCAAAATCGGTCACGCTCTTTTGCCGACGTACAATATTTTTTTTGTTGGCCTAGTTTATTTGCGTTCGACGAAGGAGAGCGCAACCCGAATCTTCACTGGTGTGGATTCCATGGGGTCGATGGGATACCTATCACGTGCTTTCGACCAGCGCGAAGAATCGAGATTTTTTGGGTGGTCGGGCGATGTGCAAAATCTGCGCCATTTTGAATAATTACTATACGCGCTCTGTGTCGCACGAATGACTCAGTGATCACACTGAGGTCTATCAAAGGCAACGACACCTACTTTTTAGTAAAAGAAGCCAATATCTGGGATAGTAAGGGCAGCACGACAGCAAGAATTCCACAGAAATAATGTAACTTGACTCGCGGTTGCCGTATTTCAGTTTCTGCGATGATTAAAACCGGGTTAAAATATACTCAATATACAACCGACACTAATGTTACAGATACTTATCTGGAAGAAATATACGGCTTTGTGGAGACAGAGGTATCGTGGTGACTCAATCGCAAGCCACAGGATGGTCGAATTGCGAAACTCTCGTGTGCAACTCAACTATATTTCTGACGAATCACATTTAATCATGTACTACAATTTCCATATAAAGAATGAAAAAATGAAATAGAAAAGAAAAAAGAAAGAAAGAAAGAAGGTTTTGGTTTAACACTGCAAGGCCGGGGTTTAAGCCCGTGCCGTGCGGTCTTCGTGCTGGTCGACTAGACCAATTTAGCGACGACGTACTGTTTCGTAGTGGTCTATCAAACATATTCAGCACCAGCAGAGCACTGTGAAATCTCTCATGCTGGGAGTGATTATTTTCGTTTCTTTTGGGACAGACACCAATATCTTTTCAGTATAAAACTTAACCAAGCAGCTACAGTAAGGAGACAACGTATATCTTGTACATAATGCAATCTCATTAAGCATTTGTTTACTGGCTTATCCGTGCATCCACAGAGCCAACTTTAAGACAAGTATTAAAAAGTACAATTCAAACTCAAGCTGCTTGCGAGTATAATGTCATGTTTTCACATGTTGTCATTCCAAATCACGTGATAATGTGAACCAATCACCGTGTCCTGATTCTCGATTCCAAACTAAAGGCCGAAACAGAGTGTATTCAATCTTGTACCCACACTCAATGAAAACAAAAGACTCCGGAACGGACAGATGTTCAGTCCGTATATATAGTGGACTTCCGCTTAAATTGCGCATGCCAGCGCGTAAAATTAATTTTGTTTTTATACAACTTTTATTATTATAAAAATGGTTTGAAAGTGAATGAAAAGATCACTATATCATTAAAGAGAAACTTCATCAAGTGTAGAAAAAGGATGTTTCCGTTGCGATGCGGCTAACGGAATACGACAATTAGTCCATTGATGATTAATCTTATCAATGCTGCATACAAATATATATGCAGTTAACTTTGGGTTGGTCATGCCATGTTTATTATGTACATACATACAGAATGTTACACACAATTTTCACACGTATCACATGAGTACAAACCACAGAAAATATGACATGGCACATGTAGTTGTCTGAAGACATACTGGGTGCCTGCATTCTTCATCGTCTGCCCGTTGGTGTTCTGTTGTATTTGAAAGAACCAATCAGGATCTTCTAACAATGGGTCCGTTCCAGAGTCTTTTATTCCGTCGACCATCCGCCGTAAGAAAGCGGAAGAGTCTGCGTACGAGGCTAGAGTGCATGTTTAAGTTCGTGCGCATGCGCCACGAACAATTACATTGAAAATAATCGATAATGGTGACCATCCACGTGAAAACAGGGAACTATAAGTGTTTGTGCCACCATAGGCAAAAGTACTTTCCCAGTTTCAGTTGTTGTAGTTAATTTATGTTTTGCTTCATCAGTCGTTCAGTTTAGTCTCTATTTCAAGTAGTCTACATTTAGTGCTCTAGCCTCAATATCAATTTTAGCATCTGGTTCTTTGTTCATAGTTCAGCATCTGGTTCTTTTGTTCAAAGTTCAGCATCTAGTTCTTTTGTTCAAGTTTACTACTAAATGAAGCTCTCTTGGCTTGTGTGCCTAAGTTCAACTGCAAGTAGCCGTCAGTTTTCTAGTGTACTCGGAAATAATTTCCACGATTTTGGACAACGATAATAAACGACAACATTTCCATCAAGTTGGACGACGTTGCCACTATTATCATAACCAAGTCAGTGGATTTTTTCCGATTAAATGGAAACAAGTTCCACCCATATCGCTACAATAAGGTCATTAGTACGCTCACACGGTAAAATAAAAGATTAACCTTCTATCACGATATGCAGCGTGTTAGTTGCTGGCCTTATAAACCTCATTACCAATTAACTTGGCAATTAGACAACTTCACAAAGGCCATAAACAGAGGACCGTCAAAGTTTACTTGCAAGATAAGCGCGCACCGACAGGTTAACCGTCCGATAGGATTTTAGGATCTTAGGCCGTTACGAAACTTATATCCATCTTATACGATGTAGGCACCAATAGACGGAGCGTTCAGTTCGAAGCGTCTTTTTCTGTCAATGATATTATGTTAAAAGCCACATCTTAATAGACTGACCACATAAATTTGTATTACTTGGTCAGAGAACTATATTAAAATGCCTAACACGCACGGCATTAATGTTTGGTCAACAGGGGCCGCGAGGAATTCCTGGAGCATCGGGAAATAATGGAGAGCGGGTAGGTCCATGTTTTGGGGGTCAGTGACTTTATGACCAGACGTTTCCGGCAGTCTTTTAATTCAAAGAAGACGTTTCAAACCTAACAGAATTACAAAATTAAATATATAAAAAATAGATACAGAAAACGTACAAATAAATAAAAACGACGCCTAACAAGAAACGCGAAACACAAGACTTACACTGAACGTGCCCCTAAAGCCACAAACCCCGAAGTCCATATAACCAAAAGCAACAGTATCCTGCCGTGTACGACGCGAACTACAATCCTGGTCAAAATTATGTGAGACACTTCACGAAAGTGTATTATATATCACAGCGTTTTTCGATGTTGTCGTACTTTGAGCTCATCACACAGGCGTGTCTATAACAGTCTCCCCCTCTCCCTATTCAATGTTGTAAAGTAGGTACGAGGCAAACATCTTACAGCACTTGTCTCCAAAAGTTTCTACATTGGGACGGAGGGAGGGGGGTGGAGGGCAATGCTGAAGTCCTTTTGTTAAAACTGTCCCAGTACTTTTGTCTAGGATTGTAGCAACTGAAAGAGTGTCAGATTTACATAAAAATGAAGGCACTAAGAATGTACGCACGCACGAGAAATGAAAACAAAGAAACAGATACCGACGGAAAATCTCGCAAGTATTTTGACAACAAGAACGATATTGCAACAGAAAGCTAATAATGAACAAAACAGCCCATAATTGTATAACACTATACTTACTAATTCAAGTCAGCTAATGGCAGCTCTTGTTATTTACAGGTTACGTAGTTAAAGTTGTGATGCAGTTCAGTACACGCCATTTACAGCAGTAGAAAAACAGTTTTCTTTCTCAATTTGTACTGACAGGGTCCTCAAGGCCAAAAAGGCAGCAGAGGCTCGTCCGGTGAACCTGGACCAAAGGTAATAAACTGACTATTGTGGTCAGTATACAGATCAAATATTTGAGAAACGGACGGCAAATGCAGGCATGAAAGGCTAATATAAGTAAGGGAAATAGAGTAGTCCTCCCTCAAGGAAAAAGAAAAAGTGACAGGAAGTTGACAATAACCTGACCGCGCTAACGTTGCCCCCCCCCCCCCCCCCCCCCCACCTGTGAGGGCAACTCTACCTCAAGCATTTAAGTAAACAAAAACTTGTCCCTGCTAGGAGAGTTACGTTAGCAAGCAGATAGGGTGATCCTGCCATGTAAACGGCTCCTTTGGCAACATACTTTTCCCACTTCCTTCTTTGAACCAAGTCGGACACCTTGCACTGGCCCCATTCCCATACGCGCCAGCGTGTACAAATATCTACAAGCAGAGGAAAATCTGTTAATCTGCGAAAGGGCTAAAAAATTATCTGAAAATTCTGGAAATCGTTGAGGTATACAATATGAGTTGCACATTAACCAAATCATGCAGCTGTGTAATTTATGAGGCAGTCTTTTGTTCCTTTACTGTTAAGCGAGTGTTTCTACTCGTGCACCACTCCAATTTGATGAGTTTCGGATAGATTTTAAAGATGATGGCTTTGTGTTCCGTCCATTAGAGCTTCAGTAGCTTGTGTGAGGGATACGAACCTTAAAGTACTATCAGAACCCAAATCATTTGTCCTAAAGTCGATTCTACACCAAGTAAATAGCTGACTAGTAGCATAATTTATGTTTCTTAAGGTTTAAATTTCGAATATGCTAACGACGTGACGTATATAAACCAAGGGATTTCGTGTTATTCCTTTCTCTTTGTGATTCATACTATATTCGGATTCCAAACACACATTTAGTAAAATCATTTACGTAAGTTTTGGAAATGACATAAACCTGTCCAAAGGTTACTTAGTATTACTTTGTCTGCACCAGTATGTTTTTGTATATTAAATGATGCCTGAGTTGATGCCACTGACGTCACTAGCAAATTTCAAATTTATGATCTTTATAAAAACTTTATAATTCAGGCGTGACGTTGAAACCAAGAAATATTCTTCTACAAGTTAATTATTTACTTGATATACAATCGACTTTCATGACAACCTCTATGCACTTAGACTTTTCAGTAAGACTAATAGTCCAAACAATTGTAGGGCATGCGTGGCGGACCAGGTCCACAGGGATCTCCTGGACAAAAGGTACTTGACTTATAAATCATCACAATAGTTACAACCAAGCATTGTGCCATCACGTGGTGCATATGCGACTTCCCAAACTGTGATAATGTCACATTTGTATATGTTAAACCATAAAATTCCGTCTTGCTGTCGCATAAAGCATTCGGGCGCACGCGCGAGCCCAACATTTTGTGCGAACCGTGCATCAAACCCAACGCGTTGTGACATGCTTTATCGATCACGAAAACAAAAGAAATGTTGGGAAATCATTGGGAAATTTTTTGACTGGTTTCAAACTTCACGCAGCTCGTGGCAACATCATGCAACATTGCCCAGCATGGTGTACAAACGAACGAAATATCTTGTTCCCAACAATGTTGGGCGATGCTGTGCCAACATATTGCATTCGTTTGCACACGCCTTAAGGCTTGAACTAGCAGTGCATTGAATCTGATTCATATTGATCATATAAAAAACTCAAATGATGCGACGAAGTGGAGAAACACGCAAGAAAATTGGATTCTGTTCGATTTGACCAAAATATTGCCAACAACTTTTCTCGCTTCCTAATTGGTCGAGGTTAAAATTCAAAACGTTTTCTTGGCTGAAAAATGACAGATTAACGTAAGCATTCTGAGCCTGCAAAATAAAATTATTTTCAAAGACGTCGTAACGAATGAAACTGGACGTTTTTCTGCGGCGGTTTTCTCAACAATTTCAAGACAAATCTCAAGGAGCTACGCATCTACGCATTCCTAAAAAATTGAAAGTAAAGCGCTTAAGAATCTCAATAGTTTGTAAAATATTGTCACATATTGAATGCTCGTTTTTTGTCTAGGGCGCTACCGGTGTTCCAGGTGCACAAGGTCTTCTCGGTACCAGAGGAGCAAGGGTTAGTAACAAGTAATAATACTACTAATACCTACAAATGTCATGGACTTTAATATCTAAGGGGCGCGACAGTCTGGTACAGTAGGGTAGCTACGGGTTTTACTGTTTCTCGACACCTCTCAATAACCGACACAGCAGTCTATCACTAACATATGCCGAACACACGATAACGGGATGTTGACAAGTCTCTTGGAGACAGTGTCGTTTTTAACTTGTGAATGGTGAAGCATGAACGAGCTATAGCAGTTGGGTGGAAATTTCACTCGGTTGGTTGGTTGATTCTGTTCTTGATCACTGGATTAATTGTTAACATTGTGAACAATGGATTGAAAACTTCCAATCTTGCTAATTCCGCTGACCAGTGCGTAAGGGTTCCGCAGGTGACTAATGGTAAATAAAATGGCCGCCTTTGCGACTGAGAATACTTGACCGCCGAATCAGAGCTGAGGACGTTGAGAATCACAAAAGCGATAAACTGATCTTTCACGTTTGTTGACTCTTAAGGCACATTCTCTCGAAAATTAAAACCGAACTGCAAACTTCACCTGAATTTTACAATTCGATCAATCGGAAGCCTTTAAACACCTTTAAACTGAAGCGTTGGCTAAAATCGTAGTATTAGTCTGGTTTCAATGCTTTTATTTCCCAATGCTATAATAGAATAGAATAGATCTATAGCATCTCTTAGTCACGAGTTGGCTCACTGGAGCCTTTGATTATTATTCAGTTGAGTTAAATGTCATGTCATCAAGCTTTTAGAGTTGAGAGACACTTAAAAGCTTTAACCGACGACAAAGCAATTTTGTAACCGACCTTTCCCTTCACTCAGTCACTCTATTTCGAGTGAGATTCGCTCAAGGAGATGTATTGCTCGTTGTATCCCTCGCGTCAGGTAAATGTAACTAAAAGATCGGAACAATTGTTACAAAATTATTCGGAATGGCACAAAGAGTGATTTGTATTTCCGTGTGCGATATAATACATTAGCTTGTGCTGCAATTATTTGGGTTTTCCAACGGTTAATATCTATTATTAAACAATTATTCTGTTCGGGCTTGCCAAATATGGATTCATTGATATATAACCAACGAGGCGCCGCGCCGAGCTGGTTATTTATCAATCCATATTCGGCAAGCCCGAGTAGGATAATTGTTTTATTAAAAACTGGACCACAAAATACTATCCAAAATGATTTTATTTGACTCAAGAAAGACCGGAAGACCACTCAACTTCCGCTCCAAAAATACAATAATCACATGATTACCGCAACTATGACAATGTCTTTGCAAACGGGCTGATAGCTGAATGAATGAAAATCGAGTGAGAAGAATACGTTATCATGGAATTACACCGCACAAACGCTCTCAGAAGGAGTTTACAAAACAAGACTGGATTGCCAGTGAGCTCGTGGCGTGAGTTGGGTCGAGACCAGAATAAACTAAAGTTAAAAGTAGGGACAAGAGCGAGATTCCCAAGAGAAATTTTCAGTCCCCCACGGGGGAGGGGGTACTCATCAAAATTTTGGGTGGGTTCGCCGCCCAGCCCTGAAAACTCTTAGCATGTTTTAGACCAAGATATCAGATTTTCTATACCCCATTTCAGACCTGACTTCAAAAATGTATACGGCACATTCTTATATGGCTCATATATCGGAGTACCCCACAGGGTTTCAGTCTCACCAGAAAAATATTATACAGCATAGAGAACTTGGTTTTTGAGACCTTGCTCAAATGAAACCTGATTAAATTAGAAAATTTGATACAAAACTCACACATTTGCTTCAAGGTTAAGAGACTCTGCATTTTGAGCTTAGGGGTGAAAGGTCAGCCAGAAAAAAGAGTAATGCGTGACCCTAGTGCGTGACTTGTCGGTTTTGACAGTCTCGAACACCTATTTCTAACCAGAGGCCACGATCAGAGGCCAGCCTTCGCTCCAATACTCATATGTTTACTTTTTACTGAATGCATTTCTTTTATTAGGCTTTCGAGTATTCGTGCTCTGCAACAAATATAAAATTGAAAGCGAGGAATGTAACACGAGAGTTGTTTACAATATTATCGCGGTTTTGTTTCACAGCGTGTTCAGTCCATTTGTAACTAACAAACTCAATGCTCAGGACTGTTTCGGTGTGTTTTTCATTTCTAGCACACAGTTACCATTGCAAAACATAGGCTACATGATCGAATTGAAGAAACATTTCAACAGGCACTCTACGTTAAACCCGAAGCATTTTGACGGCACAGGCTCGCAGTATGATACATGTAATATACTCACAAAGCCGCGTTGGTTGAGTTTTAAGCTACGAGGATGGATGTTTTTGTCACACAAAAGGATATATTTTCGGCAAAAATACTGTACAAAACAGCTACAGTAAAAAAAATGAGGCATCATATGTCATGTACAGTGTAAAATGTTTACGGCTAAACAGTCATCGTAGCTTTGGTGTCCGTTTTCGGCCTGGTATCTTCTCAAAGTATTTCGTTTCGCCACAGAAAGTTCCATTGGGACTAATAAATTAGCGGCGACAGAGTTATTTGCAAAGCGGTATCCATCACATGATCAAATCATCACCACAAACATTTGTTTATTTATTTATATATTTATTTATTTAAAAGAACGCAAGCAAAATCGTTCCCTAAAATCCATTTTATCCGTGCATGTTCCACAGAGCCAAACTGTGTTGAGTCGAGTTTCTCACTCACGCAAACAGGTAGCGAGGCCATCTCGCCTTCCCATGGCCAGAAATAGCGGACACGCATGCGCATTAGGGGCTGCAATTTATTTGGCTTTCAGTGTAAACTAAACAAGAGATTTTACTATGGAGATGGACACAAAAATCATCGTACCTTTGAACTAGAGACTAAATAGCAAGCTGTTCAACCGGATTCTCTTATAATACAAGGATACCGAAAATATTAACACAAAATCAGTAGCTGTCCATATGTACTTCTTGCGTTTTTCCAATGTAAAGATGCAAGACACATCTAAGAGACAACAGTATGGCAGAAAAGCTGAAAACGGCATACTGGATGAGAGTAGCTGACCGTTTTGCCTCGAAGTTGTTGAAATATCAAAGCTGTTCAATCGGTTCTCACTTCGAGAAAGGTCATTCTTCTGAACAAACTTAATGGTAACCCTTGGCACTTTGTATCTCTTGCGTTTTTGGATTATAAAGATGTGTTTTGTTGAATTTAGCCGCACAATCACTTGATACGCACGCTTAGTGAAGCAAGGTTCGATGCTACTCGCGATCGGTTCTAGCTCCCTCTGATCGGCCCCGGCGATCGACCAAGTTGTTCAAAACAAACTGTGTAGCCTTGTGAGTAAACCGTCCTGCAAAGTGAGTTCAGGATTTGTTTTGGGAATTTAATGGGGCTTTGAAAGAGACGTCGCGAATCGTGGCGCATAAATACGGTTGTTCAAGAACGGACAAGGAAACTCTGTCCATCAAAGCAGGAGCTGTTTTAATACCGCTAAATTGTAAGACTTGTTCATCCTTTCTTCTAACTTCAGCATAGAATTTGCCTAAATTAGCGTGAAAAACAACCCAAAGCGTAAAAAAATGTCGGACAAACCTCTTCTTCGCGAGAAAGTAGATGTCCAAATGTGCAACTGGAGATAATCGACTTTCGCATTAGCCGCCATCTTGTTTTTGGTGGAACGGGGCCCGCTGACAATGTTGCAGGCTCAGAATGTCCGCTATTTCTGGCCATGTGACTGGTTGAAGCTGAACTAAAAGGGCCAATGCGTAAGTGGTACGGAGTGTATCTGGTTCTAAAAGCATTCCAACATGTGCTGCAGAGATAAAGGCTACTGACAGTAAGCTGTCAACAGGATATTGTAAAATGCCGATGTGTTGATGGCAAGCTATGACTAATGCTAATAATATGTGGGCACGCCAGTAACGCAAGCTCAGGTTGTTAACTCAAGTTTACACTGAAGTGTAAACTTCCATTAACACCCATTTCACATGCGAAAGAAGTAGGCAGTGAAATAATGACACTCAGACAAATTACGGTTAAATGGGTGACTGGTACCTGGGAGCTCAGAAGCCAGAGGCGCAGGGATGAGCCAGCTAGTGAGTTGCTCGTACCAGGGTATGCAAACCCTAGGCATGAAAGGGTCGCAAACCCACATTCACCAGCAAGTGGGGTAGCACTGGCAGGTGAGCACCCGAGGCCAGTCACCAGTTTAATGGATATGGGTGGGACGGGAAAATAACTGCACTACAGATATAGTTGCGTGTGTATCGCCACACAAGCTGAACTAAAAGGACCAATGCGTCGTCTTGGACGACTTCGATTTTCTTTCACATAAACATTACTGGGGATACAGTAAAACTGCTCAAAGCGAGATCTACCAACGACCACTTCTTCATTCTTCTTCCAATTTTCAATTAGTAACGCGACGTGTTCTGCTGCCTGTTTGATCTTCATGGCACCGAGCCAAAATGTCACAACAACAACACAAATGCACAGCAGTGTAAAACTTTGATTCCAAACGAAAGTCAGATTTTCTGACGCTTTACTTGTATCACCAAGATTAATACAAAGTAAAAGAATACAAAGTACCTTTAAGTTCACCTTCATACTAAACAGTTCCATACAATCCACTATCAACCGACTGCCAAGAATCGAAGTTGCTTCGCCGTTCATTTCACTCGGATTCTGATCTTTGCATCTGGAGCGCCTTCGTTTAGCTTTTTCCTTCAAGTTCTCAACGGTCTGGATATCAGGATCTTCGTATATTTCTGTACAGTTGTGCAGTTCAACGGACCGACCCAAGCCAAAACCGCTCAATGAAATTTAGTGTGGGTCTACCGCAGCCGGCGTATGCGTTTGTTAGTAAGATGAGTGGTCCATACAAGAGTCCACAAAGCCAACTAAGGCAAGCAACGCACAAATCCACCGCCCACATCTCGCTTCTTCAAAATGGCGAAACTGCGCCCGTGGCATGTCATGTGATCACAAAACGTCATCACAAATCACGTGATAATTTGAACCAATCAGCGTGTGCTGATTTGTAACCCAGAGGAAAAAACCATGAAAAGAGCACGGATTTAAAGCTCATCGGGTCACGCCCACGAACAAATATCTTAAGGTATTTGCCCTGGCTAATTTTAGGTTTTCCAAGTGACATAATTTTCGACTCAGATATAGTTTATTGCATTTAATATACAAAAAGTTTATTTTTTACCACAACATACTAGTTTTTCGCTCTCTGATTGGTCGATTTACCGTGGTAAATAAGAGTCCAGACAACAATGCTGACGCCAGCATGTCACGTTTTGCAGCAAAATACAACGAAAATTTCCTTTATATTTCTAAATATTGTGGTAAAAAACAAATTCCCACTGGTTTGCCGTGGTGTGGACTCTGATTTTCCACAATCTACGACATCACATGGTCAAAATTAGTTGTGGACTCACTTGGAGAAGCGCCTCGTGAGTCCACAACATTTTGACCATGTGATGACGTAAATCGTGGTAAATAAGAGTCCACACCACGGCAAACCAGTGGAAATTTATTAAATTTTTCTGGTATCTCGCGTGGGACTGCATTTAGAAGGCCCGAAGGTTGGCAATTTTACCGGAAGTAAGTAGCGGATTTTCTCGGACGGGACTGGGTCGGTTACTACTGAAGGTGCAAAATTATGACACTGGGGATCGTGTCCCGCTGATTATTCCAACTTACACAACTCTCAAGGGACACGTGCGGCGAGAGCAACATGGCATTACAATTGGAAGTTGAGCACTTGGAGGTCGAAATGATGCCGTAAACGAGATGTGTTATTTACTAAGAATCGCAAATGAACAGGCCCTGTTTCCCTTCTGCAGCTTCTCGTTTCTCTGGCCTTTTGCGTGACCTTCAAACTTTTCAGGACTGCAGAAGTCTGCCCCCGCTAATATTTTCCGGCGAAGAATTCTGAAGAGAAACCTACGCAAGCACTTGTATGTCTTGACCTCAGCGTCTCTTTCAATTCCTTGCGATCTTTGAATCTGGTATTTCCAGACGGCTTGACTTCTGAGCACCACTAAGATTGTGAAACGAAGTCTTGTCTTGCGCTTAAACCAACACCTCTCTTCTCTGCCCCTTTCTTTCCAAGTTTGCTCATTATTTTCTTTCGTTTTTGTTATAAACCGCACTTGAAATTCGAAGCCATGACGCTCGCAGTGTAATACGAAACACATTGACAAGCGGAAACAGCAGGAGCATTAAAGCATCCGATATCTTGTTTCACCTAGCAACCGATAAATAAACACTAAACCCATGGGGGAATGCAAAAATGGCCATATTTTGAGGCTGTGATGTTTATGTACAGCGGACATCAATCCAATATGGCGACCAAGCAGAGAATCACCGAATCGAAGGTTTTTTTGGCGGTTTTCGTCCAATTCTTGGGTGATTTGACGACTACAAGAAATTCCTATGTTTTCAAATGTTATTTTACTCCTGCAATTTAAAAGCCAGAAGCTTGAAACTTGGCAGCTAGTTTACTCGTTCGACAATAAACAAACGTACGCTTGGCATTTATAAGATGCTAAATAGTTTGAGATTGACAAATTTTAACTTGTTCGATTTTTGAATCTCAAATTTCTTCGCCTAAAATCTTCAAATCCAAAATGCCAAGCGTACGTTTTTAACTAATAATTTTTAACTGATTATTCGAAAAACGTCCAAAGTTGCCAGGGCAAATACCTTAAGGTGATGTACTAAAACTTTTGAAAACTTTGACGTTGGTCAGTTGTAAACATCGCATTACGAAGGGAATCGCTTTCCTTGCTCGCCATGTGCGACGTTTGTGATGCTGCTTGAACTGACGACTGGCGGTGCTGATCGAGAACTTAAGCTGGAGATGCTTGAACATCAGCAAGGAATATTGAAGAAAACTCTATTTGCTTCTGTGAGGGCAGAGTCGTTGGTGATGGAAAACTGTTTACATCGCGGAGGCGAATCGACGAAAGCGATCGATCAATGGCTGCTCGTATCGAATTGAGCAAAGGTGCCGTCTTGTTCCCTTTGCTGATGTGTAAAGACACTTGAGGCATCCATTAATTTCCTCTTTGCTCATTCTTCAATTATTGTTGTAAATTTGTCTCACCCGGGACTTGCAAACCACTCTGAAAAGGGCGTGTAATCTGAAAAAAACAAGACAGGCCCGTGGCCAGTGCGCTTGTGACGTCATTAGTACAATGAATAGAGACACGAGGGGTCCCGGGAGAGGAACTTTTGTCGTGCGTTTATATGCAAAAGATATTATAGCCGAGTCAGTTTTTGCACATGACGGATCCAAGAGCTCCCTTTATTTTTCTTGCCCTCTTTTCTTCTAATTTCGGTCAAACAGATATTCACGAAAAAGTGTATTATAATAATTGAGAGAAAACAATTATCGAAGGCCCCGTAGGAATATTCTTCGTTTGCAACAACCCAGTTTTCATTGCTTTCCGATGCACGTGACAGTACTTGTGTGACGCTTGCTATACAACCTGGCAACCTTGTTGAGTGAATTTTCAAGCTGACATGTTTTGTGGAGGAACTGTGTTGTCATTTTGTAATGGGATTGACTGGGGAATACCCGACATCTTAAGTAGCTGTAAGACAGCGTAATAGCCTTATCTCATCTTCCCAGCGTGTGCATCATGTTCAAGTAGCTGTAATTGAAAGCTTTCAGACTTATCTCTGTAGCACATAAAAGCATGACACTTCCCATGATGAAATTACTTCGTATGAAAAAGCCATCTCAGACGTTACTCATCCTACATGTACAAGTCTGATTACTAATATGTTCAAGACTGCTATGCATTAAGCTTTAACGCAAAATTCTGGGTCGATACGAAATTAATCTTGAAGCGGTATCTATAATTGAGCATTTGCAAAACACAACCCTTCGTACTTTACGGGGTTCCCTCTGGTAACACATCAAGCATTTGTGTACGGCTATTTTCAAGTCTTCCGACGCTTAAAAACAATGCAAGCCAAAATCGCTCTTAAAGTATGGCTTCCGTGCATCCAGAAAGCCAACCGATGATCGTTTTGTTTGGATCAACAACTGAAGGACCGGAATTTTTTTCTATATCCCTTGACAGAGAAAACCCATTGTACTTGGTTCTGTGATTTTGATCTCTGAGTACGTCTGATCTTGCAATGCCTGTTTTTTAACACATTTTAAAATACAAACGTATCTTAGCACCTCGGTTACTTTTGGCAATCTTCTTTTTGAGCTTCTAGCTTTCTCGCAGCGATGGTTTACTGATCCTAATTTTCTCTTTCCATTTCCATCTGTGGCTTTTTATTGTTTACATGTTGTTTACATGCACGTTCTCGGAACGCATTAGCATTGTGAAGTACGTAAGCTCGGGTATAACCATGGACTTTTGACGACTTTGGGACATTCTTTGAAATGTATTCCTGTATTAGTCGCCTGCTTTTTCTACTCTTGTTCAAAATGCGTGAAAGGTTATTCAAGGGTACGTGGCTTGGCTCACGACTTCGTCTTGCAGGACTTCGGTTTTCTTTCACATAAACATTTGTGGGAATACAATAAAACTGAGCGAAGCGAGATCTACCAACGGTCACTTTTTCCTCAGCCATTTCCCAATTTTCAAATAACAACGCCATCTGTTCCACTGATTGTTTGACCAAAATGTCGCAACAACAACATAAATGCACAGCAGAGTGAAATTTTGATCCCACACAAAAGTCAGATTTTCTGACGCTTTACTTGTATCAGCAAGAATAATACAAAGTAAAAGAATACAAAGTACCTTCAAGTTCACCCTCATACTAAACAGTTCCATATAATCCGCTATCAAGCGCTTGTCAAGAATCGCCGTCTTTACACAGGTTCTCGTCTTTGTATGTCGAGCGGCTTCGTTCAGCTTGTTCCTTCAAGTTCTCAAGGTTCTGGATGTCAGATTCTTCGTACATTTCTGTACAGTTGTGCATAGTTATGCAGTTCATTGATAATTTCATTGCATTTGCTTTCATGGCTTTCAATATGGCTTTTGAGGCTGAACGGACCGACCCAAGCCAAAACCGCTCAATGAAATTTAGTATGGGTCTACCGCAGCCGGCGTATGCGTTTGTAAGTAAGATGAGCGGTCCATAAAATAATCCACAGAGCCAACTAAGGCAAGCAACTTGCTGTCTTCAAAATGGCGAAACTGCTCGCCCGCCAAGTCACTTGATCACAACGTCATCACAAATCACATGATAATATGAACCAATCACCGCATGCAGATTTCTAACCCAGAAAAATAAAAAAAATAAAAAATCGTTGCATTTTAAAGCTTGTGACGTCACAAGCAAAAAAAAGAAACTTTCTTAACTGGCAGTACTTCCTCGCTCATGCGTTGATTGACCATATTTGTCCACACATAGGTAATAAGCTGATAACCCATGTTCAAGGAACCAATCAAAAACCTAGAAACCCAATAACCGTGGTCCAGGTTTTAATAACAGCAGTTAACACAACAGGCTGAAAGACAGATTATGTTTTCAGTTAGTTTTTACCATTGTTAATCAATGTTAACCGTGTCATTCAACCTCTGCGAATCAGGAATATTCACATAGACAACTTTTTGCAACACTTCTAAGACCATTTTTAACTTCTCTTGCTCTTTTTCCGGACTTTCGGAGTTGCGATTGTCAACCTTCCGTCGCACCGCCACTCCCTTTGTATTTCTCATGCATAGGACGCGGTTCTTGATATGCAGTGTAGGTTGCTTTCCCGGGCACAAAACAACACCAATTTAATGTCACACTCTCGCAAAAGTTGTTATTATTTCTTACTTTGGTACATTTGTAGCACAAAACCATCTTTAAAATATTGCAGCCATCTCTTTTCCGAGTATCAAAATCCGATATAAACGAATTAAACACATACCTCCCGCTCACAATCGAATCTTGTTTACTGGCCGCTGGTATCCCAAAATAGACTACCACTTCAGTCTAATCTTATAAGTAAACTTTTTCAACCCTTGCATTTAACAAAATAGGAGGCTTTTCATGACTCTTAGCTATGACATATGTTACTTTCTTGCTCTTTCGTTTGATAGTATTGACTCGAGTCATCAGCTTCTACTTTCAAGGTTTTTCTTGACGATGATTTATTTAGATTGCATAGTTGTTTGTGAAGGAGCGGCGAAAAAACAGTAGACAGTGTGGTGTTTTTATTCCTTCGTGCTTTTTAGCAATCTGACTGAATCAGTGTAAGCCTCTGTGCAGAGTAATTAAGTTGGATGACCTTTTGGTTCGGCTAAAACATAGCAAATTATGTTTACGAAAAAGTTCGCAGTCGAACTAGTCGGGATCCTTCGTCGGTTGCGTGTTTTTGCTGAAAAGCTCGCACTGTTACGCTGATTGTTTTTTTCGTTCTCAGCTGTGCATATTGGATAGTTGTTTGGGGGGTTGGAATGTGTGGGGGAGCACTTGTCACTTGTCTACTTCTTTGGTTCACCATTGTAGTTCCTATTTATTGTTTTTAACCGTGTGTTTTTATGACACTGTGTATTCAGTCCAAAGAGGGTTTGTTTTGATATGTAATCCTAGACGACTGTTACTGATCTGCAATCTCGGATCATAGGGTGATGCAGGGCAAGATGGTGCACCAGGTGAAACAGGACCTGCGGTAAGATTTGCAATTCTGTCAAGTTATACAACTATGAATGGTTTTGAATATGATCGTGGGAATTAATAGAAAAACTACATGCCAATCAAAACGAAGATTGACCAAAAAGTTAAGTTATTACACTACCAGAAAGCTGCGAAAAAATCCACCAATAAGATCGCTCTATTGCCGATCCAATAAATTCTACTTTATTGAACCAGGTAACTGTCCAGAATAATTCCGCGCAATTTTCTGAGCGGTACGATTTGAAAGTCGCTTTTTATTTCCGGGCACAGAACAAGACCAATTTAATGTAGCACTCTCGCAAAAATTGCTCTTATTTCTTACTCTGGTACATTTGTAGCACAAAACAATCTTTGAAATATTGCAGCCGCGTCGCTTTTCTGAATATCAAAATCCGATATAAATGAATAAAGCACATGCCTCCAGCTCAAAATCGAATCTTGTTTTCTGGCCGCTGGCGTCCAAAAATAGACAATTTAGGTACAATTAAAAAGTACGATATTTGCAGATAATCCCTTCCCATGATTCAGTGATTTTGATCAAGTGTATTTTTCTGGTAAGCTAAATATTCTTCCCGTAGGAAGTTATTTTAATATATTACAAGTATTTGAATTGGCACTGTCTCAGGCGATTGCGTGATTTATTTAGTTACGTTCCGACTGCTGCTGGGTAACGTGTGCATATGGACACATGGCGGAAATATGCTCGTTAAACCTCGATACTAAAATGAAAGTCTTCGACTATCGACTAATCATAATCAAGACCCCAATGGGGTCGCGATTTCGAATTCCCTTGTTCGTCAGTCTGTCTGGTGGGCGACCAAGTTTGATTCATTGCGGATGAATGAGCGATGGATCACGACAGGAGTGATTTTTTACAACAAGAAAATGAAAATAGAAGGCCAAGCTGTTCGACGGACGGCTGTAAACGACCCGGATATTGTGCCATTGTATGGGAGGCAAGCTTGCTAGCCGTAAAAAGAGCGCAATCCCAGCACAACAGCTTTGTAAGTTGATTGAGTTTACGCATATACTTCTTCAGAAATGATAAGCAAAATTCCAGTCGGTGGAAATCGAACAATCAAGAAAGAGAAGAGAAGGAACTGAAGCCACAAGAAAAGTGTCAAAATGAGAGGACTGACTAGATATACTAGAAATACAATAATCGCAGATACCCCCTCGCTCTGCCACTGATGGGGCTTTTACTTTGGTACTCCCAACAAGAGTAGCCTTTGTTTTACCGAAATGTTGACTCAATCTTTTCTTCGAAGTCAAGTGCTACACGCAAAGAAGGGAGAAAAAGAATGGCGTGTGTTATACTTTTGCGTTGAAGAAAGAGTCGATTGCGTGACAAAGGACGTATTTCCGACGGTCGGCACGTCAAATTAATTCATACAGTCTGCCAAGCACGTTCTCAATATTTAATACTCAAATTTTGAAGTTGGTCGGCCTTCGTAGTACGGGAAAAAAGGAACATTGATTTTCCAATTTAGAATTTATATGCAGTACAATTAAATAGGCTACCTGTGCAGTTTTTTTTACTCTAGATTGCATGCACCAGACTCAGGCATGCATATTTAATGAGCTCGAATTGTTTTGTATGTGAACCCGCTCAAAACAGCATGAATTCGCTCAGAATCAAAGCAAAACTTGAACGGTTACTTCAAAGTATACACGGGCTTCAGACCTACATTCATGGTCAAAATTGTTGGGACGATTTCAAGTTTACCCCCTCCCCCCCATTCAATGTTGGTTAGTTGAGCATGGTTCGGCTTATGCTGCACCACGGGCCAACCTTGAATGGAGGGGAGGGGGAGGGACTTGAAAACAAGAAATATGAGACCCCCATAGGTTGTACGGATTTACATTTTGCTCCGGATGTGCGTAAGAGGAGCGTCCCAACGACTTTTGACCATGATTGTAGTCATACTTCTAAGGGCTTGTGAACGATTCTCGCTGCAACCACCGCATGTCAGATTACAGCATTTGTTACAGTTTTAGTCTTGACAGAAAAAAGACATCTGAATAAATCATTCAAGACTCCAAGTTCCGATTGCTCTGAGCGAATACGGTAGCCGAAACTGGCGACAGAAGCGTATTAAAACAATACTTTGAGGGAAAATGATCAGCATACAGATTTTCATACATTCTTGAAGTGATCGAGTTACAAGATACCGGCAGAATATATTTGTCACGGTGATTGTTCGATTTCCACTGACTAATCTTTGTTGCTTGTCCTTTCCTAATAAGTATCTGAGTTTAACACAAGACGGCGTCTGAAGCTCCCGATTTGCTTTCAAGCGCTGTTTCCTTTGCGGAGCCGTTTTTTCGGCACGCTTCCGTTCATGATGCTGTCGGTTATAACATGTTTGTCGTCTTTTCTCTGGACGTATTTGGCGCTGTTCGATTGTTTCACGATTTTGCCTTTCCCGTGCCTGTTCCTTCCTCTTTTGAAGACGAGCTTCAAGAGGCCGTTCTATTTCAAGTTTTCCAGTTTTCAAATTCATTTTCGTGAACGCAGTTACGTACAATTATTGCTTCGTTCAAACCTTTTTTTCCCCGAATGTCAGTGGCGGAGACGCTAATCGATAATTATTACGTCATTGCCTTAGGGACCTGGCCTAAAAGGACGTACGTAACACTGACTGACAAACATTAAATTTCGAGATGGTGACACGCTTGGAGTCTTCAAATAAGGCGATTTTGCTGCATTAGCGTCGTGATTATTACCCTCGCTTCGCTCGGGGATGGAGTAAAACAAACTGCGTAAACTAATTTAAACGCGGAGGCGCGCTATGTTGTGCTTGTCAACAATAGGCAGAACAACAGGTTCAGCGTGGCGGCCTATTTTTAAACCGCGCGCCGTTCCCTCCAGTCATCTTGATTTTTTACCGACCGAAGAATACATTTCTTGTTTCTTGTGGCACTGTAACGGCCTGTAAACAAGGCCTTTCTTGGTATACTATTTTGATGGCAGAGATTTAGTATTTATGAGTAATTCCAAACAAAATATATTGCAATTACAAAATGCAAATCATTTCACAGTTCGGTCAGTCCAATATTGACTCAATTCGGACTCAAATGAGGATGAAACTTCGATTAGCCTCAAATTAAAAGTTCTGGATTTGTAATAACAATAAACCGCAGTTTTGGAAGACTGGCCAGACCATACCCACTTGGCTGCGGATCATGGTCATAGAGAAACTCCGGAATATTGACAACGAGAACATGAAGATGAACCCGAATGACGGATAATATAAGCGCTTTTGCAACACGCCCACACAGCTTTATATGGCCAGTAAGATTAAATATTGTATGAAGTTATTTATTCTGACAAATAAAATAACATTTTCTATTTAATTGCTCCCATCTTTTTATCAAGCAGGAACCATTTTAAATAGCGACCGTCATCTTGCCGGTCAATTAATATTTCATTAAAATCTTCCATAGGAAGATCCCCATAGTGCGCCCCCGCGTTTAACATCACAGTAGTTTTGATATGATATATATATATATATATATATATATATATATATATATATATATATATATATATATATATATACAGTCAATCCCGAAAAGGTTGTCCAGTTGAAATATATATTTAGGCAAATATATCTATCACGTGACCACTGAGAAACACCGTATAAAGCGTCAGCATGTTTATATACTGTTATGGTTGCTAGTCATTACAATGGTAAAACCAAGAGCATTTGGAGTATTTCCAGTTTAAAACACGATAGTTTTAGGTGGTCACATGACAGATATATTTGTATATTTATATATTTAGACTGGACATCCTTTTCGGGATTGACTGTATATATATATATATATATATATATATATATATATATATATATATATATATATATATATATATATATATATATATATATATATATATATATATATATGATATATTTATATATATATATGAACTGCGGATAGGAATGAATTGTGAATTTGATCATCGCGAGTGAAGCAACTTAAGAAGTTGCAATAAGCCCGGAAACCCGGGAAGAAAAAGAACTTTATGACCGGGCTTTATGACAATAACTTTGTTGCGTACGTTTTGGTCAGCCCCTGCGCAGCATGTTGAATCAGGATCCAACAATGTTGCATGAAATTTTGTATTCTTCCTTCCAGAGCTTTAAGCACCGATTTAGTTATGTTAGTTCAACATTTCATGTGCCGAAATCGGGCCATCGTCCCTTCTTTGCGAAAAACAGCAAGCGTTGCAGACCATTATTTAAACAAGACTCTCCGCTGTGGCTTTGCTTCTCCTGGTAATTGAATTTGCAAATGACGATGCACCGCTGCGGGCGAGGAGTTGAAATGTGAGTGGTACACATTTCTTCAGGGACCCTACCACAGCAGTGTACGAATGTGTGCTTGAGCAGATTCGAGATAATTCTTTCTTTTCTTGAATCGAGAAGTGGCACACGCCATCTTTTGGGTTCATTATAAATAGGATGGGGTGACTGGTGACTTTTTGGCCGAGCAAATGACGGAAGATGTGAGCGATAGAGTTGTGCGTCACCGGCTGTCTTTCTTGTTTTAGCTTGGGTCAGTTCAGCCTCTAACTTACCAAACTTATTCCCTGTTTGCTGTAACATTTGCTCTAATTAGCGTCCAGGCTCGCGCAGACAACAACGAGCAACGAACATCTAAACAGTTGCTATCTGAAATAGATAAATAGAATGACTTCATTTATTTATAAAGTAACTTACTTGTTGATACTGCATTTAAACGAGGGTAATGAATGGCCCATAAGTCCCGTCTTTGGACCCTCCGATCCTTCTCCCACGACATTCACGGATCCACAGAACACCAACAATAACAACAGCCAAAGTCCTCCAACTTTAGCAGTCATTTGCCCCATCGAAATTGGTCGCAAACCAGACAAATTATATATTAAATTGAAGAGAATTTACCGCTCTATCCAAATGTTGCGGTAAAAATGCGATCCAAGCATGCGTAAAAGAGTACGGCCCCATTCTTCCTCGACGACCATGACATTGACCTCGGGCGCTCTGTTAAATATTGCAAAATCCGACTCAGAAAATTGGATTTTGCCCCATTAAATTTGAGATTATGATAGATCATAACACCTTTTCTGGTAGCTTTAATATCCTTCTACATGAATTTGATGGTAAAGATATTCTCAGTTAAATAGTTTCTGAGTAATGGAGTAAAATGTCTCAAATTTTGCGCATTCTTGAGTCAGACATCGGTGGGGGCGTGGTCACCGGAACTTGATATAGGCTTTTGTTACCAGTAAGTTTGATGTGCTAATGAATACAACTACAGAATTGTACGAACAATCTGATATCCACAATTTTGAGGAGTTGTGTGTAGAACCGAACGAAGCAGCTTGGGTTGGAAAGGCAAGCAAATGCAAGTGTTGAGTGAAGCATTTTCTTGCTTTGTATTACAATTAATTTATGTTGTTGCTGTTGCCACATATTGGGTGGTTGCCATGAAGATGAGATAGCGAGGAGGACAGGTTTCAAAGTTGGGATATGCTTGAGAAAGGAGTGGTAATGGGTAGTGTTGCTTTGAGCTTTAACACATATGAGAGAAGATCGAAGGCGTGCGAAACGAAACCGTGAGCTTAGTAGAGTGCTTTCGCGCACGTGTTGTACACAGCAGGAAAGGCGCACACGAACTTCAGTTGTTTACCAAAGGATTTAAAGGGACCAATTACCCAATCATATGTTGTCAGCTTACTTGTAGGTATTAATACTATTGACGACAAATGAGCTTCGTGAACGCGCTGTTAGACATCGTATTGGCACGTAGCACAGGAAAAGTGCAGGGCTTTATTGCTCAAAGCGAGATCAACCAACGACCGCTTCTTCTTGAAGAATATCACAGCTGTGAAACAACAACGCCATTTCTGCAAATAGTGGATTCATTTCAAGGCAGTGAGTCAAGCTATGGCGACAAAAACACGTAGCAAACTAAAACGCAAAAACCAAATAACAGTGACATTCTGCTGCTTTAATTGTATCCGAGCAAACAATACAGAGTAAAAGAACACAAAATACCTTTAAGTTAAACGGTTGGACAAAAGCAAAGCTGCTTCCCGTGTGTCGTCACTCAAGATTCTCCTTTGTTTAGATTGTGTCTTCTCGTTCTCAAGGTTCTAGACACCTGCTTCATTGTGCATTTCTGTACATTGCAAAATTATGCAGTTGTACAGTTTCATAGCTTATTGTTTCACTGATTTCAAAACATCGTTCATGTTTGGGCTCATGGCAGTATTCATGGCAGAAAATAACGTCACTTATGTGCGCCCCAACCAATCAGAGTGTGCTATTTCGCGACCCCGACAAAAACCTTCCCATTTTAATACTTGGTCCGCCTTCGGCAGGCCAAGTAATAAACATACACAGTCTTTAATGCTACGCTCAGCGGTTACGCTCAGTATAAAACATAGTTGCAAAATATCTTTAGATGCAATAACCTTGTCATCGCTAGTTGCTCTTTCTATTGTACACAAGTAATTGTTTTTTTCGTCTCAGGGCGAACCTGGGTCACCTGGCCCTCAGGGCAACCAAGGGGAGAGAGGCGCAACCGTAAGTAGTAAAACTGGTCACATTTGATTTGATTGTAAAAAAAAATTAACTGAAATTTTCTACTAGGGTCCCATTGGTCCCCAAGGATCTCCAGGAGAAAAGGGTTCGGTGGTATGTATCCTGCAACTAATTTGGTAAAAACAATTGATACTGCATGTTCCTTTTTTTCTTTCTTTTTAACCATCGAACCTGTGGGGGACATTCTTTGGGTTTTCAAAAATAATAAATAGTTCGCGGATATTTCTAGAAAGCTGATTGTTTTCAATAGCTGTTCATCAAATATTTTCTTTTCTTTTCTTCACTTTTCAAATATTGTATCAATATATATTTATGAATTACAAGCTACCGACGGCCGTCATTTCGAATAAAACTACCGATCCCTCGCAGAACCCTTAATTGGCCACAATTCTCCAAATGGTGCTATATTGTAAAAAATGATAGACTATGTACTAAAAGTAAAATAGAACAAAATATCCTAATAAAACAAAAACCCAAGGGGAGGTAGGGTTTTCATATTAAAGTCCCCCTCCTCATACATTTGCGTGCACAACCGAGGATTATAGTTTATTTCAAGAGTCAGTATCAAACCTAGTTAGAAACCAAAGTTAAGCCACAAAAGAATAGCCACAGATAGAATATGTAGGCTACATTTCCAACTTTAAACAAATTTAAATGAGAATCAATGATTTGGGTAACTGAGGAAATTGAGGAGGAAAGCAGTACGATAAAAGTACGATAAAGGGAGTAGTGATTATTCTTGCTAGTATTAATATCTCGTACGCAGCGAGATAAGATGGTACATAATTCATCTGATATGCCGTGTACTGTGTTGTACATATCATCATTGTGGTACACGCCCAAATGATACAAGCACGAATAATAACCCTCCGGCCAGTAGCGTAGCACAGCTATGGATACACTCGTCTTTAAAGTCCCGAGGTTATAAGTGACAAGTATCACGATACATATAATACGTTTTCTTGACAAAAACGTATTTGATATATACATCTTATTCGATGATTTAGCGCGTAATACGGGCCGGTATTTTACGAGTTGCTCGTATTTTTTCGAACCCCGCCACGGGGCGAGGAAAAATGCGAGTAACGAGTAAAATGCCGGCCCGTATTACGCGCTAAACCATCGAATGAGGGATTTATTATATGACTGTGACGTAGTTTTACCTTTATATAAAATATATTTCAGCAAACATAAAACAGAGACTTCGAGCAAAACTGTTTTCATTCAATCCCAGGCAAAATGTGCGCACACTCATTTTATACACAAAGATTCACTTACAGCTTCCAATCCGGTCATCGATTTAAAAATCTTGACAGAGAAAATTAAAGAAGTTATGCCACCAAATGATCGAAGTTCAATTCAGATTAAATGTGCTGAGATAAATGCGCTGGAGACTAAAATGCTTGCTTCGACAGAATAAATATTCAGCGAACAAAGGTGCTTCGAGCGGTGAAATCGATCACTTCGCTTAAACTTTTAATCATTTTTGTTCTTCAATGGCAAGCAGCTTTGTACTCAAAACAGGTTTTTATTTTCTCGGAGTAGTTAAGGAATAAACACAAGAACAGAACCAGCGAATGTGTACGTTGAAGAATCTGAAACTTTCATAACACAACTAGGATTTTTACCGCCGACACGTTGTCAAGTTATAGATTATTAACAACTCACCGATTTCCTGCCTGGTTGTAGACAGTTTAAGACCCCTTCCAGCAAAGGAACCACTCAAAACAGTGTTTGTACACGGCGAAAATCATTTTGCAGTGTTTACAGTGACGGCATCGTGCGGAAAACTTTACGGAGTCAGAACTGCCGTTTGTCCATGGCGATTGTTCGCTTTCCACCAACTGAACTGTGCTTTCCCTTCCTTGAAAAAATTATCCAGTAACAGTTTCTTTCGATGGAAGAGTCTTGTAGGCTGAAAAGTCATAGACTTTTGTTGCCCCGTTTTACCTTGCACTCAGAAAAATATTTGATTCATTTGTGATGGGCGCGCGTCTAAACCGGTCAAACCGGTATTTTACAGTGTGATACGGATTTGAAGCGTGTAATACGCTCCCGTACCGGCACTCTGTTGCGACCTTATATGGTAAAACTACGTCACAGTCATATTCATGTTATTTTAATTAAAGTGACGGTTATAAGCTGCGCGGGGACTTTGGAGCGAGTTTTATCAAGATTAACTATAATTATCTTGTTTCCCATAAAAAACAGGGTCCCACTGGAAGACAAGGATCGCAAGGATCTTCTGGACTGAATGGTCTTAAAGTGAGTACCTACGGCCTTCGTTCAATGGTGTGCAAAAGGCGTTGAACATTTATCTGGCACTGCAATTGCCGTGAACGTGAGGGGTGAAGTATTTCCAAAACAATGATATATTCGAAAAGGTCATTGAAATCTGATAGACTAAGATATATTTATTTATTTATTTATTTGTTTGTTTGTTTGTTTATTTATTTATTTATTTATTTATTTATTTATTTGTTTGTTTGTTTGTTTGTTTATTTGTTTATTTATTTATTTATTTATTTATTTATTTATTTATTTATTTATTTATTTATTTATTTATTTATTTATTTATTTATTTATTTATTTATTTATTTATTTATTTATTTATTTATTTATTTATTTATTTATTTATTACATGGCACTGATACTACGCACGCTACGATTGGTTAATTTACCGGTCCATACTTTCCTGTACGGACCGCAAATTGATTTTACGCACGTTCTGATTAGTCAATTTTACCGGTCCATAACTTACTGTACGGACCGCAAAATCAGTTTGCACATGTGGATCGCAAATGATTACTCGAAAAGTTGCTAAACGTTTGTCATAAAAGGCCCAGAAGTGCAATGGGAAGTTTAAACGTTCCGGATACTCACTGTTAAGTTATGATGATCGGGGAAAGCTTACAATCTGGGAAAATTACCGTTACGAAGAAGGAAAACATCCGAGGAAAATATTGCTTGAGACCTCAGCCGTCATTGACAACAAACGCTGCAGAGTATGGAGGGTTGTTTCACCTCTGTGTTAAAATTTGCACACTTGCCAGAAAGAAAGTGGAAAGCGAACAATCACCGTGAACAGTTATGACTAAAACCGTGCAAGAATCAAGTTTTGCAGACATGTTTGCTCGTCATGGCGCACTGTGAAGACTGTAAATAAATTTTTCACAATGCACGAGAACTCTGTATTTCGAAATCACTGACTGGGACGAAAACGCCTTGGTGATTTGAGGACGTTTATTTTGCTGGAAGAAACCTAAACGCTCCACGAGGAGGCAGGAAAATTAAGCGGTGAGTTTTGAATAATATAACTTTCAACGATGTGTCGGTCGCAGTTTGTGATGAAATGATTTTCTTTTAGTGCCATTTTGCCTTCTACATTATTGTAAGTGTAAGAAACTTATTCAAAAGAATATAAAATACTCTGAGTTACAAAGCAGTTTCTTCTGGAAAGATATAAGACTGCAGTTTTTTTAAATCTTTAGTGAGCGAGCAAGGGCGAGTTCGAGTCGTTCACCGAATAAAGTTCACTGCAGTGTCGTTGTTTGACACACGCTATCGGCCATTTCATTCAGCTCAGAACAAATTAGTATTTATCTAGGCAGTTGGTTCGACAGACGCTTATTTTCTTTCAAGATTTTCAAATCGGTAGAATTGTAAGCTGTTAACTGAATTTGTTGTGAAAACAAACGTGCGTAATTCCATGCCTGATCGCGATTGATGTTGTTGAATGAACGAGACGAGTACTCGTTGGGGCCTTGTTTTGTGTTTGCCGAAAGATCTAAAGCCATTTTTACAATAACACGTCAGTTTCTCGCTTTGTGATTGGCTAATTTTCATTATCAATAAGAAGACAGACACATAAAATCGAGTGCTGACGACAGTGATTTGGACGAAGAAGGTGAATTCAGCTTCAATTTTACCTCAGTTCTTGCAAAAGCGACATTCGGCATTTGAAGTACAGAACCAAAAGTGTTCAGAGGCGAATTTCCTTGAGCTTTGTCTTGAAATTGTCGAGAAAACCGCAGCAGAAAAGCGTCTAGTTTCATTTCTTTCCAACTTCTTTGACAAAGTTTTATTTTGCACGCGCGAAATGCTCACGTCAAACTGTCACTTTTTGACCAATGAAATGTCTTGAATTTTAACCTCGACCAATTAGAAAGCGGGAAAAGTTGTTGACAACATTTCGGTCAAATCGAACAAAATCCAGTTTTCTTGTGTGTTTTCCCCGCGTCGTCGCTTGAGTTTTGTTATTGTAAAAAACAAACTGACGCCGTCAATTTGTTAAATAATAAATATCTTATTAACCTCGTTTGCTTGGTCCGTACTGTAAGTTATGGATCCTCGAAAAAAACTCGGTCCATAACTTAACTATACGGACCGCGTGCTCGGTTAATAAGATCTATATATATATGAATGAGAAAGTTTGTGTTTACACAAACGTTCTCATTCTCCCAAACTCACTCGAGTGTTTGCATCAGGCAATGTAAACACGGCAAGCGTTTTATATTTCTTTTATAAAATAAACGACAGCAATACTACCGCAAAAACGACCGTTTAACGTGATTATCAAAGTCGAGATTCTCAACACACAAACTGAAACCAATCACAGATCGTTGTGCAGAGAGGACAAGACAAAGTTTTCAAATCTTCAAACTACGAACTTACGAATGCTTGGAGAAGTGAATAATCAAAAGATCATTCCATCAATGAGTCTCAAACTGAACTTCCCTCGTCTCTGTTGGCGTCAACCTCGTTCCCAGGCTCTTTCGTCTCCCGGGCCACGCCCCCGAAGAAAGACCCTGGTTCAGGCTGGTCACGTGCATCGCTAACAAAAATAAATTGCTGGGAGGGGTCCCTTTATTAAATAAATTTGTCGTGCTGTGCGTTTGTCGAAATCTAAACGAGGCTGGAACAAACGACACATCCGCCATGTTCTTTAGCAGTCTTCATTACGCTATTGTTAATAGCAGCTACTGGAACAAAATTCTCAAGCCGAAACAAGTTAAGTGCTTGGAAGCAATTTATTCTGGAAGAGAAACTGTCGCTGTGCTGCCAACGGGATACGGAAAGTCTATAATTTTTCATCTCCTTCCAGAACTTTTGTTCGACAAAATTAATTTTTGCGTTGTTCTTTCACAGAAAGGCAAAGCCTACAGCAACTTGACTGGTTGCTAGAAGCCGCGTAAACTTTTTTCGGGGTCACAGAGTGTAGCATTTGCCCTCCCAAGTTGAACCTGATTTCGTACTGTGACACACACGCGAGAGGTGTTAAACACGAGGGCGCTTCCCAGGGAAGCGCAGAGCCACTTGTTAATCAACAGCGACCAACAACTCCTAATTAGTAAAACGCCAAAATTTTCCAAATTTTGTTTTTCCTTGTACTTGAATACCACGCAAAACAAGATGTTGCCTCACGAATTTTCCATCACATAAACATTCATTTTGAGTGCAATTTGAGTAAAATCCAAGAATAATCTTCAAAGCAAGAAGTTAAATATTCTTGGTGCGCAGCCATGCGTCGCATTAGACCGCGAAATTCAAAATGTATTTTGGCAGCCAAAAGCAAAGTATCGTTTTAGAACTCCACATTGAAGTTACCCGCATGTCTTTACGTTTAGGTATACTTTTAGTCGCCAAGCTGCAGAGAAATTGTATTATGAACGCTGCAGGCGCACGTGCGATTCAGCAAACATTATGCAAATTTGGTGTCGAAAGCGGCGAGGCCAAAATGTTTCGTTCCCTAGTGGACAGAGTAGAGCAAATTTTCGACTTAACGGCCCCTCCCTCGGTTTCTTTTTTTGCAACCGGCCAGATTCTGGCCGACACGTGACCAGCCTGAACCAGGGTCTTTCTTCGGGGGCGTGGCCCGGGAGACGAAAGAGCCTGGGAACGAGGTTGTGTTGGCGTTTCCGTTGTATCCAGAGCAGAGCTGTCTTAAACCGGCCGAGCAGCTACTGAAGCTTCTACCGTGCCAATTGAAGTGAGTGATGTGAACTGCACTAAATGTAAACGCAACCTTTGGGAAGCTACTTCTCTATGATTACTTTCTGCTCCACTTGTCCGAGGTCTCGTCCAGAACTGATTTTGGTGTGGTACAAGTAGATGACCTTTCACAAAATGTTTTAAGAAATCACGTCGATTTTTCGCCGGACTGAGTTAAATGTTTTGTAATCACGTATGTACGCACTGTACTTTGTAATTAGTTTACGTTTTTTGTTTACACGTATTCCTGAATGGGACTGAGTTTTGATGAACCGATACTTACTGTATTTATTCGCGTTTGTGGTGTATTAAAGAGGTACCGCATTCATCAGTGAATTGTACTCAGTGGGTCACGAGCAAACGAGATCACAACTGATTGTACCGAATGCTCTGTAAATTATCGTTCGGTTTTCAGTGTTCAGTGTTCAACTTTAAGTTGCCTGTTGCTAGTTCAACAATTCAGTGGACTTATCCTTTCCGCTGTTATTTCAAATAAACTTGAGTGTCAACTATTTCTGCCCAGCGCTAAATAATCTTTCATCAATCATTCCTTCTGCCACAACCGCCGTTGTCATTTCTTTGCTAGAGGCTTATAATTTCTTGTTTTTCTCATAAACTCAGGTCAAATGAAGAATCGGGAACTTCACTAAAATCGAGCAGTCCAAAAATTTGTCCCACTGCGCAACCTCAGAGCAATATAATACACTTTCCGTGTTACATAGCCTCATGTAAACACGGTTGAGAACCAATCAGAGCGCATACATACTACAAAACTACAATACAGGCGTTTTACGTCGATCCGCGCGAAGGATTTAGACAAAAGTAATAACCCCTTTATATTCTAAATGAAGAACTAATAGTTTGTCGCCTTAAGGTATCAGAATACCTTGTATTTTTTCAGATACATTAAAGGTGGAAACGGGAATCCAAACTTTGTCAGTTTTATTACAATTATTTTTTCAGATACTCAATGAAGTTGACTAAAATACTGGTTCAGCGAATTTTGATTTAAAGTATCATCCCTGGTAAAAAAAATAACCTGCTTGCGACTACGTAGCGCGAACTCTTAGAAGGAAACACTGTTAAAGGGGTACTTTGACCAAAATCGGACCACTTTGAAATACTATTTTTAACCACTTTAAATGAAAGTGTATGGTATGAATAGCAAAATGTCCCAAAAAATTTTTTTTCAGATGTAAGACTCCCGAGATATATTAATTCAAAGGAGGCTAAAACGCCTGTCCGCCATGTTGGCCGTGAATAAATATTTCGGGCCAGCGGTTTACCACTCTGACGTCATCTTACCAACGAGACACGGACTTCACACACATTTCTTTGCAAATGTCTTCGAGTGAGAGCGAACTTTCATTGATAATTTCTTCGAATTCTTCTATTTTATCGACTCACGAGTCATTATTAGATGTTTGACATGTACATTCAAATGTTGAAGGCAGTACGTTTGCGTACGACGACAGTCTTTGAACCAGCTGCCACGAAAGAAGAACTAGCGGTGTGCGTCGAGCAAGTCACAGTCGAAGAAGAACAAGAAGCCGAATTCAAGAAAAGATTCAGCCGAGAAGTAAATTTTGGAACGTGGTAAGACCATTATTAATGTCGCTTGAGAACTCGGAAATTTACGAAGACGGTAGCGCTCAAATTACTGCAAAATCAACCTGAACTTTTCGATTCTGTCAAAACATTTCATTTCTATTAAAACATCGAAGAACTAGCGCCGTACGTCGAGCACGTCACGGTCGAAGAAGAAGCCGAATTCAAGAAAAGATTCAGCCGAGAAGTAAATTTTGGAACGTGGTAAGACCATTATTAATTTTAACACACTTCAGAATTCGGAAATTTACGAAGTCAGTAGCACACAAACTACTGCAAAATCAACATGAACTTGAAGGATCTAGTAAATGCATGGGTTTTAATGTAAAGTGAAATTCATAGATTGTATACAATGCCACTATTTTGAATAAATACAATTACGTTGATTTGACATGCCGACTGTTGTGTGATTCCGCCCGGCGTTGTGTGTATATGAAAAGCCGCCGTCTAGCTAACTTGACCGTTTTATTAAGCTACAACAATCACACTGAAACACCGCCTTTTTTTATTCACTAACGCTTGTAATAGTATGGTTTTTAGTTGCATCAGTCCGAAAAATGCTTCAAATTTACTCGAATGGACTCATAACAAGTTGTCACGCCGCCACAGCGTGCGATGTGCGATGAAAACGAAAGTCCAGTTCTTGCAATTTCTGCTAAACGAAACATCTAAGAAAGCAATTTGATGACAGTTTGCAAATTGTGGGACTCTTAAACTGCGCAAACATCGAAAAAATTCCCTCGTCAAGACTTACGACGATCTCTTACACTTTCGCCTCGATCTTTAGTTGCTCTCCAAATTGTGGGGACTGATCCTGGAATCAGTCTGGTGGAGAAAACCTTCTTGGTGGAGCCTTGAAAAACAGCTCTCTTCGAAATACTTCGAGCAGACAGAGAAGCGATCACCAGGATTGAAGTTCTTGCGATGAAGTAGCACAAACCTTACGCGTTCTTCCACATCGCATACAGCGCTTGTTGAGCGAAATGTGAAGGGAAATGTCCTCTTTCGGGTTGGACTTGCTGTCGCAGCCCTGCACTACACACCTACCTGGCATGTTGTGCAGTTTTGTTTGAAAATTCCAAATTCTACTTCGATTTCAATCAAGAATTACACGCGCTCTTCTGCAAAACTTCATACTTCCCCTATAGTTGTGATACTTTACGTTGGTAAGATGACGTCACGCCGGTCTCTCCAATCCCCACTCGGAATTATCGATTTATTCACGGCTCAAGAAAAACAGAGGTCAAAAAGTGGCACTTCCAAAAATAATTTCGACAAACGGTTTGGTAGGATTGTTAATGGTGTGCTAAAGATTGTTTTTGACTGTTTTTAATTGAATTTAAGTGATGGTCCGATTTTTGGTCAAAGTACCCCTTTAAATTATACATTTTCTGAAAGCTTAATGACAGCAGATCACAACACAAGGCTAACTAAAATAACTTAAATTAATCTCTTTGAGATATATCCATCTTTTAAGAAAATGATAGCAAAGCTTGGTAGAGCTTGGTAAAGATGGCTCTGCTGGACCAAAGGGTCAACAGGTCAGTTTGTGCAAGAGTTTACTTAATGCCATCCGCTAACAAATTGTTTTTCAGATGTTTTCAGTGCTTTCTTTAAAACACTAACTTTTCCAGCTTCTAAGTAGAGGATAACATATTCTGGACATTCACAGACTTGCACTGAACTGTTCGGTCTTGTAAAACTTTTATAAACGTTGCTTATAAAAATGCTATAGCATTTTATTAGAAAATCACTTGCAATCTGCGACGTGCAAATTAACTTCTCAATGCTTTTTGAAATCCGTAGCGTAACAGGTAAATGTACTAGTTAGAGAGCGTACTATTTGTGCGATATAGTAAGAGGTTACTGTCTCTTTATTCGTGGTTTGTGCAGCTATTCATGAGTTTTTCCTCGTGCAATTTGTAGGGTCAGCTTGGTAAAGATGGCTCTGCTGGACCAAAGGGTCAACAGGTCAGTTTGTGCAAGAGTTTACTTAACGATTCTAATTATAAAACATTTGAATTTGTACTAGAAATAAGATGACCCCAGAAATCCCCTCGCCCTGTAGGTGCTGGGTTTTCGGAATCGGGATTCTTGTCTATTTTCCGTTAGAAGATTATTAATCGGTTACAAACCACACGGAGGCTGCTTGGCGGTTGTAGCGAGATGTCATTTTAAATCTTGAAAGATAAAACAAATTTAGTCATTAAAGGTAATGTTACACGAGACAATTTTTGCGCAAAAAATCGTCGTTAAAGATCGCCTCGTTTTACACCTTTTGTTGTTCATTAGCGCAAAATACGCATTCATTTACGTCTATCGACGAGCAATGACGCGAATACACGTTCATTTACGCCACGGTGCATTCATTTGAGAAAATACCACTTTCAATAACGATTTTTGCATAATCTGACGCGTTCAATTGCATTTTCGGGCAATCATTAGCGTCTTTGGTCATTCATTGGCAAACAACAAACTTTCATTTGCGTGATCATCCATATCATTAGCACCAATCGAATAGTCAAGTGCGCGAATAGGCAAACATTTTAACGATAATCATGTTCATTAACATTTTTAAACGTAAACAGGCATACAATAGCATTTCTGGGCAACTATTGGCGAGTGAATGACAATCATTAACGCGGTCATACAATCAATTGCACATTTTCAAAATTTCATTAAACAAAATGTATTTTCAATAAGAAAGAATGTTTTTTCGTCTCTTTTGCGAAGGGTTTCATCAGTTACTAGCTTTCAATTGCTTTGCCATTTAGACACCGTGGCAAGTAGGTTTGCATAAAGCGATACCACTGTGCACATTTACCGGCAGATATTGCGGCGACGTTTTGTTCCAACGCTTCTAGCAGCAACTGAGTGCGGTAAACCCCCAAAGCAATCCCTTGATCTCTTGCTTCGTTTCTGTTATCCATCCGCTCTTGCACTTCTGGGCGAGAAATAACTGCCTAAATGGCTGCTTTCAGCGCGCTAATCGCCTGCTCTACAATATTGAAATGAAATGGGCTGTAGGGTGGTAGCATTTTCAGCTCCGTGTTAGGTCCGGGTGGTTTGGACGGCATTGTGCCGGAGCCCCATTGTAAATGAGTACCACTAGCTCGTCAGGGTCGAGGTTCAACCTTGCTTGCGTTAGGAAGTCACTAAATCTCTCGGAATTCATCCCACCGATGATGGCGGAGTGAAACACAAGGCCATTGATACGTCAGATAGCCATTGCGACCGTCACGTTCCGCCCTCGGCTCTGTCTGCACACTTGCCTGTACGCCCGCTCGCCTTGCCTTGCTCTTCTCTGGCTTCTTGAGGTCCAGATATTGTATCCGCGTTCATCAACAAAAACAGAGTGCCGAACTACACCACGGTTCATAAACCAAATGGCGTACGCCGTCCTCTTCTCAAGCACGTCGGGTCTGTTTCGCTCAGCTGGGAGGGGTCGGGCCAGTTTAACGCGGAAAAGCATGACGTCCAGAGTCCTCGCGACGGTGTGGTCATGTATGAATAGCTTGTCTGGCAGCCGTCTCCCTAGCTCTCTGTTTATCTGCCACAATTAAAGTGAGCAGACTGTTGTCGTTTATTATTTCGCGAAGGCAATTCCGCATCTCTTCGTCAACTCGGACGTTATTTAGGCCGCCCCGTGGTCTTTCCTGGATTCTTCCCTCTCGTATGTATCTCCCTACTGTAGACCTTGCTGTGGATCTGTTCACCCCAAGTGTATCCGCTACCAACAGGTAATCCTCTGCATCGTTCTCGAAAGCTCGCACTATTCTCTGACGGTGCTCTAAGGGTATTCTGTTTCTTGGTGGCATATCTAGGGTTGTCTTAAAAATCTCAATACATGTACATGTATTGGCGCTTGACAAACGGAATACGTACATGTACAGGTAGAAAATGAACTGTACAGAGCAATATATAGGCATTTTGTTTAAAAATAGCTGCGTAACCTTCGGCTTATCCTTGTGAAAATAATCCATAGAACTATCCAGACATATTTCCTGGGAAAAAACACTATTTCTTATTGAAAATACATTTTTGTTTAATGAATTTCGAAAATGTGCAATTGAATGTATGACCGCGTTAATGATTGTCATGCACGCGCCAATGGTTGCCCAGAAATGCTATTGTATGCCTGTTTACGTTTAAAAATGTTAATGAACATGATTATCGTTAAAATGTTTGCCTATTCGCGCACTTGATTATTCGATTGGTGCTAATGATATGGATGATTACGCAAATGAAAGTTTGTTGTTTGCCAATGAATGACCAAAGACGCTAATGATTGCCCGAAAATGCAATTGAACGCGTCAGATTATGCAAAATCGTTATTGAAAGTGATATTTTCTCAAATGAATGTACCATGGTGTAAATGAGCGTGTCTTCGTGTTATTAATCGTCGATAGATTAATAAATGAATGCGTATTTTGCGCTAATGAACAGCAAAAGGTGTACAACACCTGATAACAAAAAGTCCGATCGGTGCTAAGCGACCAAAGCCGGCCACTCATAAATTCTAATATAAATGTTTGTAGAACGAGGCAATGATAAACACCTGACCGTTTTGTTATGGAAAGTAGTGGTCGCTTGGCCGTATCCTCTGCTTTAGTCTTCAGAAAGCAAGAGCATTTCAATCCGGTTATATTTTATCTTCGATTACAGTGTGCCAACAAACATGGAGAAAGCATATCAAAAAATATGCCGTCCAATATAACACGGTTTCGGATGACACAAACCCTGACGGGAAAAGCTATCTTGCACGAATACACATTGAAAATAGCTTCGAATATTACAGAATTTGTCACAATATAATCCTCTGGGGCAACAAGCCAGAAAACATACGGTGACTGTTGTATGACAACAGCGTTTCAATTAGTATACTGTACGTCAACTGTAATTATTAAGAACACACCTGTTCCTGAAAGTCGTAGTTTTAGTTCTCTTCCAGCAAATGAAACAAAACCCTAAACATTATTGCCTATGTCTTTAGTTATTACGAAATAAAGAGCATTCCTTATGCAGTACGAAAAGCCCAATGGCCATTACATTTAGCTAAAACTCAAAACAGTGAATTTGCCAAGGTGACTGAATTTTGCTTATCCTTTCTGAAGAAGTATCTGAATCAGCGCAATATTGGCTCGTAAAAGCGGGAAACTCCATTAGCGTCTCTATTATTACAATCAGAACAAATACGAAGCAATAAGTTATATGTTTTGTTTGACTATTTTGTCTCTTTAGGGTCCACCAGGATCAGATGGACGGAAAGGGCCCACCGGAGTTGGGGGAAATAAGGTTAATATTCTAGAAATGCTAGTTTTCAAATATGCAGTTGTAGTGTATGCCGGTGTAAAAGTCTTTTTTGAAATATAAATTCTTAAAATATACATGGTGACAATATAGATGTGTAATTACATCGAGCTGGGACTCTTTGGTGTTACCACCCAAGTACATTTTTTGCAATAAAGTCATACAATTCATATATTTTTCGTCATACAATTGACAAAATTGCTCGTTCGATTTGTTTGATTCGATGAGTTTGTTTGCTAAACAGTGACAGTTTACTCATCCCTCTTGTTTAGAAACATTTGAACTGAAAATTTGAAAATTTTACAAGTGCAGACATTTGAGAAATGCGAATATGAGCATTGTCAGAGCGTACCCATCAACACGTTTGATAATCGATACATGTTAGTGTGAATAGCTAATTAGATCAATCTGTTTCCTATTTTTACCAAACTATTTTTTCAAATTGTTTGCGATATTTTAATTAACAAAGAAACCAGCTTCAAGCGTGCTCCGTTCAGAAATAAAGCACGCAGCAAGTGACGAGAGCACGAAAGAAGTGTAGGAAGAAACGCGAGCCGAAGGCGAGCGTTTTTCCCCACTTCTTGAGTGCTATCGGCACTTGCTAAGTGCTTTATTTCTGAACGGAGCACGCTTGAAGCTGGTTTATTTGTTTTATAACATAGAACTTCAAAACTTTCACAATAAAGCTGTCTTTATTTATCAAAAATGTTGGAATGCTAACAGCTATGAAAAAATAGATTCTCCTAAACGTCTCGGCGGTCCGAATTGCCAAGTCGGTACAGTTTCGCTTTTCAACCAGGCCGTCTGTTCTATAAAATTAGACAACATCTCACAGTAAAGAACTATATTTTCCCGTAGAACATTGGACTACAAGTACATGAAATTATACAGTCGGCTAGTGCATAAAATGCAAATTTGAAGGGGTGTCTAGAAAACTCAGACCTCAGACCTCAGATCTGGAAAACTCAGACCCCCCAAAATACGCTAAACGATTCGACCATTCCTTCTCGTAATTACTTTAATCGGAAGCTGCTCGAGCGAGACATCAAACAATGCGGTATTTTTAGCCATTTTGCAAACATTCGGCAGGGTCTGAGTTTTCCACATCTGGAAAACTCAGACCCTGCCGAATGTTTGCGAAATGGCTAAAAAATACCGCATTGTTTGATATCTCGCTCGAGCAGCTTCCGATTAAAGTAATTACGAGAAGGAATGGTCGAATCGTTTAGCGTATTTTGGGGGGTCTGAGTTTTCCAGATGTGGAAAACTCAGACCCTGCCGAATGTTTGCGAAATGGCTAAAACTACCGCATTGTTTGATGTCTCGCTCGAGCAGCTTCCGATTAAAGTAATTACGAGAAGGAATGGTCGAATCGTTTAGCGTATTTTGGGGGGTCTGAGTTTTCCAGATCTGAGGTCTGAGGTCTGAGTTTTCTAGACACCCAAATTTGAAGGGAATCAACAAATGCTCCAACGGCCGACTCGAAAATTGTGTGAATGAAAACTTACCGATTTCTTGACTCTACCTCGTAGTACAATCATTTGAAGTCCGTCCGAAAATTCTTCAATCCTTTTTTTCAGTCGCATCGTCGGAAATTCTTTCCCATGCATCACTACAAACACGTCTGTTTGTCTGTCTTCACCGCTCATGTTCAGTGATTGCTCACGGCTGATCTTCTTCAACTGAATGATTTGCTCTCTCCTTCCTTGTTGAAGAAATCAACTTCATTCAAACAACCCACTGATGTAATTGTGACTCCCAAATATGCTGTACTTAGGGACAGTGCTTAAACCGAGTCGCTTTCCACGACGCTGACAAGAAACTTGCCGTTCTTCGACATAGATTTTCCCTCTCCAAACTGTTGAAGTGCTTTTTGATGAGGTCACGTTCTTTACCGATTCACGGTGAACCGTACTAGCCGGTGTCTTCACTTAAAGCCAAATTTTATCTCGAAGTTGGGCATTGGTGACTCCATTCTCGCATTATTTTCTTTTTTTGCCAGAGGATGACGTAAGCGTGGTTTATAACTTATAAACCACGGGTAAGTGTGGTTTATACTCTGGCAAACCACGGTTTTCGACCAATCAGCGCGCGGCTTGTATCGTGACTATGTTATAAAATCTAATAGACTAATGTATTTCAGATTTATACGTAATGATTTTCTAGTTGGCAGTTACGCTCCAAAAAGCTGTATTGGCAATTTTTATCACAGGCTCTGCTACTTTACGACAAATTAAATCCGACTGAAAATTAAAAGTGACATATGGTCGCTAGATTAGATGCTGTGTCAACAAATGCTGGCGGGTGCCGAAATTAAAAGCGTTGAAAGAAACCAGAAATTAACCGTCAAGTCAATTGTTGTTCACATGCAGTCAAATATCGTATTCCGCACAGAAAACTTTTATTCACAGGATAAAAGAGTTATACACATATTTTGTCTGTAAACACGAATGTAATTCCTGTCGGGAAAAGCGTGTAATTGAGAGTTTACCTCTTGGTCGAGGGTATATCGAGGGTTAAAAAAATACCTTTTTCTTTTTCTTTTTTTTTCTGACAAAAGAAGAGAATTGAAATGAAGCGAAATTCCGAGTCGCTGCTATCAGTGAAAACTTTGACAGTTTAACTAAACTCTGACAGTATATTGATCTCTTTTGATCTCTCTTGTTCGAAAATCATTTGAACAGAAAATTTGATAAGATAGAAGGACATTTCAGACCAGAGGGGGACATTTTTGCCTGGGCCAGAAGGTCCGGCCAGACATTTCAGCCCTGGCCAAAATGTCCGGGTGGGGGGGCATTCTGGCCAAGGGGACAAAAAGGCCTATTACACCGGAATCGAAGCATGAATTGATTTACATTCACTTTTTTTATGAGTCACCCAAAGGAACAGCGATTAAATTCTTTTGTACTCGACATCCGGATTTGCATTGGTCAATTAGCTCATGATAAACAAAGCTCGGATAAAACATTTTGTATAAACGTTTCTGGCTCAGTCTGGATGTTTTCTAGAAAACTGCTAGTTCTAGATTTAGGGCCGCCAACCATAGAGGTTTATTTAAATATATTTTTTGCTATTACAGTTTATTTAAACGATCTCCAGAGTGGATATTTTAGAAAACTCCGGTATAGCGTTTTCGGACGGTACAGCGTATTAGGTGGACAGCGAAAACGATAGCTTGGACGGAAAACCTTCGATGCGTTTTCGTATGAAAACTCCGTTTTCAAATTTATCCGGATAAGTGTGGACGGGGCATTAGGTTACGTCCACACTACTCCGTTTTTAAAAAGCCCCGTTTTCAAAAAGCCCTGTTTTCAAAAAAACTCCGTTTTCACCTGTCCACACTAATCCTCCGTTTTCGATTCGCCCGTCCACACTAATTCGATTTCGTTTAAAAACGGACCCGTTTTCGAAAGTCTCCACTTTGGGAACCGGTTTTCAAGTTTTAGTGTGAACGGATAGCAAAACGCATAAAAATAGTATGCGCTTACAAACAAAAACGGATTAGTGTGGACGGGAAGACAAAACGGATAAATAAATATGCGTTTTCAAACGAAAACAGATTAGTATGACGGGGCTTAAATTTTCGTAACTAGTCTCAAAATTGCGACTAATAGATTTTCTCATTTCGAGCCCTGGAGTTACATAATCATTCGTATTCTTCATGTTCCACTCTTTCGTTTAGTGAGCACTCTTCATTTTTCACTCTTTCGTTTACTATCTTTCTTATATATTTTCGATGGAATGAGTGTTATTTAGACTCTTGCTAGAACCATTTTACTTTCGAACGTTATCTTTTTATTTGCCAATAACTTAACGATTTAGATGCCCTAGTCATTGCTTTTGAAAGGTGAGTCCATGCAATACTTGTTGTGGTCTACAGTTTACTTATATATGTTGGTATTTTGTAGGGACCTAATGGACAACAAGGAGAACGCGGCATGCCTGGAATGCAAGGACCACCGGTTAGTTCCCGTTACATTTCTGACTTGTTAGTGAAAATCTGATGCAAAACAAACAACATCAGTGACAAAAGTCTTGGGACACTCGCACAGTTTCAGTAATTTCTCTACTGTTTCAGTTGAAAGACAACCCCCCTCCCCCTCGTTCAATGTTGAAGTGGCCTGAACTTGTTTTCCCAAACACACGCAACATTGTACAGAGGGGAGGGGGGAGAAAAATGGTTTCGCGCCTTTCAGTACGCTTAGTCAATGACTTGTGTCTGAGATACATCAATTTTTGAAAGTGTCCCAAGAACTTTTGTCACTGATTGTAGGTTTTGGTCGAGGGTCGGAAGTACCATGTCGAGGGGAGGGTAAAATGTTGAGGTTCGAGATTGATGTGGAACTCCGATGGATATATGAATGGTACGACGTCTGTAGGAAAGGATCGCCATCTTTTTCAGCTTTACAGAGACGGAAACACTGGCAGTAAAAAATGCACAACAAAGTGTGCAAAGGAAATATTTCAAAAGCGTGATCGATCCATCATTCTCGCTAAATGAAGCAAATACTAGCCAACATCGACTGCAATATATCTCCTGCAATTCCACCAAAAAGCACTGAAACCGGCCACAAGTCACGAACTTTCCCTCAACCTTCTCCACAACCAATACACTTACAATTAAGTCTCCGGGTACCAGATCCTTATATTGATAAAAGCAATTTTGAACAATAGAAAAGCAACCGTAGTAAATGCAAGGTACAATGCTGCCTCAATAAAACGAACCTCAGTACAACGAAAACCCCGATATAACGAAAGATACTGCATTGCCCGCCAATTTCTACATCGATGTAAGATTAATTTTTGACTCACAAATATACGTAGTATATCTGAGAAGTCACTAATGTTGATAGGTCGGTATGCCATTTCTATATGTTTGTCTGGCACAGGGTGACGAAGGATCCAGAGGACAACCTGGCCCACCAGGAAAGGACGGACTGAGAGTGAGATGAAAGTTTCGGTTTATTAACAACTTAATTACGTAACTATATGGATTCTAGACGAAAAACTGAAATGGAAAGAACACATCGATATAATTTGTACTAAAGTAAGCAAATGCCTTGATATTACTAGAAATACGACAATCGCAGATACCCCTCGCCCTGGCATTGATTGGATTATTACTTTGCGTGCACTATTGACTTTGAAGAAATAACTGCTTCAAAACTTCGGTAAAACAAAGGCTGCTCTTGTTGATCAATAACAAAGAAAAGAGAAAAGGAATGGTGCGTATTGCGTTGAAAAAAGATTCAATTGCGTGACGCTGTACGTATTTCTCACGGTCGACTCGCCAAATTAGTTCATGCAGTCTGCCGGGCACATTCTCAAACATTTAATACTTGAATTGTGAAGTCGGTCGGCCGCCGTAGTACGGGATAAAAAGGAACCCTGATTTTCCAGTTTCAAATTCATAGGCTGTACAATTAAATAGGCTTCCACTGCGATTCTGTTTTTTTTTTTTGCTCTGAATTGCATGCACTGGACTCAGGCATGCATATTTAATGAGCTACAATCATGGTCAAAATTGTTGGGACGATTTCAAGTTTACCCCCTCCCCCCCATTCAATGTTGGGTAGTTGAGCATGGTTCGGCTTATAGCTGCACCACGGGCCAACATTGAATGGAGGGGAGGGGGAGGGACTTGAAAACAAGAAATATGAGACCCCCATAGGTTGTACGGATTTACATTGTGCTCCGGATGTGCGTAAGTGGAGCGTCCCAACGACTTTTGACCATGATTATAGAATTGATTTGCATGTGAACCGTACCCGTTCAAAAGAGCATGATTTCTCCCAGAATCAATCCAAAACTTAAACGGTTTACTTCAGATTATACGCGAAATTCAAATCTAGTCATACTTCAAAGGGCTTGTAAACGATTCTCGTTGTAATCATAAATATTACAATTTCCTCGAATGTGATTGGTTCATAACACCTCCAATTAATCATTAATTGGACACTTATTGTTCTGTAATCGGATACTTCTTTGCTCTGTAATCGGACAGTTGGCTCAACCAATCATAAGCGCGCTCTTCCGATTTCGTAATCACTCGTATGATTACAGACCGAATTGGACTCCACTAAGTCCTACTACCATTATTAATCACTGCGTGTCAGATTGCAGCAATTCGAATAGACAGTTTTAGATCTTGAAAGAAAAAAATAAGACATCTGACTAAATCATTCAAGACCCCAAATTCCTATTGCTCTGAGCGAACACGGTAGCCGAAACTGGCGACAGAAGTGTATTAAAAACAATACTTCGGGAGAAAATGATCAGCATGCAGATTTTAATATTTTCTTGAAGTGATGGATTCATAAGATACGGGATAGAATGTAGAGGCACTTGCAATTTTCACGGTGATTGTTCGATTTCCATTGACTGACCTTTGTTGCTTGTCCTTTCTGAATAAGTATCTGAGTTTAACATAAAACGGCGGCGCGATCGTACTTTGTTTTGTTCAGATGCCTCAAAAAAATCGCCTGCTCCGATACTGAAACTCCCGATCCGCTTTCATGAGCTGTTCTCTTTGCGGAGTCGTTTCTTTGGCACGCTTTTTTTATACTGTCGGTCATAACAGGATTGTCGTCTTTTCTCGAAACAAATTTGGCGCTGTTCGATCGTTTCACGATTCCGCCTTGTCCGTGCTTGTTCCCTTCTCTTTTGAAGACGAGATTCACGAGACTGTTGTGTTTCAAGTTTTCCAGTTTTCAAATTCATTTTCGTTAATGCAGTTACGTACAATAATTGTTGCTTCGTTCAAATCCTTTTGCTTTTTCCGAGTGTCGGTAAAACTACTGGCGGACGCGATTTCGTCAGTGCTTAGCCACCTCGCCTGGAAGTCGTACGATGACTGACGAACATGAGATGGCGACCCGCTTGAAGTATCCAAATAGCGCATTAGCGTCGTAATTATTACCTTCGCGGAGCTCGGGAAAAATTGACGCGATTATTTCTCCACGGCCTGTTGACCGCCATGAAAGCATTGTCTTCACCGCAAACTCTCTTCTCCCAGCCACAAAAAAGTATTTTCCGCTTTAAATCTTTTTAGCATCTTTTCCGATGTTATTTTTATGTATTGATAGTCGACAAGCAGTCTTTTTAGCATTTTCGTAATTGCTAAAACACTTAGTTTCGCAAGTCAACCGACCTGTCAATCCCCGGAGAGAAGTGCAGGCGGGAGGTATCACGGTTTATCCAACGTTTATACCGCAACTTCCATGCGGATCAATCACCACCTATTGATATACTAGTTTAGTGAATATTTTACAAAAAAGAAAAGAAAAAGAACGAAAGAAAGAAAAGAAAAGAAAAACAAAGAAAGAAAGAAAAGAAAAACAAACAAGAAAAAAATAACAGCAACATCCATTCTCTTATAATACTATATACTTATAATACTAGACGTAAAACCGACCTATACCTGCCCATACCTAAACTCAGCATGCAATCCTGGTCAAAAACGTTGGGACTAGGACGCGCCACCCCCTTCCTGGACCAAACCCCAAGGCAGGATAAGCTGCGGCTTGTGTAAGCCGTGAACGTGGATTTTGTGCCATTTATACCAGGTGTTCACGTTTTATGTAAGCGGCAGCCTATCAGCGTCCTATTTTCTCTCGTATAAACGGCCCTAATGTCTCAGTCACGCGCTTTAAAATATCGGAAAAGATTATCTTGCACGAAGGCACTTGAAATAGTTTCAAAATTTACGAATAAATTACAATATATACTTGTTATTGACCCAGCGTGAGGTCTTTACAGAGAAAATATTGCCCGAGGTTTTGACCATACGGACCTAACCGCTTCGGTACTAAAACACTAATTAGTGACCACATGTCATTCAGTGATTTCGAAATATGGAGCAGCCCTCGTACGGCACGAAGATTCCAATGCCAAAACTTATAACCTGTAAACGCCAAACGGTAAAACTTGCCACATTGATTGTTTATTTTCCACTGACTTAATTTTGCTGATCCTTTCCAAAGAAGTATCTGAGTTTTAACACAACATTGACGTGTGGGATTGTGCATTTGCACATGTAACTGAGTGCACTTTTCTCATCGAATACTGAACCGTTGACATATTTTATTCTCTTCCATCACACGCAGGTTAAATCCCAGCATCTGTCACATTTTATTGCGACAAAACCTGTTACAACTGTGTTTAAACCCAACAACATAATGGACGGCTTGAATAGACTTGCACAGAGTTTTCAAAGTAGCTAAAAAAGTTGCAACTTAGTTTTAACTAAAATTAGACTTCAAATGAAATGTTATTTTTTGGTGACACTCAGTCCACTTTGTTGTTGTTGTTCTCTTTCTAGGGATTGCAAGGACCACAAGGAATTCCCGGCTCGCCAGGGCCTATGGGCCAAAAGGTTGGTGAAACAGATGAATCAGTTCTGCTAAGCATATTTGCTGGTTTATTTGATCAATTAACAATCTTTTATGGTTTAGGGTAGCACTGGGGCGAGAGGCAATAGGGGAAGAAAAGGTAGCCGTGGAGTTAAGGTACTTAAGCAACTACTACCTTTAAGTACAGTTACTATCCCGATTGAACTTTAAACTTCCTGAAATTGTCCATAATTGGCCCTGACACTTTCAAGTATTATAGTATTAAAAAGTTAAACCAATATGCAACAATAATGACAATATGATTCGATTCCATAGTACCTGAGTGTCCAGTGATCTATCAAGTAAACAACTATTGTATTATTTATCTCTCGTTACTCTCAGTCACCCTCAGTCACATGCTGTCTGTCTCATTGTTGTGTGTTTCATTTGATAACTGTCTTACGTCCTCTCATACTTAAGGGAGAGGCCGGTCCTGCTGGAAGACAAGGAAGTTCAGGAGCTAGGGTGAGCTTTTTTAAACAAGACTGCATTGACCTCGAGCCCTGCAAGGATGAAAATTGCAACACCATTTCGTATTCTTCGCCCCCAGAAACTTCTGAAAGTCAGTTTCGTTGAAACGCACACACACTTTTATAGATTTGCAAATTCATATTTTTTAAACACTGATTTAAAAATATGACAAGACTGGTATTGCCAGTGAACTTGTGGCGTGAGTTGGGTCGAGACCAGAATAAACTGAAATGAAAAGTAGGGACAAAAGCTAGACTCCCAAGAGAGACTTTCAGTCTCACCAGAAAAAAAACATCATACAGAATAAAGAACTTGGCTTTTGAGACCTTGCTCAAATGAAACCTGATTAAACTATGAATTTTCATTACATTTGCTTCTTAAAGGTTAAGAGACTCTGCATTTTGAGCTTAGGGGTGAAATGGTCAGCCAGCAAGAAAAGGGTAATGCGTGACCCGGCGCGTGACTACTGTATCTATGCACAGTCGATTTTGACAGTTTGACTTCGAACACTTATTTCTAATCAGAGCCATAGCATTTTGACGGCACAGGCTCACAACACGATACGTGTAATCTACTCACAAAGCCGCGTTGTGTAGAGTCTTGAGCTACGAAATGGATATTTTTGCCACAAAAGGAATGTCTTGGTCGAAAATACTTTACAAAACAGCTACAGTATGTATGAGGCAACAGATGTCATGTACAATGTAAAATGTTTACGGCTAAAGTTCATCATAGCTTTGGTGTCCGTTTTCGGCCTGGTAGCTTTTCAAAGTATTTCGTGTCGCCACAGAAAGTTTCATCGGGACTAAATAATTAGCGGCGACAGAGTTATTTGCAATCCCGTAGTGGTCTCCATGAAATAATCGAATCCATCAAACATTTGTTTACGGCTATTCTAAAAGCTTCCGCCGGTGAACTTAAGAACGCAAAGCCAAAAATCGTTCCCTAAAATACACTTTATCCGTGCATGTTCCACAGAGTCAAACAGTGTTGAGTTTGGATGCGACACAGCTAACTTTACACACAAGTATTCAATTCAACCGACCGCATCTCAAGTTGTTCGCAATCACCTGGCGCCATCGCATATCACGTGACAATGTGAACCAATTACCGTCTGCTGATTCTCTACCCAGAAAAAGGACAAAATGAGCAAACACGCTTCATTTTAAAGTTTGTGTCGCCACAAGCAACTAGAAATACTGTAGAACTGCAAACGCGAGTCTCACGAGAATAAACATTACGCTTGATAATTGCTCGCGACTGCGGCGAGCTTAAAATTGCATCTTTTTTTCTTTTTTTTTTTCTGGGTCGAAAATCAGCACACGGTGATTGGTTCACATTACCACATGCCGTGCGATGACGTAAATTGACTTCGCGAGCAACTTGAGATGTGGGCTATTGAATTGTTCGTTACTTGTGTGTTATAGTTAACTGCATCCCATCCAAAATCAACACCGTTTAGCTCTGTGGAACATGCACGGATAAACTGGATTTTAGGGAATGATTTTGGCTTGCGTTCCTAAGTTCACCGTGGAAATTTAATGGATTCGATTATTTTGATGGGTACCGCTACGGGATTGCAAATAACTCTGTCGCCGCTAATTATTTAGTCCCAACAATTTCTGTGGCGACACAAAATACTTCTGGGAAGAAAACAGGCCGAAAACGGAAACCAAAGCTACGATGAGCTTTAGCCGTAAAACAATGGCGATTTATGCTTTACACTGTGCATGACATCTGCTGCCTCATAAATGCTTCTGCTTATCGTACATTGCCTGTTGAAATGTTTCGATCATGTAACCTTTGTTTCGCAATGGTCACTGTAAACTAGAAATGAAAAATACACCGAAATAGTCCTGAGCATTGAGTTTGCAGTCACAAATGACTGAATACACTGTGAACAAAACCGCAATAATATTGTAAACAAGTATCGTGTTACATTCCTCGCTTTCAATTTTTTATTTGTTACAGAGCACAAATACTCGAAAGCCTGATAGAAGAAACGCATTCAGTTAATAAAAGAAACAAATACGTATTGAAGCGAAGGCTGGATTAATCGTGGCCTCTGATTAGAAATACGTGTTCGAAGTCAAACTGTCAAAACTCGATTGCGCATAACAAGATACGTCAAGCATTACTCAGCTTTTCTTGCCGGCTGATTCTTTCGCTCCTAAGCTCAAAATGCAGAGTCGCTCAACCTTTAAAAAGCAAGTGTATGAGTGTTGTAATGATAATTTATAGTTTAATCAGACTGGCCTTGCCAGTGAGCTTGCGGCGTGAGTTGGGTCGAGACCAGAATATAAAATGGAAAGTAGGGGACAAGAGCGGAACTCCCAAGAGAGACTTCCAGTTTCTCACCTTAAAAATATCACATAGTATAGAGAACTTGGCTTCTGACACCTTGCTCTTTTGACACCTTGATTAAACTAAAAATTATTATTGCAACACTTATACACTTGCTTCTTGAGCGACCCTGCATCTTGAGAATGCGTGATTAACATCCATTTCGCATGCGAACGAAGTAGGCAGTGAAATAATTACACTCAGACGAATTGCAGTTAAATGGGTGACTGGTACTTGGGAGCTCAGAAGCCAGAGGCGCAGGGATGAGCCAGCCAGTGAGGTGCTACCACACTAGGCGCGGGGGATGAGCCAGCTAGTGAAGTGCTCGTACAACACTAGGCGCGCAGGATGAGCAGCATGGATAGGGTATGCAAACCCTAGGCATGAAGGGGTCGCAGACCCACATTAACCAGCAAGTGGTGTAGCACTGGCAGATGAGCACTCGAGGCCAGTCACCAGTTTAATGGGCTATGGGTGGGACGGGAAAATAACTAGTGCACTACAGATATAGCTGCGTGTGTATCGCCACACAAGCTCAGCTAAAAGGACCAATGCGTAAGTGATACGGAATGTATCAGGTTCTAAAAGCATTCCAACATGTGCTGCAGAGATAAGGCTATTAAGCTGTCAACAAGATATTGTAAAATGCCGATGTGTTGATGGCAAGCTATGGCTAATGCTAATAATATGTGGGCAAGCCAGTAACGCAAGCTCAGGTTGTTAACTCAAGTTTACACTGAAGTGTAAACTCCCACATATCTTTTATGCACAATCGATTATGACAGTTTGACCTTGACTCTTATTTCTAATCAGAGGCCACGATTAATCCAGCCTTCGCTTCACTACTTATGTGTTTTCTTTTATTAACTCAATACGTTTCTTCTATCAGGCTTTCGAGTATTCGTGTTCTGTAACAAATATAAAACTGAAATGTCACACAAGAGATGTTTACTTTGTTCACAGTGTGTTCAGTCCATTTGTGACTGCAAACTCAATCCTCAGAATTATTTCGGTGTATTTTTCATTTCTGGTATTTAATGAACATTGTAAAACAAAATCTACTCACAAAGCCGCGTTGTGTAGAGTCTTGAGCTACGAAATGGATATTTTCGCCACAAAAGGGATGTCTTGGTCGAAAATACTTTACAAAACAGCTACAGTATGTATGAGGCAACAGATGTCATGTACAATGTAAAATGTTTACGGCTAAAGTTCATCATAGCTTTGGTTTCTGTTTTCGCCCTGTTATCTTCCCAAAAGTATTTCGTGTCGCCACAGAAAGTTTCGTCGGGACTAAATATTTATCGGCGACAGCGGTATCCATCAAATATTTGTTTACGGCTATTCTCAAAGCTTCCGCGGTGAACGCGAGCCAAAATCGTTCCCGAAAATCCAGTTTATCAGTGCATATTACACAGAGCCAAATGGTGTTGAGTTTGAATGGGATGCAGTTAACTTTTACACACAAGTAACGAGCAATTCACTGGCCACATCTCGAGTTGTTTAGCGAAGTCAATTACGTCATCGCCCAGCACGTGATAATATGAACCAATCACCGTGTGCTGATTCTCGACCCACAAAAAGGAAAAAATAAATAAAAATAAAAATTTGCGTTTTTAAGCTCGCTTGGGCCCCAGGCCCCCGCGAGCAATCAGGTTTCACTTGAGCAAAGTGTCAACGGCCAAGTTCTCTATACTGTGTGATATTTTTCTGGTGAGAAACTGGAAGTCTCTCTTGGGAGTTCTGCTCTTGTCCCTACTTTCCATTTTAGTATATTCTGGTCTCGACGCAACTCACGCCGCGAGCTCACTGGCAACGCCAGTCTAGTTTAATAATAAAGGTCAATGCATACGCAGTGTCAGTGTAAATGGCAGTCACTGGTCCGTACCTCTGACCTTTGGGCAAGAGAATAGATGCGATACCGTGTTATCGATGCTATGTATCAAACCTTTCAATATGTCTAGTCATCTCATAAGTTTACATCGAATTCTTTTGGTTTATTTCTGCTAGGGACGTCCAGGTGAAAGAGGAAGACCGGGAACTGCCGGGAGGGCAGGGGCACCTGTGAGTAAAACTGATACCAACCATGGTTGGAACCATATGAATTTCCCCTATTGAGACATTGGGCCATATTAGGCCCACAATGTTATGGTTTTTACACATAAGCTTTGCGTATCCTAGCAATTGATAAAAATAGGCACCCGTGAGGTGCATGTGCCTACTGCATTTTTCTTCTATTTTCTGCAAATTAAAGAAATGGCATTTGCCACAGGCACCGTGCCTCTTGCACCACGAGATGATTTGTGACCTATTTCCGTTAGCTTGAATCAGCTGGCCCGCTGCCAAAATGTCGTGTTGCATCTGTGTTTACGCTACACTGTTGTATAAGAAACGATTTTTTTTTTTCTGGGGAAACTCTGGAAATTTAAGAATAGGGAAAACGCACACACTTAATGCAGAAACAGAGGGAATGATACCCAGACATTGAAGGCATTTAACAGATCAAAATTCGGATCAGCACAAAGAAGCACTTGCGTTACCTCGACTTCGAGAGCGTCGCGAGGCGAAACTGAACTACTGGAGAAATATAGGTTGGATGCAGTAGCCATTGATAGGAAATATGACTATTCAGTTGCCATTGGCGGTTTTTGTAAACATTTCACCCCACAGCCGTCCAAATAAAATTAGTAACAACAAGCAGAATTAGGCTCAAGTGAAGTATATATTTATTTTAACTCGTACGCGAATGACCAAATGGAAGATTCATAGGTACTTCACATTTCACTGTCTCTGCCGACTGAAACATCGACACAAAATAATAACAGGTCGATTTACGTACCGTTGCAATGTGTTGTCATACTGTACACAGTTCATCAGGAAAATCGGGCGATGCATAGTACTGGCCAGAACCTTTCATTCGAGCGTTTTCGACACACATATCTTCAAAAATTGTGATTTGAGACAAAATTAACAAGGGGCTTTAGTTTCCCCAAATGGTGCTCGATGTTGTTTTGCGTATACGCTTCAAGCGTCCGCAGCTTTCCCTCGGCAAGGCAACTCGTCGCTTTAACCATGTATCGGTTCAGTTGACGCCAAGTTCGTCAATTCACAACACTGAAGTAACCTTTCGTTTGACCGGTTTGATACATATTTTGAAAGCTGTGGCAAGTTATCCTGGTAAGTTTGAAGCAATTCATCATGAAACATTCACTAACCCGATCGCCTCGCTGAAAACGCTGTGACCTCATGGGTTTCTCGTGATCACGAGCTTGTCACAAACCAGACTTCGCCGCCCTATCATTGTTTCCTCGACCAATGGTAAAGTTCGTGTGCAATCGGCAATCCGGTGTGGTTCGCTTTCATTGGTCCCGAATGATCGATTGTTACTTCACATTACATTACATTACACATTCGATGGCATAGTGTCTACGGCGCTAGCGCACAGTAGACACAAAAATGATCCTCCTTCGAGGTAACCTTTGTCGGTACAGTTCAGCCATTTATATATTTTGATTGAAATAGGTGATTTCCCACAGGTCAGTTGTTTTCATCTGACCCTTACAAGAATATTGCTTTGTAAACAAGAACTGAGCGTGTTCATGGAGATGAGTGTTCATAAAATGACACTGGAACTGACGCTTTGATGAAGTGGCAATAGCATTTGTTTGACATAAGTCGAGAACAAGAAGGTACGCTTTTTATCGAGCCAAAAAAATAGCCCTGCAAAAATATTGCTCCAAAAAATCCGCCAGGAAAAATTACCCCTCGTCACTACTGCACCAGGGTAACCCCGCTTGAAGTAAAAGACGGACTCGCGTTATTTTGATTTCTAAATTTTCAGATAAGTGATATTTTTGAACCAATAACTTTTTCTGGGGCCGTGTTAATCACTAAATATGCTTCACGGTGATCGTTTTGATCGACATACAAATTTATATGCAAATGGCCAAATGCAAGTCTCACACAATACAATAACATACTAAGTAATATAATGGTTAGTCAAAAATGCCTCCTCAAAATTATGAATTTAGCAAAAGCGACATGCACATTTGGTTACCGCTGAAGTGATTCGTTCACCAGCTTGTGCTCGTGTCTGTGCTAATCCTTGCGAATATTTTTAAACAGGGATACCCTGGTAATCCAGGACAGCAAGGTTCTTCCGGGCAGCCAGTGAGTACGCACCGAATGAAATATAGCATCACCATTATTCTTTAATAGGGACCGTGTACAAAATCTTTAAATATCTGATTTTATTCTACAAATGACCTAGCCGAAACGCGACGCCTAATACACTTGTTTGGCGCCTACTGCTAAAAATTGGTGGGTCTAATTAAAATGCTAAACAGCTGTTTGTTTGTCGAACACAACGGTCGTTACAAGTATTCTTGGCACATATTTCGCGACCTCCCCGTCAAACTTTGGAACGCCCTCCGCCCCAGAACCCGAAGACCAGATAACAATAAGCTATTAATGTATTTTTCGGATACAGATTGACTGTGACTCTTTCCCTGATTTTTTCTGCTGTGATCGTACGGATCGTCTGGGGCTATCGAGAAACACCGTTTGGATCGGGCAATTGGAACGAGCTCTCTTCTGTAGATCTGTCAAAACCTTTGGGGCCTTATAAAACTCGCTGTGACGCCATACTGGCAGTGATCCATGTCACAATGTTTACCTTGAAGACGTCTTCCCGAAGAAGTATCTGAGTTTTAACACAACATTGGCGTGTGGAATTGTGCATTTGCACATGTAACTGAGTGCGCTTTTCCCATCGAATACTGAACCGTTGGCCTATTTTCTTCCATCACACGAAGGTTAAATCCCAGAATCTGTCACATTTAATTGCGACAAAACCTGTTACAACTGTGGTTAAGGGTCGAGCAAGGATCGTGAAAAGTATTCCTGGCACATATTTTGCGATCTCCCCGTCAAACTTTGTAACACATTGCGTCCCAGAACCCGAAGACCAGATAACGATTAATTAAACAATAAAGCTATTAATATATTTTTCGGAGACAGATTGACTGATTTTTCCCCAGCTTATAATGAAACATCTTAAGGTCTCGATAGAGGTTCGCGCGTCCCTTGAAAATATTCTCGGAAAAAATCATTGTAGCATTGCTTATTAAGGTGTACATACACGTACTATATATCGTTGTAAAGGTCTGAGACTGAAAAATGCAAATCTACCATTATGTTTTTTCCTACACGTTAAAAGTAGAATGCGATCTAGATCAAATTGATGATAGATTTTCACGAAAAAGTAGGTCTTTCAGGAACTAAAACTTTTGAGCGGTATGATCCGGGAGATCGCTCAAATTTTCGTGATGTGTAGAAGACGAGCTTATCTCAAATACCGTGTCAGCGAATTTCGATGTCTTTTTTCGTTCTTTTTTTTTTTTTTTTTTTTCCTTTACTTTAAAAAAGAAAAAAAATTAAAACAAAAAGGTCAAAATTCGCTGACACGTTAAATGAAATTAACGTCATTGAGAATCAGAAAAAAGTTGTTTTAGCATTTTCCAATAAAACCGACAAAAGTTGTGATTCCCATTTCCGAAACATTGATCTAAATTGTACTCTACTTAATGTACCTGAAAACGATAATATCAGATCTATATTTTGCAGTCTAAGACCTTTACAACGATATATAAAACGTGTATATACGTTGAATTGTAACTACAATGATTTTTTCCGATTGGGTCTCGCGAACCTTTATCGAGACCTTAGGGTTCTGTCAAAAACTTTAGAGCCTTTATGAAACTCGCCGTGACGCCATAGTGGCAGTGAGCCGAGTCACAGCCGAGTCCCCTTGGATACGTCTTCACCCCCTCCCCCATCCACTGAACCAACCCCCCCCCCCCCCCCCCCCTCTCCCTCCCTCAAATCATGGTATTTACCAGTTGATATGAACGTAATGATCATATTATTAAAGTGACCAGTCTCTGGGTTATTTCCTAAGGGACCCGATGGAGCGAAAGGGTCTGCCGGACCTCCTGGAGATCAAGGAGCAAGGGTGAGAAAAATGTTTACAAAACACATGTGAACAAAATTGACATTAAGTTATTAATGAAGATGTTGGCATTATTGTTTTATGAACTTATTCAATTATAACTCTAAACATAAATATTGCAATTTCCTCGAATGTGATTGGCTCATAACACCACCGATTAATCATTAATTGGACACCTATTGTTCTGTAATCGGATACTTCTTTGTTCTGTAATTGGACAGTTGGCTTGACCAATCATAAGCAAGAGTGAAATTTAAATGCACCAATCAGCGTTACACTGATTTTCAGTGGAAAACTCTATTGCCGGTGTGAGTTTGTGGCATCTCGAAAGGCGAATTTTGTTAATTCTTGGACAACTTAACATGCAAGGAACAGTTTGTGGTCAGTCAAAGAACATGAACAGTCACTATGTAACGAAAGAAGACAGGAAATTTTCGCGGGTTGGGCGCGTTTGTTTAGTTCACGACATCGCCAGCATGCTGTGCTATAGACACTCTGCAACTTACGGCTCGGCCAATGTCAATGAACGTCGTTAATTCATTTCAAAATCATGGAAGAAATTTAACTTTGTTGTGATGGACTGTGATGGACAAACGCTCCTCGAGAATTAAGCCGTCAAGAAATCGGTAAGTTTGTATTTGCTCTGCCGACCCGCTAAGATACAGATTTTTTCAGTCTTGAATATTTCCTTTGAATGCTTTGGAGTAAACTTCTGTGAAAAAAATTAACTAGTATTCTGAGTTTCAAAGTACCTGTTATGTTAAAAACTGTAAACCTGAAAAGTCAAAAGAAACTGTCTTTCAATTTGTGAGTTCGTGATGGGTTTACTGATTTTTACTGAGTGTAAAGAACTTACACATTTTTTACTTTTACTTCAAAAATCCGCATTCAACTCAAATCATTGGGTAAATTAACTTCTCTCTCTCTCAAGTATTTTAAGTTGATATAACTGAGAGCTAGATGACTACGAACAAGCGGCGTGTTTACAAACGCCGAGCCGTGTGTACGCGCGTGTTAAAATCGATCGGCGATAAAGTACTTCTTGATGCTTTGTTTTTATGTATAGTACAGTAGAAGACGCTGAAGCTATATAATCATTTCATTCTCAGAAATTGCAATATTTATGATTAATTGGTAAGAGGACTTTGTGTCGTCCGATGTCGGTCTGTAATCATACTCGTGATTACGAAATCGGACTCCCGCGAAGCGCGGTCGGCCGATTTCGTAATCACTCGTATAATTACAGACCGAATCGGACTCCACTCAGTCCTATTACCATTATTAATATGGATAATAGGGATGTAGTAAGGTAATAAACATATACAGATACTAACTTGAATATAACGTCGGTTGCATAATTATAACTCAAAGCGCTACCAACAACTGCCGCACTGACATTCGCTGCATGATAGCCAGCACATTTCAAGTACTTCTATGCTGAATGTCTCAGCTTTTAATAAAAGTCTCGCACAATTTTTGGCTTCCAATTTTATTCGAGTGGCTCAAACGAGGGTGTTGGAAGCGTTAGTAGAAACGGCGTCCGTTAGATTGGTTTTTCTCAGTGTCTCTTTCTGTGCCTACTCCATTACAACATTATACCACAAATCTATGACTGTCTTTTTCAGGGCAATCCGGGTAGTCAAGGAGAAATCGGGCCTATCGGTGCACCTGGAACCAGGGTGAGTGGGAATTTCTTAAAGTGGTCGAGCCTCGTGATAGGAACAATCACGACAGACTTACTGGGGAGATGCTGCATCCTGGGCCTAACCCTAAAACTAACCCTAAACCTAACCCTACGAAAGTTAGCTCTGTCAACTTTTTTGAACTTATTACCCATTCCCCATTCTACATTTTACTAACATCCGTGGCCGTTTTAAACCCCGTTCTGGCAACACGGCAGCCGCGAGTTCAAATCCTCGGTCACGTTACGCGTAAATATAGCCGACTGATTAGCCTCCATGTTGGGATTCTTAACAAATTCTGTCCATTAAATAGTCTTGAAGTATTCTTTGAAGTAAATAAATGTGACGTGCACATATCAGCTGCAGTAATACACTGAATTAACACACCCTCCAAAGAAAAATAAACACGGATGTTACTAAAACAGGGAATGGGGAATTTGATCATATACCCTACAACAGAGAGATAAAATATCTGAACTTTTATTTTAAATGCATACATAACACTATTTATTGACCTCAATGTAAATAATTTGACCTCCGTAACCAATAGGCGTGCAACATGTTTAGGTTTCTAATCCTTCTTACGAATGTACTACTGCAAAACTGCTACTTTCTAGGCCTTGTATTTTAGTTAGAATTGTAAGTTAGATTACCATATTCTCCGCGTTTGTACTCCCTTTGTAGATCTGTCCATGTCACAAGTAAACCATACAGCTCTCATAGCAATTGTTTCTTGGACATGTTTTTGGTGGCACCTCGCATGGGATTCTGTCCCGTTCGTGTTACACCTTATTTGACAATATTTTCTTATGAATGTATGTCTTCAAAATATGCTATTTTCCGTGATCCGTTACATAAATTTGTACTGTTATATTCAAGTCCCAATACAGTTGTAAAAGTATATATTGTTCGATCCGGAGAAGGTTGTCGTGTAAAAAATATACATTTATTAGAAAAATATATGCTAAGTGAACACATATAATGACTTCTTTTTGGCTGGAGGCGAGACATTTTTAGACTCATTCTCAGCTAAAGTGACCATTCACTGTCTCACGACTTTGGTACCGAAAGAATTTTTTTCTGGATATGTTTTTTCAGGTTTCTACTTTCTTAAGGAAGCTCTGCGCTATAGCGAAGAAATTAGTGAAAGTTGCCGGAGGCAAAAACCAACAATCTTGAACTATGGACCCATATCAAGTCACCCAGAGCAGGCAAAAAAAACCCTGTCTCACCAACAATTGTTCACGGAAACATCGTCAATATCATTTTTCGTTATAGTGAGGACAGGAGGTAGTTTGTATTTTCCCTGCCGGGCCTGTATGGCAATAGTTTGTTTCAAGCTTGAAAATCACCGCTGAACATTTTATTTGCTGGAGCATGGACTGAAACACACGTGTCTCACAGTTTTTTAACATATGTTACCTTCGAATAAAGACGTCGTTTTCGTTGCTCTTACTGTCTCCCTTATCCTTCAAGTATTATATGGTTTATAGTTCACTTAGGTTTATTAAATACCACGACTGGTTCCACTCATTTTTATAGATTACATAATATTAGCGCTTTTACAAGAGGTACTAAAACTTAACGATTTTTTGTGTACCATACGTTACCATGTTTCTCCCAGATGCTTTGGCCAAAATTATTGAAAGAACTTGCCTCGACAAAAAGACCCAAGAGGGGCACCAAAATGTGTATTATTCTGTAAATCGAAAGGTTAATATTCGTCAGAGAGCGCTAATAAGGTGTTAAATGTAACCTACGTTACCTGTAACATATGTTTACTTACCGAAAACGAAAGTCATTTTTAACGCGTTGAGCACATGAAAGTTCACAATTCTCCCTGCAGCTTGAGTGATTTCGATGTTGCAATACCTCTCCGATGTTTACTTTGCTGCTATCACTATAAACGTAGCTTGTACAAGCTGTGTTGCTGAGAGAGAAAATTTCTATGAGCTCTATTTCAATGAAATTAAATTCCCGAGACCTGTTAAGTGTTTTATCGGTGTTACTAAAATAATGTTATTCAGTGATAAAAACTCACTTAAATATTAGATTTGCTTCGGAATCGGCGAATTGTAAAAACACTGCTCTCACAGTGCGCTGAAATTTCATACATTGTCTGCATTTTGTTCGTAAAATTATGTCAAACAATTTGCTATCAACGGCAAAGGGCATTAACAATTTAGCTGATCTATAAAAACAGCATTTTGAACGAAATTCGGCAAAACCCGTGATGACCTGTTTTCAATTTTGACGCGCCAATTGGCCACTTATGCTGAGAATGAGCCTTTAACGTAGTAGTCCACAGAGCCACTATTTAGTTGACATTATATTGATGGTTTTAGATTTTTACCCAGATAAACACACAAATAATTGAAAGCTACTTAGTGTAAGCACTAAAACGTGATTAGTTAATGTTTGAGTATTGTTGTTGCGCGCTCCATGCATGACAAAAACAGTTTTTTCCAATATTATTAGTTTACTTATTGGTCATTCTATTTACTTGTCTAATGCGAAGTTACTCTGTTAAGGTTGACGTTCCTTTTTACCGTAATTGTTTTTTGTAGGGCGACGCTGGACCTGCAGGAGCTGCTGGCTTACCCGGCTCTCAAGGAGCACCAGTAAGCCTTCTTCTCTTCTTTCTTTTATAATTTTTTTCATTTCAGCGTCCATATTTCTTACTTTGTTTTTCTTCTTTTTATTCTAACAATAATTAGACTTAAAGTGCCTCTGGAGTTTCATCGCGCGCACTCGTCCATGACAAACTTTGGATCATAACTTTTTTGGCTTTTATGCGATTCCATAAAACTTTGAGAAACGTTGCAGCTATCATTCAACAATAATGTGATGTAATTCGATGTAACTTGTAAAAAATATTTTCAGTGCTATTATAACTTAAATGGACAGCACTTTTTGAACAAAATTGCACCCAGTGAAAAATTTTGCTGGTATATTTTTTTTATATTTCTAGAATCAGCTTATATTGATTTTAAACATACCTTAACCACGTTTCAGCAAAATTGTCGGAGCAGAAGGAAAATTCGTGATGAAATTGTTATGGTTTTATTACCTCCGCTCTTCTGCTTTTGGAGACTTTTTTATTTGCAAAAATCATAAATTGACAATTAGCTCGAACTCTGCTCCATTACCCCAACTTTTTTTCACAGCTATGTTTACCTTATATAAATTCCTAAACATACTAAAAGTTTCAGAAAATTTCATAGAAGAGAACTCCAGAAAATAGAGCAGGAAGTTTGAAATGGGTTAAAGACCTTTATTTCAAGGATGTATTGTTTCCATAAAAACCACGCTAGAGTGACAAATTTGAAACGTATATACAACAAACCGTTCGAAACATCCACCCTTTAAATTTGATCAACAAAGAATATAATGAAGTAAAAATATGACAGTTTTAGTGTCAAAAACTAAACAACAATCAGTACACCGAAAAACCCTATGGGGCCACCTTAACAGTTGTTCCAAATACGAGTCGTATCTAGGGAACTTATGTTCCGCACTCTGTTTATCCAGGGAGATCAAGGAGCCAAGGGTCCTAACGGAGTAGAAGGTTCACAAGGAAGAGTGGTAGGTGGACATGCTGATTACGGGCAGTGCACGGACCAGTTGTCATTAATTGCTTGAATTAATTGCTTGGATCATTCTATGGGGCTTCGATCGCTAAGATAAACTGATTTTATCCCAGTGAACCTTAGTCTCCTTACAGCAGACTCACGAGCGACTCCCGTTTTACTTTGCCGCTTGTTGGGTCTGCTCAGAACAGCGATGATCCGAGACACTATTGTGTTGACCAACCAATCAAAATTGCCATAAGATAACCGCGTAATCTTGTAACGTCGCAAGGTTATCATTGCACGTCTGGTCAGTTTAACCCTGTTAATCATAAATATTACAATTTCCTCGAATGTGATTGGTTCATAAACCCCCCGATTAATCATTAATTGGACACCTATTGTTCTGTAATCGGATACTTCTTTGTTCTGTAATCGGACAGTTGGCTTGACCAATCATAAGCAAGAGTGAAATTTAAATGCACCAATCAGCGTTACACTGATTTTCAGTGGAAAACTCGATTGCCGGTGTGAGTTTGTGGCTTCTCGAAAGGCGAATTTTGTTAATTCTTGGACAACTTAACATGCAAGGAACAGTTTGTGGTCAATCAAAGAACGTGAACAGTCACTATGTAACGAAAGAAGACAGGAAATTTTCGCCGGTCGGGCGCGTTTGTTTAGTTCACGACATCGCCAGCATGCTGTGCTATAGACACTCTGAAACTTACGGCTCGGCCAATGTCAATGAACGTCGTTAATTCATTTCAAAATCATGGAAGAAACTTAACTTTGTTGTGATGGACTGTGATGGACAAACGCTCCTAGAAAATTAAGCCGTCAAGAAATTGGTAAGTTTGTAATTGCTGTGCCGACCCGCTAAGATACAGATTTTTTCAGTCTTGAATATTTCCTTTGAATGCTTTGGAGTAAACTTCTGTGAAAAAAATTAACTAGTATTCTGAGTTTCAAAGTACCTGTTATGTTAAAAAATGTAAACTGAAAAGTCGAAATAAACTGTCTTTCAATTTGTGAGTTCGTGATGGGTTTACTGATTTTTACTGAGTGTAAAGAACTTACACATTTTTTACTTTTACTTCAAAAATCCGCATTCAACTCAAATCATTGGGTAAATTAGCTTCTTCTTTCTCTCAAGTATTTTAAGTTGATATAACTGAGAGCTAGATAACTACGAACAAGCGGCGTGTTTACAAACGCCGAACCGTGTGTACGCGCGTGTTAAAATAGATCGACGATGAAGTACTTCTTGATGCTTTGTTTTTATGTATAGTACAGGAGAAGACGCTGAAGCTATATGATCATTTCATTCTCAGAAATTGTAATATTTATGATTAATTGGTAAGAGGACTTCGTGTCGTCTGATGTCGGTCTGTAATCATACTCGTGATTACGAAATCAGACTCCCGCGAAGCGCGGTCGTCCGATTTCGTAATCACTCGTATGATTACAGACCGAATCGGACTCCACTCAGTCCTATTACCATTATAAATCATCCGTTCCTGAATGAGCACGGAATGAGCTTTTTTCTGTTTTGTTTGTAATACACACGAGGTAACAGACAGACGGACCAGAATATTTGGAAGAACGAAGCTGGACGTTTCAGCACTGTTGTGCGACACAGTCGACATGAAATCATAATTTTTTTTATACATGTTTTGTACACTACGCATTAAAAGTTTTGGATGTCAGCTAAGGATCAAATGCAAGTGAATTACATAGATGTAGATACAATTTGCTCGTTGGGGCGTAGCCCGGACGAGCCTAGGATTGCACAGCGTGTCTTAATCGTCGTATTATTAGTTTTTTTCTGGGTTACGAATCAGCACACGGTGATTGGTTCATATTGCCACGTGATATGTGATGACGTAAGGTGACTTCGCGAACAACTTGAGATGTAGTCGACTGAATTGTACGTTAATGCTTGTGTAAAAAGTTATCTGTATCCCATCCAAACTCAACACCGTTTGGCTTTGTGGAACATGCACGGATAAAGAAGATTTGGCTTGCGTTCTTAAGTTCATCGTCATAGCCGCAAAAAAATGTTTGATTGATTCGATTATGTTGGCTACCGCTACAGGATTGCAAATAACTTTGTCGCCGCTAATTATTTAGTCTCGACGAGCTTTCTGTGGCGACACGAAATACTTCTGGGAAGATATCAGGCTGAAAACGGAACACCAAAGCCATGACGAACTTTAGCCGTAAACAATGATGATTTAATATGCTTTACACTGTAAATGACATCTGTTGCCTCCTACATACTGTAGCTGTTTTGTAAAGTTTTTTTGCCGAAAGTATATCCGTTTTTGAGACGAAAATATTCATTCTCAGGGCTTAAGACTCGACTAATGCGTCTCTGTGAATATATTACATGTGTTATGCTCCGCACGAGCGTGACAGTTGTTAAAATGAATCGGCTTATCGTACAGTGCATGTTAAAATATTTCTTCCATTCGATTAAGTAGCCCTTGTTTCGCAGTGGTAGTGTATACTAGAAATGAAAAATACACCGAAATAGTCTTGAACATTGAGTTTTTTAGTCACAAATGACTGAACACGCTATGAACAATAATATTGTAAACAAGTCTAGTGGTACATTCCTCGCTTTCAATTTATATTTGTTACAGAGCGCGAATACTCGAAAACCTCACAGAAGAAAAGCATTCAGTAAAAAAAACATAAGTATTGAAGCGAAGGCTAGGTTATCGTGGCCTCTGATTAAAGTGTTCAAAGTCAAACTGTCAAAATCGACTGTGCATGAAAAGATAAGTCACGCATTACTCTTTTCTCGCTGGCTAACCTTTCCACCCCTAAGCTCAAAATGCAGAGTCGCTCAACCTTTAAGAAGCAAGTGTATGAGTGTTGTAATGACAATTTATAGTAATAGGTTTCATTTGAGTAAGGTGTCAAAAGTAAAGTTCTCTATACTGTGTGATATTTTTCTGGTGAGAAACTGAAAGTCTCTTTTGCGAGTTTCGCTCTTGTCCCTCTTCTTTCCATTTTAGTTTCATCTGGTCTCGACCCCACCCAACGAGCTCACTGGCAATTCCAGTCTTGTTTTATACAAATTACACTACACTAACTATTATTTACAACTACCTGACAGTTTATTACAGTTCTTTTGAGCTGATCGACACACAGGGAGCAAAGTATAACTTTCAATAGTCGTTATGTAGATTTATGCGAAATAAACCAGATTTTGATCATTACAATAGTTTCGTGAGGTAATGCAACCCAGTTAAACAAACCTGTTTCTCGTTGTCTTCGAATGGTGGTGAAAAGGGTTCATAGAAAAATTCCCAGTCAATTTTCTAGTTATGTCTTTGAAATGCTGCTCCCCTTGACTTCGATAAACAAGCGACAAAACCTGCTCGAGCTAATTTAACAAACAACTGAGATATCACATTCGGTGCGCATCCTGCAATTATATCCTGTGCAGGAACAAACATAACTGAATATGTTTTATCTGTGATAAAACACATCTCACGGTCACATCTCTGTGTTTTTTCTTTCTTGAGCGGAACGTACTCCCGAACTCACAGACAAACAGCCGCCATTATTAAACACGATGCGGTAGCCACTTATATTTGAAAGACCCCACCCTAGAAAGGAAATTTGGCTTGTGATATTTTGTCGCCAAGTTATAACATTAGCCATGCACAGAAAGACAATACTGAGTTTACGTGAGTTAGTTAGATGATAAAACACAAACTTTCTCACAGGTCCTGTACCACGTTGGTTCTTATTGGATAACACTTCTTGCCCCTCCCCCCTCAGTAGTTTTGCCACTTAATAAATACTTAGAGGGGGGAAATCTTAACGACCTAACTAGATGGGCCGAACGGAATATCGCCTGTCGCCCATCTCCCAAGGCGCCGACACAGAAGCTATTTGCATGCTCTTTATTATATGGCTGGAACTACTTCCGGTGAAATCGCGCGCTCTGATTGGTGTATTTGCCGGTCATTATTTTCCTGTAACGCCCGTGTGCTCGATTACGGAACGGCAGATTGAACACATGAATCACGAGGTCGTGCAGTTCTCTGCTTTCAGTGAATATGTCGGCTACGTTTGGCTGAAGGCAAAGCGGTGGAACAAGAATATATATGTAAGAAAAAATAACACCGCGGAAACTAATTTGCAAGCCGAGAAAACGGTTGGAGATGGAGATTTGTTGACTTGGTTATCGAACGGCGACTCAAGCACCATATTCTGAGAATTGGTTCACATCGTGAACACTTAGAGCAACGTAGAAGGCACAGCAGACTGATTATTTGTTGTCACGGTGCCGCAAGCGGAGTTCATATAAGCTTACTGAAACTGTAAGTATGGCATTTTAAGAGTGTGAAAGCCGTTTCATTTCAACATCTTTGAAGACTTGAGTGAAGGAATTTATCTTTCTGTTGAGAAAATGATAAACTTTTGATTCACACAATTTTCTGTGCCGACGGTTGAGATACAAAATATTTATGTATAAACGCTTGGAGCGAATAAAATTCTGTTAATTTTGTGTTGGAAATCGCATATCAGAAGAAGAAGAAGAAGAAGGAAAACTATTTTTAGTTCGCCACGCCCTTGATGGGTTTTATACCAAGTGAAGTTTTCGTTGAACCAAAACCGGCACATTTTGGGCTTATCAAAAATTCAAGCTCAACTAAATTCATCCGGTGAGTCAGATATTTGTTTCTCTGTTTGCAAAATTGAGAAGCTGTGGTCACTAATTAGTGTAAGCGCTGAGTCAGTGCATGCGTACGCGCGTAAATTGTTCAGAGACAAAGACTAGTGCTGTTCGATGTTTGTTTTGATGTAAAACTTTGAAGCCAATAATAAAATACTTATTGACCTCGCTTGCTCGGTTTGTACGGAGAAACGATCGCCCTCGGTCTTGACCGTACGGACTTCGCCGAAGCGACTCAGCGCGTACGGTCAAAACCTTGGGCGATATTTTCTCTGTACAGACCTCACGCTTGGTCAATAAGTAGTATGTGTCCGACATCACAGGAAATATATTTGACATTTCATCTTTTAGTTCTTGTTCTCTTTGTCCCTTTTTTTCTGGCACTCTTCTCAATCCCTCGTTTTCTTCATGGTCGAAAACCTATTGCCGAACATGAGGCGGCTATTCTTGTCAGGGTCCTTCCACATTTCCCCAACAACTTCAAAGAGCGTCAACATTGATTTGTTTGCAGGATGTGGGCGTTGGTGGTATCGAAAAACGTATATTGTTATTTATTGTTCACCTTTCTTAAAGCATAATTAAACATTAGTGAAAAACAAGTTTGCCACCAACAACCTTTGTTGCTTTCAGGGTAATCGTGGACGACAAGGTGCCAAGGGTCCATCTGGGAGTGATGGTGAAAAGGTAGCCTGATGTACAAACATGCAAACAAGCATCATGGGAAATAGGAAAACCATGAAGATGCTACGAACTTTTAAAGTTTTGACCCCTTAGGTTTAAACATCTGGGCGTTGGTCGTACATATACTGTAGTTTGAAATATAGTAAGCTCACTTCAATCCTTTAACAAGGCTTTGCATATATTTTTAGGGTCCTGCTGGCGATGATGGTATACCTGGTCGAAATGGTGAGGCTGTAAGTGGCAATCATTTTCTAAACACATTGTCATATATTTTATCCCCAAGCCCTCGAAGGTAATACCCATAACGCTAATGTAAGTCTCACTTTTTCGAGAAGCTAATGGGGTTTCTATCTCGATTTCTAATGTTTGTCAGTCTGTCAATCTGTGGAAGACCTCCAGCCGCGAGAGCTAAATTCATGGCGTATGTGAGAAGCAAAACAAATTCTTAGATGCAGATACAAGGCAAAGCAGTTCGGCGGACGGCTTTAAACGTCCCGGGTGTTGTGCCATTGTGTGGGAGGAAAGCCTGGCACCTCAGAAAATTAGTGGAACGATTTCTTTGAGGCATCGACTGGAGCCGACGTGAGCACATAAAAAGATGCGACGGCTTTTAAAGTATATGTTAAAACTCAGATACTTTATCAAATAAGATAAGCAAAAATTAGTCGGTAAAGAATTAAAAATATGACCGTGGCAAGTTTCACCGTTTCTGATTGAAGTTCAAAAGTCGGACGTGCTTTGCTTGCGCCTGGGAACGGCGCTTAATGGAAATTATAGTTTTCTTACTGTATGAGGACTGCTTTTTTTTTTCAAAATTATTCAAGACGTAGACGACGTAGTAATGCATATTTACTGGAACAGAGCTAAAATTTATATGACAGCTTAATGGGAAATCGGTGAGTTTGAATATGAAATAATTACAGTCGTTTGGTTGTTTTGAGTGCAGATATTTTGTTTGTAGATCAAACATTCTTTCAGATGAGAATGCAAGTTTATGCTGTTCACTTAGTATCCTTGTTTGTATTACAAAACTTGATCACACTTCTTCAAAAAGCTATTGTGAATGCCTGCTGACTTCTGTGAAGTCGGTTTACAATTTTAATACGGGCAAGTGAATTTAGCCATTTGATCGCGCGTGACACTGGATTTAGAAAGTAAAAAATGATACACGCATTTTATTCGGCTGCAGCGAACGCTGAAGCAATCGTGGCTTCGAGTTTAAAAAGGTAGTGGGTTTTTGGAAAGCGGGGTTCTTGTTTATTTTCCGCTTGGAGATTATTTTAAAATATTTTTTTTACAAATCACGGTTGTATAGGGACGTCAGCAGTCGGCCGCTAAAAAAGAAATCTTTGTCGCACGGCATTCTGGTTTAGTTCAGACAACGTGCACAGTCTGCAATTTTCGTGGACACTTCCTGAACTCTAAAATTTGCTGACACAACTTTCACACGCAACTACAGAATACTCCCGAGACTTGAAAGCCAAGAAAAGCGCAACTAGAATCGTGGCTCGATCAGTTTTGTACAGTCAGCAAAGTCGATCTTCGACACTGAAATTTTTATGAATTTTAAGAAAAAGCCGCGATTGCTCCAGCCAACGCTGTATCCTAGCCACATACTTGTGTGTGTGTGTGTGTGTTTTTTTTTTACTTTATCAATTTAATACGCTTCTTCGCGTGTAACAAATTTAGAACTGTCAAAGCGAGAGTCGCTTGTTTATACGCCTTTGAAGTCTCGGAAATGTGTGAATTTTGGCAAGGATTCGATTTTGAACACAACAACTTTTCCAACCGCGTTGACGAATTTAAAATCTTTGACAGAAAAAATATCAAGTCACTAAAATAATACAAGGTCTGATTGTATTGAGCGAGCAAACCTGATCACTAAATAATACAAGGTCCGATTGTGTTGAGCGAGGAAATTCGGCCACCCATAGACAATTTACTGTAATTGTTTAATTTGGAAAGCAGTGGCCCCTGGCCGGGTATTTTCTACTTTAATAACCTTCAGAAAGCAAGAGCATTTCAACTCAGTTACAGTTCATCCTTGAATACAGTGTGCCACCAAACACAGCAATTTGTCCGGAATCGGATGATACAATCGTGCACGAAGGCACTCTGAAATAGCTTTGAAAACTAGCGAAAATATAAACGACTATAAAATAGAATACGCGTACTGTACGTTAATTGACGTAATTTTTCGAAACTCACCGGTTCCTGAAAGCCATAGTTTTAGCTCTTTTCCAGCAAAGGAAACAAAACCCAAAATTCTATTGTTCACGTCTTCAATGATTTCAAAATACCCTGTATAGAGCAGTCCTCACACAGTACGAAAAATCCACTTTCCATTGTAATGTACGTGTCATCTTGTCAATTGGATTCTGAAAACTACAATCCTGTTATTGTAAAAGGTGAAGTTTGCCACATTGATTGTTCGATTTCCACCGACTGTATTTTGCTATTCCTTTCAATCTGGAGAAGTGTCTGCGTTTTAACACAATACTGGCGTCTGAGATTGTGTTCAGGTTGGCCAGTCGATACCTAAAAGAATTCGTTTCACGGCTAGCAAGCTTGCCTCTCATATATTGGCAAAATATCCGGGCAGCTTACAGCCGTCCGTCGAACTGCTTGGCCTTGTATCTGCATCTTGTTGTACAAAATTACTTCCGTTTATACTCTACCGCTAGTCACCAAAAAGATGGCGGGTAACAGTCGAGCTGCCGGGTAACCTCGCCTGGTGATCGTACGCCAGACTGACAGACTGACAGGCGAACATTAAATTTCGAGATGGAAACCCGCTTGGAGTCTCCAAATAAGGCGATACTACTGCATTAGCGTCGTGATTATTACCCTCGCTTACGCGAGGGGACTATTCAAAGATGAGTGACTTCTATTTTAGCGCGGAGTGGTTTGGTAACATAATGCTAATTTCTAGGGTAAATAATTAGGGTAAGGAATTTTCCAAAGAGCTTATACCAAAATATTATGTTTGATTGAAATCAATGCTGACGTCTTATTCGGTGTCAAGCTTCTAATCAAAGCAGTCTCCAAGTGGTTTGTAACTGATTATCATTATATCCTGGTAGACAGTAGACAAAAGAAAACCTAATAACAGGACGAGGGAATATCTGAGATTATCGTGTTTCTAGTTAATTGATGATTGTATTGATAGCTCTCTGGCATTTCTGACACACTGTTTTTTCAGGGCCAACCGGGAGCAAATGGAGAAGCTGGCCCTACTGGAGTACCGGTGAGAAAGGTTACGGCGAAAAGTTGGCAGAGGAGCATAAGGAGCTTATATATATATATATATATATATATATATATATATATATATATATATATATATATATATATATATATATATATATATATATATATATATATATATATATATAATATTTTTTTCCTTCAAAAGATATAATATTTGAGGTTTAATAAGATTTATAATATATATATATATATATATATATATATATATATATATATATATATATATATATATATATATATATATATATATATATATATATATATATATATATATATATATATATATATATATATATATATATATATATATATATATATATATATATATATATATATATATATATATAATATTTTTTTCCTTCAAAAGATATCTTGGCATTTTTGATGCGTGCAGCTAGGAATATGATCGGCCATCTTTAAAAGTCAAAAACTTTGTATATGGACAATATATCAAAATGTCAACATTAGGCTGAAGCAATAAATGATCAAATCGGGTAAAATCCGAGTGACATTGGGCTTGCTGAATTAGGCGCGGTCAAATTTCACTCGGAAGCAGATAACTTTCTTTCTTTGGCAAATTCAAAAAATATAAAGTTTTAACGTTAATCTATGATTGCTGAGCTTTCAGAAAAGCTATACTTTATTGGCAGCTAAATGTAACGCCAGCGCGAAAAATCGGTTTGAACGCATGTTGTTACCGAAGGTATCCTGATACCTGAATACCAGAAACACACTTGCCTCTTCGTTTCAGGGGTTTTTCGCCTGTTTTTGTTTTTTGCTATTTTTTGCTTGAAAACTGTGTGATGCCATTTCTGTTAATTTGAATGACCGAGATCAATGCATCATACATTTGAAAAACAACTTTGACTTATTTTAGTTAATACTTTGACCTGCTTATGATAAGAAAAACATATATCTGCACTTTGAAGCGAATAAAAATACCACATTTGTTATAAATATCTTAATTTAGGAGTAATGTATTTTAATTTTAGACAGCCATTAACACAAACAGAGTAAAATGTTGCTTTCTTACTTTAACTATAATGCGTTTAGATATAGCCAAGTTATATGAAAAGGTATTTTAAATTGTTTACTATTATTTACATTTGATTGGTATTTAAAGGGTCCTGCTGGCTCTCGTGGTGACCGCGGACCACAAGGAAAAGCCGGTGCGAAGGCAAGTATCTGTATAATAATACGCTAGGCCACTTCCGTCCGTCCGTCCGTCCGTAACGCTTTTTCCAGTTCCAGATCCTAATATGGAGATAACCTCTTGCTTGGGAAAACCTTATAACGAGGCAGCCATTGTTTCGGGAGAAAAGTATTATGGGTTTGAGAATTATCGATTTAATTACAAAGAATTTTCACTGCAAACGAAATGGGAAAGGTTTCCACCCAAGGTAACCAAATCACGCCGTTTTCAACACCAAATATCGTTATGGAGTTCAAATGACTTCAAGTCAGTTACCTTGGACTCTGTACTGAAACACTCACTCGGACAATTGTCATACAGGCAAGATCGCTGTGAAAATCAAGCTGAGTTTCTGGTAACCGAGCGATGCAAATGCGAAGAAGCCTTTATAAGAATACAAGGTGACATTTACATTCGCCGAATTTGCTGTATTTGTAGATTGCCGTGTAAATTCGATCGGATTGAGATCCTTAAGTGTCTTCTGTGCTTTTAAACGCCGTGGTGACGGCACGTAGAAGTGGAATGATATTTGCTCACTTCGTTGGTACTGTACGCTGTAAACAGTATTGACGATGAAATATAAACGGATTGAAATGCCGTCGCTTTTTGAATGTCTCATATAGCTTTCTCTTGGTTTATATTTCGATAATTATGTTCTCGGTTGTCAGCATGACGTTTCCAAGCGAGAAAAACCAGAACAATCAGAAATTGCAAAAACAAATCACCGTACTTTACGGGGGTCCCTCTAGAGCCTGTTCATAATGACTGAGCAGGCGTGGATCAGTCGATTAGTGCGGGACTTGTGGAGCTGGACGATCACGGTTCTATCCTCGATGATCTCAACGTCTGTTTTGACTCCTTTTTGCTTCATAAAGCTTGAGGTTTAAATACCCAGGAGCAGCGTAGAGAAGGGGAAATGGTGTAAATGGAACACTGTCGCCTTTAGAGCTGGCGGAACTACCGACGAATTAAATATTCTTTCCCTTTTACCCTCACTGGTTGTCCGTTAGCTCTTAATAATGCTTTAAATACTCATACACACACTTCACATTCTTCGTACTGCTCTGACTGGTTGTGAAAGAACAACATGATGTTGTTGTTTCCTTGAATATCAAACTTTACCAAACTTTACCAACTATTCGTGATTAAATTCGCAGGGAGCTATGGGTCCGCGTGGTGCACCTGGCAGACCTGGAAACTCTGGACTTGTAGTAAGAACAGATTATTCTTTGTCGATACTTTTATGTCTTGTTCTCGTCCTGTGTATATGAAATTACCCGTTGTGCCAACTCTTAAACATGTTTATGATAAGAGTAAGTACAGACGCGATTGAACTAAATAATTTTTAGTTAACAAAGTTTATTTATTTACCTTCCTGCTCAGGGTATAGAGGGTCCTCCTGGAGCACAAGGTAGTTCTGGCGAGAAGGGAGGCAATGTAAGTTACAACTGATTTTGGTAAAGATCCATAAAAGCTTCGAAATGTTGTGTGTTTAAATTTTTTATTTTTTTTTTAATAGAGAAAGTAAAGCATTCTTAATTCAGGTTTTGCTAATGATGTAAATTATGTTCTGCGTCATTGTTTATATTAAAGTTTGCACTTTGCATGACCAACTGTTTATTGTTTTCTTCAAAGCAAAATATAAGCAATATATAATGAAGATGGTGGCCGCACTTGGCTGGAACCTAAAAGAAAATTTTGGTATTACTGAAACAATATGTTCTAGCTTAGCACGCGGTAATGTGCACCGATTCTCATGATGTTTCGCTTAACGTGCAAACAAGCATGTGCTAGACAACCAAATACGGTAAGGTCAAGCAAAGGTAAGCGCGCTCCTAGCACAAGTGTGACCACGGCCTCTAACTTCGGCTTCTAATTGACTGATTAATAAAGTTTTGCAAATGGAGCTTTTGATTTAATGGTTAACAAACGGCAATCAAAACTTGTTCTATTATAAGAGAACGCTCTATTTGTCCGTTGTGTTACTGTAGTTACTCTGTTTCTGTTCTCCAGGGGCCAGCTGGAGAACAAGGACCCCCTGGCCCTTCTGGAGCCGCTGGGACTGACGTGAGGACCTGTACTTATTATGACAGTGCAAATAGTTTCACCCAAAAAGCAGCAGGTACATTTTAATGTGTGTTATTATCATATGTGCAGGGAAGTCCTGGTGAGCAAGGCGGTACTGGAGAATCTGGAGAAAAAGGCAACCAGGTTAGCATTATTTGGTAGAATATCCGACGTGAAAAATCCCAGGAGAGGGAGTGTTACGCCATCCGTCATTTTTGTCTTACAGACTGAAACATTAAAACAATCTACCTGTCTCAACACGTGCAAGATAGCTCATCATTATCCAACTTCCTTAGTAACGTACAAGTATTACATGGTAACGCGCACAAAAACTGAAAACGTGCAAATATACAATCGCGTTGCACGTTATTAAGGAAAAACAAAGCAAACCACCGTATTTGCACGTTACAAGGGAATTGGATAATAAATAGTTTATTAGACACTTAAGCGTTTAGTATTTTGTTTTAGGGCCCAGCATATAATTGTTTTCACCTGAGAGCCAAAAGCGTTGGTATCATGGCAATTGGTAAAATACATCCACCCTCTAGGATTTTGAAGTTTGATTGACGTGCAAGCAAAAATACTATAATCTCATTGGGTAATGTTCACCGCAAAGCGGTTTGAAGGTTTTATTTTCTTGGCTGAGTTTCACGTATGTAACGTGAGATCTTTGTTGACATCAACTTGCGCTCTTGCGGTTTTTGTTCAATTATATTATATTTTATTCACCTTCGCATTCTTCCAGTTGTGTGCAGTTTTTATTATTATTATTATTATTATTATTATTTTTATTATTATTATTATTGCTGGTCAAAACTAAGCGAAGCAAAGCAAACGTAATCAAACGATACCATCATTTCGACAAGTTAAAGTCGCTCCCGGCTGTCACGGGTTTTTCAATTTTAACATACGCTTGTTAAGCAACCCTGAATTAAACAAAACCGCGATGATAATAGCTCTAAATTACAACAAGCCCACTGGAAATTTTAAAAGTCTGATAGAAGAAGTGTATTTTAGAAGAAGAAAAACAGACAAGAAATGAAGCGCAGGCTAGATAAATCGTAGTCTGTGATTAGAAACAAATGCTCGAAGTCAAACTGTCAAAATCAATTATGCATGACACGAGATAAGTCACGCTTTACTGTTTTCTTTGCTGGCCGACTCCCAAGTTCAAAATATAGATCCTCTCAACCTTGTGAGGCAACCCTGGAGCAAACGTACGAGTGTTGTAAACATAATTTAGAGTTTAATCATAAATATTATAATTTCCTCGAATGTGATTGGTTCATAACCCCCCGATTAATCATTAATTGGACACCTATTGTTCTGTAATCGGATACTTCTTTGTTCTGTAATCGGACAGTTGGCTTAACCAATCATAAGCAAGAGTGAAATTTAAATGCACCAATCAGCGCCACACTGATTTTCAGTGAAGAAAAAAGAAAACCGGTGTGAGTTTGTAGTATCTCGAACGGCGACTTTTGTTAATTCTTGGACAATTTAACATGGAAGGAACAGTTTGTGGTCAGTCGAAGAACGTGAACAGTCACCATTGAACAAAAGAAGACAGTGAATTCTTGCCAATCGGACACATTTGTTGAGTTCACGACGTCGCCAGCTGCTAGCTGTGCTACAGACACTGCAAGTTATGGCTCAATGAATGAACGACGTCAATTCATTTAAAAAATGATGGAAGACTTTTATGTTTGTTTTGATGGACCGTGATGGACAAACATTCCTTGAGAATTAAGCTGTCAAGAAATCGGTAAGTTTGGATTGCTTTGCCGAAGGTACAGATTTTTTCAGTCTTGAATATTTCCTTTGAATGCTTTGTAAACTTCTTCGAAAAAATAAACTAGTATTTTGAGTTTCAAAGCACTTGTTATGTTCAAAAATGCAAACCTGAACAGTCGAAAGAAACTGTCTTTCAATTTGTGAGTTCGTGATGGGTTTACTGATTTTTACTGAGTGTACAGAACTTACATATTTTCGACTTTTACTCCAAAAATCCGCATTTAACTCAGATCAATGGGTAAATTAGCTTCTTGTTTCTCTCAAGTATTTTAAGTTGATAAAACTGAGAGCTACATGACTACGAACGAGCGGTTAACGTTGTGTTTACAAACGCCGAGCCGCGTGTACGCGCGTGTTAAAATCAATCGGCGATAAAATACTTTATTTAAAATGCTTTGTTTTTATGTATAGTACAGCATAAGACGCTGAAGCTATATGACCATTTCATTCTCAGAAATTGTAATATTTATGATTAATTGGTAAGAGGACTTCGTGTCGTCCGAATTGGTAAGAGGACTTCGTGCCGTCGTGATTACGAAATCGGACTCCCGCGAAGCGCGGTCGTCGGATTTCGTAATCACTCGTATGATTACAGACCGAATCGGACTCCACTCAGTCCTATTACCATTATTAATTAGGTTTCATTTGAGTAAGGTGTCAAAAGCCAAGATTCCTATACTATATGATATTTTTCTGGTGAAAAACTGAAAGAGAAAATGGAAGTAGATCACTCCGAGGGAGTCTCTCTCTGGTCCAGAGATTGCTCATTAAAGAATTCTTATGATGCGTGCGGATACGTGCCACACCAAACTTGAACCCCAGCATCTGTCGCGTTTTCACGCGACAAAACTTGTTGTATTTACAATGACCCCGGAACTCCCAAGACGTGCAACTGCATGCGGCAACTGCATGTACTCCTCCAAGGCAATATGCTAAAATGACGGAAATCTAAACGATTTGACTATATGTTGCAAATAATATTTCCCTAAACTCGTGCAAAGAAAATAAAAGAACAACTAGACTGGCCTTGCCAGTGAGCAACCAATTGAAAGCGAGGAATGTCACACGAGAGATGTTTACAATATCATTGAGGTTTTGTTTACAGTGTGTTCAGTCCATTTGTGACTGCAAACTCAATCCTCAGAATTATTTCGGTGTATTTTTCATTTCTGGTATTCAATGACCATTGCGAAACAAAGGCTACATGATCGAATGAAGGAAATACTTCAACAGGCAATGTACGATACGCAGAAGAATTTTATGAGGCAACAGATGTCATGTACAGAGTAAAGCATAAAGCGTCATTGTTTTACGGCTAAAGCTCACCGTAGCTTTGGTTTCTGTTTTCGCTCTGTTATCTTCCCAAAAGTATTTCGTGTCGCCACAGAAAGTTTCGTCGGGACCAAATACTTATCGGCGACAGAGATATTTGCAATACCACAGCGGTATCCATCAAACATTTGTTTACGGCTATTCTCAAAGCTTGTGCGGTGAACGCGAGCCAAAATCTTTTCCTAAAATCTAGTTTATCCGTGCTTATTCCACAGAGCCAAATGGCGTTGAGTTTGAATGGGATGCAGTTAACTTTTTCGCTTCACTACTTATGTGTTTTCTTTTATTAACTCAATACGTTTCTTCTATCAGGCTTTCGAGTATTCGTGCTCTGTAACAAATATAAAATTGAAAGCGAGGAATGTCACACGAGAGATGTTTACAATATCATTGAGGTTTTGTTCAGTGTGTTCAGTCCATTTGTGACTGCAAACTCAATCCTCAGAATTATTTCGGTGTATTTTTCATTTCTGGTATTCAATGACCATTGCGAAACAAAGGCTACATGATCGAATGAAAGAAACACTTCAACAGGCAATGTACGATACGCAGAAGAATTTTATGAGGCAACAGATGTCATGTACAGAGTAAAGCATAAAGCGTCATTGTTTTACGGCTAAAGCTCACCGTAGCTTTGGTTTCTGTTTTCGCTCTGTTATCTTCCCAAAAGTATTTCGTGTCGCCACAGAAAGTTTCGTCGGGACTAAATATTTATCGGCGACAGCGGTATCCATCAAATATTTGTTTACGGCTATTCTCAAAGCTTCCGCGGTGAACGCGAGCCAAAATCGTTCCCGAAAATCCAGTTTATCCGTGCCTATTCCACAGAGCCAAATGGTGTTGAGTTTGGATGGGATGCAGTTAAGTTTTACACACAAGTAACAAGCAATTCACTGGCCACATCTCGAGTTGTTTAGCGAAGTCAATTACGTCATCGCCCAGCACGTGATAATATGAACCAATCACCGTGTGCTGATTCTCGACCCACAAAAAGAAAAAAAAAGAAAAAAAAAGAAAAAGAAAAATTTGCGTTTTTAAGCTCGCTTGGGCCCCAGGCCCCCGAGAGCAATTAGTACCGGGAGGAGAGAAGATACACATGAAATTGTATCTAGTGGGAAGGGTGGGGGATTGGGTAAGGGGTGGGAGAGCACAAATATATAGCAGATATTAAGAGTGTGTAGCTGTAGTTGTAACTTGTTTTGTGACCAATTCTTTCAAACCACTTACCCCCCCCCCCCTCCTCCCTGCCCTTTCCCATTCGATAAAATGGCAGGTCCTTTTTGATATACAGAAGCAAATCTGGGAGTCATTGGTGTCTACAATGTGTAGCTCACTCACTTACTCTGAATTAGCATTTTGGCTCGGATCCTTAAAACCTAATCTTTCTTTTTTTGTTAACAACAATGAAAACAGAATTAAGCTTTCTTCAACTGTAGGTAATATCACAACCAGCAAGCCAAGGGTCCGTGACTTGACCTTTGCTTTGAGAAGTTTTCTTCTCGCGGATTGACAACTAATAGAGTGCTGCAGATTGCTCCAAGCTTAAAGGAGGATCTTGCAGCTCCTTCATTCTTGTACTCGCGCAACGGGTAAGAATGTGTGATATAAGGGTTTTTTGTTTATGGTATAATTACTAATTGGATTGATGGCAAAGATCACGAGAAGCTAAAATTGCAAAATCTGTCATGAAAATCTATCGATTTGAACATAGATATATTAAATCTTTGCCATCAATCCAATTAGTAATTATACCATAAACAAAAAACCCTTATATCACACATTCTTACCCGTTGCGCACGTTACAGTTCATATATTTTGGGAGCAAAATGAGCTGGGAGAATTAGGACCTAACTGTTTTCGGGTTAAAGCTGTGTATCCAAACAAACATCCTTGAGTCGGCCATTGGCGATATCTTTCATTTAAAAGCTATGTTGTCTGTAAAAGAAGACGTTATAATAATATGGTTCGCTTCGTGCAGGGTGAACCGGGTGCACAAGGAATGGCTGGAAGAGACGGGATGAGGGGAACAAGGGTAATTTCATTTATCTTTTATCTGCCTGTTTGATTTGTCCTTCTGCTTTGCTTTCCTTACGTGTTCCTGTCATCATTTTCTAGGGTGCTAGTGGAGCCCCAGGACCTGCAGGCGACACGGGCGCCCAAGGAGCTCAAGTACGTTTAAAATTATTTTTAGGCCTTTTGAAAGTAATATGAAGTCCACTTCACCCAATTATGGGTAATTTATCATTTGCGCCGGTACTTCTGTTACCTTCGTTTACCTCGACTCAGCGGCTTCTGTTCGCCTCGGATCTTGTGCTTTGGTGTTCATTGTTCGGTTTGCAAAGAAATATTTTATGAAACACAGACTGTTTCCTTAGTGGCATTGTGGCAGCGGTCTACCCACGTCTAAAAGATTCTAACAAACCTTAACTCCTTGGAAGCTGTTACATTTACTCCTAAGGAGGTGAGCATACTGAACTCTGCCGATAATTATGAAGCAATTCTATCGATATACTTTATTGCACGTTGTGTCTCCGCGGCCCACGTTAACACTCGTGAAGCATCAACAGGGCCGCCACTCCTCAAGCCCTAGAACAGTGGCAACTCACCGAAAATGACTTTCTCTTCCTACGATTGCTGGAGACAGAATCTTATGTACATTTGTATCTCGACAAGAACTTTGTCCCTTTCCTCAAGGCAACGAGGCAGATAAACACTACCGCCAATTCCTATAGAGGCCTGATTAACGACAACTCCTTAGTTCTCAAAGGCTCACTGTTACTCAAAGGAATGCCAGAACGATCCGCTGGCAGTATGGCTTCCAATTAGCTCAAGCCCATTCCACTGACTTTCCAAGTATTTTCCAACAGCCAGACGAGAGACTTGAAGACCATAATTTGGTGACTGTTGCTATAAGCATATTCCATCGTGGAACCCCTGTTTCCACCGGTGAACACCTAACCCCGTCCCTTGCCTAGTTGAAACCTGAGATTTTCCAGGCCCTCGGACACTTCCTCGACAAGGTACGATCTACCCAGCTACCCAGGATACTGATGCCATGCGCATTGGTACTGCTAGTCCACGACGCACTATCAACAGTAAACTATTTCAGCCCCGGAGGAGGCACACACGCGACTCATGACCTCATGAATTGCCGCTATCAATCTTATTGTCATAAGAAGTCTTGAGGTCGCGCGCGACTCGTGCAAGACAACGTTGACAAGTAATTCTATGATTAAGACAACTACGATGCCTCTGGCCCATCTGCTGACACCTTCACATCAGCTGCACACGCTTATCAGCGTACCGCACTCCGCGTGAGCATCATCTAGTCTTCAGTACTGAACAGTTTTCTTTTACAATGAGCACCTCGTACAATTGACTGTGGACACAGGTGCCACATCCAAGATGGGATTCCGCCAAGATGAACGGCTCTTCTTTTTTTCCTCTTTCACAAATGGCACGCCAAACTGACGGCGTCACACCTATTGATGATGTTGGAGTATTCCACTGCTCTCTCATCCGTATTTTCAAAACCTTTAAACTTGACGCCCTGATCGTCAATCAGCTTTACGTCGGAATTTGGCTAACAACCACTTTCTGAATCACGACTGATGATGTACGTCCAGCAAGGGATCAGTCATGATCGGCGGTACCGAAGTCGTTACGCAGCCTATTGTCCGGTGTACCCTGGCCTTTCTGCTTCGCAACTCACGGCACACCGTTGTTATTACCTGAGGACTACATTTAGCTTAATACACCTTGTGATCTAATCTTGATTTCCTGTGGGCCCTTGAACCTAGGCTAGACTGTCTTTCAAACATTCTTGGGAAACCGGAAGAGGCTTGGTCCCATCCAAAGAACATCCCCTTGGTCGACCGCACTGTCCGCCCGCATCACCGACACAAATGACTCCTGAATCCTCCTCAAGTCTGTTGAACAGTTGTGTCAAATATGGCGCCTTCTTCCTTTAGATCACGCCGACTCCAGCGTCGCCTCCACTATTGTACCTCAAACCAAAGGATGTAGTTGACCCTGGCAAATCGAAGCAATGGTTAACTTAGTCCCACTTTTCCTCCCCATCGCAAAGATAAACCCCCTAATAAACAAGGGTACTCTGTAAAAGGTTCAGACCAAGTTCGGCAAATTTAAGGCCACTAGAATGTGTTTGCAAAACCTGAGCAAGCCAACGCCCAAGTCTTCAACTCCTTCCCTGTCAAAAACCTAAGGGTGGCAGCAGATTGGTGGCTTTCTTTTACGGCAAGCCCCGGCGGCCTTTGATGCCAAATGCTGACGGTGTTCTACGAACTATAAAAGGTGGCGTTGCAGGGTTTATCACAGACTTGCTAAAGTCCTCCTGCCAGATCCCTCCAGCCACCTCTTCATGAGTACTGCGGCGTAGTTTTAAAAGCACCCATGTTCACATGCGTTCAGCCATGGAGATGCGTGGTTCTAAAACCTGCCTTAAGAAACGTATATGAAAGATACTTGGCAATCTCATCCAGGAGGGCTGCGTGGCCCATATCGCAGATGACCACCTGTACTTCGGCGACAACTCCCCGGAAAAGGTTGTTAAGAGCTATAGCCGTGTTGACTCCTTGTATAAGCGTAAAAACTTCTGCCTGCCAGCAACCAAGACTGCCTAAAAACGGCTGTCGTGCTAGGTTGCGTGTAGTCAAACGGTGCTTTACAAGCCAATCCGTACAAGCTGGCTGCATTATCATCCGTAGAACGCCCTCCATCTGTCCACGGTCTCCGATCCTTTGCGGGTGTGTACATGGTGCTTAGTCGCGTGCTTCCAAAGTATACTGAGCTACTTGACCCCCTCGGCCAGACCGCGACTCGACTAGTCCAGTTAGTTACTTGCAATTTTTAAGGTATCATTCCTGTCAACTTTGGAGCGGGTCAGCAAAATTAAGGACTTTTTCTAATCTTGTAATTCACTTCAAAAGCGTGCATTTGTAGAAAATTTCAAAAATAGATCTGTTTTGAAAGGCAAGTTATAAGCTGAAAAACCAGTTTTCCCTGCCTTACGCATGCTAATTGACTGGTGACATATTCTGTGAGCATCACTAAGACCCTCTGCAAACCACGCGTCTCACGCTTGCGTCATTGAACTGATGTGATAAGAGCACGTTACTTAGAAAGTTTTGTTCATTCGTTCGATGTTCTTAAAATCAGAAGAGAGGGTCAAATCCTTTCGCCACATCCTCGAAGAGGCCTTCCCTCTATTATATTGCCGTCATCGCTGCTTTTGTTAATGAAAGTCGATATACAGCGGCACCTATCGACACCTAATTAGTTTCACACTTTGCACGACCTTGTGTAAAGAAACCCGTGAAATCTGTTTTCTTCGATAACTCGAAACTAAAAATACGGTGAAATAAGCGTATATTTTGAGCTCCAGTACAAAGGCATTTTAACCGATTCATCTGAAATTTAGCATATTGCTCACACATACGCTTTCTTGAAAGCCGTGTCTCCGTTTGTTTTCTTTTTTTGTTTTTTTTTTTTGTTTTTTTTTTGTTTTTGTTTTTTTTTTTGTTTTGCTTAGTTTTTAAGTTGTAGCTTGATTTGTAAGAATTAACTCTAGGTTTAACTTTAGTAGCGTGTAAAGCTTGAACTTGTCAATTTTTAAAAAATCGGCGACACTGCTTTTTAGACAAACATGTCATAAAACAACCAATAGGGGTTCTACTCTCTTTCGCGTCAAGGAACCCATTTTATTCGACCATGTGAATTTCTTAAATAGTCAATATATCTCAAAGAGATTAATTTAAGTTCTTTTAGCTAGCCTTATGTCGTGATCTACTATTATTGAGCTTTCAGAAAATATTACTTTAACAGGGTATTCTTCTGAGAGTTCCGCGCTACGTCCTCGCAAACGCAACAAGGTGTTTTAAAAGGGATGATACCTTAAAGTAGCACAGCAAGCCCTCGACAATCTCAAGAACATCACAATCTTCCAATCGGACGATGTGTTATGGATAGCGACTGACCACTCCGCAAAGTGCAAAGGCATAGCAGCCACCCTTAACATCTACCGCAATAACTGCTCCTGGCTGGCCTTTTTAATGAAAACTACAAAAAGATCATGACATGGTTTCCCTGTTGGATCGAGGCACTGGACATCGGAACCGCCATTAAGCGTTTTGCTCCATACATCATGCAGTATCCACACACCAACCAGGTGCTCACTGACAGCCACCCGGAAGCCGCCTGTCCAAGCATGCGAAAAGCTCAAGCGCGTGGATTTATCAGCCAGCTCTCGAGTCAGTACCTTCCTCTCAACTGTGAGCCGCTACGTGACATTGATTGTGTTAATAATCTCCCTTATGACCTGTATTTTAGTTGTCAGATGTGTCTGTTCATCGCTGAGATGAAAAACTGATGTCTTGTTCGTTGTATGCTGTTACTGTCAGTACATCCTAGTCCTGATGGAGACCGTCTCCTCATATACCGTGACATCATCAAGAGCGAAAAGCAGTGTCATCATGGTCCTTTGCTACGAGCTTCGCTTTCTCTGTGCCAGTGGTGTAACCATCCGCGTTAATCCTGCATCCGACTTCGTTGTTGCCGAGCGGGTCATGGAAGAACTCGGCCTGGGGCTCCTATCCCTGAAGCCCGAGTAATGTTTCTCCATTAGCCTAGTTTTCATCACTGTCAAAAGTGAACTTTTGCACCCAACGGAAGACCTGTCTGCTTGTGAAGTATGGACTCAACGCGACCAGCTCACTGGCGAGCCTGTTCCTAGGAACCATCAGACACCTACAGCCCACCATTGCGCACACCTCCCCCTACGTACCTGCTACCTGTGCGTGCACCACATCCAGTCCACTTTTCTCTACCCTTCGCTACTCGTGCCTGCTGCTATCGTCACACCAGACCGCCGTATGTCTGACACCGACATTGCCACACACACCTGGGCTCTTGGGAAATCATCCCGTTCCTGTGGAGATTCCAAATGGCACAATCAGGACTGGGTATGCGCCGTTACGCCGTTTACTCTAGTTTACCTGTTGTATGCCTTGCTTACGCTCTCTAGCTCCGTTATATTCAAAGTCTAAAGACAGTTCGTACCACTTAGAAGAAAAGGAAATCACGCTAGTGCTAGTGCTGTTACTTTTGCTACCTCCTCTCAGCGGTATCCGCCCTGCGAATGCGCGGTCGTTCGTGACACATCGTGCTTTGGTGCTTATCGTTAAGTTTGCAAATACATCCTTTAGTGAAAAACAACTTGTTTCTTTACTGGCGTTGTTCTAAATATTCCCGAGTTGATTTGAGGGTTGGGATATAGGCTTGATTGCACAGGATGAAAAACTTTCATTAGTTGATATTCAGTATACAGCGTCCCAGTGAAGTTTGACCAGTTGCACATATGTTGGTTTTGTGTAATTGATGACCATGTCATGCATCTAAGTCAAAACCGTGCTTGTTGGCAATGCGCATAAACATTCGTTACATTGTTGACAATTTGCAAAACTAAGCATTGCTTGAACTAAACACTGCGCAAAGACATTATAAACATGCCGGTCAGTTTGCCAACATACAATGCATGCATGTTTGTACCTAGCTTGAAAGCTGCTTCCTTCATATATCGAACAACTCACATTACTCCGCCGATAACTCCTCTGTGTTTGCATTTACAGGGAGAACGTGGAGGAAGGGGCCATTTTGGCCGAGAAGGACCACCTGGCGAACAGGCGAGTAGCTAGTGTCGTTTATCTTACAAATGAGTTATAAAGTACAAATTGCCAAAAAAATAAGGTTCAGTGGAAATGTCCAAAAGTTCGAACCGCGTAGATAAAAATTGGAAGATGTAGAGGCACTATTTGAGAACGCTGCTTCAACGTACCCGACGAGATTATTCGTTTTACCTTCAGGGTGAAATAGGTAAAGAAGGTCCCGTGGGACTTCCTGGCGCTGCTGGAGAACAGGTGCGGCTTAACTATGGTTTTTGAAATAGATACAAAGGTGACCCATAAGTAAACTACCACAGTAATGTTATATAGTGATGTTCAAAACTACTTTGCTGTTGTCTTTATGGCAATGAAGCTCAATAGATTATAATTATTATTATTATTATTATTATTATTATTATTATTATTATTATTATTATTATTATTATTATTATTATTATTATTATTATTATTATTATTATTATATTTTTGTCATTCTGCTCTAGGGACAACCTGGCCGTGATGGACCAAAAGGGAGCAAAGGAGAGTCTGGCGGTCCCGTAAGTGTCTGTCTAAACGTGCGTTTTGTCATTGCTGTGCCCAGCTTTAAAACAATTTATGAATATTGTGGCTTCATTGAATATTACCACAAAACACAAATACTTCAAGTGTCTTGGTTCATTGCAGGGTCCATCAGGAGCTCAAGGCGGTTCAGGGGCGCAAGGAAGTGCTGGTGCTAAGGTAAGTTGTCTGTTCGTTGTTTTATTAACGTCAAATGTAACAACTGGACGTTGCCAGAGAGCTTGTGGCGTGAGTGGGGTTGAGACCAGAATAAATTAAAATGGAAAGTAGGGACAAGAAAGCCAAGAAAAGATTAATACAGTATAGAGAACTTGGTTTTTGACACCTTGGTCAAAATGAAAGCTATTAAGAAATATGATAATCGCAGATATTCAGGATTTTTCTCTATTTTCCGCTAGATGATTATTAATTGTTTCCAAATATGATTGTATAGCGCAATGTCACCAGTCGGCCGGCCGATAAAAAATATTTGTCGCACGGCAGTCTGGTTTTGATAGTATTTTAGACTACGTGCACAGCGATGCGTTTTCAAGTTTTCGTGAACAAGCTAAAGTTTAAAGTTTGCTGAGACAGCTTTCTACACGCAACTACCGGAAAGAAAGCGCATATTAGAATTGTCACTCACTTACAGTAAAGTTGGCACTCTTCGATTTTTTTATTAGTTTAACAAAGCCGCGATGGCTCCAGCCATTGCTGCATCCTAACCAAATACTGTACACGTATGTCTCTTTTTTACTTTATAAGTTACGTTTCTTGTAGTGTAACAAATTTTAAACTGAAAACGAAAGTCGCTTGTTTTGTTTTCGAAGTCTCGGAAGTGTTAATTTGGCAAATACATGTTTCGTTCATTCACTGCTCTAAAATACGGGAAACGGGAAAGCCAAAGGCTATCATGCACGAGGCACTCTGAAATAGCTTCGAAATCAGCAAAAAGGTCGTAATATAATTCTACTTGGCCTTTGTTACAGTCCCGGGGCATTAAACCACAAAATACACAGCGACTATTAAAATACACAAATGGCAAATACTGTACGTCAACTGTAATTTTAAAATCTTTATAGTTTATTTCATTTCACTATAAACTATAAAGTTTATAGTTTTTTTCCAACAAATGAAGCAAAACCCCAAACATTATCGTCTACGTCATCTTTCAGCGATTTGGAAATATAGAGCAGCCCGCATACAGCATGAAAATTCAATTTCCATTGCATTGAGCGCCGAGCGGTACGTCAAGTGTCAAAACTTTGTCAATTGTCAAAAATTTGCCACGGGGATTGTTTGATTTTATTTCGACTGTATTTTGCTGATCCTTTCTGAAGAGGTATCTGAGTTTATTGATATTAGTGTGTGGGATTGTGTTCAGGTTGGCCATTCGATGCCTTAAATCGTTACACTCCTTTTACGGCTAGCAAGCTTGCCTTCCATACAATTGCAAAATATCCGGGCCGATTACAGCCGTCCATCGAACTGCTTGGCCTTGTATATGCATCTTCTAAGATGGCAGTTGAAAATTGAGCTGCTGAGTAACCGCGCCTGGAGGTCGTACGCCAGACTGACAGACACACGAACGTTATATTTTGAGATGGCGACCCGCTTGGAGTCTCCAAATAGCGCGATACTACAGCATTAACGTTGTGATTACTACCCTCGCGGAGCTCGGGGATAAATTATCATTGCAACAATATTTGCTTGTGACGACACAAGCTTTAAAATGGAACGATTTTTTTATTTTTATTTTTATTTTTCTGGGTTACAAATCTGCATGCGGTGATTGGTTCATATTATCATGTGATTTGTGATGACGTTCTGATCAAGTGACTTGGCGGGCGAGCAGTTTCGCCATTTTGAAGACAGCAAGTTGCTTGCCTTAGTTGGCTCTGTGGATTATTTTATGGACCGCTCATCTTACTTACAAACGCATACGCCGGCTGCGGTAGACCCACACTAACTTTCATTGAGCGGTTTTGGCTTGGGTCGGTCCATTCAGCCTCAAAAGCCATATTGAAAGCCATGAAAGCAAATGCAATGACCTTATCAATGAACTGCGTAACTATGCACAACTGTACAGAAATGTACGAAAAATCTGATATCCAGAACCTTGAGAACTTGAAGGAACAAGCTGAACGAAGGCGCTCGAGATACAAAGACGAGAACCTGTGTAAAGACGGCGATTCTTGACAAGCGCTTGATAGCGGATTATATGGAACTGTTTAGTATGAGGGTGAACTTGAAGGTACTTTGTATTCTTTTACTTTGCATTATTCTTGCTGATACAAGTAAAGCGTCAGAAAATCTGACTTTTGTTTGGGATCAAAATTTCACTGTGCTGTGCATTTATATTGTTGTTGCGACATTTTGGCTCGGTGCCATGAAGGTCAAACAATCAGTGGAACAGATGGCGTTATTATTTGAAAATTGGGAAATGGCTGAGGAAAAAGTGACCGTTGGTAGATCTCGCTTCGCTCAGTTTTATTGTTTATCAATAAAATTTATTGTTTATCAAATGTTTATGTGAAAGAAAACCGAAGTCCTCCAAGACGAAGTCGTGAGCCGAGCCACGGGTACCCTTGAATAACCTTTCACGCATTTTGAACAAGAGTAGAAAAAGCAGGCGACTAATACGAAAATACATTTCAAAGAATGTCCCAAAGTCGTCAAAAGTTCATGATTATACCCGAGCTTACGTACTTCACAATGCTAATGCGTTCCGTAAACGTGCATGTAAACAACATGGAAACAATAAAAAGCCACAGATGGAAATGGAAAGAGAAAATTAGGATCAATAAACCATCGCTTCGAGAAAGCTAGAAGCTCAAAAAGAAGATTGCCAAAAGTAACCGAGGTGCTAAGATACGTTTGTATTTTAAAATGTGTTAAAAAACAGGTATTGCAAGATCAGACGTATTCAGAGATCAAAATCACAGAACCAAGTACAATGGGTTTTCTCTGTCAAGGGATATAGAAAAAAATTCCGGTCCTTCAGTTGTTGATCCAAACAAAACGATCATCAGTTGGCTTTCTGGATGCACGGAAGCCATACTTTAAGAGCGATTTTGGCTTGCATTGTTTTTAAGCGTCGGAAGACTTGAAAATAGCCGTACACAAATGCTTGATGTGTTACCAGTGGGACCCCCGTAAAGTACGAAGGGTTGTGTTTTGCAAATGCTCGATTATAGATACCGCTTCAACCAATGTATCTGTGTTCTGAGCAATATTTGTGTGAAAGAACATCGAATAAGTAGTAGAAGACGTGTTGAAACTTGATAGAACTTGAACTTTTCCCTGCGGGCAGAAAGTCTCCTTTTGTCGGAAACTCTGCGGTTTTGTGTAACGCCAGGCGTATACGAACAGTCGGCGTTTAACTTCGTTTTGCGTGCAGTAAAGGTTCTTTGTTTATTGTCTGAGGATACTGAATTACTAATAGGTTTGAGGCAAATATCACGAGAGATTAAAATACAAGATCTGTCAATGAAATGTCACAAGCATAATATCATAGAACGGGGATTATCCCGAATCATCAGCTACTTAGCTTTCGGCTCACGCCGCTTTAACAAAAGCAGTAAAGACCGGCAGGCGACTACATCGAGAATATTTGTCACTGAATACCTCGAAGTCTTCAAAAGCTCAAGGTTAATATCCGACTATCCGAGCCGTAATGTTCGCTCCACAAGCCCGTGATGCACGCCTTTGTTGTCACGGTATTCAAACGTCTGCAGCTTCCGATAGAGATTAATTTCGTATCGACCCAGAATTTTGCGTTAAAGCTTAATGCATAGCAGTCTTGAACATATTAGTGATCAGACTTGTACATGTAGGATGCGTAACGTCTGAGATGGCTTTTTCATACGAAGTAATTTCATCATGGGAAGTGTCATGTTTTAATGTGCTACAGAGATAAGTCTAAAAGCTTTCAATTACAGCAACTTGAACATGATGCACACGCTTGGGAAGATGAGATAAGGCTATTACGCTGTCTTACAGCTAATTGCCGCTGTTTCGAACTTGCAAAAGCTGCCTTGGCGTACCCCCAAGGGTGGTTTGTTGCGGAAAACATGGCGGATGCAAAGGAAACGTTTCCCTGCAAGCTGTACTGCTCGCAGAGAGTAATGAAAATAGATGTGAACATTGAAAAAGAGGAATTTCTCATACGCCACTGCAAAGAGAAAGAATCCACGGTTTAATCCAAATTTCTCGCTGCCTTGTTCTTTGGCAGCGAACAAGACTACAGCAAGCAATGCTTAATTTCACTCTTCTCTCGGTCGACCTTCCATGTCTACGTGACAAAAGTCATTGTTCGTGATAAGAGCGCCATGCATTCTGCCTCGGTGCCTGTGCATACTGCAAAATCGCCATAAACTCGCCGGTAGTTTACACGCACGATTTAAAAATTGCCGCTGAAATCGCATCAAAATTCGCCTGTGTAAACGGGCCTTAAAGTATCCAAGAACCATGTGGCCAGGAAATGTGCGAATGAACGGTGCACGCGTTTTACTATAGTTTTATATCTTAGTTTTTCTTTGGGATTTTGAGTCGTATTAACAGTTATGTCTATATTAGGGACCCCGTGGATCTAAAGGTGAAGTTGGACAAAATGGTCTCCCCGGTGCAAAGGTTGGTAGTTATTTTATCTGATATAAAAACCTCGATTGCAATGTCTGATTACACTGCATCACTGAGGGAGTTTTTCTCGGCCTTGATTGTTGCTATATTCTTTACTCAAGAATTGTTGCTATATTCTTGACTCAATGCATAAAGCTAATAGCACACTTGCAGGGCATACTTTTACCAGCATAGGTAAAATGCCAAAATTTGATGAACAAGGCTATAGCTGGCCCCGTGCTTAGCTTCTAACTTCTGTAGTAATTCGATTTTAAACTCGAAAAAATTCTTTAATTAAGGATAAATTTGGACAGTTTTACATACGTTTTTCCATCACAAAAACTCGCGTATCCAATTTGAGAATGGTTTGCCAATGAAAACGCGTAAAACACATTATAAATGCATGAAAATGTGGCCAATCAGCGCAACTGTTTTAATGCTAGTACGTGGAGCTTGGTAATGTTTGGTCAGCGGTCAGCGAGTGAGCATGTGAGTGCACAAATTGTCAAACAAATGTGTTTGTGTGTTTCACAGGGAGAACGGGGTTCCCCGGGACTTGATGGTGAAAACGGGCGTAGTGGTACCTCGGTAAGTTCAGCTTTTAGCTACAATCCTGATCAAAAATGTTGAGACACAAGAGCAAAGTCCTCTAATTTTGAGTTTTTTGCACCACCCCCTTCCCCACTTCAATGTTGAATTGCGCATCTTCCAGTCCTGGAGCAACATTGATCAGGGGGAGGGGAGAGCGGGTGCCTTTTTGGCTAACTAGGCCAGCCAAAGTGGGTGATATCAAGAAAATAGCACTATGATCCAAAGACTTTTGTCCATGATTGTAGTTTTCCTTCCTATTCTGTTGTTATCGTAATCCAAGTGTTAACAACAAAAGGTTCTCTAACAATCAAAACAATCATTTAAATTGTTAACCATTGTTTCAGTTTCTCCGCTTTATTCAAACATTTCATCATTTTTCAGGGTAGTGACGGAGAACCTGCAAGATCTGGAGCTAGCGGGCAACCCGGGCAAGCGGTACATGCTGATTTACTTTCTTATCTTAATTTAGCTGAAGTAAACATTGGATGGCTCTTATTCAAGTGGTTCATACTTATATTTTTTCTTTTTTAGGGTCCCACTGGCCCTACTGGTCCCACAGGCCCACCAGGAAGCAAAGGAGAAGCGGTAATCATTATTGAATTTTTAAACGTGTTAAAATTGGATTGTTTTGATAGTCTCCAGGAAGACTGTTGTTGTTGACTGACGTTTCAACTCATTCAAGCAGACTTCTCCTTCGACGTTTCGACTTCCTCTGAGTGGAAGTTATTTTCAAATGAAGAGGTTTTGTCAGATGGTGGTATTTATGTCTCTGGTCATTGATGTAATTAGTCCGGGCTTTTTGTCGTTATACTGTTGGTCGACGTGACTTGGCTGTGTTTTGTTATTGGTCGTTTGATGTTCTGTTGTCTTCTCAATTTGTCCATTGTTCGTTCGGCTGCGTTTGCTGTCGTCATCAGTCGTTTGTAAGGTGCAGGTAGATAGATAGTTTATTACCTCTTTTTGTTTATTAAATTATTTATAATGGTATATAAAAGTCAGAGGTAGGTAAAAGTTACTCAGGTCATCATTGGCATCTGTTTAGAGAAAACTTTATATATCTTTTAGCTATTGTAAACACATTTCGGCCGGACCGGCAGACTGAGCACATGAATCACGAGGTCGTGCAGTTCTTTGCTTTCAGTGAATATTTCGGCTACGTTTGGCTGAAGGCAAACCGGTAGAACAAGAATATGTAAGAAAAAAATACCATCGCGAAAACTAATTTGCAAGCCGAGAAAACGGTTGGAGATGAAGATTTGTTGACTTGGTTTGTGGCAGCACGAACGGCGACTCAAGCACCGTATTCTGATAATTGGTTCGCATCTTTCACTACGTGCTAAACACTTAGAGCAACGTAGAAGGCACAGCAAACTTCAGTCAAAGAGTGACGTGAACAATCTCAATGAACCGTTTGCGGAGCTACGAGCAGACTGATTATTTGTTGTCACGGTGCCGCAAGCGGAGTTCATACAAGCTTACTGAAACTGTAGGTTGGTTGTGATCGTCCGGGTTAGAGTAGTCTCCAGAAAGACTGTTGTTGGTGACTGACGTTTCGACTACCTGAGCGGAAGTCATCTTCAGAGTCAAGTGAAAGTATTCGTCAGGTGGCGGTATATATGTCTCTGGTTGTTGAAGTGATTGGTCCCCGACGTTCGTACGTCTGTGGGTCCCCGACGTACGAACTCTCGAAGTACTTAACAACCATACTGAAATCGCTGACAAACAATTCTAAACACAAACTACAGTATACTGAGAACTTTATCGACGCGATCAAGACAATACAGATACCGAACGACTACAAACTCGTGTCCTTTAATGTGAAATCACTGTTCACCAGTATTCCACTTCAGTTGGCACTACAGTGTACTGAAACTGCTATCGAACGCCACACTACCAAACTACCCTTACCGACAAAAGACGTCATGGAGTTACTAACTCTATGCTTGACTTCCACGTACTTCCAGTATAACGGAAAACACTACCGACAACTACACGGAACAGCAATGGGTTCACCGGTCTCTGTTATTGTAGCAGAAATTGTGATGCAACACATCGAAGAACGCGCCCTTGCAACCTACGAACAAACGCTGCCTATCTGGCTACAATACGTTGACGATACGTTTACTGCTGTACACAAAGACGACATTGACTCCTTCCACAAACACCTGAACGACCAAAACCCTGACATACAGTTCACTAAGGAAATCGAAGACAACGGAAAACTTCCGTTCTTAGATTGCCTCGTGAGCCACGACAACGACAGGCTACGAACAACAGTCTACAGAAAACCAACGCACACTGACAGACTACTTGACCAGACTTCTTACAACCCTACTTCACACAAGGCTACCACAATCAAAACGCTGACGAAACGAGCGCAACTACTTTGTGACTCTCCCGACGACTTACTTAACGAGACCCGACACCTGGAACGCGTTTTCCAGAAGAACGACTACGATCCTAACTTTGTCAAACGCAACACTCACAAGAACACCGCACCCAACGAGACTACCGACAACGAAACCACTGACGACACAACTCCATTGATCTTGGCCACACTACCGTATATCAGAGGCACTTCTGAGATGATAGCACGTATTCTACGACCCTACAACATCCGGGTAGCCCACAAACCCATTACGACTATACGCGACTTACTGACCAACGTAAAGGACAAAGACGAACCCATCAACAGAAAGGGAACAGTATACAGAATATCTTGTACTGACTGCAAAGCCACCTACATCGGTGAAACTGACAGAAACCTGAACACGAGACTTACTGAACACAAACGAGCTACCAGAAACGGCGACATCAGAAATCACACTTCTGAACACTACCGACAGACTAAACACGATATTAACTGGGACTGCTGAATGCATCAGCCACAGTACCAACTACTACCAACGACTTACACTGGAAAGCTGGTACACAAACTTAGAACGGAAACCACTCAACAGATGCCAACAATTACCGGCACCTTACAAACGACTGATAGATGACATCAAACGCAACCGAACGAACAATAGACAAAACAGCAGGACAACAGAACATCAACTGACCAATAACGAAACACAACCAAGCCGACTCGACCAACCATAGGCCGACATAACGGACCAATCACTTCAACAACCAGAGACATATATACCGCCATCTGACGAATACTTTCACTTGACTCTGAAGATGACTTCCGCTCAGGACGTCAGTCACCAACAACAGTCTTTCTGGAGACTACTCTAACCCGGACGATCACAACCAACCTACTATTCACACTCCTGGGTTCAAACCATTTGCCATCTTACTGAAACTGCAAGTATGGCATCTTAAGAGTGTAAACGTCGTTCTATTTCAACATCTTTAAAGACTTGAGTGATAGTGGAGCGGATATGTGCAGAATTTGGGCCGAATTGTTCACTTTCGGTTAAAAGCACCAAATTTGTACGAAATATACATTTTGTCATACTAACAAATATCTGATATAGTGCCATTGCGAAACTTTCTGTTAAATCCAGTTAAGGAGGTTTCCAAAACGGCCGCCATCTTGACCGGAAGTCGAATTCGAAATTGATGAAATTTAGACTTTAAATGTAATTTACATGTTCAGGCTTATTTCTTATAATATAATGAGCCTGAAAGTTAAAAAATGTATGTCAAATAGCCCTAGACAGTGCATATTTTGGTTGGTTTTGTGTCATCTACGTTAAACCGGAAGTGAATGTTGCTTTAATTGGAAATGCGGTAAAGAGTTTGAAATCATGTCTCCTATTCAACTATTTTTAAAGTTTGCTTTAATGTATCAAATTCCTGACATTTGGAAAATGATTTTTTTATTTTGTCGAAAAGTAAAGGACATACGCAGAATATAAAAGTTGTTAGTACCCAGAAGTCCTTAGTCTGCGGAGCCGAAAATAGAATCTTAAAACTTTCTGAGTGGTCTAAGTGCGTGGCAAGAAAACACAAACAACTTTCACAGTGCTCCGCTAAATCTTAGCGCCAGTCGGATATAGGAGCAGGCCACAAGACCTTGGCTGGGAATATAGTAAAGTTCAATAGTCTTTATTTGCATGCCAAAAGAGACAAAGTCTTTCAAGAACGGGCAAAGTGGTGAGAGAGAAGATACATTTTTCATGATGCAAGTCTAGCTGGCACAGAAGTTTCTATTATATGTTTAATTATACGAAGCCTGAAACAAGCAGAAAAAAAGACGCAGTGCACTGGAACCCGAGCAGGTAGTCGAAGAAAAGTACATGCGATCGAATTCTACTGCATCCGCAGAAATTGCCGCTGCATGCTTTGTATGTGATTAATTTTGTACCCAAAATATACGGCAGATTTCCATTACAGGATGATAGGTTTTTAGCTAAGATTTTGCGCCGGTCAATTCGACACTTCGAAAGGGGGATTTGACGCTCTCGTTTGTCTGGGAGGCGGGACTTTGACAGACGGCTCTGTCCATGGGGTGGAGTCGATTTCACCACTTCGACAGAGGGTGGGAAATTTGAATTCAGTGGCGGGGCTAGACTGGTCCCCTTAATTTCACTCCACTTTACGCAAAACCAGTTAGCTGTGCGCTTGGTGTGTGTTGAAAGAAACCTGCAAGCACAAGTTTATTCGTCGCAACTGTACGTGGAAGATCAATCTCCAGGTGTTCGATAAAAACAGAAAAGATTTTGAGTGCGTAAAGATTTTGAATGCGTTACCTCGATCAAGGTACTGGTTTTATAACTGGATAAATAAACAAATACACATTGCTCTGGCAACTTTAACTCCGACGTTTATTACCGACATACCGTGATGAATCGTTAAGAAAATATTTCCTTGTCGAGAGTTTATTCCTCTTTACCCAGTACGTTTATAGTTTATAGATCTTCGCAAATCACTCGTATTTAATACTTCAAAGGAACGTTTCAAACCATCGGATAACTAGCTCAAAGAAACAATATCTCGTACGCGCATTTCACAAAATTTAATTGACTTAAAATTCAAAATTTCAGGCTATTTTATTATCCCTTTCTCCGCGATGTTTTGCCCCGGGGGTGGGGCGTTTGACCACTGGATTCAGCCTTGAAGACGGGCATTTTAGTATTCCTTTTAGCCCGAGAATAAGGAATTTGTAGCGGAGGATACCGCGCCACTTGTCTAGCCTTGTTGTAAAAGTAGGCAAGGACAGTCATAGACGAGGATGAGGAAATTCAACTCCGCAAAAGCGTTTGATGCGGCTGTAAGAAAGGATGTCGAGCAAGTTGTTCCTACGTGAAGGTTCACTTACAGACTGCTCCGTTGACCTGCACTGATGAGTGCGGCAACAAAAATGCATGACAGCTTGACGTTAAGATGATTTACTTCTACGCATTTTCAGCCTGAAAACTACCTTGTCTCTCGTATAGTAGAATCCGTGGAATATTATGCTCTTACCATATTTTTGGTGAGAAACTGAAGTAGAAAATCGAAGTTTATCACTTTCAGGAGTGAAAGGGTTAACGCAATCTTCAAACTGTATTGCATACTTGTTATAGACGAAACGAAACGTTATACGATTATTGAAAGCCGAATACTATAGTAAGGAGAACTTGGCTTTTGATGCCTTGCCCAGGTGATAGCTGATTGAACTATCAGTTCTCACTACATGACTCATACATTGGGAGAATCTGCATTTTGAACTTGGGAGTGAAAGGATTAAAATGATGAGCCAATATTGTTACTAGAATATGTATTGGTAAATATTCTATCATGGCTGTGATAATAAAACAGACAAACACGGTAAGCTCACAAAGAAAAGCATTTAATCTGACCACTTCCGCTAGAAATAATTTTCACTTCCGGTCTGTATAGATTGCCATTGTAAAAGCATTTTTTATATTGTTAACCCAAAGTTTTCTTCAAAACATGATACTTGCTCGTTTTTATTGTTCCTATCTTTGATTGAAAGTAATTCAAAGAATAAAAGAGATAGTTCAAATGTATGTTCGGTCTATGTACTTTTATTTCCGGTCCAAGATGGCGGCCATTTTGAAAATACGCCTTAACTCGGAAACCCATTATTTTTTGCGGTAGCACTATATTCATAATTGATAGGCACACTAAAACCTGCCTTTCTGCCAAATTTGACGCTTTTAACCGAAAGTGAACACAATCCATCCACATATCCGCTCCACTATGAAGGGACTTATCTTTCTGTTAAGAAAATGATAAACTTTTGATTCACACAATATTCTGTGCCGACGGTTGAGATACGAAATATTGTAGTTTCTTCAATATTTCCTTTGTTTGAATCCCGGAGTTTGAATGTTGTGATCGCATGTTATACATAAACGTTTGGAGTGAATAAAATTCTGCTAATTTTGTGTTGGAAATCGCTTATCAGAAGAAGAAGAAGAAGGAAAACTATTTTTAGTTCGCCACGCTCGTGATGGGTTTTATACCGAGTGACGTTTTCGCTGAACCAAAACCGGCACACTTTGGGCTTGTACTTCAAATATTCAAGCTCAACTCAATTTATCCGGTGAGTCAAATATTTATTTATTGCTCGCGGGCAGCGCAGCTGCGGCGAGCTTAAAAATGGAGGGTTTTTTTGTTTTCCTTTTTCTGGGTCGAGAATCAGCACACGGTAATTGGTTCATATTATCACGTGATATGCGATGACGTAAATCGCCGCCCGGTTGGCTCAGTTGGTTGAGTACCGGTCTTTCGTGCGGGAGGTCGCGGGTTCGAACCCCGGCCGGACCAGCACTCGGGGTCTTACAATAACTAAGGAGAAGATGCTGCCTTTGTTTTTATCAGCAAATGGTAAGATCTTCACGTGGCTCGGATGACTACGTAAAATGGCGGTACCGTCTCCCTATACTTCTATACTTGATTACAGGGGGACGTAAAAGAACCACTGAGGACGTAAACAAATTTCTGGCAGTGACCACTCTCAGTGCCTGTACTCCACAGTAATATGGCGAAGCCAAAATGTTGCTAAAAAGCCCCTTGAGGGGAGCACCAATAAAAATATGTATGTAATGTATGTAATTGACTTCGCTAAACAACTCGAGATGTGGCCAGTGAATATTGCTAGTTACTTGAGTGTAAAAGTTAACTGCATCCTATCCAAACTCAAAACCATTGGGCTCTGTGGAACATGTACGGATAAACTTGATTTTAGGGAATGATTATGGCTTGTGTTCTTAAGTTCACCGCGGAAGTTTTGAGAATAGCCGTAAACAAATGTTTGATGGATACCGCTGGGGGATTGCAAATTTCTCTGTCGCCGCTAAAAATTTAATCCCGACGAAACTTTCTGTGGCGGCACGAAATACTTCTGGGAAGATAACAGGCCGAAAACGGAAACCAAAGCTACGATGAGCTTTAGCCGCAAAACAATGACGATTTATGCTTTACTCTGTGCATGACATATGTTGCCTCATAACATTCTTCTGCTTATCGTACATTGCCTGTTGAAATGTTTCTTTAATTCGATCATGTAGCCTTTGTTTCGCAATGGTCATTGTATACCAGATATGAAAAATACACCGAAATAGTCCTGAGCATTGAGTTTGCAGTCACAAATGACTGTGAACAAAACCGCAATAATAATGTAAAACAATTGTCGTGTTACATTCCTCGCTTTCAATTTTATATTTGTTACAGAACACGAATACTCGAAAGCCTGATAGAAGAAACGTATTCAGTTAATAAAAGAAAACACAAAAGTATTGAAGCGAAGGCTGGATTAATCGTGGCCTCTGGTTGGAAATAAGAGTCGAGGTCAAACTGTCAAAAATCGATTGTGCATAAAAAGATATGTAACGCATTCTCAAAATTCAGGGTCGCTCTCCTTTAAGAAGCAAGTGTATGAGTGTTGTAATGATAATTTATAGTTTAATCAGGTTTCATTTGAGCAAGGTGTCAACAGCCAAGTTCTCTATACTGTGTGATATTTTTCTGGTGAGATACTGGAAGTCTCTCTTGGGAGTTTAGTATATTGTGGTCTCGACGCAACTCACGCCGCGAGCTCACTGGCGACGCCAGTCTAGTCTCAAGTATTGTATAAGTTTGCAAAATTGAGAAGCTGTGGTCACTAATTAATGTAAACGCTGAGTCAGTGCATGCGTACGCGCGTAAATTGTTCGGAGACAAAGTGCTGTTCGATGTTTGTTTTGATGTAAAACTTTGAAGCCATATAATAAACTACTTATTGACCTCGCTTGCTCGGTCTGTACGAAGAAAATATCGCCCTTGGTCTTGACCGTACAGACCCCTCCGTACAGACCTCACGCTCGGTCAATAAGAAGTATTTATCTCATTGTTTCGATTATCAGGGTTTCTCTGGACAACAAGGCGCAACCGGTGAAATAGGCCCAATGGGGCAGGTGGTAAGTAGAAAATACTTAACCAGCTGTTAGAAGAGGTAGTGGTTTCTCATTGTTTTACTCCAACTTTCTACAGAGTGATAGTTGCTACTGTATTATGAATATGTAGTGCACGAGTATGTAATAACTCAAACTAAATCCAGTTCCCCCTGGATTTGACCCTATTTTTTACAGTCATTCACTATCGGCTAACTCGAACTCAGTTTATTCGAACTCCCCACTGACTCAAACTGTTGACACACGTAGGTTTAAAATTCCAGTATTCGGAGTGATACAATTGGACACCACAGGATTTGCTGATAAACCTGAAGAGCACGTACACACAACAGTTCCAATCCAATGTAAAAAAATGTATCTTAAAATGTTCTCCAACGTGCGTAAGTCTGTCATCACTGGTCTAGGTTATCCAGTTCTTTTTGTAAAACTTCCACAAACTCGCCCTGTCCAGAAAGCCATATATTACCACACATTTATTACAGTTGAAATCACGGATTGACTTCAAAGGTTTGGGGAAATTGGTTAAACTTACCGTTACAAAGTCTTATAAGTTCTTCCAAGTGTGCCAAAATGACTCGTGATTATGAATGAATAACAAAAATCGATACGTAATTGATTATTAACAGGATACTTGAAATTCAACACCAATCTCGCTAACTCGAGCCCCCGCTAAATCGAAGTATTTTTTGTTTCCCTTGGTAGTTCGAGTTAGCGGGGTTCTACAGTATTTCATGGGCAAAAATAGAAATATTGATTCAATTTGATAATGATTCCAAATTTTAAAGTGTTAAGGCTATGTTACATACAGTACACTGGGCATACATTTGTTCTGTTCATATTTTTTCTTAAAGTCTCGATAAAGGTTCGCGCATTCCTCAAAAGTATTCTCGGAAAAAATCATTGTAGCGTTGCTATAATTTAACATATCTACACGTACAATATATCTTTGTAAAAGTCCGGGACTGAAGAATGCAGATATAGTATTACATTGTTCATACACTTTAAAGTGCCTATAAGCCTTCAGACGTTACGTTTTTATATGAAAGTAGGAAGTAATCTAAACAACTTATGGCCAAAGAAACTCCGCTCCGAAGCGTTTTTATATATTTTTCCGCCCGGCAAACATGCGATTTTGACCGCCATTTTGAATCTGACCGCGCAAAGTTTTTCGATCGAGAGCCTGGGTTATGACGTCAGAGGAGGGATTCGTTTCTTGTCAAACAAAACTTTCACACAGATTTTGCAGTTGGCGAGGTGAGAATTATGCTCACAGATGTGTTGTCGAGGAAAACGTAACCAAGGGAAAAAACAACTAAGGTAAAGAGACGCCAAAGCGATGCCAGTGCCTTCTCTGACGTCACAGACCCAGTCTCCCATGTCGCTCGGTCAAGATTTCGGAATTCTGAGTTCAACCGCGTGAAAAAAGTATAAGAACGCTTCGGAACGGAGTTTCTTTGAATATAAGTTGCTCAGATCACTTCCTACTTTCATATAAAAACGTAACGTCTGAAGGCTTATAGGCACTTTAAAGGTAGAGTGCGATCTAGATCAGACCGATGAAAGATTTTCGCGAAAAATTAGGTCTTTCGGGAAACAAAACTTTCAAGCGTTCTGTTCAATATTGCTTAAATTTTCGTGAGTCATTCTTCTCCATTACCGTTCCAGCGATTTTTTTTATTTTTTGTTCGTTCATTTTTTATTAAACGGTTTATATAAAAGACGGGTCCTGAAACGCTCCCTCCACTTTAAATGAGAATAAAATCCTTAAAACAAAACGGATCAAAATTCGCTGACACGGTATTTTAGTCAACTTCATTGAGTATCAGAAAAAAGTTGTTTTAGCATTTTCAAATAAAACCGACAGAAGTTTGTTTCCCGTTTCCGAAACAATCAAGCTTCAAATTAACCTCAATCGTACTTCACCGCCAATGTGCCTAAAAACAATAGATTTGTAATCTACCGTCCCAGAAGTTTACAACAATATAAATTACGTGTATGTACGTTAAAGGGCCCAAGTCATCCTTGCTTGGACCCTTGCGCGCTTGTGTTTTTGTTGTTATCTGAATAATTGGGGTGGTCTCCGGTAACCACAAGGGCTTACTGTTGAATGATATGGCGTCGATCGATGACCGATGTGGAAGCTTACCGGCTTGGATTTTGGTGACTTTCTTTCTGAAGAGAAGATTGTAGTCTCATTTCTTCGCGTCTTGAGACTATCATGGTAATCATAGTCTGAACTAGTGTCGAATTCGCTCGGATTTCACATAAGATGCCTTTGTCGTATCTTTCACTGCTATGGTTGTTTTGTAATCGTGAAGTTTCATGTATGCCTACATTGTCAAATTACGAGATTAAGCTAAGCAGACGTACATTCGGGATTTTTTTTTGCGCAAATGAGCACTTGTAGTCGTGAATTCTTTAACCATCGCGCCAATTGTGTGATGTATAACTTAATATTGGAAGCATTGTTTTGAACATAGGCAAAGCCTATTTCATTCCCCACCAGTTTAAAAAAGCGTTCCATCGCTTCACGCCTCGAAAAATCCGATAGCCAGAAACGTTTAGTTGGCAGAAAATATTTTTTCAGTCCTGCATGCGCAATTTTTTTCGCTAGTGTGACATGTGGTATGGTTTTCTTCAGATTGACTCTGTTGCTATCTGTTCTTTGCTGTAATCATGCACCACAATAAAAAATTAGCTGTCCCAATGAGGATTTGGAGTTGAAATACGTGGATTAAACAGAAACTTAGAGCAACTGTAGGGTACTCCCACTCTCAATTCTAACATATTCTGTGTATATGAATGAGGCAATGACAGGAACACTATATTGTTATGGAAAGTGCATTCCAGAAGTTGCAGTACATTTACTGTATATAACATTGCTTCAAATTTGCAAACAAATTACTATTTTCCTCATTATTTTCCATGGATGAAGCAGTCCAGATGTACAACAGCATGAGAAACAGACTAACCATGCATGCAAGTTCCCCCTTCAAATTTGTCTCAATTCATCATTTACTTATAGTTTCCAGTCACATTGGTATAAAACATTGGTTCCGCTAACCCCTGATATATGACTAATTGAGTGCAGGTCTATTTCTGGATGTTTTTTTTTTTTCTGGATACGAAGCCACAGTAGGTCAGTAGTGCAACAACCAGGACACACAGAACAAAAATTAAAGATAAATGCGACCAATCAAAATGGACTACTTACATCATATTAGTCTTCCTGAGGAAAGTTCACGAGTGTGGTTGACTGAAAGAGTTGAGTCTGAAACTCTAGCTCAAATCAGAAAGACTGAAAACAAGCTTTATTTTATTCGTTAAAATCATTGTTTAGCTGTAGCATGAAATATAAATCACAGACGTCATTGCAATATACGCACACATTCAAGGCAGCCTGTGTCTTACTTGTTGTCCTTGGCTTTCACAACTATAAATTTTGTTGATCGAGTTCTTCAATGCCTTGGTAATTGTTTCAACCAAATCGCTGTTAATGAGCTCTTGGATCTCTTAACTGGGTTTCCGCTGCTTCCAGAGGTCGATAACTATTTCCCAGAGTGAGATTCTCCGGCAAGACTCTGGAACTTTTGGCCGACCGCCGGAACGGTTTAACATATATCTTCAAATTTTCCAAAATACGTAAACGATAAGACCAGAAATAATCCCGCGAAAACATTAAGTGGTGCATCCGGAACACAACTGGATCAGATGAAGGTGTGCAGCACAACAAAGCACATGGATGGAATCAGATTGGCCTCACAGAGTCAAAAATCCGACATTTGTGTGGCTGAGAAAATGGCCGATCACGGATTTGGGCGCGCAAAGCACACTGGATGACTTGGGCCCTTTAAATTGTAACGCTACAATGATTTTTTCCCGAAAGGGGCGCGAACCTTTATCGAGACCTTGAACCTATGTTGACATGCCTAAAATTACTGCTTCTCATATTCCCATTTTTCCCATCATAATGGAGGTAAACTAAGAGGGCTTTACCATTAGCAATCACGGGCGTAACAGTTTGTTGTTAATGCCAATGTTACAGACGTTGTGCTTTTTTTACATTTAGGGTGCTCCTGGTCCTGACGGAGATGACGGGACGACTGGTGATGCGGGACCCAGGGTAAATACTAAATTCTTAACATTGCGTTTGCTTTTTTTTCTGTCTTAGGTGACCCAAGTGCAAGCATAGCAGCAAATTGTGCTTGCAATGGGAGATGCCTATGCCTTTTTTGTCTTTGTTCTACATATTTGTTTTTACAATAACACGTCAGTTTTTCGCTTTGTGATTGGCTAATTTTCATTATCAATAAGAGGACAGACACAAAATCGAGTGCTGATTTGGACGAAGAAGGTGATTTCAGCTTCAATTTTACCTCAATTCTTACAAAAGCGACATTCGGCATTTCAAGTAGAGAACCAGAAGTGTTCAGAGACGAATTTCCTTGAGCTTTGCCTTGAAATTGTCGAGAAAACCACAGCAGAAAAGCGTCTAGTTTCATTTCTTTCCAACTTCTTTGACAAAATTTTATTTACGCGCAAATGCTCACGTCAAACTGTCACTTTTTGACCAATGAAATGTCTTGAATTTTAACTTCGACCAATTAGAAAGCGAGAAAAATTGTTGACAACATTTCGGTCAAATCGAACAAAATCCAGTTTTCTTGCGTGTTTTCCCCGCGTCGTCGCTTGAGTTTTATTATTGCAAAAAACAAACTGACGTCAATTTGTTAATTCGCGCGCGAGCTGTTCTTCATAAATAATAATCGACCTTTCTCTTTGCTTTTAAGCCAATAAAATAGTTTGGAAGCAATAGCCTGTGGCATTGCCATGTAACTATCCCCTTGTCAGGAACAAATATGTAAACAGAAGCAATTCACACGTGGTACCTACTATCAACGTTAGCCCATGTAACTTAAAGCTATCCACCAGTGCATGCGGTATTTTGTCTTGAAAGTTTGTCGAAACGAGGACAACACCGACCCCTTTTATTCTTCCAAAATTGTGACAGGGCCAAGAAGGAGCTAAAGGTGAACAAGGCCAAACTGGGACCAATGGGAGAACTGTAAGTACAAAATCTCTTCATTACTAAAAGTGACATTTACTTTTTAGTCACTTGCCTCTGTTTATTATAGGGTTCAACTGGAGCTCGTGGCGCGGCTGGAGCGCGTGGAGCGAAAGGTGAAAAGGTGAGAGTCAAGGAAATTTATTCCAAAACTGTTGCACAAAAGAGCAATGAAAGAAGGGATGACTTATGTCCTCTCTGTGTAAATTACAAAAACAGTACGTTTTCCCATCTTTTTAGGAGTATATTTGTGCAGGCGATATTATAAGTTAACTTATATTGAAGATTTCTCAGATTTGTATCTCCACAAACTTTATTACCGGAAAGGAATGCTTTAATCAGGTCTTGTAAATCTATACTGAAATTTTATTATAACTTGTTTGCTATTTTTGGCCTTGCTGCTTTTAGGTGAAGCAAAGGTGTATAATACTCTTTATTTTTTGCAACATTTACATTAGAAAAAAGAATTATCACACCAAAAACCTACTGCTTCGTTTTTGTTAAAATCATCTTCCTTTCCTCTTAAACTCAATGGTATTGCCAATCTTAAACTTTTCCATTCTAAAAAGTTGCATCTTAAGCTTCTTTGTCTGCGGGTACTACTTAACCACTCTAGATTGTTTTTTTCAATTACTAAATTCTTAATTGAAATAATAGTGTTCTTAAAAAAGTGTTTGTAGAAAATTGGCTTACCCGCTATTCTTATGCTTTTGTTGTTCCATATAGTGGAGTTCTTTGAGTCCCTTCTAAAAAGGCGTTTCTAAACTCAAAAATGAAGTAGTTTGTCAGTCTTAAGGTCTCAATAAAGGTTCGCTATTCCCTTCCGCTAAAAAATCATTGTAGCGTTAGAATTTAACGTACACAGTAATCTCTATATAATAATACGCTAAGCAACCGCTGACCGCGGCTCACGTGTGTGTGTGTGTGTGTGTTTGTGTGTAACAAATTGATATAATTTCGATTGGTGACGTAACAAATTAAACCGGTAATTAGATAATGCGTGGTTTAAATTTCTGACGCAACAAATGCTCGCGTACTCGTTAGTCAATTACTTTATCGTCAATTTGAATTGAATCGCCAGGAATAGCAGGCCAGAAATCTTCTCGATCGATCGGCAATTCACCGAGTGGTACGGTTGAGTGGTTATGTACTACAGAAGTTTGTACTTGGACACTGTAAACTGCGTTCGAGATGCTCAAAATGGAATTCAAAAAGGAAAAAAAGAAAGACAGAAAAAATATTAGGAAAAAAGAAATTCGACCACCGTATTTTACGGGGTCCCGCTAGTCCTATATAATAATACGCTTAGCAACCGCTGACCGCGGCTCATATGTGTGTGTGAGTAACAAATGGATAATTTTAATTTGTGACGCAACAAATAGTCATAATTTAGTCATAATTTATATCATGACGTCAATTCGAACTGAATCGTCGGCACAAGCAAACTAGAAATCCTCTCGACCGTTACCTTTCAACCACGTCGAGGACGCGACTACTGAAGCTGCAAGCGAGGTGAATAAATTTGCACAACTCATTTGATATCCGCAGCTGAAAGTTACGCGAAACTGCCCTGTTCTCGGTGTGCAAGAACAACGGACAGTCCCCAGTCAGATTCGTTGCTACGGGTTTCTCAAGCGTTCTTGTGATTGGCTAATTGTTGCTAATTTGGTGGTTTAAAGGGAATCTTTTTATAACGTAAAAAATAGCGCGTAATTTTCTATGGCTGTCAAAGGGATTCAAATTTGCGACTCACACAGTGCCTTTTCTTTCTGCCTTTATTTTCCCCGAACGGACCTCTACAGACTCGTGAATGTTTATAACTTGTGTGTTCATGGTAGCAAAACGTAGTCAGACTGCTTAGGTAGTCTTTCCTGGCTTGCAATTCTTGAAATTGGCCGCAAGTTTTCATGAAATTTGACGGAACGCCCGGCATTGATAAAGTTCTTAAATTCCTTGTGTACGCTGCAAGGCGAATTGTTTACAAAAATCGTCGATGGCAATAAAATACTCGTACTTCTGTGCAGCGTTTACTGCATTCTCAGGCACTTTCATCTCCGGGAACCTACATTTTCCTTCTTTTGAGTCTCATCTTCTCAGCGCTCGCGGCCATGCTTTCCATTCGTTGCTATGGGTTTTGCAAGCTTTTTTGTGATTGGCTATTTGTTCAGTTTCCGACGTCTTTTATTCGGGCTACGAACAGGCCCGACGCGCCGTTATCGATTAGTCCGATATTGTATCGATTAGTTAACACGCTTTTTGTTTAGTTTTACTAACATGGTATCTGCTGTGCATGCGCCGGTCGATCGGTGGTTCGACGAGTCGTCGAGTATGGGTACATGCACTACAGGGACGTTTGTACTTTGATGTGGTAAACTGCGTTTGAGATGCTCGAAATTTAATTCAAAAAGGAGAAAAGAAAGAAAGAACTTCGAAAAACGGGGAGATTTTGATGTCGATCGATCGGCGATTCACCGAGTGGTACGGTCGAGTGGTACATGTACTACAGAGATGTTTTGATGTTGATCAATCGGTGGTTTGACGAGTCCAGTACGGTTGAGTGGTAAATGCACTACAGAATTTGTACTTCGACACTGTAAGCTGCGTTCGAGATGCTCAAAAGGGAAAAAAGACAGAAAAAATATTAGGAAAAAAGAAATCCGATCGCCGCGTATTTACGGGGTTCCGCTAGTATTATATATTGTTATAAAGGTCTTGAACTGTAGAACATAGATCTGATGTTATCGTTTCAAGCACATAGAAGTTGGAGTACAATATAGGTTAATTTTAAAATTGACTGTTTCGGAAACGGGAATCAAAAAGTTTGTCGATTTGATTCGAAAATGTTAAAACAACTTTTTTTCCGATATTCAATGAAGTTGAAAAAAATACCATGAAAATTTCTGCAATATCGACCAAACCGCTCAAAAGTTTTAGTTCCCGAAAGGCCTAATTTTTTGCGAAAATCTTTCATTACTCTGATCTAGATCGCACTCTACCTTTAACGTGTACGAAGTTCAACAGTAGATCTGCATTTTTCAGCAACGCTACAATGATTTTTTTCCGAGAATATTTTTGAGGGTCGCGCGAACCTTTATCGAGACCTTAACCGTAAAGTATTTTTTCCTTTCTTAAAATGAAGTTATTATTTTTATTATTTAACAGATCTAACGGCTGTACCGTAAATATTTTGTTTGTTTGTTTGCTTGTTTGTTTGTTTGTTCCCTTTTCAAGTGTCTACTGTTATAGTAGTTTTCTTCTTATTTGTTTTAGGGTGATGCTGGAGGTACAGGTGTGCCTGGAATTGCTGGACCACCTGGCCCTAATGTACGTGGTTTTAAATAACACTAATACTACATATGTGTGTTTATTTTCAACAATGGCTCAGAAAAAAATGTTTTTTCACTTCCGTTAACAGGGCGCAACTGGAGAACAGGGTGCGCAAGGAGCGAGAGGCCAGGCTGGACAGAAAGTAAAGCGACGACTCTTGTGACCTGTAGTTCTGACAGCTATGACAGTTTAACTGATGTTTGTTTTTGTTTGAACATTATTTTATAAAAACAATTCTAGTATAACGTCCACAAGTATGCCAAAATATGCAAAATACAGTGCCACATTGGAGCTTCACTGGGAAAAATGGCTGCATGCTGCGCGGTGAATGATATGACGTAGGATAACCCTAGCACTAGGGTCAAGGATAGCCCGGTTTTATAAGCCAAATGAAAGAGCTAGGGTCCCCCCACTACCCAGGTCAAGCTTTTTTAACGTCGTTTCAAGACATCAAATTTTTGTCTTCACTTTAACTTGTGAATGCGAAAGCAGTTGGAGGGAATTTCACTTTGTCGTTCGATTTTTTTCTTTTCTTTTTTGCTAATTCCGCTTGCCAGTGCATAAGGCTTGCGCAGGTCTTTTAGCCGACCACATGGTAAACAAAATTGCGGCCTAAACGACTAAAAATACTCGACTGTGGATTTTTGAAGACTTGGGAAAACACTAAAGTACGATTAACTTAATTATTAAATCAGCTCCCTTCCCGTTCTTGTAACAACACACTCATATTAATTCACGTCGAATTATCTTATTAACAGATTTCGTATCTTCAGCTTTCTGTGATCTTCCAAATAGTAATTCGCACTGCAATAAACAATAAACACACGCACTGCAAGAAAACAAAAACAAAACCCTTATATCACGCACTCTAACAGTATTACAGTTCTTATATCGAGACAAAAACGCAAACATCGCTGGGTAAAGTTTCAGTGTGGCAGGGTATACTGCAATTTAAAATGTTTTTCTATTATTATCTTCATTGCTGTCTTTGGATCTAGTGTTCCTTGTTAGAGAAGTGTGACGTTGTGTGCCAAAATTATACGTCTTGTTTTCAGGGGGAAGCTGGAAACCTGGGGCCGGAAGGAAATAGGGGAGTCGCTGGAATACAGGTCAGACTTGTTGATAAAACAGGTCGAACGTGCTGCCGATCCAATCAGATAAATTAGCACCATCGGACACTGTTCATTCCGATCAGACGTGTTGTCCATACCGGTCAGACGTCCCACGTTAGCACGACCTTATTGCAGTCAAGACTCCGTCCGTCAGAGTCAGTCAGTCCGTCATGCTGTGTCAACAATTGACTTCCAAATATGGGCATCAACGAATACGCACGAGGAAACGTCAAGAGATAGGAAGATGTTTTCTGGAGTTATTTTGATTGTTATCGTTGTACTCATGAATTGCCAGTCAATCTGTTGCATTTCAGAACGATTCTCACAGAGGTTTTAGTAAATTCTCGGTTGTTTAACAAGCGTAGGTCAAAGTTGAAAGACCCGTGACAGCCCGGAGAGACTTCAGCTTGTCGAAATATTTCTATTATTTGATTTTATTTGCTTTGCTTTGCTTTGCTTAATTTTCACCAGCAATAAAAAATACTGTACACAACTAGATACCCTTGTACCAGAGGTTTTTTAATCCTCCGAGCGAAACACAACTGACCAAAACTGCAAGTACATGTCAACAAGTGTGTCCTTTTCTTTGCGCACGTATTTAGTTTGGATGCAGCCCAGGCTGGAGTATTATGGCCTCTGATAAATATGTAGGTGTCGAAGATAAGCTGTGCATTATATAAACTGAGTAATGAAGTCACGGATAGACTTTTTTCTCCGGTTCAGAGATTCGGCAGTGAAGAATTCTAAATTCTCCCATTGTAAGCGCAATACTAAGTTTTATAATTTTCACCCTCTGCCGCCTTGTAAATGAGGGTTTTCAAATCTGAGACTAATTCGAATACGCGGTTCAACGAAAGTGGAGGTCCGCGGAAACGGATGCGAACTTCCACATACCTAAAATTGAGCAAATTTTACGATGTGGCCTTAAGCCAGTTCTATTAAATACCTACTCGCGGAAAATACTTTTTACAAATTCGCGAGCTTGCAGCTGCCTAGCTGCTTTGATTTCTTTTGCCGACTTGGGACAGTCTTGTTCCGGTTCAAAGATTCGGCAGTGAAGAATTGTAAATGATTGCTGTAGTGTTTTGGCGATGTAAATTTCGAATGCTTTCAGTTCAAGCGCCACACTAGATATTCACCCTCTGTCGGCTTTGATCGGAGGGTTTTGAAAGGCATAAGACTTTCGAATACTCAGCTCGGCCAAATTGAACGCCTGCGGAAACGGCCGGATCTGTAAATTAAAAAAATCTGTTTCTGTTCTGTTTTTAAAAAGTTAAAATTGGCAAACTGTCAATTAAAAGAGAGCCGACCTTACAGCGGCAACGCTTTTTTGATGTTTTTATCTCTGCGAAAATATCAAAAGCAGAAAACAAAGGAAATACAAAGATGGTGGAAAGACCAGAAAAAGAAAGGAAAATTAATGTATGGGTGGAAATCAAAGGAAGAAATAGAATTGAAGAAGGGGAGGAAATGAAAAGGTTTGAGAAAAAAAATGGAGAAAGATCCGAAAGGCCTTTTTAGTTGATTCACGCTTACAATCTTAATAATTGATTGCATTTTTAGTTCTTAAAGGAAACCCCCGGTTTTGTGACAAATTGCAATTAAATTTTTGGGAATGTAGTTTAATTATCAATTTGTTTAAAAAATAGAGGACAATAATTTAATCCATGAACAAAATAGACAGACGTAAGCGCCATTTCGCGGGCGCCGCCATCTTAGATTTTGTGCTCACGACTGCTTCTATTGTTACATGACAAAAGCTTATTCTTTTCTAAAAACAGGAGCAGCCGTTAAACGTCACAAGATCCAAGATACAACGCCTGTGAAATTCAAATCACAAAAAGGCGCATACGTCTGTCTTATTTTTTGTAAATTATTGTAGTTCTCGATTTTTTAACAAATTTTCAATTTAAACTATATTGCCAAAAGTGTAATGGCAATTTGTGTCAACAACTGGGCCTTCCTTTAAGAAAAAAATATTTTATTTGCTCTACTTAATGCTTATCTGTTGTGCTTTTCAGGGAGCGCAAGGTGCACGAGGAGCGCAAGGAAGCAAGGGAGGAGTTGGAAGTAAAGTAAGAATGACGCGAGTTCTCGACCAGTTTACGAATTCGTTTTTTGTATCTTATTATCTGCATGTTTGTATTTATTTAGGGTCACAGAGGCATAATGGGACCGCCTGGGCCCCAAGGCCCTCAAGGAGATCGGGTAAGGACTACAAACGTGCTTGGTGAGAACAAGCAGTGAAGATGCAATATCAGAAGCCTCAAACTCAGTAAATTCTCGTCAATTTCCAGCTAAACTCATTTCTATTTTAACAACTTTGACCAGTGAGGCCAAGCAGAACGAGACAGGATGCCATGCGAAATGCCGTCCATTTACACCCGAACAACTGGCTTTGCCTTGACAGGCAGACCTCTTCAAATTTCATTATCAGGATGAATAAACTCTTTTAACCTGAAGTCATCGCAGCCAATTGGGAAGGCAGAACAACAAACAAACAAACAAACAAATATTTCCTCTGCTGGGAATTAATATCAATTATCTATTGGCAAATTGTTTTGAACCCAGAGTGTGAACAGTTGGTTGGTTGTGATCGTCCGGGTTAGAGTAGTCTCCAGAAACCACCAACAGCAGTCTTTCTGGAGACTACTCTAACCCGGACGATCACAACCAACCTACTGATCAATTATCTATTGTTATGGTAACACTAACTTCAGCTTATTGTTTGGTTCCCCAAATTGTCTGCTTATTGTCCATTTGTGTCGCATCCATGTCAGCAGTAAACCACTACCGTGATGAACGAAAGCAAGTGAGAGGTCATGATTTAATTAAACAACTATTGACTGCGCTAGGCCAAATATACTCGGATAACGCTCATCGAAACCCAACATCCGTTGGGCCGTCGCACTTGGTCAACTATGAAGAGCTCCTGCTTAGGCTTCATTCATGCCCAGAAACGCTCAGCTTATACCCGTGATTTGCTCCATGAAAAATGAAAAAATTAATTAATGAAATGATTTTTGTTTAACAAAAGAAAATGAAATCAGTGGTCGAGGAAATCGTTTTGTTGCACGTAGGGTGACCCCGGAGAGGAAGGCGGGCGCGGGGAGCGAGGACCAAAAGGATCACAGGTTAGTCGTTCTGGGTTACAGGCAAATAAAACATCAAGTAGAAACATAATTCAAAAGAAGTCAGGTTTAAATGAAGCTTTCTCCTACATTAGTCAAGTTGAAAGAAGATTTGAGGCAATTTGGAGTCATTTTGGACTATTTTAAATTAAAATGACCGGATGAGCGCCAAAGTTATGACATATCTTACACTTATTACTACGAATACAACTTTTATTGAAAAGAACTATACGCAGTAGACACTGCAGTTTGTACTTAAAGGAGGGCACTGTATATCTTGTAGTAAGCCTTTTCTGTATCTACGGCACAAAATCCATTTTTGTATTTCCGTGATAACGGTGTCTCGATCGGTAACACAGATTCAAGATGCTCTGTCTAAATTCAACTCAAAGTCTCAGCAAGAGTAGTTTGTTACATTTTTTACTACAGTATTCTAGCTGGATATTTTCCAAGGTGCTTTAGGCAGGAAGATAAAAATTAACCTGTGCTAGATTGGCTTTCGTTATCTTTTATTGATATCTTAGGTATTGACAACGCTTTCAATTTTGTATCCTACGCAGGGTCTTAGAGGTGAACCCGGTCCAGCGGGACTCATTGGCCCACAAGGACCCCAGGTAGGGGACATTGTGGCCCTTTACTATTTTTGTGTGTGAAGAGCTGTGTACTTGTGCGGTTCCTTGCATAAATCGTTAGACTGACGTAGCTGCTATTATCTCCACAGGGCAATGCAGGACAACAGGTAGGAAGGGCGATTTCTAGGTTGAGAAGTGAATGAGCGGGGAGTGTTGTTTTTATTTGCAACCCAGAGGTGTGGACGTCCACACAGTCAACAATGTTGATTCTATTAACAAAAAATTTGTAGTCATGAGCCGTACAAAATATTCTAGTGGGTGGCTTGCATGTTCTGCGGTAGCACACTAGGAACTTCCCGCTACAAAGTTTGCTTGATTCATACTCGCCTAAGAAAGGTAGCCAAGAGCCAAAGCTTCACTAGACAGACCTGCGCCGATTATGGATTTGAACGTTATGTAACAAGTTTCTGAAGAGAAGCTTGTTCTCCAGTCATACAACTGGTCTTAAAATTGGCAGGTTTACTATTTTTAGCCTGTTCGTTTTGTTTCTGAAGTTAGTTTTATGGTTCAGTAACGTTACCCATGCTCGACAAAAGAAGTTTGCCTTATTGGTTTACCACAAAAAGGTATGTACTGTTAACTGCATCTTTGTTGCTATAATTGCAGGGCTCGAGAGGTGATGACGTAAGTAACTCTACGCTTGCTTCTTTATTGAGCATCTTCCCGCAATAAAAGCATGGTTTATCATCCACTTTTTCTTTGACATGAAACCACAAAGACAGTAGAGAGGACACTTCCCGCATAACACAAAGCGGCAGGGTGCTTAAACCCTAAGCGGTCTTATGTCATCGTATTTGCTCTTCACGCTCTCCCATTGCAAACCAAGAACTTGCTCTGATCTGCATCTTCTGAGTAAAGTATTTTATTCATTTTGTAACGATAAATCACATCTTGTATCTACCCTTAAAACACTTAGTCCATAATGTTCACCAGTATAATACGGCTTCAAAGCACTAGTGAAAACCACACTGAAAAGGCTTGATGTCATAACAAACTTTATAAAATAACTGTGATACAACATGCGCCCTGATTGGTTAGAAAACCATTTTATAAATAGGTACAAAGACATGGAAATGACAAATCCTGAAATAAGAAGACCGCGAGTCGTCCCCTACTTCAAAGATTCATGTGTTACAGAAACTGCAGTCGGCTATTAGAGCAAATAGTGAAGCCGTGTGCAAATCATGTGCATGTAGTGAAGCAGCTTGAAGAAAAGTTTTCTGAATAGTGCATAAGTATCGGAAACCGTGAGAAAAGCAGCAATTGCAAAGTCAGAGAACGTTCTCCAAAGTTTCTAACCTTTACACCTTCGTCTCCTGTGGCTCGTATCCAGTCACTAGATGGCCTAGGTCACCAGAGGTTCACACGAATAATTGTGGGTTTATAGTGATGAAGGAACAAACAGTCTTAGCCAATGGGTGTCTCGGCTGTCGGGTCGGTGGCACAAAAGCCGTTGCATCGATCCAATGGAGTTGACAGTGTCGTCCGGCAAAGTTCAAGTAATGCTCAAGTAAAGCAAACAAATGTACAAACTACCTTCTTTGAAAGGATAGTGCTGTTGTGCAGACATGTTCGCGTCGAGTGACATCGTTGTTCTAAAAGTTGAACCCTGACGGCTCAAAACATTCTCGTCGGTTCTTTTGAATTCTTGACAAACAGAGGGGACTAACATCCGACTTATTTCTTGTGAAATTCATCTTCATTTAGCAGCCTGAAAACTTTTCCAAGTGAACTCAAGTGATGGTCCGTTTTCAGTCATGAACTGAATTGAGCAAAATGCCGTGAAACAGACTTTTCCGATTGGACGAGCGTGCGTTTTGACGGTTTTCGGGAGATTAGAATCTTGAACTTGATCATTTTCAATATATAGTTCTTTCAGGTGATAAATACTTCGTGGCTTGTGATTTTGAACTTGTTTTGTGTTCTACCAACATCCGGCGTGTTTGTATAAGAGTACAAGGACATGAAAACGAGTGTTACATTCTGCTTAAAAACAAAGCTAACAAATGCACAACTAACCGTGTGAAGTTTCCACGTGTGGTCCCCTACTTTCGCCGGGTTTGCTGTCGCACTGGTTAAAATGCGACCATAGTACTTGACTTAACATCTAACATGAGCTTTCTCTCTTCCTACAGGGTGAAACGGGACCAAAAGTGAGTACAGATGCTAGTGCCTTCCATTTTCTTTATTTTATTACTTGTTTACAGTTTATCTGACAAGGTAGCAGGTTGTTTGCTGTTTCGTTACCTGTTTATTTTTACACCTTTGAATTAACTTTCCTCTTCTTTGCTTTTAGGGTAGAGTCGGGCCAAGGGTAAGTAACGAAACTTTCAACCTTTTACGTTGTAAAATTGCAGCACGGTGTAACGGCAGAGCTCGTTGAACGCATGAATTTCAACGTCTTAAGCAATTTTTTTCCACTTACACTGCATCTAATGTGCATTCATTTAGAAGATCACTTAAGCCTATTAAACGATAGTTGCATTCACACTTACCAATACAATCAGAATGTTAAAATGCTTATTGCCTGCATGAAAGTCAAAGCCAAATGTTAGAGATTGCAGAATGGGTCAAATAAGACAATTTTGCAAGAGTTTTAACTAAGACTACCGGAAAGACTATTACGAAAAATAGAGGACCATGTACGGTATGCGTTCGCATTGTTGGTGTGCACCAACATGACGGCTGCTAGACACAAAATTTCTAAGAGTACCATGTATAAACTCGGTAGTTTGAAATTATTGCTTTTTGTGCCTTAGTTTTCAGGACTTTGTTTAACCGAGCAATCAAAAAATCTCAAAATATTGCTTCTCCAAAGAAAAGACACTAACATGGATATAAAACTTTATACGAACATCGAACGTGCTTCATGTAAAGAACATACTAAAGGAACGGCTTTTTACGTCAGATGAAAACACTCTATCCAGGTAGTTTCAAAAATAAAGCACTGAAGTATGTGCTTTACTTTCACAGGGAAATGCTGGAGACCCTGGACCACCTGGCTCGGTAAGTATTCCATTCTCAACTTTTTGTTGTTTATCTTGCTTTTTTCATCTTTGTCACTATTTCTTTTTCTTCTATTTGCAGATCGGAGATCTTTTCTCGGTGAGTTTTTTCCTGACCTCGGTTGTTCGAAAACCAATTTTGAAACTAACGTAGACCCTATCTCCAATTGTAATACTAATAATATATAATAATTGAAGAATAAATAGTTGTTCCTGAAAGCACATTTACCCCTGATGTTGAAATATACCTGGCACTTATTTAACCTAAACGAATAACCTGACAACAAATAGAAAAAAAGTTGGATCGGGCCAGCCGTACGGCAGTGAAAAACAAATAGAATAATTTGTAGTACGTCAAAAAAAAAGAGGCCTTTGGAAAAGCGAATAATACTTTAAACAACCCACCCTTGCCTTCTCTTTCTGACTGTGAAATAAGAAAGTATTAAAGTACAATATATTTCTTCGGCTTTCAAAATCACATCACATAAATTAGAAATATGCAGTTTATATTAAAGCTGACCTGTCTTTACCCCTTGGTCACTAAAGTTTTGGATTTGATGGAATGAGTTAATTGACCAATATCTGCCAAGTTCTCTGTGGTTGATGTAGTGGAGAATTTATCAGCTTTCAATAGCAAGTGTTCCCTACCTTTGTGATTACAAATTGCCTGATTATTGATTGAATGAAAAGTAGACTTTTACACTTTCGAAAGAGTGCTGTATTACTGCGTTTAACTTGTGCGTTGCTGGGGCGTCTTTGAGGAGCCCTGTTTTAAATTAAATTTAACTCTAGGTTAGCTCTGATTGACGTTTGGGAAACACGCAACGTTTCGGTTCAAATCAAAAATTTAAAATTAATCGTAGATTAGCGATAATCGGCTTTCGAACAACCGAGGCTGGTTGTGTATTTACTTTGATTAATGCAACATAACTTCTTAGGATTGAGCATAACAATACATTTCCTTCCTCCCAAAAGCCACCGTCACTGAGAAGAAAGCGATCCCTTCCATCTAACGCCGTTGAAGAGCAGGTCAGTTTGTAAATTTTTTTATCTTTTTTGCTTGCGAACTTGTTTCCACTTTAGGCCCGTTCCAAACGTCGCGCTACTGCCGTGCCGAACTACAAAGCGCAGAGGAGTTTGTTTGTATACCTTTATGTAAAACCTTATATATTTACCTACTAGAAATGCGATAATCGCAGATACCCCCTCGCTCTGCCATTGATGGGACTTCTACTTTGATACTCCCAACAGGAGTAGCCTTTGTTTTACCGAAATGTTGACTCAATCTTTTCTTCGAAGTCAAGTGCTACACGCAAAGGAAGGAGAAAAAGAATGGTGTGCGTTATACTTTTGCGTTGAAAAAAAGAGTCGACTGCGTGACGAAGTACGTATTTCCCACGGTCGGCACTTCAAATTAATTCATACAGTGTGCCAAGCACGTTCTCAAAATTTAGTACTCAAATTTTGAAGTTGGTCGGCCGTCGTAGTACGGGAAATCAAAGGCTCCTGTGAGCCAACTCGTGAATGAGAAACGCTAAAGATCTAACCTCTGTATATAGCATTGGAAAATATAGCATTGAAGCCGTACAAGTACTGTGGTTTTAGCCAACGCTACGGTTCAAAGGTGCTAAAAAGCTTTCGATCGATCGAACTGTAAAATCCAGGTAAAGTCCGCAGTTCGATCTTAATTTTCAGTAACATGTGCCTTGAGAATCAAAGGACTCCAAATATAAAAGATCAGTTCATCGCTTTTGCGACTCTCAACCTCTGTTTCGAACGCCGAGTGCTTTCGATCGCAAACTGGCCGCCATTTGTTTGGGAAGCTAATTTCCACGTAAGGATGGTTACCCCCTCCCGCAGTCTGATTATATTATGCCTCGCCTCTCAACAGTAGTAACTGACTGACAGAAGTGCAGTGGTAAATAAACATCACATCGGAGTACAATAGCGTGTAAGAAGAAAGACGTTAAGTAAAAATATCTAAGTTCCTAAAGCGTTTTATTTGAAACGTGCATACATTAATGTTTTTATAGAAAATTAACCCTTCGTGTAAATTTAACAAATGCGACTAAAATCAACGTGAATTAAAGAAAAATATCCCGGAAGGGAGGGGGGAGGGGAGGGTCCCATCAATACTGCATGCGCCGCCTCAAAGACAGGACCCTGTAAGGGGTAATCCCGAACCGGCGACACTGCCTTGAAATGGCGACACGGGAGCTACGAACTAGCGACAAACGACAAGGCGCTGCGAGGAAATTCCGACAGCGACACCGATAATAATTAAACCGACAGCGAATTCCGTGTTTGGTACAAATTTCGACAGCGAAATCAGTTCTGTGAACCAGTGCACATGGCGTACTTCTTCCTTCTTTTGTCAATTTAGCGCGGATGCTGTCATTTTTTGGCTACGTCACAGATGCGGACATCGCGCGGGTTTTGCTAAAGAAACTTGATTTCATTTTTTACAAGGCTCGAGTAGTCGCAAGACAACTGAATTATCGCCTGGAATGGTTCATTTGAACTTTGCCTAAGTCTCTTTTGTTGTCAAGGGGTTTCGCTGGTAACGGGTCATTCACAGATCATCCTTTTTTTATTTACATTTTGGAGCGATGCTACCTGACACGAACACAGAAAACGGCAAACAGAAAGAAACCATAACAAAATTACCTCTGCTTTAAGGTTGGTTAGTTATTAATACAGTGGGGCGACCGCTGACATAATATAATCAGACTGCGGGAGGGGGTAACCATCCTTACGTGGGAATTCGCTTCCCCATTTGTTTGCAAGGCCTGCGCCAGTGTTATGCAATGGTCAGCGGAACCCGCTTCCGCCGGAAGTTTACACATGGAGCGAGCGATTTCCCACCACTCAAAATAATTCGTTCATTGCTTCGCATTCACGAGTTAAAAGGAACACTGATTTTCCAATTTTGAATTCATAGGCAGTACAATTAGATAGGCTTCCTGTGCAATTTGTTTTTACTCTGGGCTGCATGCACCAGACTCAGGCATGCATGTTTAATAAGCTCGAATTGTTTTGTATGTGAACTCGCTTAAAACAGCATGATTTCTCCCAGAATCAAAGCAAAACTTGAACGGTTTACTTCAAATTATACACGGGCTTTAGACCTAGTCATACTTCTAAGGGCTTGTGAACGATTCTCGCTGCAATCACCGCACGTCAGATTACAGCATTTGTTACAGTTTTAGTCTTGAAAGAAAAAATAAGACATCTGACTAAATCATTCAAGACTCCAAGTTCCGATTGCTCTGAGTGAATACGGTAGCCGAAACTGGCGGCAGAAGCGTATTAAAACAATACTTCGAGAGAAAATGATCAGCATACAGATTTTAATACATTCTTGAAGTGACCGAGTTACAAGGTACGGGTAGAATATATTTGTCACGGTGATTGTTCGATTTCCACTGACTACCCTTTGTTGCTTGTCCTTTCTGAATAAGTATCTGAGTTTAACACAAAACGGCATCTCAAACTCCCGATTTGCGGAGCCGTTTCTTCGGCAAGCTTTCGTTTATGATGCTGTCGGTTATAACATGTTTGTCCATTGCCAGAAATCGTGGACATTTTGAGCCTGCGTTAACTTGTCAGCGGTGTATTGTATTACACCAAGAATTGTCACTAAGGTCACTCCAAAACTTCGCTAAAGCTGCACTATGTTAATGCAGAGATCTTACTTCTACTGAAAAAGCACTTTAGTGGCGAGCACAATAAATGTGAATATTTTCCTGGAACTCCAAGCTCCATTCTATGTCTCCTCTTATATTAAACAGCCATGACATCGCCTCGTCCAAATCTTCTGGCAAATTATTTAAATCGTGGCAGCCTGGGAGCTAAATTAAATCCCAGAAATCATTGCTAGACGAAGAAAAAAGAAAACATGGCGGCTGCTGTGAGATTGTGCAGCCATTGGGCTTCTGTTTCTCGCCTTCCTCCGTAGTCGAACATGTAAACATGACGGCCGATTTCACGATAAATGGCGGATAAAAGTACGTCTATGGAAGAACTTTGGCGTGGAATTATCAGGCCTTTTACGAGCGATTTGAAGACATCGAACACTCTTGAACATATTCAGATGCTGGCACTTAAACTACATAGTCGTGCTCTCCCGTTAGTTGACGAATACCGGAAGCTATTTGAGGCAGATTATAAGGAAATGTATGGGAAAAGTGGAGCCGAGAAACAGGCAGAGAATGCACTCGTCTCGGGAAGTGGGTAGGCCTCCGTTTCAGTACCTGCTTTTGTGTTATTTATGTTGTTCGATCGACCCTCATCAAGTTTAGATGCTGGCACCGTGGAAATCTAATATGTATAATGATATATTTGCGAAATTTGAACATTCTCATACATTTTCTTATGCTGTATCGACGCCATTACGCTTGCATTGCGCACGCGCGTTCGCCATCTTGTCCACGATTTCTGGCAATGCGTCTTTTCTCTAGACTTATTTGGCGCTGTTCGAGCGTTTCACGATTTCGCCTTGCCCGTGCCTGTTCCCTTCTCTTTTGAAGACGAACTTCGCGAGACCGTTCTGTTTCAAGTTTTCCAGTTTTCAAATTCATTTTCGTGAACGCAGTTACGTACCATTGCTTCGTTCAAATCTTTCTTTTTTTTTTCGAATGACAAGAAGGATATCGCAAAACGAGTATATCGCGACATGATGTGTACTAAGTATAAACACCGCGGAAATACGTTTTTCGGCCGTGCGGTCACCTTGCTTTTGAGTCAGCAGCTATTGCACAAAACCGTGCACTCAAGTACAGATTTTGAAGTTAAATGTAACGCTCGTAAAACCTCAAGACAACCAAGAAACTCCAATACTCAAGTATAAGTTACTTTGATGCATTTTCTATAACATATTGGACTAGAAAAATATGCATACTGCATAAGAAAAAAACGTGAAAACTAAACATACTGCATAAGAAAAAAGCTTGTACACGATGTGAAATTTTACCTTGAACTAGACTGGCCTTGCCAGTGAGCTCGCGGCGTGAGTTGGGTCGAGACCAGAATATAAAATGGAAAGTAGGGGACAAGAGCGGAACTCCCAAGAGAGACTTCCAATTTCTCACCATAAAAATATCACACAGTATAGAGAACTTGGCTTTTGACACCTTGCTCTTTTGACACCTTGATTAAACTAAAAATTATTATTAAAACACTCATACACTTGCCCAAAATTGCCACTTGCAAAAATGCCCATTTTTAAGCTCGCTTGGGCCCCAGGCCCCCGCGAGCAATTATGAAAAGCTAGATAGCCATGGCGACGGACGCTGACCAATGGAAGTGACTTCGAGAACGTATATCCGCGGTGCCACTAAGTATAAATATTTATAAGGGACAAGAGCTCGAGCGTAAATCGTCTGATGTGGACCGTAGCATACTGGTGACGGATGTGACGTAAATCTGGTGCAATAACAATTGCACGGAAATTAACCAGATACGATACTCTTTCATCGGAGCTAGCTTACGAGCTAAGATAATATCAGCAACATGTTTTTGGCTGCTTAATTTTAGGCGACTTCAGGTTTCACCACACCAAGTAAAGCAGCTCTGGTAGTTGTTTAACTGCCATGCAACAATTTTCAACTAAATCTCAATAGTCTGTTCATTCAAAGCACAAACTATGCTACTCGTATTGGATAATATGACACTCCATTGACAAGAAAAAAAGATAGCTTGAGAACTCAAATGAATATATTCCTTTTGTGAATAAAGCTGCACTTCACCAGACAGACGTTAAAAATAATACTAAGCATGCGCGTATAGCCTCATGACGTCACTTTTGTCACCAGTATGTTACGATTTACAATGTAAGAAACCGATCGTAAATTTGTTAAATCATTGAACATTAAACAATACTTTGGAAAAAATTAATGGCAATTGCATGGTAGAGATTTGCAGAATACCTAATCATGATATCACCTGCAAAACATTGATGTGATTTCATGCAATTGGTCACAAGTTACGGGGAAGCGAAATTTTGACCACAAAATTTCGCTTTCCCCCCTTGTAATAATATTTATAAAATTAGCGGGACCTCGTAAAATACGGTGATCGGATTTTTTTCCTAATTTTTTTCTGTCGTTTTTTTCTCCTTTTTGAATACCATTTCAAGCATCTCGAACGCAGTTTACGTGTCAAAGTACAAAGTTCTCTGTAGTGCATTTACCACTTGACCGTACTCGCCCGGTCGAACTGCCAATCCAGTCGACGTCAAAACGTCCTCGTTGTGTCTACTGCTTCGAAGAAGCGTAGACACTGCTATCGACTGTGTAAGTAAGGTAAGAATCGATAAATGGTCGCGCGTTAATATTCGGGACCAATGAAAAGCAGTAATAGTTTGTTCGTAAAGTCGGAACGATTTCCAACCGTAAATCAACTTCACCATTGGCCGGAATATTTGCCGACAAAACAACGAAAGCTCGCAAAAAAGCCATGCGGTCAGTGAAAGCGAAGATAAGTTCTTGGGGCAATTCTTGTTCGCGATATTTTCAAGTTTGCCTTGAGTCACAACTTTTAAAAGTATGTATGCGGAGCCGCTTGAACGAAAGGTTACAGTCTATACCGAATAAGGTATTGAAGTTTCAAGCATCACCCGATTTTCCCGATAAACAAAAGCTTTGTGTAAAAACATACACTTCATACCGGAACGGTACGGTACGTATGTCGATCATGCAGTTAATATCAGTTTGCGTCAATATTTCAGTCGACAGACCGTAAAATGTGAAACACCCATTTGGTTCTTTACTATTATCGACACTCAATGGCCATGGACGATCGAGTTGTTTACGATATGTCTTCAAATTAGGGTATTTGGTTCAGAATAACTTACCACAACTTTTGAGTCTTTTGAAGTACATTGTGTATGCCGAAAGCCTTGAACGAAAGGTTAGGGTTTCCTATAGCGAGTTAGGGATTGTTAGATATTTCGGAACGATCGTTGCATTTGTCTTTATCGCCATGCTTTCATCGTTCAATAGTAATTGCCGCTGCCCACGCGCGGGAGCACACAATGGCGTGAGTTGACGTGGATATTCGTCATTTCAGGATCTTGGTTTACTTTTGCGAAAGAAAGGAGCGGTATTCTTAGCTCGTGAGGTTATCGGGGTTTTGGATTTATTCTCGTCCAAGTTGAATATATTAAAGGTATCGAAGTATTAAAACTTTGTCGATTTTTCTTGATAAACTCTGCAAGAAAACAACACATGCCTGTATGTAATTGTATTCAGTCATCCGGTCAAATGTTTATCAAGTCACCGAACAGCGAAACCCTAAACGGCATAACTGGCTGCCGACAATTACTGAAAGGAAGAGAAATCCGATATACAGCAAGTCTATCTTCTTTATATAACAAGACAGGCCCGTGGCCAGTGCGCTTGTGACGTCATTAGTACAATGAATAGAGACACGAGGGGTCCCGGGAGAGGAACTTTTGTCGTGCGTTTATATGCAAAAGATATTATAGCCGAGTCAGTTTTTGCACATGACGGATCCAAGAGCTCCCTTTATTTTTCTTGCCCTCTTTTCTTCTAATTTCGGTCAAACAGATATTCACGAAAAAGTGTATTATAATAATTGAGAGAAAACAATTATCGAAGGCCCCGTAGGAACATTCTTCGTTTGCAACAACCCAGTTTTCATTGCTTTCCGATGCACGTGACAGTACTTGTGTGACGCTTGCTATACAACCTGGCAACCTTGTTGAGTGAATTTTCAAGCTGACATGTTTTGTGGAGGAACTGTGTTGTCATTTCGTAATGGGATTGACTGGGGAATACCCGACATCTTAAGTAGCTGTAAGACAGCGTAATAGCCTTATCTCATCTTCCCAGCGTGTGCATCATGTTCAAGTAGCTGTAATTGAAAGCTTTCAGACTTATCTCTGTAGCACATTAAAGCATGACACTTCCCATGATGAAATTACTTCGTATGAAAAAGCCATCTCAGACGTTACTCATCCTACATGTACAAGTCTGATTACTAATATGTTCAAGACTGCTATGCATTAAGCTTTAACGCAAAATTCTGGGTCGATACGAAATTAATCTCTATCGGAAGCTGCAGACGTTTGAATACCGTGACAACAAAGGCGTGCATCACGGGCTTGTGGAGCGAACATTACGGCTCGGATAGTCGGATATCAACCTTGAGCTTTTGAAGACTTCGAGGTATTCAGTGACAAATATTCTCGATGTAATCGCCTGCCGGTCTTTCCTGCTTTTGTTAAAGCGGCGTGAGTGAAAGCTAATTAGCTGATGATTCGGGATTCCCCGTTCTATGATATTATGCTCGTGACATTTCATTGACAGATCTTGTATCTTAATCTCGCGTGATATTTGCCTCAAACCTATCAGTAATTCAATATCCTCAGACAACAAACAAAGAACCTTTACTGCACGCAAAACGAAGTTAAACGCCGACTGTTCGTATACGCCGCGCGTTACACAAAGCCGCAGAGTTTCCGACAAAGGGAGACGCTCTGCCCGCAGGGAAAAGTTCAAGTTCTATCAAGTTTCGACTCGTCTTCTACTACTTATTCGATGTTCTTTCACACAAATATTGCTCAGAACACAGATACACTGGTTGAAGCGGTATCTATAATCGAGCATTTGCAAAACACAACCCTTCGTACGTTACGGGGGTCCCGCTGGTAACACATCAAGCATTTGTGTACGGCTATTTTTAAGTCTTCCGACGCTTAAAAACAATGCAAGCCAAAATCGCTCTTAAAGTATGGCTTCCGTGCATCCAGAAAAGCCAACCGATGATCGTTTTGTTTGGATCAACAACTGAAGGACCGGAATTTTTTTCTATATCCCTTGACAGAGAAAACCCATTGTACTTGGTTCTGTGATTTTGATCTCTGAGTACGTCTGATCTTGCAATGCCTGTTTTTTAACACATTTTAAAATACAAACGTATCTTAGCACCTCGGTTACTTTTGGCAATCTTCTTTTTGAGCTTCTAGCTTTCTCGCAGCGATGGTTTATTGATCCTAATTTTCTCTTTCCATTTCCATCTGTGGCTTATTGTTTACATGTTGTTTACATGCACGTTCTCGGAACGCATTAGCATTGTGAAGTACGTAAGCTCGGGTATAAGCATGGACTTTTGACGACTTTGGGACATTCTTTGAAATGTATTCTTGTATTAGTCGCCTGCTTTTTCTACTCTTGTTCAAAATGCGTGAAAGGTTATTCAAGGGTACGTGGCTTGGCTCACGACTTCGTCTTGCAGGACTTCGGTTTTCTTTCACATAAACATTTGTGGGAATACAATAAAACTGAGCGAAGCGAGATCTACCAACGGTCACTTTTTCCTCAGCCATTTCCCAATTTTCAAATAACAACGCCATCTGTTCCACTGATTGTTTGACCTTCGTGGCACCGAGCCAAAATGTCGCAACAACAACATAAATGCACAGCAGAGTGAAATTTTGATCCCAAACAAAAGTCAGATTTTCTGACGCTTTACTTGTATCAGCAAGAATAATACAAAGTAAAAGAATACAAAGTAGCTTCAAGTTCACCCTCATACTAAACAGTTCCATATAATCCGCTATCAAGCGCTTGTCAGGAATCGCCGTCTTTACACAGGTTCTCGTCTTTGTATGTCGAGCGGCTTCGTTCAGCTTGTTCCTTCAAGTTCTCAAGGTTCTGGATGTCAGATTCTTCGTACATTTCTGTACAGTTGTGCATAGTTATGCAGTTCATTGATAAGTTCATTGCATTTGCTTTCATGGCTTTCAATATGGCTTTTGAGGCTGAACGGACCGACCCAAGCCAAAACCGCTCAATGAAATTTAGTATGGGTCTACCGCAGCCGGCGTATGCGTTTGTAAGTAAGATGAGCGGTCCATAAAATAATCCACAGAGCCAACTAAGGCAAGCAACTTGCTGTCTTCAAAATGGCGAAACTGCTCGCCCGCCAAGTCACTTGATCACAACGTCATCACAAATCACATGATAATATGAACCAATCACCGCATGCAGATTTCTAACCCAGAAAAATAAAAAATAAAAAAATCGTTGCATTTTAAAGCTTTTGACGTCACAAGCAATAATACGCTAAGCAACCGCTGACCGCGGCTCATGTGTGTGTGTGTGTGTGTGTGTGTGTATGTGTGGTGTGTAACAAATTGTTATAATTTCGATTGTGACGTAACAAATTAAACCGGTAATTAGATAATGCGTGGTTTGAATGTCTGACGCAACATTAATGCTCGCGTACTCGTTAGTCATAATTACCATATCGTCAATTCGAACTGAATTGCTGGCAGAAGCAAGCCAGAAATCTTCTCGACCGTTGCCTTTCAACCAAGCCGAGGACGCGATTATTGTGAGAATCCTGTCTGAGTTTAGAAAGAGAATTTCAGAGTGTCAAGTGACTGGATGTTAGGCTGATGCTGCGGCATGTTCAAAAAACGGGAAGATTTTGATGTCGGACGATCGGTGGTTCGACGAGTCGAGTATGTGACGCGGTAGACTGCGTTTGAGATGCTCCAAATTAAATGAAAAACAGGAGAAAAGAAAGAAAAAAAATATTAGAAAAAAAGAAATCCGATCACCGTATTTTACGGGGGTCCCGCTAGTATAGTTATATTTACTTAGCGAATATTAAGACACCGTTGAAAGTGCTGCTGTTCAGGGAAAAAATTGCTTTCGCATTGTGAAGCCTTCAGTCATAAAGTTCTGCAGAGACGATTACACACTCGTGAACATCGAGCGGCTAAACTTGCACAAAGAAGCCTTTAGCAGAAGAAACTGGATTGAAACTGGATAAGTCAACTTACGAAGTTTACTGATCACGACCTGGCGATGATCTCTTGAAGTTTCGGGCTCTTCTCGCTGCAGATGGCTTAGCATTTTGCTGATCTTCAAACAACTTGATTTCGGGCTCGTAGATTCCCACCTTCATTTGACGTTAGTTCCGCTACTCCACGATTTTTTTACAGGCATTTTCGTCCATATTTTAGAGTCGATTTCTTTTACGTTTGAATTCCCCATTTTGAACTGTTGCGGCTTTGTGTCCTTATGTTTTGGGAATCTCTCGCTCTTTGCCACCAATACAAATATTGCTTGACGCAAAAGTTGAGGTTGCGACTTGCTTGCGTGATTGTCATGACAGCAAATTGTGCAAAATCAATTAATCGGTGCACTTAACTCTGATTAACTATTGCACACTTGCACACTTGCAAACTAATTTAAATTCTAGAAATACGATAATCGCAGATCCCCCCTCGCTCTGGCGACTGTTACTTTGGTACTGCTCAACAACAGCAGCCTTTGTTTTACCGAAGTTTTGACGCAATCATTTCTTCGAAGTCAAGTGCTGCACGCAAGAAAAGGAGAAAAATAAGGTGTGTTATACTTTTGCAGTGAAAAAAGAATTGATTGCGTGACGCCGTACGTATTTCTCACGGTCGACATAACAAATTAATTCATGCAGTCTGCAGGGCACATTCTCAAACATTTAGTACTTGAATTGTGAAGTTGGTCGGCCGCCGTAGTACGGGAAAAAAGGAACACTGATTTTCCAGTTTTGAATTCTATGTGAACTCGCTCAAAACAGCGTGATTTTTCCTAGGATCAAATCAAAATTTGAACGGTTTACTTCAAATTATACACAGGCTTCAAATCTAATCATACTTCAAAGGGCTTGTGAATGATTCTCGTTGCAATAACCGCATGTCAGATTGCAGCATTTCTCGAATAGACAGTTACAGTTTAGATCTTGAAAGAAAAAGTTGACCGTTCGATTGTTTCCACGATTGCCCGTGTTCCCTTCTCTTTTGAAGACGAGCTTCGCGAGACTGTTGTGCTTCTAATTTTCCAGTTTTCAAATTTCATTTTCGTGAATGCAATACAATATTGTTGCTTCGTTCAAATCGCTTTTCTTTCTGTCGGTCAAGCGTGACCGATCCTTTGATGTTGCTTATGCCAAGTAACTTCGCCTGGTGGTCGTAAACCAGACCGAAAGACTAACAGACGAACATTAAATTTCGAGATGGCGACTCGCTTGGAGTCTCCATATAAGGCGATACTACTGCATTAGCGTCGTGATTATTACCTTCGCTTACGCTCGGGGATAACACCCCTGTTCTCAGCCAATCAGAATTGAGTATTTTTGTATCAATATTCTTAAAACAGGTCAGTAATAAGATGTATGTGGTTTAGATTTCTGATGAAACATTTGTTCGCATACTCATTAGTCATCATTATCATGACGTCACAGGCCTCCTCATTCCTAATGTATCAATTCGAACTAAACCGCCGGCACAAGCAAACCAGAAATCCTCCTGACCGTTGCCTTTCTCTTTCAAGCCAAGGACGCGACTTTTGAAATAAAGGTGCGAATTCCGTTTGAGTTTAGAAAGACTAGAATTTCAGATTGCCAGGTGAAAGAAAGAAAGAAGAAAAGATAGAGAAAGGAATCCAATCACCGTATTTTACGGGGTCCCGCTAGTATTTCTTAAATCTTGTATGTATGATATGCAAGCCCGCAATGCAATCGTCCTGCGGTATCCTCCATGTAGGTCAATATATATGGATTTACATGATGATAAGCAACGAACTCCTCTGCACCCTGTAGCCGAACTCAACGCAAATGTGCAAAATCCATTGTTTGAGCTAATTTGCATTAAGTTCGGCACGGCAGTGTTGCTACGTTTGAAACGGGCCTAAAACAATAACATTTCGATTCATTTCATGCAAACGTAAATTTCTCCTCCAGATGGCAACCTTCAATGAACATATTACCGATATACTGGAAAAGTTCAACGACATTATCAAACCCTCAGGAAAACAGGACAGTCCAGTAAGGACATGCAAGGAACTTATGCAGCTGGACCCTTCGCTCCCAGATGGTATGTATTGGTAATTATTGTTGTGCGAGTTCAATTAACGATTAATAGTGCGAGTATTGTTTGAAAATTATAACAAAATAACACGAGTCCGCAGGACGAGTGCTATTTGTGGAATTTTCAAATATTACGAGCACTATTAATCGTTAATTGAATGAGCACACCAATGATTACTAGTTAATAATATAGGATGCAAAATTAAAGAAGGTGAAGGAATCCATTCCAAAGCAAAACCAACAGGCAATCAATGTCAAACGCGCGACTTTTTATTGGATGCTGAAAATTCACATTGTGGAAATTTGCATAATGCAAATCCCAAGTCAACAAGTATCACTGTCTTCAGTAGTCTTGAATGAAAGACTGAGTTTACCCTGAGCTTTGCTATGGAACACGTTTTGGATAAAAGTCACCGAACAGCGAAACCCTAAACGGCATAGCTGGCTGCCGACAATCACCGAAAGGAAGAGAAACCCGAGTTACGGCAAGTTTATCCCCGAGCAAAGCGAGGGAAATAATCACGACGTTAATGCAGTAGTATCGTCTTATTTGGAGACTCCAAGCGGGTCGCCATCTCGAAATTTAATGTTCGTCTGTCAGTCAGTCAGTCTGGCGTAAGACCTCGTTCCCAGGCTCTTAGGCAAGAACTGTAAACCGCCTTCTTTTTTCGGTGACATGCGATAGAGTACGAACGGAAGTGATTTGGTACAACCAGATGCAGATACAAGGCCAACCAGTTCGATGGACGGCTGTAAACTGCCCAGATATTTTGCCAGTGTATCGGAGGCAAGCTTGCTAGCCGTGAAACAAATTCTTTAAGGCATCGACTGGCCAACCTGACACAATCCCAGACGCCAGTATTGTGTTAAAACGCAGACACTTCTTCAGAAAGGTATAGCAAAATACAGTCCGTGGAAATCGAACAATCGCCGTGGCAAATTTTACCTTTTACAATAACAGGATTGTTTTCAGAATCCAAGTTTTGACAAGATGACGACACACAATACAATGGAAAGTGGAATTTTCCCACTGTATGAGGACTGCTCTATACAGTGTATTTTGAAATCATTGAAGACGTAAACAATAGTGTTTTGGGTTTTGTTTCCTTTGCTGGAAAAGAGCTAAAGCTGTGGCTTTCAGGAACCGGTGAGTTTTGAAAAATTACACCAATTAACGTACAGTACGCGTAATTATGCTATTTTAAAGTAGTGTTATCGTTATGGTATTTCAACAATCGCCGTATATTTTGTCGTTTGATGCCCCGGGAACTGTGATGAAGGCAAAGTAGGATTATATTGTGATCTTTCGCTAGTTTTCAAAGCTATTTCAGAGTGCCTTCGTGCAAGATTGTGTCATCCGATTCCTGACATATTTGCATAATTTCACCGACCGTCTGACATATGGAAATGCTGTAAAGTTTTCTCGCCGTGTTTGTTGGCACACTGTATTCAAGGATGAAATGTAACCGGGTTGAAGTGCTCTTGCTTTCTGAAGGCTATTAAAGTAGAAAATATCTAACCAGGGGCCACTGCTTTCCAAATTAAAACATATTAAAACAAATTAAAACAAATTAAAACGTCCGCAAAGCGTACGTGAAGCTATTTGCTAGTTGATGATAGTCTATGATAGTGCATGGTAGTTTGTGTTAAAAAGAGGGTGAGAGTTCGAACTATCATCGAATATTATCACCGTTTGATCGGGGTTTTACAGTATGTTCTACTATGCCACTACGTACTGTGCATCACCAAACACAAATGCACAAACATGACAGTTTATTATATGATTATTTTGAACTGATCGACATAAAAGGAGCAAAGTATAGCTTGCCAAATATTTCAAGTCGTTCTGTAAATTTCTGCGAAGCCAGCTTTTGACTCGTTATATTAGTTTCCGTATTAACGTAACACACTCCAGCCAAACAAACCTGTTTCTCGTGCTATTCGAACGGTGGTGAAAAAGATTCACAGTAAAATTTCCTGTCGATGTTTCAGTCGATTTTTCATTAGCGACAGAGTCCGCTCGAGACAGTTTTATAAACAAAATACTTAGACATACCACAGTCGATGCTACATCTGCAATTATGTCGTGAAATCATGTGTCAACAAACATATCAGCGAGCACAAAAAAACTCGGAATAAGCCTTTACCTTTGCCAAGACATGTCACATCATACAGCTGTGTTCTTTCTTTCGTGAGCGGAGCGTATATTTGCAAATGTGTCCAGAAATGTCGCTCAAAACGTGAATCTGTGTCGCCTGTTTGCCAGATACTACGGATATATCAGCCAGGGGCTGAGAGGGAGCAGATTTCCACATACAACCAAAGAATCGGCAACACTCATAGCCGCCATTAAATAGTTTACTCGGCAACACTCATAGCCGCCATAATAATAGCTTTTTATTCTCTGGAAGGCAGGAAATGGCATTTTAGTGAACCAAATATCAAAAATCGTCTGAGGGAGCACGCCCCCGGACCCCCCAAGCCAATTGTACCACTAAACTGGCAAAATGTGCGGTTTTGAAATAGTTGGCTTGAACCTCAAAATACACAAAATGGTGTTTCAGGGAATCTAATTTTTTTTTTTTTCCAAATTGCATGCCCCCGGACCCCTCTAGTGTGTGGTGCCTTCTGCGCTTAAAACGCTCGATGTGATTAATTCACATCGATGGCGTTTCAGCTATCGATGTGAATTAATACAAACGCTGTTAAAGGTTGTATGCCCGAACATTAGTCACCATATCGATATAAAATGGCAGACTTACATGGATACGAAACACGAAATGGTTACCTACCATCTTTAGCGAAGCCCTCAGCGGAGTGGGGAAAACGGGTCACATATACTATAAGGCTACCTTAGACTGGTTGTCACTACATAAAAACTCAGACGGCCTATGCCCATCAGAAATTTTAAATACAAGCTACGGCATTATTTTAAAACATGTTTTAAACTTGTTATTATATCTTTAGCGCGCTAGTTACATTTTACGATTAAGAATTTTATGTTATTATAATATTGTATAGGTGCTTTATACTTTAATTTTTATATTTTTGGTGAGGACCTCCGTGCCAATCACCTAATGTGACCAGAGCTTTCCTTGTTAAAGATTTGTTATTATTATATCATTATTATTATCCACTCCACCCCTGATTCACAAATTGATTCACAAATACGTTTCACAAATGCGGAGTCTGCCCTCCGTGATTGTCATGGCAACGAAGTGTGCAAAATCAGTTAATCGGTGCAATTAACTCTGATAAACTACTTTTGCACACTTGATTAACCTCTTTTGCACACTTGCACACTAAGTCAAATATAACACCCCTGTTTTCAGCCAATCAGAATTGAGTATTTTTGCATCTATATTATCAGCTGAGAAATTGCTGTGAAACGTTTCTAAAGAGTAGAATGAAAAATACGGAAAATACTAGCGGGACCCCCGTAAAATACGGTGATAGGATTTCTTTTTTTCCTAATATTTTTTCTTTCTTTTTTTGTCCTTTTGAATTCCATTTTGAGCATCTCGAACGCAGTTTACAGTGTCCAAAGTACAAACTTCTGTAGTGCATTTACCACTCAACCGTACTCGACTCGTCGAACCACCGATTGATCGACATCAAAATCTCTCTGTAGTACAATTGTACCACTCGGTGAATCGCCGATCGATTGACATCAAAATCTCCTCGTTTTTTGAAATCCTTTTCTTTCTATTCTCCTTTTTGAATTCAACTTTGAGCATCTCAAACGCAGTCTACCGCGTCACATACTCGACTCGTCGAACCACCGATCGTCCAACATCAAACTCTTCCCGTTTTTCGAACATGCCGCAGCATCAGCCCGACATCCAGTCACTTGACACTCTGAAGTTCTCTTTCTAAACTCAAACAGGATTCTCACCTTCAATAATCGCGTCCTCGCCTTGTTTGAAAGGCAACGGTCGAGAAGATTTCTGGCTTGCTTGTGCCGGCGATTCAGTTCGAATTGACGATATAGTAATTCTGACTAACCATCGTACGCGAGCATTACCGGTTTAATTTGTTGCATCACAAATCGAAATTATAACAATTTGTTACACACACACACACACACACACACACACACACACACACACACATACACACACATGAGCCGCGGTCAGCGGTTGCTAAGCGTATTATTATATAGAGATTACCAAACACTTTTATTTTGTTTTAAGATGCAGTGTATTCTTCAGCTTTAGAGTCCTTGCGCCTTAGAGCCCTATATTTCTTTCCTCAAAACGTTTAGGACTTCTAAATAACGTTCTTGAGTCATTTTCAACTTCTCTTTCTAAACATATTTTAGCTTTCAAAAAGAGCAGTGGTCAGCATAAGAGGCCAATATATATTGTTTCGTTCGCTCCTGAGTGTCCGCCATCTTGGATTTTTTTATATAAAGAGATGATGACATACATGACAAATCACGTGAATTTGACAGAACTGCGAACATACAATGTTACTGAATGTGACCCTCGCATAGAAATATACCGAGTTGTTTCACTTCGGTGCATTAGCTATTTAAAACTCGCACTGATATATGCACTGACTGTTTGTTGGAAAATTGAAATACGGTGCCGATTCATCATAATTTGCATTTTGCAATCTTTCCTATATTATCAAACTTGTGTGGCTATCGATCGTCGACCAAAACGTAGCTGTCATGTCGAATCTTGAGGCCAGTTTGAACAGTCCCACACTTCAAATGTCAGGCTCAAACTTGACCCGCGAAAGGATGCACAGCTCCCATATACACACACTGCGGACGAACTCAAGTCCAGTAACATCTATCAGTTTGAGATATATAAGCAATGAACTACTTTTGGCGAGGAAAGATGCAGGGATAATTGTCCGAGGATATTATGTGTTCCGAGAAGCGAACGGTTGCAAGAAGTTGAACGGTAACTGTGAGGAACAGATAATGTCCACGGACAATCATCCGTACATACTTCCGAAGTCAAAAGTAGTTTATTGTCTTTATTATCCTTCACATATTTCCTCTTACAACGAAAATAATGACGCGGGGTCTGTGAAGCTCTTTGGTGCTTTCTGGAACTTCTTTTTCGACCAACGAATTGATGTCCTCCTCGGTAGTCTTCTCGTAACTTTTTTGTGACTAAATAAATAAAGCTGTGTTCGGTTGTCAACAACTAAAGACAGTTCAGCAGCCGGGAATTATCGAACGATAAAGTCCGCTCCCGAGTGGACGTTACTGGGTCACGTATAACCTTCGTGTAGTCCCAACGTGTAGCCTTCCATTTGGTTTCAACAGAAATAGGGCTATCCCTTTAAACGGTCACAGACCTTTAATGTTTGATATGTTTTACATTGAATATGAAAAACACCATTTATTTCCGAGGCTACCCTTCCGTTGACTGCTTTTTGACGTAAGTCATCCGCCCCGGTTCAACGCCCTAACATACGGAAAACATTCAATAAGAAACTTAGGGCCACACTTGTGGTCAAACTATCGACCACAAAAAGAAACATACCCACCCTAAACTCTTTCAAATAGGCCATAAGAAAAAATGATCTTACATCCGTTGAAAACTGCGACTGTAAAAACTATAAAGTACGCAACAGCTAGGCTTAAGCAAGGTACCCTACAGCCTGGCCGGCATTTTAACGAGTTATAATACATTCTAATTTACATTTTATATATAACTAGACTGGCGTTGCCAGTGAGTTTGCGGAGTTAGTTGGGTCGAGAGCAGAATAAACTAAAATGGAAAGTAAGGACAAGAGCGGAACTTCCGGGAGACTTCCAGTTTCTCACCAGAAATATATCACACAGTATAGAGAACTTGGCTTTTGACACCTTGCTTAAATGAAACCTGATTAAAACTATAAATTTATCATTACAACACTCATACACTTGGATCTTAAAGGTTGAGCGACTCCGCATTTTGAGCTTAGAAGCGAAACGGTTACCCACCGAGTAAATCTGAGTAATGCGTGACTTGTCTTTTTATGAATCGATTTTGACAGTTTGACTCTAAACACTTAATTCTAATCAGAGGCCACGATTATTCCAGCCTTCGCTTCAATTCTAGTCTGTCTTGTTTTTTAACTGAATACGTTTCACTTCTATCAGGCTTTCGAGTATTTGTGCTTTGTAACAAATATAAAATTGAAAGCGAGGAATGTAACACGAGCCCAACACGAGACTTGTTTACAATATTATTGCGGTTTTGTTCACAACGTGTTCAGTCCATTTGTGACTGCAAACTCAATGCTCAGGACTATTTCGGTGTATTTTTTATTTCTAGTATACAAACAGGGCAGCCCAACACGAGACTTGCTTTCGAGTATTAGTGCTTTGTATCAAATATAAAATTGAAAGCGAGGAATGTATCACGAGACATGTTTAAAATATCGCGGTTTTGTTCAGTGTGTTCAGTCCATTTGTGACTGCAAACTTAATACTAAGGACTATTTCGGTGTATTTTTCATTTCTGGTATACAATGACCATTGCGAAACAAAGGCTACATGATTTAATAAAAGAAACATTTCAACAGGCTATGTACGATAAGCAGATGAATTTTATGAGGCAACAGATGTCATATACAGAGTGAAGCATAAATCGCCATTGTTTTGCGGCTAAAGCTCGTCGTAGCTTTGGTTTCCGTTTTCGGCCTGTTTTCTTCCCAGAAGTATTTCGTGTCGCCACAGAAAGTTTCGTCGGGACTAAATATTTAGCGGCTACAGAGATATATGCAATCCCCCAGCGGTATCCATCAAACATCTGTTTACGGCTATCCTCAAAGCTTCCGCGGTGAACTAAAGAACGCAAGCCAAAATCGTTCCCTAACATCCAGTTTATCAGTGCGTGTTCGGCACAAACCCAAACGGTGTTGAGTTTGGATTAAATGCAGTTAACTTTTACACACAAGTACCGAGCAATTCATAGCCACACTCGAGTTGTTTAACGAAGTCAATTACGTCATTGCATATCACGTGATAATCTGAACCAATCACCGTGTGCTGACTCTCGACCGACAAAAAAAATAAAATAAAAAATAAAAAAAAGATTTTGCAGTCCTAAGTTCGCGTTGGGCCCCAGGTCCCCGCGAGCAAAAACCCTAGTATTATCTTAGAATATAAATTCGTATATTATAGGTACTTTATTAGACTATAATTGCTAGCGGGTGCGCAGCTGCGGCGAGCTTAAAAATGGAGGTTTTTTTTGTTTTCCTTTTTCTGGGTCGAGAATCAGCACACGGTGATTGGTTCATATTGTCACGTGATATGCAAATGACGTAAATTGACTTCGCAAACAACTTGAGAGTTGGGCTATTGAATTGCTCGTTACTTGTGTGTGAAAGTTAACTGCATCTGTTACGTTAAGCTTTACGCTCAAGCTTTACGTAGAGGCACACACAACGTGTATTGAACAAGAACTGTCTTTTTAATGTTCATCTGCCGAGTACATACAGTTGACTGATGTATCGGTTATTGTAGTCTGTTCATGGCATGCTGATCATTCTAAATATCACGATAGGATTGTGTTGCGAATACGATACGATACTAAACGGCTATTGTTGTAATTGAACTGCTAAATGTCAAACTGTCACAGCATCCCATCAAAACTCAACACCGTTTGGCTCTGTGGAACATGTACGGATAAACTGGATTTGGTTGTGTTGCTAAGTTAACGGCGGAAATGTGATGGATTCGATTATTTGATGGATACCGCTACGGGATTGCAAATAACTCTGTCGCCGCTAATTATTTAGTCCCGACGAAACTTTCTGTGGCGACACGAATACTTCTGGGAAGATAACAGGCCGAAAACCAAGCTACAATGAGCTTTTGCCGTAAAACAAAAACGATCTATGCTTTACACTGTTCATGACATAAATGCTTCTGCTTATCGTACATTGCCTGTCGAAATGTTTCTTCCATTCGATCATGTAGCCTTTGTTTCGCAATGGTCATTGTATACCAGATATGAAAAATACACCGAAATAGTCCTGAGCATTGAGTTTGCAGTCACAAATGGACTGAACACGCTGTGAACAAAACCGCAATAATATTGTCTCGTGTTGGGCTCGTGTTACATTCCTTGCTTTCAATTTTATATTTGTTACAAAGCACGAATACTCGAAAGCCTGATAGAAGTGAAACGCATTCAGCCGTTAAAAAACAAGACAGAATAGTGTTGAAGCTAAGGCTGGATTAATCGTGGCCTCCGATTAGAATTAAGTGTTCGAAGTCAAACTGTCAAAATCGATTGTGCATAAAAAGACAAGTCACGCATTACTCAGGTTTACTCGGTGGCCAACCGTTTCGCTTCTAAGCTTAAAATGCAGAGTCGCTCAACCTTTAAGAACCAAGTGTATGAGTGTTGTAATGATAAATTTATAGTTTAATCAGGTTTCATTTAAGCAAGGTGTCAAAAGCCAAGTTCTCTATACTGTGTGATATATTTCTGATGAGAAACTGGAAGTCTCTTGGGAGTTCCGCTCTTGTCCCTGCTTTCTATTTTAGTTTATACTGCTCTCGACCCAAGTAACGCCGCGAGCTCACTGGCAACGCCAGTCTAGTTTCGTATATGAGTACAAATATTAGGTATAATTATTAACTGTGTCCCCAATTAGTGCATTCAGCGCTAGAACGAAACGACACGTTAAGAAAGTCATTCATTGATTGATTGATGATTGATTGATTGATTGATTGATTGATTGATATCTGCTCAGACTTTCAACCCCTTGTACCATTAGCTTACTATTGTGTTGCGGTCGTTAAGAGCAACTTTTGGACTTTGGTTACTGATTCCGCCATGGCTGTGGTTGTTCTGTTGCGCCTGAAGAGTCTGTAGCTTTCCACAGAAAAGTTGCATATCATTCACTTGATCAGTCAAATTTAATAAGGACCGAATATATACTTTACTGGCCGAACTTTTGTTGTTTTACTTGTGTTTTAACCCTGCCCTTGAGTTCTTTTTCTGTCCCTTTCTTGTACAGGATACTACTGGCTAGACCCCAACGGTGGGGTTATTGAGGACGCGTTCAGGGCTTTCTGTAACTTTACCGCAGGAGGACAAACTTGCCTATCCCCGAAAACGTCCGACGCTGTGAGTTGATGCAGTATGAACGTGAGAGATAGGCGGCAGGACACATCATTAACGATACGCTTCTTTGTACTTTGCAGTTTTCGTACGAACCAGCCAGCACTCAGTTCAAATTTCTGCGAATACTAAGCAAAGGAGGAGTGCAGAGTATCACCCACGACTGCCCCAATAACGGCGAAGACTTTAGGCTTATCGGATTCAATGACGAGGAAGTTCCTATGAACTACAAAAACTGCCAAGTAAGTCAGAAAATAATGAATTCATTGTCAACAAATGTGTTCGTTCGCATGCCCAAACGTGTGGAAAAGGGTCTTTGATTAACACCCGTCCTGATACTTTGTTTAAAAAATAACTTGTTTCCGCTACCATCCTCCCACCCCCTACCCCCATTGCGGTGACGATTCTCAATGAGCTGATTAAGAACTTTGAAAAGTAGCATGAGCGACGCAGAAGTGCTGGAACAATAATGCAAAACTTATATTCAGACTAAAAAGGTCAAGAATTAGACATATGCTGGAGAGTAACATATACTGAGACCGAATTTGCCGGTATAGTTTATAGTTCATTCTGCTTTTCAAGCGATGTCAGAGTAGGAAAAGTAAAACCTCTGAACAAACGAAACTTTAAGGAATGGCGGGTGGCGTAGCAAATCATGAGATAAGGCGTCCTAGATAGCAGTTGGTAAGAATTTTGGAACTGTTGCACATACTCAGTCTGTCTCTGTAATTAGGGTGGCAACCGTCACAGACTGGCCGTCAACAGAGTGGCACTTCTTCCCCTTAAAGACGTGTCTATGCAGGAACGACACCTGACCTTTGATCTTGGCCCTGTGTGCTTTCAATAGTCCTCGCATGGATCTGTTACGACCAGACCTACAGATTCGGTCATCGGCACACTTCAACTAGCACGTGGATTTGCGGGCTGATACAGTCGCAGACAGGCATTTGGAAACTTTTATTAGTCTTTAAAAAAATCTTTGTCGATACATTAAACTGTAAATGCTGTTGAGAATGCGTGAAACTTTAATACGATTCGAGTGTTTGTCCTATCTCTCTTACCTAATCCTCGCTCTGCTGTTCCATTTGTCCGTCTCTCTTGTAATCATCCGCTCCAGACGTTTATCTCACAGCCTTGTCCCAGACCCATCCGCATGAGAAGTCCCTGGCAGTGACTGGTGCAGGCTGAACTCTCTCGCGCTTTGACGCTGATTCATTCAAACCTCTGTTAAGTGGCCCTCTGTTAAGTGATCACTTGTCAAAGTCGCGGAATTTGCTCCACTAAATTATTTGGCGGTTACTTTTTATTTTATTTTATTTTTATTTTATATTTTTAGTACAATGCGATATGACGCAACTATAATAATAATAATCCCCGAGCGTAAGCGAGGGTAATAATCACGACGCTAATGCAGTAGTATTGCTTTATTTGGAGACTCCAAGCGGGGCCTCGTGCTTCTCCAAACTTCTCTCGTGTTCCTATTAAATTCCCCCGTGCATCTATAACTCAATAACGCGTGCTTTATAATGGTAATAGGACTGAGTGGAGTCCGATTCGGTCTGTAATCATACGAGTGATTACGAAATCGGACGACCGCGCTTCGCGGGAGTCTGATTTCGTAATCACGAGTATGATTACAGACCGACATCGGACGACACGAAGTCCTCTTACCAATTAATCATAAATATTACAATTTCTGAGAATGAAATGATCATATAGCTTCAGCGTCTTCTCCTGTACTATACATAAAAACAAAGCATCAAGAAGTACTTCATTGCCGATCTATTTTAACACGCGCGTACACACGGTTCGGCGTTTGTAAACACGCCGCTTGTTCGTAGTTATCTAGCTCTCAGTTATATCAACTTAAAATACTTGAGAGAAAGAAGAAGCTAATTTACCCAATGATTTGAGTTGAATGCGGATTTTTGAAGTAAAAGTAAAAAATGTGTAAGTTCTTTACACTCAGTAAAAATCAGTAAACCCATCACGAACTCACAAATTGAAAGACAGTTTATTTCGACTTTTCAGGTTTACATTTTTTAACATAAAAGGTACTTTGAAACTCAGAATACTAGTTTATTTTTTTCACAGAAGTTTACTCCAAAGCATTCAAAGGAAATATTCAAGACTGAAAAAAATCTGTATCTTAGCGGGTCGGCACAGCAATTACAACTTACCCATTTCTTGACGGCTTAATTTTCTAGGAGCGTTTGTCCATCACAGTCCATCACAACAAAGTTAAGTTTCTTCCATGATTTTGAAATGAATTAACGACGTTCATTGACATTGGCCGAGCCGTAAGTTTCAGAGTGTCTATAGCAAAGCATGCTGGCGATGTCGTGAACTAAACAAACGCGCCCGACCGGCGAAAATTTCCTGTCTTCTTTCGTTACATAGTGACTGTTCACGTTCTTTGATTGACCACAAACTGTTCCTTGCATGTAAAGTTGTCCAAGAATTAACAAAATTCGCCTTTCGAGAAGCCACAAACTCACACCGGCAATCGAGTTTTCCACTGAAAATCAGTGTAACGCTGATTGGTGCATTTAAATTTCACTCTTGCTTATGGTTGGTCAAGCCAACTGTCCGATTACAGAACAAAGAAGTATCCGATTACAGAACAATAGGTGTCCAATTAATGATTAATCGGGGGGGTTTATGAGCCAATCACATTCGAGGAAATTGTAATATTTATGATTAATTTCTTTAATAGTAAAAAATGCACGTATGTGGTTAGGATACAGTGTTGGCTGGAGAAATCGCGGCTTTTCTTAAAATTCATAAAAATTTTGGTGTCGAAGATTGACTTTGCTGGCTGTGCAAAACTGATCAAGTCACGATTCTAGTTGCGCTTTTCTTGGCTTTCAAGTCTCGGGAGTATTCTGTAGTTGCGTGTAAAAGTTGTCTCAGAGAATTTTGAAGTCCAACTAGCGTCCACGAAAATTGCAGACTGTGCACGTTGTCTGAACTAAACCAGACTGCCATGCGACAAAAAAATTTTTAGCGGCCGACTGGTGACGTCGCTACACAAGCCGTAGTTTGTAAAAAAGATTTTAAAATAATCTCCAAAGGGGAAAAAAACCGCTTTCTGAAACCCCACTACAGAGCAAGGGGATATCTGCAATTATCGTATTTCTAGTATTTTAATAAGAAGCTCCCATTCACAATATTGGTTTTTAGAGAGGTCCTGGCAAACAATAAAATTACGACTACGTGTATATATAAATTAAAGATACAAAGATGAAATGATGTTACAAAATATGAAAACAAGTTACACTCTTCAAGGCAAATTTAAGGTCACCCCGGAGTTTCATCGGACGCACTCGTCCATGACAAACTTTGGATCATAACGTTTTTGGCTTTTATGCGATTCCTATAAGACTTTGAGAAACGTTGCAGCTATCGTTCAGCAGTGATATGATAGAATTCGATTTAACTTGCACCCAGTGAAAAATTTTACTGGTATATTTTTGTTACATTTCTGGGATTAGCTTATATTAACTTAATACATACCTTAACCAAGTTTCAGAAAAATTGTCGGAACAGAAGAGCGGAGATCAGTAAAGCCATCAAAATTTCGCCACGAATTTTCAAAATTGCAATGCACACTACCTGAAAGGGTCCGTTTAAGCCCAGTTTGAACTTGTGTAAAGCTTTCTGCCAACTTGATCACTAAATCTTTTATCGGACCGGTAACAAGGAAGTTTTCTCTCAGAAGTGAGTAATGTTTCCGAGCGGTTGTAAGCGAATTTAATTGGAAATGATATGGACTAGTTTTCGTAAAATACGGCCTCAAATAACTCGGCATGGTAATTATAGCTGCCAAGTACTGGCATGTATGGACCATCCGTATGCGTATGCTAATTTAAAGTCGTGTTATCACCCCTGTATTTCAACAATCGCCGTATATCTTGTAGTATGATACCCTGGGAACTGTTATGATGGTCAAGTAGGATTATATTGTGACTTTTCGCTAGTTTCAAGGCTATTTCAGAGTGTTTTTGTGCAAGATAACCTTTCCCGTCAATCGTTGTGTCTTCCGATGCCTGTCATTATATTTGCATAATTTCGCTGACAGATGGAAATGGTTCAAATCTTCTCGCCGTGTTTGTTGGCACACTGTAATTGAAGATGAAATGCAACCGGGTGGAAGTGCTTTCGCTTTCTGAAGGCTATCCAAGTAGGAAATACCCGGCTGTAACGATGTTAGATAAAGGCCTGGGACCGAGTCTAAGCGGATACCCGCTGACCGGTGGAGACCTCGTGGGTTGAGCTATTGTATCGAGCTGACGAGACTCAGAATATGTCAAGTTGCGTTCCTACTCGTTTGCCTCTGTGCTACTGAGTATCTACAAAACGCTTCATGGTAACAGAAGTGGGATTACAACGTTCGAACGAGCGATCGACCACACATATAAACGCGATGCCCACCGAAGGGACTTCACAAGCAACGCCGCAACCGGCGCAGATTATCCAGGTCCCAGTAAACATACATCTGCGATCGAAACTAGAATTCTCTGGAAATTTAGTTACCATGGAAGAAGTTCCAAAGAGAGTGGGACAACTATGAAGTCGCGGCTCGCCTCAAAGATCCAAACGAGCCACATGCAAACAAAGCCGCCTTACGAACGGCTACACTACACTGTCGTGCATTGGATCTGATGCACTGGATGTGTTCGAGGGTTTAGAATTTACAACCGAGGAGGAGAAAAAAGACATAGACATTGTCATTCAAAAACTACGAACTTATTGCATCGGCGAAACAAACAAGACGTACGAACTATATTGCTTTAACAAAGGGGACCAAGAACCAAACGAATCAGTGGACGCATACGTCACGGAACTCCGAAGTCTGGCCAAGACCTGCAATTTTGGCACCCAGGAAAACTCGCTAATCCGTGACAGAATCGTGATAGGAATGAGAGCCACCCCTACTCGTAAACAAGTGTTGTTGCGTGAAAACGCGACAGATGCTGGGATTCAAGTTTGGTGTGGCAAGTGTCCGCACGCACCATAAGAATTATTGAAATAGCAATCTCTGAACTAGAGCGAGACTCCCAAGAGTGATCAACTTCAATTTTCTCTTTTAATTTCTCAACCGAAAAAATATCATACAATATAGGGAACTTGGCTTTTGATTTACTCAAATGAACCTGATTAAACTATAAGTTATAATACAACACTCGTACAGTTGCTTCAAAAGGATGAGAGAATCTACATTTTGAGTTTGGGAGTATGCGTGACATTTCTCATTTTCATGCATAATTGATTTTGACAGTTTGACTTCGAACATTTGTTTCTAATCATAGGCCACGATTAATCTAGCCTGCGCTTCATTACTTACCTGTTTTTCGTCTTCTAAATTGCGTTTCTTCTACCAGGCTTTCTAAATTCCAGTCGGCCTGTTTCAGTTTAGAGCTATTATCACCGCGGTTTTGATGAATTCACGGTTGTTTGATGAGCTTATGTTAAAGCTTAAAACCCAGCCGGGAGCCACTTCAGCTTTTCGAAATGGTATCGTTTGATAATGTTTGCTTTCCTTCGCTTAGTTTTAACCAGCTGGACGAAGAAAAATGAGAAAGTGAATATAATGAACCAAAAACGCAAGAGCGCAAGTACATGTCAACAAAAATCTCACGTTACATACTTTTAAACTCAGCCAAGAAAGAAAGGCTTCCACGCCGCTTGCACGTGAACATTATCCAATCAAAATATAGTATTTTTGCTTACACGTCAATCAAAATTCAAAATCCTAGAGGGGGGACTTCTTTGACCATTTGTCATGATACCTACGCTGTGGTTTTTGGGTGAAAACAATTATATGCTGGGCCCTTAGGCCCAGCATAAAAACTCTTACAGGTGGCAAACTTCAGCCTTAAAAACTGTATTGATATCTGCAGATCTTATGAGACCACGTCACACTAAATGCAAACAATTGGAAGCCAGGAGGAGGTCTCCGAACCGGCAAGGGAAATAACACACATTGCACATTTCGTCGGTTTTGGCCGACAAATCGGTGTCGTCACTGCAGAGCCGGCGTAGTCGGATAAATTGGGAATAAGGAATTGAGTTTTTAACATGAGGGGGATGAGATAAGGAACTTAGCTAGGAAAATACCTATGCGAATCAGACGATTTGTAGTGGACGCTGGTTGCCAAACCATTGTTTTGGATGGTGATGTTGATGTCAAGAAAAGCGAAGCTGTAAGTAGAAATTTCCAAGTGAATTTGAGAACAGAATAGAAACTGTTGATGAATTCGATGAATCGGTCGAGTTCGGGTCGGCTACATGAGGTAGCGCCAATGCAGTCGCCGATATATCTGCTGAAAAGCTAGAACAGCCCAGAACAGCTTCTACACACTGACCAGGAAAAGGACTTAAGCATCACCATCGCCAAAAATTTCAAACGAGTGAGTCCCCGATTGTTTCGGTTTTTTCCAGCGGCTTTCGATGTGACGTCAGCTCCTGCGCGCCCGCGCTTTTCCCGCCAAAGTTGCATGCTGAGTTTTTCTGAAACAACACAATCACGCTACATTTTTGTATCTTTTCCTTTTAAACCACCACATTTATTGCAATTTCACCTATGCGGAAGGCGGATCATGAAAATAAGCTTTCGCTTGCTGCAATTTTCCTTTAACTTAGAGTTTTCTGGCCAAAGTTATTAACCCCCAAAGTGAGGGCATTTTACTGGATTTGCGACATACGACAACACAGCACAGCATTCGCCACGGCTGATCGTGTGAGCTACAAATTCAATCACAAAATGTATACATCGAATTTGGCTCTGGGGACATACGGAGGTATTGCATGAGATGCTTAACTCTTCGTTAATAACATCTCGCTTGCACCTTTTTTCCCAAACTCGACATTCGTCTATAAAATGCAACTGACCGAGTGCTACTGGCCACGACTTTTTTCCCATTTCCCTATGTAATCCCTTATGGCATCGATCGAAACGGTTTTTTACAATTTTTATACATCAAATTTTACCGGAGGAAAATAAGTGTTTTTCCACTGTTGTGAAAAGTAAGCTTTGCTCTTCGACAGGCCGGTTGCACATTTTTACAAACACTTCGATAAGGAGAAAACCACACAATCTATTACCTGGTCCCATACATTTCTTTATAAATTATTGACCCGCGGCACGGCTTGGTCGTTTGCGTCAGCTTACAAAATGTATAAATCGGATGTCTGGAATTTCTGGCGATGACACTACATCATGTTAAACGGGCATGGCATAATCACATTATCACGAAAGTAAATATACAGCAAACAAGATCCTGCGCCTGATTAAGCGCACATTTCGAAAAATGACACAGCCGACAATAATACGCAAACTTTATATCCACCTTGTCCGGCCACACTTGAAATACGCCTGTGAGGTCTGGTCACCACATCAAGCCTTCGTGCAGGACATGATTGAAAGTGCGCAGAGGAGAGCCACCAAATAATGATAAAAGGCAAACCATATGTGGAGCGTCTCCAGACCTTAAACCATCTTTGTCTGGCCTCCAAAAGAATTATCCTCTGATGTCATTTAACTGTATACAAATGCCTAAATGGACTTTTAAAAATTGATTTATCTAAGTTTATTGTTTTCTGTGACACCACCACTTACAATCTGAGAAGAGCCGACCTAAAATTTAAGACTCAGTATGCAAGAACCAATACGTTGAAGTTCTTCTTTTTCTATACAACAGTTACAGCATGGAAGGGCCTCTGGTGATAGCAATTTTTTACATTTGTAAATGCTGAAAGAGCAACCCTGTTGAAAAAAAGGCGTCTATCTATCTAACAGCTATCCGATACACATCAGAAAGTCTGACTCGCTTTTAAATTTTGAAAGACTTACTAAGGAACATCATTTTCAGTTAGAAGAGACATAATGCCTAAACACCTAAACACATTTTTATCTATTTATTTATTTATTTATTTATTTATCTATCTGGGGACCCAGCATATAATTGTTTTCACCCGAAAACCACAGCGTAGGTATCATGACAATTGGTCAAAGAAGTCCCCCCTCTAGGATTTTGAATTTTGATGAACGTGTAAGCAAAAATACTATATTTTGATTGGATAATGTTCACGTGCAAGCGGCGTGGAAGCCTTTCTTTTCTTGGCTAAGTTTAAAAGTATGTAACGTGAGATTTTTGTTGACGTATACTTGCGCTCTTGCGGTTTTTGTTCATTATATTCGCTTTCGCATTTTTCTTCGTCCAGCTGGTTAAAACTAAGCGAAGGAAAGCAAACATAATCAAACGATACCATTTCGACAAGCTGAAATGGCTCCCGGCTGGGTTATTCAACTTTAACATAAGCTCATCAAACAACCGTGAATTCATCAAAACCGCGGTGATAATAGCTCAGAATGAAACAGGCCGATTGGAAATTTAGAAAGCCTGGTAGAAGAAACGCAATTTAGAAGACGAAAAACAGGTAAGTAATGAAGCGCAGGCTAGATTAATCGTTGCCTGCGATTAGAAACAAATGTTCGAAGTCAAACTGTCAAAACAATTATGCATGAAAATGAGAAATGTCACGCAATTACTCCCAAACTCAAAATGTATATTCTCTCATCCTTTGAAGCAAATGTACGAGTGTTGTAATTAAAACTTATAGTTTAATCAGGTTCATTTGAGTAAATCAAAAGCCAAGTTCCCCATACTGTATAATATTTTTTCGGGTGAGAAATTGAAAGAGAAAATTGAAGTTGATCACTCTTGGGAGTCTTGCTCTAGTCCAGAGATTGCTTATTCAACAATTCTTATGGTGCGTGCGGACACTTGCCACACCAAACTTGAATCCCAGCATCCTCTGTGAAATTATACAGTGCAAAAACTTTTGAGTTTTGGTTTACACAGGCAGCTCAGCTAATTTTCAGAAAGTTCGTAACAAGGTAGGAAAGATGGTATTGGCTTGCTTGCCCAAACAGCTTGGGGGAAAACCACATCACCAAGGGACTCCTCGAAGAGGCAGAAACAATGGAAGTCAGGAGCCATATCCAAACAGTGGTGGATACGTCAGAATTGATGGTTCCGAAGCCTACTCGCTACACGGAGTACTACCAGAACGACGAGCCATTCTACGTTGCTTTTTTCCAAGAGCATAACAATGCAAAGTCATGCATTGGATGCGGGAATGCATTTCCAAGAAGGATGACTATAGCCCCCTATGACATACATCTTATTCGATGGTTTAGCACGTAATACGGGCCGGTATTTTACGAGTTGCTCGTATTTTTCCGAGCCCCGCCGCGGGGCGAGGAAAAATGCGAGTAACGAGTAAAATGCCGGCCCGTATTACGCACTAAACCATCGAATGAGGGATTTATTATATGTCTGTGACGTAGTTTTACCTTTATACAAAATATATTTCAGCAAACATAAAACAGAGACTTCGAGCAAAACTGTTTTCATTCAATCCCAGGCAAAATGTGCGCACACTCATTTACACAAAGATTCACTACATCTTCCAATCCGGTCATCGATTTAAAAATCTTGACAGAGAAAATTAAAGAAGTTATGCCACCAAATGATCAAAGTTCAATTCAGATTAAATGTGCTGAGATAAATGCGCTGGAGACGAAAATGCTTGCTTCGACAGAATAAATATTCAGCGAACAAACGTGCTTCGAGCGATTGAAATCGATCGCTTCGCTTAAACTTTTAACCATTTTTGTTCTTCAATAGCAAGCAGCTTTGTACTCAAAACAGGGTTTTTATTTTCTCGGAGTAGTTCAGGGATAAACACAAGAACAGAGCCAGCAAATGTGTACGTTGAAGGATCTGAAACTTTAACACAACTAGGATTTCTACCGCCGACACGTTGTCAAGTTATAGATTATTAACAACTCACCGATTTCCTTCCTGGTTGTAGCAAGTTTAAGACTTCTTCCAGCAAAGGAACCATTCAAAACAGTGTTCGTACACGGCGAAAATCATTTTGCAGTGTTTACAGTGACGGCATCGTGCGGAAAACTTTACGGAGTCAGAACTGCCGTTTGTCCATGACGATTGTTCGCTTTTCTGTGTGCATTCCCTTCCTTTCCCTCCCTTCCTTGACAAATTATCCAGTAACAGTTTCTTTCGATGGAAGAGCCTTGTATCTGAAAAGTCATAGACTTTCGTTGCACCGTTTTACCTTGCACTCAGAAAAATCTTTGATTCATTTGTGACACGCGCGCGTCTAAACCGGTCAAACAGGTTTTCTACAGTGTAATACGGATTTCAAGTGTGTAATACGCTCCCGTACCGGCACTCTGTTGCGATCTTATATCGTAAAACTACGTCACAGTCATATAATAAATCGTGGTAATGCACGAAGAGCGCTACCTCTTCCCTTCGAAGGACGGAAGAGGCAAGTTCAAAATGGTTCCAACACATGTGAAGAAAGCAAAGCGCTATTATTGTGTCGACAGCAAATGCATCCTTGGACGCCACCCTCACTTCTGGAAAGGCTTACTTCGCACTACGACCCAAGTGAAACAGCGACTGCGAGATAGCCACAGAGATCTCCTGTACAGAATGCTCCGGTACAGCGGTGACGACGAGTAAACAAAACAGGGACATCTCACTTGAACAGCAGCATAACCCCTGGTTTTCTTAATTTTGGAAAGGGCCACATTTGGTAACGTGACCCATCCAGAAAATGCTCTGAAGCTCCTAAAGCATTTGAGGGATATTATTCAATCAGTACATATCTAGGGGGCCTGCGGCCCAAAGCCAGCTAAAAAACGCAAAGTTTTTTTTTCCTTTTTGTCGGTCGAGAGTCAGCACACGGTGATTGGTTCAGATTATCACGTGATATGCAATGACGGGATCATTATCGCTATCTGGTCACAGACCTTTATATAAGAAACAGACAAACATATAAGAGAAATACCTCTATGTAAGAATGCCTTCTTATATAGGCACAACCCTAAAACGCTGGGAGTAATAATTCTTACAAACGTCGATCTTAAAACAGTCGATCTTAAAACCGTCGATCTTAAAACAGCCGATCTTATAAACGCCGATCTTAAAACAGCCGATCTTAAAAACGCCGATCTTAAAACTGCCTATTTTACAAACGCCGATCTTAAAGCCGTCGATCTTAAAACAGCCGATCTTATAAACGCCGATCTTAAAACAGCCGATCTTAAAAACGCCGATCTTAAAACCGCCGATCTTAAAACCGCCGATCTTAAAAACGCCGATCTTAAAACAGCCGATCTTAAAACCGCCGATCTTAAAACAGCCGATCTTAAAACCGTCGATCTTAAAACCGCCGATCTTAAAACCGCCGATCTTAAAACAGCCGATCTTAAAACCGCCGATCTTAAAAACGCCGATCTTAAAACAGCCGATCTTAAAACAGCCGATCTTAAAACCGCCGATCTTAAAACAGCCGATCTTAAAACCGCCGATCTTAAAACCGCCGATCTTAAAACCGCCGATCTTAAAACAGCCGATCTTAAAACCGCCGATCTTAAAAACGCCGATCTTAAAACAGCCGATCTTAAAACAGCCGATCTTAAAACCGCCGATCTTAAAACAGCCGATCTTAAAACCGCCGATCTTAAAACCGCCGATCTTAAAACAGCCGATCTTAAAAACGCCGATCTTAAAACCGCCGATCTTAAAAACGCCGATCTTAAAACAGCCGATCTTAAAACAGCCAATTTTAAAACCGTTGATCTTAAAACTGCCGATCTTAAAAACGCCGATCATAAAATCGTCGATCTTACAAACGCCGATCTTAAAAACGCCGATCTTACAAACGCCGATCTTAAAACAGCCGATGTTAAAACCGTCAATCTTAAAAACGCCGATGTTAAAACAGCCGATCTTAAAACTGTCGATCTTAAAACCGCCGAGCTCAAAACCGTCGTATGATACGGCCGCCGTCTGTCACTGGGCGCGCAAAGGATCTAGTTAAGAGGGTCTCTTTAAAGCCGCCAAACTTAAAACCGTCGATCTTAAAACTGCCAATCTTAAAATCGCTACTTAAATGGGGTGGGGCTCCTAGTAAAGTTTTTAGGATATACATCTTAGAAGTTCAATAACAAAATAGTTTTTGACAATCTCTAGCATTACGGAATAAGACAATTGATTTCATATTGTTCGACTCCAAAGCGACATTATTCCTCTGTCAGTATGAGCCACTGTGACAATTTAGCTAAAACAGCAGTATGATGGTTTTCCTCCATAACTCGTAAGTGTAACATTCAAACAAAAAAAAATTGACCAGAGATTTTTTGTATATTTTTTTATTCGTAAATAAGTTGGACATCAGAATATAATATACATAACAAAAACAAAAACAAAAACAAAAACAAAAACAAGATCGAAAAATTGGATCCGTGCTGGAGAATTTATGATCTTCAGTTGGTAGCAGCATCACGAAATGTGTTCCAGGTGTGCCTTGGGTGGATCGTCTGCACAACAATATATAGGTTAGATCACTTGTATAATATTATTAAATACAGCCATATTTTTATTGTTATTTTTTAGTTCTTATTCTGTTCTGAGTCACATGTCACAATCCTTACCACCTCGCTGCTATCCATTTCTTCTTCTTCCGAATCTGGAACCACACTTCCACTACTCACACTGATTTCATCACTCAATACATTCTGTTTTTGAAACAAAAAAACAATAAGTAACTAGACTGGAGAGTTATCACTGAAATATGTATAAAAAAGAAGTCATCAACATTTTAAATAATGATACTCGTAAAATATTATATATAAATATACTCGTAAAAAGGAAATTCGCCATACCGCAGTGTCAGGAGTCAACAACCCGACCCCAACCGTATTTAGCGCTGCAACATGTTATCACGCACTAACATGCACAATTTCTTAACACAACGATGAGAATAGCGCGGTTGCTTCGACGGACAAACCTCAAATGATGGTCATTAGTTCGACACACTTTTTAGAGCGCTCTTTCCTACACCACCCGTTTAACTTCCACTTTTATTAATTACTGTTATTGTGTTAGCGTCTTCACTAATCCCTTCGTTTTTCAGTTCTCTGTTTATTGTATTCTCGGTTTTATTCGCTCTTCACTCCCGTCCCCTTTGTTACCCAACACACGTGTTAACTACCGACTCCAACTACATGTCTCCCTACCGAAAATGTTCCCTACACAAATACAAGCCCTGACACGGACCCCATTTTAGCGCTGCAACATATAATCACTTACTAACGCACATCATTTTAATTTATACTTCACTTCGCCACTCGATCACTCCCTTAACCTCATATAACTCATCCACCATTAATCTTAATAAAATAGCACAGGGGTCAAAATACCCGTTACACAATTCAAACTAAGACATGCTCGTCAAAAGCCGATTTCAACTTCACGATCACTAACAAACATAACTCACACCACCAACCATAAACCAGCCATCCCTAATCTGTACCATTGCAACATCCACCAAGTCCAATCATCACAATATACACAAAAAGCTTTCGAAGAGGTCTCCGCGCCCCAGAAGAAAAAACCAATCCACTGCCTCCAACACATTGGCACCAAATCCAAGCCTGGACAAAACAGATCTATCGAACCAGCTGCCAAACCACAAACAAGTGAACCAGCAGCCCGCCTACCTGAACAACTAAAGAACCAGAAACACTTAACCAAAAAAGACAAAAAGAAAGGGAAAAACAGAAAAACAAGTTACAAGAAAGTCAAAGAAAAAATTCATCCAACACCATAAATGTGAGATGCAAGTTCAAAACAAGAAAAGTCCACAAAAACCTCACAGCACCCAGAAGCTCAAGTGGATCCCAATCAGAGCCAAGCAACAGCAAACACCGGATCCAAATAGGACTATTCCAACTACTCCCATGTCAACAAATGGTATCCCAACATTCATTCTACACTATATATAAGATACTTTCTTCATAAAGCCAAACAAATATACTCATTCAATATTGTAACGGAAACCATAATCAAAAATTCCCACAATAAAATCCTAGTATAGACAACATAAATATCAACATATTCAACAACATAAATATAACATGCAAGCCCAAATCAAGAACAGCCCACAAGAATCTCGCAACAACCCACAAGCTCCAGTGGATTCCAGCCAGAGCTCAATAAGAGCTAACACTGCATCAAACTAGAAATATTCCAAATCAAATCTAATCAGTACTCTTGTTTCCAAGTGATATTCTCACTGCAACCATGCAAAATCACAATTTCTCACAAAATTTTCACTCCACATAGCAAACCACAATGTAATTTCCATTTTCACTCTGTATATATTCCACTACTTCCAATAAGCAAAACAAATGTGTACATATTTATGATCGCCGACTTAATTCATTTATAACAACCGATTTATGCATCAATAAAAGCACGTTATTTACAAAATTCAAACACTACCAACCCCTTCAAATCTTACCTCTTTATTGTTCTACCATCCACAACGAGATGTTACATGTCAACAAAGATTCAACCGATCCACAAAAAAGCAACACTGGCCTCCTCAATCTCACTCGACGGTCATTCAAACACTGAAGGCTTCAACGACGAATCCGATGCACGCAATACGATCTATCATAAACGAACAGTTACACTTGCCCAGAACAAAATGGCCAACCAAGTCATTCCTCGTAATGATACGATCACCAACAGACCCACGAGCGGCTCAACCGAACAGAACTCCATTAGTCTTTCCTTACACAAGATGGCGGCCCCAAATGTTGTGTCCGTGCACTGCCGCTGACCATGACCGTGTGCACTGCCGCTGACCGTGATCGTGTGCACTGCGGACACATACGAACAACACCGTCCAGGATGACGTAATGCCTTGAACCAAAAACCCCCTGCCCCCCCCTCCCCATCCATAATCGTTAATAATTATCGGTGCGCACTTCCTATTGGCCACAACAGCACACGCCCCTCCAAACCAAACGCAACTTAGCGTCCCACGCGCCCCTGTTACGACCTCATTTGCCGCTGCTTGTCATGCAATCCACGAAGGACCTTGCAAAGCGCTTCAACGCCGTTAGAACATACCGGCCTTCGGGGATATTTCGAGGTAACTTTCTTCTCCTATTCCCCCTCCCCGTCCAGTGTTGAACTCTTGACCATCGACCCCCGGTTTTTCTCCCTCACCCTCAACTCGGCCAGGGCCAAAAGTTCGTAACCGCCGAACGTGTCGGGCATGGATGGCGCGCGCCTACCATTTCGAAACACGTACCATCGAAGGAACTTTTCACCTTCATGGAGCAACCACGTTACTATGCCCCTGATGAGAATAACACGGTTGCTTCGGCGGACGAACCACTCATGATGGTCATCAGTTCACCACATTTTTTCGAGCGCTCTCCCCAACCACCCGCCCCACCCCCATGTTATATATTATTAGTTTTTATTCCACGTATACGCCAATCCCTCCGTTTCGCCGCTTTCATTTCGCTCTTCGCTTGGTTTTCTCTGTCACAGCGCCTCCTATTTCCATCGTTTCACAACGCACGTGCGCACCACAGGTTACCAATTCCAGATTTCGGCCCATTTACCACGTTCCCCACAGTTCAACAACCCGACCCCAACCGTATTTAGCGCTGCAACATGTTATCACGCACTAACATGCACAATTTCTTTACACAATCATATTCGCTAGTTTATTGCCCCCGTAACCCCATATATAATTCACCCATTATTAAATTTCCACACATCAGCACAAGGGTCAAAATACCCGTAATACAATTTATATAACCACCACCACCAGAACCGAATCCATCCTGAACATGAACACCACCTTTAACCCCACACTGACCTCCACCCGTAACTGCACATCACAACCCACTGTCACCACCAACTCACCTATAACCACCAGTAACCCTAGCCCCATCTTCACCCCAACCACTCATAACCCGATAAACCTTAACAAAACTAACACCACCTCCACCATAACCACCAATCACTACGCACCCCCTGACTTCAACAAATCGGACGACTCCCTTGAAGCGATACTCGATACGAACGACGCAGACATGGACCCTATGCCTCTCCAACCAACTGAAGACATTGACATTGACATTGACACAGACACACCCCTTCTCCCAACCCCATCACAATTGACCACAAACAACATGGACCTCCCCCCAACCAACCAGCAACATCTGAACCCATCACAAACCAAACCAACGCACCCTTACTTTCCCATCTCAACAAAGACGATTACAAACAACTCACTGAACTGTCACGCAAAAAAATACAAAACGAGAAACAAATTACAGCAATGGACATTTACATCAAATCGGGCAAACCACCACAAGGACGTACACTGACCGCAGAGACTAGGACACGACTTTCGCCTGAGCTACAGAAACAATGGAACAAACTACTTATGACTACTGGCATTTCACTATGCCAAATACTTAAACAACAATACCAACTTTGTATACAACAACTTGACAACCAAATCAAAATGATTACTGACAAATACCATCCCTCCACCAACCCCCAATTCAATCTACTCCACGAAATAGTTCACCTACATGCTGACGAACTGACAACCAAAGAAACCATCAACAATGCTCCACCACGAATCAACAATCCACAAGAAGGACAAAAACGAAAACGAACACAGACCCCATACGTTCCCAACAAAAGACCAAAAACCCCTACAGCGACAGTCCCTCACAATACAACCACACCAATCCCAAGCCTTATGAACATCCTAGTTCATCCAAACCCCACCAACCAACATAACTACCCAAAAACATGGCCAACCACAACTACTAACAACCAACAAATCCCCACCCATCGCTACCCCTACCAAACACCAACAAGGAACCCACGAACCTTCCCAATACCCAAACGCAAATGACTATCCAAACCTAACAACGTCCACGAACAACAACATCCAAAATCACTTATCTCAACTCTTCGACCATCCCTTAAACGAAACCGACGCAAATCCAAAACAACACAAAACCAAAGACGAAAATACCTTCTCTCCCGTAACCACACCAACGTTCACAACAACTACGTTGTTAACCTCACCAACCACAACCTCACCCCCAGCCAAAAATCCTTGCTTGAAAAAGGTCTCAAATTTATCCCCACTCCCCCACCCACCAACAACACAACAACTCTAAACTCCTTCTCCCGATTTCGAAGACAAATGTATCTCAACTACAACTTCCGGTTTACCACATACAACCCCCATCCCTTCAGAACCAAAAGCAACTGGCACCCACCTGACCCTGACAACTCCAACCTTTTGGAATACATGGCTAACGTACGACAGTCCTTACAAACAACCCTCCCCACAACCCAACCTACCACCAACCTTAGCCCATCCGAACAAGCTGCCATTAAGTCCCTACAAACCCTACCAAATACTGTAATAAAACCAGCTGACAAAGGTGGCGCAATCGTCCTCTGGCCAGCCCAAGACTATATAACTGAAGCCCAACGACAACTGAACAACCCAGCCCACTACGTCAAAATTCAACAGAACCCTATCCCATTCCTCACCTCACAAATTACCAAATTCATCAACCAGATGAGAACTGACAACAAAATCGACTACACTACCCACAAGTACCTCCTACCCAAAAACCCTCCACGAACCCCACCTCTATATTTACTACCCAAAATACACAAACCCAACATGCCAGGTAGACCAATCATATCTGGCTGTGACTCTCCAACTGACAAACTATCATCCTTTGTCGACTACTTCCTAAAACCACTTGTCCATCAAATCCCATTCTACATCAAGGATACAACACATTTCCTCAACATCATTTTTGACATCAACACTCCCCTACCCCCAGACACAATCCTGGTTACGATCGACGTCACCTCCCTGTACACCAACATCCCCCATGACGAAGGTATCAAAGCAGCTATTGAAGCTCTCTCCCTGGTCCCACCACAACCCCAACAACCTCCCCTTGACGATATTAAAACCCTCCTCAAATTTATCCTCCAAAACAACTACTTTTCATTCAACAACGACTACTTCCTACAAACCCAAGGCACAGCCATGGGGACACGAATGGCCCCCTCCTATGCTAATCTGTTCATGGCTGCCTTAGAAAAACAAATTTTACAAAATGCCCCCAACCAACTACAACCTCTCCTATGGAAACGGTTTATTGACGACATTTTCATGATCTGGCCGCATGGCAAAACAACACTCCCCACTTTCCTCGACCACCTCAACTCATCCCACCCCACCATCAAATTTGTACACGAACAGTCCCAAACTTCAGTCAACTTTCTCGACACGACCATCCGCCTAACCCCTGACTACAAACTTGAATCCTCCCTCTACATAAAACCAACTGACAAGGGACTACTCCTACACAACTCCTCCCACCATCCCCATTCATGTAAGACAGGAACAATCTACAGCCAAGCCCTTCGATACCGACGTATCATTACCAATGACTACGAGCTACAACAACAACTCGAACGACTACACAAAATACTCTTAGCAAGAGGCTACGCCCACTCTACGATACAAAAAACATTTACGAAAGCCACACAATATACTCAAAAACAACTTCTCCAACCAACTACAAAGGAACACAAAGAAGGGAAGGTTCTACCCTTCATAATTCCCTACAACAAACATCAACCAACAATTTCAGCGACTTTACAGAAACACTGGCAACTAATCCAGGATGACACTACCCTACAACAACTTTTCCCCAACAAACCTTTAACTGCGTATAACAAACACAAAAACATCAAAGACATGCTCGTCAAAAGCCGATTCCAACTTCATGATCACTAACAAACATAACTCACACCACCAACCATAAACCAGCCATCCCTAATCTGTACCATTGCAACATCCACCAAGTCCAATCATCACAATATACACAAAAAGCTTTCGAAGAGGTCTCCGCGCCCCAGAAGAAAAAACCAATCCACTGCCTCCAACACATTGGCACCAAATCCAAGCCTGGACAAAACAGATCTATCGAACCAGCTGCCAAACCACAAACAAGTGAGCCAGCAGCCCGCCTACCTGAACAACTAAAGAACCAGAAACACTTAACCAAAAAAGACAAAAAGAAAGGGAAAAACAGAAAAACAAGTTACAAGAAAGTCAAAGAAAAAAATTCATCCAACACCATAAATGCGAGATGCAAGTTCAAATCAAGAAAAGTCCACAAAAACCTCACAGCACCCAGAAGCTCAAGTGGATCCCAATCAGAGCCAAGCAACAGCAAACACCGGATCCAAATAGAACTATTCCAACTACTCCCATGTCAACAAATGGTATTCCCACATTCATTCTACACTATATATAAGATACTTTCTTCATAAAGCCAAACAAATATACTCTTTCAATATTGTAACAGAAACCATAATCAAAAATTCCCACAATGAAATCCTGATATAGACAACATAAATATCAACATATTCAACAACATAAATATAACATGCAAGCCCAAATCAAGAACAGCCCACAAGAATCTCGCAACAACCCACAAGCTCCAGTGGATTCCAGCCAGAGCTCAATAAGAGCTAACACTGTATCAAACTAGAAATATTCCAAATCAAATCTAATCAATACTCTTGTTCCCAAGTGATATTCTCACTGCAACCATGCAAAATCACAATTTCCCACAAAATTTTCACTCTACATAGCAAACCACAATGTAATTTCCATTTTCATTCTGTATATATTCCACTACTTCCAATAAGCAAAACAAATGTGTACATACTTATTATCGTCAACTTAATTCATTTATAACAACCGATTTACGCATCAATAAAAGCACGTTATTTACAAAATTCAAACACTACCAACCCCTTCAAATCTTACCTCTTTATTATTCTACCATCCACAACGAGATGTTACATGTCAACAAAGATTCAACCGATCCACAAAAAAGCAACACTGGCCTCCTCAATCTCACTCGACGATCATTCAAACACTGAAGGCTTCAACGACGAATCCGATGCACGCAATACCATCTATCATAAACGAACAGTCACACTTGCCCGGAACAAAATGGTCAACCAAGTCATTCCTCGTAATGATACGATCACCAACAGACCCACGAGCGGCTCAACCGAACAGAACTCCATTAGTCTTTTCTTACACAAGATGGCGGCCCCAGATGTTGTGTCCGTGCACTGCCGCTGACCATGACCGTGTGCACTGCCGCTGACCGTGATCGTGTGCACTGCGGACACATACGAACAACACCGTCCAGGATGACGTAGTGCCTTGAACCAAAAAACCCCCTGCGCCCCCCTCCCCCCTCCCCATCCATAATCGTTAATAATTATCGGTGCGCACTTCCTATTGGCCACAACAGCACACGCCCCCCAAACCAAACGCAACTTAGCGTCCCACGCGCCCCTGTCACGACCTCATTTGCCGCTGCTTGCCATGCAAACCACGAAGGACCTTGCGAAGCGCTTTAACGCCGTGAGAACGTATCGGCCTTCGGGGATATTTCGAGGTAACTTTCTTTTCCTATTCCCCCTCCCCGTCCTGTGTTGAACTCTTGACCATCGACCCCCGGTTTTCTCCCTCACCCTCAACTCGGCCAGGGCCAAAAGTTCGTAACCGCCGAACGTGTCGGGCATGGATGGCGCGCGCCTACCATTTCGAAACACGTACCATCGAAGGAACTTTTCACCTTCATGGAGCAACCACGTTACTATGCCCCTGACGAGAATAACACGGCTGCTTCGGCGAACGAACCACTCATGATGGTCATCGGTTCACCACATTTTTTCGAGCGCTCTCCCCAACCACCCGCCCCACCCCCATGTTATATATTATTAGTTTTTATTCCACGTACACGCCGATCCCTCCGTTTCGCCGCTTTCATTTTCGCTCTTCGCTTGGTTTTCTCTGTCACAGCGCCTCCTATTCCCATCGTTTCACAACGCACGTGCGCACCACAGGTTACCAATTCCAGATTTCTGCCCATTTACCACGTTCCCCACAGTTCAACAACCCAACCCCAACCGTATTTAGCGCTGCAACATGTTATCACGCATTAACATGCACAATTTCTTTACACAATCCTATTCGCTAGTTTATTGCCCCCGTAACCCCATATATAATTCACCCATTATTAAATTTCCACACATCAGCACAAGGGTCAAAATACCCGTAATACAATTTATATTACGAACCAGAAACACTTAACCAAAAAAGACAAAAAGAAAGGGAAAAACAGAAAAACAATTTACAAGAAAGTCAAAGAAAAAATTCATCCAACACCATAAATGTGAGATGCAAGTTCAAAACAAGAAAAGTCCACAAAAACCTCACAGCACCCAGAAGCTCAAGTGGATCCCAATCAGAGCCAAGCAACAGCAAACACCGGATCCAAATAGGACTATTCCAACTACTCCCATGTCAACAAATGGTATCCCAACATTCATTCTACACTATATATAAGATACTTTCTTCATAAAGCCAAACAAATATACTCATTCAATATTGTAACGGAAACCATAATCAAAAATTCCCACAATGAAATCCTAGTATAGACAACATAAATATCAACATATTCAACAACATAAATATAACATGCAAGCCCAAATCAAGAACAGCCCACAAGAATCTCGCAACAACCCACAAGCTCCAGTGGATTCCAGCCAGAGCTCAATAAGAGCTAACACTGCATCAAACTAGAAATATTCCAAATCAAATCTAATCAGTACTCTTGTTTCCAAGTGATATTCTCACTGCAACCATGCAAAATCACAATTTCTCACAAAATTTTCACTCCACATAGCAAACCACAATGTAATTTCCATTTTCACTCTGTATATATTCCACTACTTCCAATAAGCAAAACAAATGTGTACATATTTATGATCGCCGACTTAATTCATTTATAACAACCGATTTATGCATCAATAAAAGCACGTTATTTACAAAATTCAAACACTACCAACCCCTTCAAATCTTACCTCTTTATTGTTCTACCATCCACAACGAGATGTTACATGTCAACAAAGATTCAACCGATCCACAAAAAAGCAACACTGGCCTCCTCAATCTCACTCGACGGTCATTCAAACACTGAAGGCTTCAACGACGAATCCGATGCACGCAATACGATCTATCATAAACGAACAGTTACACTTGCCCAGAACAAAATGGCCAACCAAGTCATTCCTCGTAATGATACGATCACCAACAGACCCACAAGCGGCTCAACCGAACAGAACTCCATTAGTCTTTCCTTACACAAGATGGCGGCCCCAAATGTTGTGTCCGTGCACTGCCGCTGACCATGACCGTGTGCACTGCCGCTGACCGTGATCGTGTGCACTGCGGACACATACGAACAACACCGTCCAGGATGACGTAATGCCTTGAACCAAAAACCCCCTGCCCCCCCCTCCCCGTCCATAATCGTTAATAATTATCGGTGCGCACTTCCTATTGGCCACAACAGCACACGCCCCCCAAACCAAACGCAACTTAGCGTCCCACGCGCCCCTGTTACGACCTCATTTGCCGCTGCTTGTCATGCAATCCACGAAGGACCTTGCAAAGCGCTTCAACGCCGTTAGAACATACCGGCCTTCGGGGATATTTCGAGGTAACTTTCTTCTCCTATTCCCCCTCCCCGTCCAGTGTTGAACTCTTGACCATCGACCCCCGGTTTTTCTCCCTCACCCTCAACTCGGCCAGGGCCAAAAGTTTGTAACCGCCGAACGTGTCGGGCATGGATGGCGCGCGCCTACCATTTCGAAACACGTACCATCGAAGGAACTTTTCACCTTCATGGAGCAACCACGCTACTATGCCCCTGATGAGAATAACACGGTTGCTTCGGCGGACGAACCACTCATGATGGTCATCGGTTCACCACATTTTTTCGAGCGCTCTCCCCAACCACCCGCCCCACCCCCAAGTTATATATTATTAGTTTTTATTCCACGTATACGCCAATCCCTCCGTTTCGCCGCTTTCATTTCGCTCTTCGCTTGGTTTTCTCTGTCACAGCGCCTCCTATTTCCATCGTTTCACAACGCACGTGCGCACCACAGGTTACCAATTCCAGATTTCGGCCCATTTACCACGTTCCCCACAGTTCAACAACCCAACCCCAACCGTATTTAGCGCTGCAACATGTTATCACGCACTAACATGCACAATTTCTTTACACAATCATATTCGCTAGTTTATTGCCCCCGTAACCCCATATATAATTCACCCATTATTAAATTTCCACACATCAGCACAAGGGTCAAAATACCCGTAATACAATTTATATCTCGCTTTCAATTTTATATTTGTTACAAAGCACGAATACTCAAAAGCTTGATAGAAGAAACGCATTCAGTTAATACAAGAAAACACACAAGTATTGAAGCGAAGGCTGGATTGATCATGGCCTCTGATTAGAAATAAGAGTCGAATGCGATTGTGCATAAGAAGAGATGTCAGAATTTCGCCCCGAAATTTTTACCGGTTCCAGCGAGCGCAGCAAGCTGACGTGCGGAGAGAGGTAAGATGACGCGCAACTAAACATATTTAGCCAGCTTTTTTTAAAAAGTTCAATCGTTGCCGAAGACCGCCGTCTGGCGAACGACCAAAATCCCCATACATTTCTTTATAATTGCCAAAGGTCATGTTCTTTCGTAATAACAAAGGTATCACATATCACTGTGTGACAGACAGACAGACAGACCCTCGGAGCCTGGGCTGCCCTGTGTGTATACTAGAAATGAAAAATACACCGAAATAGTCCCGAGCATTGAGTTTGCAGTCACAAATGGACTGAACATGCTGTGAACAAAACCGCAATAATATTGTAAACAAGTCTCGTGTTGGGCTCGTGTTACATTCCTCGCTTTCAATTTTATATTTGTTACAAAGCACAAATACTCGAAAGCCTGATAGAAGTGAAACGCATTCAGTTAAAAAACAAGACAGACTAGTATTGAAGCGAAGGCTGGAATAATCGTGGCCTCTGATTAGAATTAAGTGTTCGAAGTCAAACTGTCAAAATTGATTCATAAAAAGACAAGTCACGCATTACTCAGATTTACTCGGTGGGTAACCGTTTCGCTTCTAAGCTCAAAATGCAGAGTCGCTCAACCTTTAAGAACCAAGTGTATGAGTGTTGTAATGATAAATTTATAGTTTAATCAGGTTTCATTTAAGCAAGGTGGCAAAAGCCAAGTTCTCTATACTGTGTGATATATTTCTGGTGAGAAACTGGAAGTCTCCCGGAAGTTCCGCTCTTGTCCATGCTTTCCATTTTAGTTTATTCTGCTCTCGATCCAACTAACGCCGCGAGCTCACTGGCAACGCCAGTCTAGTTGTACATTTATAATGCATTTTTCCATTTTCACTCACAGTAGAGTACAGGGGAGAGTATCGGGTTAGGGCTATATTTCTCTGGCATGGAATTTTGTGTGTTTGTAGATGTACTAGGTGTTGCAACAATTGAGAACTTCTGAGAAATAAATTGTAACCTACTTGAGAAGTATCTATATATTTCACCTATGAATGTGGGGCTAAGACTGACTCTGTATACTTTCTTATGAGACAAAATAAATTACTGCTAAATGGACATGGCATGATCTCTATATAATAATACGCTTAGCAACCGCTGACCGCGGCTCATGTGTGTGTGTGTGTGTGTGTGTAACAAATTGTTAATTTCGATTGGTGACGCAACAAATTAAACCGGTAGTTAGATAATGTCGTGGTTTCAATTTCTGACGTCACAGTAATGCTTGCCTACTCGTTAGTCAGAATTACTGTATCGTCAATTCGAACTGAATCGCCGGGAAAAGCAAGCCAGAAATCTTCTCGATTGTAGCCTTTCAACTAAGTTGAGGACGCGATTACTGAAGGTGAGAATCCCGTTTGAGTTTAGAAAAAGAATTTCAGCTGTCAGGATGTCTGGATGGCGGGCTGATGCTGCCGCATGTTTGAAAAACGGGGAGATTTTGATGTCGGACAATCGGTGGTTCGACGAGTCGAGAATGATCGAGTGGTACATGCACTAAAGGGACGCTTGTACTTTGACGCGGTAAACTGCGTTTGAGATGCTTGAATGGAATTCAAAAAGGAGTAAAGAAAGAAAAGAATTTCGAAAAACGGGGAGATTTTGATGTCGATTGATCGGCAGTTCACCGAGTGCTACGGTCGAGTGGTACATGTACTACAGAAAGATTTTGATGTCAATCAATCGGTTGTTCGACGAGTCGAGTACGGTTGAGTGGTAAATGCTCTACAAAAGTTTGTACTTGGACACTGTAAACTGCGTTCGAGATGCTAAAACTGGAATTCAAAACGGAAAAAAAAGACAAAAAATATTAGGAAAAAAGAAATCCGGTCCCCGTATTTTACGGGGGTCCCGCTAGTGAATAATATTGTGAGAACTTCCTTCTTTCAAGACCATCCTACATATTATATAATGAAATTACTGTACTTTTCAAACAGCAATGGGACCCTGGTGAGGGGGGGAGTACTCCCATATATATGCCATATAGGTATGTGCCACCCCAAAGGGTATTGTTTTCAAACATTTTTAGTCTGAAATAGGGTATAGAGTTTGCCTTTTTGGTCTGAAATAGGGTATCGATTTTGTGTCTTTGGCCTGGGATAGCATATATAGAAATGTGTTGTCATGGACAATGCATGGAAATGGAAGAAAAAACAGGGTGGAAATCATTGCAAAACAAAAAAGTCTCAAAAATAGGTCTGAAATAGCCGGGGTATACATTTATGGAGTATGGGTCTGAAATAGGGTATACATTTTGGAGTCAGTTATGAAATAGGGTATATATTTATGGAGTCAGGTTTGAAGTACGTAGGGTATAGTAAATCAGATATTTTGGTCTGAAATAGGGTAAGGGTTTTCAGGTCACCCCACCCAACATTATGATGAGTGTCCCCCGGAATGGAACACATGCTAATATCATGTAAATGCTAATATATTGAAATGTGTGGTGTACATGAGAGCTCTAAGCAATGTCATGCATAATCGATTACTTGAGCGTGGGACCTTTGCGAATATCGTATTTCTAGTAAAACTTGGACTTTTCCCTGCGGGCAGAGCGTCTCCCTTTGTCGGAAACTCTGCGGCTTTGTGTAACGCGCGGCGTATACGAACAGTCGTAACGTCTGAGATGGCTTTTTCATACGAAGTAATTTCATCATGGGAAGTGTCATGTTTTAATGTGCTGCAGAAATAAGTCTAAAAGCTTTCAATTGCAGCTACTTGAACATGATGCACACGCTGGGAAGATGAGATAAGGCTATTACGCTGTCTTACAGCTACTTAAGATGTCGGGTATTCCCCAGTCAATCCCATTACAAAATGACAACACAGTTCCTCCACAAAACATGTCAGCTTGAAAATTCCCTCAACAAGGTTGCCAGGTTGTATAGCAAGTGTCACACAAGTACTGTCACGTGCATCGGAAAGCAAGTTCAAAATGCTCCCGGCAAAAACGATCACTCAAGGCAAAAGCAACTCATTGAAAATATTATTCCGTATGAAACATCATACCCGGCATGAGTCGAGAGCTATGAAAACTGGGTTGTTGCAAACAAAGAATATTCCTACGGGGCCTTCGATAATTGTTTTCTCTCAATTATTACTAGAAATACGATAATCGCAGATACATCCTCACTCCGTCCTGCACTGGTATATATTAGAAGTTTCGACGCAAAAAATAAACATAGAAGTAATGTGTCTATTTTATACGGCCTTTGATGTAACCAGCTTGTTGTAGTTGACGGAGCAAGCGTGTTAAAATAACGTTTTACTACTTGTACTATACCAAGTGCTGAGCACTTAAAGGAGAAAAAGAGTGGTCTGAATTATAATAACTTTGTGTCACTAGTGGTTTACTATTTTTGCGTTGAAAAATATATCTAAATTTCGCAAACCCCACCCCGCCTGGCCTCTCTTGCGTTATGCCACGCATTTTCTCACGGTGAATTTCCGAGTGAGTCCACAACAAACTACGGCAAACCAGTGGAAATTAGCTTTTTTTACCCCAACATTTAGAAAACAAATTTCAAATCTCAAAAAATCATTCTTGTATTAATCACTTTACCACTCTATAATGGATCAGCTCTGACCCAATAAGAAAACAACATATATATCAGCATCAATTTTTTTAATTCTTAATCTCATTGTCATCATCACCATACAGCACACTGTTTGCTGTGTGCCCTTTTTATCATACTTTTGTGTTATATAAGCTTCGTCAAGTGCTCCTGCCTGGTACGAAAACCCAAAACTTTGTAGGAAAAAGTAGGAACGTACTCTCCAACCAAAAGCATGCAGGAGCACAATCCCTTGGAGGATAAGGGAATAATAACTATCATGAACTTAATACAGGTAAACAACCCTTTCACTCCCAAGCCTAAATGCAGAATCTCTCAGCTTTTTCAAAATACATTACATAAAATAAATTATATATAGTGAGAAGTGACAGTTTAGTCAGCAATCACTTAACCAAAAAGGTACAAAAAGCTATATATTTTCTATACTGTACAATACATCACTTTCAACTGGAGGAGAAAATTGAACTTGATCACTCTTAGGTGTGAAAGGGTTTAAACTTGTTGTTACAACATTGGTTACTGTCTACCTTGGTGCTGGCCTTACTCACATGTTATTGCCACTTATATTACATAACTGTACTGAAGTTTTCCTTCATAAAAAGCAAACAACCCTCTAACAAATAAGTAAATAACAAAACCTTGTGTCAAAAAGGTACACATAGAAAAAAATACTTGGCTCTGAGCATGTCATCCACTTGAGCACAGTACAGTACCATTCCAAATTTAAGAAAACATACATATATACCGAAATTTTTTGTGACATACTCAACAGTATATGCAGGCCAATGTTTTTGAGAACATTTTCCTTTGGCATTCTTGTTGGACCAGACAATCAGGTCGTACATGTCAACATTGAGTTAATTTTTGGCTCCTGACAATCTTACACTTTCATGATGTCAGTGACTTGGTATATGAGGATCCCTTAACAGCACAGGAGTTGACTTCTCAGCATGATTCCTTCACTTTAGCATTTCCTTTAGCATGATCTTTGGAGATGAAAACACATGTTCAGGTTTTTGTCTTTGGTACGTATTGTTGCAAATTTATTATACAGTACTTACCTATAAACAACAAAGAAATTGAACTTTCATTTGGACCGAAGTATAAGTTTAGCCAAGGAACCTCTTTCTTTGCTCGTACAAAAATCAGAAAAGGCACCAAGTTTTAAGTGGATTAATAAGATTCACATGATGTACACAATACAATGCACTTTCATAGCTAACCTGTACTATTCATCCACAATTGACATAAGTCTTGGATGCTGGATGCAGGATGCTGCAAAGGAACTGGCGCACTGTAAATAAATACTTGTTGTCCTGGTAATAGAGGCCAATTCTTTCCTCAAAACACTGCTATAAATGTTTTTGGTTATCCCCGAGCGTAATATCAAGTATACATGGCATAAAAACAAATGCACATCATCATATGGACAGCTAAAGAAACTTCACTGCATAGATCATAAATCACTGTAAATTAATTAGGCACTGATATTGTAGTAAAAATTGGCAAATATTCTAAAAAACACAAACTACAGCTTTTGCAATGGTAAATCAAAGTACAAACACATGTATACAGTATTGTGTTCTCTTCGATCCTTGTGTATGAAAATGCAGCAAATAATAGAAAACACATTCATTGGTCTGATTAAACAGGAATATTTCACCATGCATCCTTTGTTCAGCTGTTCTTCGTTGAAAATAAACAGTGACAAAGAATGGCCGTATTGCAATTAATGCATCATTGTGCAAATTTGGCCATCAATACACAGAGGTCAAAAATGTAAACACAACCATAAAAGCCATACAGAATAACTTTCAATTCTTACCTGCTCCTTGCTTCCTGATGATAAGAACGGGCAGATCACTCATATAGGCTGGAAGAGTGCTGAGGAATCCCTGAACATCCCGTGACAAGTTGAGGACATGACCTTTGTACCCACGCTGGCCGCCGTGCTTACGGTAAACACACATAATGGGGAAAGCTCTGGCGATCAGCATTTCCTCTACTTCGGTGAGGTCCTGTAGTTCTGCAGGCACTGTCCCAGGATTCATGTCGTTGTCAGCCGAGAACAATCGACACGAAGTCTTTTTGTCGCGCTTGCACTTGGTGTAGGTGTAGGTGTAGTCCTGCTCGAAAATACTACGGTTGGTGATCGGCCATGTTTCTTTGCATACCTTGTAGCGTAAGTGTCGGAGATTTTCCTCAAAGCTGTGAAAGGCAGTGAGTTCCTCCCGTACCCACTCTTGTTCGTGGAATGGAGGAGTTTCTGGATTTGCCCACCCACGGTTATGCAAATATTGTTGTTTTTGGCTGCGACGTTCCTCGATAACTGCAGCACGCTGCTGCCGGCGTCGAGTGTTGGCTTCATTTTGAGCTTGAAGCCTGCGGGTACTCCGTTCAGACGATTCATTGCTACGTCGAGAAGGTACTTGCTGGCGACTGGATTCTCTCTGCGGAGTTGTCTGTGTCAACCGCTTCTCTTTATAACGCTTTTGATCGGCACTCATACGCTGTTGTCTTTGCGGAGTCTTTTCTTCGGCCCGTTTTTTCTCCAGAAGTTCCCGATTTGCTTTCAAGCGCTGTTCTCTTTGCGGAGTTGTCTGCGTTACCCGCTTCTGTTCATGTCGCTTTCGATCGGCATTCATGCGCTGTTGTTCGCTCGTTTCACGATTTCGCCTTGCTCGTGCCTGTTCCCTTCTCATTTGAAGACGAGCTTCGCGAGACTGTTGTGTTTCAAGTTTTTCAGTTAAGTTTTCCATTTTCGTGAACGCAGCTACAATATATTGTTGCTTCGTTCAAATCTAAATGCTTCGTTCAAATCTAATTTCTCTAAGTTTTCCGAGTAAAACAACAGGGCACACGTGATCGATCCGGCCTTCGTTATTGGTTAGCGGGGTAACCGCGCCTAAAGTCGTACGCCAGACTGACTGACTAGAGAGCTTAAGCACCAGACGTCCGTGAGGTCACGAACGGCAGGCGGAAGCTTCTCGAACCAGTTTGTATCTACTGCGCATGTCATGACGTCTTTGGGCTCAAGTCAAAGGCGCCAGAACGCGAGGTTTGAGGTTGAAGGCAGAACGCGAAAAATGAAAGGTGAGTTATCCGCTGTATTTGTCCCAAAATGATCAAAGTTTAGAAGAAACATCTCCCTGCTTTTAATTTGTGTTTTTTTACCTAAAAAGCTTATTTATACAGGGAAAATAATGATCATAGTGGCAAATGCAAATGCGGATCATCCCGCCAATTCTGTGTAAGTATTCATTTCTCTGATCGCTGTCACCGCCTGTCGGCCTATTTTCTTTTATCTCAGTTGCCACATACACTATCAACCTCAATTTTGAAGGTTTGTATTTTTTGTGGATGATTGAACGATGGGTGTTTAAAACTTCTCTTATTTTCCTCTTAAGTTGTAGCATTGCACTTGTTTTGTGGTTTGTTGAGCGTACGGGCTTATCTGGCTCGTTGATATATTTGCTAATGTATCAGCTCGTTCGTATGCTTTGAATCACGGTCTGAAATTTGTTACTACCTCGTGTGTTTTACCTTTGAACTTCACTGATATCGTGCAATGCTGTGTGCCACATGTGAAAGTAAACAGAAACCATGCGCAAGATCACGAATGCCCCAAACTAGCCTGAAATTATGTGACTTTCAGCTCTTGTTTGAACATGAAAAAATATTTCATAATGTTCGGATTTGATTTTCCTTGTGTGAGGCCAAAAATTAAATAGTTTAAGTCCTATTATAAATTTCAGTATTCTGCAGGCTAGACTGCATGTTATTGATGTCTTTGTATTTTATTTAAATTACTTATCTTCTTTTTAATATATATTTAGTAAAAGGCATCGTTCTTGTTGTTTGTGAAAATATAGTACATATGCAATCATAATAGGAACATTGTTTCTTAGATTTACTGGGGCTCAAGTATTTCACTGCACAGATGGACACAAATTAATTAGGTACAAGTTGTAAGTGACCTTTGCATTGTGTTTTTCAGAAATAAGGCTCCAATGGAATGTTCACAAACACACAATGTGTTGCTCTGTCCGGAGATGCTGGTTGTAAATCCATTCCAGTCCAAGAAAAAAACAACACAGCGATCCAAGATGTGGGAAACTATTGCTTTTGAACAGTCTGACTCATCCAAATTAAAAGTAACTGCTCGCTCTGTTCGGGACAGATATTCCCTTCTTGCCAGAAAATATAGAAAGCGGATGCAAAGTGAGATAAAAGCCAGTGGAATCGTGCCTGAAGTCAGTGAGTTGGATGCCCTACTAGAAGAACTAATTGGGTTAGAGGATTTGTCTGAACAGGAGAGGCAGAGTGAGGGTGAAGAAAAAAACAAGACAACTGAACAGGACCGTGCCAATGCCCTTGATATGAGAAAAAAGGCGATGAAAAAGCTATCCGAAACTAAAAGGCGAAAGACTCATGAAGAAGGAGAAGAACCGAAAAAAAAAAACAGAAGATCTTCTGGAGACACTATATCATATCTGAGAGAGATGAATGAAGTGGATGTTGACCTCAGGAAGCAGGAGCTAGATTTGAAAAAGAAACTACATGAGGAAGACAGCAAAAAACAAGAAGCAGCAGTAAAAAGGCAGGAAGATATGATGAAAATTATGGCCCAACAAAACCAGATGATGATGGATCTCATCGGCAGACTTATTCCAAAATAGACTGGATGGATTGGCTGGATGAAACGATGAACAATGATGTATTTGATCAGCAGACTTATTCAAAGATACAATGCAGTCTTTTATCACATCTAAATTGTCATCGTATGTTCTACATCCAGGTGGTTTTTGGCCAACTTACTTTTTTGATGTTATTCTACAGCATACATTGTGTTCATTTTCAAAAAGATGTTTAATATTTTGATCACTGACATACAGTTTGAAACTTTTTGGTATTCTTTTCCAATACTGCAGTACAAAATGGTGTCATTTGCTACCAGTTCATATTAAAGTTTAAGTAAATTAAACTTGGGAAAAATATTCATTAACTGTTGGAGGTTCCAAATCAAAGAACGTTGAGGTCTGGTTTCCATACATGCAAGTTATAGCATTTTGAATTAATGCACATACTACGTACATTTTTCCAACACTGCTGAGGCCTATTTTCAAATTGCTTTTAAAATCCAAAGATTTGAAAGACTTGATGACATCTCCAAAACTCCACCCAACAGAGACTCTTACACAACTCATAGACAAGTTAAAAGCTTCCATATCTGGGGTTAAGATTACATCCCTAAATGGTGCTTGCAGGTGCACCCTCAGTGGATATGCAGGGTCCCCATACAGGCACATAACCTGGCCAGTTGGAGAAAAGGCAAAAGTTTCCAAGTCATTCAGCAGACCAGAATCTCTGAGCATACCTGCATCGTGCCTTTTCCCTTCTGAAACAGAATTGGAAAATGTGTCATAATAAGACAGAAGATTTTCCTGCAGCCCAATAGTACATGTGGTAAACAGAAACAGAAAGTGAAATTGAAACTACTATACTTTGCAAAAATGAAACCCCATGATAAGAAAAACAATTTTAAATATGTAATTTGCACTTTACTAAATTTGCAGTGGAGATGGATTATATGAAAACGTAATATAAGTTAGTGTGCGTACCTATAGGTCCGTACAAGTTGGCAATTAGCCCATTCGGTGTGGTGACTGACTGGAACTTGAAGGAGTGGACTCTTTTGTGGCCATTGTAGACGGTTCTTTGGTGTTCGTTCGGCCTGCATATGGGGCTCACTGTGCCGTCAATAAACCCAAAGCAATTCTCGAGCGCAGCTCCTTTCCTCGTTATGGCATCGGCATACATTTGAAGGGCACCAGGATTCAGCAACTGGTTATTCCACTGAGTTATTCTGTGGCCATGGGCTTCGTATATGTAGTCAGCAACGTGATTGGTGACCATGCTGAGTACGGGAACTGGCCTGCCGAAGCAGTAGATCATGTCGTTGTACCGGCAAGGGAAACTCATTCTCTTTAAAAGCATACACAAGCCCTCGATACCTCCAGCAACCGTCCTTTGTGGGCATCTGAAGGTCTCTGGCAATCCAAGAGCTTAGGCTAGGAGAGGAATATCGCGCTTCTCTATTCTGAACTCCGATTTACACTCGGCTTCTTCCATTTCTTCCAAGTCAAAGCGATTGTAAACATCGTAGTTAAAGTCGGGATTTTTGGACCTGTTTTCTTCCAAAAGCAACAAAAGCTGCCCGTCCGTTAATATACCTCTTCTATGGCTTATCAAAGCGAGATCTCTTGCTTCTTTAAACGAATAAATATTTTATTCACGTGCCGTTCGTGTCAACAAATACGCGGCTGCTTAAACTTCGTTTCTGGCGCCAAGAACGCAGTCCTCGATCCAGGCCCACGCGACTTCCCTGTCGTTCGTGACCTCAGGGACGCCTGGTTCTCTACTGACTGACTGACAGACAACGTTTCCCGCGTGCCTCTATTCATTGTACTAATGACGTCACAAGCGCACTGGCCACGGGCCTGTCTTGTTTGAATTTAAAATTTCGGCCGACGTAAGAAGGGATTGATAGCAGAATACGCTCAAAACCGGCCACTGTCACTTTTTAAGCTGCACTTAATACAAGAACCTTGGGTACAACGCAAAATGTTTACCCCGCACCTGATTGTCGACGGATTGAACATCTCCTGTGAAGTCTCGGTCAGTCCCCTGGAGCAAATTCGATGTGTACTTTTTGCGTTTGAATTTGCAATTTACAGCCAGCCGTGGCAAATGCCTCCCGTGAAGTACGCTGACTTCGGATGTTGATATTTTGGTCTAGGAAGCTCCAAATCGCATGAAAATTGCATCAAACGTCAGCGGCACATCTCCTAAACATAGCAGTCACTATTTGAACCGGAGAAACCCATCCCTCCCCCACCCCACTGAGGCAAAATACGTAACAATGTTGAATGTATGAATGGCGCATGCTCATACCGCACGCCGCTGGGAAAGACCGGAAGCAATCGTGGACGCAAAATGTCCGGAATTTCTGGCGATGCGGAAGCCGTAGAAAAGAAGCAGCCGGGTGGATCACTGTGCGTATTTCTTGGCCAGGCGATGTACAACACATCTATTCGGACAAAGGTTGACTTTCATAAATTTTTGCATTGAAATCTGTATATGGAGGTATTGCGACTTGCGTGATGAACGTGACCAGCCGGTCAAGGCTTTAACTGGCACAAGTGCGACAAATATGGCCTGCCAATCGTATAATCGAACTTTAGGGAATCCGAATCAGAACTTTCGAAAGGCTATAGGCAACGAGGCGAGCTTAGCGGCGACATTGCTTAGATATACAGTTTACACTAACATTAGCCCGACATCAAAGCACTGCTATTCATCTCATTGATCAGGGCAAAGGTTACGCCGGAAGATGATATCGTTTACAGTTGCTAACATCTGCCTGCTTTTACTGTGATTAGAGCTCCGGATGAGTGCAGCTACAGCTGTGGCAGTGTTAATCACAGGTTTTGTTGAGGCTCTGTTAAACTTGGCGGCAGCTCAAAGCAGAATTTGACAAACATTCAGCCGTCCACCGCCATGGTGAGACACGTACTGACTTAACAACCGCGCTAGAAATTGTTATGAATGATTATTTTGTCAATTTGGCATCAGGAAAATAATGTAATTCATTGCTGCATTTCCTTTTGCATTTTTGAATTAGCAGTTTAACTGTATTTTATACATTGCAAAGTAATGCTCAGAAGAGATTTACTGTGTTAGTAGCTGGTGTGGGCAGAAAAAAATTGCCATGATCTAAACAAGTTCAATTGATAACGCCCTGACAAATTAATGCCTTCAGTGGACTGAAAGTCACAAATCATTTGCAAAGATACATAATAACTAGAAATACGATAATCGCAGATACCCCCTCACTCCGTCCTGCACTGGCATATACTAGAAATACGATAATCGCATATACCCCCTCACTCTGCCATTGATGGGACTTTTACTTTTGGTAACTCCCAATAAGAGTAGCCTTTATTTTACCGAAATGTTGACTCAATCTTTTCTTCGAACTCAAGTGCTACACGCAAAGGAAGGAGAAAAAGAATGGTGTGTGTTATACTTTTGCGTTGAAAAAAGAATCGATTGCGTGACGAAGTACGTATTTCCCACGGTCGGCACGTCAAATTAATTCATACAGTCTGCCAAGCACGTTCTCGAAATTTAATACTCAAAGTTTGAAGTTGGTCGGCCGTCGTAGTACGGGAAAAAGGAACACTGATTTTCTAATTTCGAATTCATAGGCAGCACAATTAAATAGGCTTCCTGTGCGATTTGTTTTTACTACTGCATGCACCAGACTCAGGCATGCATATTTAATAGGCTCGAATTGTTTTGTATTTGAAACCACTCAAAACAGCAAAATTTCTCCCAGAATCAAAGCAAAACTTGAACAGTTTACTTCAAATTATACACGGGCTTCAGACCCAGTAATACTTCTAAGGGCTTGTGAACGATTTTCGCTGCAATCACCGCGTGTCAGATTACAGAAAAATAAGACATCTGACTAAATTATTCAAGACTCCAAGTTCCGATTGCTCTGAGCAAATACGGTAGCCGAAACTGGCGACAGAAGCGTAGTAAAACAATACTTCGAGGGAAAATGATCAGCATACAGATTTTAATACATTCTTGAAGTGATCGAGTTACAAAATATATATTTGTCACGGTGATTGTTCGATTTCCACTGACTAACCTTTGTTGCTTGTCCTTTCTAAATAAGTATCTGAGTTTAACACAAAACGGCGTCTGAAGCTCCCGATTTGCTTTCAAGCACTGTTCCCTTTGCGGAGTTGTCTGTGTTTCCCGCTTCTGTTCATGTCGCTTTTGGTCGGCATTCATGCGCTGTTGTCTTAATTTGCGGAGTCTTCTCTTCGGCCCGCTTTTTCTCCTGAAGTTTCCGATTTGCGTTCAAGCGCTGTTCTCTTTGCGGAGTTGTCTGCATTACCCGTTTCTGTTCATGTCGCTTTCGATCGGCATTCATGCGCTGTTGTTCGCTCGTTTCACGATTTCGCCTTGCTCGTGCCTGTTCCCTTCTCATTTGAAGACGAGCTTCGCGAGACTGTTGTGTTTCAAGTTTTTCAGTTAAGTTTTCCATTTTCGTGAACGCAGCTACAATATATTGTTGCTTCGTTCAAATCTAAATGCTTCGTTCAAATCTCATCTCATCTCTAAGTTATTCCGAGTAAAACAACAGGGCACACGTGATCGATCCAGCCTTTGTTATTGGTTAGCGGGGTAACCGCGCCTAAAGTCGTACGACAGACTGACTGACAAACTGACTGACAGACAACGTTAAATTTCGAGATGGCGACAGGCTTGGAGTCCCCAAGTAGGCGGTATAATATTGCTGCATTAGTGTCGTGAGTATTTCCCTCACTTCGTTCGGGGATTATTATTATAACAGCCAAACAGGTCAATTTGCATTTACCACAGTTTTCATTTTACTTTAAAAGCCAGTTCTTTACTAGCATTAATTTCTTCCTTTTCCTGGATAGAATTAGTAATGATATTTTATTAAGTTTTCTTTTGAACAATTTTTTTCCATGCAGCTGCATGACGTTAATTTCTGGTGAGATATTGTTACCCCAACAATCTGCTTCCCCACTCGTCCCATCTATCTCCAGCCACAGAACACACTTTTTAAATTTTTATAGACTTTGATGCTTGTTTTGTTTTTCATAGGTCCCTAAATATCAAGGCAAACATGAAGTTCACTAAGTCCAACTGGAAAAAGTATCTTTCTGTGATTAGGAACATTTAGGTTAAACCCACATGATATGGGAGACGAGACTTTTTAAGATAAGAATGTCAATTCAGTACTAAACTGATGCTCTTCTCGTGTCTCACAGCATCTTACAGTGCTGGATAATGTGCAAACCTGACTCTCATTTGTCTAATGTTCTGTAAAATTATTGAATATTTATAGTGCCCTTTTTTATTTTCACTCACAGCAGAGTATTGGGTTAGGGATATATTTCTCTGGTATGAGAATTTGTGTTTGTACATGTACAAGGCAACACATGTAACAATTGAGAACTTCTGAGAAGTATAATGTAACCTACAGGTACTTGAGAAGTATTTAACATACAGTATTTTACCAATGAATGTAGTGCAAAGACTGACTCTGTATACTTTCTTATGAGACAAAATAAATTACTGTGAAAATGGACATGGCATGATAAATAATAATGTGGGAACTTCCTTCTTTCAAGAGCACCCTACATATTATATAATAAAATTACTGTACTCTTCAAACAGCAATGGGACCCCGGGGTGGGGGGGGGGGGGTTTAGTACTATGCCATACAGGTATGTGTCGCCTCAAAGGGTATCGCTTTCGAACATTTTTAGTCTGAAATAGGGTATGGATTTTGCCTTTTTGGTCTGAAATAGGGTATCGATTTTGTGTTTTTGGATTGGGATAGGGTATGATTTTAATAGAAATGTGTCACAGCGGACAATGCAAGGCAAATGGAAGAAAACACAGGGTGGAAATTGTTGCAAAAGAAATAAATCTCTAAAATAGGTCTGAAATAGGGTATACATTTTGGACTGTCTAAAATAGGGTATATATTTATAGAGTCAGGTCTGAAGTAGGGTATGGTAAATCAGATATTTTGGTCTGAAATATGGTAAGGGGCTTTCAGGTCCAAGCGGCACACCCGCACCTAAAATTATGATGAGTAGTCCGGCCCGCGGATGAGACACATGCCAGTATCATGTAAATGCTAATACAGTGTCATTTGCCTTTAATTACTCATGCCCCCTGGGGGGTGATGAGTCTAGCAATGCAGGTCGTTAATATTATTTTTTTTTTCCTCCGTCGAGAATCTGCACACGGTAATTGGTTGTTCGCGATCACGTGATTGTGATGACCTACTTGTTATTGGCGAGCAAATTTGAAGAGAGAGAAAGACAAGTGTCAATGTCTGTATGGTTTTCCTTGTGATAGCTAACATGCGCCTTCAACTTTACTAGTCTGCTCCGCTTCAGAAGCAATAATATTGATGCGCCGTCATGAACTGAATCTGGCAGTCCCAGTCGCTCGAAGGATTATGTTGGAATTATCTTGCTTTGCAATATTCTTTCTGTCGTAAATGAAGTGTCTGAGAATGTATAAACAAGTTTCACTCGGCCGTACGTGATTCGCGTCGTTTTAACATTCCCGAGTGCAAATGCTCGATTATAGATACCGCTTCAACCAATGTATCTGTGTTCTGAGCAATATTTGTGTGGAAGAACATCGAATAAGCGGAAGACGTGGTGAAACTTAATAAAACTTGAACTCGAATTTACCCTGCGGGCAGAGCGTCTCCCTTTGTCGGAAACTCGGGGGCTCTGTGTAACGTGCGGCGTATACGAACAGTCGGCGTTTAACTTCGTTTTGCGTGAAGTAAAGGTGCTTTGTTTATTGTCTGAGGATACTAAATTACTAATAGGTTTGAGGCAAATATCACGCGAGAGATACAAGATCTGTCAATGAAATGTCACGAGGGTATTATGGAATACCGAATCATCAGCTACTTAGCTTTCACTCGCGCCGCTTTAACAAAAGCAGGGAAGACCGGCAGGCTATTACATCGAGAATATTTGTCACTGATTACCTCGAAGTCGTCAAAAGCTCAAGGTTGATATCCGACTATCCGAGCCTAATGTTCGCTCCACAAGCGTGATGCACGCCTCTTACTGTCACGGTATTCAAACGTCTGCAGCTTCCGATAGAGATTAATTTCGTATCGACCCAGAATTTTGCATTAAAGCTTAATGCATAGCTGTCTTGAACATACTTGTGTATCAGACTTGTACATGTAGGATGTGTAACTTCTGAGATGGCGTTTTCATACGAAGCAAGCAACTTCACCACCGAGCAGATAAAATGGGAAGTATCATGTTTTAATGTGCTGCAGAGACAAGTCTAAAAAGCTGTCAATTACAGGTACTTGAACATGATGCACACGCTGGGAAGATTAGCAAAGACAAGATAAGACTAAAAAGCTGTTATTACAGCTACTTGTACATGATACATACGCAAAAATTCCAACATCTGCTTCAGAGATAGGCATAAACAAGCAATATTAAAGAGAGTGGAACTGAGAAAAGCTATTTGTTGTTGCTGTTAGGGTCTTCGTTTTCCGGGTCATAGGTATTCGTTTTCGTTACAACCCGGCAGTGTCAAGACGAGAACTCCAGTGGAGATGACGCAGCAACTTCACCCACTGTACAGTCGGTTGATAGGTGTGAGTCACCAGTTTTATGGGATGTGGACACTACAGATAGCGGCCGAAAGTGATACCGGGCATCATGTTCTAAAAGCATTCCAACATGAGATAAGGCTATTTCCCCAGTCAATCCCATTACAAAATGACAACACAGTTCCTCCACAAAACATGTCGGCTTGGAAATTCACTCAACAAGGTTGCCAGGTTATATATAGCAAGCGTCACACCAGTATTGTCACGTGCATCGGAAAGCAAGTTCAAAATGCTCCCGGCAAAAACGATCACTCAAGACAAAAGCAAATCACTCATTGAAAATATTATTCCTTATGAAACATCATACCCGGCATGAGTACACTGGCACTGCCAGTCTAGTTACATTATATAATATTGAGATGTGTGGTGAAAGCCTCTAAGCAATGCTCTAAGCAATGTCATACATATAGAGGATATTACACGGCGGCGCGAAGATATGAATTTTATTTTCAAGTGGTAATATTATATTAGACACGAGTGTTTTACGAGAAATTGCACAAAGAACCGTGCAAAAGCGGGAAATGATGCCAACGATATCCTCACTAGTGAGGATATGGAAAAGATGCCACTCGGGTCCCGGATGTAGTTTCGTATGGATTTTACGCAAGGTATATTTTCCATTATAAAATAAGTGTGATACTACGCGCGCTCTGATTGGCTAAAAAACCATTTTTATAAATAAGTACAAAGACATGGAAATGACGAATTCTGAAATAAAAAGACTGCGAGTCGTACCCTACTTCAAAGATTCATGTGTTACAGAAACTGCAGTGGGCTATTAGAGCAAACAGTGAAGCCGAGTGCAAATCATGTGCAATTAGTGAAGCAGCGTGAAGAAAAGTTGTCTGAATATTGCATGAAATTTATTTAATTCGGAAACCGTGAGACAGAAAGCAAACAATTACACAGTCAAAGAACATTCTCTAAAGTTTCTAACCTTTATACCTTCGTCTCCTGTGGCTCGTAGCTAGTAACTAGACGGCTTAGATCACCAGAGTTTAACACGAATAATATTGTAGGTTTATGGTGACGAAGGCACAAACAGTCTTTGCTGATGAGTCTGTCTTGACTGTCGGCTCGGTGGCACAAAAGCCGTTGAGTCGATTCAATGGAGTTGACTATCGTCCGGCAGAGTTCAAGTAACGCTCAAGTAAAGCAAACAAATGTACAAACTACATTCTTCGGCAGGATAGTGTTGTTGTGCAGACATGTTTACGTCGAGTGATACCGTTGTCCTGAAAGTTGAAACCTGACGGCTCAAAACATTCTCGCCGGTTCTTTTGAATTCTTGACAAACAGCGGTACTAATATCCGACACATTTCTTGTGAAATTCATCTTCATTTAGCAGCCTGTCAACTTTTTCAAGTGAACGTGAGTGGTGTTCCGTTTTCATTCATGGACTGACTTGAGTGAAGTGTCGTGAAACAGACTTTCCGATTGGACGAGCGTGCGTTTTGACGGTTTTCGGGAGAGTCTTGAACTTGATCATTTTCAATATGAAGTTCTTTCAGGTAATAAAAGCTTTGTTATTTTATAAAAGCAACATGACACGAGTTTCCATGTCTTCTTTGTACTGTTATATAAACACTTGGGATGTTGTGAGGACACTCAAAAAAAGTTCAAAACCACTCGCCGAAGCGGCTCGTGATTTTGAACTTTTTCTCGTGTTCTCCCAACATCCCGCGTGTTTATATAACAGTACAAAGAAGACATGGAAACTCGTGTGTCTATATAATAAAATCGATTCTTGGGCGTGGGGCTTCTGCGAATATCGTATTTCTAGTTTGTGTTTATTTATTTATTTATTTATTTTGTTGTTGTTGTTGTTGTTTTTTTTAAAAAAACAAGTCTAACAGAATCTCACTCGAGATTGGGCTGCCTGTGCACGAGTATGGTGGCCCAACGCTATGAGCAAGTTTTCCACAAGCATTTAAGATTGCAAATTGTAATTCATCTCTATATAATAATACGCTTAGCAACCGCTGACCGCGGCTCATGTGTGTGTGTGTGTGTGTGTGTGTGTGTAACAAATTGATATAATTTCGATTGGTGACGTAACAAATTAAACCGGTAATTAGATAATGTGTTTGAATTTCTGACGCAACAAATGCTCGCGTAGTCGTTAGTCATAATTACTCTATCGTCAATTCGAATTGAATCGCCGGGAAAAGCAGGCCAGAAATCTTCTCGACCGCTGCCTTTCAACCAAGCCCACGGGACGCGATTACTGAAGGTGAGAGTTTCGTTTGAGTTTAGAAAGAGAATTTCAGAGTGTCAACTGACTGGATGGCGGGGTGATGCTGCCGCATGTTCAAAAAACGGTAAGATTTGGATGTCGGACGATCGGTGGTTCGACGAGTCGAGTACGGTCGAGTGGTACATGCGCTACAGGGACGTTTGTATTTTGACGCGGTAAACAGTCGAATACGGTTGAAATTCAGTTCGAGATGCTCAAAATGGAATTCAAAAAGGAAAAAAAGACAAAAAATATTAGGAAAAAAGAAATTCGATCACCCGATCCCCGTATTTTACGGGGGTCCTGCTAGTCTCTATATAATAATACGCTTAGCAACCGCTGACCGCGGCTCATGTGTGTGTGTGTGTGTGTGTGTAACAAATTGATATCATTTCGATTGGTGACGTAACAAATTAAACCGGTAATTAGATAATGCGTGGTTTGAATTTCTGACGCAACAGTAATGCTCGCGTACGATCGTTAGTCATAATTACTGTATCGTCAATTCGAACTGAATCGCCGGGAAAAGCAGGCCAGAAATCTTCTCGACCGTTGCCTTTCCGAGGACGCGATTACTGAAGGTGAGACTTCCGTTTGAGTTTAGAAAAAGAATTTCAGAGTGTCAAGTGTCTGGATGTCGGGGTAATGCTGCCGCATGTTCGAAAAACGGGAAGGTTTTAATGTCGGACGATCGGTGGTTCGACGAGTCGAGTACGATCGAGTGGTACATGCACTACAGGGACGTTTGTACTTTGACGCGGTAAACTGCGTTTGAGATGCTCGAAATTGAGTTCGAGATGCTCAAAATGGAATTCAAAAAGGAAAAAAAAAGAAAAAATATTAGGAAAAAAGAAATTCGATCACCCGATCCCCGTATTTTACGGGGGTCCTGCTAGTCTCTATATAATAATACGCTTAGCAACCGCTGACCGCGGCTCATGTGTGTGTGTGTGTGTGTAACAAATTGTTAATTTCGATTGGTGACGCAACAAATTAAACCGGTAGTTAGATAATGTCGTGGTTTCAATTTCTGACGCTCGCGTATGATTGTTAGTCATAATTACGATGTTGTCAATTCGAATTGAATCGCCGGCACAAGCAAGCCAGAAATCTTCTCGACCGTTGCCTTTCAACCAAGCCCACGGACGCGATTACTGAAGGTTAGAGTTCCATTTGAGTTAAGAAGAAGAATTTTAGGTGTCTGGATGGCGGGGTGATGCTGCCGCATGTTTGAAAAACGGGAAGATTTTGATGTTGGACGATCGGTGGTTCGACGAGTCGAGTATGGTCGAGTGGTACATGCAACTACAGGGACGTATGTACTTTGACACGGTAGACTGTTTGAGATGCTCGAAAGTCGAGTCGAGTACGGTTGAGTGGTAAAAGCACTGCAAAAGTTTGTACTTGGACACTGTAAACTGCGTTCGAGATGCTCAAAATGGAATTCAAAACGGAAAAAAAAGACAGAAAAAATATTAGGAAAAAAGAAATCCGATCCCCGTATTTTACGGGGGTCCCGCTAGTTTCCAAATAATATAGGAAACTAGCGGGACCACCGTAAAATACGGGGATCGGATTTCTTTTTTCCTAATACTTTTTCTGTCTTTTTTTTCCGTTTTGAATTCCATTTTGAGCATCTCGAACGCAGTTTGCGGTGTCCAAGTACAAACTTCTGTAGTGCTTTTACCACTCAACCGTACTCGACTCGTCGAACCACCGATTGATCGACATCAAAATCTCTCTGTAGTACATGTACCACTCGGTGAATCGCCGATCGATCAACATCAAAATATTCCCGTTTTTCGAAATTCTTTTCTTTCTCTTTTCCTTTTTGAATTCAATTTCGAGCAGCTCAAACAGTCTACCGCGTCAAAGTACATACGTTCCTGTAGTTGCATGTATCACTCGACCATACTCGACTCGTCGAACCACCGATCGTCCAACATCAAAATCTTCCCGCTTTTCGAACATGCGGCAGCATCACCCCGCCATCCAGACACCTGAAATTCTTCTTCTTAACTCAAACGGAACTCTCATCTTCAGTAATCGCGTCCCGTGGGCGATTAATCGAACCATCGATTAATCGACATCAAAATCTCTTTAGTACATGTACCACTCGGTGAATCGCCGATCGATCGACATCAAAGTCTCCCCGTTTTTCGAACATGCGGCAGCATCAGCCCGACATCCAGACACCTGACAGCTGAAATTCATTTTCTAAACTCAAACGGAATTATCACCTTCAATAATCGCGTCCTCGGCTTGGTTGCGGGACCCCCGTAAAATATGATGATCGGATTTCTTTTTGCTCGCGGGGGCCTGGGGCCCACGAGAGCTTAAGAATGGAGATTTTTATTTTTTTTTTTTCCTTTTTGTGGGTCGAGGATCAGCACACGGTGATTGGTTCATATTATCACGTGCTGGGCGATGACGTAATTGACTTCGCTAAACAACTCGAGATGTGGCCACTGAATTGCTCGTTACTTGTGTGTAAAAGTTAACTGCATCCCATCCAAACTCAACACCATTTGGCTCTGTGGAATAGGCACGGATAAACTGGATTTTCGGGAACGATTTTGGCTCGCGTTCACCGCAGAAGCTTTGAGAATAGCCGTAAACAAATATTTGATGGTACCGCTGTCGCCGATAAATATTTAGTCCCGACGAAACTTTCTGTGGCGACACGAAATACTTTTGGGAAGATAACAGGGCGAAAGCAGAAACCAAAGCTACGGTGAGCTTTAGCCGTAAAACAATGACGCTTTATGCTTTACTCTGTACATGACATCTGTTGCCTCATAAAATTCTTCTGCGTATCGTACATTGCCTGTTGAAGTGTTTCTTTCATTCGATCATGTAACCTTTGTTTCGCAATGGTCAGTGAATACCAGAAATGAAAAATACACCGAAATAATTCTGAGGATTGAGTTTGCAGTCACAAATGGACTGAACACACTGTGAACAAAAGCGCAATAAAATTGTAAACATCTCTCGTGTGACATTCCTCGCTGTCAATTTTATATTTCTTACAGAGCACGAATACTCGAAAGCCTGATAGAAAGAAACGTATTGAGTTAATAAAAGAAAACATATAAGTAGTGAAGCGAAAAAGTAAACTGCATCCCATTCAAATTCAACGCCATTTGGCTCTGTGGAATAGGCATGGATAAACTAGATTTTAGGAAAAGATTTTGGCTCGCGTTCACCGCACAAGCTTTGAGAATAGCCGTAAACAAATGTTTGATGGTACTTCTGGGGTATTGCAAATATCTCTGTCGCCGATAAGTATTTAGTCCCAACGAAACTTTCTGTGGCGACACGAAATACTTTTGGGAAGATAACAGGGCGAAAACAGAAACCAAAGCTACGGTGAGCTTTAGCCGTAAAACAATGACGCTTTATGCCTTACTCTGTACATGACATCTGTTGCCTCATAAAATTCTTCTGCGTATCGTACATTGCCTGTTGAAGTGTTTCTTTCATTCGATCATGTAGTCTTTGTTTCGCAATGTTCATTAAATACCAGAAATGAAAAATACACCGAAATAATTCTGAGGATTGAGTTTGCAGTCACAAATGGACTGAACACACTGTGAACAAAAGCGCAATAATATTGTAAACATCTCTCGTGTGACATTCCTCGCTTTCAATTTTATATTTGTTACAGAGCACGAATACTCGAAAGCCTGATAGAAGAAACGTATTGAGTTAAGAAAAGAAAACACATAAGTAGTGAAGCGAAGGCTGGATTAATCGTGGCCTCTGATTAGAAATATGAGTCAAGGTCAAACTGTCAAAATCGATTGTGCATAAAACGATATGTCACGCATTCTCAAGATGCAGGGTCGCTCAACCTTTAAGAAGCAAGTGTATGAGTGTTGTAATAATAATTTTTAGTTTAATCAAGGTGTCAAAAGAGCAAGGTGTTAAAAGCCAAGTTCTCTATACTGTGTGATATTTTTATGGTGAGAAATTGGAAGTCTCTCTTGGGAGTTCCGCTCTTGTCCCCTACTTTCCATTTTATATTCTGGTCTCGACCCAACTCACGCCGCGAGCTCACTGGCAAGGCCAGTCTAGTTTCCTAATATTTTTTGTCTTTTTTCCTCTTTGAATTCCATTTTGAGCATCTCGAACGCAGTTTACAGTTTCCAAGTACAAACTTCTATAGTGCATTTACCACTCGACCGTACTCAAAATCTCTCCGTTTTTCGAAATTCTTTTCTTTCTTTTCTCCTTTTTGAATTCAATTTCGAGCATCTCAAACACAGTCTACCGCGTCAAAGTACATACTTCACTATAGTTTATGTACCACTCGATCATACTCGACTCGTCGAACCACCGATCGTCCGACATCAAAATCTTCCGTTTTTCGAACATGCGGCAGCATCAGCCCGACATCCAGACATCCTGACAGCTAAAATTCTTTTTCTAAACTTAAACGGAATTCTCACCTTCAGTAATCGCGTCCCGTGGGCTTGGTTGAAAGGCAGCGGTCGAGAAGATTTCTGGCTTGCTTTTCCCGGCGATTCAGTTCGAATTAGTAATTATGCACTAACGAGTACGTGAGCATTTGTTGCGTCAGAAATTCAAACCGCGCATTATTTAAATTACCGGTTTAATTTGTGGCGTCACCAATCGAAATTATATCAATTTGTTACAAACACACACACATGAGCCGCGGTCAGCGGTTGCTTAGCGTATTATTATTATTTAACTAGCGGGACCCCCGTAAAATACAGGGATCGGATTTCTTTTTTCCTGATATTTTTTCTGTCTTTTTTTCCTGTTTGAATTCCATTTTGAGCATCTTCTCAATTTCAAATTCAATTCCGAGCATCTCAAACGCAGTTTACCGCGTCAAAGTACAAACGTCCCTGTAGTGCATGTACCACTCGATCATACTCGACTCGTCGAACCACCGATCGTCCGACATTAAAATCTCCCCGTTTTTCGAACATGCGGCAGCATCAGCCCAACATCCAGACACTTGACAACTGAAATTCTTTTTCTAAACTCAAACGGAATTCTCACCTTCAGTAATCGCGTCCCGTGGGCTTGGTTGAAAGGCAGCGGTCGAGAAGATTTCTGGCCTGCTTTTCCCGGCGATTCAATTCGAATTAACGATATAGTAATTATGACTAACGATCGTACGCGAGCATTTGTTGCGTCAGAAATTCCAACCACATATTATCTAATTACCGGTTTAATTTGTTACGTCACCAATCGAAATTATATCAATTTGTTACACACACACACACACATGAGCCGCGGTCAGCGGTTGCTAAGCGTATTATTATATAGAGACTAGCGGGACCCCCGTAAAATACAGGGATCGGGTGATCGAATTTCTTTTTTCCTAATGTTTTTTCTGTCTTTTTCTTTCCTTTTTGAATTCCATTTTGAGTATCTCGAACTCAATTTCGAGCATCTCAAGCGCAGTTTACCGCGTCAAAGTACAAACTTCCCTGAAGTGCATGTACCACTCGATCATACTCGACTCGTCGAACCACCGATCGTTCGACATCAAAATCTTCCCGTTTTTCGAACATGCGGCAGCATCAGCCTGACATCCAGACACCTGACAGCTGAAATTCTTTTTCTAAACTCAAACGGGATTCTCACTTTCAGTAATCGCGTCCCGTGGGCTTGGTTGAAAGGCAACGGTCGAGAAGATTTCTGGCTTGCTTTTCCCGGCGATTCAGTTCGAATTGACGATATGGTAATTATGACTAACAACTACGCGAGCATTACTGTTGCGTCAGAAATTTAAACCACGCATTATCTAATTACCGGTTTAATTTGTTGCGTCACAAATCGAAATTATAACAATTTGTTACACACACACACACACACACACACACACACATGAGCCGCGGTCAGCGGTTGCTTAGCGTATTATTATATAGAGAAAATAAACCAGCTGCAAGCGTGCTCCGTTCAGAAATAAAGCACACAGCAAGTGACGAGAGCACGAAAGAAGTGTAGAGAGAAACGCAAGCCGAAGGCGAGCGTTTTTCCCCACTTCTTGAGTGCTCTCGGTACTTGCTAAGTGCTTTATTTCTGAACGGAGCACGCTTGAAGCTGGTTTATTTGTTTTATAACATAGAACTTCTCCAGTTTTACAAAAAGCTGTCTTTATTCATCAAAAATGTTGGAATGCTATTAGCGATGAAAAAACAGATTCTCCTAAACGGCTTGGCGGTCCGAATTGCCAAGTCAGTGCAGTTTCGCTTCAATTTTTCAACCAGGCCGTCTGTTCTATAAAATTAGACAACATCTCACAGTAAAGAACTATATTTCCTGTAGAACTTTGGACTACAAGTAGATGAAATCATACAGTCGGCTAGTGCATAAAATGCAAATTTGAAGGGAATCAACAAATGCTCCAACGGCCGACTCGAAAATTGTGTGAATGAAAACTTACCGATTTCTTGACTCTACCTCGTAGTACAATCATTTGAAGTCCGTCCGAAAATTCTTCAATAATTTTTTTCAGGCACATCGTCGGAAATTCTTTCTCTTGCATCACTACAAACACGCCTGTTTGTCTGTCTTCACCGTTCATGTTCAGTGATTGCTCACGGCTGATCTTCTTCAACTGAATGATTTGCTCTCTCCTTCCTTGTTGAAGCATTCAACTTCATTCAAAGAATCCAATGATGTAATTGTGACTCCCAAATATGCTGTACTTAGGGACAGTGCTTAAACCGAGTCGCTTTCCACGACGCTGACAAGAAACTTGCCGTTCTTCGACATAGATTTTCCCTCTCCAAACTGTTGAAGTGCTTTTTGATGAGGTCACTTTCTTTACCGATTCACGGTGAACCGTACTAGCCGGTGCCTTCACTTAAAGCCCAATTTTATCTCGAAGTTGGGCATTGATGACTCCATTCTCGCATTATTTTCTCTCTTTTTTTTGCCAGAGGATGACGTAAGCGTGGTTTATAACTTATAAACCACGGGTAAGTGTGGTTTATACTCTGGCAAACCACGGTTTTCGACCAATCAGCGCGCGGCTTGTATCATGACTATGTTATAAATAAAATTAGACAACATCTCACAGTAAAGAACTATGTTTTCCCGTAGAACTTTGGACTACAAGTACGTGAAATCATACAGTCGGCTAGTGCATAAAATGCAAATTTCAAGGGAATCAACAAACGCTCCAACGGCCGACTCGAAAATTGTGTGAATGAAAACTTACCAATTTCTTGACTCTACCTTGTAGTACAATCAATTGAAGTCTGTCACAAAATTCTTCAATCATTTTTTATCGGTCACATCGTCGGAAATTCTTTCTCTTGCATCACTACAAACACGTCTGCTCGTCTGTCTTCGCCGTTCATGTTCAGTGATTGCTTAGTTGGCCGATCTTCTTCAACTGAATGGTTTGCCTTCTCCTTCCTTGTTGAAGCATTCAACTTCAAACAACCCACGGATGTAGTTGTGACTCCCAAATATGCTGTACTTAGGGGCAGTGCTAATAAACCGAGTCGCTTTTTACGACGCTGACAAGAACTGAACTTGTGCCGCGGCCGTTCTTCGACATAGATGTATGTTCCCTCTCCAAACTGTTGAAGTGCTTTTTGATGAGGTCACATTTACCGATTCACGGTGAACTGCTTTGATCATGCCGTACTAGCCGGTGTCTTTCACTTAAAGCCAAACTCCATTCTCGCATTATTTTAATTTTTTTTGCCAGAGGATGACGTAAGCGTGGTTTATAACTTATAAACCACGGGTAAGCGTGGTTTGTACTCTGGCAAACCACGGTTTTCGACCAATCAGCGCGCGGCTTGTATCGTGACTATGTTATAAATAGAGATACAATTAAAATGCAAGTATGAATAAACAATGAATTCTAAAAGCGAGGCGGAAATCTTAAATGCTTGTGGAAAACTTGCTGATAGCGTTGGGCAATTGGAAAATCGCAAGACAGGAATCATTTGTTGCATTGGTATCAAAAGGCCATTGTGTTAACGCGCTCCCATGATGTTGTGCGGGCTAAAAGGAAATTAATTAGTGATGTCATACCGGTAATTACGGATAAACACTGATTAGGCGATTGTTTCTGCATTGTTGACGATGAGCCTGGCTTGATGTAAGTTGCGGTTCTCAGCATAGCGAAGGAATGCAAGCTTGTACTGGAGGAACGATGAGTCGAGGCAACAGAAAGTCGACTTTGATGACTCCAGACCCTTATCACATTCCTGGGTTGGTATTGAAACATATTAGAGGTAGCTATAGCGTCCGCCTTCCTTAGATCGCATATCTGACCGAATCTTCTTGTATCTCCATGTAGATACTGTGGTTACTGTCCCCAGTTTAAGTATCAGATTGGGGAAACGTTTGGAAGGACAACGTCGCTCCTTCTTACGACTCCAGACGTGGCGAGTTCCGGCAAACTTCTCTTGTCGGATATCGTTCCTCAGCCGCCGCCGTCCAGAGACCACAGGAGAGCGGTTATTGCGCCACGGTCACTTAAACTTGGAGACCAAAAACTCAACGACCACATGGTACCTGGATATACGGGTAAGACGCTGACGCTTCGACTGTTTACAAAATATAGCTTCGCCACGTTGTAACTCGAAATCTGGTTTGATATATTACTAAGGTTTTAAATCGCTGGCACGGTGTTTCGCGCAATTCGGAAGATTGATGGGAATAATCAATATACGCTAACATGAGAAGATATAGACTATGATGTTGACTTAAGATTTAGAGGCGCTTGCAAATCGGGAACTTCTGACACAACGACTTCATCCCTCGACGTCCCTTTCTTTGTGTTCTTATAATCTTGCTCAACAACGCTCAGTTATTGTTCCTTTGTGTTGTTTTTGTCATGTTAGAAACTTGAAAAATTAGCAAATTTCATTGAAATCGTAGGTTTGTTTGAACCAAAACGAGAAGAAATCGTCAAAGCGTTGGGAACTTCGATAGTTTACAGTTCGTAACCATTAGCGACCATTCGTGCACATAATATTATGCAAATACTGTCTTTGAGAAGAAAAAGCAAATTCTCGCACGTGCAGCACAAAGGCAGATGAAAGTTTCGAGCAAATCATGGTCCGAACTTTGTTACTGCCGACTCGCGCTGGTTGATCACTATGAAGCTACTAGATTCTGTTTTAAAACACGATCCAATGTGATCGTGTGTGTTGTGCGCCCACATTTTGCAAATGGTTCAATTATCGAGTTGACAGTATGAGCTTGGCTCATAGTTTACACGAATATTGACCCTCGAAGGAAGGTCTTGCGATGGTATAAATTATACTCTAAGAAAGGAACCCACTGAATAAAAATATAAAGTTAATTGGCCTAAATATAATAAAAAGAGGTTATTACACGGGAAGGAGTGCAATACGGCGGAGTATTTTTACGAGTCGGTTTTATTTTTTCGAGCCTGCTTCAGGCGAGAAAAAATAAAACTGACGAGTAAAAATATAGCCGTATTGCACGACTTTTCGTGTAATAAATTGTTTATTACACGACAAACGAAGCAGGGCAAACATTCTCGCCGCGCGCAAAATGGAACAAAAAATGACGCGTTCGTAAACTTTGCTTGCGAAAACTGATCACGTAAGCTAATAAACCAATTGATCTGGTTCCTGACGAGTGCAATACGCTTCCATCTTTGCACTCGTTTTGGCCTGTATTTGCGCTCGAAAATGTGAAGTCGTGTAATAAGATGCATTTTTATCTCTGACATTATCTGGCAATAATTATAGATTTATTAGTTTATACTGTATAAACAAGATTTGTTGTTTTTTATTGTGATTGCAGCACTGTTTGTGTTGCCTGCAATCCTTGTGCACACTAATACTTGCTGAACTTTATATCAAGCCCAGGATTAGGGTCTCCTGTAGAGCTGTATTAGATAATGTACTGTTCAGATACCACAAATATTGTTGACTGCTAATTCTCAAATTATCAGTTTTGGCTTAATTTCAAGGTCTGAGGTTCATTGTATTTTAATATCAGCGAGCAAGATTCAAATCTTCATTTGAGAATGGTGTCACTCATACAAATCACATGACCACAAGAACCAATTCAGAACCCAACCCAACAAACCGGGGCATTGTAATAGCTGAGCACTTTTTGGATGACTGTGGAAAACTAAAACCAAAGCAATCACAGAGCCAATGAAGGAGTTGAGCAATAGCTTGTCGATATAGTTACAATTTGTTTTACTGTCCAATCAGCAGTGCAAGAACACGCCATCACACTTGCTTTCTTGCGTGAGAATATCACATCCAGTTTTTCTTTATCTCTTGATTGGCCAAGAATGTTTCTAAACTTCTTAGGACCAATCATAAAGCATAGCAAATGCAAAATCAAAGCAATACCACAATTACTTTCGACAGCAATGTGAAAACAATGCTTTAAGTGGTGCTGGATTGTTAATCTTAGGTAGGTTGGTTGTGATCGTCCGGGTTAGAGTAGTCTCCAGAAAGACTGTTGTTGGTGACTGACGTTTCGACTACCTGAGCGGAAGTCATCTTCAGAGTCAAGTGAAACCATCATCGTCAGAGTCAAACCATTTGCCATTGTTAATCTTCATGCACAATATTGAAAGCATGCAAGCTTTCATCAACAGTTGCTCAAGCAAATTTCATTGATCTTTTTGTTCTATTTTCGAACTTTGCTTGAACTTGGCATTGAATTATGAAAACCATGCAACTCCAACATTTGACGGAGTTTTTGTATTTTTTTAACCAATCAAAATTCATTTATTGAGTATAGTGGTGTAAGTTTGGCATATTTTGAGAGAATCTGTTTTTTTTATTGCTGTTAGCATTCCAGTTTTTTTTTAAGAAAGGCATTTTTGTGAAACTGGAGAAGCTCTACTATATGTTACATGATTGTATAAATTAAACAAGTAGAACAGCTTCAAAGCATCTCTTTTTAGAAATAAAGTGCACAGCAAGTGATGAAGAGCAGTAAATAAGTGTAGGGAGAAATGTGAGCCATAGGCATCCCTACTTCTTGAGTGCTCTCATCACTTGCTAAGGGATGAGAGGCCTGTTGTTTCAATATTTATTAATTATAACCTGGACTATTTGTGATTATATGTTTATAGGCTATATACTAGGAAAGGGTGTATACTAGGGTACATGTATGTTTATTTATCTTTCCTCAGCTCTTTCTTTGTTCTCATATTAATTACTTTTGTGTGAAACAACATATAGATTAACCAAGTTTAACCCGCCTCGATTAGCTTTTGCTGCCTGCGAGTAAATGAATTTGTGTAAATTATATTTTATTTCCTGAATAAAAGTTCAGTTCAAGGGTATCTACTATTGCACATACTACAGTATAATATATTAAACCCACAGTAGTTAGCCAAGGGTAATAAATAACTATAAGTATTGTATGAATCAATATTTAAACACAAAACTAGTATGATTTATAGAAATGCTGCTCATCTCATACAATTTGTATTGCTGCTCAAAGAGATACAGTTTAGCCCTGTCATTTTACCTGTCATTTTAATATAATGTCTTTATCTTTTTTTGTTTGGGCACCCTAACCTGTCCTGTTCTGTTTCCCTTCAGCCACAGGGTAGGTAGCCCATTAGCTCCTGGCAAGCATGATGTGATACCTGCTGCATTGTGCAACAATCAAAAAGGTCCATGGGAGATTTATTTGGTCGATTGCAAAATGCAGATTTTATGTGAAAAATAAAGCTAAAATTTGCACACCTTGTTTCTGTGTGTATTTTCTTGCTATCCTAGCAATCTCAGCACAAATCCACTCAGTTTTGCTCCACTAAATCCCCCATAAAGAAAAGAGAGGTGATAAGGTGGTTCTTAGCCACCATCAAGCCATGAAGTCCCGAACTCAAATGGCCATAAATATTTCAGCCATAAATAAATATTTTATGGCCATAAATATGTGTAGCCAACAGTCAATTCTGTTTGCAGGTTGCTTGTGCAGCAGATGTTTCTATTGGGACTTGCAACCAAACAACCAGCCCTTGCAGCTAGGAAGTGATTGAGAAGAATCACAATCAGATTGAGCATTGATGGCAGATTGACAGGATCACTTTTCACTTTTTTACGGGGAAATTTAGTGGAGCAAAATTAAGTGGATTGCACTGAGATCACTAGAGCAACAAAAAAATACACACAGAAGCAATGTACATAAGTTTCAGCTTTATTATTGGCATAAAATTCAAGTTTCAAATCAACCAAAAATCTCCCTTACAAACCCTTATAAAATCCAACTGCCCTGATTGTTGTGTAGTGCAGTGGGTTTCACATACACTTAACACACCCCAGGAAGCTTGGGCTACCTGTGCTAATCTATTGTACAGTACTGTACTAACTTTTCTTTTTGGTAGTGTGTCTTCTCTATGCTATGACTAGTTGTAAAGCTAATATATGTAAGCATAAACAGGGAGACCTATAAGTGCCTAATAGACCTTTAATGACCTTTATCACAGTAATGACAGCTTACTGCATATAAAGCTTGGCCAAAAACAAATAAGACACACCACTTGAAAGAGCATAGCATTAGTATTAGTCTGAATGTACAAATTTTCAAAGTTGTAATATATTAGGTTTTCTATGGCAGGACTGACTTGACAGGCAACCTTGCCCATCCAGTTAACAAAACTTTGTTATCAAAATTACAGTTTTGAAAGTAGCTTTGTGACATTTTAGTCTGTAACTTTGAAAATTTGTTCTTTCTAGTAATGTTTGGACAAACTTTTTATGCAGTGACAATGGTCTATTATCCACACTGTATAGACACTGTATACTCAATCATATATACTGTACCTGCTAAGCCTCACGCCTGCAGTCCAAAAACTTTGATCTAACGCCAGCTTATGCTTATGTACCAATTTCTCACCCTGGCTGAAAAAACTGCACTATTCAGCCTTGACTGACACACTTTTAAAAAATATGTAAATTTGATTGGACAAATGCAAGAAAAGCATAGCCTATGTTTGGGGGTGAGGTTGTATTCAGCAATAAATACATCCTGGGACTGGAACTTCCCAAAACTTTGGTCTTCTACCGATATGGTTGTTAAAGTCGTGGGTTGCGACCAGCAGTCACGGCGTTTCTGTGTCAACAATGAACTTCCAAATAAGGAATTTGTCAATTTCCAAATTTGGGCATGATCTTGTTACGCGTTATCATAGCAGTTCTTTAAATAATTTTTGTGCGGGAGCTTTTCTGGAACTCGTACTTATTTGTCTGGTGGTCAAGCATTCGAAGTTTGTTTGGCCATTGAGCCTTAAAGTTTCCGCGAATGTAGATTGCATTGTGATTATTAAGGCACGAAAATATACCGCCGTTATACCGTTATACCGTATGCCAATACATATATCTTATTAGACACTTAGGCGTGTAGTACGGCTGTATATTTTTACGAGTCGTGCAGTATTTTGGCGAGCCGCTTCGGCGAGCCAAAATACAAACGACGAGTAAAAATATACAGCCATACTACACGCCTAAGTGTCTAATAAGTTATTTATTATACAATTCCCTTAGTAAAAGATGTAAATTATTTTTAAATCGCGGTACGTTGTGTGACCAAAGTGACATGTTTTCCGCGCGCGATATGTCAATCAAGTTTAGTGCCGTGTGCAGTGTAAGCAAGCGCGGATTTTGTACTTGCAGTACTTCTAGTCGTTGTTCTCTGAGCCGAGTAACATTGAAGCTGAAAGAGGTACTTTAAACAAAGTTTGCGGGGAGATCTGAGATACTACATTACATAATGTGGTCATAAACAGAACAAATTGGACGAACGAGATGTGTCAACATTTTCATTTTCGTCGAGTGCCATGAATCAACAAACAGCCAGTTCTCGCCTTCTCCTCGCTTATGAAGTATGAAAAGGACTTTATCTTGTGACCAGTGGTGGTACAGTTCGCATTGCCGTTTCTCGATAGAGGTAATTATTACCTGTTGTTGCAAGTCGATGCCATAGATCTTGGACTGGAATTACACGCCGAGGCAAATCCAACGGCTGCCGTGTTGAATGCCGACAAGAACTCGTTTCGAGATTGACAGGGATTCTTAAACTGCTCTCAGAAATATCGATCTGGCTGGAAATACTATGGCCTGATAACCGAACTGTGGTGTGTGGTCTGACATTTTGTGGAACGGAAGATTAGTTATGTTGCGGCAAATTCAGTTGATTTTCTGTCGAAGAAGCTGGTCTCCGTGCTCGATTTTGCGTATCGGATAGTAAGCCAGGTCAGTTTAAATTCTGTGCTTCTTTCTTTGCTTAATAATCTCTAGAAGTGATGTAAATACCAGCTGTGCACAGGGTGACTTTTATACGTATAGCGAAAGAAAAGAATTAACGGCAGCGAATGAAGAAAAAGTTTTTTTTTTTCCTTAGCAACGTTGAATACGGCTGTATCTTTTTTACGTGTCTATGGAGTTATTCGCACGTTACTATGCGGTATTTTCACGTTACTAAGGGAGTTGCATAATAAAATAATATAGAATATATACATTTCTGGGCAACCCTCATTACTATGGCACACACATCCTGTCGCATCTGCTAGCGACGCTCTTGCAAGGCTCCGTTGGAAGCCTTTGCTGCGTAGGAGAGCCGAGCACCGTGCCTTATTCACCTATAAGTCACTTAATAACTATTTTTCTCATACTTTTCAATGTAGTTTTAATCGTGACTTTCATAGTTACAATACCAGAAGTAAGAACAATATTAGAAAAGGTGCAGCTAATAGAAGATGGGGCCACTGGACCACTCTGAACTTTGCCGCTAATGACTGGAACACACTTGATTTTACTCTTAGGGAAGCTTCTTCACTGTCTGTTTTTAAGCATGGTCTTTCTAAAGCCGTCTTGTAGCTAGTATCATTTTAGTATTTTAGCATTTTAGCGCTTTCGTAATTATTAGGTTACTGTTTATTAAGTAGCTTTTGTAATTTTTCTCATTATTGTAATTGATTGCTCTTAGCTTTAGTCTTAGTAGCAATTTATATACATTTTTAAGCTCGCCCCACGAAGTGGGGGCGAGCTTAAAGTTGTCACGGTGTCCTTCCAGGCTTCTGTGTCAACAATGGACTTCCAAATAAGGAATTTCTAAAGAAGGAGCTTGTCAATTTCCAAATTTGGGCATGGTCGTGTTACGCAGCACGTTCAAACAGAAGACGTCGAAGCTTCGTGTGGAAGTTGTTTCTGGAATTTATTCTTGTTTGTCATGGTCGTCAAGCATTCGAAGTTTGTTTGGCCATTGAGCCTGGGTGTTTCTACGAATGTAGGGCACTGCTACAGTGACACTGAAATTACATGGCCATTGTGCTGTGATTACGAAAATATACCGCGATTGAGCGACACTAAAATTAATGAAACGACATATGGCTGTTATGCTGTGATCATGAAATGCAGACATTGTGCTGTTTTGTAAACAAAGAGCAGCCGTTAAACGAGGGTGCTTCTACAGCTGTGATTGACGCAAGCTATCGCGTCGCCAGATCGAATCAGTGGCAAGAATTGTGTTGCGGAAGAAACATCTGAACGTGAAATGCTTGACGGACGGTCGCGTTACCATTTTACGTGGAAGGGTAAGATTAATCGGAAGCGAGCGAGATAATCGTCGCGTATTCCTTTACGCAAAGTTTGAAGGCTTTTGCGAAAGAACAAACACGTGCGGCTAAAGGTACGTCGCTACATAAGTAAATTTGTTCCCAAGTCATCTGCTCTTGCCGATTGCTGTAAAAAAGCATGAAACCCGTGTCAATCACTGTCTAACGAGGCACGTAAAGCTTGCAAATTACTCATGTCATGCACAGCTTATGTTCAACATCTACATATTCATCAGAGGCCATGATACTCCAGCCTGGGCTGCATTCAAACTAAATACGTGCTGAAAGAAAACGCGCCTTTCTTCTTTTGGCTGAGTTTCAAGTCGAATTAGTTTAAGTGAAATCTGATAACTTGTTGACATTACTTGCGGTTTTGGTCAAATTCATTTTCGAATTCATCTTCTTCTTCCAGTTCTCTACAGCATTTTTCATTGCTGGCGAAAACTATGCGAAGCAAAGCAACTATAATCAAACGATAGAAATATTTCGACAAGCTGAAGTCGCTCAGGGCTGTCAGTGGTCACGGGTATTTCAACTTTGACTTGCGCTTGTCAAACAACCGAGAATTTACCAAAAAACCTGACGAGAAACGAGAAAACCTGAGAAAACCTGTGTGATAATGGTTCTGAAGTGCAACAGATCTACTGGCAATTAAGGAATACAATGATAACAATCAAAATAACTCCAGAAAACGTCTTCCCATCTCTTCGTTTCTTCATGCGTATTCTCTGATGCTCAAATTTCAAAGGCAATTGTTGACACAGCATGACGGACTGACTGATGCAGTCTTAACTGCAATAAGGTGGGACGCTTAAAAATGGCACCACAAAAACTACTTCGACGATCGCGTTCTCGATTTTGTTTCGTTGTCGGTAATATCGATACTGCCCAAATTGGGAACAGAACGACTTCCATATTTGGAATCCATTGTTGACAGCACCGGGACACGGGACACATTCCAGTTGGACTAATCGCATAAAGCTTCGCTTTTCAGCACTTCGTGCTGAACGCGAGCTTAAAAAGGATAGGGTTGTCAGAAGCCACAGGTTTACCAGTGATGCAAACAATAATTTTTACTGCAATAAATATAAGCCGTATATCCAAGTGGCTTTTGGCCTTCACCAGGTGCAAAGCTGAAGATTCGATGTCCTTCAGACACATCTGATTCTTGTAAAAGTGTGTCCATGTTTCCAGAAGTCTCTCTTCAAGCTCAGTTAATTCTAACTCTGGTGGTATGTGGGAGTGTCATTTTATTGGCCTTTGCACAACTTGGCATCTTAACAGCTTTGATGTTTTGATGGCAAGTTCTACAAATCCATTCAGAATTGTTCACATTAAGATCTGATGCATTAAAATCTGAGTTGAATGAATGTTCATGACATCTAATTACACCAGCTTTGTACCAAAGTTGATCACAGCAAGTACACACATGCTCAGGTCCACATTTAATATTTTCATGAAATTGTTTACCCTCAATGGTTTTAAATTTGTTTACTCTTTGTTTTTGCTTCATCTGTTTTTCTTTTAGTCTCACTAGTGTGGATTTTTTTTTGCCTTTATTTTTTGGCTTTTCTCTTTTCCTTTAACAAGATATGGGTCCTTTTCCCTTTTTCTTTTTCTGGCCTGTCTGTCTTTTTCTTTCACATGATCTGGGTTTCCTTCTCTGTATATTTTCTTACCTTCATTTTCTTTTTGTTTTACTTTGGGATTACTTTTTCTGTTTCATGTGCATTCTCATTAGTTTCTCTTTAGCAAGGTATTGTTAATCCATTCTTTGCTTTTTGTCATAATCTCTCAAATAAGCTTTTTGTTCCTCAAGAGCTGAAGAATCACAATCTTTGTTGTTTGAGCAACTAACTGCACAAACATAACATAACATAACAATGTCATTTTGATTTATATTATTTTGTACTGCACTATTTACAGCATCATGACTGCAATCCTGGCTTCATACACAATTATTTGTCACCAATGGAACAGTAGAAACAGTGAACCTAAAAAATTCTTTGGAAGTTTCTGGGTTCAACTAGAGTGCTTTCTGCAACATTTTGAGCAGATTCTATGATTCTATGATGTTAAATGAATATTGTCCCACTAACTATAAAAGCAAAACAAAATTTTAAACAAAAACCACGTGAACCCTATCGACCAACAAGAATGGGCGAGCTTTCAGCGGCAACGCTGCTTTGATTTATCATAGTTGTAGTCTTGTAGAGGACCCTTCTGTAAATCACTCCTGGTGAAGTTGGCATCCTCAATAAAGATTGTTATTATTATCCTCGAAATGTAGCTATGAAACACTGTTATTAATTATCTATATATTAAGTACAAATTCTGAAACCGTCACTATAGGAAATTTGTGAGTCGAAGATGTATAAGATTTTGTCTTTGGATGCTTTCATGCACATGCATGTTTATGTATTCATTGCATTTGGCAGCTAATAATATAGAAACTAGCGGGACTCCCCGTAAAATACGGTGATGGTTTTTTTTTTTTTTTTTTTTTAATTCTGCTTTGTGACTGAACTCATGCATGTCGGTCTGGATGATCAGTCATGTGACAACTGATGTTGCTGTTTGTGACTCGACTCACGGATGTCGGTCTGGATGATCAGTCATGTGACAACTGATGGCCAATTGAACGCAGACATAATGCTCAGGGGACCGTGAGAGTGTTTTTCTCCGACGTCACTCGAAAGTCGAAGCAAGGACTTTTTGAGTGTTCCTTCGTTGTAACGAATCGAGTATTGAATTGAAACATCGCCTGATCTTCCTGATGATCTCTGCCAAACAACAACACGTTACATTCGCGATGTACCGGCTACAAACGGTATGTCTTTCGTGTCAATGCATGTGCCCCTCGATGTTTATCTGTTTCATCATTTGGCTTTACATTTGGTGATCCATGTGAGTAAAATATAAGTAAACTGCACTCTGACTTGAGATAACAATTTTTGTCGTTAACGCTCGTTTCTTCGCTGTTGACTCGATACCGCGTTGCGTTACTCACGATTAAATACATGTTGCGAGGGTCAATCACGGGCGTTCACTGCTGGCAATCCATTTCTTGTGCAAAATTCAAAGCAGTATGGACACATGTATTTTGTGTGGAACCTCCTCAAAATAACTGGCGACTTATGAACAGATTTTTGCAGATTTAAATTCTGAAAGAGCCTTCGACCGATGAAGACGAAAGGAGAGATGTCATGTTGTTTGACTTACAATGGCGGAGGTATGAACGCGGATTCTTGTAAGCTTCTGATCTGTCCAAGACAGTATGTTTCTTCGTTGTGTTTACCAGAGATGGATTTGTGGAGTTATTCGTCTTGATAGTGACCGCGAAACGAATCCGTAGGGAAGAAATATCGTTCAATTTCTTCGTGAAACTGACTTTGTTTATCACCACGTGGCGATCCCCGGGGGGGGGGGGGGGGTACACAATAGGAATTTGGGTAGGGGTGTTCCCCTAACTCTATAAAACCCTGACCCTATTCAAGACACAAAAATGGAAATTTTGCTACCCTGTCTAAGACAAAGCGCTCTAATTTGATACCCTGTTCAAGACTGAGTTTAGATAAGTTAGCCTGCGTTGCACGCGTTTCCACTGGAACATATGAAGAAATCACGCGAAAATGACGAGAGCAAAAATGTGGTTGAGGAGTACCCCTCCCCCTCCCCCCCCCCCCCCCCCCCCCCCTCTCGGGGTGGCGATGTACTTCGTACTTCGCACAATTATTTCCAGTCCGCATGCTAATTTTGCTTCTATTTTGTCTGCAGATTTATTAGATTTGCTTTAACGAGATCGATCTGTGAATTTAGAATCAGTCTGAAGTTTAGAACCATAAATTCGCTGTTCGTCTTCGGATGGACAAACGCTGCGAACAAAATATTTCATTCAGTGATTTATAATTTCAGGTTTTATTGCCTTTTGAATTATCTTTTGTCCTTTTTATTATATGTTTTGGTCATGTTTTCTAGTTTCAAATAAATTTTAATTAGGAATGGTATCTCGCTTCTGTAATTACTGCACATTTGGTTTATTTTTGCGAGTCGCGTTGCGTTATTTCTCCAGGAATGAATGGGTTAATAGATTTAGTTACAGTTGTAAACAAGAAAGAAACTTTCTTGCTTCCGTGTTCTGACTTGTTTTAATCAGCTAGGGTAAGCCTCGGCAGCATTCACCTGACCTTTGGTTACTTCTAGTCTTATTACCATTCCTTATATGGACTGGTAATAAGATAATTTCTGACGCAACAGATGCTCGCGTACTCGTTAGTCATAATTATTTTCATGACGTCAATTCGAACTGAATCGCCGGCACAAGCAAGCCAGAAATTATCTTGACCGTTGCCTTTCAACCCAGCCGAGGTCGCGACACTGAAGGTGAGAATTCCGTTTGAGTTTAGAAAGAGAATTTCAGCTGTCAGGTGACTGGATGGCCGCATGTTCGAAAAACGGGGAGATTTTGATGTTGATCGATCGGTGGCTGGACGAGTCGAGTACGGTCGAGTGATAAATGCACTACATAAGTTTGTACTTTGACACTGTAAACTGCGTTCCAGGTACTCGAAATGGAATTCAAAAAGGAAGAAAAAAAAAATAGGAAAAAAAGAATATCCGATCACCGTATTTTACGGGGGTCCCGCTAGTATACGGAGTTAAAACTTCACAAAGTTACTACCTTTTTCCTTTCATGTGGTGTCAGAAGTTTTGTTGTAAAAGTTAACCTTGATGTATGTAGATGTATGTAAATTAGGTGCCGCCATAATACTCTATATACTATGGTAATGCTAAATCAAAGTTATGAAGCTTATGGCTCACAGGGGCAAGCCCTTAATTTTACCTGAGTTTGTTTAGTCTTATTTGCAAAGTGAAACCCTCAGACTTATGTATTAACAGCCTATTCATACTACACTTACAGGTGTAGACATATATAGAGCTGAACCCTACAATTGATATATGAATGATGTGATCAGAGTAATATTCCTGCAGTATATATATTTTTTAATTATACTCTCAGTATCGGGTGCCTTGTTCTCTGTACGTATTACGCATCTATGGGAAAATATTGAAAGGAGAAAACCCATCTCCTTAAGAATTCTTTGAACCTGTTATGCAGTAAATATGTTCATGTGATAGATTAACATCAGAACCACATCACCGTTTGTTTACTGAGGCACCAAATCAACTCTCACGAGTGCGCTTCATCGGGCAGTAACCGCAGTGTGTCTATCCTTACAGGCTACATCCCAAAAGGCGAACACTACTTTGGAAAGCCATATGCTGACACCTGCCTGAGTGCACTCGCCAATTTCGAGAAGGATCAACTGAAACACCACAAGGAAATGCGTGATCTAAGAACCATCACTGAAGTGCAGGGCAGAAAACAGATGCCCAAGGAACTGGTCTCAAGTGCAACGAAGCTCACAACAAAATACAAGACGCCCCTGAGACCAATACGAGACAAACCCAAGGAGTACTTCTCTCCAGAGGCCATGCAGCACTCGCTCTCAACATTTACCATGAGCAATGAAGATCCCAAGAAGTTCTTGATGTCCGGCTACACTGGGTTTGTGCCCCGCGCACGTGGCTATATGGGCGTGGGCTATCCAGTGCTCACAAACAAGGCCCTCTGTGAGTTTGCTGATGAGAGTGAGAGGTTGGTGCGCCTCAGCACTCTACCCGTAAAGGTGGACAGACCAGAGGTGAAGTTGGTGGACACCAAACCCATCTACATACGGGACTCCGGTCTTGTGCCTCACTACACTGGCCATATTCCAGGTAAAATAAACCGTAGTCATGCATATGTTTGTAAGGATGGGATGGATAAATATATGCGTATGTGGGTACAGAGATTTAGGTTTATTTCGTTGATATCGATGAATACCAAGATTTCCCCAGTTCTAAAAACTGATATCTTCACTGCGCACACGGATACAGTAAAGTTATGGGACTCTGAGATGTCTTTGTTATGGATATTTCATCGATATCTATATAATGTAATGAACAGAGCATACATCCCGCGAACGAGTGAGAGACATTATCAGCACGAAAAGATAAAATTCGCTTCCATGTCATAAAATTCGCGCGGCCATGTCATATCCTCTATCACTATATGTATATCACGTACATGCTGTATGTACATACTGCACGGAGATATATATATGACATTGTTTCAACAATAGCACGCTACACACAGTACACAATACGAATCGTGCATGTTTATTCACTTCTCCTTTTCATAACGTCTCACTTCTCGTCTCTTCTTAGTTCTTTTTTGGCCCTGTCCCTTAGAGGAGGTAGGGTTACCCGGGTCAAAAATAACCTGGGCTTACAAGCAAAATGAAACAACTAGGGTAACCCGGATACCCGGGCCAACTTTTGTTTACATCGTTCCGAGATATAAAACTTTTCTATTCGTCTTTTTCTTTCTCGGCCTAATTCTGGTTCTAGGTTTCAGCAAGGTTGGGCGCTATAAAGTCATCTGGATACAAAAGTAAACAATTCATCATTGAACTCAGTACAGTGTAAAATTATTGGTGCAAATCCACCTGCAAATCAACAAACTTTAATCTTTAGCTTTGCTTTCTCATACAAACTTCGAAAGCTCTTCGAACAGATTATGCCTACTTTTTGTGTCTACTGCTTCGAAGAAACTGTAGACACTGCTATCGAGTGTTTGAGGTAAGAATCTATAAATGGTCGCGCGTGACTATTCGGAACCAATAAGAAGCATCAGTTCGTGAAGTTGGAATGATTTCCGACCGTATATCAACTTCGCCATTGGCCAGAATATTTGCCGACAATAGAACGAAGGTTCGCGACAAAGCCATGTGGTCTGTCAAAATGAAGCTCCGGGCCCAGACCAGTTATTTGCGATGCGATATTTTCATGTTTGCTTTTGAATCACAGCTTTTGGTGAAAGTATGAATGCGGAAGCCGTTCCAAAGGTTTATACTTGTTCTTGGCCGATACCTCGAGTTTCAAGCATCACCCGATTTTCCTGATAAACTCTGTGTAAAAACAACACTTCGTACCGGCGGAACGGTACGTACTATATATCGATCATACAGTTATTATTTTGTGTCAATGTTTCAGTCGGTTGACCGTACACAGGAACCCGTTCATCTCTATCTCTTATGCCGTGGACGCGCGCGATTGAATTGTTTCCAATATATCTTTAAATTTGCCGGGATAACTTACCACAAGTCTTGAAGTATATTGTGTATGCCGAAGCCCTTAAACGAAAGGTTACTTTGGTGTTCTTCGTTGATAACGAGTTACAGTTATTAAAAGTTCGCTCGAACGAACTGTGCACGAAAACAATAACATAATGTACATAATCAGTCATCCGGTCAATATTTATCAAGACCGTAAAACGTGAAACTTCTATGAAAGGTCACTCATGTGACCATAATAAACTTCACTCTTGAGAAAACATTTTGTATTTGTCGTCATTTAAAATCCGGGTTAATGTGATACCGTGAATATGAATACCTCTCGGAAGGAAGATACGCCGCTCAAAATGATTTGAACGCCGGTAAAGCGGGCAAGGTTTGTGACTAGAATATATTCTGCCAATTTTCGCTTTGATTTGAGAGGATTAGGCCACTTTGAGGTTTACAGAGCAACAAGATTGGGGTTGCCAGTGAGCTCGTGGCGTGGGTGAGGTTGAGACCAGAAGAAACTAAAATGGAGAGTAGGGACAAGAGCGAGACTCCCAATAGAGACTTGCAGTTTCTCATCAGAAAAATATCATACAGTATAGAAAACTTGACTTTTGACACCTTGCTCAAATGAAACTACTATAAATTGTCATTATAACACTACACTTGCTTCCACTTGCTTCTTAAAGGTTTAGAGACTATGCATTTTGAGCTAAGGAGTCAACCAGCAGAAAATAGTAATGCGTGACTTATCTTTTCAGGCACAGTCGATTCTTCGAACACTTTTTTTAATCAGAGGCCTTGATTATCTAGCCTTCGCTTTAATACTTATGTACATTTTTTTACTGAGTGCGTTTCTTCTATGAGGCGTTCGAGTATTCCCGATCCGTAACAAATATAAAATTGAAAGCGAGGAATGTAACACGATAGTTTTTTTTACAATATTATTGCGGTTTTGTTTACAGCATGTTCAGTCATTTGTGACTAACAAACTCAATGCTCTGGACTGTTTCGGTGTATTTTTCATTCTAGTATACAATTACCACTGCGAAGCAAAGGCTGCATGATCGAATGGAAGAAATATTTCAACAGGCACTGTACGATAAGCCGAAGCATTTTGACAACTGTCACGCTCGCGCGCAGCAAAACATGTAATATATTCACATAGCAGCGTTGTGTGGAGTCTTAAACGGCGAGAAACGGCGAGAATGGATACCTTCTACACAAAAACGGTTATACTTTCGGCGAAAAAACTTTACAAAACAGCTACAGTATGTACGAGGCAACAGATGTCATGTACAGTGTAAAAGCATATCAAAATCATCGTTGTTTACGGCTAAAGTTTGTCATGGCTTTGGTGTCCGTTTTTGGCCTAGTATCTTCCCAGAGGTACTTCGTCTCGCCACAGAAAGTTCGTTGGGGCTAAATAATTAGCGGCGACAGAGTTATTTGCAATCCCGTAGTGACATCCATTAAATATAACCGAATCCATTAAACAATTTGTTTACGGTTATGACGATGAACTTATGAACGCAAGCCAAAATCGTTCCCTCAGTTTATCTGTGCATGTTCCACACAGAGCCAAACGGTGTTGAGTTTGGGTGGGATACAGCTAACTTCACACGCAATTGTATTAACGTACAATTCAATCGCGGCGGCACATCTCAAGTTGTTCGCGAAGTCACCTTACGTCATCGCATATCACGTGGCAATGTGAACCAATCACCGTGTGCTGATTCGTAACCCAGAAAAAAACTAACAATGACGATGAAGACACACTGTAATCCTAAGCTCGTCGGCTTTTCCACGAGCAATTATTTGAATCATACTCTGTGAACTGTGGAGCCGATTGCCTCATTAAATATGCATGTTACGCATGATCGAGTGCACCGTGTTGGGATCCCTGTGGTGGTAAAGTGTGACGTCATCAGTTTGCAAATTTTTCCATTCGAATCTCTAAACATACACAGCTGCTGCACAAACGTGTGCAAGTTTCAAATCACTAGCCCAACTGACAGCAACCAGATAGCTCCATACTGAACTCTTATTTGCGTCAGTTCTAAATCAAAGGAACCAACACCAAATAAGAGGGTTTAATATGGAGCAGTTTGAACTTCAAAAGCCCACATCTCTGTTCATTGCGCTAAAGAGTTACTCTCTGTGTGTGACCTTTCTTTAGGCATTTCCAAAGAATTGTGTAAAATCCATTATTTCAGATTTTCTTTTTGTTTTTGTGATTATTACTTTACCACTATATTCACCTATGGCAATCCTTACGTTAGAGCAGTAGACACATGTACCTTTCAGGTACCTATTTTTTCTGGACGCTTCACACCTTTTACACCATTTTCTACAACTTCGTTAGGGAGACATTTTCTTTCCGGCTAAATACATTATTGCTCACTGACAAGAACGGAAGGTTATATTTTTGAAATTGTTTTACACGTTGTACATAGATCACTGTTATAATTGTTTATTATCAAGTAGTTGAGTGGTCTGGGAACCAACATAACTGCATTGATTTGTCCCGGGTTAGATTATCCCCAGCGAACCCTCTACAACTCTCAGCTCCGGAGACCCTATCACCAGGGTTGCCCGGATTATGCCGTCCCGCTCACTTGTCAACACGTTGATTAAACAAGAGGAAATCTTAAAGCGCTATAATCCTGGTGCTAGAGTAACCCTATCTCCTTGTAAAAAGGCCCTTTGTTTCAATTAAACTGAGTAGTGCGAAGGTTTTAGTACAGTATGGCTGACTCTTTGCGTGTTGTTTCGTGTTTGCAGGGGAAAAGTTTCGTTATGGCATGACATTTGGCTACAGCACTAAGCACGCCTTCCCACACAAGGCGCTCACCGTGTAACACAAATAAAGACAATGCTATTGAATAGGGCATTTAACAAGTAACATGTCTATTTCTGAATGAGCTTAAAGTATATTTTGCTATCTCTGTTCTGAACGAATCGTGTCTGGATAAAATAACGATTAGAAGGCAATACCATTAAGCACTGAAGGAGCGCCAATATTTTCTTGTTTTTGTTTTTGTTTTTGTTTTTGTTTTGTTTTTCTTTTCTTTTCTTTCTGTATCCTATGCCGCTGTCGTTTTTGATTAGCAACCTGACTTAGTTCACAAGGTGAAGTGAAAATGCTCCGTTTGTGTGGTTATAATACCTGTAAGGCTAGCTAGCTGATAGCGGGGACAATGGATAACTGTTCATTATGTTTTGAAAAGAAACCGTGACGACAACCGGTGTCGCCTTAGAAACAGAATCGCGTAGAGTGGAACCGATACTGTAGTATCTGCTTGAAGGGTGTTATTCAATAAATGAAAGGAAATAAGTCTGACTTTGTAAACTTTAGACCCAATTTATGCTGTACGCTTCCGGTAGATTTAAAGTTAGTTGGAGTAGCCGGTCGCCATCTTTCGCTGCAACATGGCGCCCTCGAACCATCTTCTCTATATAATAATACGCTTAGCAACCGCTGACCGCGGCTTGTGTGTGTGTGTGTGTGTGCGTAACAAGTTGACGCGGTAATAATATGTGTGTTGATTCGATTTGTGATGCAACAAATTACACCGGTAATTAGATAATACCGAGTGTTACATGTACTACAGAGAGAGATTTTGATGTCTATCAATCGGGGGTTCGACGAGTCGAGTTCGGTTGAGTGGTAACTGCACTACAGAAAGTTTGTACTTGGACACTGCAAACTGCGTTCGAGATGTTCAAAATTGAATTCAAAAAGGACAAAAATATATCAGAAAAAAAGAAATCCGATCACCGTGTCTTACGGGGGTTCCGCTAGTTAAATATATCTTGGATCGTTTAATATACAAGAACGAGCCATGACTATAAATCAACTATTTATTCAAAATCAACATCCCACGCTTGGCTTGCAATTGACATCATGCATGCCGGCAGCTGAGACTTTTTTACTGGGTCATTAAAAACTAGATAATTGAAATGGAAAATGCCATCGTTTGAAGTAGATTTTACTGACTCAAACATTCAATCGCACGACCTCCGTTTCAGTAGTCATTGTGTAAAGACTGCCCATAAAGCTAATAAAACACTGCATCGTCAGACGCACATTAAAGCCGTGCACACAAAGAGTAAAGAAGCGAGCCTACGAGTGTCTCGTAAGACCTAAACTCGAATATGCATCGGCAGCATGGAACCCCCACACAGACCAAAACGTAAACAGGCTGGAGCAGATTCAGAAAAATGCCGCTCGATTTGTTTGCGGTGATTATTGCAAAACTACACATTCCGCGGATCTTGTGAACCACCTTGGATGGGACACACTCGAACAGCGGCGATTGCTGCGCCAAGCATCCCTACTCTACAAAATCCGAAGTGGGCTAGTCTGCATAGATTTCCCATCGTGTGTAATACCATCATTGAGGAATCAAGCCGCACAACTACCAACAAGTACAATCCAACATTTTAAGTTATAGTTATTCTTTTTTTTCCGAGGATGATAAGGGTGTGGAATAGGATACCACGAACTGCCCACGAAGCTATTTCGAACTATTAGCGAGACGAGCTTTAGCTTCTATGAAGCCTCCCTCTTACCTATTGACAATTACTAGAGAGAGCCGCACTACCCACTTTGCTCAAAAGAAGACTTCAGGACATTGCTATCCTAATGTTTAAAGTTAAGAATAAGCTATGTTCACGAGCTCAGGAACGAAGCCAAAAATCTTCCCACCCTTCAACAATTTAAGAACTATATTCGTAAAATTGATTTAAGTACACAACTAAAGGACTGTAAAGGAAGACTAAGTAGGATTACCCCCCCACTCCACCATTATTATCTTACTAAGAATTTTTAACTGTAACATATTTGATTGTTATATTATGTTGATAATTAGTAATTTAGTACTAGAAATACGATAATCGCAGATATCCCCTCACTCTGGCCTGGTATATATTGTTTTGGTAGCTCAACAACAGCAGCCTTTTGCTCTGCCAGTAGTGTCAATGTGTAGACTTTGGGCCATAACTCACAACTCACCAACACAAATTAAAATTCTGTTAGCATTTTAAAATTTTAAAAAAATTGGCTTTAGGACTTATTGGAACAAAAACAAAAGATGACTACTTTACACGAACTAAGTAAAGGAACTGCGAAAGAATTGGGTATTAAAGGGAGGTGGAGAATGAATGAGTTAGAGCTCGAGGAGGCGATTAAAAAGGCACAGGCTGAGAAGAAAACAATTATTCCTAAGAAGACTGATTGAGAAACCAATTCCCACCCCCAGAACTATTCTTCCTAAAGGTGTTAAACCAATACCTGCTCCAAGAACTATTATTCCTAAAGGTGTTAAACCAATTCCTAATCTAAGAAAAGAAGAAAGTTGGTTGGATTGGTTTGTGAATAATTTAAGAAAAGTTGGTGAAGGGCTTATTAATTTAATTCCAGAAGGCAAAGTTAGGGATAGTGCGAAGAAGTTATTAAGCCATGTTAAGAGAGATAAAGAAACAATATCTCAATCAGAATCAAAAGATTAAGAAGAAAAACCAGAGGTAGAAGAGTTTTTTAGAGGAATAATTAAAAACATTAGGATTAGAGGGCAACAACAAATGGATATTCCAACATTTTTTAACAGAAATAAAAAAAGGATATTGGAAAAAATTTAAGAATTTTCAAAGCCATTTAAGTTTAGGTTTGTTTTGTCATGTGTTTACAAGATGTTTAGTAAAGCTGAGTTTGTGGAAGAGTCAATTTATCATCCTAAAAGTCAAATGGAGGAGATTTATGAAAGCACTGATATTGAAGAGTTTTACAAGACAATGTCTCAATTTTTGTTGGAAAAGTCAGAGAAATTTGTTCATCTTGGATCTGGTTGGATTTTTGAGAAGGTTGAATATTTGACTATTGAAGTTGATGAATTTACTCCAATATCTGGAGGAACTTATATAGATCTTCCAAAAAGGATAATTAATAAGAAGGCAGTAACCAATATGAAAAATAATGACAATGAATGTTTTAAAGTGGTCTATTTTGAGAGCACTCAACCCAAAGGAAGATCATTCTTATAGAGTAGATTCATCCTTGAGAGACAAAGTTAAAGATTTCAATTAGGAAGGTATTAAATTTCCAGTTGACTGATACGAGGGAAAACTACTCGCTGTGGCTGCTCGGAGAGGTACCAGAGAATCAGGAACGGAGACCTTCTTTTCCCAACACCGATTTATTGACTTCAACTAGAGTTGCAAGTTGCCAACTCTAGAACTAACTGTAAAAACCTAATGACAAGGGTGTGCTTCGCCTTAAGTAGTGATGCTTACGTACATGACACTTTTGGCCGTCAATCACTACTACGAGCCAATGATAGACTAGCTTACGTCAGAACTTAACTACGAAGCAGCAGATGTTCAATAACATACGCACTAAGGAAAAACCTTAACTTTAGATTTTTAAACTAGTTACGCGTAAACGGAATAAGCTAGATTCAAGAACAGTGGTAAAGTAAATTACGGGCTACTATCCAGTGTAAAAATTATAAAGTCTTAAGCAGTAAAAACCAGTAAAAGTACCTAACAATGGATATTAGAAAATCAACATTACGTAATGACGCTGTTCCAGGTAGGCTCCGCCTCTAAGGAGAGCCAGAACTTGGTCGTAAACAACTTAATGGGATTTTCACACTTTCCAGGTTAAGTACAAGCTAAACAATAAGGTTAATTCCAGAAATGCAAATATACGCTAAACTCAGCCAGACTAATTCAAATAACGAACACTTACTAAGCTCTGACCATTTGTGATTGGCCAAAAGGTAAAAGGTCATTAGTACTAAAGGTAACAGAACTATCTTTACTTAGTAGCAGGTGTATATTACAATGAAAACTCTACTTAACGTTTGGCTAAAGTGTAAATGGAAGTAAATAGTATTAGAATTACGCTGTGCTTTTAATCTAAATAATCGAGTGAGTCGCTAATAGATACCAAATATTACCCAAAATATAACCCATAAATGTTATAGGAAAATAGTGGAAATCTCTTCCGTAACATGACGATAAGAAAGGGCCATTGATTTTTGAAAAAAATAATCCAGGACATAAGATTTGTGTAGTTGGGTATGATGATTGTCAACGAGAGAAAGGATGATTTTTTCCATTGAGACCAGTGAAAGAAGAATTTGGTGACAGAGTGATAGATTTATTACTTTACGAAAGACAACATAAACTTCTTATTGACCGAGCGCGAGGTCTGTACGGAGAAAATATCGCCCGAGGTTTTGACCGTACGGACTAAGCCGCTTTGGCGAAGTCCGTACGGTCAAGACCGAGGGCGATATTTTCTCCGTACAGACCGAGCAAGCGAGGTCAATAAGTAGTTTATTATATGGCATTTTTGGTGAAATCAGAAAATAGTTTCCGTAAGTTGATATTGACTTCCGGAGGTTGGGCAAACGCGTTGCGTCTCGGAAACCAAATTCGCGCAGTGTTTGATTTGCATGTGACAGCAGACGAAGCAGTGCTGAGGGAAAATTCTAACCAACCTTTAATGCTTGGAAAAATTAATCAATGAAGTAAGTTTCGACTTTAAAAGAGAAAGATTTGAACTTGGTTTAGCCGATCGAAATCTCGACTACAATCCATTTGCAGTTCAACTCATGGCTGGCTGCTTAATCTTCGTCATCACTTTCGATGATAACCCGTCGCCTTTTAGACTGCTGAACGATCTTCACATCCCCGTGGAAGATTTGAAATTGGCAACCAGAGACACTGCCGATATTAGCTCCAGCAAATGTTGCTTGACCAACGCCGTCTGACGGACCAGGAACGGAAGTGCCGTAGCCGACAGCAAAGGAACGTGTTGCTGTTTGAAGAGATTCAGTGACCACAGACTGCCTTTCCCCTGAGGTTGTTGGCTGTACTTGATGAGGAACTGTGGTCTCCTTGGAAGTCAGCGATGTTGACGGCTGTCGGCTCAACGTGTCTGACATCTGGCGCTGGTGTTTCTCACTTGCAGATTTATACGACTGCAGGCTTTCGGTACTCTTATGGCCGCTCAATTGAGCTACAAAGTTCTCTGGAAAATCGGCATCCAGCAATCTTGAGATGCAGGTCTTTCTGACAGAGTGGTTGCTTATCTTGGAGCCAAATCTTTGGATGCCTGCTCCTTCTGCGGCTTTGGCAAGAAACTTCCCAATCATGTTCTTCCCGAGTGGCGCCTTCATGTACCAGATGTTGTTGTTTATCTGCTTGCCATGTCTCACGGCCAAGAAAAACGGAGCTTCTGGTACGTTCATTTCAGCTGGTCGGTGGCTTCTGAACATCTTGTAATATTGCACTGGACACCTCTCTCCACCAGTTTCGTACACTATTGGTTGAAATGATCTTTGGTGGCCACTCTCCTGTCCTTTACGGGTTTTCGTGCCTCTTTCCGCGAGCCAAACAAGCATTTCCCGGCCGCTCACTGGATCTTCTTGGAGGTCCACGTCACCCCAAAGTAACTTTCGGCTTTCGTCCCTTGCCCGGAAACCAAAGTGGAGTGCCAAAAACCACCAAATTGTCCTCTGAAGGATTTCTGGGTTAGATATACCAAATTCGCCAGCTTCAAAAAGCATGTCTTCCTCCTCGTTTGTCAATGCTCGGGTTGCATTCGGCTTGTTTCCCTTCCCAGCTTTGTTCACAAGGGTTTTCGCTTTGCGGCAAGTACCTTTCGTGACTTTTCAAATTGAATGTCCTTCAGAATGTTTACTTGGACATTAAGGTCGTTCAGGTACCTCTGGATACTTCGCTGGAAACCTGTCAAGGTATCCGGTTCGTACGCCATTGACTTTGCGAACATTGATAAAGAACTTGCACAAGAAGTGGTCCAACTTGGCTAGAGGTAAGTTCTCAATCTTCAAATTCTCCTCGTTGATGGACTTCAGGTAGCGGAAAAAATTATTCAAATCACTCCTGGTTTTCTTCGCCGTGTTAAAACTTTGTTGCTCCGTGAGAAACCTTTGAATTATTTCTTGGCTGCTTCCTTGTAGTTCGCTGTCTGCTTCTTCGGGATAATAAAATTCGTTTTCAGAAGCTTCATCTTCACTCATTGTGCTTTTCTTCTTCTTTCTTGCTTGCTGTGAAACGCTTTCAAAATGCCCGGGTTTGTTTGTTTTGAAATTCGCCGGTCCGTAATCGAACACACGGGCGTTACAGGAAAATAATGACCGGCAAATAAACCAATCAGAGCGCGCGATTTTACCGGAAGTAGCTCCAGCCATATAATAATGTGTTATAAATTCATTATCAAGATTATTAAGGAGTCAATATACGAAACATGAAAATAAGGTAACTGTTTGTAGGAATTGTTTTAACCATTTTTATGACAAATATTTTGAAGAACATAAGAATGTTTGTTTTTCAAACGAAGGATCAACAGCTATAATGCCAACTCATGAAAAAGTTTGTAAGTTTAAGAATTATTATAAGAAGTTCAAACTTCCTTTTGTGACTTATGCAGATTTTGAGTCTTTCAACAAAGTGATTGTAGACAATGAGTCTAAGATGAGTGAAGAAACAAAACAAAGATTGTTAAAACTTGGAATGAAAAAACGAGAAAATTAAGAAAAATTAAAATCAGATAAGAAATCTTTTACCACAAACACTCAAGAACATATTCCATGTGGATTTTTCATATACAGTTGTTTGTTTTAATGAAAATCTCATGAAACCAAAACAAGTAGTTTACACAAAAGAAAGTGAATCAACAAATGTTGTTGAAAAGTTCAATTCTATGATTGATTGTGAGATAAGAGAGATTTATGAAAAATATTTAAAAAATCCAAAGAAGATGATCTTTGGTGAGAAAGAAAAAGAATTATACCATTCTCAAGATGCTTGTTACATTTGTAAAGATTCAGAGGGAGATTTTAATTCTGATAATATGAACTTACGAAAAGTCAGAAATCATTGTCATTTGACAGGAAAGTTTAGAGGAGCAGTACATTCTAAATGTAATTTGAAAGTTAGAACACAAAGAACGATTCCCATCATTTTTCATAATCTTCAAAATTATGATGCACATTTGTTTATAAAAGAATTAGCAAAAGATGGAGAGAGAGTAGATTTATTCCACTTAACGAAGAGAAACATATTTCTTTCACTAAATATGTATAAGTTGATGAGACACTTGAAAAAGATAAAAATGGAAAAACAATAATGAATAAAGATGGTTCAGAGAAAATGGCATCAATAAATATGCAAGCAAGTTATAAGTTTTTGCTGAATAGTCTTGACGGAATGGTTCAGACACTTGAAAATGAAGATTTCAAAATAACATCACAATTTTTCATAGGAGATGAGTTGAATCTTTTAAAAAGGAAAGGTGTATTTCCTTATGATTATTTTAACTCTTTTGAAAGATTCAAAGAAAAAGAGTTACCTCCCATTGAGATGTTTTATCCGATTTTGAGTGAAAAATATATTTCAAATAGTGATTATGAACATGCACAAAAAGTTTGGAAAACTTTCAATATGAAGACATTTAGAGAATATCATGATCTTTATTTACAAACGGATGTTTTACTCCTTGTTTTACTCCTTTTTATAAAGATATCACTCCTGACGTGAAAACACATTTTGACACTAGCAAAATCTCAAAAGATCATCCAAGTGGCATTCCATCTGGTTTGAATAAAAAAATACTTGGAATGTTCAAAGACGAAACAAATGGTGTTGAGATTTCTGAGTTTGTTGGTTTGAGAGCAAAGTAGTATGGAATAGGTTTTGAATCATCAAAAGACGATATCAAATGTAAGGAATTAATAAGGAAGTAGTCAAGAAAACAATTGGAATGGATCATATGAGAGCAGTGCTATTTTCGAAAAAACAACAAATGAGAGAGATGGGAAGAATACGTTCTTATGGTCATAATCTATTTCCTCAAAGAGTTAATAAAATTGCACTTTCTGCTAATGATGATAAAAGATACATAGTACCAAATGGGGCAGACACTTTAGCTCTTGGTCATTATAAAATTACGAGCGCTGCTGCTTAGTTATTTAGAATCTTTTATCAAAAGTAATGAAATCATTGTTTTAAGACAAATTTAGGTGGTAATTCCGTATGTTCTGGAATGATTTGTAATTCTTCTCTGACAAATCCTCTTTTTGGTCCATCGTCTAAATAGTACAAAACTGGTTGATCTTTGGAGATTACAGTTTTCTTCAACTCAAAAACTTTTGTGTTCCATATTGGATCTGTAGCTCTCCTTGCATTTTCTCCTTCCTCTCCAGGAGAAAGTAAATATCTCACTTTTTCACCAGGATCAAGCCTTTTTCATCAAATCCCACAGGTCGAGAATAATTTCTGAATTCTTGTTCAACATTTTTCTTACGATAATCGTCGATGGCTTTTTTGCCAGTCAATAGAGTGACATGGTTGTTGATATTTTTCACAATATTTGGTAATCTATTCACCCACTTTGCTGATCTGGCTTCAGTTAACATTTCGTCTGCGTATTGTTGATTAAATATATTTTCTCCCAATGTTTTGTTCGCTCTCTCAACAAAAGCCTGAGCTCTATGATTACCAGCTTCTGATCGTTTGATAACGGTGGCTTTTTCGTTCATTAAAGTTGTTACAGATCCCATGAATTCTCTTCCTGGATCCACAATTAAAGTTTTTGGCCATTTTAATTTTCTTGAATAAATTTTTTGAAAGCGTTTGACACTTCATCACTTGACTTACTTGTGAGAGATTCTGTATCAACATATCTTGAAGCAATATCGATAACAACCAAAGGATATTTATAAGTTTTTCTTCCAACTTTGTTGTGTGGGAGGAATAAGAGATCAGCTTGATGAATCTCATTTGGTTCTGAAATAATCCAATGTGGTCTCTTGAAACATAATTTGGTGGATAGATAAAGGAAGATAAATTTGCCAAAGAGCCTGTTTTGATAGCCATCTTTTAGCTTTTTCAACACTGACTCCAGATTCTGAAGAAAGTTTTTTAATTGCTGATTGCCCTTTCCAATATCCTTTTGACAAGTAATGAATCTTTTTCATCTTTTTCATTTACAGATTTGGTATTACGTTTTAAAATAAATATGTCAGTTGCAGAAATACTTAATCCAACTAGGAAACCAAAATTGTCAAAGGCAATGAAGGCAGAGAGAACAGTTCATAGAACGACTTCTTCTGCTAAACCTGGGGAAGCGCTTTATGTTGACGTGCCAAGATTAAATGAAAACATGGTGTTCGTTCCAAATAGTATGTTTTTGAGGTTCAAAATTAAGATAGACAAGGGTGTTGCAAGCAACCATTTTGTTTAAAATGTATCAAGAAATTTAGTGACACACATGAAAATTACATTTGGAGGGAAAAATATTTGTGATACAGACAGATACGACATTTTTCATGGGTACCATGACATGCTGACGTGTGAGGAAGATAAGAAAAGAGGGATAATGACTGAGAACAAGAAAAATTAGGGCTTTAGGATCTGGTGATTCTAAGATCATGAATCTCACAAGTGTGGCCTACGATCAAAGATACCACATTCCCTTATCAAATCCGGTGTTAGATGATCATGGAGTTTATTATCAAAGAGGGCTAAAGTCGAACCTGACATTTGAGTTAAAGCTATCTCCTGCGTCTGCGATAGTCACAACGACAGACAATAGACAGACAATAGATTATGAACTAAAAGACATAGAGTTGGAATATGCAACCATCGAAGACGAAAATTTAGCCTTTCAAGCGAGTAACGTTTATTAAAGCGGGAGAACTTTTTACTTTGAGGATGTTCATAACTTCATGACACTTCCATCGATTGACATTTGTTCTGGATCTGTTATTAATCTTCATGTAAATACTCCAAGAAGTTGTATGAAAGGAATCATGCTATTCTTTTTGAAGAGTTTTGATTCAGGTGAAAGGAAAGCTGAGGAGTTTGTTAATCCTCTCGTTAATTCTGTCAAAGTTTCCATCAATGGTGTTCCACACAAGTTATTTTCAAACGGAATTCTACGAGAGGATGTTTGGCCAATGATTTTGAAAAGGTTTGATTATATTGAAGATCATTTCAAGGAGATTGATTTTCATAACAACAAATTCGCGTTGTGGGTTGATTTGAGATCCACACCAGATAACAATATTCATGGAGACGGAATTGTGGTAGGAAGATCTCAGGATGGTGTGAGATTAGTTGTTGACGTGGCAGGTCTTACTTCTACGACTGTTGATTGTCACGTCTTTGTTGTATCTGATGCAGCAGTTTTGGTATCTGACGGAGTGGTAAAAGATGTAAGAATTCAACCATCCTCTTGAGATTCCAAGACTTAAAAATATATGATTTCATATCCAAAATGGAAAATATGAAATCAAAAGTACTATTTCATTGTTTGATCACTGGACCGACTAATTGCGGGAAAACAAAATACTTGGTTGATCTTTTGAGAGGACCTTTTAGACATGTCTTTGACTTTATCGTCTTGATTTTTCCAACGTTTGTGACAAACAAAACTTACGAAGGATTTGCTAATCTTGACAAATGCTTCTTCATAATGATGCCAAACGCAAATGAATCTGAAGACGTTGAAGAGTGTTTGGAAATTTGTGCTGATCTATTTCACGACAACAAAATGGATGGATCTCGGAAGACAAACTAAAGTTCTAATAATTCTGAATGATTGTGCAGTGAGTGCAGATGTTAAGAAGCGAAGCAGTAAACTTATCGATCTCGCGTTTAGTGGAAGACACATTGGAATTTCTGTTCGGGTTTTAGCACAACAGTTGACTAGCATCGCAAAACCATTCAGAGAAAATCTTGGATGTGTGATTGCATTTCATAATCCAGAATCTGATGGAACAGATTTACTTTAAAAAAGTTTGGTTCTGGAATTGAAAATAATGAAAAGAAAATTATTTGTGAAGTACTAAAAAATAGAAAACACTCAAGAATTTGTTGTTCTCTTCGTCATCCATTTTCATATCATGTTGAAATTCCACAAACAACTTAAGAACGAATGCGTGTAAATATCACCTACGCCGTGCAGGGTAGAAAAATCAAAATTAAGTCATGATGAAGATTTAATGTATCTAGTTATAAAAATATAAGTTTTAGCTCGTTCAGTTTCTTATTTCAGTTTTGCGGCAACAGTTCCTTCCCGGTGCTCTGCGAGAAGACAAAGTCGACCTAAAAATAATGCTTCCATTATCGGCTCTAATGGAAAAACTGGGATATAAACATAACAGCTTAAATTATGGCATGCGAGTGGGGTCTTTTCCGTATGCATAACCGTTGTCAAATGTAAATTTGATTGAAACCAAAATGTTTGACAGAGTTTTTAGTATTAACCACTTTGAGCGACGTTTTCTCACGCGAAAAATATGCTAATTTCATCAGCAAAAATCGCGTCCTGGTACATGGCTTTGCAATTAAAGACTATGTTCACCGGCAAAAGCAATGTTCCTTCTGTGATTTTGTGAAATAAAATCATGGGGTAAATGAAATGGTGAATTTTGGAAACGCCAAGTGTACATGGTACTTGCACCCAAAATGTGACCTTGTGACCTTTGAAGACGCGTGACATTTGAGAACAATAACAATACGTGACCGCAGCATTTTTTGGATTTTATGAAATCGTCGTACAAATATCGCCTATATTAATGTAGAATTGCCAAAAGAGTGTTCAGCTGAAGATGAGACGGCAATTTCGCCCGAAAATGTTTTTTCTTTGATCTGACGATTTGGTGGTTCAAGTTTACAAAGAAACTTGCATTTGTAACGCTTGGAATTAAAGTTATCTCTTATTTGATTTTGAATGAATAAACGGAAAGGGCCGATGTATCTGTTTTTATGTAGGTCTTTCTCACTTCAAAAAGGACGAAATTCGAGATTTGCCGTATTAGAAAAAATGCTTGATCAACCACACGTGTCGATTTCATTTTATCGTTTTAGAAAGTACCGGTATCCCCGACTATCAGTTATTTTGGTTCTATTTTCCGTCGAAAAATTCGTAGCTTTACAACTGTATTAACTGTCAACCTTATGTAATAGGATCACGTTCCGTGCAGTCACGTCCCATCTTAAGATTCATGTTACGTCATTAATTTTATCTTTGTTTCCATTTATTAGCGTATAAGGATTGTATTCTCTATTCATCTAGTTCGGAAGCGCCTAGGAAATGCCTATGATATTTTGTAATGTTCGTAATCAATAGCCCTATTATTCTGTATGTTATATCTATCCGTGCATCATTCGATTAGTTCAGAGTTAGACTTGGTGAAGCCCGGTCAAAGCCTGGTCTGCCCTCGCCGGGGAAACCCCGGTCTAGCCAGGGCTTGATTTGCAGGGCCGGGCTAGCCAGGCTTACCCCGGGATTCCCCGGATTTTTATCTTGTGGTAAGCACGGTCAAAGCCTGGTCTGTCCTCGCCGGGGTTACCCTGGTCTAGCCGGGGCCTGATTTGTGGGCCGGGCTACCCAGGCTTACCCCGTGATTCCCCGGATTTTTATCTTAGGTAAGCCCGGTCAAAGCCTGGCCTTGGGCCAGGCTTACCCCGGTAAACTGGCCAAGCTTTGCCCCCGGAAAACCTCGGTCTGACCGGGCTTTTGCAACAGAATGAAGGAATTGCACGTGCCTGAGTGAGTGGGCATCGCACAAGGCCGTGAAAGGAGACTGCGAGATTAACCTTGCTCAGTCTGAAAGACTCTTCCGGCTAACTCAAGTGCTGATCCCTGTCGCTTCACGTACGTTTAATTCAAAGCAGCAAGGCAGCTGTCAGCTTGCGAATTTGAAAAAAGTAGTTTTGCGGGAGTAGGTATTATGCCATAATAATATTACACATATAATAGTCGGACTATTTTAAGGTCACATTTTAAAATTTTTAAATCTGCGAGCTAAAAAGTGATTGAGTAGGTGAACTTTATTGACAAACTTTTTTTAAAAAGTTAAAATTAAATTTATCAATTAAGATTATAATGAAAACAATTGAATATACTTCCCAGTATTATGACTGCTGCAAAAATCCCATTCACTCTTGAGAATGTTCAATCTAGTTTTCGGTTCAGAGGTTATACTGGTTGAATATATATTAAAGGATTTCCATATTTTCATTCCATAATATCATTTCACTTGAACAGTCTGAGGACGCAACCAAACCTCTGGCGGTGACCACCCTCAGTGCTAATGACTTTAATACCTACTCCCGTAAAACTAATTTGTTCAAATTCGCAAGCTGACAGCTGCCTTGCTGCTTTGAATTAAACTTACGTGAAACGACAGGGGTCAGCACTTGAGTTAGCCGGAAGAGTCTTTCAGACTGAGCAAGGTTAATCCCGCAGTCTCTTTTCACGGCCTTGTGCAATTCCCACTCACTCGGGCACGTGCAATTCCTTCATTCTGTTGCAGCGCCATCAAATGCCAAATGTGTTGTGGTGCCGTGGCCATATCGTGACACCGAGAACAACGTCGCTTGTCTCAAAAATACCTTGGAAAAAAAAGTACAGTAATCATAAGAAGCGTTGCACGCACAAAATGGGAACATTTCGAATTCAGGATTAGCCTCACTGAGCTTTGAACAAGTGGGCCCAGGATAACGGAAATCGTAGAATCAAAAAAATATAATTTACCTGCCCGTGCCAGCAAGAGCCTCGCCTCTGAATCCAGGGAAGAGTCCAGAACTTCATGGCTTTTCAAATGCGCCTTGATATCTTGGTACTCACCAACAATCACGCATTGGGAAATTGCTGGATTGCCTGGACTTGAGCCACAAGGTCCTCCAACAATTTGAGAATACCCACACGAAGCCATGGTGCTTCGAAAAGACCACCGCTGACAGATACTTTATTCCCGAGCTTCTGCAAAATGGCTTTACAGAGGGAATTATACCCAAGTCTAACTCTGAACTAATCGAATGATGCACGGATAGATATAACATACAGAATAATAGGGCTATTGATTACGAACATTACAAAATATCATAGGCATTTCCTAGGCGTTTCCGAACTAGATGAATAGAGAATACAATCCTTATACGCTAATAAATGGAAACAAAGATAAAATTAATGACGTAACATAAATCTTAAGATGGGACGTGACTGCACGGAACGTGATCCTATTACATAAGGTTGACAGTTAATACAGTTGTAAAGCTACGAATTTTTCGACGGAAAATAGAACCAAAATAACTGATAGTCGGGGATACCGGTACTTTTTAAAACGATAAAATGAAATCGACACGTGCGGTTGATCAAGCATTTTTTCTAATACGGCAAATCTCGAATTTCGTCCTTTTTGAAGTGAGAAAGACCTACATAAAAACAGATACATCGGCCCTTTCCGTTTATTCATTCAAAATCAAATAAGAGATAACTTTAATCCAAGCGTTACAAATGCAAGTTTCTTTGTAAACTTGAACCACCAAATCGTCAAATCAAAGAAAAAACATTTTCGGGCGAAATTGCCGTCTCATCTTCAGCTGAACACTCTTTTGGCAATTCTACATTAAATCTAGGCAATATCTGTATAACGATTTAATAAAATCCAAAAAATGCTGCGGTCACGTACTGTTATTGTTTTCGAATGTCACGCGTCTTCAAAGGTCACATTAGGTCACATTGTGGGTGCAAGTACCATGTATACTTTGCGTTTCCAAAATTCACCATTTTATTTACCCCATGCTTTTATTTCACAAAATCACAGAAGGAACATTGCTTTTGCCGGTGAACATAGTCTTTAATTGCAAAGCCATGTACCAGGACGCGAGTTTTGCTGATGAAATTAGCATATTTTTCGCGTGAGGAAACGTCGCTCAAAGTGGTTAATACTAAAAACTCGGTCAAACATTTTGGTTTCAATCAAATTTACATTTGACAACGGTTATGCATACGGGAAAGACCCCACTCGCATGCCATAATAGTAGTATGGGGTCCGGAAAATGCCCCACTTTGCATACTAATGAGATGCCTTACCCCCACCCCCTGGGGATGGTTTTTGTCACCCTAAAAACGGGAACTGAGGGGGTGGGGGTGGGGTGAATTTTGTCACTGTAGGAGGGGGAACTGAGGGGAGGGGAGGGTGGGGAGAGGGGTTGACCGGAAGTACAAATAAGAAAAACTAATGATGTGAAATAACGTGCCTTTAATGGCAGCAAGATGAAAATACAAATAAGAAAAACAAATGATACGAAATAAAAGTCAGGTGTCATCAGTGGCGATGACTGCATGTTGAAATGCATTGTTTGTGGGTTTTCAAGGCATCAAGAGCAGAACGGAGGAGTAGAGTGGTCAGTGTTTTGGGTTTACCATTGCAGCTTCGTGCGTCGACTAGGGTTTCAGTGAAGTTATCTGACGATCCTAGGATGGAGATAGGGAAGGGAGCGTTGATGGCATGTTGGAGAATGTGACTGGTTAGAAGTCTGGCGAGACGACCATTGCCATCGGCGGAGGGGTGAATGTCCAGGAGTTTATAGATGAACCAGGCACAGAGTTTGAAGGATTCGTAGTGTCGGGAGACTAAATTCGTGGAGATCGTTGAAGTGATCACAGAGTGTTTCCAGTTGATGTTTAATTTCTTTGGGGGATGAGTAGGTGTACTCTTTTCCGCCAAAGGTAGTGCTGCGTATGTATGGACTGAATTGGCTGGGGTGATTGTTACCAAAAATACGGGAATGCACTTCGCAGATGAAGTCAGGTGTCATCAGTGGCGGGTATACTACGAAATCGTACTGTTTGTCGGGGAAGAACTCTTGTCGGAGAAATTTATAAGCCAGTTGGAGATCTTGAAGGCATGTGGTTTTTTCTTCTGTATCTCGGATATGATGGAGGAAATTCACCATTCTATCATCATGACAATATGATTTGGGAGCTATTTTTTCAGACATCAAAGCTTGAATTTGGTCAGCTAAATGCTGCCCTGTGACGCCAAATTCAATAGACGCTTCAAAGTTTAGCACGTCATGCAATTTGGAGCTTCCCAGCCCAAAATATCAACATCCGAAGTCAGCGTATTTCACGGGAGGTATTCGCCATGGCTGGCTGTGAACTGCAAATTCAAACACAAAAAGTACACATCGAATTTGCTCCAGGGGACTGACTGAGGCTTCACAGGAGATGTTCAATCCTTCGACAATCAGGTACGGGGTAGACATTTTGCGTTTTATCCAAGGTTCTTGTATTAAATGCAGCTTAAAAAGTGACAGTAGCCGGTTTTGAGCGTATTCTGCTATCAATCCCTTCTTACGTCGGCCGAAATTTTAAATTCAAAAAAGTACACATCGAATTTTACCGGAGATAAATATTTTTTGTACTGTTGTGTTTAGGAAGCTTCCCTCTTCCGAATGCTGCCCAGACATTTTTACGAACGTGCTTCAGTTAAGCGAAAAGCGCAATTTATTATCAAATCCCATACATTTCTTTGTTATTTCTTGAGCGGCTGTCAGCGTGAAACCTGATGCCTCTTCCGAGATGGCGCAACCGGATGTCTGAAATTTCTGGCGATGTAGTGGTTGCATTTTGTGCAATGGATGGATTGAATCACACAATAGCAGTTTGGACCCCACTGCCAATCACCTGTAAGTTGTACGGAACTGAAACAAAAAATAAAAATAAAAATAATGTAAGTAGATGAAAACAATGAATTGAAAAATGGTAAAATAAAAACCTACTTTTTTAGAGGCATGGTAGAGGTGTAGTACCACGGCTGACAGTGAAAGCGATCGTGTGTGGACATGGCCCAGTGTTGATCGCGTAAACCTTTCACGCTCAAAACATGCTCGCAGGTTTTGCAGCAAATAACCACGACGGCTTTGTCTCGAAAAACTTGCCAGTCAATGCCAGCTTGAATAGGACCGTAACCCCGTCTTTTAACGAGTTTTTCTTGATTGCTCCATGCGGTTATTCGCATCAGTTTTTGTTGCCGGGTCATTGGCGGGTCTGGTATAGTCTGCCAATCATGAAGGCATATGTTTGCCATAGCTGCTATGTTGGAGTGAAAAATATCAAAAGTGAAAACGAAATTTATAATTGAAAAATGATTCGTCACCCCCACGTGGTATGCCATCACGTTGGTATCCCACGTGGGGTGACGTAAGCAAAGATAAAAATAGTTGTGTTGATTTGTTTATAAAAACAGGGAGCCGGTGAGAATGAACGCATACACGAAAATGAAGTCGATTGTGTTGCTTGTAGTTGTATTGCTTCTGTATGTCGGAATTGTATCGGCACGTTCTGTTTCGTCGGCACATCATGTTTCTAACAATGGTCAAACGTTTAGTTCTCGTGATGCAGCGATGTCGGCATTTCAAAAGATGCAGAATCGTACGAAGAAAGCTGTAATAACTCCGCCGCCGGGTTATGTACCGTTGCGAGTGGGTCCGAACAAAACGATTCCCGTCAAGAATGGTTCAGTCGAGTCGCTTGGAACCTTTGATTCATTGGATGCAGCATTGGCGGCGTTTAACAAGCTACAGAATGTAACCCAGAAGAAGTCAACTAGAAAGCGGCGTGGAATTCTCGGATCATTACTACCGCTCGTCAAGATACCACCACCAACACAGCCACCGATTACCGGTCACGAGTCATTGCTGATTCTCTTTTGTCGCAGTAAGGCCTGGCAAAAGTTTGAGTCTGAGTCCATAAGCGAGTTCAAGGTTTGGCTGATGCGATTGCCGGAGCCGGTGCGATCCATTTTCATTCGCAAACTGTTTCTGCGGACGGATTTCAATGCACAATTGCAGCAAGTGGCGGAATTGATGCGGTGGCGAAAAGCCGTGGAGATATTCGACAAGGGCTGGGACAAGAAGGATTGGCCTTGTAATAATGCGGGTATGCGAGGTGAATGCGATCCATCTATGTTGCTTAATAGTGATGTGGTTCTTCGCTATGACATTCCGTGTCAGGAACTTTGAACTTTTGAAAAAGCGATGTTAAAAGTGTATTTTAAAAACACCATGTTTTGAAATAAAGATTTTTTTATTTTTCAATGTTTTTACATGTTTTATTTTTGTTTATCGAATGCCTTGTGAAGAAAGCGACCAAAGAAACTGTTATCAAATTGTCTTTGTTGTTCTTTTTCTCGACTTTCTTGCTCTGCTTTGGTAATCCAAAGGCTTCCGTCACTCTGTTTCTTTTGCTTCTTCTTTTGCTTTTATAACAACACCATCAAATGCACAGCGCACATCGTGTTCAGCTTCGCGGTACAGTGCGGCCATTTCTTGATCATATTCTTCGTGTGTCATATGATAAAATACCAGCTGTTGTAATTTTGGGGAGTAATAGTTTCTGCAAATCTCACGCCGTCTGCTTTCAATAAAATCTTTCTTTCCTTGGGGAGTGAGTTCATCCCAATTAAAGGAGTCTTTGGGGACATGTGTGGCCATGTAGTCTTGTCGCTGTTGGTGACGGCGTGCAATGACTTGACGCGCCATTTCCATTTCTTGTTTATTCATTGTTTTTTAACTTACCCGTTCACGACGCTTTCTACTTGATAGTTGTATTCAGCGTATTCTGCTATGTAGGTATCGCAGCGGTCGCATTTAAGAAAATACAACATGCTCGTCCAAAGGTTGAGGACTTGTGAACATAAAACGGAAAGGGTGGGGTTTTAAAAAATCACACTTAAAAATTATAATAAGAAACAATTTTTATTAAGATTTCTTTACGAATGTAGTTACATACAGAGTGGTAGTGGTGGTGGTCAAGTTCAGTTCTTCCAGTGTTTCTTTAAACAAGGTTTCTTCTAGCTGTTTCCACCGCTGTTCAATGAGATAACTGTTTTGGCCGCTATCACCTTTCATCTTGGCCAGTTCTTTTCGTTCCACATTCGCCCACTTTGTTTTCATCCGTGTGTAGATTTCATGCCAATGAGGGTAATCAATGGCGCCACAGATCAATTCTTTGGTCCAAGCTCGAGTTGAGGCGGTACGAAAGTCTGGACAACATTCCGACTCTTTGCTGCTTTGCTCGCTGTGCATCACGTACTTGGCAATGGCGTCGAAGAGGACGAAGCTGAGTTGGCTGGCGGACTGCAATAAGCTTTTTTGGGGAACAAAGTTGAGAGCGACGATCGCTTCTTCCAAGAGATTTCGTTCAAACTCTTTTTGTTGCGCTTCGTTTTGTTCTTGTTCACGCTCTTCTTGGTCTCTTTCTGTGTACCGGTTCTGATACTGCTCGTTCATCCAGTTGTAGATTTTTTTCCAATCTTCATCACAGGGTTTGTATCGAATGAAAGAGTTTTGAGTGTATTTTGGAAATACACAGCGAGGTTTGGAGTTGGCCATAGTAATGAAAGCAATGGAAAGAAAAAACATTGACGGCGCGATGTGGAAAAAAGTAGAAAAAACGCGATTTATATAGGGTTTTTCCGCTAAAAATAGGTTGCACCACGTGGGATGATGTATATAGGTTTTTCCCGATAAAAATAGGTTGCACCACGTGGGATGATGTATATAGGTTTTTCCCGATAAAAATAGGTTGTTAACATTGACCCACGTGGGATGATGCACGTGCTACTATGTGACGTCATCCCACGTGGGGTGATAAAAATAAAAAACATGCTGACGAATCCTTTTGGAAAAATATGTTAAAAAGCGCGATGATACAAAAGAAAAAATTATTCAGTGACATGGCTCAGGCGATGCTGGATGCGAGTGATTTTATTCCTTTGAATAAAACACCGCGTAAACGAAAAATGCCCCATGGGTCGGCGGCGAAAAAGCCAACAAAGAAAGCAGCGGGAAAGAAGAAAAAGGTGGAGAAGAAGACATCCGGCGTTGCCGGAGCCAGTGATGGCCCCCCTCTTGGAAAAGTTATACCGATTGACATGCTCGTCTACGAAAAGAGAAGCGTCCCCTGGTACGACAACTGGCCCTGGGTCTACAAGTCCGAAGGACAGCGTATGCATGCCGTGACTGGTGATCTGCTTGAGGCGTCAAAAGGTATGTTTACAGATCCCTACGAGGGAATTATTGTTACAAGCACATTGTTGTTCAACGATCCATGCAAATATATGCCCTGGTACAACGTGGCGCCTTCGTGGTTAAAAGGACCTCAGGAAAACTACCGAAGGAACAATCATACCCTGAAGATCAGTATTCTAGCCCCCTTTGGTCCCAGCCCGCCCCTGGGTGTGGGATATTATGAAAACGAAATGAAGAAGCGTGCAGCGGCTTGGCTGAAAGTACCCCCCAGTGACCCTAATCTACGGCAAAGTCCTCAGTGGTACAATGAAGAACCGTATTCAGAGACGGGACCTATATCATTCTGGCGCACTTTGCATCCCTGCGAACGGTATCACAAGCTGTTGAAAGAGATTGTGGTGATTCGCGAGTTGTTCGAAGACAAAGCGGAGTGGTATAATCGCTTTCCGTTCTCGACCATTGGTCCTACGGATACCATAACGCCCATGATGCGATGGGAGCGGTACAACGTGTTGAACGGGAAAACGTGTCAGCCTCCGGAATTACGTGATCGTCCTTGCGATGATCCTTATCCTTATCCTTATCCAGCCTTAGTGCCCGAGTCAGAAGCGGAGGCGGCATTACCGTGGTACGACAAATATCCGTGGGTGAAGATTGCCTGTGTGGATCCTCGCACGCCCGACTTGACACATGACCCGTTTCGTCGCGCGAATGTGCTCAACGGACAAGAAGTGTATCCCCCGAATTGAATGCGCCTGGCGAGGGTGATTGGTACAACGTGTCGTTGGCCAAAATTAAAGAGCGGGAGAAGGAGGAGATGCCTAAACTGAGAAAAAAGAAGAAGAATAAAGTGGAGCCCATGAAAGGGATAGGTTTTCGAGCGCTATCTGAAAGGCAGATTCATGCGAAGCGCAAGAAATGGATGCGCAGTGAAAAGGATCAAGAAAGGATACAGTACGAAGACATCAACGGAGCGCGCAAACTGTACCTGAACATTGCATGTCCCGATGGTGAGCCAGAATGTGAAGTGTTGCACAGCCGTGATGCCACCCCCGAGGAAACCGCCCAGTGGAAATCGCAATTCAGCGGCGTGTTTGGCAATTATGAGGATATTCCGAAAGAGTTTTTGGAAATGATTCTCAAGGGGTCCGACGACGAGGGCGTGTATTATTGCACGTTCACGGCAAAGAAGTATTTTCGAAAAATGGCCACGGTTGCGTACCAAAAGCTGTATCCTGTTGATCTACAGGAACTGGTGATGGCAAGAGATTTTCTGTCCAGCACCGATGACAAGGAGCTTCGAAAGGAGATTCAAAAGAAGATTCGACAGATAATCATGGAGTCACCACCCTATATGATGTATTATGGGGAATATTCAGATTTGAGTACGGATTTGCTGGAGGAAATCACCTTTACGGGTACCGTGGATGAGTACAATGTGTACATGTCGACTAGCCAGACAGCCCTCTTTTCCATGTCGAGAGCTTTTCAGGAGTTAGCACGTCGAACCCCATCCACCTACGAAAGCGTCGAAGAAGCCGTGGCAGCACTGGAAGCCATTCCAACACCCCCTCCCGCTCCCCCTTCATCACCAGAAAAGAACACAGAAAAAAGAACGGGTCTGGATGTTGTGCAAGATGTGTGTGCCATTCCGGAAGAGATCTTGAATGCAACAGATATGATTGAGTTGGAGAAGACAAAACAGCAAGTGGAGAGTAGCAAGAAATGGTGTCAAAACATCCGAAAGGAGATTGAAGCGATGGAAAAGAATCTAAGAAATTTCAAAATGTGGAAAGACAAAACCGTGGAGGAATTGCTGGAGGGGTACCATGAGATGGATTACAAGAAAGAGCAATTGGAGACCTTTCTGAATGATGGAAAGCCTGTGGTGAAACCGCCTGAAAAAGACATCATCGCCCGAATGGCTACCGAGGACTATGAGGAATGGAAAAAAGAAAAGAAGGAAAAACCCAGCAAGGCCTATGAAGACTGGCGTCGGGGGTTGGACGAGGCTGCGAAGAAGAAGTCGCTAGAGTTGAGCGAGAGTCGGGATCGTCGTCGCACATTGCGCCAGCAAATAATTCGGAGTCGCGCCATTCCACCCTTGATGCATTGCTTTGGGGGAATTATCTTGGAAGAAATGCGAGCAACTATTGTTCGTTTTTGTCGCAGTGCCTGTTTGGGTTGTCGTTCTTCTTCCTGGAGGTTGCATGACGCATGCACTCAATCCATGCGTTCTGTCTGGAGCGAGCATGCGTTTCAGATTTTAAACGAACTGAATCTGGCCAGTATGGAGATGATGTGGAATGAAGTGATGGAACAGCACCATCTTGATGTGACCATAACTAAGAGTATTTTAACCATTGCGCCCCCAGCGGATTTGATTCGCATGTGGCAGCGGGAAACACGTTGCGACCCACCCCCCGTCACTTTGGCAGCCATGTATGATGTGATTGCACGTCAAGTGCCTGACCCTCCCCCCGAAGGTTCTGAAGATGCTGCATTACTTCAGGATTTCCCCACTACGTGGGGCGCTTCAAGGGAACTGTTTCATCAACTGAATCGCCGCGTGGATGCGTTCATGTCTGACTATAAAGTGTCTGACATGTTTTTTGATGAGCATTTGAGTGATGTAGTGAAAGAGTTGTCAGAAAAGAGTCAGTAAAAAACGTTGTCTTGTAAAAATTTTTTATTACAAAATGTAAACTCGCCGTTTGCGAGGATCTTTATTAAAAGATACATAATGGATTCCTTTGCCTATTTGTGGTCGTTTGCTTCGGGTTCTTTGAGCAACTGGGGTGAGGGGAAGAGGGGCGAGACGGCTTCGGGGTTTGCGTGTGGCTGCTGGGGTGCTGGGGGAGGGTTTCTTGGGCGGGGCTGTGGCCATGACCACACGGGGTTGAGAGGCGGCCGGCTGCTGTTCTTGATGCTCTTGGAATTTTTTCAGTTCATGCATAAAGGTGTCACGTTTTTGGGTCACTGAAGCGGCTGGATTGTCCAGGATAGCTTGGAGACGCTTGCCTGTGGCTTGAGCATTGTAGTGGCGTTGATCAGGGGTCATGCTCATGGGAGCGTTCCATTCGGGAGTGTCATAACGTTTTCTTTTTTGGGAAGAGGGAATCACAATGGTTTCGGTCATTTTTTAAAAAGCGTGTTTGACTACTTTTCGAATACCCCAACGCAAGACCACGTGTAACGGAAATCCTCCTGTTTGTTTGTTGCCTCGGAAGAGAGACTGGAGTCGACAGCGCTGCGTTCTGTGGTCACAGGCGGTTTCCAAGGCATGTCCCAATATTTGTCGTTTCACACCTTTTATGAGTTTGGGGGGTAAGGGGAGGGTGCCCATCTTGATGTTTTGCAAGACTTCTTGGGCAGCACACAACTGTTGGGGACCAGCACGTATCAAGAGGCTGGGGTCGTGTTCGAGGTTGCATAAAAAATGCTTGTGTTTTCGCATGAGGGGGGGTGGGGCCACGTCGCGGGGTCGTCATGATTGATGTTTTTAGGAAAGGGGGGCGCGGTATTTTATAGAGTTAAGGACGGGGAAAAGAGACGAGTGGGCCCATGCTGTTCGTTGGGGATTAAGTTGATGCGAAGGCGACAGTCATCATCAGTGTCCATGGCGAAATCAATTGTAAAGTTCGAGTAAGGTTTACAATGGGTGGTGCGTCGAAGCCAATTCATGATTTCACGTACTTGTTCTGCGGTGTAACTGCTGTGTAAGAATCGTCGTATGACGTCCATGTTGCGAAGTTCAATGATGAAAATAGCTACAGACACATTGCGAGCCATGTCTACATTGTGTTTTCCTTGGTGATAGGGGTTTTGAGAGGTCATGATGGCAGTCACACCCCAATGATGTGATTATTCTACGAATAGGCGTAGAGTGTTCGGGTCATCGACGGCTGGCCCCATTTGATCGTCTAGGACCAGAATGCGCACTTCGTTCTTGGGTGTCTTTTGGGGGAAGTCTTCTTCAATGGATTCGGGGAGTCCCTCTTTGAATTCCACGCCCATTTTTTTCAAGTAATCGTAGGCGGGTTGCCAAGAACCGTAGCGGAACACAATTTTTGTGACGGGCCATTGGAAAAACTCTTTTCTCCGTTTAAAAATCTCTGTAATGAGAGTGGTCTTACCACTGTTGGAAGGTCCAGAAACGAGAATGCGCGCCGGGTGTTTGAAACGCAAGTCGAGTTCATGCGCATGTTTTTTGATGGTCTTGGGATACGTCAGCTGTGACGTTGCGCGTCGTTTAGGCATAATGACACTGGGAATGAAAAGAAAAAATGAACATTTTTATTTATGCATTTTGTAGGTACAGGTTTGTCCTTTGGCTAAACTAATATCAGAAATAACATCCTGGGGGTCTAAATCGGTGCTGGCCAAGTGAGCCATGTGGCGGTCGTTTTGGACGAATGCGAGAGGTTTCAGATAGGGTAGAGAATGAAAATCATAGCGTCCTTTGAGACCGCGTTCAGCGGCCACCACGATGCAGTAATAACCGCATGCGTTGCTCATGCCCTGGTATTGAATTTGATTTTGTTGGGAAGTGGAAAAGTGTTTTTGAAAACGATTGAACCAGGGGTTGCGATACTGTTGGAGATCTTGTCCGTAACTGTCAAAGATGTGCAATTGACGGGGGTCGTCCGCTCCCATGAGAATCCAATGTTCCCCCGACTTGGACGCCGGATGAGTATTGACCACGAGCAGCCAGGGTCGAAAGTGACCGTGTGCGTCTAGGGGGAAATGGGGTGGGAGTTCATCACAGGCAAACACGCCTCCAAACAGGTGTTGTGTGAGAGGGTGTTGGGATAAAAGTTGATTGATTTGATCGGTCCAGAGGGCGGTCACATTCATGTTTTTTCACACACGATCTTGGAATTCCACGGAGCCCAACATGTCCAGTTTTAGCAAAGCAGTGTCAAAGAAAAGAAGCAAAGCTTTGAGTTTCTTTTGGGCACCTACTCCGCCTGGACCGTCAAAGTAGAGTGTGAATGACTGCGTGCCGTGGGGTTGTTTATAGAGTTGCGGGTCTGCTGGGCTCTCAGCAGGGGTGAAGTTGAAGATGATGAAATGGTATTTTTGGTCAAATGTTTCTTGAGGCATGTAAATACCATCTCCAGTGTTCTCATACATTTTCATGAATCTGCGATAGGGTTCCGCTGGGTTTTCTTTCAAGTCAATCACGTCATAGCCACCATCTCCATTGGTTTCCACTTTTACCAGATTGTGTTTTCCAAACGTGTAGGGGTTTTCTTCCCGCCCGTTGCCACCTTCTGGATTGTCTGTAGCGGTGTCGGGTTTTTCATAATTGACTTGGGGCTGGAGCATCAGCACAACGTAATTGGGCATCACTCCCACCCTGGCGTTGGGGATGTGATACTTTTTCACACCATTTGTGATGTTGTAGTCTTTCAGTTCCGGTCGTGTGATCACGTAGGTGGCTTTGCGGCCGCCTGGGTGGGTCAGTTCTTTTTCAAGGGGGGCTACGTGGGCTGGGTTCATGATGGCTTTATGCAATTCAATATAGATTTTCTCGTCATCATTGATGGGCGCTAGTTTGCCTTGCCATGCTTTGGCGGTAATCAGGGGCCAGTTGTTGTTGTGAAAGTGAATTTTCAGGTCTATTTCCACCTTGGGTGGAAGGAATTCAATGCGGGCCAGTTCGGGAATCTGCTTGAAAGGAATGACGAAATCACTTGGTCCCAAATATCGGGTTTTGTTTTTACCAGTACCACCCGTTTTGGTCATCCACTGTTCCCAGCGATATTTAAATACTAATGTGCCATCATTTACACTGGTACCATCTGCCACACTGTCATTTGTATCCATGTCTAGGAATGGAGTGTAGCCCTGTTGCCGCCCCCAACTCTTTTTGTCTGCTTCGCTCATGTAAAACCAGGCGTACCACCATTCTTTGTAGCCAAAATCTTTGGGGGTTGGAGTTCCGAGTGATTTTCCATTCAATTTTATTTCCATGTGCGAAATGGAGGAAGGAGCAGTATTTTGAACTGCTCCAATGAGATGAGTGGTCCAATCCTCGTCGATTTTCTTTCCATCTGCTGACACCAAGCCCAATCGTAGTCTTAGAGAAGAGCGTCGCAAATTAATCCAATGTGCTCTTTTCAAACGAAAATGAAGGGGCTTCATGGAATCATTGAGAGGGTACACTTCTTCCCTTTCAAAAGCGTACAAGGTGTCATTGATGGGGGGAGGACTGAACAAATTGAGTCCGGGATTCATGAGTGAGGTGGTAACGGGTGTAGCCGAGACTGTTTTTCGGCGAGATGGGGCTCGCTTGCGACCTCCTCCACGCTGTTTAGGTATGATTAACAAATGAGGGTGACAACATTCTATTTATACATTTTTCTTACAACCAGATATTATTTGTTTTGTGTCCCCCTTTTTTCATTTTCTGTTTTTTCGATCTTGCCATTTTTACATAGTCTCTGGCTGTCAGCTTGTATTCTGGCAAGTATCCCTTTCCGTGCTGTTTTTTTCCTTCCAGAAAGTCACGAGCCCTGGTTTTATTCCCCATGACACTGCCTAAATAGCCTTTTCCTTTTTGCCAATTTCCGAAGAAGGGGGGTGGTCGTTTGTAATTGACACCTCCTTTTTGTTTTTTGCTACGTTTCCTTTTGCGACCTCTGCCTGTTTGCATCCAAGAAGGACCCTCTTTTTTAATAGCGGTGGCGGTTTCTGGTACAGGGGTGCCTGCTGTTGTACTTGTAGGTACAGTGCCTAGGGCAAGTGTTGGTAAAGCGGGGGCAGCAGCAGCAGCAGGTGTAGGAGCTGTCATCATGGGTAAAGAGGGGGCTGCTTGGGGGGCGGCTGGTACAGCAGGGGCCATTCTGGGTGTTGCTGGTACAGTTGTTTTGCGGGCAGCTGGTAAGGTGGGCGGGGGTAAATTTGGGTTGGACGGCTTGTTCAATGGGCGTGGTCGTGAAAGGTGATGGAGCGGCATCTTCGGATAAACTTTTTAAATCTTTTGCTAAGCGACCACTGGACACGTATTGTTTGGCTTGTTTTTCAAGTTGTTGTCCAGCGGCTTTGGCGGCAGTTCCTGCCAGATCTCTCCAAAATCCACCCCCGCGCTGTTGGGGGTAGGCTGAGGCCCCATAATTGTGACGGTACTTGAACATGTATCGCATGATGATGGTAAAAATGGTAAAAATAAGGAACGTGTACCTCTTATTTATAGGCAGATTAATGTCTCTTTTTTCTCTTTCCACTCAATTTGTAAAGGTTATTAAAATTGGATCCGGCTAAAAAGCCACCACCCCACAGGTCCGCTATGGGTTTGGCCTTCCAGGACCGGACGCGCCAGGTGCTTCCACGATATTTATTTTTCTTTCATCCCGATGTCACCGCTGATCCTAATTCTGACGCATTACTGGCTAAGCCTGCAGCGAAACCAGCAGGACCTGCAGAAGTGCTCATGAGTAATTTTGCTCCTACAGCGCTTCTTTGCTTTTTCCGCGGTTGAGTGTAGTCAAGCCCGCGTTGGCGTCGTTGTTCTTCCGAGTCTGGACCCAGACTGGGAATGACTAGGGAACCTGCCTGTCGAAAAAATCTTTCCACATCACTCATACCACCACGTTGAGCGCGTTTGCGCTGCTTGCGCTTGCGTGGTCGTCCTTTAGCCATCTTTTTGAACAAGTCTTTTTATTTTGTCTTTTCTTTTATTTATATCCTTGGCAACCCCATGGCTGACAGTATCGCTTTACGCACTTTCACATTAGCACTTTGTGCTTTTAACATACCTTTAACACATCGAATAGGGAATTTTTTACAGATAGAGGCAGCTATGAATGGATTGCCACCACGCTGTTGGCGCTTTCGACGACGTTGTTTACGTTTACACATGTTCACAAGCTGTTCAAGTATTTGGGTAGCGGGGTGTTGTCAACAACACCTTTAAAGGCTTGTTTGGCCAATAGACGTCCTGCTGTGGCAAAGGTGGGGCTTGGTCCACTTAAAAACATGGACATGACTTCGGCCACATCATCAATTTTTCGGCGTTTGTACTTGCGAACAGCACCCCCTCTCTGTTTACGACGGACAAGTCGTTTTTTGTAATGTTGTTGACGCTGCTTTTGTTTACGCATAATGACCAGTATTTTCATCTGTTTCTCACTTTTATTTGTTTTTATTGCATGATGATTTGGGGGCGGCGACCACGTGATACACGCACACGGGTTCTGCGTTTGCGACGTCCTCCACCCTGTTTGCGTTTTTCTTGGACGGGGTAGGGACGAATGGTACCAGAGCCCACTTGGCGGCGTCTCTTTTTTCCCAACACACTTGTGGAACGTGTTTGAGGGTAGAGGGGTACACCTTGCAGACGGTTGTACTTTGAACTGATTTCTACCATGGTGCTTTTGTTTGCTAATGTATTAAGGGGTGACACTCTTATTTATAGATATTTTTTCGTCGGATGTGTAATGTCATGAAAGTGACGGCAGTGTCGCTGGGAGTAAATTCCAGTGGATGTCCGTCTTCATCTTTGAACCAAACGTGAAAGTGGTGGAACGTACCCGCTTTAATGGGGACGTAATGAGGGTAATAGACCACATATTCGTGGACCGGCTTGTCAGGGTTGAGAGGTGGTAAGACATCCATGAAGAGGAGAGGTTCTTTTTTACCATTCACATTACTGTTATGAATGAGATCGGAATAAACGCAGATTTGGTGACGGACCACATTATTTTGATTTTCATAGTATTCCAAGCTATGGCGTCGTATGATGGGATCAATAGGGTTAGCACTGGTGGAGCGGCCGTTCTTGGTTAGGGGCAAGAATTGGTCCAGAGGCTGAAACAGTCCGCCGGGGGGAGAAGTGATTCCCAGACTGGTTTCCTTTTCTTTGGTCAAATATTGGAATTCCCCATAGGATAAATGAATGCAATAGCCCGACAATTCAGGGGCACGTATACCTACACCTAGAAGCGTGGCTAAAAACGGGTTGACAAAGAGAATGAATTGATTCGACATATCGTGAAGAATGCAATAATGTGCAAAATCTTGATGATTGTGTGCTTTCGACGATAAGCGTAGAAATCGCGGTCTAAAATCACCACAAGCATCTGTGGTAATTTTAACAATCATATCTACCACATCGTCGGCCACCTCGTACTCTCCTGAAGGTAAGGTAAACAAAACCACTTTTCGATTCCCTCACCATTTGCCATGTGGTTCTGCTTTGACTTCAATGGCCAAAGTGTCTAGACGAGGGGGTATAGGTCGATTGCTCACAGGAGGGCGCCACATCAGCAGCCATTGTGCTTTGCGCGAGTCCAAGACGCCAAGCGTTGATGTTTTTTTGTGAGGTATAAACGAGTTGGGAATCGTCAGTGATTTGAGAGCCACTTCTGCATCCTCGGAAAAAGTAACACGGTGGGGAAAGGGTGCAATAAAATTCCCGGGCGTGTTGGTGAAGGACAGCGCGTGTGCCGCATTGCTGGCTAGAAAGAGGACATCAGACATGCTGAGAAAATGAAATTTTTTATTTACGCATGTTTATTTATACTTTTTCGAAAATGTAATTGTACACGGCTGACACCTGTGTCTCCCAAGGTTAATGGTTGGCCGCGATCATCTTCCCACCACACTGTAAGAGCCTGCCGTATTTCAGGTTTCATAGCTTTATAGGATACGTTCATTTCTTCCCAATGTTGTATAGGTGCCTCTGGTACTAGTCCGGGATTCTTAACCACAGCCAATAAAGAATCCTCAGCATTATTGACTATTTGTGTTCGAATAAAATCACCATGCAAATAAAAACACTGTCCAACTCGCTGTGCCTCGCGCGGCCCCCAGAGTTCACTAGTCGGCCAGTCTGGTGGTTGATGGTGAGGATGAAAATCATTGACTAATTCTCCAAATGTCTCGTTCAAATTGGCGGCAAAGGGGTCAAAAAGTAAGGGGCCAGCATGAAAATGGTCCAGCGGGTCCATGTGAAAAATGTCTGGTGGACGGGATGCTACATCCCCCAATAACCCACCTCCAGCCCCGCCATGTAGTCTTCCACGTGCCACAAAGGCGTTCGTGATAGGTCGAAAATGACCATACGCCCCTTTAGGGTCTACGTGGCGCGCCCACGGATCCCAAAACCATGTTCCCCCATAAAAATAATTAATGGGATCGCGAGAGGCAAATCGCAGGCAGCGTTCCAAGTTGCGGTTGATCTGGATGACAATTGTCTGATCGGGAGTGGTTTCTTCGATAAGACCCAATCCAGGTACATAATCTTTCTTGAACATTAAGCTAGATTTTTCATGAGGAAGGTCCTCGTAGACGTCATTAATTTGTCGAATTATTTGTTCTGCCACATCCTCGCCTGTGAAGTAAAGTCCCGGCTTCAGCGACATGACTAAAAGATGACCCAAGGGTCGCGCTTTTTTGATCCAATCATCAGCAGGTTGAGTAATCCATTTGGCATAAGACCCCAGTTTCATTTTCTCCCACTCGGAAAATTGTTGAAACCCATGAACGGCTTTTCGAAGCTTGCTTATTGTACTCTCTCCTGCATCCATACCCACTAGTGTGACTACCCATGTCATGGGTCTTTGAGGTTGAAACCAGGTGGTCGGCAAGCTTAATTCTTGGACACCTACTTCCCAGCCTGTGAAATCCACTGGTTTGGGTAGTTGATTGGTAAATTTTTGGGGAGTATTTATCCCCACATATCGGGCATTACTGAGCAACTCAACGATGGGAGTCGCCATGTTTTTTAAAAAATGATGTGTTCCTTTTTTGGTTTCCTTTTATAGATTGTCCCAGGTTCGTTTGTTGCTAGGTCGTTTTGTGACATAGACTATCACTGTGGTGACTCCCCAGCCAAAATCAATTTCTTCTCCTTCCTCGTCAAAAAATTGAAACGAGATATCTTTAATGACTTTATCTTCCGTCTGTATAGGAATAGGATTAGCAACACGGTGTGTATATGCCGCACAGTCCAATCGTTCTTTGTCCCCCGGATTAGGAACAATGGCCAGCAAACCTGACAAGATACTGCCGACAACCACATTTTTACCCAGGGTGGAATACAGCAAAAAACGACCAATTTGTTCGTCACTCATGGTGGTAGCAATTGCATTCATCAAAATAGCATTGTTCTCCTTAATGGATTGTCTAGTGCCGCTCCGGTCGATTTGTCCATCGGAGGTGCACATGAAAGGACTGTCTAGATAGCCACCTCGCGCTGGCAATTGGTTTTCCTTGACCAGTTGACCTCCCCACACCCCTTCATTAGTCACCAACCAGCGTCGTGGCAACAGGTCATTAGGGTCTTGTCCAAAACGAAGTAGTTTTGCCATGGTGTCATTCACCCATATTTTGTAATCGTGTCCGTCAGTGTCTTCAATGGTGATGCGTTGTTTGTTGACAAACACCCCATCAGCGTTTCCATTTTCAAAAGTAAACCGTAATTTCTTAAAGTGATTTAGAGGGAAGGCACTGTACGTCTGCCGCATCATCTGCATGAGCACTTGATAGACGTTTTTGTAGGGTTTATTGTTTTCCAGCGTGAACAGGACGGAGCGCACCTGTTTCTTTTTCTGACCATGACTATCCGTTGTTTCACACCGCAAATATTTTGAATGATTGTTCATTCTCAAATTTTTCCAACTGATATTTTTGGCGCCATCGTATCCGCCGGTCACCACCCAGCGAGGTGCCTTGATGTCTCGATGTTTGCGAGAGATGGCATTCCACGAGGTAGGAATAATGACACTCATCACTTGTACTTGCATTCCCGTCAAATCAATGGGATACGGCAGTTCCACATTAAAATTCGCAGGAGTGTTGACTTGTCCGTTACGCGACTGACCATTACTAAAGAAAGTCATCGTCTGTCCCTCCACTTTGTGAACACTCATTTTAGATTCTTTTTAGGGATCCACGAATTGTACTTTTCCGGATAGCCTACCCACTTGATCAACACTTCGGTTACTTTCTTACCCCTCACGGTTCGCTGTCGTTCGTCTAAAACTTCTTCTACAGAAAATCCTGTTGGGGGTTATAGGGAACCTTTTGTACTTCGTCTCCGTAAAATCGACCCTCGATAGGAGTACCATCCAATTCTTCCACTAAATAGCGCGGGTTTCCTAAAGTGCGCACCACGCGACGCACTCGATACAGAGCTTCGGTCCAGCGCCCGTAATAACTTCTTTGAAACACATTGGCTTTGGCAATGCTCAATCAATCAATCAATAGTTTATTTAGCACCGCATTTAGCTTTGTTACATTACTACAAAAGAAGTTACACTTATTAATTGGTGCAAGCTAACTGTAATAACCATAAGGCTAGCCTGGGCAGTTAGCTTACTAAATAAATTTATACATGAATAAGGTCAAAAGATAAGCGAGTATCAAAAGAGTAAATAAATAATCAATTAGATAATTAGTCATTAACATAATTAAAGTAGAAACTGAAAATAAGGTTAGGTAATGAAAAGTGTCAAAAACACACACATACAAACAGGGCTTACTTAATATCTGTGATACTTGAATGATAATAATAATATACATTGAGGTGAATGACAGGTAGTATAACAAAGTAATATAAATGTTATGTACATAATAAATATCTCATGAGATAGACTCAATATAAATTGGCAATTGTGAAAGACAATTTGTTGGAAAAAGCTTCTAGACAACAATAATTGTATATATGAATAATATTATACATGTAGTGATTTTTAGTAGCAGGAGAACTTACAACAAATATGAAGAGAGCATCAAATAGATTCTAACTTTACATAGGAATCCAGCAAATCACCTTTCAGTGCTTCTTTGAACTTCGGTTTACTTTTGCTTTTCAATTGTTCATTGATTTTGTTCCACACTTTTACACCAGCAAACCTAACATTAAATTTTCCATAATTAGTTCTTGCTCAAGGAAGACAGTATGATGATCTTGAAGCAAGTCTGGTGTTATAGTTACGTTTTTGGTTTACTGGAAGAAAGAGTGAATCAAACACGTCAGGAAGATTTCCTGAGTGATAGTCATACATAAACATGGCATTGTGAAAAAAACAAGATCATGGAATTTAAGCAGTTTAAGTTTAATAAAAAGAGGATTAGTATGCTCTTGATAAACAGAAAATGTTATCAGACGAATAGCCTTTTTCTGTAGGATAAATAAGGGGTTGACTGTGGTGTAGTAAGTGTTACCCCAGGCTAATAAGCCATATGTGAGATAAGGATAGATTAGTGTGTAATAAAGATTAATAAGTACGTCAAGATTAACATAGTGTCTTATTTTTGATATCACTCCAATACTACGTTTGATCTTTTTTGAAAGATAGGAGACTTGGGCTTTCCAGTCTAAATGGCAATCAATTATCACACCTAGATAAGTAATACTGAGTTCTTGTTTCAGTGATTGGTCTTTCAGAGTAAGTTTAACATCATAATTTGTTTTCTTTTGGGGGGGATGAAATATGACAAAGCACGATTTTCCAATGTTAAGTGAAAGTTTGTTTGCACAAAGCCATTCATGGACAGATATAAGTTCATTACTAACAACAGATTCTAGTCTTGGCAAACTTTTGTCAGCATAAAAGAGGTTGGAATCATCAGCAAAAAGGTGGAATTTAAATATGTTCGAAGAGTTTTGGAAATCATTTATATATAGCAGAAAAAGTAGTGGTCCAAGAACTGAGCCTTGAGGAACACCACATGAGATGTGTCTGGTTTCTGATCTGATGTTTCCCAAAGAAACAAATTGCTTTCTATTTTCTAAATATGATTTAAACCAATCATTTGCTATTCCCCTTATCCCATAATGTTCGAGTTTTTGCAGTAATATGTGATGATTCACTGTGTCAAAAGCCTTGCTTAAATCAAGAAAGATGCCACAGGAGTAATTTCCACTATCAATGGCTCCCTGTACTTTGTCAGTGATTGATAAAATTGCCTGCAGTGTAGAATGATTTGAACGAAAACCAAATTGTTTATTGTACACTATTTTAGCATTATTAATGAAAGAAATTAGCCTTTTGTTCATGATTTTCTCAAGAACTCTGTTGAATATGGATAGCAAGGAGATAGGGCGGTAATTATTTAGGCTAAGTTGAGACCCCTTTTTATAAATAGGAATAACACTAGCTAATTTGAAGCAATCAGGGACAACACCAGTGGATAGAGAAACATTAAATATAATTTCCAATGGCTTTGATACAAGACCTTTCAGCAGCTTTAAGATTTTTACAGGTATACTGTAAGGGCCAGTAGCCTTGGATGGGTTCAACTTATCAATTTCTTCCTCAATCTCTTCAGGGGTGGTCGGATGAAGATATAAACTATTGGGCACATTAGGGGGCATGAATTCTAATGTTGTCTTATTTACTGAGGGGACAGATGCAGCCAAATTGTTACCTATATTAGAAAAATGATCATTGAATGCATCGGCAATAGACTTGCTATCAGTGAGCTCAGTGTCATCCTTGAGTATTTTGTGTGGTAAAGTACTTCCCATGGGCTTCAGACTTATGATTTGCTTTATTCCTCTCCATATGTTCTTCAGGTGAGTTCTATTTGAATTAAAATATTTGTTATAGTAATCGATTTTACTGATTCTAGTTAGGTGGTTTAATTTATTTCTATATATTTTAAATTTATTTTGGTAGTATAGTGACCTTGTTTTAATGAATTTTTTATAAATTTTGTTCTTAACAATCAGTGAGGCTCTTATGCCTGAAGTTATCCAAGGTTTTGATATGTGTTTGATGTCTTTTTTGCTCAGCTGTTTAAGGGGGATATGTTTATCTACAATTTTAGATAAATTTGAGTAAAAGGCATTAAACATTAATGTAGCATTATTGCTATCTGGAATTTCTTGGTTCCAATTTACAGACTGAAAATCTTCTAGAAGACTAGAGTCGCTGAACTGGGAATAATCTCTTCTGAAAACTTTGAAATTCTTTGGTAAGGTTGAGAATTTATTTATGATTAGAAAATTGGGTAGGTGGTCGGTTAGATCATACACTATATTACCACTTATAGTATGATGGACAATTGAATTGAAGAAAATGTTATCAATTAAAGTGGCTGTGTGATGGGTTATGCGAGTAGGTTGCAATATGTGAGGGTTGAAAAAATAAGATCCCAAGGTATTTAGGAATTCATCAGTAGCAGAGTGAGAGTCTGTATTTAGAAGATTTATGTTAAAGTCACCCATTATTATACAATATTTGTTTTCATTATTTATTTTATCAATAGTGTGGTTTACAAGGGTCATAAATGCTTCAAGATCACTGTTTGGGTGTCTATAAACAACTCCACAGATAAGATTATGGTGGAGGTCACACTGAATTTCGATCCACAAGGATTCATAGTTGGGTGTAGATCCAGATAGGTCCATTCTTGTGGTGGAACTTAATTTATCAGAAATAAAGAAACCCGTTCCTCCGGCATTTGATAAGCTGGGTTGAGAAACAAATGTATACCCAGGAATGGTATGATTATTTACTTGCTCATGTGAAGATTTGTATTTTGTTTCAGTTAGTCCAATTACCGAAAAAGTATGCTTCAATTCAGTTAGCATCTGTGTAAAGTTGTCAAAGTTAGCATTCATGCTTCTTATATTGGAGTGAAGAACTGAAAAGTGATTGCTGGAAGTGCAGTTTGCAATTTCCTTACTATCTTGGAAATCACGAGTGGTATAGTAACTAAAGTTTGATTGTATAGGCACATTGAGATCAGGATCTATGCCAGAGAGATCATGGGTGGAGTTCACAGAGGATAACCGATCTAGATGAGGTAGCATGTTAATTAAGTCAAATGACATGATGTTTCGGTTAATTGTTTATAAAATTAACTGTAATGGCTCTATCAAGAGAACCATACAATAAGGACTAGTTGACAATGTCATCACAGTTACAGTTAGTTACAGTTACTTATCTCTAGCAGCTGCATCGTAGATCTTCTTAAGGTCATCTTCGTGTTGGATACATTTCACTGGACTAGATCCATCTCTTCGAAGTAGAATTTTACCTGCTGAAGTCCAGATAAATTTGAAGTTCAGTTCCCTTTTAGCTTGAAGGCAGCGATTGAACAGTTTCCTGTTATGGGGAGTCAGGCTCTCTCCTATATATATTCTTCTCTCAGTGGTTCTGAGCATACCAATGTCTCTTGTGGTTTTGTCAAGGAGGTTTTTCCTTGCCTTGTAGAACTTGTCCCGAATATCGCGTCGTGTAAACTTAACAATAATGGCTGGGCCACGAATGGTGGAGTTGTGATCACCATGTTGATTCCTGCCATGTTCACTCGGGAGACGATGGCTAATAGAAATGTCAGCATCAGCGACTTCGACTCCGATTTGATTCGCAATAGATTGGACGATTTTGTTGGTGTTTTCATTAATCGTAGGTGGAATCCCGCGAATTTCGAGACAGTCTCGCCGTGAGTACTGCTCCATGTTGTTCATTTCTTGTTTCTGGAGCTCCAGTTCGTTGGATAAGCGAAAACACTCGCCCCGTAGTTGCTTGTTTTCCATTGAGATTTCACTGTTATCTTGTTCAAGCTTTGCCATCTTCTTTGTAATTTCATCGAAGCTTGCGCTCATGAATTCAACCGACTTTAGGATGGGATCCAATAAAAACGAATGAATTGCTCAAACGAACGTAATCGCCCACACGTAACTGAGGACGTTGAACGCGTCGGCCTTTTATACTGTACAGACGCTCGTACACTTGATATTGATTCCAGGTGGTCACATCCTGGGGAGCCATTCCAATGCTTGAATGCGGTCTTGAATTGTAGCCTTTTACAAACTCCTGCAATTGTTTCACATAGTTCATTTAACGTGTATGAATGATGAAATTAATTATTTTCTGCCTAAATTCTCAATTAAAACGCTCCACAATTGCCGCTTTGTTCTCGCTGAATGTGCTATAGTGATGGATGGACTGTTCTTTCAACCACGCTTGCATACTCTTGTTGTAAAATTCTTTGCCCCGATCCGTGTGCAAGTTCGTGGGCTTGGTCTGCGCTTCGTCCACAATGGACTCGAACGCAGCCACGACAGCACTGCCCGTTTTGTTCTTGAGAGCGCGCACATAAGCCAGACGTGACAATACATCCACTACCATCAGCAAATAGCGTATGCCCTCATTGTCGGGCGCCAGAGCTTGCATGTCCAACAGATCTGCCTGCCACGTTTCATGCATCCCCGTCACATACATAGGGTCCCAGCGATTGCAACGGGGGCCGGACGCTGTTTGGTATAGACGCGCTGCGTGCGCAGCCACGCTTTCGTTTCAGCATGTGGAATACCGTAGCGACGCTCGACCTCGCGAGCAAATACGTTCAGTCCCGAGAACGCTAAAGGACTGGCTGGATCCGTATACAGCGCAGAGAGAAACGTGTTCCGGTTTTTACGGGGTGGGGGCTGGTACGTCCATTGTTTCGAACGATGGATCTCCGCCATTTTTTAGTCTGCATGTTTTTTAAGAACAACGCGTTCTTTTATGGAGGACGTTGCGTGCCGTAAGGCAATGTGTCATAGGGATTACAATGGGAGGGGTGAGCACTTCCGTCCGACAAAAGACTGGCCATCATCATTCGCTTGCTAATGACCGCACGATACGTCTTGGTACGTTCCCGAGCAAAGACGCGTTTCTGAGCATTGTGACTTTCCCGCACAATGCTGTTGGGATAGACAATGTTAATGGTATGCGCATTGGCAGCGTCTCGAGGCGACACACCGGCACTGACGTCTTCGACCACATTGACGATCGTATCACGAATGGTGTCCGCCGTTAATTCACGACAAGCGCGCACCGTTTGCGAAATACCGCGCACTTTCACTTCTCGATCCCCATTGTCTAATTCGTACGCATAATTCTTAGGGCCTGCACTGACAAACATCTTGATAGCACGTCCTGGCTCAATCTCGTCCGTCAAATCACCAAAAAACTCTCCCGTCTTAATCAAGTCGCGCTGATCTCCTGGACCCGTAGTGAAGATGATAGAATCTGTGTCCATATACAAGACAGGTTTGTCTAGAGGATTTAGACATTCCACATACAATTTCTTGCGCGCCAACCAAGTGGTCCAGGCCGCAATCATGACAGACACGTGAGCAGGACATGTAGCATCGTCCACATGTTCTTCGCGGAAATTATACACCACCATCAACATGGTCTGACCGATGGGAAACACAGCATGAATGTCAATCTTAGGATTCGTGGCCAAAGCCATCCATTCAGACACGTCCGTCAGGTACTCGGTTTGCATCTTGTTCGTTTGCTCCCCTTGCTTGCCCCACATGCCGTTCAACGCTTGTTTGTTAATCGCGCGATTGCCTTCGTCGCGCTCCATCTTCTCGGGGTCCAAATACACACCCGAATGCGCTGCGTACGCAGCAATGAACGCAGCACGTTTTTCTTCCGTGTCTATGCCAGCAGGCCATCCGCTGGCCTCTTCTTTCAATTTCTGAAACGTTTGAATATAACTGCGAAACAGGTGACGCGAGCGTTGCGGATAATGCCAGACTTCTCATACTTTATGGATGCGATAGCCTTTGCGCAATGCCAATTTCACCTCTTCACTGACCCAGGTACCACGCAAACACCGCTCTCGAGGGGTGTGGTCACAATACCCCTGCTTCAGCTCTTGAGTGCATGTACCACAGAGGGGAAACATCAGCTTGTTGTTGCATCGATAAGGCAACACTGCATTGTACAGATCACCCGGCGGTTCGATATCACACTTGACAAACCCATAGGTCTGATGTACGTCGGCTTCGGTCAGCGTGTGATTCCAGTACTGTCGGATTTCGGGGTGACCAATGGGGTAGGGGTTATGGTCGTCTGGATCCCAACTGCCCATGGGTTCACTGGGGCCCACTGAGGGGGATGCACTGGGGTCGAAAAGTTCCATTCTTTCGCCACGACGCTTTTTCTTATTGCAATCAGGATACAGCGACTTAAAATCATAATAGTAGATTCCTTCCTCAGGACCTTCTGCACTTGCATACAATTTAGTACAGCCTGTACGCCCCCCAAAAAACGCATCACGCAGTCGCAACGGCGACACCAAATCCGCACGTTCACACCATGTCTGAATAGTAGGGTCCTCTTTCTTACGACGCTCCCATTCACACTCCCACATGGTTTCCACTTGGTAACCGCACGCTCGCAAACGCCCTTCCTTAAGCCGTGTCCGCCGGTGAAGTTCTCCCATGCTCATGTTCAATTTAGTGTTTTGATCGTCATCACGATAACACTGTTCGCAGCCGTGGAAATAACAGCCCCAGAACTCATAGCAACAGCGCGTCTGGGCCTGGTACCCATCCACGGGGCCCGTCCCCGCGTCACGAGGTCGGTACTCGCCCCCATTCCACGCGTGCTGGATGCGACCGTCATGCTGATGGTTGAGCCAACTCAACCACTCCAGCGCCTCGTAGGATTGGTTCTGCTGCGGGAAATAGCCGGACTCCTCCACGTGAGGAATGCTATTAGGCGGCATGTGATAGGCGCAAAGGACTTTATTGCATATGCCAGCCAACGTAATACTGTGCTTGAAAGGGTTGACACCATTGATGCGTTGAATTTTGCAACAATATTGCAACACGCCCTCTCTCAAAATGGTCACGTCCACTGAACAGTAAGCTCTCAGCGCCTCACGCATGTTGAACACCGCTCCTTCGTCTACCTGTTTCTTGTACCAGGCCATAAACACGGGCTGTTTGTCGCGATGCATGCCGTCCGGGTCGTACGATTCGATGGGGGGCATGGGGCCAATGTAGTCCATGTTCTGGGGGGTGTGAAACAGATGTGGAAAATAGCCCTTGGCCAGCAGTGATAGTTTGCCATCCAATCGCAAACCAAACGTTTTGGGAAATTCACTGAGGGACTTGAGAATGAAACAGAGACTGTCCACAAACCGGAATCTCTCCCAGTACAGACTCAGGATTTTGCCCCCTCTCATGATAACCTGAGGGCAATGGCCGCTTTCCAGCAATGTTCGTAAAATGAACTGGAAATCAAACCCCTGCCCATTGTGAGCTATCACTGTGGCCCCATCTTCGTGGTACTCACACAGATAGTCGAGAAATTGATACACACAATCTTCGCCTTCAAACACATGTTCCTCCTCGCCCAATGTTGTTTGTGCAATCAGCAAAGTAGCTTTATGTTCGCCCGTCTGTTGCTGTGTCTCAATATCATAAAACACCATGTTCAAAAAATTGTCAATGTCTCCCTCTACCACTTGCTCTTTCAAAAGATCAATAGGTTGATTGAAAGGGGGCACGCGACGGACAGGTTCTAAGCGACCGTCTTTGTGTTTCTTCTTGTCCACTTTGACAAGGGGAAACGAAAACGTAGGCACAAAGCAGCGGTGTCCCTCAGGCTGATTGCTTTCACACACGCGACAATAGTACTCTCCACACACGTGCGGAGGTCGATTAGCACGCTGTACATACTCACGACCACACGTCTCACACAAACGCCATTGATTGGTGCACTGGCCGCGATGTTTGTGATTTTCCAAACACTGCGGTCCGTAAAAATAGCGACGACAAATTCCGCACTGCTGTTCACGCCGTTCCTTTGTTTGACGGTCTTGACAGCATTTGCTCTTGCAAGCCTCGCACAGAAGAGCACATCGATGTTTCAACCGGTGGTTGTGTGGTTTGTTTTGCAACTCGCAAAAATGTTTAGCCCCCATGTAGGCATTCATTCGAGGGATAAACACGTAATGACCGTCATACAATACTAGATTCAAAATTTTGTGCGTGCGCACATCCTCTTCGTGCTGTTCCTTAAAGAAAAGAGCGTGATTCATATTCGTAGCATAAACGCGAATGATAAATCCCTTGGGGCGTAAGTAACGAGCAAATTTCTCAAGTTCTGCCTGTCCTGACCGCTGATACACCCCCACGTCACAAGCCAAACACAATTCGGCCGCTTTCCGTTTCCACAACTCGGGATTGTTGCGCAGTCGTCTCATCCCCCGACGCACTTGTCTCCCTTCTTCGTAATAGAGCATGCCATACACCAAACATCGGGCCAAACACATCTGATTGTCCGCATCAAGGGGAGGACACACAACACTTTTGTCACGTTTCAGATTGTTCAGAATGTTCACACCGCGCAGTCGTTTACCACCACCAGCCCCTACTGGCTGTCGCATAGCTGTCACGTTAACAATGACCGTGTCGTCAATCTTGAAATCACGATACGATTGCATCAACCGTCCAAATGTGTCATTGATTACCGTATCGGTCAAACGGTAAGCTGGCATAAACGAAACGCGAATCGGAATTTGCAACTGTTGCGATCGAAACGTAATCAGAGCATAGTCATCATTCTCTAAATTAGCTTCTGCCATGGCGCGATGTACAAGCGCAATCAACGCCTCATTCAAATGTTCCATATTAGTGTGCAAATCACCGGCCTCAATGGCCGCTAATTGTTGGGCCCCGGGGTGAAATTGCATGTCATACTGTCGCACTCCAAATCGACGTGACTCACGTTCCGTGCGGCGTCGTAAATCCCATTCCAAATGCCCCGCTGCTGCTGCTGCTGCCTCCTCTCTCTCACCACCCCCCACTTGCATATCCATATCTTCTAAAGGGTCCATCTCGAGTGGTTCCTCCAGAAGCGCGTCCTCTCTTATAAGCTCCTCCAGCCAATCGTCATTCATATCCTATAAATATAACAATCCTATTATAAATTAATCATATTCATTCGTCATGTCCGAAGAATGGAACTACGACAACACTCACGGGCGTAATACTCGTGTAGGATGGACTCAGAAAGTAAGGAACGCAAGAGAAGCAAGAAGCAGACGATATGCTCGCGAAAGCTACAATCAATTTTGGAGAGATGCAAAGAAATGGATGACCCCTTCCCCACACGTTCGCACGCACAAGCGCCGTACGCGTACCTGCCGCGATGACCTCTACGATCACGCTTTCCACAGACGGCCGGGGTGGGAAGCAGCATTTCAAACATTGTACACGAACCAAATCAAACGACGACGTAAGCGCAAGCGCAACGCCAGAGAAGCTGCTCATAGAGCCACTCAAAGAGCACACAGGCGCGTTGTAAGAAAAACACTTAAAAACCTCCCCATCACTCTTACTGCTGCAATGGCCTAAAATGTTCTATAAAAAGACATTACATCAACATTATCGTCACTACTATATCCTTAATATGTCAGAAGACTGGAACTACGACAATACTCATGCACGGGACGTGCGCAACGTACGAAGAGTGCGTTTTAACACACCCAACAACCGTGGTCAACGCAAAAGCCGTGGTCGACGCAGAAACGACACCAAGTGGCAAAAAGCTTTCAAAGAATTGGCGCAAATGAAACACCGTTTCAATCAATTAAAACGACGCAAAACACCGCGTGTTTCTACTCACACATGCATTGTTCAAAGGACGGGAAGGCGTAGAAGGCGGTAAAACACTATAAAACAGCTGTACCACTTAAAAAGTACAAACACTTTCATCATGGACACGGCCAAGTACCGATTCAAGCAAGCATTGCATGAATACCTTCACGACCGCGATCTTCAAAAACTTTTCAACCGAACCTGCACGAGCGGGTTGGCCATTCTTTTCCAATACTGTCGAGGAATTCTCAAAAACATTCATCACAGTTTAATCACCATTCTGGCTCGCCGCATGAAAAACTATCTGGGTATTACCATCCCCCCTCCGGGTTGTCACGTCACGGAAGAAAAAAACATCAAGAGCGTGAAAACACGATCATTCGAAACATCTTTGATGTGACCGACCGCTCTCCCAGCGTGCTGGATGGCGACCAGACTGATGGCCCCCTCTCACCGCCCTTGGAAACATTGTTTGACGTCACCACCATTACCCCCCAGGAATACATGACACTTCCACTTGAATCACTTGTAAAACATGTTTAATAAAAAACTTTTTTCAAATAACAGTTTTTCTGTAGTCACTGAACAAAAAACGACTACTAAACAAACACAGTTTTTTACATCCGTCGCTGTCTTTTAGCAGACGACTTTCTTCTTCTCCTTCTTTCTCTTCTTCTTCTTCTCCTTCTTTCTTTTCTTCCTTTACATCGCCACGCGGCATCAGAAAATTCCCACTCGCTTTTACAAACCCGCCATGCACTCTCATACATATTTCTGGAAAATATTTACAGCATCCCAGATGACGTGGAACCAACAGAGGACTTATATCTGTATCATGGCGACATTCAAACAGAGTGCCATCATCATACATACTGCATGCGCGACAACATCGCAAATCATGCACATCCAAAGCACGCACAGCTGCCCAGGTCAAAAAGCACTTCTCGTCATAACCCAGGACTGCCCAGTCACTGCGGCACTGACTCATCATCCACCAGCACCGGTCCCATCGCCCCTTTTCCACCATCTTATCTTTCTTGACCTCACAGAGATACTTTTCACCAGGAAACAGCTTTTTGCAAGCCAAGCGTGACACTTCAATATTATTCAAAAACTTGCGACGCTTTCCCTTGGCCCACTTAAACTCTTTCCACTCGTGCGGTACTTTAGAACTATCCCCCATCTCTATTTGGGGAAGATCATTGGCTTTCCATCGACCGTCCTGAATAAGACGAGAAAACCAAACCATTAACATTACAACATTTTTCAGTTGCATTAGTTGTTATAACTTAAATTAAAATAAAAAATACGAAAAGTATTTACCTCAAACATAGTTTCGGACGGCCCTGCCTCCACGGCATCTGAAATGGTATCTTGGGCGGGCTGACTTTGACTGGTCCCTCCTCTACCTTGATTGCGTCCTTGGAATGTCTATAAATTAAATAATTTACCATTAGTTATCATTAATCATGAATTACAACGCACTGGCTAACTTAGCTAATAATATACGCACAACTGCGAACATGGAACAAGCTGCGACTGACTTAATCCGAGAACTTCAATCGAATAATCAACCCGAGATTGAACACGCACCAATGACAGGACTTAACCCCCCCGTACCCCGCCAAAAAACACCATCGCCGCCAAAGAAAAAGAAATAAAAACAAAGCAATGACGAATGGAATCGTGTCTTTAGCAAAAAAGGCAAACATAAAGCCCGCTACACAGCCATTCGCCCCGACGATGAATGGAGCGATATCTTTGATCGCTTATACCGTAACAGCCAAAAACGCCGCAAAGATCGCAGAAGACGTCGGCGAAAAAATATCAGAAAAAAGAAAACACTTACTTGATTTCTTGTTCTTCTTCCATCAGCCATGATCTCAGTTTTTGTGCTGACTTCTCCAAAAACCGCTCTTTTTATAACAATAATATGCTTACGTCAGACCCACGTGCAACACACCCCACGTGGGTTATCTAAAATACATGTTTGTCTAAAAATATCTTGTTTGTCAAAAATAAAATTCTTGTGACATCATCCCACGTGGTATTATTTATTCCATAAATACAATAACGCGCTGTAATTATTTTCACAGCATGGATGAAGTGCTAAAGAAGATTCAAACACGATTAGAAGAGCGAGAACAAATTCAAACTCGATTAAGATTGAAAGTACAAGCACTCTCAACTCTCGTTGATTCACTCGAAAAAGAAATTATACGGCAAAAACTTCGACGAAGACGAAGGAAACAGCGATGTCCCAACAAATGTCAAAGATGAGCAAACCGCTCAAACCGTTGAAACGCCGCCGACACTCCGACGAGAATGAACCGTCAGCCAAAAAACAGAAACAAATTGTCTGGCAAAATGAGTGGGGAAAAGATGAGATCAAGGATTTCAACTGGGAAAAACACATTGATCAGTCCATTCTACTCTATCACCGACAACAAGAAACGCTCACCGACGATGAAGTCAATGCCTACTGTGACCGCTACCAAGAAGAGATCGACTGGGTGTACTTGGGAAAAATAACACCTCCCAGCTGCTACAACGACAGCAGCCATGAAAAGATGAAAGCAGAAATCCAGGAATTAAAAGAAAGCGAGGAAGGGAAAGAATGGCTAAAGAAAAAGATTGCTAAAGAAAAGCAACAACTAATCCAAGAGAAACAACTATTGGAACTGGATATCAGCATGCTGAAACAAGAGATCGCAGAGGACATGAAAGATATGTTCTATCCAGCTCCAGACATCAACCCCGATTGGAATGATGAAGTCGAGCGTTTTCGTCAATTAATGGATTGGGTCGAAGAGTCCAAAGCAACCACGCGCGAAGACTTTGTCTGGTGGATGTTTGGCCTGGCCAAGGACAGGCCTGAGCTGGAAAAAGAGATGGTGGAAAACCACTACATGAAACCCTGGTTCGAAGAGAAACTACAAGTCTTTCTGGATTATATTGTATTTGAAAAGAACAAAGACAATCGTGCATAAAAGTTTGTTTTATTTTGAAGTCATGTAAACAAACATGAATAAAAACACAGTTTTTAAAATCAACTCGTGTTTACCATTTCCTCATCCTTAATCGACTAAACTTAATTTATAACATGCTTCTTTAAACAGTTCTTGTTGCTCCTCCATCCAGTCGCTCTCATCCCAGTACTTGTTCATCAATTCTACCTGACGATCGCTGTACCGTGCAGCCCATAGAGCGCTTATTTCATTCCAGATATATCGCTGCTTGTTGCGTTCTTTTCCCTTCACCCAGGGTTTGTTAATAGCCGCTTCTTCTCTCCACTTTTTTCGCTGGTCATGAATCAAATTATGCAACTCTCGAAAATCCACCAAATCATCGTTAGCCGTCAACTTTTCGTATTTTCGTCTCCCCACGAATTTCACGCTGACTTTTCCAACGACCGTAGTAGGAGTTCTTAATATTCTCTTTTTCCTTCTTCTCTTCGTTATTTCCTTACTCTTCGTTATTTTCTCCTTCTTCTCCTCTGTCTCCTCTCCCTTCTCCTCCTCCATTTTAACTTTCTTCGGAACTGGCTCGTTCACCTCCATCTCAAAAGACAGAAACCATCAACTGATTCAAATTTTATTTTCTGATTTCTATTTATGAACTATTTTCAAAAAAATCATGTGATGGTGTGTCAGCAGACCGCAAAGTTATAGATTTCCCGCCGGAATCGAACCGACCTCTCCGAAGAGAGTACCAGAAGAGAAATTTTTGTGTGCGGTCCATGTATGCACATGTTGTTTGCTTTTTTATTTTATTTAACATCACAAATATCAAAAATCAACAAAAATACACTTTTAACAAACACCGTACTTATGCTGGACATCGGCACGGCAAAAACAATGCTCGGCCCCGTGCTCGCAATACACTCTATCAAAAGCTGAACGCGGCCGATCATGACTGTCAGTCAACGAGTTGAACGCGTCCAATAAATTTTGGACAGCGTCAGCCGTTCCCTTAAGCTCGTCTTCAGTTATAATGCGTGGACCTGCTTCGTCAGACGAGTCACACAGAATTGCCTTCCCACTCGTTTCTCCCTCGCACCACGCTCTTATGGCATCATCAGCATCGTCAGTGAATGGCGCGGTGCTATAAATAAAAAAAACATGAATAAGAAAAGGATACAAAAACCATGAAGATCATTTTTTAATTCAAGCTACTTACGCATAGCTGTCGAAGCTAAACTCTGAGGTGGTGGCGGCAGCATCGCTCAGCATCGGGTCGTTGTCGTTGTCGTTCAACGCAGCCATCATCTCTGCACTGGTGTCTTGACTTAACAGCGGACTGATCCCGCTGACGTCGGATATGCTGCTGTCAACTGTGATCACCGTTGGATCTGTAATTGCGTCGCCGGCTCGCCGAACGGCATCCTTCACAACGTCCCTCACAGTCGAATCGATGGCTGGTCTTACGGGGCACTCGTCCATATAGTGCTGCCCGGCGACCGCGGGACATCCAGGATCTTCACACATTCTGGCAGGAGCAATCGTCTTCAGTACTCGTATCAGTTTGCCGTACGATTGTTTGCCACCTGGGAGGAGGAATAGCTCCAGCTCGTACGCTATTTCTAGAGCCATTTCCTCCCACGTCATGTCAGCCAAATTTTTTGCCATCTTTTCTTTATAAATTTTGTCTTGACGAAGTAGCTAGTTTGTGAACCAAATCGAAAAGGTGTCAAATTACACGCGCGAATGGTTTTTATACTAGCTGTCAAAAAATCCAGTTTCAAACCTGTTTTAACTCACCCACCACTCACAACCAAGAATGATTTCGCGCCTAAATTACCATGTGCTCACTTTGATTGACACATAAGCTGCTAGTCCAATCAGAACTGTACACATTCCCCACCAAGTGGAGGCCAACTCAAACCGGTCTGTAAGTAGTTTTCCGCCGGTCTGTAAGTAGTTTTCCGGCCAAAACCCATTATAGTGCCAAAGAACTTTCTAGAACTTTCTATTTCTAGAACTTTCTAGAACAACAACCCCACGTGGGATTCTTTTACTAATGAACTCATTAGCGGCGTCAACAAGTTTTATTTTTAAAACCCACGTGGGATAGTTGCACGTAAAAAACCTTTATAAACAGCTTTTTTAAATATAACATTAACAAACTCGTTATTTCCATGTCCATATCGGAATTAACGGAATACCTTATTTTTATTATCGCATTTATTTTTGCATGCTGGCTTTTAACACTTTACGTTTATATTATTTCCTGGCTGCTACAACATGATCGGAATTAGCGCTAAACTAAACGATGTTGAATGGACCGATTACATCGTCTCGCGGACCCCGGTAATTCACCCGCGGATGATGGTTCACCAACTCGAACTAGAAGAACAGAAACCATCCTACATCATCCTAGAAGACAGCGAACACGTTCGCTTCCATGTCCTACTAGCAAGCCCCTCGAAACCCGAACGCTTCCTGACCTGGCTAAACGACAAATGCCGAGAAGCTCGCAAAACACCGCCTAACAACCAGTGGATCCGCTGCATCTACGCTATGTTGCGTTACCTACAACGCCGCAAATTCAACATGGTCGTCACCAACTATTCCACCGCTAGAGACTACTACGAAAAAATCGAGAATCCCTCTTACACAGACGCCTTCAACACTGACTCAGAAATTGCTACCGGTGTGGTCAAACAGATTGAGGGCATCGTCAACGACATCGAGAACGGGAAATATGAAACAGCCCGCCCCCCGACGGATGTACCATCACTCCTACTCCAAGGCACATTATTTATCCTGTTGGACACAGTTATTGTCTCCTATGCGGTCGTTACCAAAATCTGGTTCACCAAACACGGCCTTTTTGCCCCAGCTGTGAAGACCGCCGTTTTACCGGTTTAAACGGCTTTTCCTGTAAAGGACATGGCAAATAAAAACTTTTATTTCTTCACTCTGTCTCGGGTGGTGCGCTGTGGCGCCCTGTGTAACCCCTATTCCCTCTAACCCGCAACCCTTCTCAACTTTCCACAGTTCGAATCCCCGGTCCGACAATGACCAAAATAAATTAACCCACTGAGGGAAAAAAAGGCCTGACCTCACTATGGTAAGTAAAACTCCTATTTCCCCACTACCCCCTCTCCCCAGGGCGCCCTTTGCACACCCCTTTTTCCACTTCCGGCCAACCATTCTCCCCACCCTCCCCTCCCCTCAGTTCCCCCTCCTACAGTGACAAAATTCACCCCACCCCCACCCCCTCAGTTCCCATTTTAGGGTGACAAAAACCATCCCCAGGGGGTGGGGGTAAGGCATCTCATTAGTATGCAAAGTGGGGCATTTTCCGGACCCCATACTACTCATAATTTAAGCTGTTATGTTTATATCCCAGTTTTTCCATTAGAGCCGATAATGAAAGCATTATTTTTAGGTCAATTTTGTCTTCTCGCAGAGCACCGGGAAGGAACTGTTGCCGCAAAAATGAAATAAGAAGCTGAACGAACTAAAACGTATATTTTTATAACTAGATACATTAAGCCTTCATCATGACAAAGTTTGGATAATTTTGATTTTTCTACCCTGCACGGCGTAGGTGATATTTACACAAACTCGCTCTTAAGATTTCGTTTTTCTCAAATAAAAATGGAAACTGTGAATGATTATGTCAATATTGAAGAAAATCAACCAAAAGAAGAATCAACTAAAGTCGAAAAACCGAAACCAAAAAGAAAACCAAGAGCAAGAAAAAGGAAAGAAGAACCTGAAATAGATCCAGATGTACAAATTGAAATGTTGGATGGTTTGGAAAAATATGTTGGAGAGAACATAAGTGCAGTTGATATTAGAAAAAAGAAAGATTCTGAAATAGAATCTTTATTCAAAGTTTATGAAGAAAAATCTGGTCAAGAATTAATGAAAGATGGAATAGGAGTAGCTGTTGAAGGAATTGTCAAAGGGCTTTCGTATTTTCTTTTTTGATGACGAAGAGTCTTTGAAGAAAGATTTGTTGGACAATAAACAATTAGGAAGAAGAATTGGGGGGTATGCGTCAAAAGTTTCTGAGGAATATGGAGACGTCGTAGCTTTTTTGAAAGTTGCTTGTGATATTTCAAAACATGTTGTAATTACAAAAGATGAAGAAAAGAATATTGAAATAAAGAAAGAATAAATGTATTTCTATTTTGTTAGCATCTTTCTAACAAAATACTAACATGACTTAAGAATTTGTAAGCGATTTCATGAAAATGTCAGAATCTACAGATCAAATAACGAGTGTTCCGACCGATCTCGAAAAGAAACCCGAGAAAAAAAAGACCCAGAGAAAGTCGCCGCTGGTAAGGCCTTGGCAAACAAGAACAAGGAAGCAAGAGAAGCATTAAAGAAGAGTCAGGAAAATCAGTAAAATAATGAAAGTGTTAATCCTTTGAGTTTTTTGGATGTGACTAATGGAGTACAAATTACAGCCGGTTTGATAGGTTCTTATTTTATGATATATCAGGGTTATAGATTTTTTTATCCACCAAAAGCTGAAGAATCTGTCGAACATGTTGAACATGAAATGGTTGTAAAAAAAACCTGTTGAAACCGAAACCAAACCAAAGAATCAGCCAAATATTGATGTGGAGTGACTTAAAGATTAGTATTTCGTATTTCAAAATGAGTAGTGACAGTAAACTTGTTAGTAATGCGAAAGAGGCAGTCGCTCTGGTTGCGATTTCTGCTGGAATTGGATATGCCGTGAAGAAAGGGTTAAGAAAGGCAGTAACTTCAGATCCTTCTTCAAGTTTGATGAATGCCGTCGAACGGACAGGAGTGATGATTGCTGCCATATACGCAAGAGATTATCTTGTCGAACAAAAAATTATTCCAACTTAAGAAAATAAGTTCTTGAGTCAAAATGAACACTATTACCTTAACAGTTTGTGGATTTTTACTTGGAAAAAGTCTTATTAATTTATTGAAAACAAATCAGATACCAATAAAGGATCTGAGTGGGGTTGTGATAGATAATACTTATAACTTAACAGGAGTTGCTATGACATTTTTTAGTTTTACGGTTGGATTATTAATATAAAGAATTACTATTACCATTCTAAATAAAAGAATGGCAATAATTCTAACGACCGCTATTGGGGCTATATTAAATGCAGGAACATTCATTGGAGGTAGTTATTTGGCGAATTTTTTATCAGGAAAAGACCAAGACAAAGAAAGAAAAAGACATGATTTGGCGATGGAAAAATATGAAAAAGATTACAACGATTGGAAAGAAAAAATGGGAAAAATAGAACTTTGGAGAGAACAACAAGAAAAAGATAAGGAAAATGCTTCCTATAATTTTCGAAGCACAGACGAAGGTTTGAAAGCTTATTCTGAAGCACATCCAGATGAATCAGTCAATAATTTGAAAGAACCTAATTTCAACGATTACTATTCTCCAAGCAAAGACCAAAAGAATGGAGAGATGATATTTACAGGATTGACTGTAGCTGGTTTAGCATATGGTGTCTCTAAAACTTATTGACTTAATGATTTTAGTAATCATATGAAAAATGACAAATAGATCCAGAAAATCCTTTTGGTACTAGTACACATGGTGGAGATGAAGATGGGGATGGTGAAGGAGTCCAAATGAAAGATAGAGGAACAGAAACTCCTCGAAGTCATCATGATCATCACGACATACATGAAACATCCTTTGGAGGCGAGTCAGAAATAGATCCGTTGTTACCTGATACTCCAGGAGAGAATCAAGAGTCTGGAGATTTCTTAAAAGAAGTATGGCCTAACGCTAATTTAAGTAAGTTACATTATGACCAAGATTGAATTGGGAGACATTGGGTCTCGTTAACCTCAAAATATTCTGCAAAATTCTTCATAAACGAAGATGGAAGATTATTGTCTGAGAAACGAAGAAATAACCCATCTAGAACACTACTCACCGCGTTAGGCAAGAGAACAACAGAGATCATTGATGAGAACAATCAAAAAATAGAATGGAATAAGAAAAAGGAAAACGAACTAAGAGAGGAAAAAGAAAGGAACGACAAGTTGAACAAAAAAATCAAAAAATTGACAGATGATAATGAATCATTGAGAGATCGTGTTTCGGGAAGAGATGATTCGATTAAAGTGCCAGTTCGATCGATTTTGTCGTATCTCTTGTTACTCCCTCTTCGTGTAGATTTTCATTGTATAAGTGTTTCAGCGAAGTTTAAATTTCAAATTTCGTTGTTGAACCTCTGAATTTCGTCCGTGTTTGGTGGACATCGGCGAGGACTTCGTGTCCGCCATTAAATTTTTCCACAATGCCCAGTGGGATGTGGGGACGTCATCTACTCAACCAAGTCAGAAACCTCCAGTCTTTCCACGTGTGAAATACGCAATAAGCTATAGAAAAAATATCATAATATGCCTTCAGGTCGTTGTGTCGTTCAACTTTGTAGCAATAAAGCGAACCGAGCAACCGGAGTTTCCATCCATGTGAGTCCGACGAATAAAACCCAGCGAAATATCTGGGTCAAATTTGTGAGAACCCATCGCGTTAATATTAACCCCGTCGGACGATTCGTTGTATGTTCTGATCATTTTCTCGGAACATGCTTCGAGAGAACACACATAGGACCAGAATCTGGATCTCTGCGGCGCCTGAAACCCGGTTCCTTTCCAACGATCTGGAAGAAGAAAACAACTCCAAGCGCAATTTCAGAGCGGAATCGACGAAGGGTGAGTACTAAAAATAGAGCGCGTCACGACAGATTTTTGTTCTCCGGTTTCAGGACTGCCGCGGCGATCGCTATTTACTTACCACTTTATCTGACGTTAGGTCGTTAAGAGCTTAATTTCCAAAACCGGAGAAGGAACATCTCAGAATGTTGATGTCCCACAAGAAAACTCGCAAGTTGCCGTTCAGCAGTGTACACCAGAAAACGCGTCCACCTCAGAGTTCGATGGATCTCCCCAAGTTGACTGGTTCTCGTCTGAATTTGTTACAAGTACACCAGTAAAGGTATATAATTACGACGTGGCAGGTGATACGCGAAAGAAACTACAGTATCCAATTTTTAGTGTTTCAATCTTTCTGAATTATTTTTTAGGATTCGACGTGTACGTCTTCCACATCTGTACCGCCAGATTCTTGCCCCAAGTGCTTAGAGTTGGAGAAGGAACTGTTTAAGGCCAGAAACCAGACCAGTAGACTATCCCAACGCCTATCCAACAGTCAGAAATCCTGGACAAAGAGTTTTCTTGAAGTCAGTAGCACACCTGCACCAATGACATCCACAGGTATAAATTTATATACGTTTTTTTTTTATGCAAACGGTCCGGCACCATGTGCTGCAGCAAACATTGTGAGGTATTGTTTTTGTCCTTCCGTTTACATGCAGGTTCACAGACTGACTTCAATGAAACCATAGAGGAAGTGGGACTGGCAGAAAAAAGGGAGGAACAGATGGAAGAAGAAGAGGATGTGGAACTGGACATGGACATCGAAGATAATCTGGACCTGCTGGAAGACAAAGCTGAAAGCGAGACTGATGACCCCTCGTGCCAGAAGAAGCCCAGAAAGCCTATGACAAATGTGGAGATGATGACACTTTAGACAAAAAGCCCAAGTATACTGATAAACAATGCAATTGACCATTTCTTTATTTATACTATAATAGGAACAATAACAGAAATGACATTCATTGTTTAATACTACTTATGACATGATAAACTCTTTTCCTTTCCCAGAGAGGAAGTCACTTCAAAGGATGTCCGTGAAGAGCCCAAAGCCATTGTCTTCCTTTCCCACTTGTTTCTACTATTTCAGCACTGCCATTTTTGTTACTCGCCTAACCCTGATGTCAGCAGCTGTCAGACAGGAACAATGGTGACAGTATTCTCTCACTGCAGTGGCTGCTCTAACACCCATACATGGAAAAGCCAACCTAACCTCCTTGGTCTCTTTCCAGCTGGCAATTTACTTTTAAGTTTTGCTGTGCTTTGTGCTGGTACTTCTATTGGAAAAGTGCTTCTAGTATTTAAACACATGGGCCTATTGGTATACAGCAAGCCAACCTTCTACTACCACCAAAAGCATCTTCTCATACCTTCTATTGTTGGGTTTTGGGGAAAATATCAGGCCAAACTTTTAGAAAACCTAAAGGACAAGAAGGTGGTGCTTGCAGGGGATGGACGGCATGACAGCATGGGACATTCTGCCAAATATTGTACCTATACTACATTCTGCTGTACTGTGGGTTTGATAATCCACATTGTCCTTGTACAGGTAATCTTAACATCCCCCAGTGCCCCAAATCAAGCTGGAAGCAGTTCAGCAATGGAGTTCTTTGGCCATCAGAGGGCATTTGATTTCCTATTGTCTACAGGATTGATAATAACCACATCTGTATCAGACAGACACACCAGTATAGCAAAGTGGACGAGGGTTGACTGTCCCATAAGATGCAGAGAGTTGGGAAAGACTGTGATATCGCACTTGTTTGATTTGTTGGCATATTGCCAGAAGTAAGGATAAAATTTCCATATTTTAGAAAAAATTATATGTTTATATAACTTTGTATATGTGGACAAAGATAGTGTCATGCTACTATATTATTCTTCAGACATCACCAAGCAACATGTGCGTGCGAGTAAAGAAAAGGGTTGTGAGGCAATCGCAAGGTGGCGAAAGGCATGTGTACGGCATTTCTACTGGTCGGTGACATCTACGAAGCAACATATGGGTACAGTCAAATATGCAAAGTTTGAAGCATTCCTGTCCCACATTCTAAATGTCCATTCCAACATACCAAATCCTGTGTTTAACAGATGTGCCCATGGACCAATTTCAAGCTCTGGCTGACAAAAGGTACATACTGTACACACATACAGTACACAGTAAAACAAAAAATTATGTTGAGTCAATATTGTAAAGAATAATATTTAATATTCTTATTGGTAGTGACCTTAGGCTAAATGTGAAAATGCATGTTACATTCTATACCTGCAGGATCAACAGCATATGGCAAACTGTGCGATATTCTAACGGGCACATCGCTTGTGAAGGCTATAAAGAAATCCTCTTCCATTGGACAAACCAGCTGTTTGGAAGGATATCACTCTGTAGTCAACCAATTTGCCCCAAAGATGCTGCATTATTCATATCTTGGGATGTTAAGTAGGTATGTATGTGTAACTGTAGAACCATCTATTCATTAGGCCTGTTGCATTAACATCCACTTGCTACTTTCTCAACAGGACCATCCTGGCAGCCTTGCACTTCAACAGTAATCTGCAACGACATAGCAAGGCTGATGAGACTGGAAATCCTCAGCTTCGGTTAACGTACCCAAAATTCAAGGATGGAGAAGCTACAGTTAGACAAGTGAAGACCTGTCAGAATTATGGTACATGCAGCTACTGTATAGTACAGCAACTTTACACATTTTAAACTTTAGCAAGTGCAAAAACAAACTAACAGTTTTTAAATTTTCCTGCTAGGGTATGTTGCAGATGTGTATGATTTTTTATTGAGTACACCACGACAGGATTTAAAGGCAATTGAAGATGGTCTGCAAAAAGAAGTGCCTATGCCACTAAATACAATGCTGCAGAAGGAACCAAAAGAAGATGCTCTAACAAAATATAGGTCCAGACAGACAAAAGAAACCAAGATGTGCCCACCAACTTGCACAGGTGGGACAAATACAGTTTTCTGACAGTTGTTCACAGGACAGGAGGCTGTGGTTCAAAGTCTTATGTAGGCTTTTTCTTTCTTAACTTTAGAGGAGCAGTTGCAAGCTTTATCACAAACCAGTGGGCCCAGTAGTAGAAGACAAGGAACAAGGAAAGCTCCTGTTTGCAAAAAATGTGGAAACCCAAGAAAAGGACATAAAAAGGGAGCATGTCTAGAAACTTCCCAGAATAACTCTTCATAAATATTGTGTGCAATGATGTACATGTATACCAATTTTACTGAATCTTATAAGGATTCAGACTCACCTGGTTAATTGTCTCTTTCATCATCATCATTACCTGACTCATAACCCCTAAATTCATTGCCTTCATCAGGAAATGTATCTCTTATCACATTGTAGACACAGCATGGTAGAGGTAAGCGGTTTGATCGTCCAATGGATCCCCAAACCAAACGTACAAACTGTCGGTAGGATACAGCTCTGAAGAATCTATAAATGGAGTCGAGAACAGGGATATCAGTACGAATTGGCCTATAATAATAGCATATTTACACCATGAAGCCATTTAGTAAACATGTAGTTCAAATATCCATAAACTACACTAAAATGCAGTACATGACATCTCTAGAGAGATTGGATCTCTAGAAAGAGAGATTGGTTGAAAGAGGGGTCGATTAATTTTCGAGTCACATTGGAAGTGCTTTATGAAAAAGAGGGCGAAGATGGAATGAATATGGAAGTTCCATTTTTTCATAAGTCAGGTTTGGAAACTGTTCATCAGTTTTCGGATTTTAACGATGTGATTGAGAAGGTTCAAAGGAACCTTGCAGCACAAATATTTGGTTTTAATCCTGAGGTTGAAGTCACTCTTGGTGGTGTTGGTGGGTCTGGTTGGAAGATTTTAAAATTCAAAGAATTCACAATTTCAGTGTACAGATTGGATAAAACGAAGGCTATTGGTTCATGGATGAAGGCGCCAGAATGTATCATCAGGAAGAGGTGTTGTATCAACGTGAGAAATCGTGATGAGTTGTGTGTTGTTTGGGCTGAGCCAAACAGATGGTGGGGCGTGTTGAGGATGGAAGGTTGGTTTGGGGTGATGAGGGTGAAAAGAGGAACAACACAACTGTGACACAAGAGATGAAAGATCTTGTTAACACTTGGGATATTTCAGGTTTAAATTTTCCAATGGAAGGAAAAGACATTAAACTTTTCAGGAAAAACAATCCACAAATTCCGCCTATCATTCTTTATAGATTCATGGAAGATGGCCGCCTTCCACATAAGAATGAATGTGTTTGTGAGTGTCGTGCGAGATATTCTTGTCGATGTCATGTGACTCCACAAAAATGTTTTTGTGTTTGTGAATGCAAATGTGGTTGTGGGTGTAAAACAAAGTGTTCATGCCAAAAGAAAGCAAATGAACCACTAAATGAAAGAATCATTCACTTTGGGGAATATCTTGAAGGAGATGGACAATGGACAAATGACGATATCATTGTTCTTCATCTTTTCAAAAAGAATGACAAAGTTCATGTTCTTCTTGTGAGAGATATTTCGAGATATCTTGGTCCACAACTTTCGAATTCTTGTGGAAGAAAGTTTATTTGCAAGAGACATCTCTCGTACTTTGGAAGACAAGATTTGCTTGATAGACATCTTCTTTCATGTAATAAATAGAGATTACTTCATGAAAAGTGCGCGCGTACGGTTTTTATTCACGAGTTGTGAAGTATCATAAAACGAACGAGCGAGGCTTTGCGAGCGAGTGAGTTTTATGATACGAAACAACGAGTGAATAAAAACTGTACAAAGCACTTTTCCATGATGTTTTCTGTTTATTATATACATACTGAGACATTTATGATGGGACCGGGAAACCCTTTAAAAGTAGTGAAAAATCGTCGTTCGCAGCTTGTGATTGGACGAACGATTTTTTTCACGTGTGAAAAGCGTCGTTCGCGGCCTCTCATTGGCTAGAACTCATTTGCGTACGAAATTTTACGATATGGCTTTTTCGTGAGTATGTCTCAGTATGTATATAATAATAATGATTCAACAACACCAAGATTTATGGAATCCAAGGAAAGGCTAATGTTTCAGAATTTTGAAAGGCAGCATGAAGCTCCACTTGTTTTTTATTACGATCTTGAAAGTTTTCAAGAGAAGGTGAATATTCCCGAAGGAGAGAAAACAACCATTGAAACGATTCATAAGGTTTGTGCTTGGGGGCTTCTTCCAATTTCAAGGATTCCAGGGGTTGAGTATGAATATTATAAGATGATGTTGCAACCAAAAATGTCAGAAGGTAAGTTACATGACGCATTTTTCGACACCATTATTGCTGTGATCGAAGATTTTACAGAAGAATCCATCAAGCATGTACATTATGATTTGACTGCAGATCAACAAAGACAGTTTGAAAATGAAGATTTTGTTATATTTGTCACAAACCATTTGGACAACCAACTTTTGTTAATAAGGAAGGAAAACGGGTGAAAAGTAGCTATGCAAAGGTGGTGGATCATTGTCATTTTACAGGGAAGTATCTTGGAGCTGCTCATTCAAAATGTAATCTCACGAGAAAGGTTCCAAAGAAATTTGTTGTGTATGCACATAATGGGTGTGGTTATGATAGCCATCCTTTGATTTTGCGAATGGCACAGAGACGATTTGACAAGATTTCTTGTCTTCCCACAAACGATCAACAATATAAAAACATTTCTTTCAAAGTAAAAGTTCCACGAGGAAATGGTCATGTGACAGTTCAAATTACGTTTGCTGACACTCTTAAGTTTCAAGGGGAAAACTTTCTCAGTTAATGCTTTCACTGACTGGTCCAAGTTTTTTTGGGATGCTGCTCTTCCATCAATGCCAGAGAAAATGTCTCTTGGTTTTATTAAGAACCAAACATCTCTTGATTTTTGGGAAAATCACAAAAGAGGTGGCGTAGCTCAAATTTCGAGAAGAATGGCAGTTGTTGGAAAGAACGATGTTGAGTCAATTTTTTGTTTTGATGTAAATTCATCGCATGGTGGTTATTGCATGCAGCAATCACTTCCAATTGAGGATGGTGTTGAAATGAGAGACAATGAGTTGAAAAATTGGAGAAATTATTTGAAACAACCAGAGGGTGAAGAAACGATGGGTTGTTCTCTTGCGGTGGACCTTGAATTCCCTTCAGAGCTTGCTGATTTTTGATGATCTTCCTCCAGCACCTGAACCAATCATTCCTCCTGGTGGAAAAGACGTTAAATTAATTCCACATCTTTGCAAAAGAACGAGGTATATTGTTTATTTTAGACTTCTTGCTTTTTACGAAGACCTTGGTGTGAAAATTACAAAGATTCACTTTGGGAGAAGATTTTAAATGGCACCTATTTTCAGGGGATATTCACAAAGATCAATCAATATGAGAAAAGAAGCCAAAAGAAACAAAGATGAAAATCTTTCAAATTTTTTTAAATTATCTGTGAATGCACCTTATGGGAAAACGTGTGAAGATTTTCGAAAATATTCGAATGCCAAACTCGTGACAACTGATGAAGAAATGTCAACGATGTTGAGATCTCCTTTTTTCATTGACACAAATGAGTTAACTTTCTTTCTTTCAATGGTTCATTTCAGGAAAGAGTTTGAGAAATTCACGAAACCAATTTACATTGACGCTATCATTCTTGATATTTCAAAATTGATTCTTTTTCGATTTCATTATATGATGAAGAACAAGTTTGGAAATGATATTAAATTGCTTTACACGGATACTGATTCCCTTTGTTACGCATTTAAGTTACCAGGCAATGTCTTGGAATATCTCTCGAAAGAAGAAATTTTGGAGTTCGTTGATTGCTCCAACCTCAGAAGAGACAACAAATTCTTTTCATCAGAAAACGAAGGTGTCGTTGGAAAAATGAAAAACGAATATCCACAAGATCCAATTCAAAAATTTGCTGGACTTTGTGCTAAAAAATATTGTATTGTGAAAGAGTCTGGAAAAACTTCTGTGACAGTCAAGGGGGTTCCAAGAAAGACGAAAGATGAACTTCAATTTGAAAAGTTTAAAGACGCTCTTATTAATGATGTTATCTCCAAGGAGACAAGAAAAATTAGATCGAAAGATCATGAACTTCAAACTATCAAGGTGGATCAAAAATGTCTTTAGCAAAAGAAGATAAGCGATTTGTGACTAAAAGTAAAACTAGATCACATGCATGGGGTCATCCAAAAGTGAGATTTGAAGAAAAACATGGACAAGAGATGTATGAAAAATGGATGGAAAAGATGAATATCAGAGTTTGATTTCATTTTTCGAAAATGAAATCACTCGAACCTTAAATTGCATTTCTTCTTCATCTTTGACACGTCTGGAATTCTATCTGTGATTCCAGTTTCAAACTCTTCCATTTTTCCAAAGAAAACCTTTTTGTCAAATGCTTCACCACTTCTCAAAAGATTTTTGATGTGTAACATTTTCATTTTCATAATCTTTTTCTCCTCTTTGTGTTGCATCAATTTTTCCACTCCAATTACATCCAGCAAAGACGGAAAGAACAGCCATTAGTGGTAGAGTGGTAGTGCAGCAGCCCCAACACCTGCCGTTGTACCAATGCCAGCAACGCTTATGATTGCTGTGAGAATCGCGTGCACAAATTTTCTTTTTTTGTAAGATTTTCTCATTTTCATGCAGCACCACCAGCCTTTGTGACATGATTTATATAACTTGATGAGCATGTCTTTGTTTTCAGGTGTGATATTGGGTGAGATGTGATTAAAGTCAAAAATTGATTCTTTGTCTTCCATTTATTCTAAGTATTTCTTCACAATGATTTTTGAAAAAGCCAATCCATCAAATCCTGAGTCTGGTTTTCCTTCAAATTTGATTTGAATGGTTGCATTCGCTTTCAGTGGGATGATTCTCGAAAAGTAAAAAGTTTCCCATTTGGTGGACTTTCTGATGTTTTCATAAAAACTGTTTTTATCCATTCTGATGTCGGCATTTGTGACGATCATTTCAGCTCTTTCCAGACCTTTCTCTTTGATTTGATCCAACAATGTGACTTCCCATATTCCAGCTTCCTTGATGGTCAAAGTCTTTTTGTCGGCAGACACTTCGAATTTTCCATGCATTTTTGGAAATAAAGGAAATTCGATGTGACCATCATTATTGTGAGAACACATTCCTGTGAAATACTTTGGGTTTTTCAAGAGGATGATTTCATCGTCAAGATTATCAATGGCTGTTTGAAGATCTTTGACTTCATCTTCCTTATCATCTTTCAAGGATTTTAATTGGGCATCCACATCGTCTGTGGTTGCGTAATCGTCAATGTCGAAATTTAACTCGATTTCTTGATCACTTTGTTCTCCAGAATTTCCAATTTTTGCAATGGAGTCATCCACATATTTGATGGTTGCAAAGTCATTCAAAGTTTTGTTGAGATCATCTGCGGTCATAGTATTGTCTTTGAAATACTTCAAACTGACCGCTTCTTGATCTCCAACAGGAGGGAGTCCTGTCAGCTTCCTTCCACCCACATCGTACTTGTCTTTCAATGGGTTTATTTGAAGACAATTGTCCATCATTTCATCAACATACGTTTTGTGGGTTGCATCCCACTTTTCTTTTGGGTCACCCACATAAGTGATTCTTTTCCTCGAGGCAAGCCAGTTTCTATCACTGTCTCTTTTCATACCATTATCATACCTTTTATTGTAAGACAAATGACCATCATATCTGTGACGTAGTGACATTTATTTAATATATTTTTTATTTTTTCGTTTTAGGGGTCTAACTTGCTTTTTGACCTATTGGGTATAACTTGAAACCAATGGTTGTTTGTTGTTTTATTCGGGTTGGTTGTCGATTAAAGATGATTATTCTAAGGTCTTGATGTCTAAATTTGCTATTAACGGTGTTAATTTTTATTATCTCGTTTGTGTCTTGCGTGATTGTGTGGTTGATGGTTTTTGAGTAATTTCCAAATTTTCCATCATCCATGTTAATTCCTTCATAAAATAATATTATTTCTGCAAATAGGGTGAAACTAGCTTTTGTGGTTGGTTTTATTTCGAGTGAGATTATTTCATTAATTAAATGTACTGAAATGAGTCTTCCTGACTTTGAAGAAACGAGGAATGGCGCAATTAAACATTCATTTGCTGAAGATGAATAGGCAGGCGAACATTCAAATCTATTTACACTATTTTGGTCTGGTTGAATAGTCATTGTGAAGACAAAGCTTTTGATGAAATCGTTAAATATTAACTGCCTAAGACTGAGAATTATATCATCAAATGATCTCCCCCAGCCATAAAATTTCATGTCTCTTACTTGCTTTGATGCCATGTCGATGTCACCTTTTGGGCGAAAAAGAAGGTTGCCTGTGGAGGCAACATAACCACGGCTAAAACCACTATTTTCCTTTAAGGTATAAAAATTAACTACGTCTTCATCATCATTTGGATTAGATACGCTAGTGATTTTTTCATTATTCATATCGAGTTTCTTTTTCATTTCTAATTTATCACCAACTTCTTCAAGACGAGAGTTTAATAGGTTAAAGTTAATGGCATCTCGTGGGTCTTTTGCAGCACCAACTCCAGATATTTCATTTTGAGTTATGTCGACCATTGCCCGCGGAATTATTTTTTGTTCAGGAGTTATTGAAAATCATTGATAATTCATCTCTCTTGGAATGCTTTCGTGTGTTCCTTCGAAACCATATATTTGAAGGTAACAAGGTACTTGATTGTTTTGGTGAAGGTTTGGTATTTCATTGTATGTCACGACGATGTGAAATAAAAATACTGTTAATTTTGCGGTTTTATTGATGATAATTTTTTTTGAAACATATCCATCTTTAGTATTTGATAACAAATATGGATCCTGGTTGCTCAACGTATCCAGAATGTGGCGGTAAAACAATGTTAACGTTATCGTTTTTATCCCAATTGTCAAGGTAGAGATCAATGACGATTGAAATGGTTCCAATGGTTGGCATTTCGTTGAATGGGCTTATGAAAAAGTTATAGGTGAACTCATATTTACTACCTTTTGTCGTCATTGGTGAGTAAAGTTTGAGAGCTTGTTTATTAATTTTGTTTGCTGACCTTCCAAGTATGATAAATTTTGGGGCGATTGTAATCGGTGAGATAGCTGTGACATGTTTCGTTGCGGCTGATCCAATCAAAATGTAGAAAAGATTTGGTAATTTTGAATCTTCAACTTATTTTGCAAGGATGAAGTCTTGTTTCAAAAGTTTATTAACAGCTTTTTCGATTTCGGCAGCAGTTGGTGCGCGACCTGGCATACCTCTTGTTATGGTTTGACCAATTTCGGCCTCACTTCTTTTTCCTCCCTTTATAAAATCTTTTCCTCCATCTCCGTTTCCCATTTATTTATTGTGGTTGAATGATTTCCATTTTGACAGAGATTTCGTATTTTTCAAGATTTCCATTCACTTTTTCTGGTTCGACTCGAAACAAAAAGAAGCATGTTGTTTTCATCCAAACCATGATTTCTCTTTCATTGATTCCATTTTCATCAAGAACCACCGCTGGGCCAAGTTGTGATTGGTTATTGGATGGTTCATCAAGGTCCACTTCAAGAACGACTTCACAAGTGATTGCCTTTGTTCTTGCTGTTTTGTCGCCAGGTTTTCCAGGAACAAGAAAAAAGTTGATGGCACATAACGCGTCGTTAAGGAAACTAAATTCGAAATAGGAAATTTTTGTTTTGACCCGTTCTTTGCGACACGAGTTGTTCCTGTGTTGTGTGCCGTCAACCAAAAAGGAGTCACACCATTTTCATGAAAGGCGCCCACTGAGTTTCTGAAATCGCTCATGTTATCATTTGCAACAAATGCATTTGTACTTTTGAAACGACCCCAAATAGAAAGATGTTTTTGACTTTGTCTTCCATTCAGATAGCCTTCAAGCATTTCAAAATTTAACACTTTTCTTTTGATGCTCCCAGGTAATCTCAGGTTCCAATTGATGACTTCAGTATCTCGAAGAATTTCATGATTTCCAACGTCAATATCTTTTTTGAAAAAGTCACCAGAGTGATATTTTCCCTTCAAAAAAAGCTTCTATCATTTCAAAATTCAAGACTTTTCTTTTCAGATCATCTGAAGGCTTTTTATCCCAATCGACTTGATCTGTGGTTTTGAGAATGTCATGATTTGTCATCTCAATATCTCGATTAAAAACAACAGATCCTGGTGTTGTCGTGAAGGCGTTGTCATGAATAAAATTTGGAACACTATTGACACCAAGATCGCCCCATAATAATGCTCTTACAGGTCGAACAAAAGGAATGTTTCCTCCCGAAACTGTCACACGAAAAGACAAATACAATCTTGGAACAGACTCATCTTGATTTTGATTTTGCTTTTTATTGAAAACCATGTGTGCCAAAACGTGATCTCCCCCAAAGACGATAGCGTCTTGACTTGCAGTAATGATTTCAGGGTCTGTTCTTTGACGAAGTTCAACGTATGTTTTAGTGTCATCTCTTACCCTTTATCACCTTTGACACCAGGCGCCCCTTTTGGCCCTTCAGCACCTCTCGGTCCAACAGGACCTTGAGCTCCTTTTAATCCTTTATTTCCAGTATCTCCTTTATCTCCTTTCACCCCCTGAGGCCAGGATCTCCCTTGTCCCCTTTTTCTCCCTTTTCACCTTTTTGTCCACTTGAATCTCCCTTGTAACCTTTGGCACCTTTTTCTCCTTTCAACCCTCTTGCACCATCATTTCCTTTGTCGCCTTTATCACCTTTTGGCCCTCTCAATCCAACACTCCCTTTGTCACCTTTTTGACCTTTTGGTCCTGCAGGACCAGCAGGTCCTGTATCACCTTTTGGTCCTTTTGGACCTCTCGGTCCTCCAGTCGTGATGACAACTTTTCCTTTTCCCTTTCCGTCTGTCTCTTGTTACGTTTCCGACAATTTTCTTTATTATCGGAACAAATACTGTCCGATTTGGACCGATTGCAATGAAGCATCGGGAACACTGTGGTCCTTTTCAAAGAGGAACACAGTGATCCTGACCAGTTTTCATATTTCGGAACACATAGGACTAATGTGTCCCGATCCGTGTCCGATATGTTCCGATTATGTGTACCGATCCGAGGACCGAAACGGTCCCGATGATTTTCCATTTTTCGGAACATTGCGATCCACGAACGATTTGTTCCAATTTTCATGTTCCGATCCGAGGACCGAAACGGTCCCGATGATTTTTAATGTTGCGGAACATTACGATCCACGAACGATTTGTTCCGATTGTGTGTTCCGACTCAAGGCCCGAAACAGTCCGGCAAAGAGTTTCGGAACTAATCGGTCCATCGTCTCTGATGTGTCTCGGATAGAACTTCGGTAAGTCTGGGTAGTTCTTGTTGCTCGCACAGTAAAACTATTGCTTTACACTTGCAGATAGATACTTTATTAGGCAGAGATTCAGAACGTTTAAACTTACTTTCACTGAATCTGTGTGTCTAAAGTATAAATAGTCAGTGAAAGTGAATTAGAGCAGTGATTACAGCCTCTTAGAGTTTCATTGCTTTATCAATTAAGAGCTGGTCACTACTTCGCTTCACTTTCTTAGGCTACATAGCGCTTAAGATGAATAAGACGGATATAGCGGATATGGCTGCCTATGCGCCAATTATTTATGGCCACAGAGTCAACGTGTGGTCGGTCCTTCGTGAAATCCCTCAGTTGCAAAAACTCAGAGAAAGCCAACTTTATTGAACATCCGATTGATGAGTGCTATTCTGCGCGGTTTCAGACAGTGTATGAAGTTTTGAAACTTTCTTGTCCAGACAAGATCACTCGTGCCTGGTCACCTGGGATTCTTTAACACAAAGGTTTTGCTCACTTGTTCAGACTTGTTCGACACTGACGTTCTTTATTGGTCAGTTTATAATTGAATCAATAGTGTGCGAGGCAGTGTAGGTTCTTGTTCGGGCAAGAATAAGGCAAGATTACTCGTGTCCGGCGGCCTGAGAGTCTTTAACACAAAGGTTTTGCTTGCTTGTTCAGACTTGTTCGACACTGAGTTTGTTTATTGGTCAGGTTATAAATGAAATGATTATGTGCTAGTAGCTATTTAACGGAGTGAAGCAGCATTAGGATCATTATGTTCCAAGTTGGTCTGCAAGAGTGATGTCTAAAGTGAAGAGAAAAATTGGACTGGGCTAATGTAGAAGCCGCAAGAGACTGCAAACGGAGACTCCACTTGTAAGAAGACGAAGATGGCGTGTTCCAGTGCCCTGTGCCACACTGTGATCACGACGGATTTTTATCGCGCAGAGGTTGCAGAAAACATGTACGCAGCAGACATTCCTGGTACAGTTACTTTGATACAAAACCCTCAAAATTGTTGAGAAAAAGAACGCAGGTGCTGAACTTCAAACAGAGTCCTCGACTGGCCTGCAAGAGTTCTATTCACCATCAAATATCTGTTCTACAATCGAAGGGGAACATTTTGTGAAGTGGCTTTGTGGTAGCACTGGTGGAGGAAAGCCCCTAAAGCACGCACAACAAACTGCAAACAGAGTTTTGCAATATCTGAGATTTTGCTGTGCAGATGACGACGACGAATTGACGGCAGAGACCATCGACTTTTGCCTTGGTTCTCCTGCTCTCGTGTGTAGATTCGTCGACGCCATGCAGGACGAGCTAAAGATAGGGTACTCCGCACAACTGACGTATCTTAAAGCCATGTCCGAACTTATGGATTACCGGAAGGTCAGTGGTCTGTCAACGAACGTCATCAGCAGTTTTGCCATGACCGAAGTGTACATAAAGCGGGCGCGAAAGACTATCGCCAAAAAGAGGAAAATCAAGTGGGCTAGGGATCTTGACATCGAGAATCTGGAAGCCAAGGGCTGCTGGGCATCACTGGAAGACCTGGCAAAGGTAATACCCTATCATCTGCCACGACTGACTTCAGTGCTGGACCGTTGTAAAACTGAACCGAGGAGCGTCTCTCCGACCGACCTTTCATTTGCGACACGCTTCTTGGCCACGTACCTATTTGTGAAAGTGAAGGGTTCTCGTCCGATGACTTACCAGCACTTGACTCTCGAGATGCCAGAGAAGGCTAGAAATAATGGAGGTTTCATAGACCAGAAGATGTTTAAGACCGCACAAACGTATTCGTTCGACTCTCTCCTCTTGGAGCCAGCCGATCTAGAGTTGATCGAACAGTACCTGCAACACGTGAGACCAATGCTGAAACCCAAGTGCGATTATCTTTTGGTGACGCGCAACGGTACGCAGTACAGCAAGCTTTGCGACCTGTTGTCGAAGCAAGTGTTTGAAGCTATAGGCAAGCATATTCACCCAACTCGTTACAGGCAAATCATCGAGACGGAAAGTGCCAGTCGATTGGACGCAAACGAACAACAGGTGATCAGCGAAGACCAAAAGCACAGCTCTCATGTCGCAAAACTACACTATCAGAAGCGAAGGTCGAGAGACGTAGCTACGAGAGCCCAAGCGTGCATGCAAAAATTGCGAGGAGAGGAGGTATGTAGAGCAGGGCGAGAGGTGCAAAAGTGTTTGAACTTGCACAACGACGTGGACAATCATGAGAGCAGGGCCAGTGACAGTGATAGTGATCACCCAGCTTGTAGCACTGACAGTGTTGACGACGACGATGATGATGATGGCCGTGGTGATGACGAAGTGGATGATAACGACAGTGGGGATCGCGATAATGACAGTAGCGACAAAGGTAATAACAATAGTAAGACTAATGACCATAATGATAATGATGACCATGATAACAATAATGACCATAATGACAATGGTGACCACGGTAATAATAATGACCACAATGATAATGGTGACCATGGTAATAATATTGACCACAATGATAATGACCGCACTGGTAATAACAAAATTGACACTGATCACAAAAGACCAACGAACTCGTCACAAGCCGACTCGACTTGTCACCGCAAGAGAAGTTTGCGTTTCACTAGTTATGAAGACAAATGCCTGAAGAAGGGTCTCGTAAAGCATGGGTTCGGAAGATGGAAATGCATTCTAGAGGGTCCGAAGTTGAACTTTCAAAGGGGTAGAACTGCGGACTCGATTAAAAAGAGAGCCGCGTATGTGTGTTTCCGACAGAGGCATACAGCCAGTATATAATGCGACAACAAGAAATCGACGTCGACTTCATGACAACAACAGTAAACTCTTATGTAATGTTGGGGTTCTAAAAGGAAACACGGTTTTGGAATGTGGAAGCCGGAGTATTTTGGACGAACTGCACTTTGGTTTTCAACCAGGAACTGGGACTGCCGACTCTCTCAAAAAAAAGCATTGTCGAAATCTGTAAAGTCTAAATAAACGAATGCGTTGCGATGCGATGTGCAAGTGTATAAAGCAAGAATGCATTCGGTTACGGCCAGGGTACGTTTTTATTCGAGAAAGATAAAAATGGCCGACTCGCCACTGTCACCGTGCAAAGTACAGGAAATACTAACAAAATAAGTTGAGAGAAAATACACTTCAATCAATATGTAATTGTAGTTATTTGTAGCTATACTCAATTCATGGATTGCTTAATGAGTTCAGCGTTGCGACGAGAAGAAGTCTGTCACCACCCTCTGTCCTTGCATCGCTTGGGACGAAGGCAATTTGGACCGTCCTGCCTCCTTGCGCGGGGTCGCCTGTCTCACAGCCGGATGGGCGTCTCTCGTTCTCTTGAGAGGGTGGCCGCCTTCCCTTGTTGGCTGGAAGGGGGCGTGTGTAACTGGCTGAGGTCGTATTGTTGCTCGCCGTCCTCCCCCTCGGAACTTGAGACTGGATCCGGCAGGGGCGAGACCACGTCGTAAACCATGGCCGACGTTGACTTGGTTTGAAGGCCCAGCTCCAGGCACAGCCGTTTTCTCTCGGCCAGCCCCTCTGCCGTCATGCTGCCGTGCTTCTCGTGAAACATGCGCATCTTGTTGGCGGTGATTTCGATCAGGCTTTTAAAAGTGCGCCGCATCTCTACATCCGTGGCTGATGCACTCTTTTGCATGTATTCGGCAAGCTCACGCTCTTTCTTTGCCAGCCACGGGTTCTGGAATGCAGTCTTGGCTTTGGCCGTTGTCTCTTCTTGGCGCATCGCCTCTTTCTTCTCGCGCACTTTTCTCAGCAGCGGCAACGGCAGCGGAGCGTCCGGGTCGTTAATCACGTCCTCTTCGCCATGTTCCAAGACGCCCAGCTCTATTAGTGTGCACCTGGTTCCTTCTAAGCAGCGTCGCCTTCGTTCCAGGAGTCGCCTCCGCGCTTCCTCTGCCTGCTCGAAGAGGTGGCCCAACTGACGACGGCGCAAGGATCTGGGTTCCGCCTCCTTGATCATCGTCTTTAATCGGGAGATGGTGGTGTCTTCCTCTTCGCTCTCATCGCCCTCCTCGTGGTCGGAGTCTTGAGCATCAACGTGCTGCTCGCTCTCACTTTCGCTCTCGGTGTCGAGAGTCACCGTCATTATCTTGGCCAATTCGCTCTTATCGAGGCCTTCGGCAGGGACCTCGCTGTCAGAGTCTGGCAGCGTCGCCTGGGACTGGGTCGTTCTTCTTGCCTCCAAATTTGTGTGGCCCACACGATGCAGTCCATTGCATGCGTGCTCAACCAGCGGTTGGCACCTGGCACAACTCGGGGCAAACTTGTCATGTAGTACTTATTGAGACGTTTGCCCATTGCATCATTGTTCTCTGCGCCGAAATCGGGGTCTACCTGGAACGTCATGAACATCGGCACACGGCTCAGGAACCCCTCGGGATTCTTCCATTTTGTGTCATTGCATATGTAGCCCCCTTGAGTCAGCATCTTCCAGTCATCGGGGTCCATTAGTCCAACAAATGCTTCATCCAAGAATATTACCTCGGTGCTCGGGGTGATCAATGCCTTGTTGAAAGCCTTTTGTTTCGTCACCCGGGCAACGCGGTTCACAGGCACAATCTGGAAGACCGGGGCAAAGAGGCTCGTCTTGCCGCTGTTGGCTTCACCAATCAAGCATGGCACAGGCTGCTTGTGTTCTTTGGGGCGAAACAGGCCAAGGAAGTCATCGCAAAACCGGGCGACATCTTCGTCTTCCAGGCTGTTGCGTAGAATGTTCTCGAAGTACCTCGGCTCCGGTTCCTTGGATCGTTCATATGGAACGAAGGCTCTTGGGGATGTTTTCCCCACATCAGTCTCGTGTATGGCATCTTTCAAAAACGCCCGTCCAAAAAGACCACAGCCAGCCGTTGTTCACCTCCACCAGGTCTTGATTCTTTTTTTTACTAGGAAGTCAAGTTCCCTTCTTACCTTTGATGCTTGCTTTGTTCCATTTTTTCTTTCCGTATAAACTACGCACTTCGTTCACAATCTTGGCGCAGGCAACTTGGTTTTCTTGGCTAGAAAATCTGTGGAGTAGAAATGGACATTGCAATCAGTCTCTCACGGCCATATCTATCTGGGTTCGGATAAGCAACATAGCCAAGTCTTGACCGCATTTGCCGGTATCAAAACAATTATTTTCTGCATGCTAATTGTAGAGGCAAAAAAATTTATCATCATCATCATCGTTGCTATTCATGGACAGTTTAAACTAATGGGATCGTGGTCAGAATCCTAGGTGTGCATATGTGCCTCGAATAATTGACTCACCTTAAACAATGTCGGTAAGACGACGACACGAGCTGCATCATGCAGGGATTTTTGTGATCTTTAATCACCTGGCATATCTTGTTCAGAGTGTCACTGTGACCCTTGCTGCTGGTTCTTGAAAAAGTCACTTCCACATCACATCTCAGCAGGGCTTCCTGGATGGACCGCGTGCTTGCGAATGCACCATTCTTCGTTTGACATGCAATCCAGTAAGAAACCGATTGAATCAATTTCTTATCGTTGCCTTGGCTAAGAACGGCGTTCTCCATCCCTTCGTCCTCCTCGTCCTCTACGGAATCGTCTCGGGGTCTTTTTCGCTTTTTCCGGCCACCCTTGTTGGCGCTATACTTGGCCGTGCTAATCGCCGAAAAGAAAAACGAAACATCTCGAAGGTCTCCGAGTGCCCGGTCACACTGGTCTCTCTTTTCGCAAATGAATTTCCACCCTTGGGCGTTGTCTTCGCCGGAAACCCGCCAAACACACTTGACCGCAATCACAGAACACGTGTTCTGAACGATCGGAAGAATTTTACACTGCAGCAAGTCTCGAAGTCTCTTGCTGTTAAGCTGGCTGCAAGGTCGCGACATCACTACTCCAGATCCAGATGAGACTGAGAAATTGAGCTTTGAAACGCTACCTTTTTTATATGTGCGCCGATGGCTTCATTTGCACGACAATAAGTAAACCAGTTTGAGCCCGGTTTGGACCAGTTCAACTCTCAAACGTATAACAGAATTATCATCATTTTTGTCAAAGAGTCATTTTCATTCCCCTGAGCAGTGGATATGCAATAATAGTTGACTTGGTACGTACCGTTGGGAGATATTCGGCCCAACCAGCCTCCGAGGCATTCCAGGGTACTCTTTTGAGTAAAGTCCCAAAGTGGCGGGACCATATGTTATTGCTTTGTCTCATTCGATCAGATTGTCGTACTTGAAATTCAAATTGAATGTGTGCACCCGAAAATACGCCACACCCGTCATACCCGCCATCTTATGTGAACGAGTGACACTCAATTATACACCCTGTCCACCCTGAACACAACAACTTGCTTTGAAAAGAATCATTTTCATTCCCCTGAGTAGCTGGTCCGGGCATTCCAGGACACTCTTTTGTGTAAAATCTCAAAGTGGCGGGACCATATGTTATTGCTTTCTCTCATTCGATCAGATCGTAGTACTTCAAATTCAAATAGGAAGTGCGCACCCAAAAATACGCCACACCCGTCATATCCGCCGTACACACCATCTTGTGTGGACAAGTGACATTTCAGGTGAACTCCGTGTCCAGGCTGAACACATGTACTTGGTCTTGCTCGATGGCGGGTATGGCGTGAATAGCAGGCATGGCGTGTGTGGCCACACAGGACGAAAATGTGCGTTTCCGTGCTCGTTTTCATGACGGTAAAATGAAGTTTATTCAGGTTTCCGTTGCGAGAAACACGTGTTTCCGTTGCATAAACACTTGGGTTTCTCGTGTTTCCGTTTCTGCGGAAGCGTCGTAAACGGACTCATTCTGTTCGTTTCCGCAATGTTTCCGTTCTATTATTCCCATGTAACAGTTGCGTTTCCATCTGCGGGTTTCAGCTGTATTAGTCATGTTTCCGTTAAATATAAATTGGGGTGATCGGATTGTTTTGTGTAGAAAAATGAAAATATCCTTAAAATTTTAGTTTTTGAACTGGAACTGAACTAGTTAGGTATGTTATGTTCACAGCTTTACGGTTTGTTTGGTATGATAACTTCTGTTGTATTATTAAACGATTCAAGGCGCAAGACAATGCACATTTACAGGTACAGCAAGGTTGTTTTATTTACAATCACACAAATGAACACTTGGCGGTGGCTAGAGACAACGTGCCTTCGAACATAACCATATATTACTATATATATACATGAAATAATTTTAACTATAGCGTTGGTTCTCAATAGAATGAAAATGGTGAACAAAATAATATTCAACATGAAACGCATTTCGTGCCTTACTGCCTATCAAAATGACACTTGTGTCAGTCAGTCTATCAGTTTGACATTGGTGTCAGCTGCCTCACGGCCCACTTTGGACTGCCGTTTGGAGGGCTCCCATCCGAGAATTCATTGCTCACTCGAATAGGAGCCGTTGTCCTTCTCTGCTTTGGTGTAAGGTTTGTGTTATGGTGAGCATCGAGAACACTCTTGATGTTTCTGAGCTTGCTTCTTTGCCAGCTGAGTCTTTTTACTTTGCGCGGTTGAGGCCCCCTTGATTTTCACACTCGTCGTCGCTCTCCTCGGATGACATGAACTCTACACCCCAGGGATCACTGAGGATTGCCACTGCCTTCTCTCTGTCAGCCTCTGTCAGCGGAGCATCTTGCACTGCCTTTTGTCGGCGCTCAAGTTTCTGTAAGGGAACAGACCGGGTAAGAAAAAATCACTTTGGAGTTTGCACCCTTGTCTTCCATTAAAAACAGTAACACCACGATTAGTTCAGATGTTGTTACTGTAACTGCATGTATGTGTCTCAGTAAAACAGTTACACTTATTTATTACATGGCAAATGAGGCGTCCTCCTAACTCCAACAACAACAACAGTCTTTCTGGAGACTACAGTACTCTTATCCGGACGATCGCAACCGACCAACTTATTAAGTTAAATGGCAGCTCAGTTTCTACTTTCATAATTCTAAGGCCAAGGTAAAATTAATCAATATATTTATTTTTTGATACGTACCCTTTTCATTCGGATGTGCCGCTTAACAAGCTGTCGGTGTTTATCATAGGTCTCATTCTTCTTCCTTGTGGCGTCATCCCTGAGAGACCTCCAGTGACTGAAGACTGCGGCTATAAAAATTTAAACGAGATTAATATTATGGTTCAGTTACCAATTATTGTACGAGAACCTGCTGCTGCTTACTAAAGTTGTTGCGGAGAACTGTTCACATTTAAATGACTTTTTTTAATAGGAAGTCAAGTTCTCTTCTTACCTTTGATGCTTGCTTTGTTCCATTTTTTCTTTCCGTATAAACTACGCACTTCGTTCACAATCTTGGCGCAGGCAACTTGGTTTTCTTGGCTAGAAAATCTGTGGAGTAGAAATGGACATTGCAATCAGTCTCTCACGGCCATATCTATCTGGGTTCGGATAAGCAACATAGCCAAGTCTTGACCGCATTTGCCGGTATCAAAACAATTATTTTCTGCATGCTCACCTTTCAGTAAATTCAAATGTCCAGGCCCTGACATTCTCGTCCTCTTCTTCTGTTCCAGCTTGGCTGGAGAGCTCCTTGTAGGCTTTTCTGACAGCATCCTTTGTAATAAATTTAAACATGCTATATTAAAAGAAGGCCGGCCTGGCTTCAGTTACAGTCCAAATTAAAGTCTCCGAATAATGAAGACATGAGTAAAACTCGTCCAATAAGAGCGATGCATGCAAGGCACCCTCTCATCCACAGTCCTTTGCGCTCCAAAATCCTGAATCCTTTAGTTTTAGGAGCCCCGAAAGTCAACTTTAGCAATCCGTTTCTATCCGACTCGCTTGAAAAAAAGATTAGCTTATTTTGGCCTGAAAGTGCTACTTGCCTATATTACAAGTGACATTCAGGTGTACTCCGTGTCCAGGCTGAACATATGTACTTGCTCTTGCTCAATGGCGGGTATGGCGCGCATGGCGGGCATGGCGTGTGTGGCCATCTGTACATGTGATAACATTAATCTGACATAGTATTATTTGTAATTTCTTATAGATAGATAGATAGATAGATAGATAGATAGATAGATGGATGGATGGATGGATGGATGGATAGATAGATTTAGTTCGACAATCTTTCTACACAAGATTCGAGAACGGTAACATGAAGTCATCACTCAAATTATTGGTCCGAATATTTTAGAAATGACTTTTTCTTTGTCGAAGTTTCCATCGTTGTATCCCACTTATTATATGGGTTCCCCACTGAAACATTTTGTGATTGTTTTTTTTGGAAGATTGACGTAAACGAAATCATATTCTTTTTCAAAGGCGTTACGAAGGTCATTTTCATCAATTCCAAATCTTTTGGCAATGTTTTTTTCATTCGTCTTGTCAATGTGTTTGAAAATCAACGCGTGAGATATATTTCGTCGAATTCTTGAATTCGTTTCGAAATAAGATTGAGACAAGAAGATACAGGAACAATTCTTGTGTCTTCCACCCATAAAACATTCTTTCAAGATAGGTTCCAAAGAATGATCCCAAACCATGTCGTCAAAGATAACAATTTTTTGACTTCCATCATTTGGCATTTCTGAGAGTGGTCAGACACTTCCAAGACACGTATTTCTTTTCCGACTTTTTTTTGATCCCCACTTTGTAATTCACTTTTCACAAGGTCGGCCAAGAAAGCTTCAAGAGCAATGTAAGTATCTTGGTCAAGATTTCTTGCAAATAGATAAATTTTGTCGAACGCCAACATGGTCATCAACATTCTCACAAGGGCGTAAGTTTTTCCACTTCCAGATGGACCCACAATTAACATTCTGAAAGTTTGGTCTGGCATCAATGGGTGAATTGTTTTGAATGGTTTTTTGTTGACTTTACTCAACGTTTTCACCATTTGATCAAAGTTTTCGTCACTTGGTGTATAACTCATTATTTATTGCTCGCGGGGGCCTGGGGCCCAAGCGATATTAAAAATGGACATTTTTATTTTTTATTTTTTCCTTTTTGTGGGTCGAGAATCAGCACACGGTGATTAGTTCATATTATCACGTGCTAGGCGATGACGTAATTGACTTCGCTAAACAACTCGAGATGTGGCCAGTGAATTGCTCGTTACTTGTGTGTAAAAGTTAACTGCATCCCATCCAAACTCAACACCATTTGGCTCTGTGGAATATGCACGGATAAACTGGATTTTCGGGAACGATTTTGGCTCGCGTTCACCGCGGAAGCTTTGAGAATAGCCGTAAACAAATATTTGATGGTACTGCTGTCGCCGATAAATATTTAGTCCCGACGAAACTTTCTGTGGCGACACGAAATACTTTTGGGAAGATGACAGGGCGAAAGCAGAAACCAAAGCTACGGTGAGCTTTAGCCGTAAAACAATGACGCTTTATGCTTTACTCTGTACATGACATCTGTTGCCTCATAAAATTCTTCTGCGTATCGTACATTGCCTGTTGAAGTGTTTCTTTCATTCGATCATGTAGTCTTTGTTTCGCAATGGTCATTGAATACCAGAAATGAAAAATACACCGAAATAATCCTGAGGATTGAGTTTGCAGTCACAAATGGACTGAACACACTGTGAACAAAAGCGCAATAATATTGTAAACATCTCTCGTGTGACATGCAGGGTCGCTCAACCTTTAGGAAGCAAGTGTATGAGTGTTGTAATAATAATTTTTAGTTTAATCAAGGTGTCAAAAGAGCAAGGTGTCAAAAGCCAAGTTCTCCATACTGTGTGATATTTTTATGGTGAGAATATGGAAGTCTGTCTTGGGAGTTCCGCTCTTGTCCCCTACTTTCCATTTTATATTCTGGTCTCGACCCAACTCACGCCGCGAGCTCACTGGCAATTCCAGTCTAGTTTTAAAATAAATAATGCCTTCAATCCAAGACTTGATAGAAAAAGCTAAAAGCGTTGAAAGAGTTGCCAAAGTGAAAAAAGTCATGAGTGATCTTCATAAAGAGGCTCGTTTTCAAAATCAAGTTGATATGAATGAAAGAGAGTTTTTGAGTAAACCTCTCACAAAGCGCTTGGATGAGTTAAGTGATTCATCAAAAAAATATAATGAAAAAGTGGGTAAACAATTGGGTGAATTAACGGAGATAAAGGAGGGGATAAAAAGACAAACGAAATTAATGGAGGAAGACGATGAAGATCAAAAGGAAGAGGAAGGTGATCAAAACCTTACAAACATCCCTGACATTGACGAGCCAGGTGTTGATCAAGGTGAAAAACCACCAATGTTACCAAAAGACCCATTGATTTCTGAGCCTTTACAACCAAGTTTTTCAGAAGACCAAAAGGATCCATCACCACCATATACAGGCGAGTCAATGACAAAAGCACAAATACTCTTGATAGCGTGGAATGATAAAAAGAGAGACCAATTTGAGAGTGGGGTTAAAGATAAGTTAATACATGGGTATGGGTACCTCGAGAAAGCGTCAAAAGGAGATTTGGAGTAATAGTGTAGATAAGGGAAAAAGGTTTTGATGCGTGGAAAAAAGCTGGAAAACCTGACATTAGACCAAGGCATGATCTTTCAGGAAAAGGATTGAAATCAAGAAAACCCACAAAGGCTACGATGAAAAAAGTTCACAACAGAATCAAGGTCCTTCGTGGATCGATTTCTGCTGAAAACACAAACGATGGTTTGGAAGAAGAATTAAATTTTTTGGAAAATTATGTTTCGAGCGTCTTGCCTCAAACAGGAAGAGGAGACGACGTTGATTTCATGATTTCAATGGCAAACACATTGAAAAAGTCAATTGCAGCCGGAAATAAGTCGAGATCCGCCCATCAAGAGTTGGTCAATCTTCGATGGAAGTTAAAGAATAGATATAGAATCACTGTATAATAATTTTATTATATGTTATATGTTTGACCTAAGAATTATTCAGCAACTTGATCTTAGTTCGGATTACTCAAAGTCACAAAGTCTCATTGGGAAGAGACAAAAAAGCAGTGATTTCACGATTGTGGCGAGGCCCTCAATAAAACTTGAGGACAAGTACGATCATTTTGTGGCAGTTGTCGACTTTGCTGCCGCTTATGCGTGGAAAAATATTTCAGCAACTTACAATAACAACAAAATAAAGATAAAAAACCATCCGACGCAGCCCCACAAGTATTCGTTATTCCAGACGGAAGTTACACATATAAAGCGCTCGAGCAATTTATCAATCGTGAAATTGGTGAATTAAAAAACAAAGATGGTGACAAGGGTTTACCCTTGATTGCGAAAGATGTTGTAGTGGATATCACCGAGGGTGATTTTCATCATCTTTATGGTTTTGATCAAGGTAACTCATATTTTGACTCTGGAACACATTGGGGGAACACAACGCCAAACATAACGAGAGGTGTGGACACAATTTATGTCACTTGTGATCTGTTGAAAGAAGTTTCACAAGTATCGGCCGTGCCGAAAAGTGTATTCTCATTCAACGTTGGTAGTCTTGCCAGACCCCACGATTTTCACTTTGTGAGAAATCTTCCAATTTGGCATCCAATTGAAAATTCAACCATTGAAAACATTAACGTTTGTGTCGTTGATTCTAATAATATTCCCTTAGAGTTCATGGGAGATGTCAATGTAAAGTTGTCGATCTTATTGGGAAGAGTCCATAAATAAAAATGATTGTGAAAAATCAAAGTGATTGTGAAGAATTTGAAGATAAGAGACAGATAGGCTGCCATTTTTTTCAACCAACCACAAAGCTAAGTGAAATCATTGTTGAGCCCATCACTAAAACGATTTCTGAAGCAAAGGCAAGGACCAAAAGGAATAAGACTGTAAAAAAGATGGCTGAACCACCACCAAAAACAAACACCATAGATGATTTTAAACCACGTTTGGGAAGTCATCGATAAATGGAGGGAAAAAGTACTTGAAAAATATTTAAAAAATCCACAAAAGAAAGAAACAATAAAATTAAAAAATTTCGAAATAAGATAAATGGGTGACTTTACTTTTAATTGTTTTACTTTCGTTGAAAGCATTACACATAACCTTGTAACGGCCTCAACTGCATGGCAAACCGAAAATCCTGCGAATACTGCAAAAGCGCCATCAAGGATAGATAAACAAATCAAGTTTAACATTGACGATAGATCAAACACAATCGATTGGTACAATGCTTACTTTAGAGTGATTGTAAGGGCTGATGAAAAGGCAAATGCAGCAGTCGCCGTTAAAAAAAGAAGTCTCTCTGTTTCCAGGCACTTTTTCCTTGATAAAAGAGTTATATGAAAGGTCTGGAAGGGAAACTCTATATAGCTCAAAGAATATGAACCCAGTCCTTTTCATAAAAAAGTGTCTTGAAATGGAAAAAGGATTTGCTGAAACTGTTGGGTCGAGAGAAAAGTTTTTCCTCGACACCAACGCTTATACAGCGGACGATGGGAATTCAGGATTTGTAAAAAGGTCATTTACAGGTGAGGAAGCCATCATGATCCATTAAATAATTGGTTTTTTTTCTGCTTTGAGAAACACAATGTTACCTCCTACCATCCTCAATTTTGAGGTGAAACTCAATGACAATGAACAGTGTGTAATGATGAAAGCAACTGGTCGTTTTACTGTGAAAGATGTACAATTGATTACTCCAATCATTAAATTTAAACCTGAAATAACAGCAAGACTTACGGAGGGCTCTTCTTTCTGAAAGACAAATCTCATTCACAGAGGAATCACTGCAAGTGGTTCCAAAAGGAAAAAATCTAAATACAACAATCAACTCGTCTGATGGTGCCGTTAATCCGAAACATGTTTTCGTTTTTATGAGTCTGGATATTTGGACGCAAGAAATGATGAAGCTACATCAGCGTATCAATTCCACACTTTTTCAATTCCACAGTCGATGGAGTTAATTGAGGCAAAATTGCAATACGGTCAGGGGCTATTTTTTCCTGACACAATAGGATATGGACAAGACGAGGAAACAAGGATTTGGTCTGATGTTGCCGACTTTTCAAGAAGATTAAACAAAATGAACACGTCTGGTATTTCATTGTCTTTTGAAGAATGGAAGGAAAACTATGGTTTCATCCATTTTAATTTGTCAAGACATGAGAGGCTCGCTCCAGCAGATTCGAAAACATTGACGACATTTTTGAAGTTTTCAAATGGAGATAACAATGGAGACCCTGGTAAAGACTTTGATGTAAACATCGCCATGATTCGAGAGGTTGAATTAAGAATAAAGAATGAGGGTGGAAGAATTGTCTTGATAAGGATTGATTAAAACTTTGAATTAAAAATTCCATTTAAATGAATGGAATTTAATCGAGATGTTCACATTAATTCAATTGAAAATGCGATAGTTCAACCAACTACAAAATGGGTAAACCAAAACATTGGAAATAACTCAAGATCGTGAAAAGACCATCGTCTTTGACGTTCCAAGTACTTATAAAAATGTTGATTGGTTTAATGCTTACTTTAGAGTAAAAGTGAGGATGCAAAATAAAGCCGATGGGACGGCCTCGGACGCAAATGCAGCTTCAATGATTCCAGGAACATTTTCCCTTGTGAAAGATATTTGGGTTATGAGCAAAGGACAACCCATTTACTCTGCTGAAAACGTGAGGCCTTTGGTTTTTTTTAAAAATATGATTGACATGGGTTTGGGGTACAACGAAACGATTCGATCAGATGAAGAATTATTTCTTGATCAAGGTGATTTTAAAGCTGATGAAACAACGAATCCTGGTTTTGCGAAGAGAACCTTTTCAGGAAGAAAAGTGTTTAAGATTTCACTTTACAATTGGGGGTTCTTTAGAGCCTTGAAAAAAACTTTACTCCCTCAGGCCGACATAAGAATCGAAGTTAACTTGGAAAGTGACGCAAATGTTTTGTTCGAAAAAGGGTGGATCCGCAAATAGGCTTATTGTCGATTATATCGAGCTCTATACCCCCCAACAACGTTAAAACCAACTGTGAGTGAACAATTGACAAAACAAATTCTTCAAGAAAGAGTGCTCACGTTTCTCGAAGAAAAATTGAATGATTATCAAGCAACGTCCTCAAAAGAGCAACGATTAATTGTTGAAGATTCTTATCCAAAATACTTATTTTACTATCATACAACTGGCGACATTACGACGAAAGAAAGACTTGAACCAAAATCATTTGACAATAATAAAGTTCCGCCACACATAATCGTTACATATGGAAATAACAAATTCACTTTTCCAGATTATCGGGGTTATGGAAAGTTTGATTCATATCGAATGTTCTCAGATGTTGTGAATTATGCAGGAAAAGAAAATGATTGGGTTGGCTCTGGCGTCAGTTTCAATTTCGATTTCATATTCAAGAATTTGGATCTGTTCGTTGTGGTTGGTATTGTCTTTACTTCTTGAATGAAAAGTCAAAAGGCGTTTCTTTTGAAAAATTATTGGAACCATTCAATGAAGATCTTTCATTGAACGAAGAATTCATTGAGAACTATTTTACACATAATATAAAATGAGCGTTCCTGAAAATCAAGAAACATGGTGCATTGGTGGAAAGCATTACTCACTCGACAAACAGGGTTCGAGAACATATCGTTGAAACAACGACAAAAAAAGGAGACAAAAGACGTTTCCTAAAGTCTATATGTGTAAAATGCGGTCGAAGAAAGTCGAGAATCTTAAAATCATCCAAGGAAAAGGGATGTTTTTTTGGTGATGAGACGCTCCCAAGTGCGCCCCCATCCCCGCCACAAAGAAGACCAGCAAATCAACAAGGTCAAGGTGAGTGGACTGATTTCTTTTTCAATGTTGTCAAAACGGGCGCTAAAGAAGCTCTTAAGACAGGCGCTACAGAGGGTGCAAAAAGAGGTGCAAAAGCAATGGCTGATTGGGGTGCAAAGAAATTGTCAAAAAAAACTCAAGGAAAGAGGTAGGCCGAGGAATTTTCAAGACCCAAAAGAGGATTCACACTTCCAGGACATAAATACACGGACCCCTACAACCCTCTCGAAGAACAATTGACCCATGATGATGAAGGAAACATCCTCAAATTTCATCAAAATCCAACAGGAAGAACAGACGCTGTTGCGGCTCAAACTGACGTTGATTACACAGTTTGTGAAAGGAAAGGTCATAACATCAAAAAATGCAAAAACAAAGCCGATCGAAAAATGGTAAAAAGTCTCGATCAAATCCTAAAGAAAGAGAGGCAATGGGGCCATACAGCAGCAAGAAATATCATCCATTGGAAACAAAACCTTGGGCTGGGATTGACCACAGAAGAAAAGAAAATTTTGAAAGAAATACATAAGCCTGTAAAAAAAATTCCCGCGTCGTAAGGTAATATCCCCGAACATCGACGCAATTTGGACAGCAGATTTGGCAGACATGAGTGACTTTGGTGTCGGAAGAAATGATGGTTATCGATATCTTTTGATAGTCATGGATGTTTTCTCAAGTTTGGGCGAGACCTTTGAAAAACAAGAAGGGTGAGACTGTTTTCAAAGCTTTTGAAGACATCTTTGAAAAATCAGGAAGAAGGCCAATTAAATTATGGACCGATACAGGCGCAGAATTTCAAAACAAGAAGATCAAAAGTGAATTTGATTAGTACACCACACATACTTGTGTCAAAGGGTCCATCATTGAAAGATGGATCAGAACAATCAAAAATAGGATGGTCACAGAAATCGAAAATGGAAGATGGATCGATGACATTAAAGGCGTCGTTGATGAATACAATCAAAAAGTTCATTCTACTTTGAAAATGTCACCTGAAGAAACTTCGAAAGAAGAGAATGAAGATCAAATTATTTTAAACACACAATACATTCACAAAGAAATGACACCAAAGTTTCAAGTTGGAGATGTTGTCCGGTTCCCTCAAATTAAATGGCGTTTTGCAAAGGGGTACTCTCCAAATTGGAGCCGAGAACTTTTTGTGATCTCACGAGTTCAAATGTCAAATCCTGTGGTTTATCACTTACAAGATTCAAGTGGATATGATATTGAAGGTTCATTCTACGAACAAGAACTTCAAAAAACGACTGTCCGATGGACTGTTACAGAAACGAAAGGAAAAAGGAAAAGAGAAGTGGCTCAAAAAGGTCTTGAACTCGTTTTGAAAGAAAGAGAAAAGAAAACTGCAAGAGACCGAAGAGCAAAAGAGAAGAAAAAACAAATGTGATTTGTTTCATTTTTGAAACAAATCAATCGAAAAGCCTTTTTAACTCGATGCATCTCAATGTTTAATGGTTTCTTTTTCTGAAAAGGTTCATGGTTAAGCCTCTCATTCATCCTTTGACATGTTTCGAAAGATTTCTTAAAAACACTGTTTGAAGATGGGAGTTCAATTTTTTTCAAACTTTCTTCTGAAAGATTGATCTTGAGTTTCACACTTGAAAAAATAAAAAAATAACAACCTCGTTTGGGGGTTTTTTCGTTCGTTTGAAGAACTTGAGAAAAAACATCCTCAAATTCCTCCGGAAAAGGACCTTCTTTCTCAATGGAATGGTTGTTAAGAAATGTGGCGTATTTTCTCTTTACGTTCAACATCTTTTTCTCTTTTTCAGAATTCAGGGGTATTGGCGCTTCAATCACTTCTCTGGCGTTCTCAATGGAACAACAAGACTCACAAATGGAATACTCTTCATCAATTTTAATGTGGTTGGAACCACAATTTTCTTGCATGGAATGTCTCCAAGCTTTACTTTTGGGCCTTTTCTGTGTTTTAAAATGAGAGAGCAAAACTCTTTTTTCAAGGTGTTATACTTTTCTTTCAATGGGGTGAATTCAAGTTGAAAATGGAGTTTATCATCACCTTCAAGAAACCCTTCAATATTTTCAAGTATCGACAATTCATTCATCGTATCTTTGTTGGTCACTCTTTAAGTTTTTTCTTTGAAAACTCAAAGAAAAAATAACGGTTAAACAAACTTCTCAATCAACTTTCTTTTTCTTCTTTTTCTTTTTCTTTTCTGGAGAAATAGACACGTCAGACTCTTGCGACACTGGAATTTCTTCGTCGGAGAACAACATTTCCTTTCACGTTTGAAAAATCAACCTCTTTAAGAGGCTCAAAACAAGCAAGAATCAAAGTTGCTTTAACAATGGGGTCATTCGCATTTGTCAAAGAAATATGAGTAGGTCGAAAAACCATCCTTCTCACAACGAATTTCTCGTCAACAATTTTTCCCAATCCTTTTCGTTCTTGTAATCTTTTCTATCAATATCAATACACGAAACTCTCTCTTGAAGTTGTAATGAAATGGAAACATTTCCATCATCTCTTTTCAAAAATTTAACTTCAACATCTTCATCGTGTTGCTCTCTCAAACCTTCTGTCACGCCTTCTTCAAATTGTTTGAGAACTTCAATGCCAAATCGTCTTCATCCTTCGTCACCCACGTGTCTTTTGGGTTGAGAGACACATAAAACATCCAACTTTGATATTTTGCATTTTCAAATTTTTTAACGCCTGTCGTTGTTTTTGAATCATTAATTTTGAAACAAAGGCCATCTCCCTCATATTCAATTGGCATTTTTTGCCAATCATATTCTCCAGTTGGCTTTGTTAGTTCTCCAAAGGTCAGTTTTTCGGCTTAAAAGTCTTTGGTTTTCAAGTATTTATATGTCACCATCACCAAAGTGAAGTCTTTTTGGTCTTAAACCTATTTTAAAAAGAATTTTTCTCAAAATACCGCCTGAAACAGGGAAAGGAATCGCGTGATCGATATTTTTGATGAATTGACATAACCATCTCGCCTTGAGATGACAAAATTCACATTTTGACTCGTATAAAATTTTCTCATCAGCAACTTTCAAAAGGAGATGTGAACCTAAAAAGATGGTTCTTGGTTCTCCATGAATGAGACCAAAACAATGAATCTCTTGTGGGCCTTTCATGTCTCTCAAATCATTCACTTGTTCTGTAGTGAGAAATAGGGCTTCATCAATGAAAACAATGGAATCTTCTGGAAGATTTGGAATTTTTCGTGTTTTTGAAAGTGTTTGTGATTTTAAAGCTGATGAAACAACGAATCCTGGTTTTGCGAAGAGAACCTTTTTAGGAAGAAAAGTGTTTAAGATTTTACTTTACAATTGGAGGTTCTTTAGAGCCTTGAAAAAAACTTTACTCCCTCAGGCCGACATAAGAATCGAAGTTAACTTGGAAAGTGACGCAAATGTTTTGTTCGAAAAAGGGTGGATCCGCAAATAGGCTTATTGTCGATTATATCGAGCTCTATACCCCCTAATAACGTTAAAACCAACTGTGAGTGAACAATTGACAAAACAAATTCTTCAAGAAAGAGTGCTCACGTTTCTCGAAGAAAAATTGTATGATTATCGAGCAACGTCCTAAAAAGAGCAACGATTAATTGTTGAAGATTCTTATCCAAAATACTTATTTTACTATCATACAACTGGCGACATTACGACGAAAGAAAGACTTGAACCAAAATCATTTGACAATAATAAAGTTCCGCCACACATAATCGTTACATATGGAAATAACAAATTCACTTTTCCAGATTATAGGTGGTGATTTTTCCCTCTCCCTTTGAATCGAATTCAAAAAAATGCTCATAAAGGAAAGGGAAGTTCAGTCAAAATCACACAAAAAGCGATGAAGGAGTTAAGAGGGCAACTTGGTGGAAATTTACCAAGAGACCCAATAAAATGGAGGCCCCCACCATTCTTTGGCTCTTGGCATGGTGAAGGCCTTCCGATTGAAAATGACGCCATTGAAATCCGTAGACTGGCCCCAAATCACCAACCTCGCGACCATGAAATCCTTGTTTGTCTAAAAACTCTTCAACAATGAGCATCCCAAATATGGATTTTCTTCTTGCTAAGCTCTTTGGAATTAGTGCGTCCTCTTATAAACCATAACAATTCTTCCACAACAGCTCTCCAAAATACGCGCTTGGTTGTCAAAAGAGAAAAGACGTTGTTTCGCAAATCACCAAAGATCGACTTGGTCCCAGTTTTTGTTCGGTCCATCCTTTCAACCCCTTTGTTCATTATGTCTTTAATCAATGCAAGGTATTGAGTTTCATCGTGTTTCATTTTTATTTCTTATTTCAAGGATAAGAAATGGTTAAATTAGATCTCTTTTTTTCAATTTATTAAGTTTTCCTTTTATATCAAAATAATCGTTTTTGAGCTCCACTAAACCATTTCTTATGTCGGTAAGCAAATCAAAAATCATACTTCTTTCACTTATGTTTAACGCCTCAATTGTGGGTGGTGGGCCAGTCTCATCTTGACCTTCGTTCTCTTCAATTGGTGGAAGTATCGTCATATCCTATTCATTTCTTACTCAAATCCCTCAGACTTTCAAGTGAATGGTCAAATCCAGCTTTAAAATTCATTTCATTTATAAAAATCATAAAAACATCAAATTCTTTCGAAAAAAGAAAATCATTGCCTTGCTTAAGCGTATCAAGCAATGAATTCATAACCTCTCGACCCAAATTCCTTGTTAAAGTGTTCAAGAATTTCATTGACATAGTCATAATCTTCTTTGAAATTTTCAGGTGGAGTCTTCCTCGTTTTAATTGATGGTGATGCTTGACTCTCTTTCCATGTGCACCATTTATATTCTTTACAAGTGAGATGTTTTTCTCAAGAAACTCATCCACTCTTTTTTCAAAAACTTTTCTTTCTTCTGTGTCTTCAATCAGATTCATAACCAATTTTGTTATGAATTTGTGTTTAAATGTCTTTTTTATTCTTTCTCCATCTTTCTTTTTCTTAAACTTTCCTTAAGTCGAGTAAAAAACCCCACCACTCTTTCACAATCCTCCTCACTCCCCATTGCTTTTGACAACCTAAGTTCATTATCCAAAATATGCCTTTCACGGTTTAATTTTTTATTAATTTTCGCGTAATCTTTATAGTCAACAAACACCTCAAAAAGACAATAAACAAATTCATTTCTCTCTCAAGAATAATTGGGTATTATATTGACATCATAAGACAAAGCTTTTTTCCAATCGTTAAATCTTTACGAGAGCATGAAAAAATAAACAACCAAACAAACTCCTTCAACATATTGTCAACCCAATCTGGTGTTGATTCAAATTGGCCATTTTCCACTTCCATCTTTCTCCTCATTAAAAAATAACATAACCGTAATGAAATAAAAGAAAAACTTTCTCCATAGCGCAAATCAACCCAATTCATCCTATCTACCTTCACCCTCAAAGTCGATATCACTTCATCGTACTTATTCCTCTTTTTAACCCTCCCGCGAGGGCACTTTCCTGAGTTATAAAAATAATCATTAAGTTCTTCTTTTATCGTGTCGAATAACTCTTTCAAGAGCTTTACGGGTGGAGGAAGAACAATGTCAAAACAATGAATAATCATGATGAACAAATCAAACTCCAAATCAAAAACGTGATACATTCCACAACAAAAATCATCACTATGGTATCCACATCCATTTGGTGCATACTCTTCTTTAATTCCATTCAAGATGGAGAATAAAAACTTTGACCCACTTTCACTCTCATTTTTATCAATGAAAAAACTTTTCATAAGACCCTTCGCCATTGAAAGCGCCATCTTTGAATCAAGTTTTTGACAAAAAAGTCTTCCGTGTTCATCGTCTGTTAATTCAATATCTTCCCTTTCTTTCCTTTCTCTTTGATCTCCTTTTAATTTATTAAATTCTTTGAACCCAATGTCTCTTTGTGTTTCTTTTCTTTTCTTAAGCATTCATTTCTCACTTTTCACGACAACGCAGCTTCTTTTTAATAAATCAACCCTGAACGTCTAGACCTTAACTCATCAAAATATTTCAAAAATTCATTGTTCCTTTTCGCATTTGGACATTTAAATTTTTGTTACAACATTAAGCTACGAATACTCCCAGGATCCCCTTCGTAATTAACATCATTCCATCCTTTTTCATCCTTTTCATTCCACCCCCTCCCTTCAAGAAATAAAATTGCATCAACCAAAACCTTTATTTTTCTTTCCACCTGGAATAACATCCTTTGTCACATCATCAACCAACCTAACAAGGTTTGAAAATCGTTTTATTCCGAGATCATTTCTTTCCTTTAACAAAAATTTAATGACACCCACTCGAAATTCCGCATAAACCAACTCATTCACAAGATTTTTCCATTCCTCATAGTTCTCATTCTTTTCCTGTTTTTCCAACACTTTCAACAACTTTCGAAGAAAAACCAGTCTTTCGCTAATATCACACCCCCATTTTAAAAACGTTTTAACTTGTGTATAATCTCCATTTTCCATCATTATTATGAATTCCTCCTTAAACCTTCTTCGAGACAATCAAAACCCTCAACGAGTTCCTTTCTTGGGTCATTTTTAAACCAATCCCAAACTCTTTGAAACCACCACTTTCTCGGTCGCTTCTCCCTTAAAACATCTCTCACTCCCTTTACAATCTTTCCCTTCTACTCTTCTTGGCGGACACATTTTACGGAGTTTTTAGTTCCCTATAATCGTTCCTTGAAAACAAATTTTTCGCCCGAAATTGTATTTTAGTTCAGTTTTGTAACGTTCTCAACAACATATCTTCGAACAAACCCAAAAAAAAGAAGTAAATTTTGATCGAACTGGAAGAAATAGAAAGACAAAGGACAGAAGTGGTCAAGGCAAGGAAAGAAAACGAAGCAGTCATAAAACAAAACAAAGAAAGAATTAAAGAAGTAAGAGCAGAAATAAACAATAATCCAGAAGACAGAGAAAGGATTGAGGAACAAATAAACGAAATAGAACAAGAAAACGAAAGATTAGAAGGAACAAATTTTTGAAAGACTATCTCTAAAGGAAAAAGTTAGATATATCTTCGAAAAGTATGGTTTGTCAGTCGTTGGTGTATTAGCAGCTGTGGGAACCATCATTGGTGTCATTGTATCAAATCTCAAGGCAGGTCTGTCTAAGGTAGCAAGAGGTCTTGGAAATAGTCTCAAAGAAATTGGAAAAAAATATCGGTTTTCTCTCTAAACATGCTTGGTTACTGATTCTTCTCGTCGTGACTTTTGTCATTGAACAATTTAAGAATAAGAAAAAATAATTGTAAATATGTATCAGACAAATTTATTATTGAAATTAACCTCCACCGAAGTAGGAAGGGACATCAAAAACGATGGTAGTGTCAAAGCCAAAGTAAAACTTGCTAAATAAATTCAAGGATTCTTGAAATCTTTTGTGATTTCTCTTACGTTAACTTGGCCATGGCAGTAAAATGTAGTTTAATAGACGATGGTTCCCACTTTTCAAACATCAAGAGCATTGATTCTGACGACATTTTAGAAAAAGTTAAACAAACAACAACTATGTTGTTTATCAAAAACGACAAAGCCACCAGAATGATTCCAATAAATCCATCGAAAAGCGTAATAAATGAATTTAATATTAAAATTTTCTTTCTCAGAGATAAAAAACTATTGAACGAAAAGGAGTCATTCTCCCAGTTATCATTCATCAAACCGACAATTAATTTAAGAGAGTGTAAAGTGAATGACAACAAAATGAGTGAAGTTATTTCAAAAGAAAAATTGTACCCTAATATCCCAAAGGATTCTAACGCTTACAGGTTATCTGTCTGCTCAAGAATTCTTGAAACGATGAAGAAAAACTTGGATTATGATATCAAGAAGAGAAACGAAAACTTGAAAGGTTGAGAACAGTAAACATCTTTTCCTCAGCAGGTACTACGGCTTTATCAGTGTCTGGAGCAGGTGTTTCAGGTACTGGTTTTGGGGTTATTGTTGGTGCTCCTCTAATCGGAGTCGGCGAGCTCTTAGGAACGACATCTCTCGTAACTATTGCTCTCGACATAGAAACCTTCAGGAAATTAACGATTTATGAAAAAACTAATATCACTTGGTCAATCAAAATTTAACAGCATTCATGAAATGGTCAATAAGGCTCTTTCTAACGAAAACGTTTCTGAGGAAGAGTTTAGGAAAATTAACGACGAACGAAATAATTACGAATCACAAAGATCAGAAATTCTTAAGGTTCCAAAAAAGGAAGGATTTCTAAAAAGATTACAAAGCAGAAGAGATTTGACAGAAGAAATTTTAAAAGTTATTCAACAATCGAAAACTTCTTGAATAACTTAGATAACGACAAAAGAACTTTTGAAAATTTATTAGATAAATCAGTCATTGACATAAACATTAGCATTAGAACTTGAGATAGAGACCAAAGACTGGAACCAAGTGCTCCTCCAGCATATGAAAATGTTATTTAAGAGCGAACTTTCCTAAACACTGCGTGAAATGAGAAAAATGTGGCACATCAATCAGTGGCAATTTCCGTTAATTCTACTTTTTTGTTGAAACTCGAATTTGGAATCACGAAAATAAAGGAAAAACCAATTCTTAGCGCTATTCTTTCTCGGGAAAGTTGAAATACCCCAATTCTTTTCTACGTCGTTGTATTCGGTCTACAACGTAAATATTCTCGACCTTTCTGAATAAAAATCTCGATTCTTTCTGAGATTTGTTCCGGCCAGTAGTTTGGGGAAATGTCAGACATTTTTTCACGTTTTTCTGTTGGTTCGTGTCTCGGAACAAGCCTTTCTCATGCTGTTCCCACGTGACTTTACAAAAAAACAACTTCGCGCCACTTGCTCGCCGGGTTTTGGCGCGACGACACGTGCACGGCAAGATGTCTTTTGTAAAATTTAAACGAAAGGGCAAACTGGTGAAGGTAAAAATATCAGACTTAACAGTTAAGAGTGACTTTCTGTAAAAATCGAGAACTCCGACCCCCTCATATTTTGTCACAAAAAATCTTGAGGTGAACTATTACGAAAAACAGTATTTAAACTTTCAGCTGAATTTTAATATATTTGTTACAGAGGAAAAACGGAAAATTGACTCGAAGTCCCTCCTGACCGCTAGAAATTGCTCATTTTCAACGAGCTCGCGAGAAAACACTAAGGTGTCTAGTTAAATATAATTTTGCTAGCAGCTAAAGCATTCTTTCATCTAACGTGACAGGGAAAAAAATCAAGAAAACAATATTTTCCAACTGAATTGGAGACTTTCGATCATGGTATACTTCGACCATTTTGCCAAAGAGCGAATTTTGGCCATTTTCAGGGGAGTGAAATGGCTCTTGGTACATAAAGTTCTGACCAAAAATTATATCTCGGAGCAAGTCGAATACAATTATTTTAAGTTTCAGAAATAAAATTTAGGGGCCCGCCAAACGCTATTCAGTTACGTTCTAAAATGTTGGGGGTACTTGCATAAATTAACGTTAGTAACGCAAATACCAATTAGCAGTTTCAGGTGATAACAACACGATAAAAATAAAAGAACAGAGCAAGCAGAACACACAAAATCAATCTACATCTCACTGAATTTTACTTTAGATGGTGCTTTATTTTGTACTGGCTGTAGGATTTACGTTTATGAATTAATGTAATCAAAATGCAAAAAGCCCACCTGAAACCCGAGCAGCTAACCTGCCATTAAAAACCAACTATAAGAGGTATGCTGTGTTTCAGGCTCCTGAAGGGTCTTTGAAAAGCTCATTTCACTTAGTTACTCTCTCACTAGCCAAAATATTTAGTAGAGGCAGCAGAGTACGTGTACAACACATGTCACGCAACACTTCTGTCACTACGGTAAAATATTCAACATACAATCAGTGACAAAAGTTCTTGGGACACTTTCAAAAATTGATGTATCTCAGACACAAGTCATTGACTAAGCGTACTGAAAGGCGCGAAACCATTTTTCTCCCCCCTCCCCTCTGTACAATGTTGTGTGTGTTTGGGAAAACAAGTTCAGGCCACTTCAACATTGAGCGGGGGGGAGGGGGGTTGTCTTTCAACTGAAACCGTAGAGAAATTACTGAAACTGTGCAAGTGTCCCAAGACTTTTGTCACTGATTGTCTTGACTGGTTATTCAGGAATATAACAAAAAATATGCTTTAAACACCTGTTATGACCTTGATTTCGGCTAATTTTCAGTAAAAGTATACTTCTGCAAAAGGCGTAATGACATCGCTCAACGTCTACCGAAATCATGGCATAATTGTTTCAATTGATGCTTTGACTAGCACCAACAGATGAGAAGCAAGGTGTGATAACATAATATGCTCGTAAATATCGTTCCGATTTTAAAAGAAAATACTGTGAATACATATACAGTGTCGTACAGACCCACCAGATGCCCTTAGTTTTTATGTGGTTGGATTTTATATGAAATATGTGATACCGCTGACCGTGCGCGGGCGCCCACAGACGCGTAATCGAATGATGTTTCTAGCCGGAGGGTCGGATGAAGGGTCTTTTTGGTCTTATTGTAAAAATTGACGATTGTTACTAGTGATTAGTGAAGGTGTAATTTTGTTTGAGCAGCGGAAAACTAAAAAACGGAGCACTTTAAAATGTTCGCGAAAGTGAGCTTTTGACAGGTCAAACAAATCTGGCTACAGATGTGAGCTCAGCAGAGGGAGCCGGGTAAGAAAATTGCCGCTAATATTGCAGCTTTAGCCGAAATAGCTACGGTGTTTTTTTGAGTTCCACCAACGGGTCCTGGCTTTAGTCCAATTAAACTTAAAAGCCGGAAAAGATGTGGCAGCGTGACACTGGCTATATTGAAATGATGACAAAATAGAACTATGAACAGTTTTTTGTTCGTATTATCTATTTATCAAGATTCTGTAAAACAAACCGATCGTGAAAACCCACCAAAATCATACCAGAGAGGAAGACGAACTCCACTGATCACAAACCGATATTCCAATCGTGCATAGTTATTAACTTAACCCCGTGGGATTAGCGTGTCGTGTAACGATTGTCTTATGCTAATTAAATGGTTACCCAAGACTTGCAACACTTTCCTCGTTTTCTGAGCCGCTGCTGCTTAAAAATACTGTACTACCCGGAAACGTATCTGAGCTGACAAAAGCACGTTTGAAACCAACACAATAACCGAGAAAATCTGCCTGACAAAAGATTTCTCACGAGTAACCACGAGTAACCACACCAATTAATAACAAATACTCTGTTACTGTTTTATAATCACAGTGGTTACTCGTGGTATCTCTGTATATTCACAGCAAATCGTTTTCATTGTGAGCACAAATGATGTGTCTTGCGAAGCTTTTCAACTGACTAAGCGTTTAACTCTGTTCTTGCTCGGAATTTTGCGTATTAAAGTGAAATATGGCCACCACACGTAATTCACGGTAACCACAGAGGTCTCACGTTTCTCTGACTCAGTCTCCTGTGCTTTCGTCGGTGTAATTTGAAACTGCAGAAGGAGCACAATCTCGCATAAAATCTTCGATCAGACTCCAATTCAAAAGGTTCAATGATATCTACGTCTTAAATACGTTGCCTCCGCTTCACCCTTGTGCACCATTCAAACCGCGCAAAGTGACGGTTGGCCTTTGGACGTACATGTTTATAAATCATTAAATCAGAAATCAAATCGCGAATTCTTTATAAAAGGACCATATAATAATATGCGGTATCCTATCTTGTCGGATTTAGCAGAAAAGTGCAAGTCTTTCCCGGCTGAAACTTATAGATTACCAATAAACTGATAAACGTAGTCTCAGACAATCAGTGACAAAAGTTCTTGGGACACTTTCAAAAATTGATGTATCTCAGACACAAGTCATTGACTAAGCGTACTGAAAGGCGCGAAACCATTTTTCTCCCCCCTCCCCTCTGTACAATGTTGTGTGTGTTTGGGAAAACAAGTTCAGGCCACTTCAACATTGAGCGGGGGGGAGGGGGGTTGTCTTTCAACTGAAACCGTAGAGAAATTACTGAAACTGTGCAAGTGTCCCAAGACTTTTGTCACTGATTGTAGATCGTAAACTCGCATTTTTTTTTTTTGTGTTTTTGTTTTTTTATCTTTTGTTTTTAATGTTCTAAATATCTTTTAGCAAGATTTAAAACATTATCTACACGCTTGGTACGTTTACTGCTTTACACTTTGCTTTTACAGCGGTGAATATGCCTCGTATAAACACGACTTGCGTGACTCTTCAAGTGATGATTAATTGTGTTGGCATGCAGTGGCAACTCTTTTTGCGGTAGAGTTTGGCGTGTCGCATTTTTTATCTTGGCAAACAAATTAGATCCTGTTTACATGGAAGAAGGGTGACCCTCCTTGGAGGGACACTCTCCTAAAAGGGTCACCCTTCTCTATTGAAGTTCCTTGTTCCGTTTACATATTGATAAATAGGGTCATCCTAGGAGGAGGGTTACCCATCTCCTTGCTAGGGCAACCCTCCGAACAGGGACAACTTTTGGCCATGTAAAGACTCGAGGTAGGGTTACCCTCCCAGCGATGCCTTTCAGACTGTTAGCGAGATAGCCGCAGATATAGCGCTTGGCAGTTAAAGGGGGCTATCTTCTGGCCCTTCTAGCCGAGGGTGTCCTATGGCAAGTGCGTCTTTAAAACGGAGAAGGTCAACTTAATTTATCAGGCAAAACGTTCATATGCGAAGATTCTCCACAAGAGTTCCAGTGAGGTACCAGCTCTCACTTCTGAATGCCGTTTTGAAATAACGTGCGATGCAATGTATGAGGCCGGTGTGGGCACTGAGGCCAAGCAGGAAAAGATACAGGTTCAATGTCAAGCAGAAAAATTACTTGGAGTTCAAGTTGAACATTGGGCCAGGAATATGGGCTAAATGCGCGGCTGCTGAAGTTGTGGCGAAACACATGAGACGAGCACGGGACGTGGATGGGAAAAGGCTGCTTTCACTTTTAGAGTTTCTGACAGAGCAGCAGGTAACATCCTTCCCAAGGATGGCTGCAAAGGTGCGCCAACATTCAGTGCCACTGACAGTAGATGAAGACACACTGGCTATGGAGGAGGAGCGCGATTTCAGGGCAGGAAGGCAGGCGGTGCTGGCTTCCTTGAGCGTTCATCACCCAATTTGCCATAACGAGTACAACATTTGTGCACTGTCTGGTAAAATCGAAGTCCCTCCAGAAGTTACATCTTCCATTGCTCAATATTTTGTGCTAGAAATTCAACCTCCCAAATTTCAACGTGTGCAAGATCGCACTTTCTTGCTACGATCTCTTGCAAATACTTGTTAAAGAGTGCTCTTGTAGCCCAAAGTTGTAAGTATTTGTACCTCTAAGCTTCTGTAAATTCGAACTCGGAGGGCTCTCTTTACACAAGAGGAAGAACACCTTAGTAATAACTGCTGAGTAAACTGTAAACTAATACTAAAACTTTTGTCCGGGTAGTCGTCCTAAAATGTCTGACAATTTCCTGGATTATTAATCCAGTGTCCACTGATCAAATCCGGCAACCTAAAGCCGTACATCATTTCTCCCAGCTCATGATCAGCACTGTAGACCTTGACCCAGGAAATAAGTCACAACAAATCATGCAGATTTGTGCCAAAATTAATTTGCTGCTCGCCCGAATAATAATGGTTTTGTGTCAAATAGACACTTACCGCAACACAATTAGTCACAAGATCCGCTAGGTGACAGTGGTTCTGATTGCTTCAAAATTTTTGCTTTTCGCTAACTGTGAAATATGAAATAGAACTAAAAGCTACGTCAGTGTTTCTTCCGGAGGTTTTTCTCTGTAAGTTGTATTTGGGAGCCGGATACATCGCCTGATTAGTGACGTATAGCTGTCCATTCACTGCTGTAAAAGCATAGTGTTAAGCAGTGAAAGTACCAAGCGTGTAGACAATGTTTTAAATCTTGCTAAAATATATTTAGAACATTAAGAACAAAAGATTAAAAAACAAAAAACAAAACAGAACAAAACAAAACAAAATGCAAGTTTACCATCTATGTTGAATATTTTACCGTAGTGACAGAAGTGTTGTGTGACATGTGTTATGCGCGTACTCTTCTGCCTTCACTAAATGTTTTGCCTAGTGAGAGAGTAACTAAGTGCATTGAGCGTTTCAAAGACCCGTCAGCAGCCTGAAACAACGGCATGCCTCTTATAGTTGGTCTTTAATGGCAGGTTAGCTGCCATAAACGCAAATCCTGCAGCCAGTACAAAATAAAGCACCATCTAAAGTAAAATTCAGTGAAATGTAGATTGATTTTGTGTGTTCTGCTTGCTCTATTCTTTTATTTTTATCGTGTTGTTATCACCTGAAACTGCTAATTGGTATTTGCGTTACTAACGTTAATTTATGCAAGTACCCCCAACATTTTAGAACGTAACTAAATAGCGTTTGGCGGGCCCCTAAATTTTATTTCTGAAACTTAAAATAATTGTATTCGACTTGCTCCGAGATATAATTTTTGGTCAGAACTTTATGTACCAAGAGCCATTTCATTCCCCTGAAAATGGCCAAAATTCGCTCTTCGGCAAAATGGTCGAAGTATACCATGATCGAAGGTCTCCAATTCAGTTGGAAAACATTGTTTTCTTGATTTTTTTTCCCCGTCATATTAGATGAAAGAATGCTTTAGCTGCTAGCAAAATTATATTTAGCTAGACACCTTAGTGTTTTCTCGCGAGCTCGTTGAAAATGAGCAATTTCTAGCGATCAAGAGGGACTTCGAGTCAATTTTCCGTTTTTCCTCTGTAATAAAAAAATTAAAATCCAGCTGAAAGTTTAAATGCTTTTTCTGGTAACAGTTCACCTCAAGATTTTTTGTGAAAAAATATGAGGGGGTCGGATTTTTCGGTCCTGTCACTGAGTTCTCGATTTTTACAGAAAGTCACTCTTAAAAGCATTTCAATGATCTTTAAGTAGCACCGCTCCTTCGATTTCATCTTCCAGGTAAACTCCTTTCATCGCATTCAACTTAAAGATCATTGAAATGCTTTTAACTCAGTGTTAAGTCCGATATTTTTACCTAAACCAGTTTGCCCTTTCGTTTAACGTTTACAAAAGACATCTCGCCGAGTAGTAAGGATAGCTTCCTTCTGGAACACACCCCACCTCACCTCACCTCACCTCTAGATTTGTGCTAGCACAAATTTCGTTTTCGACAAAAATGATTTTGAAAAATTACTTAAGGGTTCACTTGAATATTATAAAATGCCCACATTAACAGAATTAAGAAAAGGAATGGCAAAAGAGTTGAATATTAAGGGAAGGTGGAAGATGAATAAGTCAGAGCTAGAGGAGGCGATTTTGAAAGCTCAGGCTGAGAAGATCGAGAGACCAATTCCTGCTCCAAGAATTGTTTTTTCGAGAAAGATTGAGAAACCAATTCCTGGTCCTAGGACCATTCTTCCTAAAGGTGTTAAACCGATTCATGCTCCTGGGAAAGGTCATTGCAAGCATGGAAGATTAAGATATGATTGTAGAGTTTGTGGCGGTTCAGGAATATGTGAACACGATAAGCGCAGAAGGGCCTGTAGAGAGTGTGGCGGATCATCAATTTGTGAGCATAATAGAAGAAGGTATTTTTGTAGAGATTGCGTAGGAAAAGGCATATGCGAACATAATGGGAGAAGATATTTATGTAAGGATTGCGTTACTAATTAATTCATAATGAATGACATTATGAATTTCTGTAAACAGTAAGTTGATTAAGTAATGTTTCGGGACTTTCCCTAGTCTAATAACCAATAGAGGGTTTGCGCGGTCACGTGATCCACATGGCAACCGTAACTATGCCGCCATGTTGGATGGCAGGTTTCATGTAAACATTAGGAACGCGAGGCTGCTTTTATGCAATGGGAAAGTTTTGTTGCGTGGTTGGTTGCGGAAAGCGCTCAGAGCGAGATGGAAATGTATCTTTTTTTAAAGTTCCTAACATCGTAAGCCATCAGGGCGAACAAGCACGCGAATTATCGAAAAAGCGCAGAGAAAAATGGTTAGCGAATATCCGACGAGACGCGGTGCAGAAAGGAGAGGTCAAGAAGGCATTCGTTTGCTCACTTCACTTCCATCAAGGTAATTAGAAAACAATTTTGCTTTAATACGTTTTGTTTGTTCTTCAAAAAGTTGTAGCTCAGTAACTCAGGGCTTCTTCTTGTATTCCAGGCAGACCATCCGAACTTTTTGACCAAAGCCATCCAGATTGGGCGCCATCGAAGGCCATGGGGCATTCTTCAAGCTCCGTGTCAAGCTCTGGAAAGCCTACAGCCGTCGATCGGCACAATCGTGTGATTGAAAGAGAAAAGAAAAGGCGAAGGTGTCTCGCAGAAAAATTTGAAAAAGTTGCCGAGTCTGCGGGTTTTATTAATACAAAAGACAACTTTAAAGAGAACACTGAGCCAAAACAAGAAGAGGACTGTGCGCCTGAACGGAAAAGTAGCTCAGTTCAGACTGAAACTGACCTCACGATGTTTGCTTTGGGCAAATTAGAAGAAGAAAACAAGATTTTGAAAAGCTCGACCGAATCCCTAACGAAGGCCAGTTTCGAAAACGACGACGAGAAGGTGCGGTTTTACACTGGACTCACTACCATGTCTGTACTTATGGCCATATTTAACCTGATTAGTCCAGGACTGCCCCTACGAGCATCTTTGACCAAGTTTCAGCAACTTCTGATGACTCTTATGCGACTTCGGCTGAACTTATCTGTTCAGGACTTGGGTTACAGATTTGGTGTTCACTCATCTACAGTGTCCAGGATTTTCCAGAGTTGTGTACAGACAATGTATACTTCAATGAGCTTTCTAGTTCGCTGGCCAGAAAGGGAGGAACTGAGGCTTTCATTGCCTGTGAGTTTTAAAGAGAAGTTTTCATCTTGTGCAGTAATTATTGATTGTTTTGAAGTTTTCATTGACCGTTCCTCTTGTTTGTTGGCCCGTGCCCAAACATGGTCATCTTATAAGCATCACAACACTGCTAAGTTCCTGATTGGAATTACACCTCAAGGTACGGTTTCATTTATTTCTAACAGTTGGGGAGGACGTGCCTCAGACAAATTCATAACTGAGCACTGTGGCCTGTTAACAAACCTGCTTCCAGGAGATCTTGTGCTAGCTGATAGAGGTTTCGACATTCATGACAGCTGTGGCCTGTATTGTGCAAGCTTAAAAATTCCCAGTTTCACTAAGGGTAAACCCCAGTTATCACCAGTAGAAATAGAAACCACAAGGACACTAGCTAATGTCCGCATTCATGTAGAGAGGGTAATTGGTTCTGTAAGACAGAAGTATCTCATTCTTGGGCATAGTGTAGTACCAATAGACTATGTCATGTCAGTTGCTAATGAGCCTTGTTTGTTGGACAAAATAGCTTTTGTGTGTTGTGCACTGACAAATTGCTGCAAGTCTGTAGTTTCATCAGAGTAGGATTTTATTCATTTCACTTCAAGTGACTTTGTACTACTTATGTGTTTCCTGCAGCAGACAACTTTAATAAAATACTAGTATGTATACATTAAAAATACAGTACATCTTTGTGGATTGACTATGCCTGTCGCTGTACTTGTCTTGTATCCTGCAGCTTCTTTTGTCTTCTGCAGTCTGGACAAAACCATATCTTGTGCAAGTATGGCCGCCTTAACAAACCGCAACACTTCATATGAAATTTCTTGAATAAACAAAGGTCATTCCCACAAATCAAAACCATAGAATCATCAAACTGAGCCCGACAGTAACAAAATAGGGCCTGTGCTGCAAGTAATTCAGGATTGTCTGGCTTTGGTCTTGTATGCCACTTGGCCAGTAGCTCTGGAAGGATGGCGGTTACATACAGCTCATTCACTTTAGCCAACTTGTTCTCCAAAAAGTTTGCATCTCGCTTTACTCTCTCAATGTGGATGTCCTGCTTTGTCCAGACAACAAAGTCTGCATGCTCATACTTAGTAACACTGAGTTGCAATTGAACTTGGTACCAGTATGGGTGATTCTGAGATAGTGTGAGACCACCATCAGAGTTGTTGGAGGACTTCTTGAGGCACAGCTTAGCACCATCATCAATGGCCTTACTAAGGGATGTATCTCTGGCACAGAAGGGGCACTTAATTTCCACACACCCATTTCCATGGCAGCTGCATGATGAAATGGCATCAGGTGATGCTCCTATGTGTGGATGGTCAGGATGAATCAGGAAGCCAGACTCCTTGACACTGAAGTCTGTATGCCTTTCTTTCATGAACTATATAACAACATACATATTATTAGATTTTAGATTTATTAGAATCAAAGAGAATGAAATGTGTGGTAGTATTACCTCTGTGTACTGCCTCAAAGCCTTCTTCTCATGGCTGCACCCCCAGTCAGTAGCTTTAGATTTAAATTTTGCACCATAGCAGACATCCTTGATTAGGCTGATGGAGGGCGATGCTGGATCTGTGTGGCAAGCTCGGTGGAATTTGCTTGCAGTAATTCTGCCAACTCTCATTTGGAACCACAATGAAGATTTATCTTGTTTTCTTGTGGCTTCTTCAACTTTGCTTGCCTGCGTTCTTGTGCAAGCAATTCCTTCAAAGGTCTCCGTACACTTCAACAGCAGATCAGGGAAGCCCAGTGAAGCCCATTCTTCTTTGTACAGTTGGGATAGGGGTTTGGGCATATCCACTGTCACAGTTTTAGGGCAGTACTGAGTACTGTAAGGTTTTATGAGGGACAGGATGGCAGGCTGTGTCCCAGATTGATGCAGATCCTCATAAAATGTATTGATTTGAGCTTGAGAAGGAATATAAGGCCTGGCAATGTTGGCTTTTCCAGTGGACAGCAGAGCTGGAGATTGCTGTGCAGAGAGGTCTGATATTTTGGCATCAAATTTTCTCTTCTTTGTCTTGGCTGAAGTGAAGTCAATGTGACGAAGTTCTGCATAAGGAACGTTGCTCACAGCACCTGGCATCAACCATTTGCACGGTACTGAAGTGCAGGTTTTCGCCTTGACTATTCTTACTCCAGCTTCCACTGTGAATAGCAGGGCTCCAACGTGCGAGCAAACCTCGCCCAGACCGGCCATGCAGTTGCAGTGGGCTGTAAGGACAGTTCCATTCATCTGAGCAGCAACCCAAGGTTTGAGAGGTGTGTCGTTCATGCGCTGAGAGTGATTTACCTGAGCAAAATATGGAAGATAGCGCTTTGTCAAGCAATTGAATGTTTGAGAAACAAAACGGTGTCAGGTGCGTGTTATATCAAACTAACCTTTCCGATTAGAATGCAGGTTGTCTCGCTTCCTTTTCCCACGAAGATGTTTCTGACCCATCCAGCAACAAAGTACTGGTAGGCATCCAGGCTTTTGTAAGCCTTGAGTTCTTCCTTAGTGTATCTACTGGTGGTAAACAACAAGTAGTTCGCAATATCGGGAAACTCTATTTCCGGCCATTTCTCCATGGAATCGCAATAGAAACTCGAGCTGACGGTGTACGGGTCAATTCCAGCTATCAATTCTAGCTTGTCTTGATATCTTTTCTTGTCTGCTGCGCAAAGAGAATCGAAATATTTCGGAAGCGACGGAACACGCTCGGACACCTTGGTCGCCATGTTGGATTTAAATGCCATCCAACATGGCGGCATAGTTACGGTTGCCATGTGGGTCACGTGATCGTGCAAACCCTCTATTAAAAGTGATCCCATAAATTAACCAAGTGGCTGAAAATCTGGTTTTGGCACGAAATTGTATTTTTAATTAGGAGACATAAGAGAGGTTTTCGCCGGCAGAATTGATTTGAATAAAGGCTTAAAGTTAGTACATAATACTCAAAATAATGAAAATCGAAGATCTAAAAACTGAAAACTTAAGATTTACTGATTTTGAGACGAAGAAGAACAAAAAAGGAGAAAAATTTCTCATCATGAAAGTTTACACAGAAGACTCTAGTGGAAAGAGTAAACCAATAATTTTAAAGAAGAAAGATGTGTCAACACTTGGTTTGAGAAAAGTTCTTAAAGAAGATGGAACACTAAGTCATTTCTATTTTTCAATAATCTTTGGACCTGTTGTTATAGATGAAGCTTGGATTAAGAAATTTAATGACATCGTGAACTTCATAAGAATGTACGTTAACAAACCAGAGATTAAGAAACAAATTGGAAAGAAACCAGGCGGAACGAGTTTTGTGAAATTTAATCCTTTGAAAGAGGAACCCGGAGAAGATCCAATAATGTTTCTCAGAGTCGGTCATCGTAATGGAAAAGTTTTTAGTAAGTTTTATAAGCACGATGGAAAACTATTAACTCTTGATTCATGCTTGATGAGTATTTTGACGTTGATGTAAAAATAAAGATTGATTCCGTTTTTATTAATTCGACTAACGCATATTTACAAGCAAGTTTGACGGAGGCGATTGTTAGTCCAATGTCAAGGATTGAAGATGGGGAGGCAGAAATCTTAGTTGATAAAGTCGAAAGCGAAGAAGATTTAGAAATATAAATTTATATCAACCCAACGCGTTTGGTGACTGTGTTTTATGAATATGATTAAAAGATCGGCGTCGCTAAATAATTCATAACGAAGTTCGTTTATGAATTTAATTATTGATAGCGTTGCTAAATGATTCATGTCAAATTCTTTGTGAGTACACATTTTCTCAGATTTGTGGTTACGGAATTTGAGATAAGTTTCGAGAAACGAGCGAACGCTCTTGCCATGAGCGCTCTTTTGTCAGGAAAAGATGAAATGGGTGATTATGTTAATCGTGAATTTCTCAGTCGTTTTGCGCTCATGCCATGAGTGTTTTTTTGTTAGGAAAAAGATGAAGTTGGCAATTATGTTAATCGTGAATTTCTCAGTCGTTTTGCGCTCATGGCATGAGCGCATTCGCGATGAATTGATCTAGGATAGTTATGTTTAACATAAAACAAGAAAGGGTTTACGCTCATGGCCATGAGCGCTTTTGTTAGGAAAATATGAAGTTGTGTTTTTGTCAGTTTATTATTTCTAGCTTCTTCGCAAAATAGAAATTAACGAAACCACCACCAAACAGTTCCTCCAACAACTACAGCGATTGAAGCTAATTTTTCTTCGTGAATTCTTGAGTTAATTGAAGGATTTAATTTCGTTGACGTTATTGTTTTGTTAGCCACCTTTTGACTTTCGTGTACAACGTGATCTGGTTTTACACTACTTTGAGATGAATCTATTTTCAGGTTCGTAGTCTGACTAGATTTTTTGTTGACTGAATCATTCGCTCCAAACTTCATGTCATCTGTAGCCTTTTGTAATTTGTTGTTATAACCATCGACTCTTCCTGTGTTTATGACTAATTCAGAAGGAAGCAACCAAGTTCCAGGTGTGATTGCAAAATCTAATTTCACTTTCGCATTTTGAACAGCCAGTTGATATCTTGAGATACTTTTCGAAATGTCTTCTTCAATCACGGCGCTTTCAAACAAAATCAACATTTCTTGTTGCGCTTCTTGAACTCCACCTCCGTCTCCAACGATCGGATTTCTAACATTTGCTTGTGCTCCCAAAACACAACAAACAAAGGTTTCAATGCTTCTATTAAGTCTTCCAAGTCCTGCTTTCGTAATTCCTTTACCTTTTCTCAAAGTGAACCATTCATGTTGTTTTTCCTTTATGCGTAGTGTTTTTAATATAAGATATTATTGGCAACTTATCATCTCTTGTGTAAAAATCAATGAACCTTTGTTGATCCAATATGTTCTTATACTTGTCATTTTTGTTTTCATCATTCTCTGAAAACTTGAGAGTATCATTTCGCCACTTGTTATACTTTTCTCTCACAACACCATCATAAGAGTTTTTCCAAATGTAAACGTCGCCTAAACCTTCATCAGGTCCTCCTTTCCATCGAAAATCAGGATTTTTTTAATCCAAATTCTTTACACAAAGCTTGATATTTTCCTTTATCAACAGGATTATTAAGCGTGTCAAAAGCATTTGTATTAGGCAAAGCGACACCCAACTCATAAAGGATTCTTCTTATGGTAAAGTAAACATGAAATTCAATTAAACTTTGAACTACTTTTGAATAATTTTCATCAAGGCCAATACCGCATCCACAAGTGGCACACCAAACAGCAAATGAAACCTGTTGTGGCCAAAATGTTATGTCTGGCCCTGCTAATCATTTCCTCACCTGTTTCAAAGTTTTTCAAAGTGAGTGTTTCACTCATAAAAATATTTTTCATTTTCGAAACAAAGAACTTTTCAGGCGTGACGTAAATATTCAAATCTGTCGGCACTGGATTAGTGGGGTGATTGAAAGGTGTTGGATGGAGATTATAAGTTTCCGTTGTCAATAATAATGTAAATGGAAATAAAACTCTTCTTCCCAAATCCTCTTTCAATTCTTCTGAAAATGATTTTGGATCAACCAAAAAGTTTCCATCTTTCCAAGTGACCCTAGTTGCACCTTCTCCACTTTTCAAGTCTATCCACTCGATTGAAAATTTTCCATCTCCATCACCCTCATCAACAGCGAGAAACTTTTCCTCTTTCGCGTCAGGGAAATGTTTCTTGAACAAATCATAGGCCTTTTTCTTATTCTTGAACCACTCTTGCATGTTAACTTTTGGAAACATTTTGTGAAAATGGCAGATTCAACTGAACTTACTGTTCTTAGTTTATCTCTTTCGCAGAGTATTGCTTTCTTGCTCATGTTTCGTATTTTAAAAATACAAAACAAAACTCTTAAGTAACATTTTCATATGCTGGTGGAGCGCTTGGTCCAGTCTTTGGTCTCTATTTCGAGTTCTAATGCTAATGTTTATGTCGATATCTAATTTATCCAATAAATTTTCAAAAGTTCTTTTGTCGATGTTCAAGAAGTTTTCGATTGTCGAAATTTCAAAAGTTCTTCTGTCAAGTCTCTCACGCTTTGCGATCTTCTCAATGTTTCTCCCTTTTTTGGAACCTTTCGTTTCTTTTCGATTTATAATCATTTCGTTAGTCGTTCATTTTCCTAAACTCTTCCTCAGAAACATTTTCATCTGAAAGTGCTTTATTTACCATTTCATGAATGCTACTAATTTTTGATTGACCAAGCGATATTAGTTTTTCGTAGATCGTTAATTTTCTTACGGCTTCCTTGTCGAGCGCAATAGTCACTAGAGATGTTGCTCCTAAGAGTGCACCGACTCCAATAAGAGGAGCACCAACAATAACGCCAAAACCAGTTCCTGAAACACCTGCTCCAGAAACTGATAAAACTGAAGCGCCAGCTGATGAAAATATGTTTACTGTTCTAAGTCTAGAGTGCCTTTTTAATTTTTCGTTTCTCTTCTTAGTATCACTTTCTAAGTTTTTATTCATCATTTCGAGAAACACTTAAAACAAACACTTAACCTGAAAGCGTTAGAATCCTTTGGAATATCGGGGTACAATTTTTCTTTTGGAATAGCTTCACTCATTTTTGTTATCATTCATTTAACATTCTCTTAAGTTAAGTTGTTTTTCTGTATGATGAATAGCAATTTGAGCGAATGCCTCTGGAAGTGATTCGTGGTTGAAGATGGCTTTTTTTCTAAATAGTTCAATTTCAATCACGAAGTCATTTATTAGACTTTTTGTGCTACTTATGGGTGCTTTAACATAGGGTATGCTGTTCTCTGCAATCAAGAATTTATCTGTTTTATTGACCTTCTATAACACTTCTTCTCCTTCACTCATGTTTGAGAAGAACGAACTCTCATCCACTAGGTCACAACAAATGATTAAAGGAGAAGTTGTGTATGGGCAGGAAAAAACCTCAAGGAATTTTGCTCCTTGGATTTGTTTTGCGAGTTTTACTTTTTGCTGCTACACTTACAACCTGATTTTTACTATTTTTACTATTAGCTTTTAACCTTAATAATAAGTTTGTTTGATACATATTCATTACTTTTTATTTTTATTTTTCATTGTTCAATGACAAAAGTGACGACGAGAAGAATCAGTAACCAAGCATGTTTTGAGAGAAAACCGATGGCTTCCCCAGCAGCCTTAAACAAAAAGCTAACTATTGCCCCAACCATTCCAGGAAGAATTCCAGCCAACTTTTTTCCAATCTCTTTAAGTCCATCTCCAAATCCTTTTGCAACCTTTGATAAACCTGCTTTGAGATTTGATACAATATCGCCAATTATGGTTCCTACAGCTGCTAAAACACCAGCAACAGACAAGCCGTATTTCTTGAAGATATATTTAACTTTTTGTTCTTCAATTCTTTCCCTGTCTTCTGGGTTATCGTTTATTTCTGCTTGAAGCTCCTCAATCCTTTCTTTGTTTTGTTTTATGGCTGCTTTGTTTTCTTTCCTTGCCTTAATCGCCTCTACCCTTTGTCTTTCTATTTCTTCTTCCAACTTTTTCCTTTCTTCAGGCGAGGTTGACTTTTTCAACTCATTCTCAAGGAACCTTAATAGAATCGTCTCTTCTAGGGACGCGACTTTTCAATGATTCATTATCATCTGTCAATTTCTTGATTGCCCTGTTTAACTTGTCGTTCTTTTCTTTTTCCTCTCTTAGTTCTTTTTCCTTTTTCTTGTTCCATTCTATTTTTCGATCGTTATTATCCATGATCTCTATCGATGTCTTCCCTTGCGAAATGAAGCTGGATGATTCAAGAATTTTCTAGAATATTTCTGGAATTTTTCCAGCTTTAATTTTAGAAATTTCTTGAATTATTCCAGCTTTAAGACTAGAAATTTTTAGAAATTTCCAGGATGTTAAATGAAACAAAATTCAAAATTAAAGCTATAAATATTTTCTGCAAATTTATAATCTGGAAATTTCTAGCATTAACCAGAATAATGAAGCTGGATTATTCTAGGATTTTTCCAGCACTAATTCAAGAAATTTCTAGAATTATTTTAGTTCTAGAATTCACCAAAATGATAATAATGGAGATCTAGAATTATTCCAACTTGTTGCAGAGAAATTTCTGGGAATTTCTAGAATTATTCTAGGTTATGCTAGAAATTTCTACAATTTTTAATATGCTTTGAAATTATAATCCCTAGAAATGCAAGAACTAGCTTTAGAACAGCTTTAAAATTGTGAAAACTACAGATAAAATAGGGACAAAACAGGCATAAATCAGTTTATGGGAAGTTATCGCAACGCATTTCTGTTCATTTGCGTCGGCTGGCCGTCAAAAAAATTCGTAACGTCGGCTATTAAGAGTTTTCTCTTAGTAAATGAAGGTTGGAAAATTGTTCGAGAAACTGTAATTTGAGATAAATCGGGAAAAATGGGGATAGCGAACAGAACATAGCGTCCGCGCTAGTTGTCCGCGCTTACATTTTGGCGTTCAAAAGAGAGAGCTTCTGATTGGTTAATGTGACTCGCTCCCAGTGCCAACGTGGGGCAACGAGAGGCCATTTTACACGTGAGGAAATATAGTTTGCGAACGTCAAGTCAATTTAAAGGCGGTTAACTAAAATTATGAATATGGCTACCTGGTTGGAGCAATCTTCAGTAAAAAAGAGATGGACCTGTGCAATTTTGGAAAAGCTGTTGCTACAATGTACGGCGTATGTTATGCGAATCATTTTCGTGGTTGGAAAATTCGGGAACAAATCTCCATCGAACACGAACTCGAAATAGACTATAAATTGTTGGAGCTAAACCAGGACACACCACAAAAACATGATAAGAGAATTCTGGTGGAGGTGAGTTTCTTTTTTATTCTTATTCTAATATATTCCTGGAACTGCAGTACTTCCTGTACGACTTCTGTTATCTGGTGATCATCTGGTAATGATGTGTATTTCAAATGAATTGTTGCATATCCCGGTGTACTTGTTTCACAAAAGCAATCTAAGTTTTCCCATATAGTATTTTATTATTTTAGAGTGTAATAATATCATCTGCAAGTTTTTATGGTCTTAAAGCATGGTGATTATATGCATTTCAGTTTTGTCAATGAGTTTTCTTGACTTTCATGGAACTTGGTTGTGAGATTTTGGGTTTCTTGTTATGGCTGGAGATTGAATTGTCTGCTATAATTCTGTTAGTTTCCTTTTCAAGATCCTTGCTACAGTGTGATTCATTTCAGACAATATTGTGTGAATCAAAATACAGTAGTCATTATTTTCCTTTGTGAGGCAGCTATTTAGGACTGGCCTACTAGATTTCAAAGAGAGAAAAGTATACAATCATCTGCTTTATGTACACACACCCTGGTTCAATGTTTCTGTTAGTCTTTTGTCTGATAATAAATTTGTAGTACATGAAGCAACTTCTCAGCATGATTGTATCATTCAGTTGTGCCCAGAGAAAAGGTTTGTAAATTTAACAGTTCATGCAGATCATCAGAATGAAATTGAACTTTTGTTCCAGCTGCAGTTTTCGAATTATATAGGACATATTTTCTTCAATCCAGTTTGAATCACATGGTTGTTTACAGGTTACTTGAGAAAAATTTAAGGCAATGGTGTTTCACAGAGTTTTCACATGTCCACTTTAAATAGTTTTTCAATAATTTTTCTATCACAGGTTTAGCATGTGATTTGAAACAGACCATATTATTTCTATCTTCAGTAAAACATTAATTTTCAAAATAAAACCTCTAGGCCCCTTATTTCCTCAATCATTCATAAATGACATGCATGCCTATCTCCACAAAGACTTTCAATTAGCCCTCTTTACTGATGATTTAAAGTTAGCCTTTTGCACAAGGATTGTTTAGGTGCTCTACACCGGTGAAGCCTAGATGGGGCTATGCCTTCAACGTAACTAAATGCAAAATTATACACATCCAGAAAGCAGGATCATGAAAATAATGACAGTCTTTATCTGACATCTTGCTAGAAATTTTTTTAATGTGGCCAAACCATCACTGACCTGATATCACAGTGATCAATAACCTGTAGCAACCTGTGGTCTCTGTATACCAAAACAACAGTCTGACAGTCTAAACTGATGGCAACCAGCACCAAGCAACCTTTCTACTGAATTACATTCTTCTCACAGATGGGGGATGAAAAATGTTTTAAAATGAGCCAATAATAAATAATTGGCTCAGGACCAGTACAGCTGTCAGTCTTTAATCAATTGTCCCAAACTCAGTACAAATCATCAAAAAGCTATGTGCTCCATCCAGCCAATGAGTAACTTTTTGTTATTATTTCATATTAATTTTCTATTGAAGTTTGTACAGTGTTCTGTAATGGCATATAGTAAACAGTTGGGGGACAGAGGTCTTATAACTGGGATGATTTTTGTGTTAACAAGTAGATGGGCTTATACCCTGGATTCTGTGGTAGCTATTTTACCTTAAAATATGATTATGATAGTCTAATTTAAGAATATTTTACAAAGGAACTGGCCTTTACCTGAACTGCCTGGGGAAATATGGAGTAAAACAGTATGTTTTATCATCATTTTTAGAAGAATAATATTAATCTTTTGTATTTAAATAGCCTATTTTGCATGCTATTTTTTCAGCTTGTCTTTGAGAAATAGAAATAAAATACACTACTTGAGTCTATCATGCTATAAAATAGAATTTAAATAGACTATTTTGCATGACTATTTAAGCTTGCTTTGAGAAAATAGCAATACACTACTTGGATGAAATTAAAACAAATAAGATACATGCCCTATTTTCCTTGTAATATTTTAAATTAGTAATAGAATAGGACTTGGCACCAATAAAATAAGATAAAATTGTGCTACCATTAAGAAAGCCATAAAATAAGATTAAAATTAGATTGATTTTGTAAAGCATCAGCTAAAACCTCATTTTTATTTTTCAGAAATTCTAGCTTCTGAAAGAAATTTATGAGCTAGAAAAAACTTGAATTTTCTTTAAGCAGAAAAAATTCTAGAAAATTATGGCTTCTGAAAGAACTTGAAAGCTAGAAAAAACTGGAATTTTTGGGGCTACAAAACAATTTTTGAAATTTCTAGCTTCTGAAAGATTTGAAAGCTAGAAACAACTGGAATTTTCTTGAACTAGAAAAAACTGGAATAGCTATCCAAAAACAGCTGGATAGGGACTAGAAATTTCCAGAAACTTCTAGAATAATCTAGAAAGCTCGAAAATCATTTCGCAAGGGTTTCCTAACGCAGTGAGTAGTTTTCCAGATGGTTTATTTCCTCGTTTTTCAGGCGATAAATTTCCATCTTCGAAGTTGTGTATGGGCAGGAAAAAACCTGCAAAACCTGCAAAGTCCAATTTTGCAGAATTTTCGATGTCAACGAGACCCAATGACCCTTAATTATATCTTGATCATAATGTAACTTACTTAAATTAGCCTAGGCCATATCTTTTTTAAGAAATTTTCAGACTCTTGATTATTTCCTGGAGTATCAGGCAATAATAGATCTGTTTCTGAATCGCCGCCAAATGATGTTTCTTCAGTATCGTGAGTATCGTGACGATGAAAAGGATTCAAAGGCGTTTCGTGTGAACTAGTTGGTCTCATTGGAATTTCTTCACCATTCCCATCTCCGTCATGTGTACAAGGTTCAAAAGGATTTTCTGGATCTATTTCTGCCATTTTCGTATGATTTTAGTCATCATACGAAAACATTAAATCAATATATTTTTGAGACGCCATAAGCCAAACCAGCTACGGTCAATCCTGTGAATATCATCTCTCCATTCTTTTGGTCTTTGCTTGGAGAATAATAATCATTGAAATTAGGTTCTTTTAAATTTTCATCCGGATGAGTTGCTTTAATGCCTCATCTGTGCTTTTAAAATTATATAAAGCGACGGATTTATCTTTTTCTCGTTGTTCTCTCCAAAGTTCTATTTTTCCCATTTTTACTTTCCAATCGTTGTAATCTTTTTCATATTTCTCAATAGCCCAATCGTGTCTCTTTCTTTCTTCGTCTTGATTATTGCCAGACAAAAACTTTGCCAAGTAACTTCCGCCAATAAACGTGCCTGCATTCAATATTGCACCAATAGCTACGGTTAAAATTGTTGCCATTCTTTTTAGAATGGTAACTTTAACTCCTTATATCAATAATCCGGCGGTGAAACCAAAAAATGTCATTGCAATGTCTGATATGTCATAAGTATGAGTATTCTCTATTGTGACCCCACTCAAATCCTTTTTTGGTATCTGGTTTGTTTTTAATAACTCAATAAGACTTTTTCCAAGCAAAAACCCACATACTGTTACGAATATGATCTTCATTTTGTTAATTATTTTCATTTTCTTAAGTCGGAATAATTTTTTGATCTATTATTGATCTATTGAGGTAATCTCTCGCATAAATTGCTCTAATCATAACTCCAATCCACTCAACCGCATTCATCAAACTCGAGGAAGGATCTGAAGTTACTACCTTTCTTAAAGCTTTCTTCACAGCATAACCAATTCCGGCAGAAATCGCAACGCATCTACGGCGGTTTTCGGAGGGTAAAAAAAATTTGTAACCATGATAAATCACGAAACAAGAACCTATCAAACCGGCTGTCATTTCTAATCCATTAGTCACGTCTAAAAAACTCAAAGTGTTAACACTTTCTTCATCCTTATCCTGGCTATTTTTTAACGCTTCTCTTGCTTCCTTGTTCTTTTTTGCCAAGGCTTTACCACCGGCTACTTTCTTAGGATCTTTTTTCTTCTTAGGTTTCTCTTCAGTATCGGTTGGAACACTTGTTATTTGATCTACTTTTCCTGTATTTTCTGAATTATTTGTTGATTCTGACATTTTTATTAAATCGCTTGCAAATTCTTAAGTCATGTTAGCATTTTCTAACAAAATGCTAACGAAATGCTAACAAATAGAAATACATTTATTTTTTCTCATCTTCAACATTTGTTGTTGACTCATCTTTTGTAAATACGACATGTTTTGCAATATCCAAGGCAACTTCCAAAAAAGCTACGACGTGTCCATATTCCTCAGAAACTTTTGATGCGTATCTCCCAATTCTCCTTCCTAATTGTTTATTAATTCAACAAATCTTTCTTCAAAAGACTCTTCGTCATCAAAAGTAAGTAAATACGAAAGTCCCTTAACAATTCCATCAACAGCCATTCCCATTCCATCTTTCATTAATTCTTGCCCAGACATTTCTTCGTAAACTTTGAATAAACATTTTAAATCAGAATCATTCATCTTTCTAATATCAACTGCACTTATGTTTTCTCCTACATATTCTTCCAAACCAACCGTCATGGCAACTGACGCAAGAATATCTCTTTTTCTCGATATTTCAATTTGCACCTCTGGATCTATTTCAGCTTCCTTTTTACTTTGTCTTGGTTTTCTTTTTGCTTTAGATTTTGGTTTTTCGGCTAGAGTTGATTCTTCTTTTGTTTCGTTCTCTTCAGGATTAACGTAATCGTTTACAATTTCTGTCATTTATTTGTCAAAACAAAATCTAAAAGGGGTACTTTGACCAAAATCGGACCACCACTTAAATTCAATTAAAAACAGTCAAAAACAATCTTTAGCACACCACTAACAATCCTACTAAACCGTTTGTCGAAATTATTTTTGGAAGTGCCACTTTTTGACCTCTGTTTTTCTTGGGCCGTGAATAAATCGATAATTCCGAGTGGGGATTGGAGAGACCGGCGTGACGTCATCTTACCAACGCAAAGTATCACAACTATAAGGGAAGTATGAAGTTATCAAACTTCTTAGATGTTTCGTTTAGCAGAAATTGCAAGAACTGGACTTTCGTTTTCATCGCTCATCGCACGCTGTTTCGGCGTGACAACTTGTTATGAGTCCATTCGAGTAAATTTGAAGCATTTTTCGGACTGATGCAACTAAAAACCATACTATTACAAGCGTTAGTGAATACAAAAAGGCGGTGTTTCAGTGTGATTGCTGTAGCTTAATAAAACGATCAAGTTAGCTAGAGGGCGGCTTTTCATATAGACACAACGCCGGGCGGAATCACACAACAGTCGGCATGTCAAATCAACGTAATTGTATTTATTCAAAATAGTGGCATTGTATACTATCTATGAATTTCACTTTACATTAAAACCCATGCATTTACTAGATCCTTCAATAATTTGATAGAATCAAAAAGTTCACGTTGATTTTGCAGTAGTTTGTGTGCTACTGACTTCGTAAATTTCCGAGTTCTGAATTGTGTTAAAATTAATAATGGTCTTACCACGTTCCAAAATTTACTTCTCGGCTGAATCTTTTCTTGAATTCGGCTTCTTGTTCTTTCGACTGTGACTTGCTCGACGCACACCGCTAGTTCTTCCTCCGTGGCAACCATCCCAGCCATTCTCATCTTTTGTATTGAATGAGATGTAATCTTTCATAAAATCTTTTTCATCAAAGGTAATCATTCTGTGAATCTTTCTTACCTTCAATCCCATCTTCACGTAGTATTTCAATAATTCATGATGTAGCACATATTTCGTCGACAAGCGCTAACTGATTGCTTCATTTTTTTTTGCGAATTTACGCCTCATTTCGCTTTATTCTGCTACAATATAGCACAAATATGTTTCCAAGGATGTCGCTGTTGCTTTAAGAGCTCTTTCTTGTAAAAGAGTCATGCAGTCAAAATATTTGCGCCGATGTCGCCGTGCGTTCGTTATCGGTTGGTTACCGAAAGTGTGAATTGATCGTTGCACGTTGTCGTCGACGTTGTGAATTTGGCAAAATTAGCCGCGTTTAGTTCTTTCGAGCAATGAAAAGTACCAAACTAATTTCTATTTTCTAAATAAAAACAACACTTCTAGATATTACAACAAATTTGTGTGCAAATCTGAGTTATACCGGATAGCCATTATTTATAGCCAAAAATTACACAAAATATCTTACATAACTAGCTAATTAGTATGCATCACGCGTGCTCCATACTAATCAACAGCTCAAGTAACTAGTTAATACATAACGAAGTTCGTTATGAATTGTTTAGCGACGCTGATCTCTTAATCACATTCACCCAACGCGTTGGGTCGATTAAATTTCTGTTTCCAAATCGAAATATTTTAATCTTCTTCCCTTTCGACTTTATTAACTGAGATTTTTACCTCGCCATTTCAATCCTTGACATGGGACTAACAATTGCCTCCGTCAAACTTACTTGTAAATACGCATTTGTTGAATTAATAAAGACGGAATCAATCTTTAATTTGACGTCGACGTAAAATCAATAGTCAATCGTTTTCCATCATTACCATAAAACTTACTAAAAACTTTTCCATTACTATGACCTACTCTACATAACGAACTTACTATGACAAGCATTGGATCTTCTCCAGGCTCCTCTTTCAAAGGATTAAATTTCACAAAACTCGTTCCGCCTGGCTTCTTTCCAATTTGTTTCTTAATCTCTGGTTTTATTGACATACTTTCTTATGAACCATGAAATTTCAAACTTTTTTATCTCTAACAACAGGTCCTAAGATTATTGAAAAATAGAAATGACTTATTCCATCTCCTTTAAGAACGTTTTTCAAACCAAGAGTTGTCACATCTTTCTTCTCTAAAATTATTGGTTTACTCTTTCCATTAGAATCTTCGGTGTAAACTTTCATGATGTGAGAATTTTCACCTTTATGGTTTTTCTTCGTCTCAAAGTCTGTAAATCTTAAATTTTCAGTTTTCAGATCTTCGATTTTCATTCTTCTTTGTTACATCTTAAATAAATTTAAAATTCACAAATTAAAATTCATAACAAAAATCGTTATAAATTATTTAGTCACGCAATCTCTACAAGCATATCTTCTTTTATCATGTTCACAAATACTTTTTCCTTTACAATCTTTACAATCGCGTCTTTGTATCTTATGTTCACAAATACCCTTTCCCTTACAATCTCTACATAAATATCTTGCTTTGTTGTGTTCACAAATACCTTTGCTTTTACAATCCTTGCAATAGTATCTTATATATTATGTTCACAAATTGATGATCCTCCACATTTTTACAAGACCTCCTAACTTTATTATGTTCACATATTCCTAAGCCTCCACAATCTTTACAAACATATCTTTGTCTATTGTGTTCAAAAATCGATGATCCGCCACATTTTTTACAGTTCTTCCTATAATTATTATGTTCACATATTCTTGAACCAGCACAATCTTTACAATCATACTTTACCCTTTCATGTTCACAATAGCCTTTTTTTGGAGCAGGTATTGGTTTAACACCTTTAGGAAGAATAGTTCTGGGGGTGGGAATTGGTTTCTCAGTCTTCTTAGGAATAATCGTTTTCTTCTCAGCCTGTGCCTTTTTAATCGCCTCCTCAAGCTCTTATTTATAGCGCTAACTTATTTATTCTCCACCTCCCTTTAATACCCACTTCTTTCGAAATTCCTTTTCTCAGTTCGTGTAAAGTAGTCATATTTTGTTTTTGTTCCAATAAGTCCTTAAGCCAATTTCTTTTAATTTAAAAATGCTAAGAGAATTTTAATTTGAGTTGGTGAGTTGTGAGTTATGGCCCATAGTCTACACATTGACACTACTCTGCCTTTTACTAAAGTTTCGACGCAAAAAAAAAAAAAAAAGAGACATGGAAGTTTGTGTCTATTTTATGAGGCCTTAATGTTGGGCATGTAAAGCAAGCATGTAAAAAAAAGTTCTTAACCCTTTTGCTACACAATCCCTTGGAGGAAAGGGTATAACAACTATCATGAACTTAATACAGGTAAACAACCCTTTTGCTCCCAAGTTTAAAATGCAGAATCTATATATATAAAATATGTAGTGAGAAGTGACAGTTCAGTGAGCATTCACCTAACCAACACGGTATAAAAAGCTGTATTCTCTTTACTGTACAATACAGTACATTTCCAACTGAAGGAGAAAATTGAATTTGATCACTCTTGGGTGTGAAAGTTTAAAGTTGTTGTTACAATATTGGTTACTGTCTACCTTGGTGCTGGTCTTACTCACATGTTATTGCCATTTACATTACATATTAACTGAACTGACGTTTTTCCTTCATAAAAAGCAAACAACCTGTAACAAATAAGTAACTAACAAAACCTTGTGTCAGAAGGAAGATAGAAAAAATACTTGGCTCTGAGCATGTCGTTCACTTGAGCACAATACAGTACCATTCTAAATTTTAAGAAAACATCCAAATATATTTTTTCTTGGGGTTACTTGACAGAGTATACAGGCCAGTGTCCTTAAGAACATTTTACTTTGGCATTCTTGTTAGAGACATCACCATCGAATTCATTTTTGGCTCCTGAAAATTTTACACTTTCATGATGTCAGTGACTATACGAGGATCCTTTAACTGCACAGGAGTTGACTTCTCAGCCTGATTTCTTTTACCATGATCTTTCTGGAGATGAAAACACGTAATCAGGTTTTTGTCTTCACTACATATTGTTGCAATTTATTGTACAGTACTTACCTATAAACAACACAGAAATTGAACTTCCACTTAGACTGAAGTGTAGGTTCAGCCAATGAACCTCTCTGTTTGCTCCTACAAAAATCAGAAAGACACCAAATTTTCAAGAGGATGATGAGATAATTCACAATGATGTACACATTACAATGCACTTTCATAGCTAGCCTTTACTATTCATCCACAATTGACATAAACCTTGAAAGGATGCTGCAAAGGACCTGGTGCACTGTAAATAAAATTAATACTTGTCCTGGAATTTTAACACGAATAGGTCCTAAATTCTTGAGTACATTGTAAAGTGTTTCACAGTACACTGAAGGTGATAGCAATATTTAGTTGAAGAATGTGTGACAAAGAGATTGTACAACAGGAATTCAGATATAACAAAATTTCACCATGCATCCTTTGTTCAGCTGTTATTCGTTTGAAAATAAACAATGACAACAAATGACTGTATTGCTATTAATGCATAATATGCCATCAATACACAGAGGTCAAAAATGTAAACAAAACCATAAAAGCCATACAGAATAATTTTTAATTCTTACCTGCCCCTTGCTTCCTGATGATAAAAACGGGCAGATCACTCACATTGGCTGGAAGAGTGCTGAGAAATCCCTGAACATCCTGTGGCAAGAGAAAAAAATGAAAAACGAAGACTTTTCGATACTTTTTGGCCAGAACGGTGTTTGATATCAACACAATTGTCAGGCTTTTTGAAGAAGAGCCTGAAAAACCTTGGTACAAAAGGTTTTGGGAATGGTTGATTTTCGATCAAAGAGAAGAAAAGCTTGAAGAAATAATGTCTTGAAACGAAGAAAATGATGAAAAGTGGAATAGAAGCATTTTTGAAGAAAGCAGAAGCCAATCTTGACACAATTCTTGACATTTTCGAAGATGAGATTCGATTGATCAAAGAGGAAAAGAAAGGAAGACTTCTTGAAAAGATGAGGAACGCTTTGAGAGAAAAAGAGGAACAAAAACCTTGGTACGAAAGGTTTTGGGAATGGTTGACATATGATCCAAGAAAAGAGCTTTTGGATGGTTTTAAACTGTTAGGAGAAGGTTTAAAGAAAAAGACAACATAATAATTGGGAGCAAAATGGAAAAAAGTGAGGTTGAAAAACTATTGCTTTCAAAGGTGAAAACGACACAAAATGAAAACTTTGCGAAGAAGGTAATGAAGGAGTTGGAAGGCGTCAAAAGAAAAAAAGGTCTTGAGAAGATGAAGGAAGGAAAAGACATGGTTTTGTCTTTCAATGTGTTTAAAAATTCTCTCATTGATGTGTTGGCGAGAAATCACCAGAATCCAGAATCCAAAAATGTTCAAGAACATCGCAGATTTGTTGGATGAAACAGTTGAAGATAGGTGGCCTGCAGGCCTATCGAATTACGGAATTGAAAATGCTGTGAAATTTTTGGAGAAAGAGGGATGGAATGGAACGGGAAAAAAGGGGTGGGAAGATGTGTTTGACAAGTCAAGCGGTGCTTGATCGAGAAGGAGGAACAAATTTGTGAATCTTCTGTATCAATTGACTGATTGAGATTTTTAAGGACTAATTCCATATATGTTCATATGGAATTGAAAAAAACAATGAGAGGATAAGTGAAGGAAGAAATGAAGAGCTTGAGATACTCTCAAAAGCATTTGATGAAATGGTTTAAGAGAAAATTCCTCATAATAATTGGAAGATGGACGTTGAACAAAGAAGAAAGTTTAAAAAATGAATGTTAGAGGAAGCAGCAGGGGATCAATACGACTCTTGGTTGAATTCATTGAATTATGATTTGACGTTTTCATCGATGATGATTGATGGAAGAGTTGTTGACAATCATGAAAACCCAAAAATGAAGGATTTTCCATCGCTGTTTGAAACGATGAAAAAGATTTTTTTGTCAGTTTTCAACCATAACTTGATGAACTTTTTTTTCAACTCGAATTTGCCCCTCTTAAAAAGAGACATGATGAGTTGAAAAAAGAGTTTTATTTTCTCATCATGAAGTTCAGAAAAGGCCCAAAGACCACGGTGAATATTCCATGCAAGATTTGTGGATCAGAAAACATCAAAATAAACGATGAGTTTATGATTTGTGAAACCTGCTGTTCAACGAGTCAAGTCACGAAAGCAATTCAAGCTCCAATTCCTTTGAATTCAGAAGATGAAAAGAAGATCTTGAATGCGAGGAGAAAATACGGTGTGTTTCTCAACAAACATTCTGTTGAGTGGAACGACCATTTTCTTGAAGAGTTTGAAGACATTTTTTCTTCTCAAGTTTATTGAACAAACGAAAAGCCACCCAATGAGGTTGTTGTTTAGATTTTCTCGAGTGTCAGACTTGAGATTTGAGCTTTCTGAAAAAACTTTGTCAACTTTGAAACTACCCGCTTCGAACAGTGTTTTCAAAAGGTCTTTTGAAACGTGTCAAAGAATGAATGAAAGGCTTTGGAAGAGAGCCAATCTCGAAAAAAGAAGTCATCAAGATTCACAGAGAGTTAAGATATTTTGAATCAAAGCGTCTTTTCGACTGATTTGTTTTGATCTCAAATACCAATTTCCTTCATGAGTTCTTTCATCAATTCATCATCTTTTTTCTTTTCTTTCTTCTTTTCACGGGCCTTTCGATCTCTTGCCGTTTTTCTCTTGTCGTTCTTTTTCTACACGCTCAAAGCCTTTTTGTGCGTCAATTCTTTTTCTGTCTTTGTTTGATTTTGTGGCTTTGGCTTTCCATGTTTCGCTTGATTTTTAGAGTTCTTGTTCGTAAAATGATCCTCAATGTCGAAACCATTCATGTCTTCGAGGTGATACACCACGGGATTCGACCTTTGAATCCTTGGGATCACGAAAACGTCTTGACTCCAATTTGGTGTGTATCCTTTTTCAAAGGGCCATTTTACTCGAGGGATTCTGACGATGTCTCCAACCTTGAATTTTGGTTTCACTTCTTTGTGAATGAATTGAGTGTTCGAGATGACAAGATTCTTGTTCCTTTTTTAGAAGCGTCTGCAGGAGACATTTTCAAGTTTGAATGAACTCTGTGATTGTATTCATCGACGATGTCCTGAATGTCATCAACCCACCTCCCATCTTCAATTTCGGTCACCATCATATTTTGATGGTTCTGACTCATCTCTCAATGATGGAACCTTTGACACCAGTGTGTGTGGTGTGCCAATCAAACTCTTTTTCGATTGTTTTGTTTTGAAATTCTGCACCCTCGTCTGTCCAATTTTTTTCAGGCCTCCTTCCAGACTTTTCGAAGATGTCTTCAAAGGCTTCCATGACAGTGTCCAACTTTTTTGTTTTTCAAAGGTCGAACCCACCCGTATCTTGAAAACACATCCATGACCATCGAAAGATACCGAAAACCATAATTTTTCGCAACCCCAAAATCGCTCATGTCTGCCAAATCTGCTGTCCAAATTGCATCGATATTTGGGGAGATTACCTTGCGATGCGGAAATTTTTTTTACAGGTCGATGGATCTCTTTCAAGACTTTCTTCTCTTCATTTGACAAACCCAACCCAATTTTTGTTTCTAATTAATGATGTTTCTGGCTACAAAGTGACCCCATTGTCTTTTGTTTTTTGGAATTTTGATCCAAAGATTTTACCATTTTTCGATCGGCTTTGTTCTTGCATTTTTTGATTTCATGACCTTTTTTTTCGCAAACGGTGTAATCGACGTCATATTGGGCTGCAACACTATCTGTTTTTCCCGTTGGATTTTGATGAAATTTCGTGATGTTTCCTTCTTCATCGTGAGTCAGTTGACTTTCAAGTGGATTATAAGGACCTGTATAATTGTGGCCTGGTAAGGTGAATCCCCTCTTTGGTCTTGGAAGTTTTCCAATTGCTTTATGCACGTCAAGACCCCGACCTACCTCCTTCCTTGAGCTTTTTTTTTATTCAACGCATTTGAGATTGCTTCAGAAGTTTTTTCAACAGCAAATTCAGCTCCCTTTTCTGCAGCTTTGGTTGCTCCTTTCTTCACGGTGCTTTTTCCAGCATTTCCCAAGATATTTTTAACTAGTGCACCAAACGGACCACGACCTTGTTGTGGTGATGGATCAACAGTCCTCCTTCTTTGTCTCCTTGGTGGAGCGTTTGGAAGAGTTTCTCCACTATGAAATATTCCACCTCCAGTCTTTTTTTCGAAACCGCTTTTCTTGCTTCTACAACTTGCACAAATTGATGACACTCTGGTGACTCCATTCGGTGTTGTATGCTTTTTTCTTGATCCCGGTACGTCTGGCGTGATTTTTTTTCTTTTACACAATATATTTCATTGGAAGGCATTTATCTTTTGTGTCAAAGTAAAACTTTTGCAAGGAAACTTCCAAACCATCAAGAATGTCGTCACCAACATTTCCACCACTTTGTCCTTTTCTCCTTCCACGTGCTGTTCTTTTTCTCCGCTTCCTTTTTGAGAGACGACCCTTGTTCTTGCGACGACAGGCCTTCCTCTTCCTCTTGTACTTTTCATTTTTCTTTTCCTGTGGCATTTTATTTCATGTTCAAAAAATATTCTTTGATGAATTTTTCGTTAAAGCTTGTGTCTCGCTTGAAAACATCAAGCAATTTCTCGAAGGAAACGCCTTTGTTTTTCTCGTTCAAAAAATACAAGCAATACCACCCACATTTCAGCGAGTCTTGAATTTGAAAAGCATTTCTGATTCCAACTCTTCCGTTCATGTGGTTTTTCCATTCTTCTGGAGGAGGTGTTCCAAAGGAGTCAAAATACTCAAGAACATCTCCTTCTTGAAAACACAAACCCAATGTGTTCCAGGTCCTTTTAGATCGTCGAGATTGATGAAACAAGGAGAGTGATTTTTCGTCATCTTTTCATTTCTCGAAAAGATTCCTTTCAGTGGGATGTTTAACTTTTCACACCAATAGCAAATATCGGTTCCACTAAGGGCCTTATCTTGCCATTTCATCTTTTTTTTGAACCTTTGGCAAGAATCTCTCCCGTTGCACCTCTTGACAACACATCAGCAATTACGCCCAAAATTCCTTTTGATTTTTCATTGGCTTCCCTTGCGAAATGGTTTTCCAGCTATGAGGAATGTTCTGGAAATTTCTGGATATTACTAGAAACATTCCAGCTTCTTATTTTAAATTTTTCGGGATTTTTCGAGCTCAGGAAAATTCCAGTTTTTTTCCAGCTCTGGATACACACAGAAACTAGAAATTTCTGGTAACCATATTTGACGATCATTTTTTCTGGAGATTTCTAGTTTTCCTCAGCTGTCGATTCTTTCACAAACTAGAAATTTTTAGAACGCAAATTCGGTGATTAATTTTATTTGTGATTTCTAGTTTTTTCAAGCTCTTGATTTCCATCAAAACTAGAAATTTCTGGAACGACCAAATCTTTTAGCGCTATCCTGGTTTCTGTCAATAACTAGAAAGACCAGAAAATAGGTTGGTTTCTAGTTTTCTGGAAATTTCTACCCTATTCAACCCCCAACGGTTAAATGCCCTATTTTAACGGCTATTAAAAGTTGTTGAGCAAATTTGGCGATTCATGAAAAATCGCTCACATTCCCTAATAATAAAAAATGCCAATTTTTATCATTTGATACTCGCTAAACAAAAACAAAGTTTTGGGTAGTTTGCCTCAGAATGTTTGTTGTCTCCGAGCTCTACGGGGGTTATAATAGAACAATAACTGTAACATACACGTCATCGAGATTCAGGGGAAGAGTTCACGTGGGCGGCCTGGCCGGCATCTCGCCCTAGCCGCAAATGCCACAGAAGTTTGGCCGTCTGACGACACAAACATGGTCTTGGTTGCCTTCCAGGAAGAAAACTTTTTCGCTGATGGATGTCACCGTGGCCACTTGAAGCTCTGCAGACCTTTAATTGAGAAATCAGTTAGCCCTTCAGTGGAAAGCAGACACCTGGGAGTTGGCCGAGGAAGACTTTTCCTCAACTTTTCCCAAACTCCCCGGCTGTTTTATGTGGCTGGAACGTATGCAGCTTAAATATGAAAATCGCCAGCATCATGCTCGCAATTGCCAGCTGACACACGCTCGATATTAACCCCTCCCCTAGACAGGTAAGTGTTGCTCATGTGAAGCTGCAATAAAAATAGTTCTGTTCAGCGGATATCCATGCAATACTACAGTAAACCTAGTAAAACCAAAACCTCGGTGATTTCCTTTGAAGGATTGTGCAGCTCACCAGATTAAAATGGGCCAGTTTTGATTTACTGAAGAATGGGTTCGACCTTCACCGCGCCAAATGTTTAACAACACGACGGAGAGGTATGAATCGTCAAGAATTCGTTGTGCACAGTTTCATAAACTTAGTGTGTAGTTCTTTCTTCATTCTTAACATATGCTGGCCGGCATCATCAAAAAAGAATGGTTGGTTTGCATCAGGCTGTAGTTCTTTGAAGACTGCTGCAGAGGCTCCAGACTCTCTGTTTCAAACAAAGAACTGCACCTCACCAATTCTTCCATCAGTAAAAAGAACCACACAAGCATTCCGTCTTGTCATTCGCGAGTATTCTTTTGAAAAGAAAACTTGCCCCTTCATTACAATTCTTGCGACTTTCATGCTAGCATGGCCCACTGCCTCTCTTATCTTGTCCATCACTGTTTGTGGTATCCCCGCTGTCAAACTGCGTGCCTTGCCAGCAATCTGACAGCCTTGGGCATTTTTAAAGTTTTTCAGCCTGTAAGATTTTATAGCTTTATCAGGAAGACATTTCCCATTGAACATGAAGTAAAGCATGAGATTCTGCAACATTTTTCCTGCCGTTTATCGACTTAAATTAATTTCTTTGTTTGTGTGTTTCTGATTAAAATGACTCATACCACACAGGCAAAACATGGATAACACATCAAATAAACCTGAGGATTTTGAAGACAGCTATAAAGATTGTCACTATTAGACCATTTTTAGTAGATGGTTTTCAGTATTGTTTATATGCAGTTCCAATAGAGTCAAGGTAAACAAAAACTTCAAGTTTTACAAGTTTTTGAGTTTTTGAGTAGGCATGTGTAAAGTTTATCCACAGAGAACTTAGGATTAAAGTAATAAATTATATACACAAATTCGTAGTTTTACATGGTTGTTAGAATTACATTTTGCACCAGTATCATCTCTTTATGGCTGTAACACTTTGGCATTTAATGACAAAACATTCCACATGTCACCAATTAATGGGAAAAATACAAAGGAGAAATATTGAGATCTTTAGAGCTGACAGACAGCAACTTTTGTTGTATAATTGAATGATGTGTTAGAATCACATTTCAAAACAACTTGTGAAATAGCTGATTACCCTAATATTCAGATTCATGCACTGTAATTTCTTCTCTTAAATGTACCTGGAAAATAGTAGTACCGTACTATTTTGGCATTTTTGTTAGACAGTCAGTGGTTAAAGAATTTATAAGATATTCAGTGCATGTAAGAAAAGAAATTCTGCACTGAAAGGCTAATACTATATATTGTGTAATACATACCCTCTCTTGGTGTTAAGCATTCTTCCTGTAAATTGCTTAAGCTCTCCATCATTCAGAAGTGCTTGGTCACACCGCAAGCGGCTTTGAGCATGCAGCATCCAGATGAGCTGAGAAATATACAAACAGTTCAGTCATATTTAAATGTTCAAATATTTTATTAGTGTTGATTTAATGACTGCAGGTATCAGGGCACAGAACTTTGTATGAAACACTTACAATTTATATGCCCAGGACCAGATGTTAATGCTATGCAACCAGGCCCATGGGCACAATAGGAGTCTGCTAAATTTATTACCGTAAACAAACTACATCTTATTTTTTTGTTTAATAATTCTGGTACTGTTTACATGTACTTACCTGTCTACAGACATTTCCTGTGCCATGTGTGAAGTCCATTAGTGTCCCATTCATGTCATCAAAGCCAAACGTGGACCATGCCCACAATGGACCCCATCCTCTGGTATAGTCTGCTAGGTGTGCACCTACATTGTGTACATTAAGGCCACAACTTCCATCACCTGGGACAAAGGTTAGCTTTACACTTTAATATTAAATACTTAAATAATATTGTTCAAACCATTTTTGTATGAATTGGATAAATTCTGGCTACATATTATGGATGTCAATAAATATTGACCACCATGAATATGAATAAAATTTATTAATGTCTTCATATAAGTGAACTCACCATACAACTCTTGGAAATCTCTGTAGAATTTTGACAGGAGGTCTTTTGCCCTATCCAGCATTCCCGGACTTATTGATTCTCCCAGAAGAATGTATACTCCCTCGGCCAGATGGGCAAAGTGGTGGAGGTAGTTGCTTGGCAGGATTCCAACTAAGCAAGGGAGAGCATAGTACAGCAGCCAGGCTTGTAACTCTGATGCTGTACAGTATGTAAGGAAAGAAACGTAAAATCAGGGTCAATAATTAAATGTTTTTTGTTTCATGAAAATATTTCAGTGATACAGTATAGAGCTTGTTGAATTAGTTTTACCAATACACAACAAGTTTCATAAGTGTGTTCCAGCACCAGCCACAATATTCTTTTACCTACTCTATCTCAATGTCTATATTTATATCCCCATTTACAATCTAGTTGCACAATTAAAATATGCTTGCTTAGAGACACAGAGCGAAGTGATCCTAGCAATTAATATTGCAAAACTCTATACTGTACATGTCACCTTTATCACAAATTAATGTACTTTAATGTGCTATCTTTTATTAGTTATCAAATATTTGCTCTCATGCGTGATTGGTTTAATCATGAAACATGGCTGAATAACGATATCCCCTGCCGGACAAACTATCACTTATAATAAGTAGGTATCAATAACAAATCATATTTGCTTGTCAGAATAGATAATATCCTTGGAAAAATATACATGCATAGTTCCTGCATCATATTACCTTTCAAGTTCTTGAAGTGTTTTTCAAGATCTCTTGGCAGCCTCACCAAAAAGTCTGGTGGCTTCATTGCTAGCACTCGTTTGTTAATTTGTTTTACCTGTAAATAAACACATTTTTAATGCTAAGGTTATTGAAAGCCAGCTACATATTATTACCAATATTGGTCCTAAGGAGGGGTTGGGCTTTTCCAATAATGTCCTATATGAGAATACCATTTTGTAAACTGAAATATTTTGGGGTCCTGTCTAAAACAGGGTAGAAAGTCAATACACTTTGTCTTAGTCAAGATAGTGAAATTTACAAATTTGTGTCTCTAATAATGATAGAATAGTGAGGTTCTAGATCAACTGCACCTCCATACCTAAACCTGGAGTACTTCTGCCAGGTATGGTCTTTAATCAGACTGCATATACAAAGAGGTTATTACACGGGAAGGAGTGCAATACGGCGAAGTATTTTTACGAGTCGGTTTTATTTTTTCGAGCCTGCTTCAGGCGAGAAAAAATAAAACTGACGAGTAAAAATACAGCCGTATTGCACGAATTTTCGTGTAATAAATTGTTTATTACACGACAAACGAAGCAGGGCAAACATTCTCGCCGCGCGCAAAATGGAACAAAAAAATGACGCGTTCGTAAACTTTGCTTCCGAAAACTGATCACGTAAGCTAATAAACCAGTTGATCTGGTTCCTGATGAGTGCAATACGCTCCCATCTTTGCACTCGTTTTGGCCCGTATTTGCACTCGAAAATGTGAAGTCGTGTAATAATGCTTGTTATTATATATACAGTAGTTTTAATGCTTGTTGCAGCTAGAGATCACATGACCATCTTAGGGCTTTTTGAGTGCCATAAATGGAAAAAAACATCCAAAAATAAGTAAAGATGTTTTTAGGTTTATAGTGACTGGTACTATGATTATGTTTCTGGCCTTCACAAAGCCTGTGGGTGCTGATTTTGCAGTACCACATGGTTAATTAAGGGCCATGTGACCTCCAGCTGCAAAAGAGCTACATGGATTACTTTCCCGCCAATGAAGTATTTTTCTTTGTGCATTGTGGAGGACAGCCATTTGTAGAGCATGGTTTTTGTCATGCCTAGTAGGCAGCCATGCATGTAATCTGGCACCAGCCAATCACCAGGTCAAACCAATACATCCCAGCCAGAGTGGTAACATCAAAAATGCCACAAACCTATCAAATCATATTATAAAAGAAATCTTTGAGTCTGCAAATGTCATATGCTTTAAATTACTTTTATTTTTTAAAGCTCACAAGAATTTGACAGGAAAGTTATTTCTCATGGACTACCTTATTATAATGCTCAATTACTTAAATTATAGTCTTAGGTTTGAGAAAAAGATTTACAGCTTCATTTTTGACACTTGTAACTTAATATTGTATCAGCAAACATATTTGACTTGTTTTTTTTTTTTTTGTTTTTTTTTTTTTGTAAATTCACTCTTTAAACACACCTTTTTCTTTGTGTGATGTGCTTCTGTGGCATTTGCCAGGAATGTATCTCTGGTCCTTAATGGGGCTGCTTCTGAAGGGGTTTTGTAAGGGTAACACCGCGTGTGTCCTTTGCCCTACTTTACCACAGTGCCAGGTTCTTCACATGTAATACAACCATGCTGCCCATTGTGCTGCGTCATGTTGAGCAGGTATGCTTTTCCCTGCAAGTCTGCAGTCCCCAGGATCACTGCTGCTTTAACATTCACAGGTGATGACTCATCAGGCACAGAAATCTGCACACCTTTAGGAATTAAGAGTGAAGGTTTGTCAATGTATGATTTTGCATTTGCTTGAATACCCAGGCGTACCAGGTTTCTGATGCTTGCATGCAAAGTTTCAGAGGCATATACACCCCAGCAGGAATTAATATCTATAAATTTCACTGAATCATCTTTTTGTCTTATGGACATAACTGGTCTGGACAGTAATGTTATTAATTGATTTGATTATAAATCTGCAGCTGGAAATGATTGATGGATCCTATAGATAGATCTCGTGTTCTTCTCCACTGAGTGGTTCGCGAACGAGGGTTTCCTTCTCTTTCTCCTGTACCATTCTCCATGACTGGTTCAGGTATGCCATGGCTGTTCATCAAATGAGAAATAACACGCTGCTTGGAGGATAAACGATTCCTGCATAATTCGCATTTCCAACGTACCACGCCTTCCTCCACGACGCAAGAATTTTCGAAAAATGAAAGTGCAACAAACTTATAAGTCGTTTCTTTTGTGTGTGGAGTTTCATCATGCACTAAAAAAGCGCGCGAATTTATTAGTTTGATGACTTAGTTCTGGCCATATCATGTGTTGTTTGAACTCTGTACGTGTTTCACAAAATATGCCCATTATCTTTGTTTATCTCAAAGTGAAATTATCGACTTTTCAGTCAAACAAAAGCTAAATTTGTTCTAGTTTTGACTTAGCACCGCGGCTAAATAACAATGCCGACTCGATGTTGCTACGGTTTTCCGATTTCTATTGTTTCTCAAGGGATGCCGTTACAATTACTTTGTTGTACTGGTAGATTGTTTTCAGTTACTTTTCGAGGGCGGTATGATGTTTGACGAAATTTGAGAGAAGCTCGCCCATGATGTTCAATTTTACGATCGCTGGCGCTCAGATTGGACTATCAATTTTCATTAACACCACTGACATTTATCGTGAATGGTTGCGAGAATCCAGCGCTATAAACTAGAAGAGCTACTGAGTCACGTTAGGATTTAATTGGACGTAAAAATTTAGGTATCAGATAGGTCATCCAAATAGTTGGCAAAAAAGCTAATTACAGCTTGCATAAGCCACGCCGCGGTTATAAGTTTTTGATGACAGCATAATATTTGACGCCGACTTCCAGCGTTTACGGCCTTATTTTTTACAGACGATTGAGGGATTAAATTAAGGCAGTTTAAGACTTGAACGCATTTTATTGCTTAAGTCACCAACACTGATTTAATAATTGGAAGTTATAATATTGTCGAGACACAACCTTAAATATTTCATAGCCGTATGACTGTATATACGATTCTTTTTCATTTTGGTTGGGCATGTGACGCTCTGAAATGATCCATCTTACTGAATAACCAGGAAGTAAAAGAGATGCTGAGAAAGAGGTCAAAGCCTTGGTGGAGTCGACAAGCGATGGTGAGGATGAGGATGAGGCTGAGACAACCGCCACTGTAGCAGCCTTGCAGCCACGACAACCGCAACAAAAGCCATCGGCGAAGAGGTTGGCGGCTGAGAACGAAACATCCCCGGCCGGCCGCGGAGTGAAGAAAACAAAGGCAAAAGAAACTAGCCTGCAGACCGGGAGCAGCAATGCTAGTCTGATTGCGACTGAAAATGCAGCCCGAGTGAAGGCAATGCTATTGCCAAGCACGTCCACCCCTTCCTCTTCCTCTCAGCCGCCGGCCTCTTCCTGCAATCAGCAGTCATCACAGTTGTTCACAAATTCGTTTTCTACGGAACCGTGGACCCTGACACCTCCCGCTCAACCAGAGCAGCGATTCTCCATCCAAGCAAGTCTGAGCCACTGCTCAGATTTTAACGTGGACGATCTGGAGCCGCCACTTCCCCAAAACATACTGTCGGTGGAGCCAGCCGCGCCTGATCCGTTCTCGGTCAGTGCCTGCAGACCGTGCCAAAGCTGCGCCCCCCTTCTCCAGTCACTCTCCACCAGGTTGAGTGTTGTGGAAGGGGAGCTCGATCGTGTAAAGAGAAAATTGAAGAGAGTAAGTACAGAATTACTCGGTTTATCATCTGTGTGACCAATAACTCAATTCTCCTTTCTCGAGGATCGACAAGCCAGGCGCTGACTGGCTGTTGTCACGTGGGTATGTTTATTGCCACAGATTAAGATTTTGTTTCACCAACGAGTGTCTGTATTCACCATGTTTAAGATACGTTGTTGTTGTTGTTTTTACAGCTTGAAGCAACACTTTTAACCAGTTATTGGTAATACTGATTGTCTGAGCTTCGCATTTTTTTATTTATTTGCAGCATGCGAAGAATAATGAAGGGGAAACGAGTAGCAGTGAACCAGCCACGCCGCTGTATGGCAGCTGGCAGCCTACTGACCAGTGCTCCAATTTTGTATCACCTTCTTGATGTGCTGATTGACCTAACCTGATTAACCTGATGCAAACGTGACTATATATATTACTTGTTATGATATTGTTTGTAATGATAACTATAAAGCATGAAGATAGTTTTCAACCAAAATAATATCATAACATATTGCAATTTATTATATACATACTGAGACATACTCACGAAAAAGCCATATCGTAAAATTTCGTACGCAAATGAGTTCTAGCCAATGAGAGGCCGCGAACGACGCTTTTCACACGTGAAAAAAATCGTTCGTCCAATCACAAGCTGCGAACGACGATTTTTCACTACTTTTAAAGGGTTTCCCGGTCCCATCATAAATGTCTCAGTATGTATATAATAAACAGAAAACATCATGGAAAGTGCTTTGTACAGTTTTTATTCACTCGTTGTTTCGTATCATAAAACTCACTCGCTCGCAAAGCCTCGCTCGTTCGTTTTATGATACTTCACAACTCGTGAATAAAAACCGTACGCGCGCACTTTCCATGAAGTAATCTCTATTTATTATTATTTTAATGTTCCTGTTACAGGTATTGTAAGAGCTAAATATTCCGGATCGTCAAGATCGACTGTCAGGAAAGACCTTGGCACACTCTTGAAAAAAGTAAGGGCAATGGCAGCAAAGAAATAGAAATGTTAAGATATCATCCATCCCCTTCCCCCAACTGGTTTTTATAAATTGAAACATGATATAAAATGGTGACATATCTACCTTTTCTGTAATGATGAATGCAATGTATATACCAAATTGCACATGATAATTCTCTGTATTATGCAGTGAGCATGAGAAAATTGTTGTGTTTTAAACCAGTACTGTATTTGAAATGCTCTAAAAGTATGACCCCTTCTACATTTACTTCAGTAAAGCTATTGTTAAGGTATCATCCTGCCCCCCTCCACAACCACACACACACATAGGTGTGTGTGTGTGGTTGTGGAGGGGGGCAGGATGATACCTTAACAATAGCTTTACTGAAGTTTTAATAGTGCATGATTTATCGGATTTGGTCTGTATGACTGCCCATTGCAAACTTGGATGACTGCACTTTGTGGAACCAATTTTTTAATCATATAAGTATGAATAGAGCTATTTCCAGATCACTGTCAAAAGCCAAAACTATTAAGTAACTGCTAGCATCCAATCCTGTCGGAGGCTGTAAAAACACTTTTAACCAATCGGGAAACCAATGAAAGTAATTAATTTGTGTTTGGTTTTGCTTTAAAGAAGAAACCAATCAGTGTGAGGAAATGCCATTAACACAGTTGATTTTCTTGCCCGAGAGACTTGCAATAGGCCTAGTTTTGCTTTGATCATTGAGGCCAAGATTGCTGCTAAACTTCTTACGTAGGTACCCAATGGTAGCTGTGAACCAAACACAAAACCAAAGTAATATTGCTATCACGTGATTATTTTTGGACAGCCATTTGAAAACAGCTCTATACATACACAGAGTAACCAACATTAGATAACACAAATAACAGCCCTATACTAATTTATTCATTATAATTTGTCAGTATACCTGAGCATTTTTATTTTAGAGAGCATGGATTATCCCTTTTTTAAGATGAAAACCTGTCTCACTACATTTGGTGGCTTTCAAAATCTGTTTTGACAAATTGTCACAGCCATAATTTACCCTGCAGCAAAATCTCATTCACTCAAGTCTTTTCTTTTTCTCAGGTTCTGCTAATTAAGGGTTATTAAACCATTTGGCTTGAAATGCTAAATGTGATGATACAACTTAATATACCTGGTATTGAATTTTTTTAAAAATGTTTCTTTGTAAACCATGAACATTTGGAAAATTATAATCTGTGAACTGGCTGCTGTGAAAGACTTCATATTCTTAAATATTCTTCATTTTTTGTACATGCATTTCAAAATCATGTGATGATATATACCCTTGGAGTAGCTGTTATTGTGTTTTAAAGATAATTCCCAGAGTATCATTACAGTTGGTTTGAAATACAATAACATCCAAGATAATTATTAGGTCAAGTGAAGGTTAAATATGTTTTCTAAAGAAGTACAATGGACCCTGTCATTATATGCAGACCACTAAAACAGGCCATCAAAATTGGGTTGGATTAACAGGATTCATAAATGAGTAGAAAATGAATTATATTTGGTCAGTCAGGACAAAAAGTAGGTGGTTGTTATATAATATTGAGGTGCATTGTTCAATTTATATATGAAAGGTCAGGTTGCATTAAGGTGCAGGAGTCCACTGTATTATGTAAATAGATGTAGCCTCCCTCAGTTGCATTGAGGCTAGGTTTAATTCTATTTCTCATGCAAAGTATCTGCATTAAGTAGTTCCATGGTTATTAATTATTGCTGGAATTATTTGGTTTGGATTTGCCTGTTAAACTTTAATAATGTGATGCCATTACACTGCCATAAAATAGTGCACCAACATACATAGTATTTTTGCAACTTTGGACAGTTTTTGTTTTCACATTTAGATTACATTTTGGTTAAAGTCATATTCCAAAAGCTTTGACTAACATTGTTAAAAGTTAGAACATTATAATTTATACATGAGATCAATTTAGACCTCCTAATTGGATTAGAAAAATAAATAATTTTTCTCTTAAGCTTGCCAAATGATTTATCATTAATTCCACAGTTATGGGATGTCATTCCCATGACTGTCAGCAGTGAGCATTAAACAGCCTCTAAACTAAGTATAGAGACGTTAATTCCCTATGACTATCAGCACTGTGCAAGCTTGCAGGGCCTTCTTGTTTACTGACATTTGTATGTGAATCTCTGTGGCATTGGGTCAGAAATTCAAACTGCAAATACTGATGTAGTCTAGGCCCATGACTGTCAGCAGTGTGTGAGGCTACAGCAGGCTCCTGACATCTGTGGATATAGAATGTTGGGATGGTCTGACTGAATCTCAGTGGCACTGGATCAAAACTCCAAACTTTAAGTATACAGATATACTAGATAGAAAGTAACATAGCTGTTGTAGTTTGAATTTAGTTTTTAGGATAAATTATACAATACAGAACTAAGATCACATCAAGACATTGGCTTCAGGGATTAATATTCCATAACATATAAAAATTCTAGAAATTTCTAGCATAACCTAGAATAATTCTAGAAATTCCCAGAAAACTCTCTGCTACAAGCTGGAGCAATATTCTAGATCTCTATTATTATCAGTTTGGTTAATTCCAGAACTGGAGCAATTATTGAAATTTCTTGAATTACTGCTGGAAAAATTCTAAAATGATCCAGCTTCATTATTCTGGTAAATGCTAGAAATTTCCAGATTATAAATTTCCAGAAATTGCTAGTTTTGATGTTTCATATTTAACATCCTGGTAATTTCGAGAAATTTCTAGATTAAGAGGTAGACTAAGATTCTAGAAATTTCTAGAATAAACCGGCTTCATTATTCTAGTTATTGCTAGAAATTTCCAGACAAGAAACTTCCAGAAAAAAATTGAGATTTTATTTTGAATTTTGTTTCATTTAACATCCTGGAAATTTCTGGAAATTTCTAGTCTTAAAGCTGGAAATTTCTAGAAATAAAGCTTGAAAGATTCTGGAAAAATTCTAGAAAATTCTAGAATAATCCAGCTTCATTTCGCAAGGGTGATGCCAAGCTTCACGCGTGCTTTTCATTGTTTTGTACCTTGAAAAATCCATTGGTTGTAAATCTTGGTCAACACCCAAGAAACCACCACGTTGATTTTGTTCATCCCAAGAACCAAAAAAAGGTGGTGGTCTTTGAAATGAATTTCCTTCCCCTTTCCTTGCGTTCTCAAAAGGTATTTGTTCATCATCCCAAGAACCAAAGAGAGGAGGGTCTTCCAAAACCTCCAGAAACGTCTTTTTTTAAATGTGATAAAGATTTTTGTGACAGATCGACAACCGTTACACGACCTTGACTTGCGTTTTTTTCAATTTTGTTGATTGTCCTTTGTGGGATCTCGATCGGAAGACCATCTTCAACCAATTGACTTGGATTGGTCTCATTCTTTGGCCATTTTGAATGGTTGATCTTATTTTCTTCATTTGATGACTTGTTGGTGAAAACGTTATGAAGGGCATTTATTGAAATGAAAAAAAAGGTTTTTCATTTCAAGAAGACGTCAATTGTTCATGTCTATTTTTCAATGATGAGACGGTTTCCAATTTGTTTGATATTCATTTTGTACTTGGTCAAGTAACCAACCCAAACCGTGATTGGTGTTGTCATCGTTCTTGGCACCTTTAATTGGAACATGAAGCTTTCACTTGAACCTTTTACGATGCCTTTTACGTTATTTAAGTTAAATGCAACGAAAGGGTACATTGTTCTCCATTTTTCGAAATCAACCAAAACTCCCAGACCCTTTCGTTTATCATTCTTTTCGAATATATTCACAACATCCGTGAAAGTTCTTTCAAGATCTTCATCATTATATCCATCGGAAAAAGGAAACTTGTACTTGTCACCATATTTCAAGACAAGTTTTTTGAATGGAAGAACTCCATCACCATCACCATTGTCAAACTGAAATGTTTTAAATGCAAATCGATTGTCAGTTTCTTTGGCGTCTTTTGTTGTGAAAAAGAAGACCCACTTTGTGGTCTTTGGAAGGTCAACGTTCAAGAAACCATTACTTGCTTTCATCCCATCGAAGCGAGTCAAATGTTCGTTGAAAAATTTGAAAAACCTTGGTTTCATCAACTTTTCCATCAAAGCGCCTTGTCTCGTTGGTCTGAACACAATGGTTGGCAAAACGATTCTGATTCTTTTTACAGCCAGTCTTGTCGTGTCTTTGTTTTTTGTGAACAAAATATCCTCATCTTTTATTGAAACGAAGGACAAAAGTCATTCCAAGGGGCGGAAGAATTTTGTCTCTCAAACGCATCGAAAATACCGCAACTATTGAATGGTATTTTCACGACCCTTTGTAACCCCTCGTTTGCAACCTCAAAGTCTCTACTCTATCTTTCGTGAAAGCCCTTTTTTATACCCCTCATTTTTTGTCTCATCTGCATCTTCATCATCATCCAAGAAAAAATAGTCTCTTTCCCCAGAAGTATCATTATAACTTCCGCCAGTCTTTATCATTCTTGTGCATGTAATCACATGCGCAGCTTCCTCAAACTCAAAAGCGTTGTGTCCACTCGTGTTTTTTATCTTGAAGGATTTGATGAGGTTGTGGTTTCCTGGAATCATTGACGCTTCGTAATCAGCTGGTATTGTTATCAAGTCAGCAGTCGTTTGGATTCAAACATCAACCAAAAAGTAAGCTTTGAACCAATCAAGGTCTTGCTCTCTTTTTTGTGTTTCGTTGTTGCCTGGATTTGTGTTCAAAACGGGGTGAGATGGGTTACGATAAACGTATTGAAAACTTTCAACATCATTAAATCTATCAAAGGTCGAAGAACTCATTTATTAAAAGATGAAATTAATAACCTTTTTCTTATTCTTTTCTTGATTTTCATAAACTTTCCAAAGATTGTTGTAATTGACGGATCTTACTTCAATGGGTTTTTCTGGCTCTTTCTTTTCTTTCGGTTGTGATTTTTTGGTTTTTGATTTTTTGATTCACCTCATTGGCCTTGTCATCTCTTGCCTTCAAAAAGCCTTCTTTCATGACTTCCCAAACGTTTCCTTGAACAAAACCGCCATAGTTCTCTGGCTCTTTTTTTGTCAAAAACTTCTTCGCCGACGCCTTCGCTCTTGCCTTCATTTTATCGTTTTAAAATTTTGTCAATTTTTTTGGTTCAATATCTTCGTCACTTAACTCAAGGCATTCATCGTCTGAGTACATCATTTTTATCTTATGTCTCTCAATTTTTTTCCAATCAAAATGTTTAGTTTGACGTTCACACTATTCCCTTTTGAAGTCAAGTGGTTTTCCGTTCGAATCAACCACCTTGACATTCACCGAATGAATTATGTTTTTATCGACATTTTTCCAAGTCATGAAATCTCTTCTCACTCTGAAATGTCTTGCTCCTCTCAAATTTCCGGTGTCACAGTTGAGAATTGAGTCTTGTATTCCTGTATCGTAAACGCTTTGACTAACCAAATCACAAGCCACAAAAACTGTGTCGATACCATTTGTGATGTTTGGCGTTACGTTTCCCCAAAATGACGCTCCCTCAGAACCACCTTTCAACCACGCATTTTCGACGTTAAAACCAAGAAGATTTTTGAAGTTGCCTTCTCTCATATCGATTTCAACGTCTTTTTCGAGGATGATTAACAATATTAATTCAGCCATCGAAAACTCGAAAGTAACGGCCTTCACATCCTTTCCATCTTTATTTTTCACGGAACCAATTTCAGAATTCAACAAACCCTCAATGTCAGCGTATTTCCACGTTCCATCGTTGATTGTCAATTCAACCATTGGTTATCCTGATGTTTTGACTTTAACCTTGTTGTTGTTGTACTTTTCTGAAATATTTTTCCAAGTGTAAGACGTCTCAAAACTATCAAGAGCAACTTTGTACTCATAATTTGGATCTCTCAACTCAAGAGGTGGGCTCAATTTGATCGTAAAATTGCTTTCAGATTGATCACCACCAATGTACTCTTGCCTTTTTGCCCGGTCTGAAGACAATAAAAGTTCTCTCATTATTTCAATCATTTTTATTTTACATTTTTTATCTGAAATTTTTCAAACCATTATTCCATATCCTTTGAGAAGAAATTCCCAATTTCTTAATTGTTGTCTCAACGCTCTCGATTTGTTTCCTCCAGCGATCGATTTCCTCGCCATTTTTACAGCACTTATTATCCATGGAATGTCATTTCCAGTACCGGTTTGTGTGGCTTGATTCAAGAGCTCGACGCTTTTGTCCAATTTGTCTTCCAACTCTTTCGAAGTGTTTCCCTCTCTAAGGTTTCCATCAAGTACTTGAATATGGTTTAAAAGATCGTGATAATTGTCTTCAGTCATTCCAGACCCAAACTGAAAAACACCTTTTCCTTTTTTCTTTTCCTTTTTCTTCCCTTTTTTTGCCCTTTCGTTGATCAAATCATGTGTTGGAGGTTGTCTCGTCTCAATTTTCTCAATGATCGTCATTTTCCCCGCACCTTTTCTTGACTTACGATATTCGTCCACGCTGTTTTTATACTCTTTGCTTTTCGAGACTTCACCAGGTGCTTTTCCTTTTTCATCTATGGATTTTTGTAAAATTAACAACTCACCTGGGTACTGCATTTCCCTTATGTATTTCGGTTTTTTGCCGATGAAATCTTGATCATAAAACAACCTTGACCATCCTTCCCCTTTTAACCACTTACTAAACATCTTTCTCCCTTTGTCTGGCACTGTATGTTTTCTCTCATCCGAAACGCTTTCAATACCACGCTTCTCTTCTTCTTCCTCTTCCCTTTCAACATCACTGTAACTTGGTGGTTTTTCTTCTTCCTCTTCAACCACCTCATTTTGTTGTGGTTGAACCTTTTCTTCGTTTGGTTTCGCACCTTCTTCCTTTGGATCAATCTTCTCTTCAAAAACCTCTTCAACAACAACTTCATCTTTGGTTCTTCCCTTTTTTCGAGTTTTTCCTTGAGCTTTTTCAACTCTTCTGGTTCCTTCAAAAGACGTTGAAATGAGGTAATTTTCCTTCTTTTTCGAAAAAGTCCCTCAATTCTGCTCTTGTTCCTTTGTACCCCAACGCGTTTTTCAAGTCCTCTAAATCTTTTTCCTCACCTTCAAGACCTTCAATCTTTTTTTGTTGTTTGACGACACCACTCAGTTCATAAAGCCTTTTCGTCATGGGTTTGTAAAGTCGCTCCATCTCGATAGACGAAATTTGATCCTCGAAATAAGCCTCTTTGTCAAAATCACGATTTCTCTTTCTAGCTTTCGCCAATTCATCCGCAATTTGTGCCTTTACGACGTAATAATTAATTGATTGTTCCATTTATTTATATAAAGATGGCAATAAATATCAAAGAAGGTTTGAAACAACATAAAGAAGATATTGAAAAAGAATTTGGTCCAAGCGAGTTCATTAACATTCACCCACTCATGCCCAAAAAACCTTTCAGGATGTACATCGTCGGAAAGTCTGGGTCGTGAAAAACTCATTTATTGTCTTACCTCATCAAGAACCTTTTAGCTGCTGACAAAAATTTCTTGTTCACGGAGAATCCAGACCAACCGTCTTATGAAATGATTAAAAAACATTTTGAGGAAAGGGCAGAAAGACTCTTGACAAAAGACGAAAAAAAACTTGTTGGAAAAGAGATGATCGATGTTGAAGATATGTTCGAAATTCATGAAAAACCACTTCCTTTGACAAGCCTGCCAATTAATTGTCAAAAGATCGTTGTTTTTGACGACATGGTTTATACTGGGGACAAGAATTTAAAACAAACATTTCTTGAATATTTCGTGATGGGAGAAAAAGAGGTTGTTCTTTTGCATCTTTTTGTCTCAAAGTCTCAAAAAACTATCGAAAGATGTTCGCCGACAAATGACCCATTACATGTTTTTCAAACAAGATGACGAAGAAGACTTAAAAAACGTTGCAAAATTATGTTGTCTGAGACCCAGATCTTTCGAACATGCGTTCACCGATAAACATGATTTTGTTTATTTCAATGGTGAAAACTCGACCGCAAGAAAAACATTTCAGGAGAAATATTGAAATCAATGGGATTTGGTGGAAAAGACATTGATACTGATGATGAAGGTGCGAGTGGAGAAAAAACCATTGTTAGTGGAGGAACTGGACTTAAGAGGTCCGAAAGGTGACAAAGGTGATCAGGGTGACAAAAGGAGACAAAGGTGATCCTGGACCAAGAGGTTTGAGAGGTGTTGAAGGACAAATTGGCCCAAAAGGACCAAAGGGAGACAAAGGTGATCCTGGTGGAGGAGGAAGTGGTTCGAAAGGTGACAAGGGCGACAAGGGTGACAAAGGCGATCCTGGACCAAAAGGCGACAAAGGTGACAAAGGCGATTCTGGTCCGAGGAAACGTTGGCCCTTCAGGAGCAAAAGGGCCAAAGGGAGACAAAGGTGATCAAAGGCATCAGAGGAAATCAAGGACCAATAGGTGACCAAGGATCTCAAGGACCAAAAGGTGACAAAGGTGACCAAGGTGAAAAAGGCGACAAAGGTGATAAAGGTGATGCTGGAAGTGGTGAAGGAATGACAAACTCAAGAGTTCTCGAACTGATCACAAAATACGAAAACACGTTTAAAAGTAACGTTTTTGATTATGCAATGAGAGAACCAGATTGGTTAGCCATTACATCGGTACCAAAGAACGACGTACTCTTTCAAATAAAAAAAGAGGTGATCGCGAACATCTCAGAAACACCCATATATGTGTGGAACTGGAACATGAGAAATTACATCACAAGCAATAAAAGAAATTATTATTGGACAGAAATTTCGATTGATCTCCCTTCGTCAAAGGTCATCAATGGTACTTTTATTCCCTCATGGTCTTGTTCTTAGTTGGAAACAGTAGTTGGGTTCAAGGTGAAAATAACACTTACGTTGAATTAAGTCAATCAACAGACCCAGAAATAATCCTATCAAAGGATCCATTTGAAAATAAAGTAAATGGTGTTTTTGCGCATCTCATCTTTAAAAAGACGCAAAACACAAACTCTGATGGGTCCGTTCCAAGGGTTTACCTTCTCGTTTAGAGTCGGAGTAACAAAGTCGAGCGTTCCATATACAAGAGCTGTGAAGGCTTTAATATGGGGAGGTTTGGGTGAAGACGCAATTCCAAAATTTTCACATGAAACCGCTTTCACAATATTGCATGGTCTCGTTAACTTTAATCACGATATTAACGTTCATGGTCATCAAATATTCAAAGACACTGAAGTCATCAATTGGGATCAAAGATTGCCAGATAGTTTGAAAAAAAAGATCCTGAACTTTGAGATGATTGAGGGTCTTCTCAATGGAAGACAAAACCTGAAAAAATTGACATTGTGGGGTCGTTTTGAAAAATCGAACTCGTTCAAAGCAAACGACAACATGACTTATTTTGGAAAGTCAGAAGCCGCTTTCCATGATGAAGGAAAAACACCGTTTTGGTTAACTGCACATCGATCTGGAACGACTAAGAATACTTCTGACGGAACAAGGAAAGACGTCTCAACATTTGAATTTCATAAGCCAGGATTCCACGTATGTGTCGCTACTTTTTTCTTGGTGCCAAAACAAACCTGGAATTAAAACTACGAGAGTTTCTGAAATGACGTGTGAAGTCGTTCTCGAAGTAGACTCAAGCGATAGTAAAAACAATCAAATGAATTTGGCAACAGTTGTGATTAAAAACGATGGAACAAAAAAATCTGCCTGGTTTTGGTTGAAAGATGGAATGTTTTTCTTGTTTCGAGTTTTGCCAGTCACAAACGACGAGTTTTCATTGTTGATCAAATTTGAAATTGTTCAACCACAATGAAACCATGAAGTGTTGAAACATTGTCGTTTCAACACAAGAAATAAATGGGATTCAATAATGGAGACGATTACTTTGATGATGAAGCAACAAAAGTGATTAATAATGAAGGATTACCTGGAAGAGCCCCAACACAACAAGAAATTGAAAGTGCAGTTAACAAGCTTTTGAAACAGGACTTTGTCCTCTCAAATAAATTAGACGAGTCAAAAATGAGAAACCTGCTTTGATACATTTACACCGATAAAGATTTTGATAATTATTGTGCACCAACAACCCGCTCTGGTAAGGCTGAATATGTTATGAAAAGCTTTGATGGAAGGGGGGTAAAAAGGAAAGTGTTAAAAGTTCCTGTGTTGTTAAATCCCTCGACAAACAACATGATATATGGGAAACTGATATCGCGTTTAGCCATATTAGATTTGGAAATGGCTTTAGATATGGTAAAAAGATGGTTTACACCCAATGTTTATTGGTAAAAAAACAATTGTGATAGAGACTTACAACGATGATTGGGATATCATCACGTACCACGCTCATCCTGCTGGTTATGGTTTAAACAATCCAAAAACGACGAATGTTTCCTATTTCAAAAGTGCCATAAATATAAGCGAAAAAAGGATTACAAGCATGTTCCATGTTGAAAATTTTTCTTCAGAATTTGTTTTTTTTCTTAGCCCTCCTGTGATGCATTTCACTAGTACTCCAACAACAATGGAAGGAACTATTGGTCGTCAAACGTTTCCAATCTACTATGTGATAAGTTGTTATGAAGGCCATCTCGACATTGTTCCAGAAAGAGCAAACGAAGATTGGTTCATCGTCTCTGGAAATGGAAACATTGTTCCAAATGGTTTGGTTGACATGAATCGAGAGGTAATAACAAACCATGGAAATCCAACCGAAGACCTTGACGTTGTCAACCTCAAAACATTGAATGAAAGATTTAAAATAAATAACGACTTGATCGTTGCACAAAAAAACCTTAATATGAATGGATACAACATAACTAACCATGGAAACCCAACCGAAGACCTTGACGTTGTCAACCTCAAAACATTGAATGAAAGATTTAAAATAAATAACGACTTGATCGTCGCACAAAAAACCTTAATATGAATGGATACAACATAACTAACCATGGAAACCCAACCGAAGACCTTGATGTTGTCAACCTTAAAACATTAAATAAAAGATTCAAAGTTTTTAATGGTTGGGTTGTATCACAAAAAAACCTTAGCATGAATGGAATCGATATAACCAATATTGGAAACAATAAAGACACTTTAATATTAAAATCGGTGTTCGACGAAACTATTAAAAATCTATCCCAACTCACCCTAAATAGTTACCTTAAATACTTTGAGTTTAAAATAACGATGACAAGGGCTGAAAATAATAAAAAAACTTTCACCCATGATCCATTTTACGTTGGTCTTTTTAAAGAAAACCTTTTGTCACCATTCACACTTCAATTAAAACGTCAATTGACCCCATCAAACGAAAATATATACTTAACAAGAATGGGCGAAACATATAGGTTAAAAATGACATGACATGACATGACAACCGTTTACGGTAAAAGGTCTACTAATCACACCCAACATTTTTCATAAAAAAATACAAAACGAAAAAATTGTGATAACAAACGACTATCAAAACGTAAGATTATCAAACAACCAAAAAGAAAAAGAAATTTTTATTCAAACAAACAAAAATTCATACGAGGAATACCTTGAAATATTAATGGACCACACAAATTCATCCGTTACAATACCAACTGTTGTTAAGTTCAACTTGTACCCTGAAGGTTATTTTCCTTGACAAAAAAAACATTTCATAAAATAAATGTCAAACAATTACCACCAAAAAGAAGAAATTGGAATTGGCACCGAATGATAAAGTTCGAAGCAGAACAAAAAAGACCAAAAGGAATGGAAGAATCGAGCGGAAAGTGGTTCGCGAACAACAATCGAATCGTCAACCTCAAGGACCCAGAAGACGACAAAGATGCTGTCAACAAACTTTTTCTAGAGGAAAGCATTCAACATTGCCTCAAGTATGAACCATCAAAAAACAAATACGACGTTGGTGGAAGAGTTTTGACGGGCATCTCACCACCAGTCAATGACCAAGAAGCCGTCAGCTTGAAATATTTCAAAGACAACACATTGTCAACCAACGATCTAAACAAAACGTTGGACGACTTTGCAACCATCAAATATGTTGATGATTCAATCGCAAAACTTAAAAACTCTGAAGATCAAGATGATGAGTCAAAACCCAGTTTCGATATTGATGATTATGCACCACAGAAGATGTTGATATTCAACTGAAATCTTTGAAAGAGGATATGGAATCTAAAGATAAGGATCTTCAAACTCAAATCGATGACCATGAAAGCGACATAAAAGGTATCCAAACAGCTCTCGATGATTTTGATGACGATATCGTTGCTTTGAAAAACCCAAAGTTTTTCAGTGGAATGTGTTCCCACAACAATGAAGGACAAATTGAGTTTCCCTTGAAACCAAAGATGCACGGAAAGTTTTTGGTGTCTGCAGACAAATAGACTTTGACCATCAAAGAAGCTGGAATTTGGGAAGTCACGCTTTTGGATCAAATCAAAGAAAAAGGTTGTGAAATGGTTGTGACCAATGCGGACATCAGGATGGACAAGAACAGCTTTTACGAAAACATCAGAAAGTCCACAAAATGGGAGACTTTCTATTTTTCAAGAATCATTCCTTTGAAAGCCAACGCAACCATTCAAATCAAATTTGAGGGGAAACCTGACGTTGGTTTTGATGGATTGGCTTTTTCGAGAATCATTGTGAAAAAATACTTGGAATAAATGGAACCAAAAACAGAAACTTTTGATTTCAATCATATTTCATCTAACGTTTCACCTGAAAACAAAGAGATGTTGATGAAGTTGTACAAGGCATGTCACAAGGGTTGGTGGTGCTGCATGAAAATGAGAAAATCTTACAAAAAGAGAAAGTTCATTCACGCCATTTTGACCGCTTTGATCAGTGCCGCTGGTTTGGGATCCACTGCGGGTCTTGGTCCGATCGCTCTTCCAGTTCTCGCTTTGGCAATGGCCGTTCTTTCTGTGTTCGTGGGTTGGCAACTGGGGTGGAAAAATTGATGCCACACAAAAAGGGGAAAAAGACTATGAAAACAAAATGTTGCACATCAAAAACCTCTTGAGAAGTGGTGAAAAGTTCAATGAACAAGTCTTCTTCGCAATAATGGAAGAATTCGAAACCGGAATCACAGACCGAATTCCCGACTTGTCAAAAATGAAGAAAAAATATGATCAAAAGTTTGTGTGATTTCATTTCGTGAAAAAATGAAATCAATGCCTGTTGTTGATCTTTTCAAGCCACTTTTCGTATCTCTTTTGCTCTTCTTCATCCTCAAATTTCACCTTTGAATGACCCCACGCGTGTGAAGTCGTCTTGTTTTTGCCAACAAACCTTTTGTTTTCCGTGGAAGTGAGACATCTCAAATTCCTGCTGATTGATTGAAGTTGATGGTCTTTGGACCTGATTTTGTTGATTTCCTTGCTGATGGTGATGTTATTTCCAAAAAGAACCTTGTTAAACTCGTCAAACTCAAGTTCATTCTTGGTTTTCTCTGGGACTCCTTTGGCTGTGACTGAAGTTTCATATCCCTTCTCTCCTTTCTTTCTCTTTTTCTTTTTCTTGTCTTCCACACTCACAACACATTATTTTTTGGCACAAAGACCAATGAACTTTTTGATAGGAAAAAATGGATATTCATTCTTCATTTTTCCAACAACACCCTCGTTTTCAAGAGAAAAATACTCGTCATCTTTGTCAAGATTTGAGCAATCAATGAACTCTGAAATCTCTTCTTTCGTGAGATGACCGAGAATATTTCCTTCGAGTTTGAAAGCAAGATAAAGCGAATCTGTGTCCGTTCCACAAAGTTTGATATTGTCTCCAAATTTGTCCTTCAACATGTAATGAAACCTGAAAAGAACTTCCTTTGCCATGTCAAGGATGATGGCACCCATGTAAATTGGTTTCGTGAATTTCTCAAATTCTTTTCTGAAATGAACCATGGCAAGATGGTTGGTCAACTCATTCGTGTCAATAAAAAAAGGAGACCTCGCCATTTTCGACAATTCCTCATCCGTTGTAACAAGTTTCGAATTGGAATATTTCCTGACATTTTCACACGTTTTTCCATAGGGAGCATTCACCGAAAGTTTGAAAAAATTTGAAAGATTGACATCCTTGTTCCTCTTCGCAATTTTCCTCATCTCAATCGATTTTCGTGAATATTATCTGAAAACAGGTGCCATCCTGAAAACTCTTCCATGGTGAATCTTTGTGATCTTCACCCCCAACTCTTCCATGAATGCCAAAACACGAAAATAGCAAGGATATCCCACCCTCTTTGCAAGATGAGGAACCAGTTTCACAAATTTTCCTCCTGGTGGAATGATTGGTTCAGGAGCTGGAGGAAAATCATCAAAATAATCAGCAAGTTCGGGTGGAAACTCAAGATCCACAACGAGTGAACATCCTTTCGTTTCATCTCCTTTTGGTTGTTCCAAATATTTCTTCCAATTTTTCAACTCCGCTTCGGACATCTCGTTCCCATCTTCGATGGGAAGTGATTGTTGCATGCAAAAACTACCATAAGAGGAGTTGACATCAAAACAAAAAATGGATTTGACACCGTCTTCACCCACAACAGCCTTTCTTTGTGAAATTTGAGCCACGCCACCTCTTTTGTGATTTTCCCAAAAATCAAGTGATGTTTGATTTTTGATTTTTGATGTATCCAAGAGAAAGTTTTCAGGCATCATAAAAAGTGCCGCGTCCCAAAAAAGACTTTGCCCCGTCACATAATGGGGTGGATCAAGACCGAATTGCTTCATGGTGTTATTTCTGAATTCTTCAAACACAGCAGCAAGTCCAACCACATCCACCTTGAGATATTTCATGAGATAGTCTCCCATGTTTTTGCACTTGAGAAATTCGTATTTTTCGACATGTTCATAATACTCTTTGCATGTTGGGTGTTTTCCTGTGAGTTTTGACCCACATTCAAGAAAGTCTGGAAACTCCTCTTGATCCAACTTTTCTCTTGAATCAAGCCACTCATAGGGAAAGAATTGTTTCTGAAGGAAAAGCTCCGTGTTTTTCTTGAAATGTTTTTTTAAAAATCTCTGGAATGAATCACCTTCTCATCACCTTCCTCTCTTCTTCCCGTGACTGAAAGCATGTTTTCCGAAAGTTTTCCACTTTGAAATTTCAATGTGTCTGAAAATGTGATTGTGACTGTGATCTCTCCATCACCGCGTGGAACTTTCATCTTGAATGAAATGTTTTTGTATTGTTGGTCGTTCGTGGGAAGACAAGAAATTCTGTCAAATCCTCTTTCAGCCATCCTTCTGATGATTGGGTGAGAATAGTAACCACAACCATTGTGAGCATACACTGTGAACTTCTTGGGTACCTTTCTTGTTTGATTACATTTTGAATGAGCTGCACCAAGAAACCTTCCTGTGAAATGACAATGATCCACGACTTTCGCTTGTGAATTTTTCACCCATTTTCCTTCCTTGTTCGTCACTTTTTTGGGACCAAAAGGCCAATGACAAATGTAACAGAGATTCGTTTTTTCAAAACGTCTTTCCTCTTCTTTTGTCAAGCTGTAGAAGATGCGTTTCACGGACTTTTCTATGAAATTCTTGATGACTTCAATGATGGCATCAAAAAACTTGTCAAGAAGTTCTCCTTCTGTCATGTCTGGTTTCACCAACATCGCTTAATATGGATACTCGATTCCTGGAATTCTTGAAATTGGAAGAAGACCCCAAGCACAAATCTCATGATTTGTTTCAATGGTGGTGCATTCACCTTCCTTGATTTTGGGTTCAAATGTATTCTTCTTTTTCTTTTTCAGAAAGTCCTTCCCATATCTCAAAGTCGTAATAAAACACAAGTGGAGCTTCATGCTGCCTTTCAAAGTTTTGAAACCTGAGCTTGTCTTTTGGATTCATGAATCGTGGGGTTGTTGAATCATTATTGTTGCATGAAAGGTGTCGATCAAGAAGCTCTCTTGTTCCAAAATATGAGAGATGTCTCTTGCAGATGAATTTTTTCCATGACTTTTCAAAAGTTGTGGTCCAAGATACCGAGACATATCCCTCACAAGAAGAACATGAACCTTTTCCATTTTTTCTGATTTGATGAAGAACAACAATATCATCATCTTTCCAGTGTTAATCGCCCTCAAGATACTCGCCAAAAAAAAATGATTTTGTCGTTGTTTGGTTCATTTGACGTTTTTTGACACGCACATCTCGTCTTGCATTTGCAATCACAAAGACACTCACACACGCAAAGACATTTTTGTGGAGTCACAAGGCATCGACAAGAATCTTTCACACGACACGTGCAAACACACTTCTCGTTGTGGGGTTTGTTTTCATCTTCCAGAAACTTATAAATAATGATTGGTGGAATTTGAGGATTTTTTTTTCTGAAACGTTTGATGTCTTTTCCTTCCATCGGAAAATTTACACCTTCCAAGTTCCACTCTTCGACAAGGTCTTTCATCTTCTCGGTCACTGTCGAATGATTTGTTGTGTTCCATTCCAACCTTTCATTTTCAACCCACCCAGTCATTTGTTTTGCAACGCACCAAAGGATGCATTTTTTATCTCTGTGTCTTGTGTTGATACAACACCTTCTCTTGATGATATTTTCAGGTGCTTTCGTCTTGCCAAGTCGATACACTGAAATCGTGAATTCTTTGAATGAATCAATTCTCCAACTGGAACCAGCAACATTTCCAAGTTCAACCTCAACCACTGGATTGAAACTAAATTTGTGCTGCAAGATCTACTTGGATTTTTTCGATTGCGCTTTGAAGATCCGTGATTTGATGGATGGTCACCATGTTGGTTTTGTGAAGAAAATTAAACTTCACCTTTTCCCCCTCACCATCCTCCTTTTCATAAACAACCTCAAGTGTCACCCGAAAATTGATCGACCCTTCTTACAACCAATCCCTTCTCAACATGGTTGCGATTTTTGGACGAATGTCTTGAAGCACATGGATTGGATCTTCGTACGTGTTCCTCTTTCCAAGCGTGAGTGTATATTTTCCAGTCAATTGCCTTTCGTGACCAAAAGATTTTTCCAATCTCAAAAATGGTTTCCTTATTCTCGATGTCTTCTTTTCATTCTTTCTGTCGGTGAGAAGAGACCTAATTTTCTTCGCTTTCTTTGACTCGATCTTCTCCGATTTTTCGACACTTTTCTCAGCAATTGCATCAAGATCTTCCTCACATAATACCATCAATTTCTTGCTTAACTTTTCACTCTTCTTTTTTTGCTGCCTTCAACTTTTTGATCAACTTTTCCTTTTCCTTTATCTCAGCCTCCAACTTGGCAATGTTTGACTTCATAGCTTTTTTCGTCATCACAATCACTATCTCTTTCCCCTTTTCCCCCTTAAACCAAAATAAAATCATGAGGAATACAATCACTCAAGCATCAAAAGTCCCCAGAATTTAGCCCATAATTTCATCAAAAAAACCTTTGAATCGTCGCGTGCACTGTGATTTAACATCACTCCTCAGACGAAAAAGTGGGGGGCGGGCGAAACTCAGATGTGTTTTGGGGGTCTCGTGGGCTAAAATGAATCATATTGCATACCAGAGCACGAATTTGATTCTCATACTCCCACTTTCATCACTACTGGCATAGTCGTCACCAGCCTTGGCGCTTTTTCTCATGTTACCGGGTCGAGGTTCGTGTTATTATAGAAGCAACAGACAAATTCCGATCTGAACAATTTATTAAACCAAAAGAACAAAAGGAAAAAGGGTGAAAGCAACTAAAGGAAATAAATTACAAACAACGCAATTAAACTAACCTATCTACTAATAAACAAGAAAAGTAATGCTAGACTAATGAGACAATCAAATCAGTGTGAGATCAAAAGTCACACAATAAACCTAAGAAAACTAAGTACAATGTTAAACCACAAATCAGTGGAAAAAACATGCACAGAACAATTAACTAACACGTTCTGAACCAAATAAATGTAACTTAACTAATAAACAAGGCAAAAAGGCTAAAAAAGCTATAGTGCTATTAATAACTTGACTGCTTACAGATCCTAGCACTCCAACGTGTTGACAGCTAAGAAACAGTAAGATCTCGGATAACAATGAACAAAGGAACAGTTTTACTAACAGTGAAATACAAAATCAACGTGACAATGGTACTTAGAGGAACTGAATTGCTTGAAAATGTAACTCAGAAGATAATCCAAGCGACAAAAGGTAAGCTAGTAACAATAAGGGATAAACTAAGAAAAGAAACTGAACCACTAGGTCGCAAGATCAGTTACAATAAACATGCTAACAAGAAGCTAAACATACAAGGCACTGCTTCGGAACAGTGTAGTCACTGGAGGCTCAAATGCAACTGACTAAACTTAACTAATGGAACTGCTAATATCTGGATGCCAGGAGCCTGGGTTCACATCCTATTACTAAAAGCGTCGGCATGCAGCAACAACCACAGTTTGCCTAGCCTGGATTCCTATGTGTCCCAGTAGAGTTACAAAACAAAGTGAGCCTTATTCATAAACAAGTTCCTGTTTACTAAAAAGGAAATAAGCTGACCACAATTTGCCAAAGCAGGCTAAGCAATGGCAAAATAACACATAACCGTGGTTTGTGTGTGTTACACAGAGATTATTATGCAATTCCTTTTGCTTGCCAACATTTTTGTAAGGAAAAATAAAAGTGAACCTGGTCACACACTCCCTGCTTGAGGAACTGTCGTCCTCGACTGCTCGTTGGACTGACTGAATAGGCATCTAACAAAATTAATTTAGCCATCTTAAGGTGACTTAGAAACAGTGCTTGCTGCCTTAAGAGTACGTAAAATTAAAATGAAAAGCTGCTAAAGAAGTTTATGTTTATTGCTGAAGGTGGCTCGTTGTGTGGATTCCCATGTTTACCAGCAGTTCACCGTGACAATCTGCGCAATGGGGCTCTGGTACATCATTCGCAATTTCTGGTTCAGATTCAGAGGGCTGATCGTCACTAATAAGGTCACCGTCATCAACTTCTGTGGGATTCTCTAGAGCTGTAACGGGGTCAGGGCCTGCAGGACATCTTTCTGGAACTGTAAACATAATCTCTTCGCTGTCTGAATCTCCGCTCTGGATCTCCTGGTCTGCTTCCCTGTTGTTCCGCTGTGCTGCCTGGACAGGTTTAACAGGCTGGTAAGTCTGGGGCTCCCTAGGGCAAATCTGCATGGCCTCTGTAAGGGGTGCTTGTAATCTTGTTGCGCCCGTGCACTCGGGCGCAACAAGATCCAGGATTCAATTTCATTGAACTATAGTTATCCATGTTGCGCTCCGTTGGTCGGAGTCTTCGGCTGGCATAGGCGATCACTTGGTATCTCCCATTGTGTTCTTGGGATAGTACGGCACCAAGTCCTTCGTGACTTGCGTCAGTCTTCAATCGGAAGGGCTTGCTGAAGTCTGGGAACCCAAGGACTGGTGCTGTGGTTAGCTGGAGGGGACTCTCCACTCTGCTACAGCTGCTACTTTGTCAGGATCTGGAGACACACCACTGGCTGACAGCTGATGTCCAACATAAGTGACTCTCTCTCTCAAGAAGCAACACTTGGAAGGTTTCAGCTTGAGTCCGTGTTCCTTGAGGCGCGTGAAGACCTTGTCCAGGCGCTCTAAGTGCTCCTTAAAGGTTTCTGAATAGACAATGATGTCGTCCAAATAAACCAGCAGAATCTGGAAGATTAGCTCGTTCAGGCACCGTTGCATTAGCCTGGAAGATGTGGCTGGGGCGTTGGTCAGGCCGAAGGGCATCCGGTTGTACTCGTAGAGACCGAACGGTGTAATGAACGCTCTCTTGGGTCTGTCTGCGGGGTCCATAGCTACTTGGTTGAAGCCGCTTGCCAAGTCAAGGGTGCTAAGCCATTTGGCATGACCGACTGCATCGATGGTCTCTTCTATTCGTGGTAGTGGAAAGGCATCTCTCACAGTCTTTGCATTCAATTTCCGATAATCAACGCATAGTCGCATGGATCCATCCTTTTTTCTAACGACCACAACCGGAGAAGCATAAGGGCTATGGCTCTCTTGAATAATGTTATCTTCCAGCAGTTTCTGTATATGGTCCTTAACCTCTTGGTACTGCGTGGGTGAAATTCTTCTGAATTGCTGAGAGACTGGGGCATCGTCTGAGGTAGGGATCTTGTGCTTGTACGTCTCTGTATAGCCAAGACCATCACCTTCCTGGACAAAAACATCTACATGCTTTATGAGGAGTTGTGATAGTTCTTCCTTCTCTTCAGGGGTACAGGTTATGTCTGCCAAGTTGACAGGAACTTGAACTCATTGTTTTGGTTGACTTGGCTTTGTCACTGCACAGTGTTACTTCAGCCTCATTCACAGAGATTCGTGAGATCTCCACCTTGTTTTTTGGGTTCTGGCCTCGCTCTGCAACGTGGAATATGCCAATCCGAGTTCTAGGACTCAACCATAGGTCTTCATCTTTGAAGTTCACCACCCTGGTAAACATCTTCCCGGCTGTCGGCTTTGTCACAGTGTTTATGACCAAAAGTCCACCAGGCAATGGACCAACAATTGGTTCCACGAAAGCGGTGTCTTCTTTGTGTTTTGATGCTCTCCACCCTGTCACCGCAACCACGGCAACAGGCCTTGCTGGGATATGCACTGCCTGTTTCCCTGCAACTGCTGCGAACCCACGTACAGTTATGGCATGTCCCTGGGTGCTGAATTGTAGGACGTCTGCCCATTCGGATGTGGTATCCTTGAGGTCTGTCCTAGTCTTGGTCCCTTGTCTCACCCGTTCAATTATGTTTATTCCCAGTAGGCCAGGTACTTCTTGTTTCCGTCGTCTCATAACTGGGTCTTCGGAGTCCTTAAAAACCAGGATTCCCCTCTTTGGGATAGTTATTCCCAAGGCTTCAACATGTAGCTCGAATTATCCAACATATGGGATATGTAATCCGTTTGCTGCTTTTAGGGTCAACCATCCACTTGTAGACAAGAGAGTCTTGCCTTTGGAGCGGTAGTTGTCGTTAAGGAAGCTTTCTGTAATTGTGGATACTTCGGAACCAGAGTCTAGGAGATACGGTACCGGTACTCCGCCTAGCTTCACAGTCGCTGTAGGGCACTTTCCAAAAGCTCGTCTGTACACAACATCTCTGCTAGGCACTTCTTCTTCTTCTTCTTCTTTAGGTAAACCAGTGTTGACCCCTCCTTCCACCGAGCTCGTGGTGACAGGGGGAGCTAGTTTGACTGCTGGGACTTCAGATTGGCTTCTCCCATTGTCCGGCTCTGCGCGGGGGCCTTCTCCTCTGGTTTTGAGCGACAGTATCGGGCGATGTGTCCAATTTTTCCACAACTGAAACACTTCCTTGGTGGTCCACTTGGTTGGTTGCGCGACTTGTCCATCTGATGTTGCTCTACTGGCCTCTGCATGGCTTGCATGGTTTTAGTCAGATACTCAATAGACTGTTGCTGTTTAAGTAACGCTTCAAGGACCTGCTGGAGGGGTGTTGAGGCAGTAGAGGAGTTGCATTCCTTCGATTCGGCAGCATCATAAATCACTTCACGGGAAGCTGACTCGTGGGATGATTTAGAAGGCTTCTCTTCTTCCTCTGTCCAACGTAGGGCATCTTCTCTCGCATCCAGGAAGGTAGGGCTTTAGCTCCTTACGCAACATGCCATCTCGAACACTGTTGGCGAACTGATCTCTGAGGTTGTGGTCAAGATCTACCACTGCCTTCTTATCAACCTTGACTGCACGACTGAGAAGCTCTCGAAGACCATGTGAGTAGGCTCTGAGGGACTCGCCAACTCGTTGTCTTCTTTTGTAGAAGAGCTTCAGCAGCTGGGGAAGGGATTTCTTCTCTCCAAAACCATTAAGGAAGATGTCCAAGATGCGGTTGGGGTTCTTTCGATCTTCTTTAGGGAAGAGACGGACTTCCTCTCTGGCTGGACCTTCCAGATGTGATATTATGAAGTCGAGTTGTTCCCCTTGTGACATCTCCCGAGCTGACATTGCTGCCTTGAGGTCTTCGATAAAGTCCTCCACCGTTTGTTCACCATCCGTTCTTTTTCCAGCAAATTTCTTCAGCCTCCTCTCTCGAGGTAGTACGACGATCTTCTGTGGGGATTCTGTAGGATCTTGCGTACTTGACGATGGTGTGGGTGGTGTTTGTGCCGCTGTATATTTTTCCATCAGATCTTGGACTTTCTTGGTGAGTTCTTCTACTTCACTCATCTTGATGTTGTGTTAATTGCTTTCACCCTTTTCGAAAAAGTAACTTTTTTTAAATCCTGCCGACTACGCCAAATGTGACCGGGTCGAGGTTCGTGTTGTTATAGAAGCAACAGACAAATTCCGATCTGAATAATTTATTAAACCAAAATAACAAAAGGAATGAGGGTGAAAGCAACTAAAGGAAATAAATTACAAACAACGAAATTAAACTAAACTATCTACTAATAAACAAGAAACGTAATGCTAGACTAATGAGACAATCAACTCAGTGTGAGATCAAAATCTAGCTTAACTAATAAACAAGGCAAAAAAGCTAGAAAACTATAGTGCTGTTAATAACTTGACTGCTTACAGATCCCAGTACTCCAACGTGTTCACAGCTAAGAAACAGTAAGATCTCGGATAACAATGAACAAAGGAACAGTTTTACTAACAGTGAAATACAAAATCAACGTGACAATGGTACTTAGAGAAACTGAATTGCTCGAAAATGTAACTCAGAAGATAATCTGAACGACAAAAGGTAAGCTAGTAACAATAAGGGATAAACTAAGAAAAGAAACTGAACCACCTAGGTCGCAAGAACAGTTACAATAAACATGCTAACAAGAAGCTAAACATACCAAGGCAAGATCAACTGGCTTGACCAAAAGAGGACTAGCTTCGGAGCAGTGTAGTCACTGGAGGCTCGAATGCAACTGACTAAACTTAACAAATGGAATTGCTAATATCTGGATGCTAGGAGCCTGGGTTCACATCCTATTACTAAAGCATTGGCATGCAGCAACAACCACAGTTTGCCTAGCCTGGATTCCTATGTGTTCCAGTAGAGTTACAAAACAAAGTGAGCATCATTCATAAACAAGTTCCTGTTTACTAAAAAGGAAATAAGCTGACCACAATTTGTCAAAGCAGGCTAAGGAATGGCAAAATAACACAACCGTGGTTTGTGTGCGTTACACAGAGATTATTATGCAATTCCTTGCATACTTGCCAACATTTTTGCAAGGAAAAATAAAAGTGAACCTGGTCACACTCAGTTGATGGAACTTTTTGGACAAATTGCCGCCCAGTAAAGTGAAAGACATAGATAAACTAGATCAGCATGTTCAGGTTCTTTTTCATTCGTTAAAATCTCAGTTGTTTTGCGATTTAGTGAAACTCCCACACATTTTTTGATAAATCCCAACCGTGATGCAGTTGCGCCATTGGAAAGAAAGAGCGATTACTCCCGAAATTAAGGAGTGTCTAGGCTTCTCCAGAGTTGCACTAATTGGAGTCACAGCAAACCATTCCACAGTTATCTGATATAGCCATTTTCTTTAGCAGTATCGCACACGATATTTATTTTCTCGGAGTAGTTAAGGAATAAACACAAGAACAGAGCCAGCGAATGTGCACGTTTTTTGTTAACACAACTAGGATTTTTACCGCCGGACACGTTGTAAAGTTATAGATTATTAACAACTCACCGATTTCCTGCCTGGTTGTAGAAAGTTTAAGACCCCTTCCAGCAAAGGAACCACTCAAAACAGTGTTCGTACACGGCGAAAATCATTTTGCAGTGTTTACAGTGACGGCATCGTGCGGAAAACTTTACGGAGTCAGAACTTTCGTTTGTCCATGGCGATAATTCGCTTTCCACCAACTTGACAAATTATCCAGTAACAGTTTCTTTCGATGGAAGAGTCTTGTATCTGAAGTCATAGAACTTCGTTGCACCGTTTTACCTTGCAATCAGAAAAATCTTCGATTCATTTGTGATGCGCGCGCGTCTAAACTGGTCAAACCGATTTTCTACAGTGTAATACGGATTTGAAGTGTGTAATACGCTCCCGTACCGGCACTCTGTTGCGACCTTATATGGTAAAACTACGTCACAGTCATATAATAACTGATTATTTGTAGATATTACTAGCTACAATTATATTAGTGCATGAATATAAAAAGTTCTTAAAGGTGCCTAGATAATTTGCCACGCTCCGTTACAGTCTCCGTTATCATGTGGTGTAAAGTTCTTTCTTCTGTTGGCCTATTTGGAACATAATGTAGGCGTGGTCCCAAGTATCTGATAGAGTGCTTCCCGCATGTTAAAAAGTTAAACCGCGTAATGTGAAATCTGTGTTCCACAGCCGGTTGTAGACTGACCCGCTTCTGAACAGGTCTTGAGTGTGCGGGGCTGCTAGATTGTTCTTGACCTTAAACACGAGAATTGTTCATGTTTTCTTGTATTTGCTAGTGTTGTCAGGTTGACTTAATTAGTAAACAGTCGTAGTCGTCGGATTTGTTATACTTTTGTAAATAAGTCTACAGGTTATCACGCTACATTCGTGATTCTGTAAAGACAATTTCTGGATTGTAGTGATTGAGAAGGTTTAGTGCGAAGAACAGCGGAGCTGTTGTGTTTTTCCTTCTGATTTAAAAAGAGTCTATACATTGAATAAATGTCAGCTTCTATGTGCCACTTATAATCCGATTGCTGTTTTGATAAAGGAAGTTTGGCGCGGACCAGAATATCCTTTCGAGACTTTTCCTTCTTGTACGCTACAATCGGCAGTTCAATAGTTTGGGGTTTGCTTGGGCTGGGAAACCTTTCAGACAGAGAAAGACTGACACGAGTGTAAGGTACAACTCTGGTTATACTTGAAACTCTTGTGAACTGAAGATAACAATCCGTGAAGTTTAGATAGTTTTCTTGTATAATAGCAAGGTTCGGCTGATAGTTGTTGGCTTTCGTTCAAGGCTTAGGTCTGGTTCTGTTGGCAGTTCTCAAAGAGGCTGACTGAATGTTGTTTTGTCGCTTTAGATCTTCGTGTTGTTCTTTTAGTTGCTGTTGTGTAGCCTTAGATGGCTTGGTTGTCTGCAGCTAGGTTTTTCCCCAGTTGTTCTACAATGAGCGACAAAAAGGTCTGATTGTGTGCGGCAGAACCTGGTTCAACCGAGTGTTGTCTCAGATGTGGCTTTGGGCGTAACAGAAGACCAAAGGGGCAAATTAACTTGAACTTGTTTCAGGCATTAGGTTGACTTTCGAGTCCCTACTGACTATGTGCCATGGCGGACGGGTAAGTTCTGCCATTTGTCCCAATATCGTAACAGCTCGAGTGCAATAACAGATGATTAATCAAAATAGGTTCTGAGCGTCTACTGTTGCACATTTACAGTGTTTTAGATCTAATGCATATCGCTGAAAGTTCAGTCCACAATCAGTGAATAGAGAGACTATGGAGGGACTACTTTCGTTGTGTAGGGGTAAATTATCACAATCTGTTCTATTTTCTGGAAGATTGTGGCTACCTTAACCACGACAATGATATTGATTTGTACTGCCTTCATTTTTCTTGAGCGTCTGAACCATTCCCTGAATGTGTTCAAGCGCTCCTGGAACAATCACAAAGTGACGACAGAGTGCAACTACACCCCTCAACAATTATATGTGAGGGGTATGCTGGAGAAAATCGGGGGACAAGACATTGTTGTGCGGGATGCTTTCATGACGCAAGAAGCGGCCGATACAGTAAACAAAGCGCACTTTGGAGTAGATCCAGAAGGACCCACACCGGAAATGCAAACTGAAAACAATGTCAGCGTAACTAACATTCCTTGTCCCTTAAATGAAAGTCAAGCGGTACGCTTAAGGTCCCACCTTGCAAACCTCGAGCCTTGCCCGAATCATAGCATTTCGCTGCTTTTAACTGCCAAAGATGCGACACACGCATTTTAAAAAAAGCGCTGAGATGTCAATGATCGAATTACAACTTATACCTCATGTACTAAGATATGTTACTAATAAAGCCTACGTTGTCTGGAATAAATGCAATGAGCCATTACAAACAAAATATTTCTGTAGTTATATGATGGTTATAAAAAATAACAAGCATATTTACGTAAGGCCTTCAAATAGGTAATATTATTTTACTTATTTCGCTGAGACGGGTCAAAATGTGACTGATATTTTAAAAATGTTTTTATTTTATTTCTCTATTATAAATAAGTAACAACACTATTGCGCATATGTTTGTGGACATTTTCTCGATTCCTAAATCTGATACAAAATTTGTGACATACCCTCCAAAGTCGTGACAGGAACTCTGAAAAAAACAAACAAACAAACAAGACAATATCATAAAATTTTCTTTCGCCAGGCTTTACCAAAGTTACCTTGGCTGAGCTTTGCGCTCTTAATGTCAGTATTTTGATACTTTTTCTTATCAAAATTTTTGAGTTTGTCAAACATGTTGGGTCGATTTTTTAAACAAAGCCTAACTAAGACCTGGTTTATCGATAAATTAAAGTTTAAGCGGACGCCGTAACACAGGGTTAGCCAAACGGAAAATTGCATTTTTAGAACATGGATCGGAGTCGGTTTGTAAAGACGACGTTTAGCCGTCACTCATCGGGTGGGTGCCAAAACCTCCCTACCCCTAGTCCCAAGGTCCTAGTACCTTACTTCCCCTGTATTTGGTCTTATTTTTACGGGGTAAAATATAGTTTCCGGTTGTGGCAACATTTTATGGGGTTAAACTTAGTGGAGTAACATTACGGGGTAACTCTTGTCTTCCGGTAAAATTATTATGGGGTAACTTTTAGTTTTCCAGTTTCACGGCGTGTCGGGCGCTGCATAAATATTACGGGGTACATTTAAGCTTCCGGTAGACTATTGATTTCAGTTTGCGTCGGTGGTAAAAATACGCCGTCATCATGTAATCACCACGAAGACGTCTTGTTGGCAGTAAAAGAGTAATGTTGGCCTATATATACGTCAAAGTGTTTTGAATAGTTTTGACCGCCATACTCTACAGATGAGGAGTACATTTCCTTCTTGAAGAGAATAGTTGTTGACACCTTCATCGACAGGGAAACAGAGAAAGAAGTTAAGGTTAAGTGTGAAATTAGGTTCATTGACAGTTTTAAGTTCATGGGACGTAGCTTAGCAAGTCTAGCTTCTAACCTTGAGGAGTAAGTGTAGAAACTTGTCTCAATCTTACGAGGGAGAGCGTTTGAAGTTGTTACTTAGGAAGGGTGTTTATCCTTACGATTACATGGACTCCCTTGACAAACTAAAAGAGAAGAAACTTCCGCCTATCGAAGACTTTTACTTGAAGCTAAATGAAGAAGGGTAAGATTACACCCACGCGAAGAAGGTGTGGGAGACGTTTCGCATAAAGGCTATGAGAGGGTACCATAACCTTTACTTGAAGTCAGACGTTTTGCTATTGGCGGACGTCTTTGGGAACTTTAGAGACGTTTGTCTTGAGAATTAGTCTCGAAATAAAACTCGACCCAGCTTGGTACTATACTTCCCCCGGATTAGCTTGGAGTGCCGCTCTAAAGCTTACGAAAGTTAAGTTCAAACTCTTGAAAGACATCAACATGTTGTTGATGGTAGAGAAGGGAGTTAGAGGAGGTGTTTCTATGATTTGTAAGAGGCACTCAGAAGCTAATAATCCTTACATGGAAAAGTACGATGCTTCTAAGCCAACGAAGTACATAACTTACCTTGATGCAAACAACCTTTACGGTTGGGCTATGAGTAAGCCTTTACCCACTCACAACTTCCAGTGGATGACCCACCAAGAGAGGAGAGATTGAAGGAACTTTCCTTGCATCCTTGAGGTGGACGTAGATTATCCTGAACACCTTCACAACCTTCACAATGACTATCTACTTGCTCCAGAGAGTATTGTCATAGGGAAGTGTGAGAAACTTGTAACAACACTTCACCATAAGAGAAGGTACGTAGTCCACCACGAAGCGTTGAAGAAGTACTTATCACTAGGGTTGGTACTAAAGAAGGTTCACAGAGGGATAAAGTTTGAGGAGTCCCCGTGGTTGAGGAGCTACATCTCATTGAACACCAGTTTACGTTCCAAGGCAAAGAACGACTTCGAGAAAGACTTCTTCAAACTCATGAACAATGCAGTCTTTGGAAAGACTATGGAGAACATTCGCAAGAGGACAGACGTTAAGTTAGTCACTAACGAGGCTCAAGCAAGAAAGCTTATTGCGAAGCCAAGCTTTGATAGGAGGAAGATATTTTGTGAGAACCTTGCAGCTATACACATGCACCGTACGAATCCAGTCTTCAACAAACCAGTTTACCTTGGCATGTCCATACTAGACCTCTCCAAGACGTTAATGTACGACTTCCACTATGGGTACATCAAGGAGAAGTACTCTTCGAAGGCAAAGCTTTTCTTCACAGACACCGACTCGAGGATGTATGAGATACAAAACGGATGACTTTTACAAGGACATCACCACTGATGTCCTAGCGAAGTTTGAAACCAGTAATTTCCCAAGTGACCACCCTTCTGGGATTGCGACTCGAGTTAATATGAGGGTCAATTAATCAATCAATCAATATCTTTATTTCAACACGGTATTTCTCTCATTCAAATGCTCTTCTAGAAATCCGCGTAACCTATACTAATTGATAAATAATAATAATAATAATAATAATAATAATAATAATAATAATAATAATTATAATTATAATAATTATAATAGTTACAAATATTTCAAAACGCTAAAAATGTATTACACACAATCGTTTGAATTCTAAAAAATATATTATATCCTAGTACAAAAATTCCTCTAGAGTTGTCCTATAAAAACTATAAAAACTAAGATGGTTATAAAAGATTTAAAAAGGATCTTAAATTGATGTGACTTCTAAGATTATTCGATAGGTTATTCCAGAGAACCGCCCCTCTATAATGGAAGCTATGTTTCCCTGCTTCAGTGTGATGTCTTGGTACAAATATGTTATATGACGAGTTTCTTAAATTATAGCAATGTACAGAGTTTGTACTATCAAAGATTTGGGTAAAGTAATTTGGTACAATTTCACTAATTGACTTACAATAATATTACATTACTATAGCTAACTGTTTTGACCTTCGTGTTACAAGATTATCCCACTTAAGTTCATCCAGTATATCAACTGACCGTCTACCATAATTTGAAAGGGTCACCACCCTGGCAGCTCTGTTTTGGAGGGTTTGTAGCTTGTCAGCCATCCCTTTCGCACAGCTTCCCCATACTGAACTACAGTAATCGAAATATGGTAGTACGAGAGAGCTGCACATCGTGAGTAATGTATCATATGGTACAAGATGTCTGACACGCCTTAGAGCTCCAATCCCTCCTGATGCTTTCTTTAAAATTTTGTCTAGTTGATCCTTCCAAGTTAATGATTGGTCTATCTCAATTCCTAGATAATTATATGTCGTTTACCTTAGCAGGGGTTTGTGATATACTAGTACTTGAAACTGATGCTAAAGATGCTTTATCTATACTGACTAGCTATTATCATATATTTTGTCTTGACCACATTTAGGCTCAGTTTATTTGCTTTTAGCCATGTATGTACTTTGCATAGGTCATGATTCATCTGTTGCTCTAGTATTTTCTCATCTGAGTTTGCAGTAGTTAGGCTAGTATCATCTGCATACGTCCGTACTTTAGAGTAGAGATCACAATTTTGAAGGTCATTTATATAATCTATATAAAGAGTGGCGGACCAAGGATAGAACCTTGGGGTATTTCACATTTGATTGTACAGGTATCTGACAGCACACACGGTGAGATCTTTGATGAAGTCGACGATCAAATTTATTTTTGGAACACAATGATGAAATCTATTGTTGACGAACACCTCCCCATTAAGAAAATGAGAGTAAGAAACAAAGACGTTCCGCATATGACGGCACAATGGAAATGTGCCATTCGTGCGAAACGGAAAACTACCGCTAAATACCTCAAAGATAATACACCGGAGAACTGGGAGAGAGAGAAAGAATGAAAATGTACCTTTTGGGACAAACCCCACCTCACCTAACCTCATGCTAGCACATTTTTTAATTCTTAAGAAAATTTTAATTTTTAAAAATTGATTTTTAAAATAACTTAAGAACTTAATGTAATAAATCAAAAACATGACTACTTTAAATGAACTTAGAAAAGGAATTGCAAAAGAGTTGGGTATTAAAGGGAGGTGGAAAATGAATAAGCCACAGCTTGAAGAAGCAATTTTAAGAGCTCAAGATGAGAAGAAGGTGATTGAAAAACCAATACCTAATATTGGTGATCATAAGTGTTGTGAACACAATAAAGTAAGATATTATTGTAAGGATTGTAAGGGAAAAGGAATTTGTGAACATAATATATCAAGAAATAATTGTAAAGATTGTAAGGGGAAAGGAATTTGTGAACACAATAAAGTAAGATATTTTTGTAAGGATTGTAAGGGGAAGGGTATTTGTGAACATAATATATCAAGAAATATTTACAAACAATGTAAGGGGTCAATAATTTGTGAACATAACACGAGAAGATATTATTGTGTATATTGTAAAGGTGAGGGTATTTGTGAACATGGTAAGAGGAAGTATGCTTGTATGGGTTGTAAAGATTATAAAGGGTCAATAATCTGTAAACATAATAAAAGAAAGTTTTATTGTAAGGATTGCGGAGGAAAAAGTATTTTTTCTCACGGAAGACAGAAACATAATTGTAAGGATTGCGTGACTAAATAATTCATAACAAACAACGTTATGAATTTCTGTAAACAGTAAGCTGATTACGTAGTGTTTCGGGACTTTCCCTAGTGGAATAACCAAACAAAAATGATCCCATAAATTAACCAAGTGGCTGAAAATCTGGTTTTGGTTTTGGTTTTGGTTTTGGCACGAAATTGTATTTTTAATTAGATGACATGAAAGAGGTCTTCGTTGGTAGAATTGATTTGGATGAAGACTTAAAGTTAGAAGCATAATACTCAAAAGAATGAAAATCGAAGATCTAAAAACTGAAAATTTAAGATTTACTGATTTTGAGACGAAGAAGAACAAGAACGGGCAAAAATTTCATACAATGAAAGTTTATACAGAAGATCATAATGGAAAAAGTAAATCAATAATTTTAGATGTAAATGGTGTTACGACGTTTGGCTTGAAAAATTCATTTCTATTTTTTAGTCATTTTTGGACCTGTCGTCAGAGATAAAGCTTTGATTGAAAAATTTAATAACATCGTGAACTTCATAAGAACTTATGTAAACAAACAAGAAATTAATCAAGACGGAATAAATTTTGAAAAGTTTAACCCTTTAAAAGAGGAACCAGGGGAAGATCCAATAATGTTTGTTAGAGTAGGTCATCATAATGGAAAAGTTTTTAGTAGGTTTTATGGTCATGATGGAAAACAATTAACTCCTGATTTCATGCTTGATGAGTATTTTGACGTTGATGTCAAAATGAAGATTGATTCTGTCTTTATTAATTCAACAAACGCGTATTTACAAATGAGTTTGACGGAGGTGATTGTTAGTCCAACGTCAAGAATTGAAGATGAATGAGAGATGATGAGCGTTAGTTTATAATTCATAACTACATTTGTTATGAATTCAATTGCTGGAAAGACATCGTTTGAGTTTGTAGGTTTCTAACACGTTAGGTTTTTATTTTGAATAAATCTTTTCATTAACGAAACCACCACCAAACAGCTCCCCCAAGAACTACAGCTATTGAAGCTAATTTTTCTTTATGAATTCTTGAGCTAATTGAAGGATTTAATTTTGTTGCGGTTATTGTTTTAATAGCCACATTTTGGCTTTCATCTACTACATGATCTGTCTTTTGAGATGAATCTTTTTTCGTATTTGTATCCTCACTAGATTTTATGTTTGCTCCATCACAATCATTCGCTCCAAATTTCATGTCATTCGTAGCTTTTTGTAATTTGTTGTTATAACCTTTAACTCTTTCATTATTAATGATTAATTCAGAAGGTAGTAACCAAGTTCCCGGCGTGATTGCGAAGTCCAATTTTACTTTCGCATTTTGAACAGCTAGTTGATATCTTAAGATACTTTTCGAAATGTCTTCCTCGATCACAGCACTTTCAAATAAAATCAACATCTCTTGTTGCGCTTCTTGTACTCCACCTCCGTCTCCGACGATCGGATTTTCTAACATTCGCTTGTGCGCCCAAAACACAATAAACAAAAGCTTCAATAGACCTATTGAGTCTTCCAAGCCCCGCTTTTGTAATTCCTTTACCCTTTCTCAAAGCAAACCATTCATGTTGTTTTCCTTTATGCGCAGTGTTTTTAATATAAGATATTATTGGTAACTTATCATCTCGTGTGTAAAAATCAATGAATCTTTGTTGATCCAATATGTTTTTAAACTTATCCTTTTTGTTTTCGTCATTCTCTGAAAACTTGAGAATATCATTTGGCCACTTGTTATGCTTTTCTCTCACAACACCATCATAAGAGTTTTTCCAAATGTAAGCGTCACCTAAACCTCCATTAGGTCCGCCCTTCCATCGAAAATCAGGATTTTTCAATCCAATTTCTTTACACAAAGCTTGATATTTTCCTTTGTCAACAGGATTATTAAACGTGTCAAAAGCATTTGTATTAGGCAAAGCTACACCAAGCTCATAAAGGATCCTTCTTATGGTAAAGTGTAAACATGAAATTCAATTAGACTTTGAACTACTTTTGAATAATTTTTGTCTAAACCAATACAGCATCCACAAGTAGCACACCAAACAGCAAAGCTTAATTGTTGAGACCAAAATGCTATGTCTGGTCCTGCTAACCATTTTTTCACCTGTTTCAAAGTTTTAAAAGACGTAAATATTCAAATCTGTATGCACTGGATTAGTGGGGTGATTGAAAGGCGTTCAATGGAGATTATAAGTTTCCTTTGTCAATAATAATGTGAATGGAAATAAAACTCTTCTTCCCAAATCCTCTTTCAATTCTTCTGAAAACGTTTCTAGATTTACTAAAAAGTTTCCATCTTTTCCAAGTCTTTCCACTCAATAGAAAATGTTCCATCTCCATCACCCTCATCAACAGCGAGAAACTTTTCATTTTTCGCGTCAGGGAAATATTTCTTGAACATATCATAAACCTTTTTGTTTTTTTCCAGCCACTCTTGCATGTTTACTTTTGGAAACATTTTATGAAAAATGGCAGATTCATCTGAACTTATTGCTTTTAGTTTATCTTTTTCGTTGAGTATTGCTTTCTTGCTCATGTTTCGTATTTTAAAATACGAAACAAAACTCTTAAATAACATTTTCATATGCTGGAGGAGCAATTGGTTCCAGTCTTTGTTCTTGCGTTTTAATTCTAATGTTTATTTCAATATCGAGTTTAATCTAAGAAGTTTTCGATTGTTGAAGAACTTTCAAAAGATCTTCTACTAATTTTCTCGTGCTTTGTGATCTTATCAAGGTTTCTCCCTTTTTTGGAATCTTAAGAATTTCTGATCTTTGTGATTCATAATTATTTCGTTCGTCATTCATTTTTCTAAACTCTTCCTCAGATACGTTTTCATCTGAAAGTGCTTTATTTACCATTTCATGAATGCTGCTAATTTTTGATTTACCAAGTGATATTAACTTTTCATAAATCGTTAATTTTCTAATTGTTTCCTTGTCAAGCGCAATAGTTACTAGAGATGTAGCTCCTAAAAGTGCTCCGACTCCCATGAGAGGAGCACCAACGACAACACCAAAACCAGTTCCTGAAACACCTGCTCCAGATACTGATAAAACAGTAGCGCCTGATGAGGAAAATATGTTTATTGTTCTTAACCTACAATCAGTGACAAAAGTCTTGGGACACTCGCACAATTTCAGTAATTTCTCTACTGTTGTGATTATAAAACAGTAACAGAGTATTTGTTATTAATAATGGTGTGGTTACTCGTGAGAAATCTTTTGTCAGGCAGATTTTCTCGGTTATTGTGTTGGTTTCAAACGTGCTTTTGTCAGCTCAGATACGTTTCCGGGTACTACAGTATTTTAAGCAGCAGCGGCTCAGAAAACGAGGAAAGTGTTGCAAGTCTTGGGTAACCATTTAATTAGCATAAGACAATCGTTACACGACACGCTAATCCCAAGGGGGTTAAGTTAATAAATATGCACGATTGGAATATCGGTTTGTGATCAGTGGAGTTCGTCTTCCTCTCTGGTATGATTTTGGTGGGTTTTCACGATCGGTTTGTTTTACAGAATCTTGATAAATAGATAATACGAACAGAAAACTGTTCATAGTTCTATTTTGTCATATCATTTCGATATAGCCAGCGTCACGCTGTCACATCTTTTCCGGCTTTTAAGTTTAATTGGACTAAAGCCAGGACCCGTTGGTGGAACTCAACAAAACACCGTAGCTATTTCGGCTAAAGCTGCAATATTAGCGGCAATTTTCTTACCCGGCTCCCTCTGCTGAGCTCACATCTGTAACCAGATTTGTTTGACCCGTCAAAAGCTCACTTTCGCGCACATTTTAAAGTGCTCCGTTTTTTAGTTTTCCGCTGCTCAAACAAAATTACACCTTCACTAATTACTAGTAACAATGTCATTTTTTACAATAAGACCAAAAAGACCCTTCATCCGACCCTCCGGCTAGAAACATTCGATTACGCGTCTGTGGGCGCCCGCGCACGGTCAGCGGTATCCCATATTTCATATAAAATCCAACCACATACAAACTAAGGGCATCTGGTGGGTCTGTACGACACTGTATATGTATTCACAGTATTTTCTTTTAAAATCGGAACAATATTTACGAGCATATTATGTTATCACACCTTGCATCTCATCTGTTGGTGTTAGTCAAAGCATCAATTGAAACAATTATGCCATGATTTCGGTAGACGTTGAGCGATGTCATTACACCTTTTGCAGAAGTATACTTTTACTAAAAATTAGCCGAAATAAAGGTCATAACAGGTGTTTAAAGCATATTTTTTGTTATATTCCTGAATAACCAGTCAAGACAATCAGTGACAAAAGTCTTGGGACACTCGCACAATTTCAGCAATTTCTCTACTGATTCAGTTGAAAGACAACCCCACTCCCCCCTTTCAATGTTGAAGTGGCCTGAACTTGTTTTCCCAAACACACGCAACATTGTACAGAGGGGAGGTGGGAGAGAAATGGTTTCGCGCCTTTCAGTACGCTTAGTCAATGACTTGTGTCTGAGATACATCAATTTTTGAAAGTGTCCCAAGAACTTTTGTCACTGATTGTAGAATGTTTTTTTAATTTTTCGTTTCTCTTCTTGATATCACTTTCCAAGTTTTTCTTCATCGTTTCGAGAATTCTTGAGCAGACAGATAATCTGAAAGCTTTAGAATCCTTTGGAATATCCGGGTACAATCTTTCTTTTGTAATAACTTCACTCATTTTGTTATCATTCATTTAATACTCTTTTAAATTAATTCTCAGTGTGATTAATGATAACTTGGGTGAATGAATCCTTTTTATCATCGTTTGATAAACTTTTATCTCTTAGAAAGAAAATTTCAATTCCAATTCATTTATTAAGCTTTTCGATGGATTTATTGAAATCATTCTGATGGCTTTGTCGTTTTTTATAAGCAACATAGTTGTCGTTTGTCTAACTTTTTCTAAAATGTTGTCTGAATCGATGCTCTCGATGTTTGAAAAGTGAGAACCGTTGTCTATCAGAATCACATTTTACTGCCATGGCTGACCTAACGTAAGAGAAATCACAAAAGATTTCAAGAAACTTTGCTCCTTGAATTTGTTTAGCAAGTTTTACTTTGGCTTTGACACCACCATCGCTTTTGATGGTTCTTCCTATTCCGGTGGAGGTTAATTTTAATAATAAATTTGTCTGATACATATTTGCAATTATTTTTTCTTATTCTTAAATTGTTCAATGACAAAAGTCACGACGAGAAGAATCAGTAACCAAGCATGTTTAGAGAGAAAACCGATAGCCTCTCCAGCAGTTTTAAACAAGAAACTATCGCTCCAACCATTCCAGGAAGAATTTCAGCCAACTTTTTTCCAATCTCTTTGAGACCATTTCCAACACCTTTTGCTACCTTTGATAGACCTGCTTTGAGATTTGATACGATAACGCCAATTATGGTTCCAATACCTGCTAAAACACCAACGACTGTCAAACCATATTTTTTGAAGATATATTTAACTTTTTCTTTGGGAGATAGCCTTTCAAAAATTTGTTCATTTTCTCCTTCTACTCTTTCGTTTTCTTGTTCTAATTCGTTTATTTGTTCTTCAATCCTTTCTCTATCTTCTGGATTATCGTTTATTTCGGATATTAATTCTTCAATTTTTTCTTTGTTTTGTTTTATGGTCGCTTCGCTTTCTTTCCTTGCCTTGACCACTTCCGCCCTTTGTTTTTCTATTTCTTCTTCTAGCTTTTTCCTATCTTCAGGCGAGGTTGACTTTTTCAACTTATTCTCAAGATCCTTAATCGTCTCTTCTTGAAACACGATTTCTCAATGATCCGTTATCATCTGTCAGTTTTTTAATTGTTCTGTTCAACTTGTCGTTCCTTTCTTTTTCTTCTCTTAGTTCTTTTTCTTTTTTCTTATTCCATCCTATTTTTGATTGTTATCATCCATGATCTCTATTGATGTCTTTCCTAATGCAATGAGTAGTTTTCCAGATGGTTTATTTCCTCGTTTTTCAGGTGATAAATTTCCATTTTCATCTATAAAAGAATTTTGCAGAATTTTTAGAGGTTAACGAAGCCCAATGTCTCCCAAATCGATCTTGATCGTAATGTAACTTACTTAAATTAGCCTCTGGCCATATCCTTTTTAAGAAATCTTCAGATTCTTTATTATTTCCTGGAGTATCAGGTAATAGTAGATCTGTTTCTGAATCACCACCAAAGGATGTTTCATGTGTATCGTGATAATCGTAATGACTTAGAGGAGTATCTGTTTCTCTATTCCTCATTGGAATTTCTTCACCATCCTCATCTCCATTGTGTGTACTAGGATCGAAAGGATTTTCTGGATCTATTTCTGCCATTTTTGTATAATTTTATGATTTTATTCATCACATGATAACATTAAGTCAATACATTTTAAAACACCATATGCTAAAACAGCTACAGTCAATCCTGTAAATATCATCTCTCCATTCTTTTGATCTTTGCTTGGAGAATAATAATCGTTGAAATTAGGTTCTTTCAAATTTGAAAATGATTCATTTGGATGTGCTTCAGCATAAGCTTTTAACGCCTCGGCTGTGCTTCGAAAATTATGAAGCAACGTTTTCATCTCTTTCTCGTTGTTCTTGCCAAAGTTCTATTTTTCCCATTTTTTCTTTCCAATCGTTGTAATCTTTTTCATATTTTTCCATTGCTAAAGCATGTCTGTTTCTTTCTTCGTCTTGGTCTTTTCCTGATAAAATTTTTGCTAAATAACTACCTCCAATGAATATTCCTGCGTTTAATATAGCTCCAATAGCGGACGTTAGGATTATTGCCATTCTTTTATTTAGAATGGTAATATCAAAATTTTAAATTCTTTATAAGATTAAGATTGTCAACATCCTAACTTAGAAATCCATAACTGAAACCAACAAGTGGGAAAGCAATACTTATAAAAAACATGATGTTGTTTAGTTTTTCATTATTCTCTTTTAATTTCAATAATGAACGCTTCTCATTATTTGGTAATTTTTCACGAATTTGGACTTCATGATAATTTTTCTCAACTGGAATTGATTTATTAATAGATTATCTAGTCCTCTTGCAAGCAAATATCCATATATTGTTGAAGTTATATATCCCATTTTATTTTATTATTTTATTTCTTAAGTTGGAATAATTTTTTGTTAACGAGATAATTTCTTACATATATTACAGAAATTATTACTCCTGTTCATTCGGCAGCATTCATAAAACTTGAAGAAGGATCTAAAGTTACTGCCTTTCTAAAGGCTTTCTTAACAGCATATCCGATTCCTGCAGAAATCACAACCAGAGAAACGGCCTCTTTCGCAATACTAACAAGTTTATTTTCACTACTCATTTTGAAAATACGATGTGTTAATCTTTAAGTCACTCCATATCAATGTTTGGTTGATTCTTAGGTTTCTCACCTGGAATTGATTTTTTTTCTTCATTTGTCTCAACAGGTTTTTTCACAACCGTTTCATGTTTGACATGTTCTTCTGCTTTTGGTGGATAAAAACCGTGATAAATCACAAAACAAGAGCCCATCAAAGCGGATGTCATTTGTAATCCATTAGTCACATCCAAGAAACTTAGAGGATTAACACTTTTATTTTTCTGATTTTCCTGACTATTTTTTAATGCTTCTCTTGCTTCCTTGTTCTTTTTTGCCAAGGCTTTACCAGCGGCGACTTTCTTTGGATCTTTTTTCTTCACAGGTTTCTTTTCGATATCGGTTGGAACATTTGTTATTTGATCTGTATTTTCTGTAGATTCTGACATTTTTATGAAATCGCTTGCAAATTCTTAAGTCATGTTAGCATTTTGTTAGAAAAATTCTAACAAAATAGAAATACGTTTATTCTTTATTTATTTCAACATTTGTAGATTTTTGACTTTCGTCGAATTCATTGTTTGTAAATACGACATGTTTAGCAATGTCATAAGCGAGTTGTAAAAAACCAACAGCATCACCATATTTTTCACAAGTTCTTGAAGCATAACTACCCAAAACCTTTTCAAAAATTTATTATTCATCACATCTTTTTTCAAATCTTCTTGATCATCAAATTCAAGAAAACACGGAAGAAATTTAACACTTCCAGCAGCTAACATTCCCATTGTGTTGTTTAAAAGTTCTTGTCCAGATTTTTCTTCATAAATTTTGAATAAAGATTCTATTTCAGTGGCATCGTTTTTTCTTATTACAACTGCACTTATGTTCTCTCCAACATATTTTTCCAAACCATCCAGCATGGCAACTGATGCAAGAATATCTCTTTTTCTCGATATTTCAATTTGTACCTCTGGATCTATTTCAGGTTCTTTCTTTTTTCTTGGTTTTCTTTTTGGTTTGGGTTTTTCAACTGGAGGAGATTCTGGTATTTCGTTTTCTTCAAAATTGACATATTCATCTACAGTTTCCATTTTATTTTTGTAAATGAAATCTTAAGTAGTTTGTGGAATCTCAACATGATATGAATATGGATGACGAAGATAAAAACAAACTCTTGAGTGTTTTTCATTTTTTAGTATTTCACAAATAGTTTTCTTCTCATTATTATCAATTCCAGAACCAAACTTTTCGAAAAGTAAATTTGTTCCATCAGATTCTGGATTATGAAATAATAAGAATAAAAACATAATAATAATAACAAAGCCAAGATTTTCTCTGAATGGTTTCGCAATGCTTGTTAATTGTTGTGTTAAACACCCAAACAGAAATTCCAATGTCTCCCACTAAAAGCAAGGTCAATTAATTTAGAACTCCTCTTCTTTACATCTGCACTCACCGCACAATCATCGAGAATAAAAAGAACTTTGGTTTGTCTTCCGAGATCATCCACTGTATTATCATGAAATAGATCTGCACAAATTTTTAAACACTCTTCAACATCTTCAGATTCACTCGCATTTGGCATCATAACGAAAAAACATTTGTCAAGATTGGCAAATCCTTCATAAGTTTTGTTTGTTGCAAAAGGTGGACAAATTAATACAACAAAGTCGAATACATGTCTAAAAGGACCTCTCAAAAGATCAACCAAGTATTGTGTTTTTCCACAATTAGTCGGGCCAGTAATCAAACAATTAAATTTACATTTTTCATTTACATTTATTCATTAGATGACACACAAAGATTTACATAAAGAAGTAAGGCCAAAGCCAGTGGCTTAAATGGCTTGGGGTCAACAGATGAATTAAGTGTTTTGTCGCAGAGGTGACGCACTCAGCAAATACAATGTTACAATAACAAATAGCAAATTAAATTAAATTAAATTAAATAAAAACCTAACAGCAACAACAACAGAACTAACATTCCTATAAAGAGTAGGTTGAACTAAGCATATTGTAAACTACATATTAAATACATATCATTTCTTATTTTATAGTGAAGTAAATGGAATTAGAAAGAAATTACAGTCCTTTGAAGATTAAGTCCACTGAATATAAACTAAATACATATCATTTCTTACAAGTCAAACTGAGTATAAACCTAAGTACTTATAAATACTAATAAACTTTAATACATATCATTTTTTATTTTATAGTGAAGTAAATGGAAAGAAAACAATTATAATCCTGAATATAAACTAAGTACATATCATTTCTTACTAAACACGTTATAATAAAGTACAAGTCAAACTGAGTATAAACCTAAATGCTATTATAAAATAACTATGATACTACGCGCGCTCTGATTGGTTAAAAAATCATTTTATAAATAAGTACAAAGACATGGAAATGACGAATCCTGAAATAAAAAGACTGCGTGTCGTCCCCTACTTCAAAGATTCATGTGTTACAGAAACTGCAGTGGGCTATTAGAGCAAATAGTGAAGCCGTGTGCAAATCATGTGCAATTAGTGAAGCAGCGTGAAGAAAAGTTGTCTGAATATTGCATAAAATTTAATTCGGAAACCGTGAGACTGAAAGCCAACAATTACACAGTCAAAGAACATTCTCTAAAGTTTCTAACCTTTATACCTTCGTCTCCTGTGGCTCGCAGCTAGTAACAGATGGCTTAGATCACCGGAGTTTCACACGAATAATTGTAGGTTTATGGTGATGAAGACACAAACAGTCTTCGCTAATGAGTCTGTCTCGGCTGTCGGCTCGGTGGTACAAAAGCTGTTGAGTCAATTCAATGGAGTTGACTGTCGTCCGGCAGAGTTCAAGTAATGTTCAAGTAAAGCAAACAAATGTACAAACTACCTTCTTCAGCAGAATAGTGTTGTTGTGCAGACATGTTTACCCGTTGTCCTGAAAGTTGAAACCTGACGGCTCAAAACATTCTCGCCGGTTCTTCTGAATTCTTGACAAACAGTGGTACTAATATCCGACACATTTCTTGCAAAATTCATCTTCATTTAGCAGCCTGTCAAGTTTTTCAAGTGAACGGGAGTGGTGTTCCGTTTTCATTCATGGACTGACTTGAGCGAAGTGCCGTGAAACAGACTTTCCGATTGGACGAGCGTGCGTTTTGACGGTTTTCGGGAGAATATTGAGCTTGATCATTTTCAATATAAAGTTCTTTCAGGTAATGAAAGCTTCGTTATTTTATAAAAGCAATATAACACTCGTTTCCATGTCTATGTACTCTTATATAAACACTTGGGATGTTGTGAGAACACTCGAAAAAGTTCAAAATCACTCGCCGAAGCGGCTCGTGATTTTGAACTTTTTCTCGTGTTCTCCCAACATCCCGCGTGTTTATATAAGAGTACATAGACATGGAAACGAGTGTTATATTGCTTAATTAATGCATGACATTCCTTGTGTTTTAGGAGAGTACATAGTAAGATAATTGAGAAGTCACAGTCCATCGTGGAGAAAGAAATACAATCAATGTTGGATAGTTTAGACCGAAATTTATTGATATAAGAAGGCTTAGTAAGGCGTATTTGTCTTTTACGAGGACTGGAATCATATACTAGTTTAAGGTGAGTTACTTGAAAAACAGGGAGATGGTCAGATAAGTCGCCATAAAGTATACCACTCACCATATTGTATTCTAAGTTATTAGTAAATATATTGTCAATTAGAGTAGCTGTAGAAGAGGTAATTCTAGTTGGTTTCGATATTAACGGGTAGAGGCTGTTAGATGACATTAGATTGATGAAGTCATTTGTAGGCTGATGAGATTCTGTATGTAAGATATTTATATTATAATCACCCATAAGGTAGGTCAGTTTGTTCTCAAACTGATAGAAGACAAGATATTATTGACAGAATTGTTGAAATCAGTGACTGAAGTATCAGGGGGTTTATAGATACAGCCCACAATTATATTTTTACCATTAGGCTGAAGAAGTTCAGCAAAGATGGATTCATAAACTTTGGTGTCAGAAGATTGTAGGTCAGTGCGGGGCTTCATGCTTAAATTTGACTTAATATAGAGTCCAACACCACCGCCTATTTTATACTGTCTAGAGCTTGCAAGAAAGGTGTACCCAGGAATATTATATAGATCCTTGGTAGAATTATCTAGCCAAGTTTCAGTGATTCCAATAGTTGAGAAAGAGGTATCTAAAGTTGAGAGAAACTCTGTAAGGTCATCAGAATGTTTTTTTAAACTTCGAATATTAATGTGAAATAGAGAGAATGAGTCGATGGGAGAAGGAAAGGGAATGTTATTAAATTCCTTTGAGGTAAGATAAATACAGTTAGAAAGAACATTCGAATTGTTATCAAAGATATTGGAGTCTGGATCAATGTCTGGGTTTAGTAGAAGGTAACGAGAGTCAGGGTCATCAAGAAATGGGTTGAAGTACTTGTTTTTGAGCAGTTCGGAATCAAAGCAAGGGGTAGAATTAAAGTCAAAAATGGAAAAGTAAAAATCAGTATCATTCTCAAAGTGGTTAAAAGGGAAAATAGTTGATATGCATGAGGAATAGTACCAAGGTTCAGTAGAATTGGTTAAGTTAGTGTAATCATTAGGAGAAAAGGGTGTACATTTAAGGTGAGTCCAAAGGTGACAGATATCGCAGAAAATTGCTCTGTGATTGTTGTGGACGTTGAAATGACATGCAGAGCAGGGATACTTAATGGGCATGAGTTAGTATTGAAAACTATTTACGAACTAAAGAAACACTACACTTATTTGATAATATATATACTAAAGGAATGTACAGTAGCAAAACTAGCATGTAGGTATATAACATAGGGGTAATACAAGGAAAATTACTTAGTTAATTTAAGCTGAAGCTTAATAAAACTAAGGATAATATATATGAAATAAGCGAGTAGGGTCTTGGGGAGAGTCATTCAATTACATAATGTCATAGTCATCAACATAGCATTTCAGTTACACATAATTGGAGTTATACAACTTAACTGGAGTATTTGTTGATGAGTTCTTTACATTTTCCAATGGTAGTGCACCTCTCAATAGTAGAAGAGTGTTGAGTAGGACGGAACAGTATGGTGCCATCGTTAGTCCAGACTTTCGTCACGATGCCTGAATTGATTTCTTGACTCAGATATTTCAAGATGTTCCTTCTTGCGATGGTGAGATCCTCCTGTACGTTATATGGTCTCTTGTTTTCTTTGAGTAGACGTCGTTTACGTAGGATTTCAACCTTGGTATTGTGACGACCAGGCGTACAATAATCGGTCGAGGCTTCGTCGGGGATCTTTTCCCAACACGGTGAGATCGGCTAATGTCGCTGGCGGATAGTTGTACTCCAAGTTCACTAGCAAAAAAATTTATTGCTAGATCGTCGGTGTTTTCCTTTGCGACATCAGCTGCTTCGGGTATTCCAAAGATTCGTACGTTTGTACGTCTAGTATATTGTTCGAGATCATTGATTTGTTCAAGGAGTCGAGAGTTTGTACATTGAAGGTTGGTGATCTTAGTTCCGTGGCCATGTGAGAATCTTTTTGTTCAGCAGCATCAAACAGGATGCTCTCTGGAAGGGAGCTCGTAAACTCGGAAGAAGAGACGTAGTCATCTACCGCTTTGGAGGCTTGAGCTTTGAGAAGATCCTTCACAATGGCAGGAAGTGTCCAATCATTGAGTTTGCTCTCTAATTTCGCCCAAACATCATCCAGGAATGAGTCACCAGATTTCTCAGGAGATGCAACGGCTTTAGTGGCTCCTTTAGGTTTGCCCATAGTTGAATTTTGAAGAGTCTCGCTAGTTTAAGCTACATTTACGTCTTGTCTGACCGCTGACCGCTGACCGCTAAATGGTACTTTTGATTTCATATTTTCCATTTTTGAATAATGAAATCATATATTTTTAAGTCTTGGAATCTTAAGAAGATGGTTGAATTCTCACGTCTTTTACTACTCCATCACTAACTAAAGCTGCAGCATCAGATACGACAAAAACGTGACAATTGACAGTCGTAGAGGCAACTCCATCCATGTTAACAACCAATCTAACACCATCTTGTGACCTTCCAACCACGACTCCATCCCCATGAAGATTATTATCTGGTGTGGATCTTAAATGAACCCATAATGCAAACTTGTCATTATGAAAGCCTATTTCCTTGAAGTGATTCTCAACATAATCAAACCTTTTCAAAATCATTGGCCAAAGGTCTTCTCGTAAGATTCCGTTTGAAAATAACTTGTGTGGAACACCATTGATGGAAACTTTGACAGAATTAACTAAAGGGTTAACAAACTCATCGGCGTTCCTCTCTCCTGAATTAAAAGTCTTCAAAAAGAACAGCATAATTCCTTTCATACAACTTCTTGGTGTATTTACATGAAGATTAATAGTATGTCCAGAACCAATGTCAATTGATGGAATTGTTTCGAAGTGATGAACATCCTCAAAGTAGAAAGTTCTGCCACTTTGATAAATGTTACTCGCTTGAAATGCTAAATTTTAATCTTCAATTGTTGAGTATTCTAATTCTATGTCTGTCAACTCATAGCCGTGTCCTTTGGTATTGTCTGAAGTGACGACTACTGTAGAAGCGGGGGATAGCTTTATATGAAAACTCAGGTTCGACTTCCGACCAACTTGATAATAAACTCCATGATCGTCTAACACTGGGTGAGATAAAGGAATGTGATACCTTTTTTCATAAGTAATGCTTGTTTGTTTCATTGTCTTAGAACCACCAGATCCTTTCGCCATCGCCTTTCTTTTAGCTTCACTCATTATACCTCTTTTTACATCTTCCTCGCACGTTAGCATGTCATGATACCCATGAAAAATGTCATATCTGTCAGTATCACAAATAGTTTTTCCTCCAAAGAAAATCTTCATGTTGTCCACTAAATTTCTTGATATATTTTGAACAAGATAATTATCAGCATGCCCCTTTTCTACTTTTACCTTGAACCTTAAAAACAAACGTATCCCCAGGCTTAGCAGACGATGGTGTAAAAGTTGTTCTATGAACTGTTCTCTCAGCCTTCATCGCCTTCGACAATTTCGGTTTCCTAGTTGGATTAAGTATTTCTGCAATTGACTTATTTATTTTAAAAACGTAATACCAAATCTTTAAATTAAAAAGATGGAAAAGATTTATTACTCATCAAAAAGATATTGGAAAGGGCAATCAGCAATTAAAAAACTTTCTTCAGAAGCAAAAGTTAGTGTTGAAGAAGCTAAAAAATGGCTATCAAAACAGGCGCTTTGGCAAATTTACAAGAAATGCGATAATCGCAGATACCCCTCACTCTGCCATTGATGGGACTTTTACTTTGGTACTCCCAACAACAGTAGCCTTTGTTTTACCGAAATGTTGACTCAATCTTTTCTTCGAAGTCAAGTGCTACACGCAAAGGAAGGAGAAAAAGAATGGTGTGTTATACTTTTGCGCTGAAAAAATAGTCGATTGCATAGGTACGTATTTCCCACGGTCGGCACGTCAAATTAATTCATACAGTCTGCCAAGCACGTTCTCAAAATTTAATACCCAAATTTTGAAGTTGGTCGGCCGTCGTAGTACGGGAAAAAAGGAACGCTGATTTTCCTATTTTGAATTCAGGAAGGTTTTTGAAGGCAGTACAATTAAATAGGTTTCCTGTGTGATTTGTTTTTACTCTGGACTGCATACTCCAGACTCAGGCATGCATATTTAACGAGCTCAAATTGTTTTGTATGTGAACCCGCGCAAACAGCATGATTTCTCCCAGAATCAAAGCAAAACATGAACGGTTTACTTCAAATTTTACACGGGCTTCAGACCTAGTGATACTTCTAAGGGCTTGTGAACAATTCTTCTGCAATCACCGCATGTCAGATTACAGCATTTATTAACCTGGTCCTCACTAGCGCATAAGCATAAGCATAACAATAAGAGAGTGACAGTGGCGACATTAAGCATAAGCATAAGGATCAAACACATCCGTTCCTTCGCTCTCTTATTATTACGCTTATGCTTGTGCTTATGCTTATGCTTATGCGCTAGTGAGGACCAGGCTTTACAGTTTTTGTTTTGACAGAAAAATATAACTTCTGACTAAATCATTCAAGACTCCAAGTTCCGATTGCTCTGAGCGAATACGGTAGCCGAAACTGGCGACAGAAGCGTATTAAAACAATACTTCGAGGTAAATGATCAACATACAGATTCTAATACATTCTTGCACTGATCGAGTTACAAGATGCGAGTAGAATATATTTGTCACGGCGATTGTTCGATATCCAATGACTAACCTTTGTTGCTTGTCCTTTCTGAATAAGTATCTGAGTTTAACACAGACTTTGATTGTTGATCCAGGAAGAGAATTCATGGGATCTGTAACAACTTTAATGAATAAAAATGATACTGATATCAAAAGAGAGAGCAAACAAAACATTGGGAGAAAAAATATTTAGTCAACAATATGCTGACGAAATGTTAACTGAAGGTAGATCAACAAAGTGGGTAAATAGATTACCAAATATCATAAGGAATATCAACAACCACGTCACTCGATTGACTGGTAAGAAAGCAATTCATGCTTATCATGAAAAAAATGTTAAACAAAAAAACAACACATTATTCTCGGCCTGTTGGATTTGATGAAAAAAGACTTGATTCTGGTGAAAAAGTGAGATATTTACTTTCTCCTGGTGAGGAAGAAGGAGGAAGTGTAAGGAGAGCTACTGATCCCATATGGAGTACAAAAGTTTTTGAATTAAAGAAAACTTTAACTTCAAAAGATCAACCAGTTTTGTATTATTTAGACGATGGACCAAAAAGAGGATTCGTCAGAGAAGAATTACAAATTATTCCAGAAGATACTGAATTACCTCCTAAGTTTGTGTTGAAACAATGATTTCATAAATTAAACATCCTAAGCAGCAGCAGCACTCGTAATTTTATAATGACCAAGTGCTAAAGCGTCTTTCCCATTTTGTAATATGTATCTTTTATCATCATCAGCAGAAAGTGCAATTTTATTAACTCTTTGAGAAAATAAATTATGACCAAAGAACGTATTCTAACCATCTCTCTCATTTGTTGTTTTTTAGAAAATAAAACTTCTCTCATATGATCCATTCCAATAGTTTTCTTGACTACTTCCTTATTAATTCCTTTACATTTGATATCGTCTTTTGATCCCAAAGATATTCCATACAACTTCGCTCTCAAACCAACAAACTCAAAAATCTCAACACCATTTGTTTGGTCTTTAAACATTCCAAGTACTTTTTTATTCAAACCAGATGGAATACCACTTGGATGATCTTTTGAATCTCACTAGTGTCAAAATGTTTTTTCACATCAGGAGTAATATCTTTATAAAAATCCTCTGTTTCAATTTCATAAGTCAAAGAATCTGTGTCGGTGAATAAAAGCCTTGCTTTTTCATTGTACTTTTTCTTTATGTAACCATAATGAAAATCATACATTATCAATTCACTAAGATCAAGAATAGACATTCCAAGGTAAATTGGCTTGTTGTAATAAGTCTTAGTTTTACCCATGTAAACGGCAACCAAATTTTCACTAAAAACGGTTCTCCCTCGATAATTAGACTTTTTGACTAACTTAGAAAATTGTGATTCATGAGTTGTAACTCGAATATCTACTCTATTTCGAATATTTTCCATAGTCTTTCCAAAAAAGAGAATTGTTCATTAGTTTGTAAAAGTTTTTCTCAAACTTCGTCTTCCCAGCCATTCTTCATCTTCGTGTTAAATAAAATGTAATCTTTCTTTAACTTCTTTTTCATCAAAGGTGATCATTCTGTGTCTCTTTTTAATCTTCAAACCCATTTTCTGATAATATTTCAATGACTCATGATGAAGCACATATCTCTCTTTGTCATAAAAAGTAGAGACAAGTTTTTCAACTTTCAACTGTTTATTTTTCTTCTTTCTGGTGCTAATGGATAATCATTGTGAAGATCATGTAACTCTTTTGGATATTCCAAATCAACCCTCAAGAATTGACCGGAGGAATTTTCTTCAAGGCTCTACTCTTTTTAATATTATCATTCATCTTATCTACAATATCTTGTGATACCCACTCAAAGTTTGAATACGGCATCTTTTTTGACATAGCTAATCCATAAAGATTATTTGCATCCAAATATTTAATAAAAGTACTTTTCAACTTTTTGTTATGATTCTTCATATATTTGTTATTCCCCTTAGAATATCTCCCAGTAATCATTGATACTCCACCTCTTATTCCTCTCTCAAACATCATAAACATATCATAATCCGCTAGTAATTCTGGTTCAGCTTCACTCATCTTAAAAAATGCATCCCAAGTTAAACCAGGTGATGTATAATAGTGGGCAGGATCAAGTTCATAAGATTTCAAACAAATACTTCGAATTTTTTCAAAAACATCAGCAAGGAGTAAAACATCCGTTCATAAATAAAGATCATGATATATCTTTGAAACTTTTCATATCAAAAGTTTTCCAAACTTTTTGTGCATGTTCATAGTCACTATTTGAAATATCCTTTTCATTCAAAATCGAATAAAACATCTCAATTGGAGGTAACTCTTTTTCTTTGAATCTTTCACCTTTACACCTTTCCTTTTTAAAAGATTAAAATCTTCATCCTCGAGTGTCTGTACCATCCCATCAAGACTGCTCAACAAAAATTTATAACTATCAATAAATCTTGCTTGCATATTTATTGTTATCATTTTTTCAGAACCATCTTCATTAATTACCGTTTCTCCATTCTTATCTTTTTCAGGTGTTTCATCAACTTTTACATATTTAGTAAAAGAAATATACTTCTCTTCATTAAGTGGAATACAATTGACTCTTTCTCCATCTTCCACATCATTAGAATTAAACTCCCCCTCTGAACCTTTACAAATGTAACGAACATCTTGAGAATGGTATAATTCTTTTTCTTTCTTACCAAAAATCATCGTCTTTGAATTTTTCAAATATTTCTCATAAATGTCTTTCACCTCCTGATCAATCATAGAATTAAACTTTTCAACAACATTTTTTAATTCACTTTCTTTTGTGTAAACTACTTGTTTTGGTTTCATAAGATTTTCATCAAAACAAACAATTGTATATGAAAATCCACATGGAACATGTTCTTGAATATTTGTTGTAAAAGATTTCTTATCTGATTTTGATTTTAATATATCATTTTTATGTTCTCTCTTTTTCATTCCAAGTTTTAACAATCTTTGTTTCGTTTCTTCACTCATCTTAGACTCTTCGTCTACAATCACTTTGTTGAAAGACTCAAAATCAGCATAAATTACAAAAGGAAGTTTGAACTCCTTATGATAATTTTTAAACTTACAAACCTTTTCATGAGTTGGCATTATAGCTATCGATCCTTCGTTTGAAAAACAAACATTTTTATGTTCTTCAAAAAATTCATCGTAAAAATGGCCAAAACAAAACTTCATAAAGTAATAAATCTATTACTTTGTCGTCAAATTCTTCTTTCACAAGTCTTAATGGAAAAAATCCTCCTTTCTCTCGTTTTGACCTTCATCATATCCAACTATACAAATCTTATGTCCTGAATTATTTTTCTCAAAAATCAATGGTCCTTTCTTAATATCAGCTGGAAACTTGATACCTTCCCAATTGAAATCTTTAACTTTCTCTCTCAAGGATGAATCTATCCTTTCAGGATGCTCTTTCTATGAATTAAGTGCTCTCAAAATAGACCACTTGAAACATTCATCATCATTATTTTTAATATCTATCACTGCCTTCTTAATCATTATTCTCTTTGGTAAATCTATATAAGATCCTCCAGATATTGGAGTAAAATCATCAACTTCAATAGTTAAATATTCAACTCTCTCAAAACTCCAGCCAGATCCACGATTAACAAATCTCTCTGACTCCTCCAACAAAAATTGAGACATTGTCTTGTAAAACTCTTCAATATCAGTGCTTTCATAAATCTCCTCAATTTGACTCCTATGATGATAAATTGATTCTTCTAAAAACTTTTGATCTTTAAACATCTTATAATCACACGACAACACAAACCTAACCTTGAATGGCTTTGGAATTTCTTGAATTTTTTCCAATATCCTTTTTTTATTTCTGTTAAAAAATGTTGGAATATCCATTTGTTGTTGTCCTTTAATCCTAATATTTTAATTTTCCCTCTAAGATACTCTTTCACTTCTGGCTCTGGTTTTTTTTCTTGTTCCTTTGATTTTGGTTTAGATATTGCTTCCTTATTTCTTTTAATATGGTTTCATAGCTTCTTTGCACTATCCCTAACTTTACCTTCTGGAATTAAATTAATAAGTCCTTCACCAGTTCTTCTTAAACTCTTCGCAAACCAATCTAACCAACTTTCCTCTTTTCTTGGAGTAGGAATTGGTTTAACTCCTTCATGAATAATATTCCTAGATTTAGGTATTAGTTTAACTCCTTTAGGAAGAATAGTCCTTGGTTTAGGTATTGGTTTTTCAATCACCTTCTTCTCATCTTGAGCTCTTAAAATTGTTTCTTCAAGCTGTGCCTTATTCATTTTCCACCTCCCTTTAATACCCAACTCTTTTGCAATCCCTTTTCTAAGTTCATTTAAAGTAGTCATGTTTTTGATTTATTACATTACGTTCTTAAGTAGTTTTAAAAATCAATTTTTAAAAATTAAAATTTTCTTAAGAATTAAAAAATGTGCTAGCATGAGGTTACGTTCTCTCTGGGAGTACAAACGGAAATGCCGTAACGAAGCCACAAGACAAAGGAGATTAGCCATAAAAGGGTACTGGAAAAAGAAACCAGACGATTTGAAAGCCAAACCAAGGGATTTCTTTAAAACGTTCAAACCATTCTTAGTGCAAAGGACCACAACAGAGGTGCGCAGATCAGCCTGAATATTAATGGTTTTGACGTCAAGGAACAAAGTAGGGTTACTGAATTACTTGCGGATCACTTCGCTACCATTGCCGACGGGATTGGAGGCAAAGACGCAGAACTCTCTAGTATGGATGACTTTGTCAATCACACAAGCGTGCTGCAAATAGCAAAACATTCGAGAACTCGTGTCAAGCTTTTGACTTCCAGCCAACTAACAAGCCACAAGTACAAACTGCACTTGAATCACTTGACACGAACTAAGCCACTGGATGTGATACCATTCCACCCAAAGTGATGAAGATAGGAGCTAAAGAACTAGCCCAACCACTCTCTACACTCTACAACTCATGTAGTGAAAAGGGAGTGTGGCCAAGCGAGTGGAAACGAGGGGAATGGACACCAATCTTCAGAAGGGACGATCAACAAAACAAAGGAAACTACAGGCCCGTCACATTTCTTCCCTGTGTCGACGAAGTGTTTGAAGGACTGCTCGCAAAACAACTCACAACCAGATTTGATAACCGTCTAGGTGACTATCTATCTGCCTATCGCAAACACTACAGTTGTGAGACAACACTCATTGGCCTAGTGGAAGATTGGAAAGCTGCTAAGGATAACCGACTATCTGTTGGCATACTATCCACTGACATGTCTAAAGCCTTCGATTCCGTGCATCCACAGTTAATGTTAAGCAAGCTGAAAACTTATGGCTTCAAACAGAATGCTATTAACATCATAAGTAGTTATTTCTGCGATCAGCCTAACAGAGTACGAATTGGATCCGTTACAAGTTCCTGGAAGAAAGTAAGCCGTGGATGTCCTCAGGGGTCTGCACTAGGACCACTTCTATGGAACGTCTATCAGAACGACCTGATTTACAACATTGCCTCAAATCTATCAATGTACGCGGACGATCATCAGATCTATGTAAAAGGAAAAGATCAGAACAAGGTGATTTCCGAACTCAAAGAAAGTGCGGCCACCGCAACTAAGTGGTATGAGTCAAATCTCCTAGAAGGGAACCTGAAGAAATATCAGACAATGAACATTTGCAACAAAGAAAATAATGACAATAATGCATGTATTATTAATGTAAAAGGGAGGGACATTAGAGCATCAAAAAGCTTGAACCTTTTGGGAGTAAAAATAGACAATAAGCTAAATTTTAGCAGTCACATCAATAATATATGTAAGAAGGCCAGCCAGAGGATTGGGGTGATCATGAGACTCAGGAATTTAATACCTACTGAGGCAAAACTACAACTTTATAAGACAGCCATCCTCCCCTACCTCACCTACTGTCACTTAGTTGGCACTTTTGTAGAGCAAGCGACACTCGCAAGTTGGAAAGGATACAAGAACGGGGACTCAGAGCAGTCTACAATGACAAACATTCAATTTACACGCAACTGCTGGAAAGAGCCCACCTGCCCACCCTATTAAACAGACGTCTCCAAGACATCTGTATTTTAATGTACAAAGCCAAGCACAAACTGTGCCCTAAGAATATATGCAACTTATTTAAGTTTCACAGCTCCGCGTACAATTTAAGGCAATCAGATTTCACATTACCAGGTTTTAACGCTGTTACATACGGTAAACATTCCCTAAAGTATACGGGCCCAAAGTTATGGAGCAAGCTCTCTGACAAGGAGAGATCATTTGGCACACTCAAAACCTTTAAATCAAGTATTCGTAAACGCGATCTTAGTAAACTAATGAATGATGGCTGTAATGGCTGCTTTCTTTGTAATTATTAATTATTATTATTACCATCAACAAAAATTTTTTGTTTTCGTTCTGTAAGGTATAAAGTAAACCAGTTTAAGCTTGCTTGGTCAACACCATAAAGTTTCAGTTTACCTAATAACAGGATTTTGTGGTCCATGCTGTCAAAGGCCTTTTTTAGGTCCAGAAAAATAACTCCATTTAGAAGACCTTTATCTATATTTTGGTACCAGTCATTGGTGGCATCTAGTAGAGCATGTGGAATGTAAGGGTCGGAAACCTGATTGTGAATCTGTAAGTATGCCATGTTCTGTAAGATAGCTGTAAATTTGGTTAAAGATAATCCTTTCTATGAGCTTAGTGACAGCTGGCAGAACTGAAATAGGTCTATAATTATCAGGAATGCATTTCTTATCATCTTTGTATATTGGTGTCACTCTAGCAACTTTCCAATCACTTGGGAAGGTCATAGTTCTAATAGAAAGGTTAAATAAAAAAGTAAGAGATGGGGCTATTATTGTGTCTGACTCCTTTATAAGCCTAGGCTGATACCATCTAAACCTCAAGCTTTATTTGTTGGTAGAGCTTTTATTAACTCAATAACCTCCGTATTTGATGTCTCTTTAATACTGAAGGAGTGTTGAGTAGGAGTGACATAGCCTGTTAACTGCCTTGAAGAGGGTGGCAGTCGAGAAAGCTAGCTTTGGCCCAATTTCAGTAAAATGGGAGTTTAGAGTATTACTGATTTCCTCTGGGGTATTATGGTTTATATCATTATATATGATATTTTTAATAGATGTTATATTAACTCTGCTGCCCAGTAAGTTGTTAATGCCTTTCCATGTTTGTTTTATATTCTTAGAATTTTCTCTGAAGTACAAATTATAGTATTCTTCTTTAGCAGATTTAATACTATAATAGACTCTATTTTTTATATGTTTATACTCCAACCAACTGTTTCCTGTATTGAGCCTTTTAGCTATCCTCTTTAACTTATCCCTTTCAAACATGAGGCTTTTAAGTTCTGATGTTAACCAAGGGGCTGGCTTGGCTCGTACCCTTTTTGCATCTTAGAGGAGCATGATGGTTACAAACAGAAAGGAAAGTTTCTTTCCATGTTTGTCAGGCAAAATTAGGATCGTTGTAATTTTCTATATTTTCTCATGGGATCAACATAAGATCCTCCCTAAATCTATTTTGATCAAAGTTTCTATATTGTCTTGATTCAACGATCTTAGGACTCGACTTCAGGGACGGTATTGTTCGTATAGCATATATTAGATTATGAACACTGACACCGATCTCTGATACTCCATGATGAGAACATTTTGCAGTTTCATTTGTCAAAAAAAGATCTATAGTGGTGGATGTATCTTTTGTGACTCGTGTTGGCCGTGTTATAAGCTGCTGATATTGGAGAGTATTGCATATTTCAAGTAATCGTGGTGTATGGTGGTCACCGGGAGTGACGCTAACATCGCAGTTTAAATCACCAAGGATGTTAATTTCAATCTCTTGTGATTCTAGTTTTTCTAGGAGACACTCAAATGTGTCCATCAAATTTATTGGTGAGCTTGGGGGCCTATACCACGTCGCAACTAAGAACGGTTTGGCTTTTGGTTTCTAAATTTTAACACAGAGCCCTTCCAGGTCTAGCCCACTCAGAGTTAGTGTGTTATCACAATTGTAGTCAATGACATTCCTGATGTATAATGACACGCCCCCTCCATTTCTATTTCGGTCATTTCTTTCAAGCACATAGCCGGGTATACTCATTTCTTTGCTACTAATACTGTTATCCAGGCGGGTTTCATTTATAGCAAGAATATCCTCTGGCTTAGTGAGCATATAGACTCTGAGTTGGTCAATATATTTTGGGAGACTAGTTATGTTAATTTCAGCCATTTTAAACCCTCTGGTCTTAGGAAGATTGGAATGTTCAAGGACGAAGTTGGAGGAAAGCAAATTTATGAGTTTGTTGGCTTGAGGGCAAAAGCTTTACTCTTTTACGATAGACCGTCTTAACGTCGAGGAGAAGAGGTTAAAGGGGTGAAGAAGTCGGTAATCGATAAGGTTATCAAGTTTCAGGGCTATAAGGCTTGTCTTTTTTGGTGGGGGTAAGCAAATGAGAAAGATGAATCTCACTCGACTTTTTAGGAGAGTCGGCAGGAAAGAAGATGGAAGAAAACATGCAAACGATAGAGGAAAAACAGAAATAAATTAGGAGACTTAGTGAACAAAAGAGGGAACCTAAAGATAGGGAAAGAGTTGAGAGACAAATAGAGGTACTAGACCAAGAGAGTGAGAGACTAGAAGGAGAGAACGAACACCTCTTCGAGAGACTTTCCCTTGAGGAAAAAGTGAAGTACATCTTCAAGAAATATGACGTTAGTGTCGTTGGAGTACTTGCTGCCGTTGGGACTATCATTGGTGTTATAGTGTCTAACCTTAAGGCTGGGTTGACTAATTGCAAAGAAGTTGGGAGAGATACTCCCCGGAATGGTTGGAGCGATAGTAAGCTTTTTGTTTAGGACTGCAGGGGAAGCTATAGCTTTTCTTGCAAAACACGCTTGGCTTCTCATTCTTCTTGTAGTGACCTTCGTCGTTGAACAGTTTAAGAGTAAGAAGAAAAAGCCCTAAGATGTATAAGACAAACTTTCTGTTAAGGTTAACCCTCACCGGAGTAGGAAGAACCATCAACGGTAGTGGTGGCGTCAAAGCCAAACTCAAACTCGCACGACAAATTCAGGGAGCGAGGCTCCTTGAGATCCTTTGCGATTTCTCTTACGTTGGATCAGCCATGGCAGTGAGGTGCAGTTTGATAGACAAAACTCTCACTTTTCAAACAGAAATAGCATTGACTCTGACGACATCGTGGAGAGAGTTAAACAAACTTCCGTCATGTTGCTCTTAAAAGCGACAAAGCCACCAGAATAATTCCAGTGAGCCCTTCGAAAAGCGTTGTGAGTGAGTTCGACATTGAACTTTTCTTTCTAAGGAATAAGAGCCTTACAACGACGACAAAAAAGAGTCATTCGTACAAGTCGTCATTCATCACACAGACCCCTGAGAGAAAGAGATATGGTTTAAGAGAGTGAGAGGGGATGTCATAACGACAATGTGTGAAGTGTATCAAAAAACGGGCGCGTATCCAGAGTTACCAAAGGACTCAAACTCCTTCAGGTTAAGCGTATGCTCAATAATTCTAGAGACGATGAGGTAAAACCTTGAAGGTGACATCAAAAAGAAGGACAAAACGTTAAAAAAGCACTCGAGGTTGAGAAACGTAAGCACTTTTTCCTCAGCTGGTGCAACATTCCTTTCAGTGTCTGGAGCTGGTGTTAGTAGTAGTAGTTTTGGTGCTGTCGTAGGAGTACCCCTCATAGGAGTTGGAGCTCTCCTTGGAGTCTCTTCTCTCGTAACCTTATCTCTTGACAAGGAAGTTGTAAGAAAGTTGGCCGTGTATGAAAAGCTAATAGCGCTAAGTCATTTAAAGATAAGTAGCATCCGCGATATGGTAAGTTCCGCCTTGAGTGACGAAAAAGTCTCCGAGGAAGAGTTCAGGAAAATAAACGACGAGAGAGAATCCTATAATGCAGAAAGAACATCGACTCTAAGGATTCCGAAAAAGGAACCTTCTTTAAAAAGAGCGCAAAGTATGAGGTCAACAATAGAAGAGTTATTGAAAGCTCTTCAACAATTGAAAGGGTAATGAGTGAGATAGATTTTGAAGTGAACATTATCATAAAGACGAGAATGTCGGGACCAAGGTTAGAAGAAAACGTCTTCAGCGGACAACGAGTTTGTCCTAGTACTCTTCCTCTTCCGTATGAGACTTAAGGAACAACATAATTCCTTTCACGTGAAAGGAAATGAGCAAAGAATCCTTCTTCAACCAAAGGAACAGCTTGTCCTATTTTGGAGGGTACGTAGGCACTGGTTATACAGGGCAAACAAACCAAAAAGGTAACCCATTCTTTCCACCCGCTCGTCGCCCGTCTCATAGTGCTGCAGGTAATGAGAAGTTAAGAGTAGAATCCCATGAAGAAGTTGAAAGAATCGCTAAAGAAAACAAACCCTCGAGAGAGAGTCGAAGAAATCCTTGAGAAGAAAAGGTCGGCAATGGAAGAGTTTAAGAGGAGGTTCCCTGATGCAAACCTAGAAAAGTTCCTTGCCGTTGACGAAGGTGATGGAGACTTTTCTATAGAGTGGAAGGACTTGGAGAATGGTCCTAACGCAACAAGCGTTATTTGGAAGAATGGGAATTTCCTTGTGGATAGAGAGAGTTTCTCGAGGGAATTAAGGGAAGACCTTGGAAAGGAAAACACTTTTCCGGCTACGCTTTCTTTGACGTCGGAAACTTACGACTTACACCCCAACACCTTTCGGTATCTCAGCAAAACCAATTCCAACGGACCTTAAGATTTACTTGGAGGTGAAAGGTACTTCAGAACAAAGATGAAGAACGGCTTTTTGAACGAAACTCTTACTTTCACCGAGGCTAAACAAGCAAGGAAGTGGTTGAAAGGACCTGACATCACCTTTTGGCCTCAACAACTCTCCTTCGCCGTTTGGTGTGCAACTTGTGGGTGTGGAATTGGTCTTGATGAGGGTTACTCGAAAGTAGTTCAAAGCTTGATTGATTTTCATGTTTACTTCACCATAAGAAGGGTATTGTATGAGCTTGGAGTAGCCTTGCCAGAGACTGTCGGCTTTGACCCTTTGAACAATCCTGTAGACAAAGGTAAGTTCCAAGCTCTTTCAAAAGAGTTTGGTTTAATTGAAGGGGCCGACTTTCCCTCCCCAATAGTAAATACCTGCTTTCGGTGCTGCAGTGCCGAGCTTGTTTACTGGGTAAGAAGATTTAGCAAACTCATGTTGGAGTATTATGGCTAAGGGCCAACGCCCAAAGCCGCTTTAATCGAATTAATTTTTTCTGGAATATTTACAACAATTTTATAATAAATTTTGGCCCAGTAAAGGTGAGGGCAACAATAACGCCAAAGCTTCGAATGAAAGGAGGATGCCGCCCCACCCAAGGCAACTGCAGCACACACCACACTACCAGGGGATAGATGGGGACAGCTGCCTTTGCTAATCTGCCCCATCCCCCAAAGCACTAAAATTAGAATAAAACGTCCGGAAGAAGGTAGACCTAAGGGAGAAAATTCAGAACTGCTGCCCTTGCTAATCAGCCCGTGAATTGTCTCCAAAAATAAATAAATCTCATAAGATATGGAGGTGAAGCCACTAAGGAAGGACAGGAACAGCTGCCCTTGCTAATCTGTCCATCCTGCCAAAATGGCCCACCATAGCAGCTGCCCCCTTCAGCTGCACGTAAATACAACAAGAATAGCTATGCCACAGTTAAGAGGACAAAGATGGAACACGAATGCACGAAAGCATTGGACTTCCACCTACCAAGAGTCCGAATTTGTGTATCAGACATGCCCCGTTCTGCGGCATGGGAGGCCGCCCCAATGCGGAAACTATGGCCCATGTAACGAGAAGGGTTAAAACCAGAAAACTTTATTGCCTGTGAAAGCAGTTCTGTGAAGGATGTCCTCTTAACTGTGGCCCCCTGCTCCGTTATGAAAATAGGACCTGGGGTATTGCCCCTGAGGGCCAGGTAATCCAACAAGATTTGCACTGGACAAAAGGATGATTGACGGTTTACTATAAAGGAAAAAGGATGCTGGTTATAGCTATGTTTGTAATTCAAAAAGGTTACCCTTAGGGCTACAACCTCCTGCTTGTCATTTACCAATTTAGCTAATTGGTGCAGATGAAGGGGTGGTCCTGCCTCCTTTTTAGCTGCCGACATTTCACCCACTCTCAATAGGGCATGATAAGCTAAAGAACACATCGCCTGGAACTGGCAGATGGTGTACCGACTGACCGAAAATTGCTCAGCTGCTGTTAGTAATTTGTGAAGAATAAGCAAAGTTATGGGTAAACGAGCACCCAGCTTCCCATAGCCTTTGAGCATCTGAATGATGAAAAACACTTTAGTTGGGTCAGGAAAACCTGACAGCTTATGAGAATAGCCTTATGCTGACACATAAGTGTTTACAGTGGAGGCAGCATAGTGGTGATCAAACATATATGCAAAGAACCAAGCCAAAGTCGGAGGTGAAATGGGAGGCAAGACCGAAACCCCTTGAAATGTTAAGTGCGTAAATTTTTGGAACAATTTCCAAGCCCGCTCATACATTGGGACAGACGAGGGCTGTAAGCTCGATTGCAAGAGAGTAGACACGATTAATGCCAGTTGTGCGGCTGCAGATGCAGAGGGACCTCGGTTGGCAATTTGTCCATGTGATTTGGTGCGAGTTGCAGGAAAGTTTGAACCTGCAACCGAGATAAAGAGTCGACCAGCCTATTTTTGATCCTACGGATGTGCTTAGCTTTAAAACGATGTTGGAAAATGGACACCAATTTCCCCACAAAAAACATTAATGCCTTGTCCTTGCGGGATTGCCTATTAATGACATAGACTAAAACCTCGTTATCGGTAAAAAAAACAGCACACAACGATTGCTCAAAGTCTGGCCCCATAAGTATAAACTAAGAACAATGGGCCCCATAAACTAAGAACAATGGGGTAGAATTCAAGGATCGCAATGCTGCGATTCGCCCAATTATCTGGCAATTTCCCATAGCACCATTTGGTACCAAAAATGGCACCAAAGCCTAATGTACCAGAGTCATCTGTGTACAGATAGAGTTTTGGGGAACACAGCCACACTTTATCAAGAAAGAATGATTTACCATTAAACTGTTTTAAGAACGCGAGCCAAACCCGGAGGTCCTCTTTGACCTCCTTGGAAATCCGAATCAGGTGATGAGGCCGCTTCACACCGATTGTGCGGTCAACCAATCTACGTAGGGATGCTCGGCCTGGAACGACTACCGAACAAGCGAAATTAAGAAGCCCAGTTAAGGACTGCACCTCCACTTTCTTACGCCGGAGAAACTCATTGATAAGTGTGACTGATTTTTTTATCTTCTCTAAAGGTAACCGGGACTCCAAAAGGATAGAATCTAATTCAGTGTCTGCAAAGGATATGGTAGTCACCGGACCACAAGTCCTTTCTGGTGCCATGTCCAGATAAGAACATAAAGACAAAAACAACTCACTAGAGGGGGCAACAAGAAGGAAATCATCCAACAGGTGTAAAATGTAGTCAATTTTCAGTTTATGATCCATTCCACTGCAGTACTAAATGTTTCAAAAGTTTTACACAAGCTGGAACAACCCATGGGCATGCAACGATCAAAGTAGTAAAGACCCCTCCAGCAAAGAACCAGTAAACTATAATCAGCTGGGTCAATAGGAATGATGCGAAAGGCATTTTTTATGTCAGTTTTAGCCATAAAACAGCCAGGGCCTGCCAATTTGATCAAATGGATAGCATCATCAATGTTGGCGTAAGACACACTGGTATGTTCTGATGAGAAGCCATCGTTCACCGAATAACCCTTTGGAAATGACAGGTGGTGAATTAAACGAAATTCACCGGGGGTCTTCTTAGGTACTACAGCCAGGGGAGAAACTCGAAAAGTAGGAAATGGGGGAGTCGGATATGGGCCGGACAGGCTGTTGGCCCCGAGCTCTTTCTCAATTTTTGAATCAACTGCTTCTGGGTTCTCTAAGGCTGAGATTAAATTAGAAGCCTCGAAACATAGCCTATCGCCATGACAGTGCAAAGGAAAACCTTGTAAAAACCCGGATGTTAAGTACTTAGCAATGGAAGGATTGTACCCATCAAGAAGATTTGTCAACCTCTCAACCCTTACTGGGGTTAGGAGGTGAGGTCCCTGGCAACTTAGCTGGTTGAAGATGGAGCTGGCTGGACTCGGCAGGCTTGAATTGGCCTCTTGTTTTACTTGAGGCACGAAAATTACACTGTGAGGCCCTATGACGACCCTCACAGTTAAAGCAGGAGTGTTTAAAATTACACCCTGCACATTCCAGTCCCCTGTGGAAACGGAAACAGAAACCTTTGGGGGCTGTAACCCCGCGACCCGATTGTTTCTGAGCTTGACTAGGAAATTGAAATGACTTATTACGCTGGAATTGTGAACACATCCACAACTCCCGGTGAATGCAACCCCACGGGAAGGAGGAGGCATGTGCCTGCATCAAGAAGCGAAGGTTCTCGTCATAATACCGCCAATTATGGCCCCTTGCCGCCAAGTCTTGGACCACCTCCCCATACTTCATGAGGGAGTGGGCCTCATGGGGTTATTTGGAGGTATAAACCCCAACAAAAACATGAAAACTATTAACCCACGAGTCAATGCTCTGGTTACGTTTGGCCTTAGCCAAAGGTTCTAAGCACAATGATGGTGTAGAACCCTGATCCGAATTTTGAACAGTCAGTTTAAATTTATTGTCTAGTAGTGGGTTCATGAGCAGAATTGAAATTCCACAAACTCATTATTCAAGATCTTGGCCTTATCAGGGACTCGTGCATCAATAGGTAAGCTACATGAGCTAAACAATTGCGTTGGCCTGCTCACCCCGGAAACAACTGGCAGCTCACCTGTAAGCACTTGTTGGGTAGTGTCAAGTGACCCTTGCACCAGGGATACAGCCATGGCATTCAGTGGGAGAGCTCTTGTTGGTTCTACCGCCACGGTAGTTGCTGAAAAGGGGACTGCAGAGAGAGTATCGGTTGGAGCCATCTGCTCAGAGGGTAGTGTTTGGGGTCCCAGGGAACAGGGTTGGTTGCCAAGTGATTCTGGAGGTGACAATCTCTTCGTGACTTCGTCGGCCACTCTCGCCACCAGTTGATCTAGGATACCAGCCGGGAGAGAGACTTGGTTGGCCTCAACTGGTAAATCACTGGGTGGGACTTCTTCAACTGCTCCAGGAAGACTGCCACTGGCTCTCGTTGCCTGGATCTTTTAGGTTACGGTTGACTCTTAGACTTTGCTAAAGGTCGCTTTGCACGCAAGGAGGGTCTTGGAGGCATAATAAGGCCTGCAAGGAAAGGAAACCGGCAGGAACTGGCAACAACACAAACCACTAGGGAAATACACACCCCTATTACTTGGGGGTAGAGAACTAGAACAAACAAAATGAAGGATAACTTTATGTGGAATAATTGGCAGGGACAGGCCATGTCATACCAATAAAGTAGACGCAGCAGCCAGCCCCTTTTTTGCCAGCATAATAATGTAAGGCACAAGACTTGCCACAAAAAGATCAAGGCACAAGCCTTAACCAACAAAGCAAAAACTTTGCAGCACAACGACTGAGGCACGAGCCTCAATAAACAACAACGAACAATCCCAAAGAGGTGACAAAGAACCCGAAACTCTATCGGCGAGAAGTAAACATAAAAACAACGCATTATTGCAAAATTATATGACTGGCCAAGAAGCATTTAAACGTGTCATTATGCGACTCGTGGAGAGCTAAAATTGCGGCTTACAACAAACGCAATGCTCTCTACATGGCCCCCTGTAACTCCGATATAAAAATATTGACCGAGCGGGTTCAGGTGAACGCCGTCGGGTAGATATAAATCCTTAGTGGGGCTCGAGAACTCCCGGTGAGTCCAACAAGATACATTAGTAAAACCCTCCAATACCGCACTCACATACTGGTTTAGCACACGAGCTTTCAGCGCGAACTGGTCTGAGCAGGTGAAGGAAACGCCACGTGAAATGACATGACAAACCCCGATCACCTTAACCGGGAATTTGTCCAAAATGAAGCGAACGAGCTCTTCGATATTCAAACCCACTACTTCCGGACCACCTTTCGATAGATCGCTCGTCCCGATTTCCAAAATCAAGATGTCGGGCGCGAGACTCTCGACCACGTGCATATCGTTTGAACGCAATTTGAATGCGGTACGGCCGCCTATGGCAAACAAATGTACTGACACGGTGCCTCGAAGCCCAAATCCGCAATCCGTGCGCACGTCGAACCGTGAATTTAAGAGCCGTTGTCTGAGAAAACCGGGCAGGGTCAAAAGATGGGGGTCGGCCTTATTACATAAAATTACCAGCACTTGATGTCTATCTGGTATGATTATGAACGGTGGCATTTGAACGAATTTTGGGTCTTTTGTTTTGGAGATTGACCACCCCCCTTGGTTTTGGGACCGCGGGAGCCAAAATGGCGTCCGAAAATAGACCAACTTCGAGACAAAAAAATACCAACTTCCCGACGGATTTTACCAGCGAGTTTTTCCACACTCTTTCCATGAGTACATTTCCCCTAGATTACAGTTTCAAATTCAGATTTTATCAGTGCTTCCTTTTTGGCGAGCGGCTTGAAACAGTAGAGGTTAAACAAAATCCAGACATGTCAGATTTTTAACGTTTTTAAACGCTCTTTTCTCAAAAGTGCGGTTGTTTATTTTTCATTTAAGACCTGATTGTGGTAGTCCATTGCCATATAAACCAAATTTAAAAAAGAATTGATTGGGGGAAAAAGCCGTTCCCGCTTGACTCACATTTGAAGTTGCTCCAAATTGCGGTTAGAGACGTTTTCCCGCCAAATTAATTCTACATCATACTGTACCACAATAGCAATCGGTTCCCCATAAAACTACTCCAAAAGACATTTTATTACACAAATACAGTATTCGCAACTATATTTGGCAAATCAACGGCTATTAATGTCATTCTTCGGTCTAAACACTCAAAATAGTTTTCCCGCCAAATTTCTCTTATGCTACAATGTGCCACAAAAGCCGCTCCGTTCTCCATAAAAACCACTCCAGAAGACACTTCGTTGAATAAATGCAGTAATCATATTCCATTTTGACAAATCAGGGGCTTTGTGGGTCTCTTTGTTACAATTACTCAAACTATCTTGGAAATTGATCACCACATGGTGTCACGCTCACGCCTACGTTTCGTATCACGCTTACGATCACCATATTTACGATTGTTAACTGGGCTTCTTCTCCTACTTTTCGTGTATGTGTATGTGTATGCGTATAGTGTGTGTGAAACGTGCTTTTCAATAAGTATAAAGATACAGTTGCGGTGACATCCCACTTAGCTGCTCTTGGTTTAAGCAGCAAGCGAGGATAGCATATTCGCGGTACAGTGGTTAGCGAGAAAGACCTCATACTGAACAGAGCTGGACATTTTTGCCTCAAGGATGAGAGAGTGGCTGTTATGACCATCTGTCCTAAACACAAACGGGATTTAACAGTGAACTGGCCAGGACGAAAACGACGAACGTGTGGCTATCCTACACATAAAGGCCAGCGTATACAAATGCGCATTCCCAGGCGGATCAATTTCGCAACGTCCCAAGAAATCTTCAATCGCCATGGTGCTACGGTTCCTGGAGGAACGGGTAAGTTGTCGCCTTTTTCCCACGCAGCTGAATATTTTTAGTGCACGTACTAGGCTAGATAACTTCTCTTAACTGATCGCCAGTCATCATGCAAGAATTGGTCCAACAACCTGTTTCATATCTTATCGGAAAGTTTCAGACGAGCACAATAGTGTAAAACGTCATCAACAATGTCCACATTTAACAGTATCCCTGCATATTCCGTTGCGCCTTTTGGGATGAAAGGCATGTTGTTAGGGGGGGGGGGCAGTTTTCCGTGATTGAATAGTGGATTTAAATCCCGGTGTTTTATGCCCGCTTTATATTATCTGATTCGTAGCGATATGCGAGGAATGCCGCAAAAACCACACCCAGACGCGTGATTTTACTCCAAGTGGCGAAGAAGAGACATCCCATGATGAGGTATTCAACTTGTCCGATAAATGCTCTTTTCAATAAAATAACTCTTTAGTAATTTATACAACTGCGCAATGTGTTGCAATTCACAGGCCAGTGCCGACGATATGACTCCCCAAGCTGCGGCAGGACTGCCCAGCAAATCAGCAGCTTCTTCTTCCGTTTGTCTGCACTTCAACGATACAGAACGCCCGAAAGTGCCGATGAAGAGGACCTGGTGGCAATGGAAACGGAGCACCACCTCCAAGAGCTACATCGAGCAGTATTTGACGATATTGAAAGCCCCAACCACTCGATCAAAGTAAACAGCATCAACATATGTGGCCTGCTGAGATCTGGTAAGCTGAGCACATTGAAGCTTGTCCAGTTGCAAGATACATGTATCTGCTCGGAGTTAAATCTCCAGACGCCTGATCCACGTTCTAGAAAGCGTACTTTCATCGATCCATTGGAAGCCTTTGCGAACACTTGTTCTTGTTGTGAATAAAAAGTATCGTATAGACAAGTGAATTTCAATTTTTAGTTTAAGCTTACACACTCAGGTAAAAATTTATCATTTTTATATAGGTATCCGTCGTTTGTCAAGTGGAATTGCTTTGTTTCCACAACGGCGGCTGATTTCATGCAAAAGGATACAAAAAGCTTTAATCATAGTACAATTGTTCCCACTGATATCGTTGACTGCCGTTCGTGAGGGCTATAAACGCGGAATGTATTATGCAATTTGATTTTAAAATGTCGGGCGTCGAATCTTTGTCACCGCATGCAACGATACTTTATTTATCAAAAGCACGTTTCACACACACGAGAAGCCCAGTTAAACAAGCGTAAATATGGTGGTCGTAAGCGTGATACGAAACGTAGGCGTGAGCGTGACACCATACGCGGATCAATATCCAAGATATTTTGAGTATTTACATCAAATAAAAAGACCCACAAAGCCCCTGATTTGTCAAAATGGAATATGACTACTGCATTTATTCAATGAAGTGTCTTCTGGAGTGGTTTTTATGGAGAACGGAGCGGCTTTTGTGGCACATTGTAGCATAAGAGAAATTTGGCGGGAAAACTATTTTGAGTATTTAGACCGAAGAATGACATAACAGCCGTTGATTTGCCAAATATAGTTGCGAATACTGTATTTGTGCAATAAAATGTCTCTTGGAGTAGTTTTACGGGGAACCGACTGCTTTTGTGGTACAGTATAATGTAGAATTAAATTGGCGGGAAAACGTCTCTAACCGCAATTTGGAGCAACTTCAAATGTGAGTCAAGCGGGAACGGCTTTTTCCCCCAATCAATTCTTTTTTTAATTTGGTTTAGATGGCAATGGACTACCAAAATCAGGTCTTAAATGAAAAATAAACAACCGCACTTTTGAGAAAAGAGCGTTCAAAAACGTTAAAAATCTGACATGTCTGGATTTTGTTTGACCTCTACTGTTTCAAGCCGCTCGCCAAAAAGGAAGCACTGATAAAATTTGAATTTGAAACTGTAATCTAGGGGAAATATACCCATGGAAACAGTATGAAAAAGCTCGCTGGTAAAATCCGTCGGGATGTTGGTATTTTTTTGTCTCGAAGTTGGTCTAATTTCGGACGCCATTTTGGCTCCCGCGGTCCCAAAACCAAGGGGGGTGGTCAATCTCCGAAACAAAAGACCCAAAATTCGTTTAAATGCCACCGTTCATAATCATAATAGATAGACATCAAGTGCTGGTAATTTTATGAAATTCGGCCGACCCCCATCTTTTGACCCTGCCCGGTTTTCTCAGACAACGGCTCTTAAATCCGAACGCAATCTCCTCACGAACGAGTGGCCTAAAGCTAACACCTTCAGGACCGCAATATCGCTAAATTAAGCACAAGTAGCTACAAACTGAACATGACGATGAAATGAATAGGAGAGTAGGGCTAACGAAGCCTAACAGTGGAGAAACAATCAAAGACCGGGAAAAAACTTACCGGTACCATTGATCAAAATAATCTTCCTCACTGTATGGCGATCTAGGAGTGAGTGAGTGGTAATTGAAAGCGTGCCACGTGTATTAGCATAGCAATAACTAAACCCCCTTCTAACCTGCACGTGTCCTCTGCGTGCTGTTACGCAATGTTTCACGTGATCATAACAAGATCTCAACATGATAGCACAAGGCATACCAAAATGTATTAGAAGAAAAAGCATAAAACTCCTATTCGCCTGCAAATATTTTATTTAAACCTCTCCTTCTTCGCCTTCACCCGACTGCGGCTACTAAAAACCCCCTCTCCTTGAGAGAGTTGGCTTCGATTGCAGTAGTTGTTGGAGGAGCTGTTTGGTGGTGGTTTCGGTGACTTTTTATTCCTTCTTGAATAATTCATGAACCTTACGCGTCGGGTTTTTCAACAAAGTTGACAGGGAATTTCCATTTCCAAGTCGAAATAGAAATACTTTAAACCTCTCCTTCGCCTTCAAATATCTCCTTTAAGGCTACCCTCTTAATAAGCTCGTCAGCATACTTTCTTTCCTTAAAACAATCTTTGCATGAGTACTTACTTTTACCGTGAAAACAAATCCCCTTTCGGCCACAATCTTTGCAAAAGTATCTCTGTCTGTTGTGACAGCAAATACCACCTCCTCCACAGTCCTTACAAAAGTACCTTCGTCTTCCATGTTCACACAACAACGACCCACCACAATCCTTACATGCATGTTTGTGCTTATTATGCTCACACATTTGTGAGCCCTTGCAAACCTTACATTGATACTTATACTTGCTTTGCTCACACAAATACCGCAATCTTCTCTTATTAGTAGCCACAGTCGACTCTGGAGTTGGTACGTCAATCTCTTCTAGAGGTTCGTCCATAACACTTCTTGGGTTTCGAGTCGCGTTTGTAGCCATTCTTTCTAACATTTCTTTATCCCTTTAAGCCTAAATTCAAATTGTTAAAATCGACTAGGGCGTTCTTGACACCTTAGTGTTGTGGTACCCTCGGTAACGACAATAGAGCAAAAGGCCAGTATAAACACAACAATAAAACTGCTTTACTCAACCATGTGCTTTCGGTCTAGTACATCCCATAATCTCGCTCGGTCTAGGAGGAATAGATACTACATCCCTCCTTTCTTAGATTTTGTAATCCTTAAAATCTAACAAGTGAAAAACAAAACAAACGAGTTCGACCAATTGTCTATGATGCAAGTAGTCTATGGGAAAACAAAGTCCTTAAAACGGTCTGGCATCCTTCTTGTGCGCTGCGGCCTGGTGCTCGCAGTAGGATGCTGTGCTTGAATCTCGCTGTGTGTAGGCTCTGTCACCCTCGCACCACTGTCCTGTGTCGGTGTGGTATCATCATGGTCATCCTGTATGATCTCAGTAGGGTCACCATGGGTCTCTTCTGGACCGATGCTGTCCCCGACATACTTCCGGACAAACGATGTGTTGCGCTTCAGCTCAACGCCTTCGGCACTTTTGAGTGTGACCTCTCCCCCTTCCTTCTTGACGACTGAGAAAGGACTTGGATGAAAGTTTGGAGACAACTTGTTCTTCTTCGGGGCTTTCACAAGTACCACGTCACCTGCCTCGATGCCGCTCTCCTTTGCTCTGTGCTTGTCATCAGCATACTCTTTGCCCTTCATCTTTCTCTCCCGATCTCTTTCTTGCACCTCTTCGTCCATAATCTGCCTTCCTCTCCTGATGTCAGGTAACTTGGTGTGCATTTCCCGCCCAAACATGAGGAAATAGGGTGAGGCGCCTGTTGTCGTCTGAGCGGTTGACCGGTATGCTGTCAGATGCTTGGTCAGCTCCGTCTTCCAGCATTTCCCTTCCACTTGTGCTATCCACAACGCCCTTAGCAGCGTGCGATTCTGTCGTTCGACCTCGCCATTTGCCTGAGGCCAAAGTGGAATTGTATTTCGCTGCTCCATACCATGATCCACTAAGAATGCTGTGACCTCTTCGGAGGCAAATTGAGGTCCATTGTCTGTTCGCAGAGAGTAGGGCACTCCAAATCTTGCGAAGATCGGGGTGATTGCTTCGATGATCTTGGCAGAGGTTGTCGACCTCATAATCACGACCTCATAATACCTGCTAAAGTAGTCTACCACTACTAAAATATGGTCTCCTGAGGGCAGGGGACCAAGTAGGTCTGCACTACAGTCCTGCCATGCACCGGTTGGAAAACGTACTCGAGCTATCGGCTCTGGTGCACTGTATTCCCTTGTAACCTGGCATCCCTGGCATGCCTTGCATATCTTCTCTTCATCCCGATCCATCTTTGGCCACCATACCTTGCTACGTAGCCTGTTTTTGGTTTTGACAATCCCTTGGTGGCCCTCGTGTGCCAATCTGGTAACCTGATCTCTCAGACCTTGCGGAATGACTATCCTGGTGCCACGTAGCAACAGCTCTCCGTACACGCATAGCTCATCCTTTATATGCAGGTACGCTGGCACAGGACACTGCTCCCAGTTGCCAGTCCGGACACAGGCTTTAACTGCACACAACTCTGGATCACTGGTGGATGCTCTCTCAATTTCCTTTGGCAATAGGGCTGCTGGTACACTGGTTTCCACCACTGCTCGAACGTAGTCAAATTCCTCGCCCACATCACGCTGGACCATAGAGTTCAACCTGGACAACGCATCAGAAATGTTTGCCTTCCCTGGGCGGTAGACCACCTTGAAATTGTACGACTGGAGACGCAAGACCCATCTCTCTATTCGTGCTGAGGGTTTTGACGTACGTGAATAGATGCACTCCAGAGGTTTGTGGTCTGTCTCAAGCTCAAAGTGTTGACCAAAGACATAGAGGTTAATCCGTTCACACGCCCAGACTAGCGCCAGTGCCTCCTTCTCTGTCTGACTGTAGTGGCGTTCTACGTCAGTCAGGCTGCGGGATGCATACAAAATTATCCTCCAATCCGTTCCCTGCTGCTGGGTCAGCACTGCGCCTAGTCCGAATGGTGATGCGTCTGCTACGACCCGGGTCCTACAGCCAGCTTTGTAATACGCCAGCGTGTCTGCATGTGTGATCAACCGTTTCAGCTCTTGGAACGCTGATTGTTGCTTTGTGCCCCAAACAAACTTGGCACCTTTCCTTGTCAGCTCTTGCATGGGCTGTGCAATTGTTGCTAGGTCGGGGAGGAACTTTGCAGAGTACTGGACCAGTCCCATGAACGACCTCACTTCACTTGCATCTTTGGGTGGTTCTGCATCTTTGATAGCGGCCACCTTATCTTCGCTCGGGTTCACTCCCTTGCTTGTCAGTTCATATCTGAAGAAGGTAAGCTCTGACAACCTGAACTCGCATTTCTTCCCATTCAGGATCAGTTCAGCCTGTCGTGCTCTTCCACGTCCTTACCATGAACAATCAGGTCGTCTGCGATGTTGGACACACCTTCGCACTTCCTGAGGACATCCCTGATAATCTGTTGATACTTCTCTGGAGCAGATTTTATTCCGAACATGAGTCGTGTGTATCGGTACAGACCACGGTGAGTTGCAAACGTACTAATGTGGCGACTTTCATTACTCAGCATAATTTGATGAAAGCCTCACTTCAAATCCAGCTTTCTGAACACCGTGCTTCCATTCAAGTCGTGCATGAGCTCTTCCACCGTTGGGATTGGGTGGCGTTCACTGAACTGAACTGAACGGAACTGAACCGAACTAAATTAAACTGAACGAAACTGAACTAAACGGAACTAAACTGCACTAAACAGAACTGAACGAAACTGAACTGAACTGAACTGAACTGAACGGAACGGACCTGAACGGAACGGACCCTAAGTGAACTGAACTGAAAAGAACTGAACAGAAATGAACTGAACTGAGCGAACCGACCTGAACTGAACTGAACAGAACAGAACTGAGCTGAACTAAACTAAACGGAACTAAACTGAACTAAACAAAACTGAACGTAAGGGAACGAAATTGAACTGAACTGAACAGAACCGAACTGACCTGAACTGAACTGAACTAAACAGAACAGACCTGAACTGAATTTTACTGAACAGAACTGAACTGAACTGAACGGAATTTAAATGAACTGAACTGAAGTAAACTGAACTCAACGGAACTGAACTGAACAGGAATGAACTGAACAGCGCTGTACTGAACGGAACGGAACGGAACCGCACTGAACTGAACTGAACTGAACTAAACTGAACTGAACTAAACTGAACTGAACGGAACGGAACAGAACTGAACTGAATTGTACTGAACAGAACAGAACTTAACTGAACTGAACTGAACGGAATTTAAATGAACTGAACTGAACTGAAGTAAACTGAACTCAACGGAACTCAACGGAACTGAACTGAACAGAAATGAACTGAACAGCACTGTACTGACCGGAACAAAACTGAACGGAACGGAACGGAACCGCACTGAACTGAAGTGAAGTGAAGTGAAGTGAACTGAACTGAACTGAATTGAACTGAACTGAATTGGACTCAACTGAACTGAACTGAACTGAACTGAACTAAATTGAACGGAACTGAACTGAACTGAACTAAACTGAACTGAACTGAACTAAACGGAACTAGACTGAACTGAACGGAACTGAACGGAACTGAACAGGAATGAACTGAACAGCGCTCTACTGAACGGAACGGAACCTAACTGAACTGAACTGAACTGAACTGAACTGAACGGAACGGAACGGAACTGAACTGAACTGAATCGAACTGAACTGAATTATACTCAACTGAACTGAACTGAACTGAACGGAGCTGAACTGAACTAAACTGAACTGAACTAAACTGAACTGAACTGAACGGAACTGAACTGAACGGAACGGAACGGAACTGAACTGAATTGTACTGAACAGAACTGAACCCAACTGAACCAAACTGAACTGAACTGAACAGAACTCAACTCAACTCAGCTGAACCGAACTCAACTGAACTGAACAGAATTGAACTGGACTGGACTAAACGAAACGGACCTGAACGGAATGGTTCCATTCCGAGAGTTAGTGAACTTAACTGAACTGAAAAGAAATCAACTGAACTGAACTGAATTAAACTGAACTAAACTGAACTGAACTGAACTGAACTAAGCTAAATGGAACTCAACGGAACTGAACTGAACAGAAATGAACTGAACAGCGCTGTACTGAACAGAACGAAACTGAACGGAACGCAACGGAACCTAACTGAACTGAACTGAACTGAACTGAATTGTACTGAACAGAACTGAACTGAACTGAACCGAAATGAACTGAACTGAACAGAACTGAACTGAACTGAACTGAATTGGACTCAACTGAACTGAACTGAACTGAACTGAAATAAATTGAACGGAACTCAACTGAACTAAACTGAACTGAAATGAACTGAACAGAACTCAACGAAACTAGCTGAACTGAACTGAATTGGACTCACCTGAACTAAACTGAACTGATCTAAACTGAACGGAACTGAACTGAGCTGAACTCAACTCAACTGGAACGGACCTGAACGGAATGGAACGGAAAGTTAGTGAACTGAACTGAACTCAACTGAAAAGAACTGAACTGAATTTAAATGAACTGAACTAAACTGAACCCAACGGAACTCAACGGAACTCAACTGAACTCAACAGGAATGAACTGAACAGCGGTGTACTGAACGGAACGGAACCTAACTGAACTGAACGGAACGGAACTGAACTGAACTGAATTCTGAACTGAACCGAAATGAACTGAACTGAACTGAACTGAGTTGAACTGAACTGAATTGGACTCAACTGAACTAAACTGAATTGGACAAAACGGAACGGACCTCAACGGAATGGAACGGAAAGTTAGTGAACTGAAGTGAACTCAACTGAAAAGAACTGAACTGAACTGAATTAAACTGAAATAAACTGAACTGAACTAAACTAAACGGAATTTAAATGAACTGAACTGAACTGAACTAAACTGAGCCCAACGGAACTCAACGGAATTGAACTCAACAGAAGTGAACTGAATTCCGCTGTATTGAACGGAACGGAACTGAACTGAACCGAGCTGAACTGAACTGAACGTTACCGACTTGAACTGAACTGCACTGAACTGAACTGAAAGGAATTGAACTGAACTGACCTCAACTGAACTGAACTGAACTGAACTGAATTGAACTGAACGGGACTGAACTGAACTGATCTGAACTGAAGTGAACTAAACGGAAATGAGCTGACTGAATTGAACTGAACTGACGTGAACTGAACTCAACTAAAATGAACTGAACGAAAGTGAACTGAACAGAACTGAACTAAAATGAACGAAACTGAACTGAACAGAACTGAACTGAACTGCCCTGTACTGAACGCAACTGAACTGAACGGAACGGAACGAACCTAACTGAACTGAACTGAACTGAACTGAACTGAACTGAATTGAACTGAACGGGACTGAAGTGAACTGATCTGAACTGCAGTAAACTAAACGGAAATGAACTGAACTGAATTGAACTGAACTAACGTGAACTGAACTCAACTGAAATGAACTGAACGAAAGTGAACTGAACAGAACTGAACTGAACTGCCCTGTACTGAACGCAACTGAACTGAACGGAACGGAACGGAACCTAACTGAACTGAACTGAACTGAACTGAACTGAACTGATCGGAACGGAACTGAACTGAACTGAAGTGAACCGAAATAAACTGAACTGAACTGAACTGAATAAAACTGAACTAAACTGACCTGAACTGAACTGAACTCATCTGAAAGGAACTGAACTGAACTGACCTCAACTGATCTGAACTAAACTGAACGGAATTGAACTGAACGGGACTGAACTGAACTGATCTGAGCTGGGGTGAACTAAGCGGAAATGAACTGAACTGAATTAAACTGAACCGCCCTGTACTGAACGCAACTGAACTGAACGGAACGGAACGGAACGGAACCTAACTGAACTGAACTGAACTGAACGGAACGGAACTGAACTGAACTGAATTGTACTGAACAGAACTGAACTGAACTGAACCGAAATAAACTGAACTGAACAGAACTGAATTGAACTGAACTGAACTGAATTGAGCTGAACTGAATTGGACTCAACTGTACTGAACTGAACCGAACTGAACTGAACGGGAAAACTGAACTGAAATGAACTGAACTGGAATGAGTTGAATTGAACTGAACTGAAACGGAACGGAACTGAACTGAACCAAACTGAACCGAACTGAACTGAACGGGACAACTGAGCTGAACTGAACTGAACTGAACTGAACTGAACTGAACTGAACTGAACTGAACTGAACTGAACTGAATTGAACTGAACGGGCCTGAACTAAGGTGAACTGAACTTAACTGAACTGAACGGAACGGAACGGAACGGAACGGAACCGAACGGAACGGAACGGAACGGAACGGAACTGAACTGAACAGAACTGAAGTGAACCGAACTGAACTGAACTGAACGGAACGGAACCGACCTGTACTAAAGGGAACGTAATTGACCTGAATGAACGGAACGAAACTCAACTGAACTGAACTGAACTGCCATGTACTAAACGGAACGGAATTAAAAGGAACGGAAGCTAACTGAATTGAACTGAAGAGAACGGAACTGAACTTAGCTGAATTGTACTAAACAGAACTGAACCGAACTGAACCGAACCAAATCGAATTGATCTGAGCTGAACTGAGGAGATCGGACCTAAACGGAACGGAACTGAACTGAACTAAACTGAAATGAACTGAAATGAACTGAATTGAATCAAACTGTACTGAATTGAACTGAACTGAACTAAACGGAACTGAACTCAACTGAACTCAACTCAGCTCAACTCAACGAAACGCAACCGAACTGAAGTGAACAGAAATGAACTGAACTGACCGGAACGGAGCTAAGCTGAACTGAACTGAACTGAACTGAACTGAACTTAACTTAACGGAACGGAACGGAACGGAACTGAACTGAACTGAACTGAACTGAACTGAACTGAACTGAACTGAACTGAAGGGAAATGAACGGACCGGAAGTGAAGGGAACTGAACTGAACTGAGCAAAACCGAACTGAACTGAATTGGACTCAACTGAACTGAACTGAACTGAACTAAATTGAACGGAACTGAACTAAACTGAACTGAACTGAACTAAACGGAACTAGACTGAACTCAACGGAACTGAACTGAACTGAACAGGAATGAACTGAACTGACCGGAACGGAGCTAAACTGAACTGAACTGAACTGAACTGAACTGAACTTAACGGAACGGAACGGAACTGAACTGAACTGAACTGAAAGGAACTGAAGCTAACTGAATTGAACTGAAGAGAACGGAACTGAACTGAGCTGAATTGTACTGAACAGAACTGAACCGAACCGAACCGAAAAAACTAAACTGAACCGAACCGAATCGAATTGATCTGAGCTGAACTGAGGAGATCGGACCTAAACGGAACGGAACGGAACTGAACTGAACTGAACTGAACTAAACTGAAATGAACTGAAATGAACTGAACTGAATCAAACTGTACTGAATTGAACTGAACTGAACTAAACGGAACTGAACTGAACTGAACTGAACTCAGCTCAACTCAACGAAACGCAACCGAACTCAACTGAACAGAAATGAACTGAACTGACCGGAACGGAGCCAAACTGAACTGAACTGAACTGAACTGAACTGAACTTAACGGAACGGAACGGAAATGAACGGACCGGAAGTGAAGGGAACTAAACGGAACTGAACTGAACTGAACTGAGCAAAACCGAACTGAACTGAATTGAACTGAACTGACGTGAACTAAACTCAACTCAACTGAACGGAATTCAATTCAACTCAATTCAACTTAACTGAACGGAACTGAACTGAACTGACAACATTTCCTCAGGTTCAAAACATGGATAAACCATAATTGGCTTTCGAGCTTCAGTTAGGGGTAATCCATAATGCAAGCAATACATGCTAAAGAGGCTTGGATGCTTGTCCGAGGTGAGAGCGTCATGGCGGATTCTGGCGGAAAGAGCAAGAAGAAAAAACTGACTGCTGCGGATATTTTGCTTGGTTTGTCGTCGGCTATAGATGAAAATAGTCGTAAGAAGAAACAATTCACAATCATGCTGAGTTTTTCCGTATGAGACAATTCAAACCAGCTGAATTATATCCCGCAATTCCATCCACGCCAAGGCTATATGCATCATCAAAATGGCCAAGCGTCCTCAGGATATATCAACCATAAATGACGCTGTTGCCGATTGCTACAACCTTATCGAGAGTAGAAAGGAAGTCCAGGAAAGAATCTCATAACAGATGCGACAATGATGGTAGCGCAACTCCTTTGGGTAGGCGGCAAAACAACTTCTAAATGCTGGTTATGGCGATAGGCTACTGCGTCAATAAATTTAGGCTGGATATCTCTCGAGAACGCTTGCCTCTCGCGCTCTATGTGCGACGAGAGGCGGCCATCTTGATGATGCTGATATAAACCTGGCGTGCACATGAAATTGCAGCTGGATATGGTTCGTGCAGTTTGAATTGCTTCATGTGTACGCTGCTGTGAGTGTGTGGTATATACAGCTGGTTAAAATATGATTTTTAAGTTGACTTACAGTCTTCACCTTATTTAGAAAATACTTTGCATTACAGTAAACACCGCTTATAAGAACCTACATTTTTGCAAATCAGCCTGAATAGGTACTTATATATCGGGTGTTTAGTGGGAATTAAATCAGGCTGTTTCGATTCTTAAATAGGTTCTTATTAAATCAGGGGTTTAAACTGTTTGCTACTGTTCAGAATAGTACTAATCCCATTACTATAATATAATATTATAATAGAGTATGTAAGTATTGTAGAGTTGTAGTAAAATACATTTTACTTATACAATGCCTGCTTTTTAGATTGATTTAATTGGACTGATCCTACAAATAAGAACCTGTTTCAAAATGCCTGGCTGAATGGGTTCTTATATATATATATATATATATATATATATACTGCAGACATTGCGAAATGCAGGAACAGAAAGACAGAGACCAGAGTGACAAAAACCTGGACCAAGCCCCAAACGATACAAGTGACCTAAAGCCAAATTCCTCCAACACCACACGAGGTGACGGGCAGCGCTGTCTGACAATGAGGAGGACTGGGAAGGAGCAGGTTACCTGGTTACAAGGATTGTCCAACACAGACCTAAGGGAGGCACAGCTCAACGACCCTGACATCCGCCAGATCGTTCAGTGGAAAGAAGTGTACAGGGCGCGTCCTGGCTGGGATGAAGTAAGCCCCGAAGGTCCAGTAGTGAAGACATACTGGGCCCAGTGGGAAGCACTCAGGCTGAGAGATGGCGTCCTCTCTAGAATGTGGGAATCGGATGAGGAGACGAAGTAACCCTCAAGCTAGTTGTTCCCAGAAGTCTCAGGGAGGAGATACTTAAGCAGTTGCATAACTCCCCTACCGCTGGACATCTTGGAATCAGGAAGACTACGGAACGAGTCCGAGCACGTTACTACTGGGCTGGATGCAGAAAGGATGTAGAGAGAGATGGTGCCGACCCTGCGATTTGTGTGAGTCCAGGAAGAAACCAAACAAGGCCATTAGAGCGAAGATGGGCACCTACAATGTTGGAGCACCAATGAAGAGAATTGCCATTGATGTGATGGGCCCCTTGCCTTTAACGGAGAGTGGCAACAAATACGTTTTGGTAATCTCTGATTACTTTTCCAAGTGGACTGAAGCGTATGCCATGCCTAACCAAGAAGCCGAGACAGTGGCTCGAATCGTAGTGCACGAATTTGTTGCAAGATTTGGAGTTCCCAGGCAGCTACACACAGATCAGGGGACGAACTTTGAGTCGAGGCTGTTCCAGGAAATGTGCAGAATCTTGGACATCGACAAAACCAGAACCACTCCTCTGTTCAACCGAACGCTCGAAAGCATCAATCAGTGACAAGTTCTTGGGACACTTTCAAAAATTGATGTATCTCAGACACAAGTCATTGACTAAGCGTACTGAAAGGCGCGAAACCATTTTTCTCCCCGCTCCCCTCTGTACAATGTTGCGTGTGTTTGGGAAAACAAGTTCAGACCACTTCAACATTGAACGGGGGGGAGGGGGGTTGTCTTTCAACTGAAACAGTAGAGAAATTACTGAAACTGTGCGAGTGTCCCAAGACTTTTGTCACTGATTGATACTGGCTATGTTCGTTGAATCTAACCAGGCAGACTGGGACTCTCGCTTGCCCTTAGTGATGATAGCATATCGTTCCTCAGTTCAGGAGTCAACTGGCTTCACACCGAATGAAATGATGCTTGGCCGGGAAGTACTGTTGCCAGTTGACCTATTGCTTACAAGACCTGAGTCACGCGGATGGAGCGAGTCCACCAGTTTGCACGGGAACACCTGCAGAATACCACAGATCACCAGAAGAAGAACTATGACCACCGACAAGGAAATCAGACTAAGTACAAGAAAGGAGATGCAGTGTGGCTGCACAACCCACGGAGGAAGAAGGGTCTCTGTCCTAAATTACAACGTCCCTACGACGGCCCATACCTGGTGACCAAGCAGATAAGTGACGTCGTATACAGGATCCAAAGAGGCCCGCGAACCAAGCCAAAGGTTGTACACCATGACCGACTCAAGCCCTACCACGGACATGACGCGCCCGGCTGGTTAACTCCAGACAGCAACCCAGTCAGTGATCCAGCCAGTGATCCAGTACCGTCTGTCCCGGAAGTGCTTTTACCCGAAGTCGTTGCACCAGACGTCGAAGCGAAGGTAGATGGGTCTCGCACCTTTTCACAAGAGAGAGAAGGGAGACCACGACGCAAAGCCAGACGACTTGTCTGGATGATTGACTTTGACACTGATGTTTGATTAGTTCAGTTCGATTTGTTCAGCTTTCATTAGATTTTTGTTTCTTTGTTTGTGTGTGTACTACAGATGCGAGGACGCATCTTCTCTCTAAGGAGGGAGTAATGTAACGAACACTAATCATTGTGTTGCGTTTAGTTATTGATTACAGTACAGTACGTGCTTGAATCTGTTGAGTCACAACTTAGGTATCTTTGAAATATCCGTTCAGCAAAATACTTGATTATTTACTGTGAATCAGCCTTTCTTTATTATTTAGCTTTTTTCTATAGTCTTTGTGTTATCGATATAACTGTCTGTACTTTGCTCTTGCAACGAGAGATCGCTGAGTCGTTCGTAGCGTTCAGTTCGTTTATTAAAGTGTTCAGTGAGTTACCTGTGAGTTTGTTCTACTCCGTACTCTCGGCGAGCGTTACACGATATTTGTCAAACCAACGGGGTAACTTCTCATACCTTGCATCAGCGAAAAGAACCAGGGAACCAGGGGAACTAGACATTGTACTATATACAATCAAATGCAAAAGTAGTTGAGACACTGTGCATATTTTGAGCAATTTATCGGCTTTTAAGTTTTATTTATTTCTGGCCCCCCTCCCCCCGTCTCAATGTTGTTCGGGCCTGAAATTTCATTGTGCGATATTAGATACTCAACATTGAAACGGGGGAGGGGGAGAAAGATGCTGTCAAACGCAATCCAGATAAGAGTGAGGGAATAGAAGAGAAAAGTGGGTCTTTTTTGCGAGTGTCTCAACCATTTTGCATTTGATTGTAGGTACTAAATGGTACTTGGTATATGCTGTAAATGCGCAATTTTCGTTAACCAGTACACGAGGACACAACCGTTGTGAGTGTGTGGTATATATACGGCTTGTTAAAGTATTATTTAGAAAATATTTAGCATTACAGTAAACACCCGCTTATAAGAACCTACATTTATACAAGTCAGCCTAAATAGGTTCTTATATATATCGGGTGTTTAGTGGAATTAAATCAGGCTGTTTTGGTTATTAAGTAGGTTCTTATTAATTCAGGGTTTTAAAACTGTTTGCTACTCTTCAGAATAGTACAAATCCATTATTATAATAATATAATTATATTATAACATGTTTGCAGCAAACAATAAGGATTATATTTCACTTGAGCCATCATAGTAATATTAATGTGTCCATGATGCATCTAGTGCCAACACTGGTACATGTAGAGCTACAGTAGTATCATTTGTTGCTCTAGATTTACTACACAGGTTGAGAAGACCTTGATGTTGATCCTTGCTTGACAATATTACACCGACACCCCCTAGCCACGTATATGTCGCCGGTTGGTCAAGCTACTATTTGCAAGAAGTAGTCAAAATAATTCCTTATTTCTTTGGTGATATTAATAGGTTTAAAGCAATAAGATTTACAAAAGCTGCAGTTTTCTGACTGATTATTTATGTTTATTATAGTAAAGCACACACCCGGTGGCTGTAAACTGTGCCAGAGGGACGGAGAGTAGGAAACCCCTACACATCCATAAGCATTCCAAATCTAAATTACGAGAATACTCAATAGAGTCTAGCCCCCCTAGCCTACGGTATAAATGCTGTGGACCAAAGTAATTTCCTCAAACCTTCTGAAAGTTTCCTACCCGCTAATTCAGACTCTAATTCATCATTTCAGCGTATTATGCGATTTTGCCCGTGTTTCAGTCAATGTAGTACGTAATAGCAGGAAATTTCATCTGGTTCAAAGCAAGAAACGTGATTATTGCTCGTTGGGGCAACGCCCCGACGAGCTTAGGATTGGAGACCGTGTCTTTTTCTTCGTCATATTTTTCTGGGTTACGAATCAGCACACGGTGATTGGTTCACATTGCCACGTGATATGTGATGACGTAAGGTGACTTCGCGAACAACTTGAGATGTAGTCGATTGAATCGTACGTTAATGGTTGTGTATAAAGTTATCTGTATGCCATCCAAACTCAACACCGTTTGGCTCTGTGGAACAGGCACGGATAAACTAGGTTTTAGGGAACGATTTTGGCTTGCGTTCTCAAGTTTACTGTCATAGCCGTAAACAAATGTTTGATGATTCGATTATATTTAATGGCTACCGCTACAGGATTGCAAATAACTCTGTCGCCGCTAATTATTTAGTCCCGACGAACTTTGAGCACACAAAGCTTTCCTTCAAATTTATGATGTCGAAGTTCCCATGTCTTTCAAAGTGAAATACGTACGTGCAACGAATACCTTGACCGCAAAGGCGGTAAACAAATAAATCAGGAATCGGATTTCATATCACACTCGGAAGCCGTAGAATAGAAGCAGCCGGGTGGATCACTGTGGGTATTTCTTGGCCAGGCGATGTACAACACATCTATTCGGACAAAGGCTGACTTTCATAAATTTTTGCATTGAAATCTGTATATGGAGGTATTGCGACTTGCGTGATGAACGTGACCAGCCGGTCAAGGCTTTAACTGGCACAAGTGCGACAAATATGGCCTGCAAATCGTATAATCGAACTTTAGGGAATCCGAATCAGAACTTTCGAAAGACTATAGGCAACGAGGCGAGCTTAGCGGCGACATTGCTTAGATATACAGTTTACACTAACATTGGCCCGACATCAAAGCACTCCTATTCATCTCATTGATCAGGGCAAAGGTTACGCCGGAAGATGATATCGTTTACAGTTGCTAACATCTGTCTGCTTTTACTGTGATTAGAGCTCCGGATGAGTGCAGCTACAGCTGTGGCGGTGTTAATTACAGGTTTTGTTGAGGCTCTGTTAAACTTGGCGGCAGCTCAAAGCAGAATTTGACAAACATTCAGCCGTCCACCGCCATGGTGAGACACGTACTGACTTAACAACCGCGCCAAAAAGCTAACACACCGAGTAAGTGAGTGAGTGAGCGACAGATTGTAGACACCTGTTATAGTATAAATCTAGCAAATCTTTCCGTAGTTTAGAAACGAAGAAATTAAGTGAATTATAGTTCTGTTGTTGACACTCGGAAGAGCCCAAGTACCACTGCTAAGTAACTAGACTGGCCTTGCCAGTGAGCTCGCGGCGTGAGTTGGGTCGAGACCAGAATATAAAATGGAAAGTAGGGGACAAGAGCGGAACTCCCAAGAGAGACTTCCAATTTCTCACCATAAAAATATCACACAGTATAGAGAACTTGGCTTTTGACACCTTGCTCTTTTGACACCTTGATTAAACTAAAAATTATTATTACAACAACACTCGTACACTTGCTTCTTAAAGGTTGAGCGACCCTGCATCTTGAGAATGCGTGACATATCTTTTTATGCACAATCGATTATGACAGTTTGACCTTGACTCGACTTGATATTTCTAATCAGAGGCCACGATTAATCCAGCCTTCGCTTCACTACTTATGTGTTTTCTTTTGTTAACTCAATACGTTTCTTCTATCAGGCTTTCGAGTATTCGTGCCCTGTAACAAATATAAAATTGAAAGCGAGGAATGTCACACGAGAGATGTTTACAATATTATTGCGCTTTTGTTCACAGTGTGTTCAGTCCATTTGTGACTGCAAACTCAATCCTCAGAATTATTTAGGTGTATTTTTCATTTCTGGTATTTAATGAACATTGCGAAACAAAGACTACATGATCGAATGAAAGAAACACTTCAACAGGCAATGTACGATACGCAGAAGAATTTATGAGGCAACAGATGTCATGTACAGAGTAAAGCATAAAGCGTCATTGTTTTACGGCTAAAGCTCACCGTAGCTTTGGTTTCTGTTTTCGCCCTGTTATCTTCCCAAAAGTATTTCGTGTCGCCACAGAAAGTTTCGTCGGGACTAAATACTTATCGGCGACAGAGATATTTGCAATACCCCAGAAGTACCATCAAACATTTGTTTACGGCTATTCTCAAAGCTTGTGCGGTGAACGCGAGCCAAAATCTTTTCCTAAAATCCAGTTTATCCGTGCGCATTCCACAGAGCCAAATGGCGTTGAATTTGAATGGGATGCAGTTTACTTTTTCGCTTCACTACTTATGTGTTTTCTTTTATTAACTCAATACGTTTTTTCTATCAGGCTTTCGAGTATTCGTGCTCTGTAACAAATATAAAATTGACAGCGAGGAATGTCACACGAGAGATGTTTACAATATTATTGCGCTTTTGTTCACAGTGTGTTCACTCAATCCTCAGAATTATTTCGGTGTATTTTTCATTTCTGGTATTCACTGACCATTGCGAAACAAAGGCTACATGATCGAATGAAAGAAACACTTCAACAGGCAATGTACGATACGCAGAAGAATTTTATGAGGCAACAGATGTCATGTACAGAGTAAAGCATAAAGCGTCATTGTTTTACGGTAAAGCTCACCGTAGCTTTGGTTTCTGCTTTCGCCCTGTTATCTTCCCAAAAGTATTTCGTGTCGCCACAGAAAGTTTCGTCGGGAATAAAAAATTTATCGGCGACAGCGGTACCATCAAATATTTGTTTACGGCTATTCTCAAAGCACAATTCTATCGCCCACATATCTCCTTCAAAATGGCGAAACTGCTCGCCCGGCAAGTCATGTGATGACAAAACGTCAGCATAAATCACGTGAAAATATGAACCAATCACCGTGTGCTGATTCGTAACCCAGAAAAAAAATAAAAATAAAAATAAAAATAAAAATAAAAATATGACGATGATAAAGACACGCTTTCCAATCCTAAGCTCGTCGGCTTCGCCACGAGCAAATAGCCATTACTTGGTAGAAATAGATTAATCCTGCTGAATCAACATCCATTAGGTTATTTACGATAGTTAATGCTGAAGGATCTACCTGGTCAAATACCTATCTGGGAACCATTATATCCAATTCTATGGAAGAGCAGATGTACAACTACAGCTGCGTCCTTGACCCCAGGTAGACCTTTTAGTATGAACTATCTTATATCAATAATGCAACCAGCCAAGTGTTGAGATGTCGGAGCTTCAAAAGGTATAAAAAAAAAACATAAGTATTGAAGCGAAGGCTAGCTTATCGTGGCCTCGGATTGCAAATAAGTCTTCAAAGTCAAACTATCAAAATCGACTGTGCATGAAAAGATAAGTCACGCATTACTCTTTTCTTGCTGGCTAACTTCACTCCAAAGATCAAAATGCAGAGTCGCTCAACCTTTAAGAAGCAAGTGTATGAGTGTTGTAATGACAATTTATACCAATAGGTTTAATTTGAGCAAGGTGTGAAAAGTCAAGTTATTTATACTGTGATATTTTTCTGGTGAGAAACTGAAAGTCTCTTTTGGGAGTTCCGCTCTTGTCCCTACTTTCCATTTTAGTTTCCTCTGGTCTCGACCCTACCCAACGAGCTCACTGGCAACGCTAGTCTTGTTTTCTATAAATGCTGCTACATTGCCTTCTTTTTCATTTTTATGCGCATTTTTCTTTATTTCCTGCACTGTAGCGTCTAAACTCAACGAGTCTCACCCGGTTCATTGCAAAAGAACGACTATTTCGCATACATCGCTCAAATCCATTTTCTACGCACTATGCGGTTCTTTCCATGTTTTGTACACTGTAACGCTTGAAGAAAAGGCATTTCATCCCTTTTTCGAGCAAAAATCGACAAGTTCGCACCGTCAATCCTCACCCTACCCCATTGAAAGGAAATACCAACAATTTATGCGACTACATAATCAGGTAGTTACAAGCGCTATATTTGCCTGAAGTATATCGTATGAGAAATGTACATACCGTAAATCGTTTTAGGATTGTCCAAACTCTTCCTAGCACGACATGAACAAGGGTTAATGATGCCGTCATATTTGGTTTGTGAGGGGGGGGGGGGGTTGGGGAAGAATTGTCGTGGCTGTGACCAAGCCGTACTCGAAGAAACGCAATTTTTGATCAACTCCAGCATCATTACACTCGAATTTAACGAACATCTCTGTCGCTTGTCCTTTGACTTTCACCGATGCTGTATTAGCGCATGGATCTTCGGCAAAGCGGTGCCGGAAAAATCTGTTTTTGATCGAATTATAAATGAAAAAAAAAAAAAATGAGCCACCATTCCACTCGAATTTAACAAATATCTCCGTCGTCCAATTGAAATCTCACTATCCTTTGAAATTATAGTGGCATACACATCAAGCAACTATAAAAACCTTTGGTCGAGCTGTGCGACATGTATCACCCTCTAGATACATTTGTAGGTGCATGCCGCGCCCACAATAATTTACACGAAAATTTCGGATTTGGGGTAGGTAAAGGTTTTGTATCAAAACCGGCGCCCATTTTATATATTCTTTCTCTTTTCGATAAGATCGTTTCTTTCATCTGTTAAACTCACTTTGATACTAGTTTCATTTTATAGCATTTTGTTTCATTTGCGAAGTTTAAACCCTTTGCAGTGCACTGCCTCGGTGTGCGATCCGCGCACACCAAGGAGCTTATACTCTCTAGCAACATGCGCTTAATATCTGTTATCCACTTTTCGATCTTTGACAAACTTTTGATCCACTTTGCACGCAGAAAGAAACATTTGGGCTTCTTCGTTTTTCCGACAAATGGCAAAAAACGTAACTAGAAACTGCAGCTTGAAACTTTAGTGGTGCTTTGCGACATTTTAATTTATGAGTCTGAAAATTCGTGCATTGACTAAATGTGCTCTTTCCAGCTGTGTCATAATTTTATCTTTGTCCAAGTTTTACATAAGCTGTCATTACCGCGATAAGGCACTGCATGACTAACTGACCCTTTCTTTTAAATGGAAATAGAAAAACCTGATTGCAATATTTTCACGCAAGAAAGCAATTGGCGATGGTTTGCAGGTGTCCGCCCACTGTTGACTGATTTCTTCTTCAAAGTAAAACCAAACGTGATTTCCTTGGCTTTAGATAAGACTGGTTTAAACGTACGACAAAAACATAAGCATAAGTGCAAGCATAAGCATAAGTGACAAGAACGTCACAGTGCGACATATTAGCATACAATATTTTCTTACCTAGTTATGCTTATGTCACACTGTTGCTCTCCTGTCATTTATGCTCATGCTTATATGCTTGCACTTATGCTTATGCTTATGTCATATGTATAAACCAGCCTAAGGAGTTGAAAGGACACCATTTGCCTGGGGGGTATCGCTCACGATATCAAACCCTATTCAAGACACAAAAAATTATATATTTTTTACCCTGTCTAATTTGTGACCCTGTTCAAGACTGAACCAAAAATTGCACCCTATTCAAGACACTAATGCAAAATGATATATTCCATGTTGTTTAATCAAAGCTGCGTGGCCGCTGTAAGGTCGCCCATATATGTTATACTGCCTGATCGGGATTAATTTTTTGCGCCAAAGTAAGAGAAATTTGTTTGCGCGAAATCTGAGCAATCTGGTACCCAGACCCTCCAATCACGAAACTCGAAGGCTGGGAGGACGTTTTAAGAATTGGATCGCTAGTTGAACCCGTCAAGGGTAATCTAGTTTTAAATAGATCTCTGTAGTACAAAGACGACCGGGAAAAGTACCAACGGCCAGAAATGGCGAGCTTTCTAGAACTATGAAGCTGCAGGGACCCAGTTGATTTGGCGTTGCCAGAGAGCTCGCGCCATGAGTTGCGTGGAGACCAGAATATACTAAAATGGACAGAAGGGACAAGAGCGGAACTTTCAAGAGAGACTTTTGTTTCTCACCAGAAAAATATCACACAGTATAGAGAACTTGGCTTTTGACACCTTGCTCCAATGAAACCTGACTAAACTAGAAATTATCATAACAACACTCATACACTTGGTTGAGCGTCTCTGCATTTTGAGCTTAGGAGCAAAAGCATCAGCCGGCAAGAAAAGCTAAGTAATGCGTGACATATCTTTTTATGCACAATCGATATTGGCCGTTTGACTTCGAACATTTATTTCTAATCAGAGGCCACCATAAATCCAGCCTTCGCTTCAATACTTATCTATTCCTTTTATTAACTGAATGCGTTTCTTCTCTCAGGCTTTAGAGTATTCGTGCTCTGTAACAAATGTAAAACTGAAAGCCCGCGGGACTGAAAGCGAGGAATGAATGAAACACGATACCTGTTTACAATATTTTGCGGTTTTGTTCACAGCGTGTTCAGTCCATTTGTGACTGCAAACTCAATGCTCAGGACTATTTTGGTGTATTGTTCATTTCTAGTACACATTGACCATTGCGAAACAAAAGCTACATGATCGAATGGAAGAAACATTTCAGCAGGCAATGTATGATAAGCAGAAGCATTTTGCTAGGCAACAAATGTCATGTAACAATGTAAAGCATAAATCGCTATTGTTTTACGGCTAAAGCTCATCGTAGCTTTGGTTTCCGTTTTCGGCCTGTTATCTTCCCAGAAGTATTTCGTGTCGCCACAGAAAGTTTCGTCGGGACTAAATAATTAGCGGCGACAGAGTTATTTGCAATTGCGTAGCGGTATCCATCAAATATCGAATCCACGAAATTTCCGCGGTGATCTTAAGAACGCAAGCCAAAACCAGTTTATCCGTACATGTTCCACAGAACCAAACGGTGTTGAGTTTCGAGCATAGCCTCGCTGTGTCAACGTCGATATGCGTTACAACTGTAGAAGCACCCTCGTTACAAAAGAGCGGCACAATGGCTGAATTTCATGATCACGGCATAATAGCCATGCAGTTTCATTATCTTCGTTCGACCGAACATTCTCGCTCAATTTCGGTATGCTTTGTCATCACAGTACAGTGAGTGCCCTACCACTGTAGGAACACTCAGGCTCAATGGCCAAACGACAAGCTTCAAATGCTTGACAACCATGATAAATAAATCAGGAGAAACTACCTTTGACAAGTTAACCCGTTCGTCACGCCCAAATTTGGAATGCCCAAATTTGGATAGAACACAAAAGAACACATCTTTATATGGATTGCCATTGTGGACGCAGAGTGAATGGGGGACAACTCAATCCCATAAAGGTCGCCTCTCCACGAAGTGGAGTGGGCGACCTTAAAAATCATTCAAGGTAATCGCAATTCTCGTAGTGCAGGGCAAGAGTTCAAGCTGAAGTGGGAGTTAACCCTGTTTAAGATACAAAAATGCAAAATCATATACCCTGTTTAAGACACCTGGAGGACGCTGACAACCATACCCTATCCAGCGGAACGTCCGTATAGAAAATATAGGGGAGTACCCCCCACATACAGTATATTATAAGACCACTTTGTTGATACATGTTGTTTTATATACCTAGGTTTTCTTTCTCTGTCACTTGAAGCACATTGTGTTAGTTTTTGCAATCAATATCAAGGTCCTCTCAACCTGGGTAGTAAATCTAGAGCAAGAAATGATACTACTGTAGCTCTACATGTACCAGTGTTGGCACTAGATGCTCCATGGACACATTAATACTACTATGATGGCTCAAGTGAAATATAATCTTCATTGTTTGCTTCAAACCTGTTGTTATTCAACAAATTACATTTTAGAACTAAATATATTTTTAAAGCAGAACTCAGGAAGCTATTTCAAACTGTTCCAGGAGATCCTACTGCTTTTACAATTTTACTATATTAATATCAAATAATCTTGAATGATACTAACAATTTGCCATAATTTGATAAACAAAAATGTATTAAAGTCAAAACATAATTATGTGAATTAAAATATAAAATGGTCTATATGGTGATTATAGTAAATTGAGATACAGTAAACACCCGTTTATAAGAACCTAGTGGATAAGAACCTATTCAGGCTGACTTGTAAAAATGCAATATTTTCTAAATAAGGTGAAAACTGTACTGTAGTCCAACTTAAAAATCGTATTATAACAAGCCGTATATACTACACACTCACAGTGTACACATGAAACAATTCAAACTTCACAAACCGTATCCGGCAATTCCATGCACGCCAGGTTTATATCAGCATCACCAAGATGGCCGCCTCTCGTCGCACATCGAGCGCGAAAGACAAGCGTTCTCAAGAGATATCCAGCCTAAATTTATTGACGCAGTGGCCTACTGCTACAATCAGCATTTAGAAGTCGTTTGGCCGCCCTACCCGAAGGAGTTGAGGTACCATCATCGTCACATCTGTTATGAGATTCTCTCCTAGACTTCTTTTCTACTCTCGATATAGCAATCGGCAACAGCATCGGTTGATAAATCTCGAGAACGCTTTGCATGCCACGAGAGGCGGCCATTTTGATGATGCAGATAACCCTATCCCACAATTCCATCCAGGCGGGTTCAGGTGCTTTGAATATGGATTACCCCTAACTGAAGTGCGAAAGCCAATTATGGTTTATCCAACATGGTCTCTTGAAAAGATTGATCATTATCCTCAAATGTCATCAGAAAATGAAATTGATCATAATCATCAAAGCAACTGAATCCTATCCCACAATTCCATCCACGCCAAGGTTATCTGCATCATCAAAATGGCCGCCTCTCGTGGCATGCAAAGCGTTCTCGAGATTTATCAACCGATGCTGTTGCCGATTGCTATATCGAGAGTAGAAAAGAAGTCTAGGAGAGAATCTCATAACAGATGTGACGATGATGGTACCTCAACTCCTTCGGGTAGGGCGGCCAAACGACTTCTAAATGCTTGTTTGTAGCAGTAGGCCACTGCGTCATGTAGGCTGGATATCTCTTGAGAACGCTTGCCTTTCGCGTTCAATGTGCGACGAGAGGCGGCCATCTTGGTGATGCTGATACAAACCTGGCGTACATGGAATTGCAGGATATGGTTTGTGAAGTTTGAATAGTGCTTCGTGTGTATGCTGAGCTGTGAGTGTGTGGGTATATACGGCTTGTTAAAATACTATTTAGAAAATATTTCGCATTACAGTAAACACCCGCTTATAAGAACCTACATTTATACAAGTCAGTCTAAACAGGTTCTTATATATATCGGGTGTCTAGTGGAAATAAATCAGGCCGTTTTGGTTCTTAAGTAGGTTCTTATTAAATCAGGGTTTTAAAACTGTTTGCTACTCTTCAGAATAGTACAAATCCATTACTATGATAATATAATTATATTATAATAACATGTTTGCAGCAAACAATGAGGATTATATTTCACTTGAACCATCATAGTAATGTTAATGTGTCCATGAAGCATCTAGTGCCAACACTGGTACATGTAGAACTACAGTAGTATCATTTGTTGCTCTAGATTTACTACACAGGTTGGGAAGACCTTGATATTGATCGCAAAAGCCAACCCAATATGCTGCAAGCGACAGAGAAAGGAAACCTTGTTATGTAGAATGACATGTGTCAACAAAATAGTCTCACATACAAATGTTAAATAGAATGATTATTGTATTTGCTAAATAAAGAAAGTAAATAAAAATAAACTAAATTATTTAGTTTATCTTTATTTATTGACAGGGCTTGTCAGTAAAACTTGGAAAATCACGAAATTTGGACTGATGGCTAATACTTATGGCTACTTGGTGTATAAATGAGAATGACGAACGTATCTGAACCCTGTAAGAATTTCAGGCTTTTGTGCAAAATAAGACTACTTTATTTGCTTGTACACTGACTCAGTGTGGGAGAAAAAAAAAAAGATTTGCCTTGTATTCTAAGTGGGTGCTGTCATGCCGATGCTTTTTGCAAACAGTTTACTGTCTGAATACTGGTGGCATTTAAAGCTGCAAACAGTCTAAATATTAATATAAATTATGTTCAAAATGATCTACATTACATACAAAGACATACTAGACAGTACAGAATACACAAATGTACACCAAAATACACACACAGAAAATACATACAACTAGTTCTCCATAGAACATATTTACTGCCCACTGTGCCAATCCATGCCTGCAGCCGGCAATTTCAAGTTCAGTCTCATCCAGCCGTGCCCTTTTCTTGATCCTGTTGTTGGCAGCTCTCCAGTGTGAGTCACCACACCTATTATCATCCTCCTGTAAATTACCATTTTTTGATTTATTAAACACTTTATAGATTGAGAGTCATGTCATCCATCTTTCAGCAATGCAAAAAACAAAATGTGGAACAGTTGCCTACGATATAGTGTATGGCCAGAAATTAGCTTCAATTGCATTTAACCACATCAAAGTCAGGACTGGTTTAGATACAGAATGTCGTACTGTTTCAAAATGACATAATAAACAAGAGCTGTTTACATTTTACATTACAACATACTCAGCTAGTATACTTGTACATACTTTGCCTTTAGATTGCTTTGAATATATTTGCCTCATGTGTTCATCAACATTTGCCTTTTCTGCTATGAAGCTATATCTTTGTAATAGGAAGGTCTCTTCTGGCTGAAATGATAAAGTACAATCATATAACAGACACAATACAGAACCCAACAAACACTACATATTACACTAGCATATTAACATATAACAGTATTAAATAACCTTTGTCAGTAGTAATAGTACATTCACAATGTTATATTTATATGTACATGTCAGCTGAGCAATGCTACTGCACTGGAATTGAAGGCTACTTTTTGTAATATACTCAATCAAAACAGCTGAACATGGAGTTTGTACAATTCCTGTTGATTTTAATTTTCCTTATTCTTCATGGGCATTTGAACATAAGTTATATATTACTTACATTTCAGATGGCTTATACCGGTACAACTTCATATTTCCATCAACATGACAAGAATGCTGGCTGATGGAGCATGAAGGGCACTTCATCCAGTTCTGGTGGCAGAGTAGTGACAATTTGTACTGACAGAATTTCCACTCCTTAAAAGACCTGCCAAATGTGGTAGAGTTGATTTTGGAGGCCTATCAACAAAGAACAAAATTTTATGGAAAAAAAAAAATATAGAAACTGTTTTTTGCTCAAGTCATTATTTCTCTGACCATATATACTAGAAATACGATAATCGCATATACCCCCTCACTCTGCCATTGATGGGACTTTTACTTTGGTAACTCCCAATAAGAGTAGCCTTTGTTTTACCGAAATGTTGACTCAATCTTTTCTTCGAATTCAAGTGCTACACGCAAAGGAAGGAGAAAAAGAATGGTGTGTGTTATACTTTTGCGTTGAAAAAAGAATCGATTGCGTGACGAAGTACGTATTTCCCACGGTCGGCACGTCAAATTAATTCATACAGTCTGCCAAGCACGTTCTCGAAATTTAATACTCAAAGTTTGAAGTTGGTCGGCCGTCGTAGTACGGGAACTGAAAGGAACACTGATTTTCCAATTTTGAATTCATAGGCAGTACAATTAAATAGGCTTCCTGTGCGATTTGTTTTTACTACCGCATGCACCAGACTCAGGCATGCATATTTAATAGGCTCGAATTGTTTTGTATGTGAACCCACTCAAAACAGCAAAATTTCTCCCAGAATCAAAGCAAAACTTGAACAGTTTACTTCAAATTATACACGGGCTTCAGACCCAGTAATACTTCTAAGGGCTTGTGAACGATTCTCGCTGATATCACCGCGTGTCAGATTACAGAAAAATAAGACATCTGACTAAATCATTCAAGACTCCAAGTTCCGATTGCTCTGAGCAAATACGGTAGCCGAAACTGGCAACAGAAGCGTAGTAAAACAATACTTCAAGGGAAAATGATCAGCATACAGATTTTAATACATTCTTGAAGTGATCGAGTTACAAAATATATATTTGTCACGGTGATTGTTCGATTTCCACTGACTAACCTTTGTTGCTTGTCCTTTCTAAATAAGTATCTGAGTTTAACACAAAACGGCGTCTGAAGCTCCCGATTTGCTTTCAAGCGCTGTTCCCTTTGCGGAGTTGTCTGTGTTACCCGCTTCTGTTCATGTCGCTTTTGGTCGGCATTCATGCGCTGTTGTCTTAACTTGCGGAGTCTTCTCTTCGGCCCGCTTTTTCTCCTGAAGTTTCCGATTTGCGTTCAAGTGCTGTTCTCTTTGCGGAGTTGTCTGCGTTACCCGTTTCCGTTCATGTCGCTTTCGATCGGCATTCATGCGTTGTTGTTCGCTCGTTTCACGATTTCGCCTTGCTCGTGCCTGTTCCCTTCTCATTTGAAGACGAGCTTCGTGAGACTGTTGTGTTTCAAGTTTTTCAGTTTTTAAGTTTTCCATTTTCGTGAACGCAGCTTCGATATATTGTTGCTTCGTTCAAATCTAAATGCTTCGTTCAAATCTAATTTCTCTTATTTCGGAGTAAAACAACATTGCTGAGTAAAACTACAGGCCAGGGCACACGTGATCGATCCGGCCTTTCTTATTGGTTAGCAGGGTAACCGCGCCTAAAGTCGTACGACAGACTGACTGACAAACTGACAGACAACGTTAAATTTCGAGATGGCGACAGGCTTGGAGTCCCCAAGTAGGCGGTATAATATTACTGCATTAGTGTCGTGAGTATTTCCCTCACTTCGTTCGGGGATTATCAATAATGGCTAATCATTAATGATCATTAATAATGACTAAGTCAAACATTCATTATTTGACCATTGTAAACTTACTCTTCCTCTGAAAGATGAAACATTTTCAAGAGCACGGATGAATGCACTTTCAGATGTGCCTGGCATTTGTTTCTGAAGACAGTCACAAAGCTGGAACACTCTTTGGTCAAACACATATGTTGTGTCAGTTGGACTGCCTGGTCAGTATCCAGCCTTCACAATGTCACCAAGAGTACAGGGCGGAAGAACTGCTGCACAACTGTTGCACTGCATTCTGGTGGCATTCAAATCAAAACGTCCTAAAAATAAGTAAACAATAATAAAAGAATAAAGAAGATGGAATAAAAATACAAAATTAGGTCAGAAGCAATAACATTATAAATTGAAAAGAAACATTTCATAATTCTCACTTGAGTTGTATGAAAATAGAAATGATCTAAATTTACAGTCCAGAGTGAAAGAATAATATTACTGATAGAGAGAGTGTGGAAACATGCAATAATTACCATGATTGTCCTTTGAAAATTTTTCCAAAATATAAAAACTAAAAAATAATTTACCTTCTGGTGTGACAACAATCAATACTTCAGGGGCTGCTGAGACTGTGAGCACTTCAGCCTTACAAGAAGGGCAGCATTGAACACCTCCAAATGATACTAATTTTGCTAAAGGAAAAGAAATACAAATCAATTAAAACACACAAATATATTACAACAGAAAATGTGTGATATAAGAGACCAACAATCAACAGCTTTTCCAAACAAAGTTACCTTCAACTTCTGTTGATTCATAATCACTCGGTTCTGTCGGTGGGTCGATGTATCCAGCAGCGGCTGTTTAAAAAGAAATGAAAAGAAATGAAATACATAAAATACAAGTTACCTTGTTAAAAGAGCATATTATATTTGCATAATATTTACCATCAACAGGTAGGTGAGTTTTTCCCGTTTTTCTGCTGCTCTGAGAATAACTCCTTGGTGGTGTTGGCCTGTACGGAGTCACTGTTTTACGGTTGCCGGTGGGATCCCGGTAAAACTCGTAACATACCGGCTTCCTTGGCTTCTTGGGCTCCTTCAAGAGTTCGTAACACTCCTGAAGTGCTTCTTCCAGTTCTTCTTTTGGGGTCTTCTTTACCTTTCTCTTTTTCCGATTTCTGGACGCCATTTTGCAATTCACAATGTGGGCCGCGATAAACTTCAGTGTGTCCAGCGGCTACTCGCAGTCTTCTATTCGGAGGCCTGGAAACAAGTGGGCCGTGAGCCCGCGCGAAGTACAAGTTTGGCGCATGCACCATGCGTTTTCTCTTTGGCGTGGTTGGATTTCAAGGTTTGCGGTTTGCTCTTTCTCTCCTATGGATAGGACGACCAAAACACCAAAGATACGGTAAGCTTTCTGTGCGGGAAAAGTATTGTAGTGGTAGGCTTTTATCTTCACCAAAGGGAACTTTGGCTGACATACAAACGAACGCATTTGACGAAGGTTCGAACGATAATTTTCTCCGTTGCTCGCATTTGTAGTTTGCGTCGCATGTTTTGTGAGGGATTATTATATTGAAGCAAAGCAGATACGACGGCCTGGATTCACGTATTTAAACCTGAGATGCCTTTTGCTCTTGCTGCATATTCGAACCAAACCATTCGTAAGCATTCCATGAATGAAATTTGAGTGGTGTTGCTGGTATTTTTAAACAGCGGTTGATTGTTTTGTGAAGACGTTGGCCCAGGCATATTTTGTTTTTCACGATACGAAACTCGTTTATTCTGTGTAAAGTATATAGTGTCAGGCAGTCAGTCGTCGGGCACACGGTCATGGAAAGTCATGGAATTTGAAATTTTGTGTTCCAGGCCTGGAAAGTCATGAAATTTTGGAAATTGTGTTGCGGTCATGGAAAACTCACGGAAGTTCATGTTTGTATCTAATATTAGATTCAACAAAATTCGGAAACATTTTTTAAGTTGGTGGGTTGCAAAAATGGCCTTTCAAGGTTGTGACTTGCTACTGGTCAAATGTGCATGTTACAGTAAGTTAATTTTTCCACCTAAATACCTTTCAAGCAGATAAAAATATGCAAGATAATAATACTGTATACAAGGAGGACAGAAGAGAAAAATAACTGCTTCTTGTTGAAGTTGAAGGAATGCATGGCCAATCTGAAATGTCATTGCTGTTGTAACTCACTAAAGTAAGCACAGATTTCCATGGCAGAAGGAGCTCTGGAAATGGCTCTGATGAAGTCTATGTGGTTCTTTTATGTGGTGAGCAAGATAAGACCTTGTGTGACTTTTAGGTTAATCTTGAACTGCATGTCACCAATATTTTTGAACTTCAGCTTAACTGTGACATAATGTTTGTTGATTGCATCAGCTTTACTACAGTCTCAGTCTTGCAGAAAGGCGTGTCGTACCATATTTGGCCAAGTCCAAATAGAAGTCGTTTAGAATCCACAAAAGCAAAGACTATATAGAATATCAAGGCAGGTCAACAAACAATTTCAAACCTTGCAGAGTTTACAATGTGCACTTGGTTAAACTAAAGGATCTAGCCTTCTTAGAATGATTTGTCACCTGGCAATTTCTCAGCTTCACCTACTTGAGAATTATCGGCAGTTGTCAATATTCTAACAGAATCTGTCATTACAGTCTCTTTCTCTCCCTATAAGTAAAGTGGACACTTTTGTAACCTTCATTTTCTTCATTTTGAACTTACTGAAAACCTGTGAAATAGAGTTTGGATTTCAGAGTAACATACTTTTTTTTTTACAAAGATTGAGATCTACAGGGGCTTTTATGACTTCTTCAAAGTGCTCATTTGTTTGGTGTTTGACTAAAGAAAAGTTATGAATGTGCCACATGTCAGGCTAACAGTGAGTTTAAAAGGGTAAATTTCCTAGTCTGTGGCTAAAATATGATAGATACATGCTAAATGTATCTTTACCAAATTCCCTTTCTTACCACTTTCATTTTAAAATTGGCTTTCCAGAGGTTTGTGGAAGATCCATGACAGTCGCATGAACTTTCATGCACAGTAAAGCTTATTCAAAATTTTAAAACACCCACTCAGAAGAAAAAGGTGTTTTTCACAGTCCTACAAGGACGAATTGATACCAAATTTTGTTGTTTAATAGTTCTATCCTATCATTTTATTTGTCAAAAAAAAATCTTGGATATTCCTTGCTGTTTATCCAGAAATTTAAGGTTTTTGGATTGCACAATACCCGTGTAATCGGTTTACAAATGTGCCACACTGATGCCAATCCGCTAGTAATCAGATTTAACTGCCATTTGGCATTTATGTCTGCTTCTTCAGTGCCTTTAATATTAGATTTTTCTAGACTAAAATTTTGAAAAACAAGTACGATGTTGAGTTACAGTTGTGGATAAACGTCCTCAAGTAAGGCATGTGGTACTGTTATTAAATATTTTTCTTCTTCTGAGGGGTGAAACAAGTTTTGTACATATATAGTCTACTGTGCTTGGTCTTACTACCCTATTATGTCTAAATTCAAGGTCGGACTATGCGCTGTACGTCGGTGTTTGTGGCTATATTTTTATTAACGTAATATAGGTAGGATCAAAACCAAGTTTTGCATTTGGTAGCTCTATCTTATTACTTCAATACCCAAAAGAAAACATTCTTATTACTGACATTTTCCCCATAATTTTTAAATTTTTATATCACACTTTAATCCTGAAACAGGCCATGTAATGTAAGTGTGTCACTCTGATGCTACTCTGCTAGAAATCTGGCATCGAAATATTGTATTGTATCTGCCAGATATAGTTTCACATGTTGTCTTGAATATGGTGCCTGGCACAGGAATGAGAGACTTGTCTCATTTTTTAGCAGTTGGGTGTTCATTGGTTACTATTTATCATTGGTACAGTTGGTGCGATATCTGAAAGGATTTTACCAACTTAAGTAGATGTAAATGTAGATGTAATACTTTTTGTAGTACCTCTGAAAAATCTTTCTCAGGATCTGGGCTTGGTTACTTTTAGCAGCTGATCTTTGTGAAAGTGTACTGGCATTGTTTGGTGATAGCGGTGAAGAAGTTGTCAGAGTGTTCACGTAGTTTGTTTCGGTAAATTGCATTGATGAGCTATACTATATACAGTCAGTGTGAGAAAGTTTCTCAAGTGAACTCCATGGTCTGCTTTTGTTACTGGTTGTAATACTGGTATTTTGTGTAGCGAATTGCCTTTTATAAAAAGATTGATGTAATGGACACATCAGAGTTACTAAATGTGATCTAATAACATTTTAGTGGTTACAAAATATTGTAACTAGTAGAAGTAAAAGCTAAAATAATGAAATAGCATAATACAGCAGTTGAGAGTATGGTTTCACAAGTGAAATACTGTTTTGACAAGAATGCATTTTGGGTTTAGTTCAACTTGCTCTCACCAGTCTACTTTCTGGCTTTTAAACTAATCTGGATGTGTAAGATGCAAATGGACTCCAATGGGCTATTTTACATTTGAGCGACACGGGAATTAAATTTAACTAATTAATAGTATGTTTTAATCTTTGTACTAGTTTGTGTTTTCAATATTGTTTCTTTTAAACGAATACAATGATCAAACATGCATGCAGCATCTGGCACGTTAAACAGTTTGTATATGGTTAATTGGGGAGAAGCATAAATTGCGGTATATGTTTTAAGTATTTTGTCAAAAAGAGGCAAAGAATCAGTTAGTTTCAGCTATTGAAACATTTTGTTGATGTATAATTTTGAGAAGTCCAGGGAATCTTGAAAACTGGTGGCTTGCTTGGGTTAAGCAGATTTTGTTGGAAGATTGCTCTGTTGGACTCGTAGGTGACTGCTACAACTGACTTGTTGTCTATCTGCCAGATAAAGTTTCACCTGTTGTGTCTGAATATGGTGTCTGGCACATGAGTGAGCAAGTTGTCTCATTTTGTTAGCAGTTGGGTGTTTATTAGTTACTATTTATCATTGCTACAGTTAGTAGGATGGCCAAGGCAGCCTGGCGTTGAGAGCAACTGCGGCACCCAGGTTTTTTGTGACCTCGGGGCTGTAGTTTAGCGCAGGTCTTTTCCTGATCAAAAAACGAGCAAAATTAGAAACAGTCATACATATTGAGCCATGCCATAGGAATAAGAATGATAATAATAATAATGATAATAATGATAATAATAATAATAATAATAATGATAATAATGATAATAATGATAATAATAATAATAATAATAATAATAATAATAATAATAATAATATTCTTTTATAAATAGGCAAAGAATCAGTTAGGTTTAGCTATTGAAACATTTTATTGATGTATAATTTTGGGAAGTCCATGGCACATTGAAAACTGTTGACTAGCTTGGGTGAAGCAGATTTTGTTGGACGACTTGTTCTGTTGTAGTCGTGGTCACTGCTTCAACTCACTTGTGGTGTATTTGCCAGATATAGTTTCATGTGTTGTCTTGAACATGGTGCCTGGCACAGGAGTGAGAGACTTGTCTCATTTTTTAGCAGTTGGATGTTCATTGGTTACTATTTAGTACTGGTACAGTTGGTGTGATATCTGAAAGGATTTTACCAACTTAAGTAGATGTAAATGTAGATGTAATACTTTTTGTGGTACCTCTGAAAAATCTTTCTCAGGATCTGGTCTTGGTTACTTTGAGCAGCTGATCTTTGTCATAGTGTACTGGCATTGTTTGGTGATAGCGGTGAAGAAGTTGTCAGAGTGTTCACATAGTTTGTTTCCGTAAATCGCATTTATGAGCTATACTATATACAGTCAGTGTGAGAAAGTTTCTCAAGTGAACTCCATGGTCTGCTTTTGTTAGTGGCTGTAATATTGGTAGTTTGTGTAACGATTTGCCATTTATAAAGAACACAATACACTGTTTGATGTAATGGACACATCAGAGTTACTAAATGTGATCTAATAACTTTTTAGTGGTTACAAAATATTGTAATTAGTAGAAGTAAAAGCTAAAATAATGAAATATCTAATACAGCAGTTGAGAGTATGGTTTCACAAGTGAAATACTGTTTTGACAAGAATGCATTTTGGGTTTAGTTCAACTTGCTCTCACCAGTCTATTTTCTGGGTTTTAAACTAATCTGGATGTGTAAGATGCAAATGGACTCCAATGGGCTATTTTACATTTGAGCGACACAGGAATTAAAGTTAACTAATTAATAGTATGTTTTAATCTTTGTACTAGTTTGTGTTTTCAGTATTATGTTTCTTTTAAACGAATACAATGATCAAACATGCATGCAGCATCTGGCGCGGTAAATAGTTTGCATATGGTTAATTGGGAAGAAGTATAAATTGCGGTATATGTTTTAAGTATTTTGTCAAAAAGAGGCAAAGAATCAGTTAGTTTCAGCTATTGAAACATTTTGTTGATGTATAGATTTTAGAAGTCCAGGGAACCTTGAAAACTGGTGGCTTGCTTGGGTTAAGCAGATTTTGTTGGACGACTTGCTCTGTTGGACTCGTAGGTGACTGCTACAACTGACTTGTTGTCTATCTGCCAGATAAAGTTTCACCTGTTGTGTTTGAATATGGTGTCTGGCACATGAGTGAGCAAGTTGTCTCATCTTGTTAGCAGTTGGGTGTTTATTAGTTACTATTTATCATTGCTACAGTTAGTAGGATGGCGAAGTCAGCCTGGCGTTGAGAACAACTGCGGCACCCAGGTTTTTTGTGACCTCGGGGCTGTAGTTTAGCGCAGGTCTTTTCCTGATTAAAAAGCGAGCAAAATTAGAAACACTCATACATATTGAGCCATGCCATAGGAATAAGAATAATAATAATAATAGTGATAATAATGATAATAATAATGATAATAATAATGATAATAATAATAATAATAATATTCTTTTAGAAATATGCAAAGAATCAGTTAGGTTTAGCTATTGAAACATTTTATTGATGTATAATTTTGGGAAGTCCATGGCACATTGAAAACTGTTGACTAGCTTGGGTGAAGCAGATTTTGTTGGACGACTTGTTCTGTTGTAGTCGTGGTCACTGCTTCAACTTACTTGTGGTGTATCTGCCAGATATAGTTTCACGTGTTGTCTTGAACATGGTGCCTGGCACAGGAGTGAGAGACTTGTCTCACTTTTTAGCAGTTGGGTGTTCATTGGTTACTATTTATCATTGGTACAGTTGGTGCGATATCTGAAAGGATTTTACCAACTTAAGTAGATGTAAATGTAGATGTAATACTTTTTGTGGTACCTCTGAAAAATCTTTCTCAGGATCTGGGCTTGGTTACTTTGAGCAGCTGATCTTTGTCATAGTGTACTGGCATTGTTTGGTGATAGCGGTGAAGAAGTTGTCAGAGTGTTCACGTAGTTTGTTTCGGTAAATCGCATTGATGAGCTATACTATATACAGTCAGTGTGAGAAAGTTTCTCAAGTGAACTCCATGGTCTGCTTTTGTTAGTGGTTGTAATATTGGTATTTTGTGTAACAAATTACCTTTTTTAAAGAACACAATAGACTGTTTGATGTAATGGACACATCAGAGTTACTAAGTGTGATCTAATAAGTTTTTGGTGGTTACAAAATATTGTAATTAGTAGAACTAAAAGCTAAAATAATGAAATAGCATAATACAGTAGTTGAGAGTATGGTTTCACAAGTGAAATACTGTTTAGACAAGAATGCATTTTGGGTTTAGTTCAACTTGCTGTCAGCAGTCTATTTTCTGGCTTTTAAACTAATCTGGATGTGTAAGATGCAAATGGACTCCAATGGGCTATTTTACATTTGAACGACACGGGAATTAAAGTTAACTAATTAATAGTATGTTTTAATCTTTGTACTAGTTTGTGTTTTCAATATTATGTTTCTTTTAAATGAATACAATGATCAAACATGCATGCATCATCTGGCTCGGTAAACAGTTTGCATATGGTTAATTGGGGAGAAGCATAAATTGCGGTATATGTTTTAATTTTTTTGTCAAAAAGAGGCAAAGAATCAGTTAGTTTCAGCTATTGAAACATTTTGTTGATGTATAATTTTGAGAAGTCCAGGGAACCTTGAAAACTGGTGGCTTGCTTGGGTTAAGCAGATTTTGTTGGACGACTTGCTCTGTTGGACTCGTAGGTGACTGCTACAACTGACTTGTTGTCTATCTGCCAGATAAAGTTTCACCTGTTGTGTTTGAATATGGTGTCTGGCACATGAGTGAGCAAGTTGTCTCATTTTGTTAGCAGTTGGGTGTTTATTAGTTACTATTTATCATTGCTACAGTTAGTAGGATGGCCAAGGCAGCCTGGCATTGAGAACAACTGCGGCACCCAGGTTTTTTTGTGACTTCGGGGCTATAGTTTAGTGCAGGTCTTTTCCTGATCAAAAAAGGAGCAAAATTAGAAACAGTCATACATATTGAGCCATGCCACAGGAATAAGAATGATAATAATAATAATGATAATAATGATAATAATGATAATAATAATAATAATAACAATAATAATAATAGTAATAATAATAATAATAATAATAATAATAGTAATAGTAATAATAAAAATAAAAATAATAATAATAATAATATTCTTTTAAATTTAGGCAAAGAATCAGTTAGGTTTAGCTATTGAAACATTTTATTGATGTATAATTTTGGGAAGTCCATGGCACATTGAAAACTGTTGACTAGCTTGGGTGAAGCAGATTTTGTTGGACGACTTGTTCTGTTGTAGTCGTGGTCACTGCTTCAACTTACTTGTGGTGTATCTGCCAGATATAGTTTCATGTGTTGCCTTGGACATGGTGCCTGGCACAGGAGTGAGAGATTTGTCTCATTTTTTAGCAGTTGGGCGTTAATTGGTTAGTATTTATCATTGGTACAGTTGGTGCGATATCTGAAAGGATTTTACCAACTTAAGTAGATGTAAATGTAGATGTAATGCTTTTTGTGGTACCTCTGAAAAATCTTTCTCAGGATTTGGGCTTTGTTACTTTTAGCAGCTGATCTTTGTGAAAGTGTACTGGCATTGTTTGGGATAGCAGTGAAGAAGTTGTCAGAGTGTTCACGGAGTTTGTTTCGGTAAATTGCATTTATGAGCTGTACTATATACAGTCAATGTGAGAAAGCTTCTCAAGTGAACTCCATGGTCTGCTTTTGTTAGTGGTTGTAATACTGGTATTTTGTGTAACGAATTGCCTTTTATAAAAAGAACACAATACACTGTTTGATGTAATGGACACATCAGAGTTACTAAATGTGATCTAATAACATTTTAGTGGTTACAAAATATTGTAACTAGTAGAACTGAAAGCTAAAATAATGAAATAGCATAATACAGCAGTTGAGAGTATGGTTTCACAAGAGAAAAAATGTTTTGATAAGAATGCATTTTGGGTTTAGTTGAAGTTGCTCTCACCAGTTTATTTTCTGGGTTTTAAACTAATCTGGATGTGTAAGATGCAAATGGACTCCAATCAGTGTGAGAAAGTTTCTCAAGTGAACTCCATGGTCTGCTTTTGTTAGTGGTTGTAATACTGGTATTTTGTGTAACGAATTGCCTTTTATAAAAAGAACACAATAGACTGTTGGATGTAATGGACACATCAGAGTTACTAAGTGTGATCTAATAAGTTTTTAGTGGTTACAAAATATTCTAACTGGTAGAAATAAAAGCTAAAATAATGAAATAGCATAATACAGCAGTTGAGAGTATGGTTTCACAAGTGAAATACTGTTTTGACAAGAATGCATTTTGGGTTTAGTTCAACTTGCTGTCAGCAGTCTATTTCTGGCTTTTAAACTAATCTGGATGTGTAAGATGCAAATGGACTCCAATGGGCTATTTTACATTTGAGCGACACAGGAATTAAAGTTAACTAATTAATAGTATGTTTTAATCTTTGTACTAGTTTGTGTTTTCAATATTATGTTTCTTTTAAACGAATACAATGATCAAACATGCATGCATCGTCTGGCGCGGTAAACAGTTTGCATATGGTTAATTGGGAAGAAGCATAAATTGCAGTATATGTTTTAAGTATTTTGTCAAAAAGAGGCAAAGAATCAGTTAGTTTCAGCTATTGAAACATTTTGTTGATGTATAGATTTTAGAAGTCCAGGGAACCTTGAAAACTGGTGGCTTGCTTGGGTTAAGCAGATTTTGTTGGACGACTTGCTCTGTTGGACTCGTAGGTGACTGCTACAACTGACTTGTTGTCTATCTGCCAGATAAAGTTTCACCTGTTGTGTTTGAATATGGTGTCTGGCACATGAGTGAGCAAGTTGTCTCATTTTGTTAGCAGTTGGGTGTTTATTAGTTACTATTTATCATTGCTACAGTTAGTAGGATGGCCAAGGCAGCCTGGCGTTGAGAACAACTGCGGCACCCAGGTTTTTTGTGACCTTGGGGCTATAGTTTAGTGCAGGTCTTTTCCTGATTAAAAAACGAGCAAAATTAGAAACAGTCATACATATTGAGCCATGCCATAGGAATAAGAATGATAATAATAATAATGATAATAATGATAATAATGATCATAATAATAATAATAATAATAATAATAAAAATACTATTCTTTTAAAAATATGCAAAGAATCAGTTAGGTTTAGCTATTGAAACATTTTATTGATGTATAATTTTGGGAAGTCCATGGCACATTGAAAACTGTTGACTACAGTAGCTTGGGTGAAGCAGATTTTTTGTTGGACGACTTGTTCTGTTGTAGTCGTGGTCACTGCTTCAACTCACTTGTGGTGTATCTGCCAGATATAGTTTCACGTGTTGTCTTGAACATGGTGCCTTGCACAGGAGTGAGAGACTTGTCTCATTTTTTAGCAGTTGGATGTTCATTGGTTATTATTTATCATTGGTACAGTTGGTGTGATATCTGAAAGGATTTTACCAACTTAAGTAGATGTAAATGTAGATGTAATACTTTTTGTGGTACCTCTGAAAAATCTTTCTCAGGATCTGGGCTTGGTTACTTTTAGCAGCTGATCTTTGTCATAGTGTACTGGCATTGTTTGGTGATAGCGGTGAAGAAGTTGTCAGAGTGTTCACGTAGTTTGTTTCGGTAAATCGCATTGATGAGCTATACTATATACAGTCAGTGTGAGAAAGTTTCTTAAGTGAACTCCATGGTCTGCTTTTGTTAGTGGTTGTAATATTCGTATTTTGTGTAACAAATTGCCTTTTTAAAGAACACAATAGACTGTTTGATGTAATGGACACATCAGAGTTACTAAGTGTGATCTAATAACTTTTTAGTGGTTACAAAATATTGTAATTAGTAGAACTAAAAGCTAAAATAATGAAATAGCATAATACAGCAGTCGAGAGTATGGTTTCACAAGTGAAATACTGTTTAGACAAGAATGCATTTTGGGTTTAGTTCGACTTGCTGTCAGCAGTCTATTTTCTGGCTTTTAAACTAATCTGGATGTGTAAGATGCAAATGGACTCCAATGGGCTATTTTACATTTGAGCGACACGGGAAGTTAACTGATTAATAGTATGTTTTAATCTTTGTACTAGTTTGTGTTTTCAATATTATGTTTCTTTTAAATGAATACAATGATCAAACATGCATGCATCATCTGGCGCGGTAAACAGTTTGCATATGGTTAATTGGGGAGAAGCATAAATTGCGGTATATGTTTTAAGTATTTTGTCAAAAAGAGGCAAAGAATCAGTTAGTTTCAGCTATTGAAACATTTTGTTGATGTATAGATTTTAGAAGTCCAGGGAACCTTGAAAACTGGTGGCTTGCTTGGGTTAAGCAGATTTTGTTGGACGACTTGCTCTGTTGGACTCGTAGGTGACTGCTACAACTGACTTGTTGTCTATCTGCCAGATAAAGTTTCACCTGTTGTGTCTGAATATGGTGTCTGGCACATGAGTGAGCAAGTTGTCTCATTTTGTTAGCAGTTGGGTGTTTATTAGTTACTATTTTATCATTGCTACAGTTAGTAGGATGGCGAAGTCAGCCTGGCGTTGAGAACAACTGCGGCACCCAGGTTTTTTGTGACATCGGGGCTGTAGTGTATGTCAAGTTTACTCATAGTAGCTTTTGAGCACAGTCGTTGCCAGGCATGGAAGTGAAGAAGTTGTCTGGCATAGTTTGCACTTTTGTTTTTCAAAAGTTCCTATTTTTCGGTAGTGCAGTTTGTACTTCGTGATAAATGGAAGAAAGGAAGTGAGGGTTTGGTCTTTGTCTATTTGAGGAGCTCTTATTTTGCATGATGTACAGTTAGTGTTTGGTAATAGCAGTGAAGAAGTTTTCTCGAAGAGTGTTTACTTTTTTTATTGAGTGATTACCATTCATAAGCTTCTGTACAATATGCAATTCATGGTAAGAGTTAACATTGAAAATGGATGTTTAAATAAGTTTGTTGGTGTGAATCTGTTTTCATGTTCTCATTAGACATACGAGGTACAAGATTTTAATTTGAAGAAAGTAGCATTATAATAGTTTAGAAATGGGCCAGATGTTAAAAGTAGCAAGTAATATTTATTTAGGAAGTAGTTTTGTTAATATAAAATAATAATAACAATTGTTAAGGGAATAAAAATTAACGGTAACAGTTAGAATGTTTGCAAGTTAAATAAGGTGTACAAATTAAGAGTTCTTAATGGGTCAGAAGGTTTAAATAAGAAGTAATATTTTTAATGTTTTTATTACTAGGAAATAATTATTAGGAGTTGAAAAAGAAAATAGAATGGTTTATTTGGTGGTTTAAAAATGATTTTAGTTTAAAAGGATGGCAAAGGGAGAGCAGAATGAAGCTGCTGTCTAGCTAAGGGCTGGCAAATTTCCTTGGGTGACTTGCATTGCTGGACTCGTGAGTCGCTGCTACAATGCTTCTCTTGTTTATATGTCAAGTTTACTCATAGTAGCTCTTTAGCGCAGTCGTTGCCTGGCATGGAAGTGAAGAAGTTGTCTGGCATAGTTTGCACTTTTGTTTTTCAAAAGGTCCTATTTTTCGGTAGTGCAGTTTGTACTTGGTGATAGGTGGAAACAAGGAAGTGAGGGTCTGGTCTTTGTTTATTTGAGGAGCTCTTATTTTGCATGATGTACAGTTAGTGTTTGGTAATAGCAGTGAAGAAGTTTTCTCGAAGAGTGTTCACTTGTTTAATTGAGTGATTACCATTCATAAGCTTCTGTACCATATGCAATTTATGGTAAGGGTTAACATTGAAAACGGATGCTCGAATAAGTTTGTTGGTGTGCATCTGTTCTCATGTTCTCGTTAGACATACGAGGTACAAGATTTTAATTTGAAGAAAGTAGCATTATAATAGTTTAGAAATGGGCCAGATGTTAAAAGTAGCAAGTAATATTTATTTAGGAAATAGTTTTGTTAATAAAAAAAATAATAATAACAATTGTTAAAGGAATAAAAATTAACGGTAACAGTTAGAATGTTTGCAAGTTAAATAAGGTGTACAAATTAAGAGTTCTTAATGGGTCAGAAGGTTTAAATCAGAAGTAAATATTTTTAATGTTTTTATTACTAGGAAATAATTATTAGCAGTTGAAAAGAAAATAGAATGGTTTATTTGGTGGTTTAAAAATGATTTTAGTTTAAAAGGATGGCAAAGGGAGAGCAGAATGAAGCTGCTGTCTAGCTAGGGGCTGGCAAATTTCCTTGGGTGACTTGCATTGCTGGACTCGTGAGTCGCTGCTACAACGCTTCTCTTGTTTATATGTCAAGTTTACTCATAGTAGCTCTTTAGCGCAGTCGTTGCCTGGCATGGAAGTGAAGAAGTTGTCTGGCATAGTTTGCACTTTTGTTTTTCAAAAGTTGCTATTTTTCGGTAGTGCAGTTTGTACTTGGTGATAGGTGGAAGCAAGGAAGTGAGGGTCTGGTCTTTGTGTATTTGAGGAGCTCTTATTTTGCATGATGTACAGTTAGTGTTTGGTAATAGGAGTGAAGAAGTTTTCTCGAAGAGTGTTCACTTGTTTAATTGAATGATTACCATTCATAAGCTTCTGTACCATATGCAATTTATGGTAAGAGTTAACATTGAAAACGGATGCTCAAATAAGTTTGTTGGTGTGAATCTGTTCTCATGTTCTCATTAGACATACGGGGTACAAGATTTTAATGCTAAGAAAGTAGCATTATAATAGTTTAGAAATGGGCCAGATGTTAAAAGTAGCAAGTAATATTTATTTAGGAAGTAGTTTTGTTAATATAAAATAATAATAACAATTGTTAAAGGAATAAAAATTAACGGTAACAGTTAGAATGTTTGCAAGTTAAATAAGGTGTACAAATTAAGAGTTCTTAATGGGTCAGAAGGTTTAAATAAGAAGTAATATTTTTAATGTTTTTATTACTAGGAAATAATTATTAGCAGTTGAAAAAGAAAATAGAATGGTTTATTTGGTGTTTTAAAATTGTTTTTAGTTTAAAAGGATGGCAAAGGGAGAGCAGAATGAAGCTGCTGTCCAGCTAAGGGCTGGCAAATTTCCTTGGGTGACTTGCATTGCTGGACTCGTGAGTCTTTGCTACAGCGCTTCTGTTGTTTATATGTCAAGTTTACTCGTAATAGCTTTTGAGCGCAGTCGTTGCCTGGCATGGAAGTGAAGAAGTTGTCTGGCATAGTTTGCACTTTTGTTTTTCAAAAGTTGCTATTTTTCGGTAGTGCAGTTTGTACTTGGTGATAGGTGGAAGCAAGGAAGTGAGGGTCTGGTCTTTGTGTATTTGAGGAGCTCATATTTTGCATGATGTACAGTTAGTGTTTGGTAATAGCAGTGAAGAAGTTTTCTCAAAGAGTGTTCACTTGTTTAATTGAGTGATTACCATTCATAAGCTTCTGTACCATATGCAATTTATGGTAAGAGTTAACAATGAAAACGGATGCTCGAATAAGTTTGTTGGTGTGCATCTGTTCTCATGTTCTCATTAGACATACGAGGTACAAGATTTTAATTTGAAGAAAGTAGCATTATAATAGTTTAGAAATGGGCCAGATGTTAAAAGTAGCAAGTAATATTTATTTAGGAAGTAGTTCTGTTAATATAAAATAATAATAACAATTGTTAAGGGAATAAAAATTAACGGTAACAGTTAGAATGCTTGCAAGTTAAATAAGGTGTACAAATTAAGAGTTCTTAATGGGTCAGAAGGTTTAAATAAGAAGTAATATTTTTAATGTTTTTATTACTAGGAAATAATTATTAGCAGTTGAAAAAGAAAATAGAATGGTTTATTTGGTGGTTTAAAAATGATTTTAGTTTAAAAGGATGGCAAGGGGAGAGCAGAATGAAGCTGCTGTCTAGCTTGGGTCTGGCAAATTTCCTTGGGTGACTTGCATTGCTGGACTCGTGAGTCGCTGCTACAAGGCTTCTCTTGTTTATATGTGAGGTTAACTTGTAGTAACTCTTGAGCGCAGTCGTTGCCTGGCATGGAAGTGAAGAAGTTGTCTGGCATAGTTTGCACTTTTGTTTTTCAAAAGTTGCTATTTTTCGGTAGTGCAGTTTGTACTTGGTGATAGGTGGAAGCAAGGAAGTGAGGGTCTGGTCTTTGTGTATTTGAGGAGCTCTTATTTTGCATGATGTACAGTTAGTGTTTGGTAATAGCAGTGAAGAAGTTTTCTCAAAGAGTGTTCACTTGTTTAATTGAGTGATTACCATTCATAAGCTTCTGTACCATATGCAATTTATGGTAAGAGTTAACATTGAAAACGGATGCTCGAATAAGTTTGTTGGTGTGCATCTGTTCTCATGTTCTCATTAGACATACGAGGTACAAGATTCTAATGTGAAGAAAGTAGCATTATATTACTTTAGAAATGGGCCAGATGTTAAAAGTAGCAAGTAATATTTATTTAGGAAGTAGTTTTGTTAATAAAAAAAATAATAATAACAATTGTTAAAGGAATAAAAATTAACGGTAACAGTTAGAATGTTTGCAAGTTAAATAAGGTGTACAAATGAAGAGTTTTTAATGGGTCAGAAGGTTTAAATAAGAAGTAATATTTTTAATGTTTTTATTACTAGGAAATAATTATTAGCAGTTGAAAACAAAATAGAATGGTTTATTTGGTGGTTTAAAAATGATTTTAGTTTAAAAGGATGGCAAAGGGAGAGCAGAATGAAGCTGCTGTCTAGCTAAGGGCTGGCAAATTTCCTTGGGTGACTTGCATTGCTGGACTCGTGAGTTGCTGCTACAACGCTTCTCTTGTTTATATGTCAAGTTTACTCATAGTAGCTCTTTAGCGCAGTCGTTGCCTGGCATGGAAGTGAAGAAGTTGTCTGGCATAGTTTGCACTTTTGATTTTCAAAAGTTCCTAATTTTCGGTAGTGCAGTTTGTACTTGGTGATAGGTGGAAACAAGGAAGTGAGGGTCTGGTCTTTGTTTATTTGAGGAGCTCTTATTTTGCATGATGTACAGTTAGTGTTTGGTAATAGCAGTGAAGAAGTTTTCTCGAAGAGTGTTCACTTGTTTAATTGAATGATTACCATTCATAAGCTTCTGTACCATATGCAATTTATGGTAAGAGTTAACATTGAAAACGGATGCTCGAATAAGTTTGTTGGTGTGCATCTGTTCTCATGTTCTCATTAGACATACGAGGTACAAGATTTTAATTTGAAGAAAGTAGCATTATAATAGTTTAGAAATGGGCCAGATGTTAAAAGTAGCAAGTAATATTTATTTAGGAAGTAGTTTTGTTAATAAAAAAAATAATAATAACAATTGTTAAAGGAATAAAAATTAACGGTAACAGTTAGAATGTTTGCAAGTTAAATAAGGTGTACAAATTAAGAGTTCTTAATGGGTCAGAAGGTTTAAATAAGAAGTAATATTTTTAATGTTTTTATTACTAGGAAATAATTATTAGGAGTTGAAAACAAAATAGAATGGTTTATTTGGTGGTTTAAAAATGATTTTAGTTTAAAAGGATGGCAAAGGGAGAGCAGAATGAAGCTGCTGTCCAGCTAAGGGCTGGCAAATTTCCTTGGGTGACTTGCATTGCTGGACTCGTGAGTCGCTGCTACAACGCTTCTCTTGTTTATATGTCAAGTTTACTCATAGTAGCTCTTTAGCGCAGTCGTTGCCTGGCATGGAAGTGAAGAAGTTGTCTGGCATAGTTTGCACTTTTGTTTTTCAAAAGTTGCTATTTTTCGGTAGTGCAGTTTGTACTTGGTGATAGGTGGAAGCAAGGAAGTGAGGGTCTGGTCTTTGTGTATTTGAGGAGCTCTTATTTTGCATGATGTACAGTTAGTGTTTGGTAATAGCAGTGAAGAAGTTTTCTCAAAGAGTGTTCACTTGTTTAATTGAGTGATTACCATTCATAAGCTTCTGTACCATATGCAATTTATGGTAAGAGTTAACATTGAAAACGGATGCTCAAATAAGTTTGTTGGTGTGCATCTGTTCTCATGTTCTCATTAGACATACGAGGTACAAAATTTTAATTTGAAGAAAGTAGTATTATAATAGTTTAGAAATGGGCCAGATGTTAAAAGTAGCAAGTAATATTTATTTAGGAAGTAGTTTTGTTAATATAAAATAATAATAACAATTGTTAAAGGAATAAAAATTAACGGTAACAGTTAGAATGCTTGCAAGTTAAATAAGGTGTACAAATTAAGAGTTCTTAATGGGTCAGAAGGTTTAAATAAGAAGTAATATTTTTAATGTTATTATTACTAGGAAATAGTTATTAGCAGTTGAAAAAGAAAATAGAATGGTTTATTTGGTGGTTTAAAAATGATTTTAGTTTAAAAGGATGGCAAGGGGAGAGCAGAATGAAGCTGCTGTCTAGCTTGGGTCTGGCAAATTTCCTTGGGTGACTTGAATTGCTGGACTCGTGAGTCGCTGCTACAAGGCTTCTCTTGTTTATATGTGAGGTTAACTTGTAGTAACTCTTGAGCGCAGTCGTTGCCTGGCATGGAAGTGAAGAAGTTGTCTGGCATAGTTTGCACTTTTGTTTTTCAAAAGTTCCTATTTTTCGGTAGTTCAGTTTGTACTTGGTGATAGGTGGAAGCAAGGAAGTGAGGGTCTGGTCTTTGTGTATTTGAGGAGCTCTTATTTTGCATGATGTACAGTTAGTGTTTGGTAATAGCAGTGAAGAAGTTTTCTCAAAGAGTGTTCACTTGTTTAATTGAGTGATTACCATTCATAAGCTTCTGTACCATATGCAATTTATGGTAAGAGTTAACATTGAAAACGGATGCTCGAATAAGTTTGTTGGTGTGCATCTGTTCTCATGTTCTCCTTAGACATACGAGGTACAAGATTCTAATGTGAAGAAAGTAGCATTATATTACTTTAGAAATGGGCCAGATGTTAAAAGTAGCAAGTAATATTTATTTAGGAAGTAGTTTTGTTAATAAAAAAAATAATAATAACAATTGTTAAAGGAATAAAATTTAACGGTAACAGTTAGAATGTTTGCAAGTTAAATAAGGTGTACAAATTAAGAGTTTTTAATGGGTCAGAAGGTTTAAATAAGAAGTAATATTTTTAATGTTTTTATTACTAGGAAATAATTATTAGCAGTTGAAAACAAAATAGAATGGTATATTTGGTGGTTTAAAAATGATTTAAGTTTAAAAGGATGGCAAAGGGAGAGCAGAATGAAGCTGCTGTCTTGCTAAGGGCTGGCAAATTTCCTTGGGTGACTTGCATTGCTGGACTCGTGAGTTGCTGCTACAACGCTTCTCTTGTTTATATGTCAAGTTTACTCATAGTAGCTTTTTAGCGCAGTCGTTGCCTGGCATGGAAGTGAAGAAGTTGTCTGGCATAGTTTGCACTTTTGTTTTTCAAAAGTTCCTAATTTTCGGTAGTGCAGTTTGTACTTGGTGATAGGTGGAAACAAGGAAGTGAGGGTCTGGTCTTTGTCTATTTGAGGAGCTCTTATTTTGCATGATGTACAGTTAGTGTTTGGTAATAGCAGTGAAGAAGTTTTCTCGAAGAGTGTTCACTTGTTTAATTGAGTGATTACCATTCATAAGCTTCTGTACCATATGCAATTTATGGTAAGAGTTAACATTGAAAACGGATGCTCGAATAAGTTTGTTGGTGTGCATCTGTTCTCATGTTCTCATTAGACATACGAGGTACAAGATTCTAATGTGAAGAAAGTAGCATTATATTACTTTAGAAATGGGCCAGATGTTAAAAGTAGCAAGTAATATTTATTTAGGAAGTAGTTTTGTTAATAAAAAAAATAATAGTAACAATTGTTAAAGGAATAAAAATTAACGGTAACAGTTAGAATGTTTGCAAGTTAAATAAGGTGTACAAATTAAGAGTTTTTAATGGGTCAGAAGGTTTAAATAAGAAGTAATATTTTTAATGTTTTTATTACTAGGAAATAATTATTAGCAGTTGAAAACAAAATAGAATGGTTTATTTTGTGGTTTAAAAATGATTTTAGTTTAAAAGGATGGCAAAGGGAGAGGAGAATGAAGCTTCTTTCTAGCTAAGGGCTGGCAAATTTCCTTGGGTGACTTGAATTGCTGGACTCGTGAGTTGCTGCTACAACGCTTCTCTTGTTTATATGTCAAGTTTACTCATAGTAGCTCTTTAGAGCAGTCGTTTCCTGGCATGGAAGTGAAGAAGTTGTCTGGCATAGTTTGCACTTTTGTTTTTCAAAAGTTCCTAATTTTCGGTAGTGCAGTTTGTACTTGGTGATAGGTGGAAACAAGGAAGTGAGGGTCTGGTCTTTGTTTATTTGAGGAGCTCTTATTTTGCATGATGTACAGTTAGTGTTTGGTAATAGCAGTGAAGAAGTTTTCTCGAAGAGTGTTCACTTGTTTAATTGAATGATTACCATTCATAAGCTTCTGTACCATATGCAATTTATGGGAAGAGTTAACATTGAAAACGGATGCTCGAATAAGTTTGTTGGTGTGCATCTGTTTTCATGTTCTCATTAGACATACGAGGTACAAGATTTTAATGTGAAGAAAGTAGCATTATAATAGTTTAGAAATGGGCCAGATGTTAAAAGTAGCAAGTAATATTTATTTAGGAAGTAGTTTTGTTAATAAAAAAAATAATAATAACAATTGTTAAAGGAATAAAAATTAACGGTAACAGTTAGAATGTTTGCAAGTTAAATAAGGTGTACAAATTAAGAGTTCTTAATGGGTCAGAAGGTTTAAATAAGAAGTAATATTTTTAATGTTTTTATTACTAGGAAATAATTATTAGCAGTTGAAAAGAAAATAGAATGGTTTATTTGGTGGTTTAAAAATGATTTTAGTTTAAAAGGATGGCAAAGGGAGAGCAGAATGAAGCTGCTGTCTAGCTAGGGGCTGGCAAATTTCCTTGGGTGACTTGCATTGCTGGACTCGTGAGTCGCTGCTACAACGCTTCTCTTGTTTATATGTCAAGTTTATTCATAGTAGCTCTTTAGCGCAGTCGTTGCCTGGCATGGAAGTGAAGAAGTTGTCTGGCATAGTTTGCACTTTTGTTTTTCAAAAGTTGCTATTTTTCGGTAGTGCAGTTTGTACTTGGTGATAGGTGGAAGCAAGGAAGTGAGGGTCTGGTCTTTGTTTATTTGAGGAGCTCTTATTTTGCATGATGTACAGTTAGTGTTTGGTAATAGGAGTGAACAAGTTTTCTCGAAGAGTGTTCACTTGTTTAATTGAGTGATTACCATTCATAAGCTTCTGTACCATATGCAATTTATGGTAAGAGTTAACATTGAAAACGGATGCTCAAATAAGTTTGTTGGTGTGAATCTGTTCTCATGTTCTCATTAGACATACGAGGTACAAGATTTTAATGCTAAGAAAGTAGCATTATAATAGTTTAGAAATGGGCCAGATGTTAAAAGTAGCAAGTAATATTTATTTAGGAAGTAGTTTTGTTAATATAAAATAATAATAACAATTGTTAAAGGAATAAAAATTAACGGTAACAGTTAGAATGTTTGCAAGTTAAATAAGGTGTACAAATTAAGAGTTCTTAATGGGTCAGAAGGTTTAAATAAGAAGTAATATTTTTAATGTTATTATTACTAGGAAATAGTTATTAGCAGTTGAAAAAGAAAATAGAATGGTTTATTTGGTGGTTTAAAAATGATTTTAGTTTAAAAGGATGGCAAGGGGAGAGCAGAATGAAGCTGCTGTCTAGCTTGGGTCTGGCAAATTTCCTTGGGTGACTTGAATTGCTGGACTCGTGAGTCGCTGCTACAAGGCTTCTCTTGTTTATATGTGAGGTTAACTTGTAGTAACTCTTGAGCGCAGTCGTTGTCTGGCATGGAAGTGAAGAAGTTGTCTGGCATAGTTTGCACTTTTGTTTTTCAAAAGTTGCTATTTTTCGGTAGTTCAGTTTGTACTTGGTGATAGGTGGAAGCAAGGAAGTGAGGGTCTGGTCTTTGTGTATTTGAGGAGCTCTTATTTTGCATGATGTACAGTTAGTGTTTGGTAATAGCAGTGAAGAAGTTTTCTCAAAGAGTGTTCACTTGTTTAATTGAGTGATTACCATTCATAAGCTTCTGTACCATATGCAATTTATGGTAAGAGTTAACATTGAAAACGGATGCTCGAATAAGTTTGTTGGTGTGCATCTGTTCTCATGTTCTCATTAGACATACGAGGTACAAGATTCTAATGTGAAGAAAGTAGCATTATATTACTTTAGAAATGGGCCAGATGTTAAAAGTAGCAAGTAATATTTATTTAGGAAGTAGTTTTGTTAATAAAAAAAATAATAATAACAATTGTTAAAGGAATAAAAATTAACGGTAACAGTTAAAATGTTTGCAAGTTAAATAAGGTGTACAAATTAAGAGTTTTTAATGGGTCAGAAGGTTTAAATAAGAAGTAATATTTTTAATGTTTTTATTACTAGGAAATAATTATTAGCAGTTGATAACAAAATAGAATGGTATATTTGGTGGTTTAAAAATGATTTTAGTTTAAAAGGATGGCAAAGGGAGAGCAGAATGAAGCTGCTGTCTTGCTAAGGGCTGGCAAATTTCCTTGGGTGACTTGCATTGCTGGACTCGTGAGTTGCTGCTACAACGCTTCTCTTGTTTATATGTCAAGTTTACTCATAGTAGCTTTTTAGCGCAGTCGTTGCCTGGCATGGAAGTGAAGAAGTTGTCTGGCATAGTTTGCACTTTTGTTTTTCAAAAGTTGCTATTTTTCGGTAGTGCAGTTTGTACTTGGTGATAGGTGGAAACAAGGAAGTGAGGGTCTGGTCTTTGTTTATTTGAGGAGCTCTTATTTTGCATGATGTACAGTTAGTGTTTGGTAATAGCAGTGAAGAAGTTTTCTCGAAGAGTGTTCACTTGTTTAATTGAGTGATTACCATTCATAAGCTTCTGTACCATATGCAATTTATGGTAAGAGTTAACATTGAAAACGGATGCTCGAATAAGTTTGTTGGTGTGCATCTGTTCTCATGTTCTCATTAGACATACGAGGTACAAGATTCTAATGTGAAGAAAGTAGCATTATATTACTTTAGAAATGGGCCAGATGTTAAAAGTAGCAAGTAATATTTATTTAGGAAGTAGTTTTGTTAATAAAAAAAATAATAATAACAATTGTTAAAGGAATAAAAATTAACGGTAACAGTTAGAATGTTTGCAAGTTAAATAAGGTGTACAAATTAAGAGTTCTTAATGGGTCAGAAGGTTTAAATAAGAAGTAATATTTTTAATGTTTTTATTACTAGGAAATAATTATTAGCAGTTGAAAAGAAAATAGAATGGTTTATTTGGTGGTTTAAAAATGATTTTAGTTTAAAAGGATGGCAAAGGGAGAGCAGAATGAAGCTGCTGTCTAGCTAGGGGCTGGCAAATTTCCTTGGGTGACTTGCATTGCTGGACTCGTGAGTCTCTGCTACAACGCTTCTCTTGTTTATATGTCAAGTTTACTCATAGTAGCTCTTTAGCGCAGTCGTTGCCTGGCATGGAAGTGAAGAAGTTGTCTGGCATAGTTTGCACTTTTGTTTTTCAAAAGTTGCTATTTTTCGGTAGTGCAGTTTGTACTTGGTGATAGGTGGAAGCAAGGAAGTGAGGGTCTGGTCTTTGTTTATTTGAGGAGCTCTTATTTTGCATGATGTACAGTTAGTGTTTGGTAATAGCAGTGAAGAAGTTTTCTCGAAGAGTGTTCACTTGTTTAATTGAGTGATTACCATTCATAAGCTTCTGTACCATATGCAATTTATGGTAAGAGTTAACATTGAAAACGGATGCTCAAATAAGTTTGTTGGTGTGAATCTGTTCTCATGTTCTCATTAGACATACGAGGTACAAGATTTTAATTTGAAGAAAGTAGCATTATAATAGTTTAGAAATGGGCCAGATGTTAAAAGTAGCAAGTAATATTTATTTAGGAAGTAGTTTTGTTATTATAAAATAATAATAACAATTGTTAAAGGAATAAAAATTAACGGTAACAGTTAGAATGTTTGCAAGTTAAATAAGGTGTACAAATTAAGAGTTCTTAATGGGTCAGAAGGTTTAAATAAGAAGTAATATTTTTAATGTTTTTATTACTAGGAAATAATTATTAGCAGTTGAAAAAGAAAATAGAATGGTTTATTTGGTGTTTTAAAAATGTTTTTAGTTTAAAAGGATGGCAAAGGGAGAGCAGAATGAAGCTGCTGTCCAGCTAAGGGCTGGCAAATTTCCTTGGGTGACTTGCATTGCTGGACTCGTGAGTCTCTGCTACAACGCTTCTCTTGTTTATATGTCAAGTTTACTCATAATAGCTTTTGAGCGCAGTCGTTGCCTGGCATGGAAGTGAAGAAGTTGTCTGGCATAGTTTGCACTTTTGTTTTTCAAAAGTTGCTATTTTTCGGTAGTGCAGTTTGTACTTGGTGATAGGTGGAAGCAAGGAAGTGAGGGTCTGGTCTTTGTGTATTTGAGGAGCTCTTATTTTGCATGATGTACAGTTAGTGTTTGGTAATAGCAGTGAAGAAGTTTTCTCAAAGAGTGTTCACTTGTTTAATTGAGTGATTACCATTCATAAGTTTCTGTACCATATGCAATTTATGGTAAGAGTTAACATTGAAAACGGATGCTCAAATAAGTTTGTTGGTGTGCATCTGTTCTCATGTTCTCATTAGACATACGAGGTACAAGATTTTAATTTGAAGAAAGTAGCATTATAATAGTTTAGAAATGGGCCAGATGTTAAAAGTAGCAAGTAATATTTATTTAGGAAGTAGTTTTGTTAATATAAAATAATAATAACAATTGTTAAAGGAATAAAAATTAACGGTAACAGTTAGAATGCTTGCAAGTGAAATAAGGTGTAGAAATTAAGAGTTCTTAATGGGTCAGAAGGTTTAAATAAGAAGTAATGTTTTTAACGTTTTTATTACTAGGAAATAATTATTAGCAGTTGAAAAAGAAAATAGAATGGTTTATTTGGTGGTTTAAAAATGATTTTAGTTTAAAAGGATGGCAAGGGGAGAGCAGAATGAAGCTGCTGTCTTGCTTGGGTCTGGCAAATTTCCTTGGGTGACTTGAATTGCTGGAGTCGTGAGTCGCTGCTACAAGGCTTCTCTTGTTTATATGTGAGGTTAACTTGTAGTAACTCTTGAGCGCAGTCGTTGCCTGGCATGGAAGTGAAGAAGTTGTCTGGCATAGTTTGCACTTTTGTTTTTCAAAAGTTGCTATTTTTCGGTAGTGCAGTTTGTACTTGGTGATAGGTGGAAGCAAGGAAGTGAGGGTCTGGTCTTTGTTTATTTGAGGAGCTCTTATTTTGCATGATGTACATTTAGTGTTTGGTAATAGCAGTGAAGAAGTTTTCTCGAAGAGTGTTCACTTGTTTAATTGAGTGATTACCATTCATAAGCTTCTGTACCATATGCAATTTATGGTAAGAGTTAAAATTGAAAATGGATGCTCGAATAAGTTTGTTGGTGTGCATCTGTTCTCATGTTCTCATTAGACATACGAGGTACAAGATTTTAATGTGAAGAAAGTAGCATGGTAATAGTTTAGAAATGGGCCAGATGTTAAAAGTAGCAAGTAATATTTATTTAGGAAGTAGTTTTGTTAATAAAAAAAATAATAATAACAATTCTTAAGGGAATAAAAATTAACGGTAACAGTTAGAATGTTTGCAAGTTAAATAAGGTGTACAAATGAAGAGTTTTTAATGGGTCAGAAGGTTTAAATAAGAAGTAATATTTTTAATGTTTTTATTACTAGGAAATAATTATTAGCAGTTGAAAACAAAATAGAATGGTTTATTTGGTGTTTTAAAAATGTTTTTAGTTTAAAAGGATGGCAAAGGAAGAGCAGATCGAAGCTGCTGTCTAGCTAGGGGCTGGCAAATTTCCTTGGGTGACTTGAATTGCTGGACTCGTGAGTCGCTGGTACAACGCTTCTCTTGTTTATATGTCAAGTTTACTCATAGTAGCTCTTTAGCGCAGTCGTTGCCTGGCATGGAAGTGAAGAAGTTGTCTGGCATAGTTTGCACTTTTGTTTTTCAAAAGTTGCTATTTTTCGGTAGTGCAGTTTGTACTTGGTGATAGGTGGAAGCAAGGAAGTGAGGGTCTGGTCTTTGTCTATTTGAGGAGCTCTTATTTTGCATGATGTACAGTTAGTGTTTGGTAATAGGAGTGAAGAAGTTTTCTCGAAGAGTGTTCACTTGTTTAATTGAGTGATTACCATTCATAAGCTTCTGTACCATATGCAATTTATGGTAAGAGTTAACATTGAAAACGGATGCTCAAATAAGTTTGTTGGTGTGAATCTGTTCTCATGTTCTCATTAGACATACGAGGTACAAGATTTTAAAGTGAAGAAAGTATCATTATAATAGTTTAAAAATGGGCCAGATGTTAAAAGTAGCAAGTAATATTTAGTTAGGAAGTAGTTTTGTTAATATAAAATAATAATAACAATTGTTAAAGCAATAAAATTTAACGGTAAAAGTTAGAATGTTTGCAAGTTAAATAAGGTGTAGAAATTAAGAGTTCTTAATGGGTCAGAAGGTTTAAATAAGAAGTAATATTTTTAATGTTTTTATTACTAGGAAATAATTATTAGCAGTTGAAAAAGAAAATAGAATGGTTTATTTGGTGGTTTAAAAATGTTTTTAGTTTAAAAGGATGGCAAAGGGAGAGCAGAATGAAGCTGCTGTCCAGCTAAGGGCTGGCAAATTTCCTTGGGTGACTTGCATTGCTGGATTCGTGAGTCTCTGCTACAACGCTTCTCTTGTTTATATGTCAAGTTTACTCATAATAGCTTTTGAGCGCAGTCGTTGCCTGGCATGGAAGTGAAGAAGTTGTCTGGCATAGTTTGCACTTTTGTTTTTCAAAAGTTGCTATTTTTCGGTAGTGCAGTTTGTACTTGGTGATAGGTGGAAGCAAGGAAGTGAGGGTCTGGTCTTTGTGTATTTGAGGAGCTCTTATTTTGCATGATGTACAGTTAGTGTTTGGTAATAGCAGTGAAGAAGTTTTCTCAAAGAGTGTTCACTTGTTTAATTGAGTGATTACCATTCATAAGCTTCTGTACCATATGCAATTTATGGTAAGAGTTAACATTGAAAACGGATGCTCAAATAAGTTTGTTGGTGTGCATCTGTTCTCATGTTCTCATTAGACATACGAGGTACAAGATTTTAATTTGAAGAAAGTAGCATTATAATAGTTTAGAAATGGGCCAGATGTTAAAAGTAGCAAGTAATATTTATTTAGGAAGTAGTTTTGTTAATATAAAATAATAACAATTGTTAAAGGAATAAAAATTAACGGTAACATTTAGAATGCTTGCAAGTTAAATAAGGTGTACAAATTAAGAGTTCTTAATGGGTCAGAAGGTTTAAATAAGAAGTAATATTTTTAATGTTTTTATTACTAGGAAATAATTATTAGCAGTTGAAAAAGAAAATAGAATGGTTTATTTGGTGGTTTAAAAATGTTTTTAGTTTAAAAAGATGGCAAAGGGAGAGCAGAATGAAGCTGCTGTCTAGCTAAGGGCTGGCAAATTTCCTTGGGTGACTTGCATTGCTGGACTCGTGAGTTGCTGCTACAACACTTCTCTTGTTTATATGTCAAGTTTACTCATAGTAGCTCTTTAGCGCAGTCGTTGCCTGGCATGGAAGTGAAGAAGTTGTCTGGCATAGTTTGCACTTTTGTTTTTCAAAAGGTCTTATTTTTCGGTAGTGGAGTTTGTACCTGGTGATAGGTGGAAACAAGGAAGTGAGGGTCTGGTCTTTGTTTATTTGAGGGGCTCTTATTTTGCATGATGTACAGTTAGTGTTTGGTAATAGCAGTGAAGAAGTTTTCTCGAAGAGTGTTCACTTGTTTAATTGAGTGATTACCATTCTTAAGCTTCTGTACCATATGCAATTTATGGTAAGAGTTAACATTGAAAACGGATGCTCGAATAAGTTTGTTGGTGTGCATCTGTTCTCATGTTTTCATTAGACATACGAGGTACAAGATTTTAATTTGAAGAAAGTAGCATTATAATACTTTAGAAATCGGCCAGATGTTATAAATAGCAAGTAATATTTATTTAGGAAGTAGTTTTGTTAATATAAAATAATAATAACAATTGTTAAGGGAATAAAAACTAACGGTAACAGTTAGAATGTTTGCAAGTTAAATAAGGTTTACAAATTAAGAGTTCTTAATGGGTCAAAAGGTTTAAATAAGAAGTAAATATTTTTAATGTTTTTATTACTAGGAAATAATTATTAGCAGTTGAAAAACAAAATAGAAAGGTTTATTTGGTGGTTTAAAAATGATTTTAGTTTAAAAGAATGGCAAAGGGAAAGCAGAATGAAACTGCTGTCTAGCTAGGGGCTGGTAAATTTCCTTGGGTGACTTGCATTGCTGGACTCATGAGTTGCTGCTACAACGCTTCTCTTGTTTATATGTCAAGTTTACTCATAGTAGTTCTTTAGCGCAGTCGTTGCCTGGCATGGAAGTGAAGAAGTTGTCTGGCATAGTTTGCACTTTTGTTTTTCAAAAGTTGCTATTTTTCGGTAGTGCAGTTTGTACTTGGTGATAGGTGGAAACAAGGAAGTGAGGGTCTGGTCTTTGTTTATTTGAGGAGCTCTTATTTTGCATGAAGTACAGTTAGTGTTTGGTAATAGCAGTGAAGAAGTTTTCTCGAAGAGTGTTCACTTGTTTAATTGAGTGATTACCATTCATAAGCTTCTGTACCATATGCAATTTATGGTAAGAGTTAACATTGAAAACGGATGCTCAAATAAGTTTGTTGGTGTGAATCTGTTCTCATGTTCTCATTAGACATACGAGGTACAAGATTTTAATGCTAAGAAAGTAGAATTATAATAGTTTAGAAATGGGCCAGATGTTAAAAGTAGCAAGTAATATTTATTTAGGAAGTAGTTTTGTTAATAAAAAAAATAATAATAACAATTGTTAAAGGAATAAAAATTAACGGTAACAGTTAGAATGTTTGCAAGTTAAATAAGGTGTACAAATTAAGAGTTCTTAATGGGTCAGAAGGTTTAAATAAGAAGTAATATTTTTAATGTTTTTATTACTAGGAAATAATTATTAGCAGTTGAAAACAAAATAGAATGGTTTATTTGGTGTTTTAAAAATGTTTTTAGTTTAAAAGGATGGCAAAAAGAGAGCAGAATGAAGCTGCTGTCCAGCTAAGGGCTGGCAAATTTCCTTGGGTGACTTGCATTGCTGGACTCGTGAGTCTCTGCTACAACGCTTCTCTTGTTTATATGTCAAGTTTATTCATAATAGCTTTTGAGTGCAGTCGTTGCCTGGCATGGAAGTGAAGAAGTTGTCTGGCATAGTTTGCACTTTCGTTTTTCAAAAGTTGCTATTTTTCGGTAGTGCAGTTTGTACTTGGTGATAGGTGGAAGCAAGGAAGTGAGGGTCTGGTCTTTGTGTATTTGAGGAGCTCTTATTTTGCATGATGTACAGTTAGTGTTTGGTAATAGCAGTGAAGAAGTTTTCTTAAAGAGTGTTCTTTTGTTTAATTGAGTGATTACCATTCATAAGCTTCTGTACCATATGCAATTTATGGTAAGAGTTAACATTGAAAACGGATGCTCAAATAAGTTTGTTGGTGTGCATCTGTTCTCATGTTCTCATTAGACATACGAGGTACAAGATTTTAATTTGAAGAAAGTAGCATTATAATAGTTTAGAAATGGGCCAGATGTTAAAAGTAGCAAGTAATATTTATTTAGGAAGTAGTTTTGTTAATATAAAATAATAATAACAATTGTTAAAGGAATAAAAATTAATGGTAACAGTTAGAATGCTTGCAAGTTAAATAAGGTGTACAAATTAAGAGTTCTTAATGGGTCAGAAGGTTTAAATAAGAAGTAATAGTTTTAATGTTTTTATTACTAAGAAATATTTATTAGCAGTTGAAAAAGAAAATAGAATGGTTTATTTGGTGGTTTAAAAATAATTTTAGTTTAAAAGGATGGCAAAGGGAGAGAAGAATGAAGGTGCTTTCTAGCTAAGGGCTGGCAAATTTCCTTGGGTGACTTGCATTGCTGGACTCGTGAGTCGCTGGTACAACGCTTCTCTTGTTTTTATGTCAAGTTTACTCATAGTAGCTCTTTAGCGCAGTCGTTGCCTGGCATGGAAGTGAAGAAGTTGTCTGGCATAGTTTGCACTTTTGTTTTTCAAAAGTTGCTATTTTTCGGTAGTGCAGTTTGTACTTGGTGATAGGTGGAAGCAAGGGAGTGAGGGTCTGGACTTTGTCTATTTGAGGAGCTCTTATTTTGCATGATGTACAGTTAGTGTTTGGTAATAGCAGTGAAGAAGTTTTCTCGAAGAGTGTTCACTTGTTTAATTGAGTGATTACCATTCATAAGCTTCTGTACCATATGCAATTCATGGTAAGAGTTAACATTGAAAGCGGATGCTCGAATAAGTTTGTTGGTGTGCATCTGTTCTCATGTTCTCATTAGACATACGAGGTACAAGATTTTAATTTGAAGAAAGTAGCATTATAATAGTTTAGAAATGGGCCAGATGTTAAAAGTAGCAAGTAATATTTATTTAGGAAGTAGTTTTGTTAATATAAAATAATAATAACAATTGTTAAAGGAATAAAAATTAACGGTAACAGTTAGAATGTTTGCAAGTTAAAAAAGGTGTAGAAATTAAGAGTTCTTAATGGGTCAGAAGGTTTAAATAAGAAGTAATATTTTTAATGTTTTTATTACTAGGAAATAATTATTGGCAGTTGAAAAAGAAAATAGAATGGTTTATTATGTGGTTTAAAAATGTTTTTAGTTTAAAAGGATTGCAAGGGGAGAGCAGATTGAAGCTGCTGTCTAGCTTGGGTTTGGCAAATTTCCTTGGGTGACTTGCATTGCTGGACTCGTGAGTCGGTGGTACAACGCTTCTCTTGTTTATATGTCAAGTTTACCCGTAGTAGCTCTTGAGCGCAGTCGTTGCCTGGCATGGAAGTGAAGAAGTTGTCTGGCATAGTTTGCACTTTTGTTTTTCAAAAGTTGCTATTTTTCGGTAGTGCAGTTTGTACTTGGTGATAGGTGGAAGCAAGGAAGTGAGGGTCTGGTTTTTGTTTATTTGAGGAGCTCTTATTTTGCATGATGTACAGTTAGTGTTTGGTAATAGCAGTGAAGAAGTTTTCTCGAAGAGTGTTCACTTGTTTAATTGAGTGATTACCATTCATAAGCTTCTTTATCATATGCAATTTATGGTAAGAGTTAACATTGAAAACGGATGCTCGAATAAGTTTGTTGGTGTGCATCTGTTCTCATGTTCTCATTAGACATACGAGGTACAAGATTTTAATTTGAAGAAAGTAGCATTATAATACTTTAGAAATCGGCCAGATGTTATAAATAGCAAGTAATATTTATTTAGGAAGTAGTTTTGTTAATATAAAATAATAACAATTGTTAAGGGAATAAAAATTAACGGTAACAGTTAGAATGTTTGCAAGTTAAATAAGGTTTACAAATTAAGAGTTCTTAATGGGTCAGAAGGTTTAAATAAGAAGTAATATTTTTAATGTTTTTATTACTAGGAAATAATTATTAGCAGTTGAAAAAGAAAATAGAATGGTTTATTTGGTGGTTTAAAAATGATTTTAGTTTTAAAGAATGGCAAAGGGAGAGCAGAATGAAGCTGCTGTCTAGCTAAGGGCTGGTAAATTTCCTTGGGTGACTTGCATTGCTTGACTCGTGAGTTGCTGCTACAACGCTTCACTTGTTTATATGTCAAGTTTACTCATAGTAGTTCTTTAGCGCAGTCGTTGCCTGGCATGGAAGTGAAGAAGTTGTCTGGCATAGTTTGCACTTTTGTTTTTGAAAAGTTCCTTATTTTCGGTAGTGCAGTTTGTACTTGGTGATAGGTGGAAACAAGGAAGTGAGGGTCTGGTCTTTGTTTATTTGAGGAGCTCTTATTTTGCATGATGTACAGTTAGTGTTTGGTAATAGCAGTGAAGAAGTTTTCTCGAAGAGTGTTCACTTGTTTAATTGAGTGATTACCATTCATAAGCTTCTGTACCATATGCAATTTATGGTAAGAGTTAACATTGAAAACGGATGCTCAAATAAGTTTGTTGGTGTGAATCTGTTCTCATGTTCTCATTAGACTTACGGGGTACAAGATTTTAATGCTAAGAAAGTAGCATTATAATAGTTTAGAAATGGGCCAGATGTTAAAAGTAGCAAGTAATATTTATTTAGGAAGTAGTTTTGTTAATAAAAAAAATAATAATAACAATTGTTAAAGGAATAAAAATTAACGGTAACAGTTAGAATGTTTGCAAGTTAAATAAGGTGTACAAATTAAGAGTTCTTAATGGGTCAGAAGGTTTAAATAAGAAGTAATATTTTTAATGTTTTTATTACTAGGAAATAATTATTAGCAGTTGAAAACAAAATAGAATGGTTTATTTGGTGTTTTAAAAATGTTTTTAGTTTAAAAGGATGGCAAAGGGAGAGCAGAATGAAGCTGCTGTCCAGCTAAGGGCTGGCAAATTTCCTTGGGTGACTTGCATTGCTGGACTCGTGAATCTCTGCTACAACGCTTCTCTTGTTTATATGTCAAGTTTATTCATAATAGCTTTTGAGCGCAGTCGTTGCCTGGCATGGAAGTGAAGAAGTTGTCTGGCATAGTTTGCACTTTCGTTTTTCAAAAGTTGCTATTTTTCGGTAGTGCAGTTTGTACTTGGTGATAGGTGGAAGCAAGGAAGTGAGGGTCTGGTCTTTGTGTATTTGAGGAGCTCTTATTTTGCATGATGTACAGTTAGTGTTTGGTAATAGCAGTGAAGAAGTTTTCTCAAAGATTGTTCACTTGTTTAATTGAGTGATTACCATTCATAAGCTTCTGTACCATATGCAATTTATGGTAAGAGTTAACATTGAAAACGGATGCTCAAATAAGTTTGTTGGTGTGCATCTGTTCTCATGTTCTCATTAGACATACGAGGTACAAGATTTTAATTTGAAGAAAGTAGCATTATAATAGTTTAGAAATGGGCCAGATGTTAAAAGTAGCAAGTAATATTTATTTAGGAAGTAGTTTTGTTAATATAAAATAATAACAATTGTTAAAGGAATAAAAATTAATGGTAACAGTTAGAATGCTTGCAAATTAAATAAGGTGTAGAAATTAAGAGTTCTTAATGGGTCAGAAGGTTTAAATAAGAAGTAATAGTTTTAATGTTTTTATTACTAAGAAATAATTATTAGCAGTTGAAAAAGAAAATAGAATGGTTTATTTGGTGGTTTAAAAATAATTTTAGTTTAAAAGGATGGCAAAGGGAGAGAAGAATGAAGGTGCTTTCTAGCTAAGGGCTGGCAAATTTCCTTGGGTGACTTGCATTGCTGGACTCGTGAGTCGCTGGTACAACGCTTCTCTTGTTTTTATGTCAAGTTTACTCATAGTAGCTCTTTAGCGCAGTCGTTGCCTGGCATGGAAGTGAAGAAGTTGTCTGGCATAGTTTGCACTTTTGTTTTTCAAAAGTTGCTATTTTTCGGTAGTGCAGTTTGTACTTGGTGATAGGTGGAAGCAAGGGAGTGAGGGTCTGGACTTTGTCTATTTGAGGAGCTCTTATTTTGCATGATGTACAGTTAGTGTTTGGTAATAGCAGTGAAGAAGTTTTCTCGAAGAGTGTTCACTTGTTTAATTGAGTGATTACCATTCATAAGCTTCTGTACCATATGCAATTTATGGTAAGAGTTAACATTGAAAGCGGATGCTCGAATAAGTTTGTTGGTGTGCATCTGTTCTCATGTTCTCATTAGACATACGAGGTACAAGATTTTAATTTGAAGAAAGTAGCATTATAATAGTTTAGAAATGGGCCAGATGTTAAAAGTAGCAAGTAATATTTATTTAGGAAGTAGTTTTGTTAATATAAAATAATAATGACAATTGTTAAAGGAATAAAAATTAACGGTAACAGTTAGAATGTTTGCAAGTTAAAAAAGGTGTAGAAATTAAGAGTTCTTAATGGGTCAGAAGGTTTAAATAAGAAGTAATATTTTTAATGTTTTTATTACTAGGAAATAATTATTGGCAGTTGAAAAAGAAAATAGAATGGTTTATTTTGTGGTTTAAAAATGTTTTTAGTTTAAAAGGATTGCAAGGGGAGAGCAGATTGAAGCTGCTGTCTAGCTTGGGTTTGGCAAATTTCCTTGGGTGACTTGCATTGCTGGACTGGTGAGTCGGTGGTACAACACTTCTCTTGTTTATATGTCAAGTTTACCCGTAGTAGCTCTTGAGCGCAGTCGTTGCCTGGCATGGAAGTGAAGAAGTTGTCTGGCATAGTTTGCACTTTTGTTTTTCAAAAGTTGCTATTTTTCGGTAGTGCAGTTTGTACTTGGTGATAGGTGGAAGAAAGGAAGTGAGGGTCTGGTCTTTGTCTATTTGAGGAGCTCTTATTTTGCATGATGTACAGTTAGTGTTTGGTAATAGCAGTGAAGAAGTTTTCTCGAAGAGTGTTCACTTGTTTAATTGAGTGATTACCATTCATAAGCTTCTGTACCATATGCAATTCATGGTAAGAGTTAACATTGAAAACGGATGCTCGAATAAGTTTGTTGGTGTGCATCTGTTCTCATGTTCTCATTAGACATACGAGGTACAAGGTTTTAATTTGAAGAAAGTAGCATTATAATAGTTTAGAAATGAGCCAGATGTTAAAAGTAGGAAGTAATATTTATTTAGGAAGTAGTTTTGTTAATATAAAATAATAACAAGACAGGCCCGTGGCCAGTGCGCTTGTGACGTCATTAGTACAATGAATAGAGACACGCGGGGTCCCGGGAGAGGAACTTTTGTCGTGCGTTTATATGCAAAAGATATTATAGCCGAGTCAGTTTTTGCAAATGACGGATCCAAGAGCTCCCTTTATTTTTCTTGCCCTCTTTTCTTCTAATTTCGGTCAAACAGATATTCACGAAAAAGTGTATTATAATAATTGAGAGAAAACAATTATCGAAGGCCCCGTAGGAATATTCTTCGTTTGCAACAACCCAGTTTTCATTGCTTTCCGATGCACGTGACAGTACTTGTGTGACGCTTTCTATACAACCTGGCAACCTTGCTGAGTGAATTTTCAAGCTGACATGTTTTGTGGAGTAACTGTGTTGTCATTTTGTAATGGGATTGACTGGGGAATACCCGACATCTTAAGTAGCTGTAAGACAGCGTAATAGCCTTATCTCATCTTCCCAGCGTGTGCATCATGTTCAAGTAGCTGTAGCACATTAAGGCCCCGTCCACACTACGCCGGATAAATTTGAAAACGCAACTTTTACTCTGAAAACGCAAGAAATGTTTTCCGTCCACACTGGAAAACGGATAAAATGTTTCCGGGCCCAAATGTATTGTTATTGCTCTACAAACGTCCCTGACAATCTTTGAAACCACTTGACGTGACCACGTGAGTCAGGGTTTTCGAAAAGTTCCGTTTTCAAAATGTTTTTCGTCCACACCAAAACGCAAAGCCGGCGTTTTCAAATTTATCCACTTTGAAGAGCGTTTTCCTAACCGTAAGAATAAAGTTGCGTTTTCAAATTTATCCGGCGTAGGTGTGGACGGGGCCTAAAACATGACACTTCCCATGATGAAATTACTTCGTATGAAAAAGCCATCTCAGACGTTACGCATCCTACATGTACAAGTCTGATCACTAATATGTTCAAGACTGCTATGCATTAAGCTTTAACGCAAAATTCTGGGTCGATACGAAATTAATCTCTATCGGAAGCTGCAGACGTTTGAATACCGTGACAACAAAGGCGTGCATCACGGGCTTGTGGAGCGAACAATTACGGCTCGGATAGTCGGATATCAACCTTGAAGACTTCGAGGTATTCAGTGACAAATATTCTCGATGTAATCGCCTGCCGGTCTTTCCTGCTTTTGTTAAAGCGGCGTGAGTGAAAGCTAAGTAGCTGATGATTCGTGATTCCCCGTTCTATGATATTATGCTCGTGACATTTCATTGACAGATCTTGTATCTTAATCTCGCGTGATATTTGCCTCAATCCTATTAGTAATTCAATATCCTCAGACAATAAACAAAGAACCTTTACTGCACGCAAAACGAAGTTAAACGCCGACTGTTCGTATACGCCGCGCGTTACACAAAGCCGCAGAGTTTCCGACAAAGGGAGACGCTCTGCCCGCAGGGAAAAGTTCAAGTTCTATCAAGTTTCGACACGTCTTCTACTACTTATTCGATGTTCTTTCAAAAAAATATTGCTCAGAACACAGATACATTGGTTGAAGCGGTATCTATAATCGAGCATTTGCAAAACACAACCCTTCGTACTTTACGGGGGTCCCGCTGGTAACACATCAAGCATTTGTGTACGGCTATTTTCAAGTCTTCCGACGCTTAAAAACAATGCAAGCCAAAATCGCTCTTAAAGTATGGCTTCCGTGCATCCAGAAAGCCAACCGATGATCGTTTTGTTTGGATCAACAACTGAAGGACCGGAATTTTTTTCTTTATCCCTTGACAGAGAAAACACATTGTACTTGGTTCTGTGATTTTGATCTCTGAATACGTCTGATCTTGCAATGCCTGTGTTTTAACACATTTTAAAATACAAACGTATCTTAGCACCTCGGTTACTTTTGGCAATCTTCTTTTTGAGCTTCTAGCTTTCTCGCAGCGATGGTTTAGTGATCCTAATTTTCTCTTTCCATTTCCATCTGTGGCTTTTTATTGTTTCCATGTTGTTTACATGCACGTTCACGGAACGCATTAGCATTGTGAAGTACGTAAGCTCGGGTATAATCATGAACTTTTGACGACTTTGGGACATTCTTTGAAATGTATTCTTGTATTAGTCGCCTGCTTTTCTACTCTTGTTCAAAATGCGTGAAAGGTAATTCAATGGTACGTGGCTTGGCTCACGACTTCGTCTTGGAGGACTTCGGTTTTCTTTCACATAAACATTTGTGGGTATACAATAAAACTGAGCGAAGCAAGATCTACCAACGGTCACTTTCTCCTCAGCCATTTCCCAATTTTCAAATAATAACGCCATCTGTTCCACTGATTGTTTGACCTTCATGGCACCGAGCCAAAATGTAGCAACAACAACATAAATGCACGCAGAGTGAAATTTTGATTCCAAACAAAAGTCAGATTTTCTGACGCTTTACTTGTATCAGCAAGAATAATACAAAGTAAAAGAATACAAAGTACCTTCAAGTTCACCCTCATACTAAACAGTTCCATATAATCCGCTATCAAGCGCTTGTCAAGAATCGCCGTCTTTACACAGGTTCTCGTCTTTGTATCTCGAGCGCCTTCGTTCAGCTTGTTCCTTCAAGTTCTCCAGGTTCTGGATATCAGATTCTTCGTACATTTCTGTACAGTTGTGCATAGTTATGCAGTTCATTGATAAGTTCATTGCATTTGCTTTCATGGCTTTCAATATGGTTTTTGAGGCTGAACGGACCGACCCAAGCCAAAACCGCTCAATGAAATTTAGTATGGGTCTACCGCAGCCGGCGTATGCGTTTGTAAGTAAGATGAGCGGTCCATAAAATAATCCACAGAGCCAACTAAGGGAAGCAACTTGCTGTCTTCAAAATGGCGAAACTGCTCGCCCGCCAAGTCACTTGATCACAACGTCATCACAAATCACATGATAATATCAATCAATCATCGCATGCAGATCTCTAACCCAGAAAAATAAAAAAAAAAAAAAAATCGCTGCATTTTATAGCTTGTGACGTCACAAGCAATAACAATTGTTAAAGGAATAAAAATTAACGGTAACAGAATGTTTTCAAGTTTAAAAAGGTGTACAAATTAAGAGTTCTTAATGGGTCAGAAGGTTTAAATAAGAAGTAATATTTTTAATGTTTTTATTACTAGGAAATAATTATTAGCAGTTGAAAAAGAAAATAGAATGGTTTATTTGGTGGTTTAAAAATGATTTTAGTTTAAAAGGATGGCAAAGGGAGAGCAGAATGAAGCTGCTGTCTAGCTAAGGGCTTGCAAATTTCCTTGGGTGACTTGCATTGCTGGACTCGTGAGTCGCTGGTACAACGCTTCTCTTGTTGCTTGTGACGTCACAAGCTTTAAAATGCAACGATTTTTTAATTTTTTTATTTTTTTGGGTTAGAAATCTGCATGCGGTGATTGGTTCATATTATCCTGTGATTTGTGATGACGTTGTGATCAAGTGACTTGGCGGGCGAGCAGTTTCACCATTTTGAAGACAGCAAGTTGTATGCTTTAGTTGGCTCTGTGGATTATTTTATGGACCGCTCATCTTACTTACAAACACATACGCCGGCTGCGGTAGACCCATACTATATTTCATTGAGCGGTTCTGGCTTGGGTCGGTCCATTCAGCCTCAAAAGCCATATTGAAAGCCATGAAAGCAAATGCAATGAACTTATCAATGAAATGCATAACTATGCACAACTGTACAGAAATGTACGAAGAATCTGACATCCAGAACCTTGAGAACTTGAAGGAACAAGCTGAATAAAGCCGCTCGACATACAAAGACGAGAACCTGTGTAAAGACGGCGATTCTTGACAAGCGCTTGATAGCTGATTATATGGAACTGTTTAGTGTGAGGGTGAACTTGAAGGTACTTTGTATTCTTTTACTTTGTATTATTCTTGCTGGTACAAGTAAAGCGTCAGAAAATCTGACTTTTGTTTGGGATCAAAATTTCACTCTGCTGTGCATTTATGTTGTTGTTGCGACATTTTGGCTCGGTGCCATGAAGGTCAAACAATCAGTGGAACAGATGGCGTTGTTATTTGAAAATTGGGAAATGGCTGAGGAAAAAGTGACCGTTGGTAGATCTCGCTTCGCTCAGTTTTATTGTATTCCCACAAATGTTTATGTGAAAGAAAACCGAAGTCCTGCAAGACGAAGTCGTGAGCCAAGCCACGTACCCTTGAATAACCTTTCACGCATTTTGAACAAGAGTAGAAAAAGCAGGCGACTAATACAAGAATACATTTCAAAGAATGTCCCAAAGTCGTCAAAAGTCCATGGTTATACCCAAGCTTACTTACTTCACAATGCTAATGCGTTCCGAGAACGTGCATGTAAACAACATGTAAAGAATAAAAAGCCACAGATGGAAATGGAAAGAGAAAATTAGGATCAATAAACCATCGCTGCGAGAAAGCTAGAAGCTCAAAAAGAAGATTGCCAAAAGTAACCGAGGTGCTAAGATACGTTTGTATTTTAAAATGTGTTAAAAAACAGGCATTGCAAGATCAGACGTACTCAGAGATCAAAATCACAGAACCAAGTACAATGGGTTTTCTCTGTCAAGGGATATAGAAAAAAATTCCGGTCCTTCAGTTGTTGATCCAAACAAAACGATCATCGGTTGGCTTTCTGGATGCACGGAAGCCATACTTTAAGAGCGATTTTGGCTTGCATTGTTTTTAAGCGTCGGAAGACTTGAAAATAGCCGTACACAAATGCTTGATGTGTTACCAGCGGGACGAAGGCTTGTGTTTTGCAAATGCTCGATTATAGATACCGCTTCAACCAATGTATCTGTGTTCTGAGCAATATTTGTGTGAAAGAACATCGAATAAGTAGTAGAAGACGAGTCGAAACTTGATAGAACTTGAACTTTTCCCTGCGGGCAGAGTGTCTCCCTTTGTCGGAAACTCTGCGGCTTTGTGTAACGCGCGGCGTATACGTACAGTCGGCGTTTAACTTCGTTTTGTGTGCAGTAAAGGTTCTTTGTTTATTGTCTGAGGATATTGAATTACTAATAGGTTTGAGGCAAATATCACGCGAGATTAAGATACAAGATCTGTCAATGAAATGTCACGAGCATAATATCATAGAACAGGGAATCCCGAATCATCAGCTAATTAGCTTTCACTCACGCCGCTTTAACAAAAGCAGGAAAGACCGGCAGGCGATTACATCGAGAATATTTGTCACTGAATACCTCGAAGTCTTCAAAAGCTCAAGGTTGATATCCGACTATCCGAGCCGTAATGTTCGCTCCACAAGCCCGTGATGCACGCCTTTGTTGTCACGGTATTCAAACGTCTGCAGCTTCCGATAGAGATTAATTTCGTATCGACCCAGAATTTTGCGTTAAAGCTTAATGCATAGCAGTCTTGAACATATTAGTAATCAGACTTGTACATGTAGGATGAGTAACGTCTGAGATGGCTTTTTCATACGAAGTAATTTCATCATGGGAAGTGTCATGCTTTAATGTGCTACAGAGATAAGTCTGAAAGCTTTCAATTACAGCTACGTGAACATGATGCACACGCTGGGAAGATGAGATAAGGCTATTACGCTGTCTTACAGCTACTTAAGATGTCGGGTATTCCCCAGTCAATCCCATTACAAAATGACAACACAGTTCCTCCACAAAACATGTCAGCTTGAAAATTCACTCAACAAGGTTGCCAGGTTGTATAGCAAGCGTCACACAAGTACTGTCACGTGCATCGGAAAGCAATGAAAACTGGGTTGTTGCAAACGAAGAATATTCCTACGGGGCCTTCGATAATTGTTTTCTCTCAATTATTATAACACACTTTTTCGTGAATATCTGTTTGACCGAAATTAGAAGAAAAGAGGGCAAGAAAAATGAAGGGAGCTCTTGGATCCGTCATGTGCAAAAACTGACTCGGCTATAATATCTTTTGCATATAAACGCATGACAAAAGTTCCTCTCCCGGGACCCCTCGTGTCTCTATTCATTGTACTAATGACGTCACAAGCGCACTGGCCACGGTCCTGTCTTGTTTTTATAGGGATACAGCGCAATACAAAGCTCATTAGAACATTGGATTTTGTATTCGAATAAAAACTATGTTACATTAGCAAAAATAAAACACACTCAATAATAAATTGAAATTTGTCTACAATGTGCTTGCGTGACCGGTTGCAATTTCTGAAACAAATACATGAAAAGTTCCCTATGCGTTTACTTCTCTCAACAGCTGGCATTTAAATTGCCCAAGCTGAATTTTTAATATGTAACAGTACGATAACAGGGCCTATCGCTAGTACAAATTTTATTCTAAATTTCGATGTACCAGGACAATATTTTTGACTGCAAAGTTTCCTTAGTGTCACGTGTTTACCAAAGTGCTAAAAATAGGAATGTTTGGCTTTTCAAAACGATGTGTAAAAACTCATTTTCTTGCAATATTTTTACACGTGTTTTTTGAAGTAGATACCCTACTCGACTGCAAAATATGGCTTCGATATCTTCAGCCGTTTTTTTTTCTGAGCGATTTGAATATGTACCAATTTTCGGCAAAATTTAACGGGCGAACACGGCATTTCCTGTTTTACAGGATTTCTCAAAAACGAAAGCTATTTGGAGAGTTTAATTGTAAATTTCGTAGATATTTCACCAAAGGGTTTCTCGTGACCAAATATGAAGAATCCGAAATTTCGGTTTTGACGGCCAGTTCTCGATATTTACAGTCACCTGCTCTTAATTGTCATTGGCCCTAATGTTTTGCCGTCCCTTCGGTCCACTGTCAGAATTACTAGATCTTCTCCTGACCCGGACATATCTACCTTCAATCAAAAAAATTGCAGAACTGCAACGTATCAACGCTCTTTTATTGCATGTACTTGCAGGGTGTGGAACACCCTGCCTCATCGCTTGAGACTTAAAACGGTCTTCCTAGATATATTCAAGAGCCAGCTGTTCGAATACTATAAACATGCACAAGTAAACATTTACAATCCAGAAAATCCCCGTACGTGGAAATCGGTATGCACTAAATGCAACGCGACATGTGGCCTAGACCGCCGTCCCTCTTGCTGCTTTTAACAATATGTAATTCTTTTTTAGTTGAGGGTCCACAGTAATTGGCGTCTGCTGTTGTGGCTTCCCCTGCCTAATGTGTATTATCACCCCTTCCCCCCTTTCTCTTTTAATTTTTTTTACTTTATTATATTTTCTATCTTTATTTTCTATTATTCCTTTTTAGACTATTGTCTTGTAAATGGCGAAGCTTAATAAATAAATAATAAATAAAGCTGCAAATTAACAGTGTTTGTAAAGAAATTCAGCCTCCTTTTTTTACAAATTGGCGCTATTTGCGGTGTTTACTCCGACCATGCTTCAGCCGCCAAAGCCAAATAGAACCTCTAGCAGTGCTGACTTGGTGTTGCACTCAATGAACTGGATTTTTGGCTGCAAGAGTTCTGTTTTTTTCTCTGTCCCACATTCCACTCTTGGTGTGAAAAAAGTGATAGAAACCGGGTATTTTGTACCGCTCTGCTTCCAGTCCTACTCGGAGAATACGATCGAGCAAGTCCCAATCTTCACCTCCCCATTTAGTTCGGAATTTCTCAACATCCATTCCTGAGAGACATTAAATGATTTAAAGTTAATTTACTAGCTCGCGTTCCCGTGTAATTATAGCCTCATCTAAACACGCGGGAAGTTGGCAGAACACGAGAGTAGCGTAGGGAAACCACTAGGTCGCGTTATATATTTCTTTTATAAAATAAAAAGAGGTTATTTTACACGGGAAGGAGTGCAATACGGCGGAGTATTTTTACAAGTCAGTTCTATTTTTTCGGGCCTGCTTCAGGTGAGAAAAAATGAAACAAACAAATTAAAATCAGCCGTATTGCACAACTTTTCATGTAATAAATTGTTTATTAGACAACAAACGAAGCAGGACAAACGTTCTCGCAGCGCGCAAAATGGAACAAAAACTGACGTGTTCGTAAACTTTGCTTGCGAAAATCGATCACGAAAGCTCATAAACCTGTCCAGTTGATCTGGTTCCTGACGAGTGCAAGACGCTCCCATCTTTGCACTCGTTTTGGCCCTTATCTGCACTCGAAAATGTGAAATCGCGTAATTTTATTTTTCTGGGTTACGAATCAGTACACGGTGACTGGTTCGCATTATCACGTGATTTGCGATGTTGACTTTCCTCGCGAGCGACTTGAGATGTCGGCAATTGAAGCAAGAGACTGAAATTGAATTGTGTTAAAGTTAGCCTGTATCCCATCCGAACTGAACATCGGTTCGCTTTCTGGATACACGGAAGCCATACTTTAGGAACGATTTTGGCTTGCATTGTTTTTAAGCGTCGGAAGATTTGAAAATAGCCGTACACAAATGCTTGATGTGTTACCAGCGGGAACCCCGTAAAGTACGAAGGGTTGTGTTTTTGCAAATGCTCGATTATAGATACCGCTTCAACCAATGTATCTGTGTTTTGAGCAATATTTGTGTGAAAGAACATCGAATAAGTAGAAGACGTGTCAAAACTTGATAAAACTTGAACTTTTCCCTGCGGGCAGAGCGTCTCCCTTTGTCGGAAACTCGGGGGCTTTGTGTAACACGCGGCGTATACGAACAGTCGGCGTTTAACTTTGTTTTGCGGGGGGTTTTTGCGTGCAGTAAAGGTTCTTTGTTTATTGTCTGAGGATACTGAATTACTAATAGGTTTGAGGCAAATATCACGCGAGATTAAGATACAAGATCTGTCAATGAAATGTCACGAGCATAATATCATAGAACGGGGAATCCCGAATCATCAGCTACTTAGCTTTCACTCACGCCGCCTTTAACAAAAGCAGGGAAGACCGGCAGGCGATTACATCGAGATTATTTGTCACAGAATACCTCGAAGTCGTCAAAAGCTCAAGGTTGATATCCGACTATCCGAGCCTAATGTTCGCTCCACAAGCGTGATGCACGCCTTTGTTGTCACGGTATTCAAACGTCTGCAGCTTCCGATAGAGATTAATTTCGTATCGACCCAGAATTTTGCATTAAAGCTTAATGCATAACAGTCTTGAACATATTCATGAGGAGCCCCGAGATCCACATTCCGGTTTTGCGAGTCCAAAATGGAAAAATGAAAAAGATTGTCACTTTTTCAAAACAGTGGGTGCCGTGTGTGTTCCATCACCTGCTGATTTATTTTGATCGGTCTGGTTCCCTCGCAAGGTTTAAAAAAACTGATAAACATGATAGTGACTAAAAGAACACACGAGTGACCACGAGTGACCAAGAATGACCACGAGTGACCACGAATGACCACGAATGACCACGAGTGACTACGAGTGACCACGAGTGACCATGAGTTAAAATAAGCTCCTCATGTGACTGTGACGTCATTTTAATATCATTTAAATATAAAATGTAAAATCATCCGCTCATGAAGTGTAAAAATTTCACTAGCAGTCCTCACTGAAATTCTGCTCTTCTGCCGGTTCCCTATTACTTTCCACGTCGCCGATAGTAATAACCTCCACGTCCTCCACTCCAGTGCTAGGTCTTTTCGTTGTCTTACTTTGGTCGTACTTTTTCGGAGTAAAATCTTTCGGTTTTTTTATCTGGACTTCCATGCAAGAAGACCAGAAATGTAAATTTTTTTGACATTCAGCGGCCTTATCTCTGCGATGAGCCAATCATATGTAGGTTGCCACGCCATGTGAATTCAGTGAGCAATTCCCACGACTTAATTAAAAGAGACTCAAATTTCTCTGATAAAGCCAAATCTGTCCGGTAGGGTCACTAGTTTGAATTAAATACAGCACGCTGTGCCACGTTGTCTACAGCCGACGCTGACGCGTGATTCGTCATGCAAGGGACATATTTGTGTGTACTTTTCGCTTTGTGGTCGGCGTTTTCTTCAAAGTTTGTTTTTTAAAATGACGCTAGTAAAAATTTTACACTTTATCATGGGTGCATGATATTACGTTTTAAACTTAAAATGACAATAAAATGACGTCACAGTCACGTGAGGAGCTTATTTTGACTCGTGGTCACTCGTGGTCACTCGTGGTCACTCGTGTGTTCTTTTAGTCACTATCGATAAACATTTTCGTTTCTTCAATAACGTGCGTGCAGACGGAACTCAAGGGCGCTTTATCGAACAGATTCCGGCATGTTTGATCTGTCCGCTCAAAATTGTTTGTGGAAATTTTTTATCGGGCAGCCGGGCCTCAGCTCTGGAAAGACTGAAGTACGGATTTAGTCAAAGTCACAGTGTTCAAACCGTCTCAGCCAGGAAAATTGACGCTTGATTTTCTCAAATACAGCACTGCGTTTATGTGACTACTCTGCAAGGAATATATCAACCGCTGCAAACCATGCCGCATCTATACAATTTCCTGTGCTGCTAAACTGAAAATTGATGAAAATAACATCACTCGGCATCAATTTTTATGACTTCTTTTTACAGACCATTTTTTTAAATTCACAGGAATATTATTTTCTGCTTCAGACATGTCACCCAAGGGGAAAACCTCTTTTTTTGTTAGCAATGAAAATTAGTCGTGCAGAGAATGTTTATACCCACAGAATTTTAGGCGTGTCACCCAATAATTCGTTTCTGCTCCAGGCGTGCCGCCCAAAACAGAAGGGGAAACCATAACTTAGGTTTACTGTTAGAATTGAGAAATTATCGGCGCGCAGTATGTTTTTACCCACAGAATCTCAGGCGTGTCACCCAATAACTCGTTTCTGCTCCAGGCGTGCCGCCCAAAACAGGAGGGAAAAACCATAACTTGGGTTTGCTGTTAGAATCGAGAAATTATAGGCGCGCAGTATGTTTTTACCCACAGAATCTCAGGCGTGTCACCCAATAATTCGTTTCTGTTCCAGACGTGCCGCCCAAAACAGAAGGGAAAACCATAACTTAGGTTTGCTGTTAGAATTGAGAAATTATGGACGCGGAGTATGTTTTTACCCACAGAATCTCAGGTGTGTCACCCAATAATTCGTTTCCTTCGCGAAACATTTTAAAATTGGCACTGCGAAAGATGTGAAGTAACAACATCAAGCTGAGACGCAGATCAGCTTCATTTCATGTTTCGAGTTATTAGCCGCCAGTTGATGGACAACCGTGGTGCGGCCGCTTAAGGTGAAGTAATACGGGCAACATTTTCTTGCAACTTTTCGTGCAACAAAGTTGCGTAGCAAGTTGCGTAGCAAGTTGCGGCCTGTGTTGCGTGTATTACTACCTACGCATGCAACAAAATTTCGTGTTGCGGCAACATGTTGCAAAGAGTAGACTCAGCTTCTACTTTTTGCAACCTGTTGCCGCAACTCGTGACACGAAATTCTGTTGCAGAACAAGTTGCATGCGTAGGTAGTAATACGTGCAACAACAGGCCGCAACTTGCTACGCAACTTTGTTGCACGACAAGTTGCAATAAAATGTTGCCCGTAATACTTCACCTTTACAAACTCTTTATCAAACTTCCAAAAGACAAATTGCCGCTGCTTCGACAAAATGAAGCATAGACAATCCAAAATTGGCATCTTGACTAATTCAGGCATGCTCTGCTCAGTTCTGGAGTCAAAAAGGTACAATGTTATTTTTGGAGGATGCTCCGGTCACGTGACCCGTGAAAAACGAAAAATATTCCTACGGGGCCTTCAATAATTGTTTTCTCTCAATTATTATAAAACACTTTTTCATGAATATCTGTTTGACCGAAATTAGAAGAAAAGAGGGCAAGAAAAATAAAGGGATCTCTTGGATCTGCCCTGTGAAAAAACTGACTCGGCTATAATATCTTTGCATATAAACTCTCGACAAAAGTTCCTTTCCTGGGACCCCGCGTGTCTCTATTGATTGTACTAATGACGCCACAAGCGCACTGGCCACGGGCCTGTCTTGTTTATATGTCAAGTTTACTCATAGTAGCTCTTTAGCGCAGCCGTTGCCTGGCATGGAAGTGAAGAAGTTGTCTGGCATAGTTTGCACTTTTGTTTTTCAAAAGTTGCTATTTTTCGGTAGTGCAGTTTGTACTTGGTGATAGGTGGAAGCAAGGAAGTGAGGGTCTGGTCTTTGTCTATTTGAGGAGCTCTTATTTTGCATGATATACATTTAGTGTTTGGTAATAGCAGTGAAGAAGTTTTCTCGAAGAGTGTTCACTTGTTTAATTGAGTGATTACCATTCATAAGCTTCTGTACCATATGCAATTTATGGTAAGAGTTAACATTGAAAACGGATGCTTGAATAAGTTTGTTGATGTGCATCTGTTCTCATGTTCTCATTAGACATACGAGGTACAAAATTTTAATTTGAAGAAAGTAGCATTATAATAGTTTAGAAATGGGCCAGATGTTAAAAGTAGCAAGTAATATTTATTTAGGAAGTAGTTTTGTTAATATAAAATAATAATAACAATTGTTAAAGGAATAAAAATGAACGGTAACAGTTAGAATGTTTGCAAGTTAAATAAGGTGTAGAAATTAAGAGTTCTTAATGGGTCAGAAGGTTTAAATAAGAAGTAATATTTTAAACGTTTTTATTACTAGGAAATAAATATTAGCAGTTGAAAAAGAAAATAGAATGGTTTATTTGGTGGTTTAAGAATGTTTTTAGTTTAAAAGGATGGCAAGGGGAGAGCAGAATGAAGCTGCTGTCCAGCTAAGGGCTGGCAAATTTCCTTGGGTGACTTGCATTGCTGGACTCGTGAGTCGCTGGTACAACGCTTCTCTTGTTTATATGTCAAGTTTACTCATAGTAGCTTTTGAGCGCAGTCGTTGCCTGGCATGGAAGTGAAGAAGTTGTCTGGCATAGTTTGCACTTCTGTTTTTCAAAAGTTGCTATTTTTCGGTAGTGCAGTTTGTACTTGGTGATAGGTGGAAGCAAGGAAGTGAGGGTCTGGTCTTTGTCTATTTGAGGAGCTCTTATTTTGCATGATGTACATTTAGTGTTTGGTAATAGCAGTGAAGAAGTTTTCTCGAAGAGTGTTCACTTGTTTAATTGAGTGACTACCATTCATAAGCTTCTGTACCATATGCAATTTATGGTAAGAGTTAACATTGAAAACGGACGCTCGAATAAGTTTGTTGGTGTGCATCTGTTCTCATGTTCTCATTAGACATACGAGGTACAAGATTTTAATGTGAAGAAAGTAGCATTATAATAGTTTAGAAATGAGCCAGATGTTAAAAGTAGCAAGTAATATTTATTTAGGAAGTAGTTTTGTTAATATAAAATAATAATAACAATTGTTAAAGGAATAAAAATTAACGGTAACAATTAGAATGTTTTCAAGTTAAATAAGGTGTAGAAATTAAGAGTTCTTAATGGGTCAGAAGGTTTAAATAAAAAGTAATATTTTTAACGTTTTTATTACTAGGAAATAATTATTAGCAGTTGAAAAAGAAAATAGAATGGTCTATTTGGTGGTTTAAAAATAATTTTAGTTTAAAAGGATGGCAAAGGGAGAGCAGAATGAAGCTGCTGTCTAGCTAAGGGCTGGCAAATTTTTTTGGGTGACTTGCATTGCTGGACTCGTGAGTTGCTGGTACAACGCTTCTCTTGTTTATATGTCAAGTTTACTCATAGTAGCTCTTTAGCGCAGTCGTTGCCTGGCATGGAAGTGAAGAAGTTGTCTGGCATAGTTTGCAGTTTTGTTTTTCAAAAGTTGCTATTTTTCGGTAGTGCAGTTTGTACTTGGTGATAGGTGGAAGCAAGGAAGTGAGGGTCTGGTCTTTGTCTATTTGAGGAGCTCTTATTTTGCATGATGTACATTTAGTGTTTGGTAATAGCAGTGAAGAAGTTTTCTCGAAGAGTGTTCACTTGTTTAATTGAGTGATTACCATTCATAAGCTTCTGTACCATATGCAATTTATGGTAAGAGTTAACATTGAAAACGGATGCTCGAATAAGTTTGTTGGTGTGCATCTGTTCTCATGTTCTCATTAGACATACGAGGTACAAGATTTTAATGTGAAGAAAGTAGCATTATAATAGTTTAGAAATGGGCCAGATGTTAAAAGTAGCAAGTAATATTTATTTAGGAAGTAGTTTTGTTAATATAAAATAATAATAACAATTGTTAAAGGAATAAAAATTAACGGTAACAGTTAGAATGTTTGCAAGTTAAATAAGGTGTAGAAATTAAGAGTTCTTAATGGGTCAGAAGGTTTAAATAAGAAGTAATATTTTTAATGTTTTTATTACTAGGAAATAATTATTAGCAGTTGAAAAAGAAAATAGAATGGTTTATTTGGTGGTTTAAAAATGTTTTTAGTTTGAAAGGATGGCAAGGGGAGAGCAGAATGAAGCTGCTGTCTAGCTTGGATCTGGCAAGTTTCCTTGGGTGACTTGCATTGCTGGACTTGTGAGTCGGTGGTACAACGCTTCTCTTGTTTATATGTCAAGTTTACTCGTAGTAGCTCTTGAGCGCAGTCGTTGCCTGGCATGGAAGTGAAGAAGTTGTCTGGCATAGTTTGCACTTTTGTTTTTCAAAAGTTGCTATTTTTCGGTAGTGCAGTTTGTACTTGGTGATAGGTGGAAGCAAGGAAGTGAGGGTCTGGTCTTTGTCTATTTGAGGAGCTCTTATTTTGCATGATGTACATTTAGTGTTTGGTAATAGCAGTGAAGAAGTTTTCTCGAAGAGTGTTCACTTGTTTAATTGAGTGACTACCATTCATAAGCTTCTGTACCATATGCAATTTATGGTAAGAGTTAACATTGAAAACGGATGCTCGAATAAGTTTGTTGGTGTGCATCTGTTCTCATGTTCTCATTAGACATACGAGGTACAAGATTTTAATGTGAAGAAAGTAGCATTATAATAGTTTAGAAATGAGCCAGATGTTAAAAGTAGCAAGTAATATTTATTTAGGAAGTAGTTTTGTTAATATAAAATAATAATAACAATTGTTAAAGGAATAAAAATTAACGGTAACAATTAGAATGTTTTCAAGTTAAATAAGGTGTAGAAATTAAGAGTTCTTAATGGGTCAGAAGGTTTAAATAAGAAGTAATATTTTTAACGTTTTTATTACTAGGAAATAATTATTAGCAGTTGAAAAAGAAAATAGAATGGTCTATTTGGTGGTTTAAAAATAATTTTAGTTTAAAAGGATGGCAAAGGGAGAGCAGAATGAAGCTGCTGTCTAGCTAAGGGCTGGCAAATTTTTTTGGGTGACTTGCATTGCTGGACTCGTGAGTCGCTGGTACAACGCTTCTCTTGTTTATATGTCAAGTTTACTCATAGTAGCTCTTTAGCGCAGTCGTTGCCTGGCATGGAAGTGAAGAAGTTGTCTGGCATAGTTTGCACTTTTGTTTTTCAAAAGTTGCTATTTTTCGGTAGTGCAGTTTGTACTTGGTGATAGGTGGAAGCAAGGAAGTGAGGGTCTGGTCTTTGTCTATTTGAGGAGCTCTTATTTTGCATGATGTACATTTAGTGTTTGGTAATAGCAGTGAACAAGTTTTCTCGAAGAGTGTTCACTTGTTTAATTGAGTGATTACCATTCATAAGCTTCTGTACCATATGCAATTCATGGTAAGAGTTAACATTGAAAACGGATGCTCGAATAAGTTTGTTGGTGTGCATCTGTTCTCATGTTCTCATTAGACATACGAGGTACAAGATTTTAATGTGAAGAAAGTAGCATTATAATAGTTTAGAAATGAGCCAGATGTTAAAAGTAGCAAGTAATATTTATTTAGGAAGTAGTTTTGTTAATATAAAATAATGATAACAATTGTTAAAGGAATAAAAATTAACGGTAACAGTTAGAATGTTTGCAAGTTAAAAAAGGTGTAGAAATTAAGAGTTCTTAATGGGTCAGAAGGTTTAAATAAGAAGTAATATTTTTAATGTTTTTATTACTAGGAAATAATTATTAGCAGTTGAAAAAGAAAATAGAATGGTTTATTTGGTGGTTTAAAAATGTTTTTAGTTTAAAAGGATGGCAAGGGGAGAGCAGAATGAAGTTGCTGTCTAGCTTGGATCTGGCAATTTTCCTTGGGTGACTTGCATTGCTGGACTCGTGAGTCGCTGGTACAACGCTTCTCTTGTTTATATGTCAAGTTTACTCGTAGTAGCTCTTGAGCGCAGTCGTTGCCTGGCATGGAAGTGAAGAAGTTGTCTGGCATAGTTTGCACTTTTGTTTTTCAAAAGTTGCTATTTTTCGGTAGTGCAGTTTGTACTTGGTGATAGGTGGAAGCAAGGAAGTGAGGGTCTGGTCTTTGTCTATTTGAGGAGCTCTTATTTTGCATGATGTACATTTAGTGTTTGGTAATAGCAGTGAAGAAGTTTTCTCGAAGAGTGTTCACTTGTTTAATTGAGTGATTACCATTCATAAGCTTCTGTACCATATGCAATTTATGGTAAGAGTTAACATTGAAAACGGATGCTCGAATAAGTTTGTTGGTGTGCATCTGTTCTCATGTTCTCATTAGACATACGAGGTACAAGATTTTAATTTGAAGAAAGTAGCATTATAATAGTATAGAAATGAGCCAGATGTTAAAAGTAGCAAGTGATATTTATTTAGGAAGTAGTTTTGTTAATATAAAATAATAATAACAATTGTTAAAGGAATAAAAATTAACGGTAAGAGTTAGAATGTTTGCAAGTTAAAAAAGGTGTAGAAATTAAGAGTTCTTAATGGGTCAGAAGGTTTAAATAAGAAGTAATATTTTTAATGTTTTTATTACTAGGAAATAATTATTAGCAGTTGAAAAAGAAAATAGAATGGTTTATTTGGTGGTTTAAAAATGTTTTTAGTTTAAAAGGATGGCAAGGGGAGAGCAGAATGAAGGTGCTGTCTAGCTAAGGTCTGGCAAATTTCCTTGGGTGACTTGCATTGCTGGACTCGTGAGTCGCTGGTACAACGCTTCTCTTGTTTATATGTCAAGTTTACTCATAGTAGCTCTTTAGCGCAGTCGTTGCCTGGCATGGAAGTGAAGAAGTTGTCTGGCATAGTTTGCACTTTTGTTTTTCAAAAGTTGCTATTTTTCGGTAGTGCAGTTTGTACTTGGTGATAGGTGGAAGCAAGGAAGTGAGGGTCTGGTCTTTGTCTATTTGAGGAGCTCTTATTTTGCATGATGTACATTTAGTGTTTGGTAATAGCAGTGAAGAAGTTTTCTCGAAGAGTGTTCACTTGTTTAATTGAGTGATTACCATTCATAAGCTTCTGTACCATATGCAATTTATGGTAAGAGTTAACATTGAAAACGGATGCTCGAATAAGTTTGTTGGTGTGCATCTGTTCTGATGTTCTCATTAGACATACGAGGTACAAGATTTTAATGTGAAGAAAGTAGCATTATAATAGTTTAGAAATGAGCCAGATGTTAAAAGTAGCAAGTAATATTTATTTAGGAAGTAGTTTTGTTAATATAAAATAATAATAACAATTGTTAAAGGAATAAAAATTAACGGTAACAATTAGAATGTTTGCAAGTTAAATAAGGTGTAGAAATTAAGAGTTCTTCATGGGTCAGAAGGTTTAAATAAGAAGTAATATTTTTAATGTTTTTATTACTAGGAAATAATTATTAGCAGTTGAAAACGAAAAGAGAATGGTTTATTTGGTGGTTTAAAAATGTTTTTAGTTTAAAAGGATGGCAAGGGGAGAGCAGAATGAAGCTGCTGTCTAGCTAAGGTCTGGCAAATTTCCTTGGGTGACTTGCATTGCTGGACTCGTGAGTCGCTGGTACAACGCTTCTCTTGTTTATATGTCAAGTTTACTCATAGTAGCTCTTTAGCGCAGTCGTTGCCTGGCATGGAAGTGAAGAAGTTGTCTGGCATAGTTTGCACTTTTGTTTTTCAAAAGTTGCTATTTTTCGGTAGTGCAGTTTGTACTTGGTGATAGGTGGAAGCAAGGAAGTGAGGGTCTGGTCTTTGTCTATTTGAGGAGCTCTTATTTTGCATGATGTACATTTAGTGTTTGGTAATAGCAGTGAAGAAGTTTTCTCGAAGAGTGTTGACTTGTTTAATTGAGTGATTACCATTCATAAGCTTCTGTACCATATGCAATTTATGGTAAGAGTTAACATTGAAAACGGATGCTCGAATAAGTTTGTTGGTGTGCATCTGTTCTCATGTTCTTTTTAGACATACGAGGTACAAGATTTTAATGTGAAGAAAGTAGCATTATAATAGTTTAGAAATGGGCCAGATGTTAAAAGTAGCAAGTAATATTTATTTAGGAAGTAGTTTTGTTAATATAAAATAATAATAACAATTGTTAAAGGAATAGAAATGAACGGTAACAGTTAGAATGTTTGCAAGTTAAATAAGGTGTAGAAATTAAGAGTTCTTAATGGGTCAGAAGGTTTAAATAAGAAGTAATATTTTTAATGTTTTTATTACTAGGAAATAATTATTAGCAGTTGAAAAACAAAATAGAATGGTTTATTTGGTGGTTTAAAAATGATTTTAGTTTAAAAGGATGGCAAGGGGAGAGCAGAATGAAGCTGCTGTCTAGCTTGGATCTGGCAAATTTCCTTGGGTGACTTGCATTGCTGGACTCGTGAGTCGCTGGTACAACGCTTCTCTTGTTTATATGTCAAGTTTACTCGTAGTAGCTCTTGAGCGCAGTCGTTGCCTGGCATGGAAGTGAAGAAGTTGTCTGGCATAGTTTGCATTTTTGTTTTTCAAAAGTTGCTATTTTTCGGTAGTGCAGTTTGTACTTGGTGATAGGTGGAAGCAAGGAAGTGAGGGTCTGGTCTTTGTCTATTTGAGGAGCTCTTATTTTGCATGATGTACATTTAGTGTTTGGTAATAGCAGTGAACAAGTTTTCTCGAAGAGTGTTCACTTGTTTAATTGAGTGATTACCATTCATAAGCTTCTGTACCATATGCAATTTATGGTAAGAGTTAACATTGAAAACGGATGCTCGAATAAGTTTGTTGGTGTGCATCTGTTCTCATGTTCTCATTAGACATACGAGGTACAAGATTTTAATGTGAAGAAAGTAGCATTATAATAGTTTAGAAATGGGCCAGATGTTAAAAATAGCAAGTAATGTTTATTTAGGAAGTAGTTTTGTTAATATAAAATAATAATAACAATTGTTAAAGGAATAAAAATTAACGGTAACAATTAGAATGTTTGCAAGTTAAACAAGGTGTACAAATTAAGAGTTCTTAATGGGGCACAAGCTTTAAATAAGAAGTAATATTTTTAATGTTTTTATTACTAGGAAATAATTATTAGCAGTTGAAAAACAAAATAGAATGGTTTATTTGGTGGTTTAAAAATGTTTTTAGTTTAAAAGGATCGCAAGGGGAGAGCAGAATGAAGCTGCTGTCTAGCTTGGGTCCGACAAATTTCCTTGGGTGACTTGCATTGCTGGACTCGTGAGTCGCTGGTACAACGCTTCTCTTGTTTATATGTCAAGTTTACTCGTAGTAGCTCTTGAGCGCAGTCGTTGCCTGGCATGGAAGTGAAGAAGTTGTCTGGCATAGTTTGCACTTTTGTTTTTCAAAAGTTGCTATTTTTCGGTAGTGCAGTTTGTACTTGGTGATAGGTGGAAACAAGGAAGTGAGGGTCTGGTCTTTGTCTATTTGAGGAGCTCTTATTTTGCATGATGTACAGTTAGTGTTTGGTAATAGCAGTGAAGAAGTTTTCTCGAAGAGTGTTGACTTGTTTAATTGAGTGATTACCATTCATAAGCTTCTCTACCATATGCAATTCATGGTAAGAGTTGACATTGAAAACGGATGCTCGAATAAGTTTGTTGGTGTGCATCTGTTCTCATGTTCTTATTAGAGATACGAGGTAGAAGATTTTAATTTGAAGAAAGTAGCATTATAATACTTTAGAAATGGGCTAGATGTTAAAAGTAGCAAGTAATTTTTATATAGGAAGTAGTTTTGTTAATATAAAATAATAATAACAATTGTTAAAGGAATAAAAATTAACGGTAAGAGTTAGAATGTTTGCAAGTTAAAAAAGGTGTAGAAATTAAGAGTTCTTAATGGGTCAGAAGGTTTAAATAAGAAGTAATATTTTTAATGTTTTTATTACTAGGAAATAATTATTAGCAGTTGAAAAAGAAAATAGAATGGTTTATTTGGTGGTTTAAAAATAATTTTAGTTTAAAAGGATGGCAAAGGGAGAACAGAATGAAGCTGCTGTCTAGCTAACGGCTGGCAAATGTTTTTGGGTGACTTGCATTGCTGGACTCGTGAGTCGCTGGTACAACGCTTCTCTTGTTTATATGTCAAGTTTACTCATAGTAGTTCTTTAGTGCAGTCGTTGCCTGGCATGGAAGTGAAGAAGTTGTCTGGCATAGTTTGCACTTTTGTTTTTCAAAAGTTGTTCTTTTTCGGTAGTGCAGTTTGTACTTGGTGATAGGTGGAAGCAAGGAAGTGAGGGTCTGGTCTTTGTCTATTTGAGGAGCTCTTATTTTGCATGATGTACATTTAGTGTTTGGTAATAGCAGTGAACAAGTTTTCTCGAAGAGTGTTGACTTGTTTAATTGAGTGATTACCATTCATAAGCTTCTGTACCATATGCAATTGATGGTAAGAGTTAACATTGGAAACGGATGCTCGAATAAGTTTGTTGGTGTGCATCTGTTCTCATGTTCTCATTAGACATACGAGGTAGAAGATTTTAATTTGAAGAAAGTAGCATTATAATACTTTAGAAATGGGCCAGATGTTATAAATAGCAAGTAATATTTATTTAGGAAGTAGTTTTGTTAATATAAAAAAATAATAAGAATTGTTAAAGGAATAAAAATTAACGGTAACAGTTAGAATGTTTGCAAGTTAAATAAGGTGTACAAATTAAGAGTTCTTCATGGGTCAGAAGGTTTAAATAAGAAGTAATATTTTTAATGTTTTTATTACTAAGAAATAATTATTAGCAGTTGAAAAAGAAAATAGAATGGTTTATTTGGTGGTTTAAAAATGTTTTTAGTTTAAAAGGATGGCAAGGGGAGAGCAGAAAGAAGCTGCTGTCTAGCTTGGGTTGGCAAATTTCCTTAAGTGTCTTGCATTGCTAGACTCGTGAGTCGCTGCTACAATTCTTCTTTTGTTTATACATGTATGTCAAGTTTACTCGTAGTAGCTCTTGAGCACAGTTGTTGCCTGGCATGGAAGTGAAGAATTTGTTTGGCAAAGTTTACTCTTTTGTTTTTCAAAAATGGGCCAGATGTTAAAAGTAGCAAGTAATATTTATTTAGGAAGTTGTTTTGTTAATATAAAATAATAATAACAATTGTTAAAGGAATAAAAATTAACGGTAACAGTTAGAATGTTTGCAAGTTAATCAAGGTGTACAAATTAAGAGTTCTTAATGGGGCACAAGCTTTAAATAAGAAGTAATATTTTTAATGTTTTTATTACTAGGAAATAATTATTAGCAGTTGAAAAACAAAATAGAATGGTTTATTTGATGGTTTAAAAATGTTTTTAGTTTAAAAGGATCGCAAGGGGAGAGCAGAATGAAGCTGCTGTCTAGCTTGGGTCCGACAAATTTCCTTGGGTGACTTGCATTGCTGGACTCGTGAGTCGCTGCTACAACGCTTCTCTTGTTTATATGTCAAGTTTACTCGTAGTAGCTCTTGAGCGCAGTCGTTGCCTGGCATGGAAGTGAAGAAGTTGTCTGGCATAGTTTGCACTTTTGTTTTTCAAAAGTTGCTATTTTTCGGTAGTGCAGTTTGTACTTGGTGATAGGTGGAAGAAAGGAATTGAGGGTCTGGTCTTTTCTATTTGAGGAGCTCTTATTTTGCATGATGTACAGTTAGTGTTTGGTAATAGCAGTGGACAAGTTTTCTCGAAGAGTGTTGACTTGTTTAATTGAGTGATTACCATTCATAAGCTTCTGTACCATATGCAATTCATGGTAAGAGTTGACATTGAAAACGGATGCTCGAATAAGTTTGTTGGTGTGCATCTGTTCTCATGTTCTCATTAGACATACGAGGTAGAAGATTTTAATTTGAAGAAAGTAGCATTATAATAGTTTAGAAATGGGCCAGATGTTAAAAGTAGCTAGTAATATTTCTTTAGGAAGTAGTTTTGTTAATATAAAATAATAATAACAATTGTTAAAGGAATAAAAATTAACGGTAACAGTTAGAATGTTTGCAAGTTAAATAAGGTGTAGAAATTAAGAGTTCTTAATGGGTCAGAAGGTTTAAATAAGAAGTAATATTTTTAATGTTTTTATTACTAGGAAATAATTATTAGCAGTTGAAAAAGAAAATAGAATGGTTTATTTGGTGGTTTAAAAATGTTTTTAGTTTAAAAGGATGGCAAAGGGAGAGCAGAATGAAGCTGCTGTCTAGCTAAGGGCTGGCAAATTTCCTTGGGTGACTTGCATTGCTGGACTCGTGAGTCGCTGCTACAACGCTTCTCTTTTTTATATGTCAAGTTTACTCATAGTAGCTCTTTAGCGCAGTCGTTGCCTGGCATGGAAGTGAAGAAGTTGTCTGGCATAGTTTGCACTTTTGTTTTTCAAAAGTTGCTATTTTCCGGTAGTGCAGTTTGTACTTGGTGATAGGTGGAAGCAAGGAAGTGAGGGTCTGGTCTTTGTCTATTTGAGGAGCTCTTACTTTGCATGATGTACAGTTAGTGTTTGGTAATAGCAGTGAACAAGTTTTCTCGAAGAGTGTTGACTTGTTTAATTGAGTGATTACCATTCATAAGCTTCTGTACCATATGCAATTTATGGTAACAGTTAACATTGGAAACGGATGCTCGAATAAGTTAGTTGGTGTGCATCTGTTCTCATGTTCTCATTAGACATACGAGGTACAAGATTTTAATTTGAAGAAAGTAGCATTATAATAGTTTAGAAATGGGCCAGATGTTAAAAGTAGCAAGTGATATTTATTTAGGAAGTAGTTTTGTTAATATAAAATAATAACAATTGTTAAAGGAATAAAAATTAACGGTAACAGTTAGAATGTTTGCAAGTTAAATAAGGTGTAGAAATTAAGAGTTCTTAATGGGTCAGAAGGTTTAAATAAGAAGTAATATTTTTAATGTTTTTATTACTAGGAAATAATTATTAGCAGTTGGAAAACAAAATAGAATGGTTTATTTGGTGGTTTAAAAATGTTTTTAGTTTAAAAGGATGGCAAGGGGAGAGCAGAATGAAGCTGCTGTCTAGCTTGGGTCTGGCAAATTTCCTTGGGTGACTTGCATTGCTGGACTCGTGAGTCGCTGGTACAACGCTTCTTTTGTTTATATGTCAAGTTTACTCGTAGTAGCTCTTTAGCGCAGTCGTTGCCTGGCATGGAAGTGAGGAAGTTGTCTGGCATGGTTTGCACTTTTCTTTTTCAAAAGTTCCTATTTTTCGGTAGTGCAGTTTGTACTTGGTGATAGGTGGAAGAGAGGAAGTGATGGTCTGGTCTTTGTCTATTTGAGGAGCTCTTATTTTGCATGATGTACAGTTAGTGTTTGGTAATAGCAGTGAAGAAGTTTTCTCGAAGAGTGTTGACTTGTTTAATTGAGTGATTACCATTCATAAGCTTCTGTACCATATGCAATTTATGGTAAGAGTTAACATTGAAAACGGATGCTCGAATAAGTTTGTTGGTGTGCATTTGTTCTCATTAGACATACGAGGTAGAAGATTTTAATTTGAAGAAAGTAGCATTATAATAGTTTAGAAATGGGCCATATGTTATAAATAGCAAGTATTATTTATTTAGGAAGTAGTTTTGTTAATATAAAATACTAATAACAATTGTTAAAGGAATAAAAATTAACGGTAACAGAATGTTTGCAAGTTAAATAAGGTGTACAAATTAAGAGTTCTTAATGGGGCACAAGCTTTAAATAAGAAGTAATATTTTTAATGTTTTTATTACTAGGAAATAATTATTAGCAGTTGAAAAAGAAAATAGAATGGTTTATTTGGTGGTTTAAAAATGTTTTTAGTTTAAAAGGATCGCAAGGGGAGAGCAGAATGAAGCTGCTGTCTAGCTTGGGTCCGACAAATTTCCTTGGGTGACTTGCATTGCTGGACTCGTGAGTCGCTGCTACAACGCTTCTCTTGTTTATATGTCAAGTTTACTCGTAGTAGCTCTTGAGCGCAGTCGTTGCCTGGCATGGAAGTGAAGAAGTTGTCTGGCATAGTTTGCACTTTTGTTTTTCAAAAGTTGCTATTTTTCGGTAGTGCAGTTTGTACTTGGTGATAGGTGGAAGAAAGGAATTGAGGGTCTGGTCTTTTCTATTTGAGGAGCTCTTATTTTGCATGATGTACAGTTAGTGTTTGGTAATAGCAGTGGACAAGTTTTCTCGAAGAGTGTTGACTTGTTTAATTGAGTGATTACCATTCATAAGCTTCTGTACCATATGCAATTCATGGTAAGAGTTAACATTGAAAACGGATGCTCGAATAAGTTAGTTGGTGTGCATCTGTTCTCATGTTCTCATTAGACATACGAGGTAGAAGATTTTAATTTGAAGAAAGTAGCATTATAATAGTTTAGAAATGGGCCAGATGTTAAAAGTAGCTAGTAATATTTCTTTAGGAAGTAGTTTTGTTAATATAAAATAATAATAACAATTGTTAAAGGAATAAAAATTAACGGTAACAGTTAGAATGTTTGCAAGTTAAATAAGGTGTAGAAATTAAGAGTTCTTAATGGGTCAGAAGGTTTAAATAAGAAGTAATATTTTTAATGTTTTTATTACTAGGAAATAATTATTAGCAGTTGAAAAAGAAAATAGAATGGTTTATTTGGTGGTTTAAAAATGTTTTTAGTTTAAAAGGATGGCAAAGGGAGAGCAGAATGAAGCTGCTGTCTAGCTAAGGGCTGGCAAATTTCCTTGGGTGACTTGCATTGCTGGACTCGTGAGTCGCTGCTACAACGCTTCTCTTGTTTATATGTCCAGTTTACTCATAGTAGCTCTTTAGCGCAGTCGTTGCCTGGCATGGAAGTGAAGAAGTTGTCTGGCATAGTTTGCACTTTTGTTTTTCAAAAGTTGCTATTTTCCGGTAGTGCAGTTTGTACTTGGTGATAGGTGGAAGCAAGGAAGTGAGGGTCTGGTCTTTGTCTATTTGAGGAGCTCTTACTTTGCATGATGTACAGTTAGTGTTTGGTAATAGCAGTGAACAAGTTTTCTCGAAGAGTGTTGACTTGTTTAATTGAGTGATTACCATTCATAAGCTTCTGTACCATATGCAATTTATGGTAACAGTTAACATTGGAAACGGATGCTCGAATAAGTTAGTTGGTGTGCATCTGTTCTCATGTTCTCATTAGACATACGAGGTACAAGATTTTAATGTGAAGAAAGTAGCATTATAATAGTTTAGAAATGGGCCAGATGTTAAAAGTAGCAAGTGATATTTATTTAGGAAGTAGTTTTGTTAATATAAAATAATAACAATTGTTAAAGGAATAAAAATTAACGGTAACAGTTAGAATGTTTGCAAGTTAAATAAGGTGTAGAAATTAAGAGTTCTTAATGGGTCAGAAGGTTTAAATAAGAAGTAATATTTTTAATGTTTTTATTACTAGGAAATAATTATTAGCAGTTGGAAAACAAAATATAATGGTTTATTTGGTGGTTTAAAAATGTTTTTAGTTTAAAAGGATGGCAAGGGGAGAGCAGAATGAAGCTGCTGTCTAGCTTGGGTCTGGCAAATTTCCTTGGGTGACTTGCATTGCTGGACTCGTGAGTCGCTGGTACAACGCTTCTTTTGTTTATATGTCAAGTTTACTCGTAGTAGCTCTTTAGCGCAGTCGTTGCCTGGCATGGAAGTGAGGAAGTTGTCTGGCATAGTTTGCACTTTTGTTTTTCAAAAGTTCCTATTTTTCGGTAGTTCAGTTTGTACTTGGTGATAGGTGGAAGAGAGGAAGTGAGGGTCTGGTCTTTGTCTATTTGAGGAGCTCTTATTTTGCATGATGTACAGTTAGTGTTTGGTAATAGCAGTGAAGAAGTTTTCTCGAAGAGTGTTGACTTGTTTAATTGAGTGATTACCATTCATAAGCTTCTGTACCATATGCAATTGATGGTAAGAGTTAACATTGAAAACGGATGCTCGAATAAGTTTGTTGGTGTGCATCTGTTCTCATTAGACATACGAGGTAGAAGATTTTAATTTGAAGAAAGTAGCATTATAATAGTTTAGAAATGGGCCATATGTTATAAATAGCAAGTATTATTTATTTAGGAAGTTGTTTTGTTAATATAAAATAATAATAACAATTGTTAAAGGAATAAAAATTAACGGTAACAGAATGTTTGCAAGTTAAATAAGGTGTACAAATTAGAGTTCTTAATGGGGCACAAGCTTTAAATAAGAAGTAATATTTTTAATGTTTTTATTACTAGGAAATAATTATTAGCAGTTGAAAAACAAAATAGAATGGTTTATTTGGTGGTTTAAAAATGTTTTTAGTTTAAAAGGATCGCAAGGGGAGAGCAGAATGAAGCTGCTGTCTAGCTTGGGTCCGACAAATTTCCTTGGGTGACTTGCATTGCTGGACTCGTGAGTCGCTGCTACAACGCTTCTTTTGTTTATATGTCAAGTTTACTCGTAGTAGCTCTTTAGCGCAGTCGTTGCCTGGCATGGAAGTGAAGAAGTTGTCTGGCATAGTTTGCACTTTTGTTTTTCAAAAGTTGCTATTTTTCGGTAGTGCAGTTTGTACTTGGTGATAGGTGGAAGCAAGGAAGTGAGGGTCTGGTCTTTGTTTATTTGAGGAGCTCTTATTTTGCATGATGTACATTTAGTGTTTGGTAATAGCAGTGAAGAAGTTTTCTCGAAGAGTGTTGACTTTTTTAATTGAGTGATTACCATTCATAAGCTTCTGTACCATATGCAATTTATGGTAAGAGTTAACATTGGAAACAGATGCTCGAATAAGTTTGTTGGTGTGCATCTGTTCTCATGTTCTCATTAGACATACGAGGTAGAAGATTTTAATTTGAAGAAAGTAGCATTATAATAGTTTAGAAATGGGCCAGATGTTAAAAATAGCAAGTAATGTTTATTTAGGAATTAGTTTTGTTAATATAAAATAATAATAACAATTGTTAAAGGAATAAAAATTAACGGTAACAATTAGAATGTTTGCAAGTTAAACAAGGTGTACAAATTAAGAGTTCTTAATGGGGCACAAGCTTTAAATAAGAAGTAATATTTTTAATGTTTTTATTACTAGGAAATAATTATTAGCAGTTGAAAAACAAAATAGAATGGTTTATTTGGTGGTTTAAAAATGTTTTTAGTTTAAAAGGATCGCAAGGGGAGAGCAGAATGAAGCTGCTGTCTAGCTTGGGTCCGACAAATTTCCTTGGGTGACTTGCATTGCTGGACTCGTGAGTCGCTGGTACAACGCTTCTCTTGTTTATATGTCAAGTTTACTCGTAGTAGCTCTTGAGCGCAGTCGTTGCCTGGCATGGAAGTGAAGAAGTTGTCTGGCATAGTTTGCACTTTTGTTTTTCAAAAGTTGCTATTTTTCGGTAGTGCAGTTTGTACTTGGTGATAGGTGGAAACAAGGAAGTGAGGGTCTGGTCTTTGTCTATTTGAGGAGCTCTTATTTTGCATGATGTACAGTTAGTGTTTGGTAATAGCAGTGAAGAAGTTTTCTCGAAGAGTGTTCACTTGTTTAATTGAGTGATTACCATTCATAAGCTTCTCTACCATATGCAATTCATGGTAAGAGTTGACATTGAAAACGGATGCTCGAATAAGTTTGTTGGTGTGCATCTGTTCTCATGTTCTTATTAGAGATACGAGGTAGAAGATTTTAATTTGAAGAAAGTAGCATTATAATACTTTAGAAATGGGCCAGATGTTAAAAGTAGCAAGTAATTTTTATATAGGAAGTAGTTTTGTTAATATAAAATAATAATAACAATTGTTAAAGGAATAAAAATTAATGGTAACAGTTAGAATGTTTGCAAGTTAAAAAAGGTGTAGAAATTAAGAGTTCTTAATGGGTCAGAAGGTTTAAATAAGAAGTAATATTTTTAATGTTTTTATTACTAGGAAATAATTATTAGCAGTTGAAAAAGAAAATAGAATGGTTTATTTGGTGGTTTAAAAATAATTTTAGTTTAAAAGGATGGCAAAGGGAGAGCAGAATGAAGCTGCTGTCTAGCTAACGGCTGGCAAATGTTTTTGGGTGACTTGCTTTGCTGGACTCGTGAGTCGCTGGTACAACGCTTCTCTTGTTTATATGTCAAGTTTACTCATAGTAGCTCTTTAGTGCAGTCGTATCCTGGCATGGAAGTGAAGAAGTTGTCTGGCATAGTTTGCACTTTTGTTTTTCAAAAGTTGCTATTTTTCGGTAGTGCAGTGTGTACTTGGTGATAGGTGGAAGCAAGGAAGTGAGGGTCTGGTCTTTGTCTATTTGAGGAGCTCTTACTTTGCATGATGTACATTTAGTGTTTGGTAATAGCAGTGAACAAGTTTTCTCGAAGAGTGTTGACTTGTTTAATTGAGTGATTACCATTCATAAGCTTCTGTACCATATGCAATTGATGGTAAGAGTTAACATTGGAAACGGATGCTCGAATAAGTTTGTTGGTGTGCATCTGTTCTCATGTTCTCATTAGACATACGAGGTAGAAGATTTTAATTTGAAGAAAGTAGCATTATAATACTTTAGAAATGGGCCAGATGTTATAAATAGCAAGTAATATTTATTTAGGAAGTAGTTTTGTTAATATAAAAAAATAATAAGAATTGTTAAAGGAATAAAAATTAACGGTAACAGTTAGAATGTTTGCAAGTTAAATAAGGTGTACAAATTAAGAGTTCTTCATGGGTCAGAAGGTTTAAATAAGAAGTAATATTTTTAATGTTTTTATTACTAAGAAATAATTATTAGCAGTTGAAAAAGAAAATAGAATGGTTTATTTGGTGGTTTAAAAATGTTTTTAGTTTAAAAGGATGGCAAGGGGAGAGCAGAAAGAAGCTGCTGTCTAGCTTGGGTTGGCAAATTTCCTTAAGTGACTTGCATTGCTAGACTCGTGAGTCGCTGCTACAATTCTTCTTTTGTTTATACATGTATGTCAAGTTTACTCGTAGTAGCTCTTGAGCACAGTTGTTGCCTGGCATGGAAGTGAAGAATTTGTTTGGCAAAGTTTACTCTTTTGTTTTTCAAAAATGGGCCAGATGTTAAAAGTAGCAAGTAATATTTATTTAGGAAGTTGTTTTGTTAATATAAAATAATAATAACAATTGTTAAAGGAATAAAAATTAACGGTAACAGTTAGAATGTTTGCAAGTTAATCAAGGTGTACAAATTAAGAGTTCTTAATGGGGCACAAGCTTTAAATAAGAAGTAATATTTTTAATGTTTTTATTACTAGGAAATAATTATTAGCAGTTGAAAAACAAAATAGAATGGTTTATTTGATGGTTTAAAAATGTTTTTAGTTTAAAAGGATCGCAAGGGGAGAGCAGAATGAAGCTGCTGTCTAGCTTGGGTCCGACAAATTTCCTTGGGTGACTTGCATTGCTGGACTCGTGAGTCGCTGCTACAACGCTTCTCTTGTTTATATGTCAAGTTTACTCGTAGTAGCTCTTGAGCGCAGTCGTTGCCTGGCATGGAAGTGAAGAAGTTGTCTGGCATAGTTTGCACTTTTGTTTTTCAAAAGTTGCTATTTTTCGGTAGTGCAGTTTGTACTTGGTGATAGGTGGAAGAAAGGAATTGAGGGTCTGGTCTTTTCTATTTGAGGAGCTCTTATTTTGCATGATGTACAGTTAGTGTTTGGTAATAGCAGTGGACAAGTTTTCTCGAAGAGTGTTGACTTGTTTAATTGAGTGATTACCATTCATAAGCTTCTGTACCATATGCAATTCATGGTAAGAGTTAACATTGAAAACGGATGCTCGAATAAGTTTGTTGGTGTGCATCTGTTCTCATGTTCTCATTAGACATACGAGGTAGAAGATTTTAATTTGAAGAAAGTAGCATTATAATAGTTTAGAAATGGGCCAGATGTTAAAAGTAGCTAGTAATATTTCTTTAGGAAGTAGTTTTGTTAATATAAAATAATAATAACAATTGTTAAAGGAATAAAAATTAACGGTAACAGTTAGAATGTTTGCAAGTTAAATAAGGTGTAGAAATTAAGAGTTCTTAATGGGTCAGAAGGTTTAAATAAGAAGTAATATTTTTAATGTTTTTATTACTAGGAAATAATTATTAGCAGTTGAAAAAGAAAATAGAATGGTTTATTTGGTGGTTTAAAAATGTTTTTAGTTTAAAAGGATGGCAAAGGGAGAGCAGAATGAAGCTGCTGTCTAGCTAAGGGCTGGCAAATTTCCTTGGGTGACTTGCATTGCTGGACTCGTGAGTCGCTGCTACAACGCTTCTCTTGTTTATATGTCAAGTTTACTCATAGTAGCTCTTTAGCGCAGTCGTTGCCTGGCATGGAAGTGAAGAAGTTGTCTGGCATAGTTTGCACTTTTGTTTTTCAAAAGTTGCTATTTTCCGGTAGTGCAGTTTGTACTTGGTGATAGGTGGAAGCAAGGAAGTGAGGGTCTGGTCTTTGTCTATTTGAGGAGCTCTTACTTTGCATGATGTACAGTTAGTGTTTGGTAATAGCAGTGAACAAGTTTTCTCGAAGAGTGTTGACTTGTTTAATTGAGTGATTACCATTCATAAGCTTCTGTACCATATGCAATTTATGGTAACAGTTAACATTGGAAACGGATGCTCGAATAAGTTAGTTGGTGTGCATCTGTTCTCATGTTCTCATTAGACATACGAGGTACAAGATTTTAATTTGAAGAAAGTAGCATTATAATAGTTTAGAAATGGGCCAGATGTTAAAAGTAGCAAGTGATATTTATTTAGGAAGTAGTTTTGTTAATATAAAATAATAACAATTGTTAAAGGAATAAAAATTAACGGTAACAGTTAGAATGTTTGCAAGTTAAATAAGGTGTAGAAATTAAGAGTTCTTAATGGGTCAGAAGGTTTAAATAAGAAGTAATATTTTTAATGTTTTTATTACTAGGAAATAATTATTAGCAGTTGGAAAACAAAATAGAATGGTTTATTTGGTGGTTTAAAAATGTTTTTAGTTTAAAAGGATGGCAAGGGGAGAGCAGAATGAAGCTGCTGTCTAGCTTGGGTCTGGCAAATTTCCTTGGGTGACTTGCATTGCTGGACTCGTGAGTCGCTGGTACAACGCTTCTTTTGTTTATATGTCAAGTTTACTCGTAGTAGCTCTTTAGCGCAGTCGTTGCCTGGCATGGAAGTGAGGAAGTTGTCTGGCATGGTTTGCACTTTTGTTTTTCAAAAGTTGCTATTTTTCGGTAGTGCAGTTTGTACTTGGTGATAGGTGGAAGAGAGGAAGTGATGGTCTGGTCTTTGTCTATTTGAGGAGCTCTTATTTTGCATGATGTACAGTTAGTGTTTGGTAATAGCAGTGAAGAAGTTTTCTCGAAGAGTGTTGACTTGTTTAATTGAGTGATTACCATTCATAAGCTTCTGTACCATATGCAATTTATGGTAAGAGTTAACATTGAAAACGGATGCTCGAATAAGTTTGTTGGTGTGCATTTGTTCTCATTAGACATACGAGGTAGAAGATTTTAATTTGAAGAAAGTAGCATTATAATAGTTTAGAAATGGGCCATATGTTATAAATAGCAAGTATTATTTATTTAGGAAGTAGTTTTGTTAATATAAAATACTAATAACAATTGTTAAAGGAATAAAAATTAACGGTAACAGAATGTTTGCAAGTTAAATAAGGTGTACAAATTAAGAGTTCTTAATGGGGCACAAGCTTTAAATAAGAAGTAATATTTTTAATGTTTTTATTACTAGGAAATAATTATTAGCAGTTGAAAAACAAAATAGAATGGTTTATTTGGTGGTTTAAAAATGTTTTTAGTTTAAAAGGATCGCAAGGGGAGAGCAGAATGAAGCTGCTGTCTAGCTTGGGTCCGACAAATTTCCTTGGGTGACTTGCATTGCTGGACTCGTGAGTCGCTGCTACAACGCTTCTCTTGTTTATATGTCAAGTTTACTCGTAGTAGCTCTTGAGCGCAGTCGTTGCCTGGCATGGAAGTGAAGAAGTTGTCTGGCATAGTTTGCACTTTTGTTTTTCAAAAGTTGCTATTTTTCGGTAGTGCAGTTTGTACTTGGTGATAGGTGGAAGAAAGGAATTGAGGGTCTGGTCTTTTCTATTTGAGGAGCTCTTATTTTGCATGATGTACAGTTAGTGTTTGGTAATAGCAGTGGACAAGTTTTCTCGAAGAGTGTTGACTTGTTTAATTGAGTGATTACCATTCATAAGCTTCTGTACCATATGCAATTCATGGTAAGAGTTAACATTGAAAACGGATGCTCGAATAAGTTTGTTGGTGTGCATCTGTTCTCATGTTCTCATTAGACATACGAGGTACAAGATTTTATTTTGAAAAAAGTAGCATTATAATAGTTTAGAAATGGGCCAGATGTTAAAAGTAGCTAGTAATATTTCTTTAGGAAGTAGTTTTGTTAATATAAAATAATAATAACAATTGTTAAAGGAATAAAAATTAACGGTAACAGTTAGAATGTTTGCAAGTTAAATAAGGTGTAGAAATTAAGAGTTCTTAATGGGTCAGAAGGTTTAAATAAGAAGTAATATTTTTATTGTTTTTATTACTAGGAAATAATTATTAGCAGTTGAAAAAGAAAATAGAATGGTTTATTTGGTGGTTTAAAAATGTTTTTAGTTTAAAAGGATGGCAAAGGGAGAGCAGAATGAAGCTGCTGTCTAGCTAAGGGCTGGCAAATTTCCTTGGGTGACTTGCATTGCTGGACTCGTGAGTCGCTGCTACAACGCTTCTCTTGTTTATATGTCAAGTTTACTCATAGTAGCTCTTTAGCGCAGTCGTTGCCTGGCATGGAAGTGAAGAAGTTGTCTGGCATAGTTTGCACTTTTGTTTTTCAAAAGTTGCTATTTTCCGGTAGTGCAGTTTGTACTTGGTGATAGGTGGAAGCAAGGAAGTGAGGGTCTGGTCTTTGTCTATTTGAGGAGCTCTTACTTTGCATGATGTACAGTTAGTGTTTGGTAATAGCAGTGAACAAGTTTTCTCGAAGAGTGTTGACTTGTTTAATTGAGTGATTACCATTCATAAGCTTCTGTACCATATGCAATTTATGGTAACAGTTAACATTGGAAACGGATGCTCGAATAAGTTAGTTGGTGTGCATCTGTTCTCATGTTCTCATTAGACATACGAGGTACAAGATTTTAATGTGAAGAAAGTAGCATTATAATAGTTTAGAAATGGGCCAGATGTTAAAAGTAGCAAGTGATATTTATTTAGGAAGTAGTTTTGTTAATATAAAATAATAATAATTGTTAAAGGAATAAAAATTAACGGTAACAGTTAGAATGTTTGCAAGTTAAAAAAGGTGTAGAAATTAAGAGTTCTTAATGGGTCAGAAGGTTTAAATAAGAAGTAATATTTTTAATGTTTTTATTACTAGGAAATAATTATTAGCAGTTGGAAAACAAAATAGAATGGTTTATTTGGTGGTTTAAAAATGTTTTTAGTTTAAAAGGATGGCAAGGGGAGAGCAGAATGAAGCTGCTGTCTAGCTTGGGTCTGGCAAATTTCCTTGGGTGACTTGCATTGCTGGACTCGTGAGTCGCTGCTACAACGCTTCTCTTGTTTATATGTGAAGCTTACTCATAGTAGCTCTTTAGCGCAGTCGTTGCCTGGCATGGAAGTGAAGAAGTTGTCTGGCATAGTTTGCACTTTTGTTTTTCGAAAGTTCCTATTTTTCGGTAGTGCAGTTTGTACTTGGTGATAGGTGGAAGCAAGGAAGTGAGGGTCTGGTCTTTGTCTATTTGAGGAGCTCTTATTTTGCATGATGTACATTTAGTGTTTGGTAATAGCAGTGAACAAGTTTTCTCGAAGAGTGTTGACTTGTTTAATTGAGTGATTACCATTCATAAGCTTCTGTACCATATGCAATTTATGGTAAGAGTTAACATTGAAAACGGATGCTCGAATAAGTTTGTTGGTGTGCATCTGTTCTCATTAGACATACGAGGTACAAGATTTTAATGTGAAGAAAGTAGCATTATAATAGTTTAGAAATGGGCCAGATGTTAAAAGTAGCAAGTAATATTTATTTAGGAAGTAGTTTTGTTAATATAAAATAATATTAACAATTGTTAAAGGAGTAAAAATTAACGGTAACAGAATGTTTGCAAGTTAAAAAAGGTGTACAAATTAAGAGTTCTTAATGGGTCAGAAGGTTTAAATAAGAAGTAATATTTTTAATGTTTTTATTACTAAGAAATAATTATTAGCAGTTGAAAAACAAATTAGAATGGTTTATTTGGTGGTTTAAAAATGATTTTAGTTTAAAAGGATGGCAAGGGGAAAGCAGAATGAAGCTGCTGTCTAGCTTGGGTCTGGCAAATTTCCTTGGGTGACTTGCATTGCTGGACTCGTGAGTCGCTGGTACAACGCTTCTCTTGTTTATATGTCAAGTTTACTTGTAGTAGCTCTTGAGCGCAGTCGTTGCCTGGCATGGAAGTGAAGAAGTTGTCTGGCATAGTTTGCACTTTTGTTTTTCAAAAGTTGCTATTTTTCGGTAGTGCAGTTTGTACTTGGTGATAGGTGGAAGAATGGAAGTGAGGGTCTGGTTTTTGTCTATTTGAGGAGCTCTTATTTTGCATGATGTACAGTTAGTGTTTGGTAATAGCAGTGAAGAAGTTTTCTCGAAGAGTGTTGACTTGTTTAATTGAGTGATTACCATTCATAAGCTTCTGTACCCTATGCAATTCATGGTAAGAGTTAACATTGAAAGCGGATGCTCGAATAAGTTAGTTGGTGTGCATCTGTTCTCATGTTCTCATTAGACATACGAGGTACAAGATTTTAATTTGAAGAAAGTAGCATTATAATACTTTAGAATGGGCCAGATGTTATAAATAGCAAGTAATATTTATTTAGGAAGTAGTTTTGTTAATATAAAATAATAATAATTGTTAAAGGAATAAAAATTAACGGTAACAGAATGTTTGCAAGTTAAAAATGGTGTACAAATTAAGAGTTCTTTATGGGTCAGAAGGTTTAAATAAGAAGTAATATTTTTAATGTTTTTATTACTAGGAAATAATTATTAGCAGTTGAAAAAGAAAATAGAATGGTTTATTTGGTGGTTTAAAAATGTTTTTAGTTTAAAAGGATGGCAAGGGCAGAGCAGAATGAAGCTGCTGTCTAGCTTGGGTCTGGCAAATTTCCTTGGGTGACTTGCATTGCTGGACTCGTGAGTCGCTGCTACAACGCTTCTCTTGTTTATATGTCAAGTTTACTCGTAGTAGCTCTTGAGCGCAGTTGTTGCCTGGTATGGAAGTGAAGAAGTTGTCTGGCATAGTTTGCTCTTTTGTTTTTCAAAAATGGGCCAGATGTTAAAAGTAGCAAGTAATATTTATTTAGGAAGTAGTTTTGTTAATATAAAATAATAATAACAATTGTTAAAGGAATAAAAATTAACTGTAACAGTTAGAATGTTTGCAAGTTAAACGAGGTGTACAAATTAAGAGTTCTTAATGGTGCACAAGCTTTAAATAAGAAGTAATATTTTTAATGTTTTTATTACTAGGAAATAACTATTAGCAGTTGAAAAACAAATTAGAATGGTTTATTTGGTGGTTTAAAAATGATTTTAGTTTAAAAGGATGGCAAGGGGAAAGCAGAATGAAGCTGCTGTCTAGCTTGGGTCTGGCAAATTTCCTTGGGTGACTTGCATTGCTGGACTCGTGAGTCGCTGGTACAACGCTTCTCTTGTTTATATGTCAAGTTTACTTGTAGTAGCTCTTGAGCGCAGTCGTTGCCTGGCATGGAAGTGAAGAAGTTGTCTGGCATAGTTTGCACTTTTGTTTTTCAAAAGTTGCTATTTTTCGGTAGTGCAGTTTGTACTTGGTGATAGGTGGAAGAATGGAAGTGAGGGTCTGGTTTTTGTCTATTTGAGGAGCTCTTATTTTGCATGATGTACAGTTAGTGTTTGGTAATAGCAGTGAAGAAGTTTTCTCGAAGAGTGTTGACTTGTTTAATTGAGTGATTACCATTCATAAGCTTCTGTACCCTATGCAATTCATGGTAAGAGTTAACATTGAAAGCGGATGCTCGAATAAGTTAGTTGGTGTGCATCTGTTCTCATGTTCTCATTAGACATACGAGGTACAAGATTTTAATTTGAAGAAAGTAGCATTATAATACTTTAGAATGGGCCAGATGTTATAAATAGCAAGTAATATTTATTTAGGAAGTAGTTTTGTTAATATAAAATAATAATAAATGTTAAAGGAATTAAAATTAACGGTAACAGAATGTTTGCAAGTTAAAAATGGTGTACAAATTAAGAGTTCTTTATGGGTCAGAAGGTTTAAATAAGAAGTAATATTTTTAATGTTTTTATTACTAGGAAATAATTATTAGCAGTTGAAAAACAAAATAGAATGGTTTATTTGGTGGTTTAAAAATGTTTTTAGTTTAAAAGGATGGCAAGGGGAGAGCAGAATGAAGCTGCTGTCTAGCTTGGGTCTGGCAAATTTCCTTGGGTGACTTGCATTGCTGGACTCGTGAGTCGCTGCTACAACGCTTCTCTTGTTTATATGTCAAGTTTACTCGTAGTAGCTCTTGAGCGCAGTTGTTGCCTGGTATGGAAGTGAAGAAGTTGTCTGGCATAGTTTGCTCTTTTGTTTTTCAAAAATGGGCCAGATGTTAAAAGTAGCAAGTAATATTTATTTAGGAAGTAGTTTTGTTAATATAAAATAATAATAACAATTGTTAAAGGAATAAAAATTAACTGTAACAGTTAGAATGTTTGCAAGTTAAACGAGGTGTACAAATTAAGAGTTCTTAATGGGGCACAAGCTTTAAATAAGAAGTAATATTTTTAATGTTTTTATTACTAGGATATAATTATTAGCAGTTGAAAAACAAAATAGAATGGTTTTTTTTGGTGGTTTACATCGGCCAAACATCCTCTCTTAAAATTCCGTTTGAAAATAACATGTGTGGAATGCCATTTATAGAAACATTTACAGAATTAATTAAAGGTTAACAAACTCCTCATCCTTCCTTTCTCCTGAATCGTAACTCTTTAAAAAGAATAACATGATTCCTTTCATACAACTTCTTGGTGTGTTTACGTGTAAATTGATAAGAGATCCAGAACGGATGTCAGTAGTTTGGTCTGACCAATCCGGACAAAATGCCTCGCTTTCATGTTATGTAAATATAGGCATTAGCATTCAAGATGACGTGTCTAGGTAATCAATATGCATAGATTATTATGGGTAAATTTTAAGATTTAAATATTAATTTAGTTAGGGATAATTTTGGCGCCAAATTGGTTGGCGCGTTCGATACGTAATTTCTTGCGTTTCTAAGGTCAACATGTGGTTTGTAGGTAATCAGTTGGGACAGATTGCCTCGCTTTCATGTTATGATTGATTGATCAATTTGAGATGCAGGGTAGCTATGGGACGGGTACCGTGGGGAAATTGAAATGAAAATGCACAACAGAGTGATATTGAAAAACATTTTTAATGAACAAAGATATGTGTTATGAAATTTTACATGTAGCAATGTTAATGTTTTATATTGTCAACAATTCCTTTGAGCGCTTGTTTGCCAAGAAGCTTAGCCATTGATCCAAATGTAGGATTTGGTCCACGAAGGAACATCGACATTACTTCGGTGACATCGTCAATTTTGCGTCTTTTGTATTTTCGGACAGCTCCACCCTTCATTCCTCCACTGTCTTTTCTTCCTCGTTTCCGTCTTTGACATCGTGTGGTGACTGTTTGGAATCTGGACGATCGCATAGGGTTAGTTCGCCTATGGCTCTTGTTATCTCCTCTATGTCTCTTTCTAGTTCGTCTTCGTTTGATGACCATTTTGCATTAAAATCTTTTCAGTGCTTCTCTACTTTATACAGATCTTGATTATGTAGTTCTTCCAAGTGTTCTAAGATGTGACTATCATCCCTTTTATCATCATTTACAGTCATACTCGTTGAACCGTCCAACATGTTCAGAGAGCTGGATGAAATGAACATTTGAGTTTGTATTGTCGTATGCTTAATAAAAGGTTTGTGTCACCTGTCAATCAAAGAAGTGAGATTGACAGATGTCAATCAAAGAATAAAACTATTAATAGATTATTACGTAAACTGTTATAGTGTTAATAAAAGCAGGCAAAATTAGCTATGCAAAAAAAAAGGTATTCACAGTTTACCGAGTGACACTTAAAGAGTTGAGAGAGGGAAAAAAGATGAGTATGTGGAGAAGTTTTTGGCGTGATCGACTTGTTCGGACTGATCAAATTCCAACAAGATTTGATCCAGCAAACCAAACCATCTGGGCAGAATGTGTGAAGAATAGTGAACGTATGGATACGTCTGAACCTCTTGAGCAGCCTTGGCCTATTTCCCAAATGTGTCAAACTGTTTCCTTCGGGAAGAACGATGGATATTTTCGACGTGAACAAGATATTCGTACAGATCAAATTCCGACAAGATTTGATCCAGCAAACCAAACCATCTGGGCAGAATGTGTGAAGAATAGTGAACCTATGGATACGTCTGAATCTCCTGATGTGTCTTGGTCGAATCCAAAAGTAGGTCAACCAGAAAGCACTCCGTTCCAGAAAGCACTTTTTGAGCAAGTTCACAGTCAAGGGCCTTCTTTTTGGACAAATCCCAAACCTGTACCGTCCCGTTGGAAATATCCTGTACACCGAGCTTAGACATTGTCTTTTGCACCCACCCCATAAATGTGGAGAACAGATAAGAACAATGTTTGTGGATGAAACAAGACAACACAAAATGTACATTCTCTGTTTTTATTGATTAAACTTGAAAAACGTTTCCTTGTTTGTTCTTCGGGGTATAGCTAGGTACAAAGTCTTTTTCTTTCTGTGAGAAGCAGCTGAAGTACATGAATCCATATTCTCGGTTGTCGGACATCGGCAATCCACATATTTTTTTCTTTATGTCCAAATGATCGAGAATGAGAGCGACTTTCTTGGATTTGTATCCTCGCAGAGACCACCATGGATTTTCATATGGTTCCTGAATATCTTCCCCTTTCAGACCATCCTCGATTGTTTTAATGCTGAGATTTGTGATGAATTGATTACATCTAAGTGAGTCACAGAAGATCTTTTCCTGGATGCGAGGGAGTTGGAAGACCAAGCAGACGCTGTATGTGGAGTTAAATATCGCATAGTTCTGTCAATGACGAATGAGGTATCCAACAACTATATATGCAGCTTGGTAGGAGTTTGAATCGAAGAAAACTTTACACCATCGTGTATCATTTCCCATTATTGGAGACATTTTATTTGTTGTTGTCGTTGTAGAAGCAAAGAGATCAAATGCAGAAAAAAGGAGATTGTTAATCTTTTAAATTATGAATGCTCACGTCACCTGTCAATCAAAGAAGTGACATTGACAGACGTCAACCAAACAATGAAACTATTGATAGATGCTCACGTCACCTGTCAATCAAAGAAGTGACATTGACAGATGTCAATCAAACAATGAAACTATTAATAGATTATTACGTATAGATGATCGAATAGACATACATAAATAGCCAGGAGAATATACTGAATTTGTCGAGTGTTTTTGATTCAAGAGAGAGAGAGAGAGGAAGTAGGAGCAAACAATACGATAATTATGGCCGAAGCACAGATAGAAGCAAGAAAGCGTTCTCTTATAGACCAAGCCTGGAATGATAGCATTGCTCATATGGGTGAGAAGAAATGGAGAGTAAAGGAAGGAGAGAAGACAGAAGTTATTGTCGAGAAAAAGAAGACCAAGTCAAAACCTAGACCACAAAAGTCAAAACCTAAGATTGAGAAGAAGAAAAAGAGTTTAAAGGCAAAGTCGAAAGTAGAACCTCTCCTCCCAAAGTTGTGCATCAGCAGCAGTATAGAACCGAGGAAGGAAGAGATGATGACAGTATGCGATGAGTCATTTTACCCTTTGGCTGATTGTCCAGACAGTATACCACGCTGTGAAGTCTTGCATGGGGTTCGACTGAAAGATGTGTGTGAAGAACAGCTTAACCACAGAGCCACTAAGCCTAATGAGATCCAACCTCACAATGTAATCATGCGACGAGGGAAGTTGTCTGTGATACAGTGTTATTCGTCAATCGTTGATGTGGTTTGCGCAGCTCTTGTCCGATATTGCAAGGAAATCTGTGAAGGATGCAAAACTAATAGCCTAAAGAGACATGACTTGTGTGATTTGACTGTAAAAGTAGTGTGGGTGCAGAATCGTGCTGCGATTCTTGGATTAGTGGATATCCCTTCCTTGGCGGGAAGATGGGTGTCCGCCACATATTCCAGCTGTGGATTATGTTCTAGTGAGGTGGAAAAAATATTTGGGTTCAATCCTGTTGAAATGATCACAAGAGGGCTTCCGGATGGAATGTTTGGTGACTGTTATGTGTATGATGACATTGCAAAATGGATGGAACAATTGGATGAACGCATGGTAAAGATTGATCACCCAGCCAGTTACAGCAGTTTTGACTCGGCTTTGATACCAACGTTGCAAGAACGTCATATAATTTAGGACGTATTAAGACTGGAGACATTTATGCTATTTACATGTATTTTATTTTTTATTGACTTGTGCGATGTGTACATGTCTTCTACATTTGTATTTATTAAACGATACATATTGAAATGGAGACTCCTTTCGCTTGAATCCTTTACCCACTTGTGGTTTTTGTTGCACTTGCCTACGGCTTCAGGAGTGGCAAATCCTGCCTCTGTAAAGAGTTTGGCTATAGGGTGGGCTGGGGCATACTCCTTTTTCTTTTGACGTTTTGGAGTTGGTTTCAGTTTTCCTTTAACAGCTTTGTTTAGTTCATCTAAAAAGTTGTCAGAGTCTGATGAATGAAGAGGTGTGGCAGGGTGTGAAGATGGTTTAAGCTGACTGGTGATTGTGGCTAGCAGATCAGATGTCATGGGTGGATGTGTTTTGGGTGATTTCATGGCAGAGGAGTATGTGGGTGGCGGTGGTAGTAATGGTGGTGGTGGTGGTACAGGTGACGTTAATGAGTTATCTCTGGACTGATGTAAGGTTGCATTGTGGATTGGTGTTTGGTTGACGCCTATGGCTGGGGAAGGATGAGGCAAGCATCCAGCAATGCTCAACATATCGACGTTTTGATAGTCTTTGCTTTTTGGGTTTCCTTTAGCTTTAAGTCTAAAAGCGGGTGGTTTGCTCAAGTGTTGACGATTGAAGTCGTTAAACTCGCCCAATTCGTTGAGGAAATCAGAGCGTTTGTTAAGAGTGTCTTGATTTGGGCTAGCTAGGGTATCGTGAAGTCGTTGACCCGCGGCGGCAGGATTGAAGTGTCGTTGTGAAGGCTTTATGCTAAGTTGATTAATCCATTCTTGAGAGAGGAAGGAGGCAGGGACGACAACCATTGAGGTTCCTTGTGAACTAGTCATGTTTCTTTTCGCTTATCCGATCGTATAGGAAGTTTAGTGCAATAGGTATGGCAAATCTTGCTAGGGCCGCTAGTGGGAATCCTCCTGTTTGATTATTACCAGCTAAGAGGGCTTTGATTCGTCTTGGACCCGTCCTGTGACAACAGATCGTTGAAAGTCCTTTGCCCATTTGATGGCGAGGGATGCCTTTTATTATCTTTGGTGGAACGGGAATGTTTCCCATCTTAACATTTTGCAAGACTTCTTGGATGGCTTGTAATTGACTTGTGCCTGCTCTTTGGAGAAGATTAGGCTGTCACGATGCGTCGTAGAAAAGTGGCATGACGTCGAAGGAGAGGTGTTGGACCATGTCGAAGACGTGTACGTTTTTGTTGCATGATTTGTCTTTTTATGCGAGATGATTGAAAGTTTCGTTTTATTTATAGGTTTTTATCCAAAAGATCTCAGTGTTTGGTATGATATTAATACGAAGACGATGTTCATCGTTAGTACTCATGTCGAAGTTGATCATAAAATTTGAGTATGGTTTTCCGTGGGTTTTTTCTTGCAACCAAGCCATGATTTGCCGTACTTGTCTCTTGTTGTAACTGGACTGTAGAAAACGTTCAACAACCCGTATATTTCGCATTTCAATAATAAAGATGGCTACAGACACATTGCGAGTAATATTGACAGAATGACGTCCTTGATGATATAGATTTTGTGTTAACATAAATGCTGTTATGTTTTTATGATGAGACCATTTAGTGAATATATCTAGGACATGACTATCTTGGCTGGCTTCTTTCATGAAATCGTCTAGAACCAGGATCTGTGTTTCGTCCGATGACACTGTATAGGGGAAATCGCTTTCGATTGACTCTGGTAATCCTTCACGAAGTGTCACCCCCATTCGCGCTAACTTAGCATAACCAGGCTGATAGACACCATAATACCACACAACCCGGGTGACGGGATGATGGAAGAAGGTTTGACAGTGATGTATGATATTCATGACTAGCGTTGTTTTACCACTGTTGGAGGGACCACATACTAAAATGCGTGCAGGATGTTTGAAACGCAGGTTTATTGGCTTAATGAGCTCTGCAGCAGGGAGAGATGTATCAAAGGGAGGAGTCCTGTAGCGTTTCAGATCATTAGTTTTGATATTGGATGATCCAGATTCAATACTTCGCTTCCGCTTCATCACGAGAGGTAGGTGATACTTGAGTTTAAATGACGATCACAAATGATAGAGTAACAACATTTTTATTTATAGCTTGTGAACATAGCTACAACAGCATTGCCCTGTACGAGTCGAATCTAAAATGACATTTTGTATATCTAGGCAGACTGATGCAATATGGGCTACTATTGCATCGTTTTGAGCAAAGAAACGATTTGGTATAATATCTGGAAGGGTTTCAAAAGAACCCGTTTGACCATATTGAGATGCTACATATATGCAATAATGTCCACAAACATTCGAGTTCAAACTTTGATACGTGTTTCTGTTTTGTCCCAATGTCTGAAACCGTCGTACTAAATCCTGAAACCATCGGTTTGCGTAGTTGGTTTGAAAGTCTAACCCATAACTGTCAAAGACTTGCAAATGTGTGGGGGTGTCTGCCCCCAGTAGAAGCCAATGTTCACCTGGAGATGTGGAGGGTTGTGTATTGACCACCATTATCCATGGACGAAATCGTCCAGTACGATTGGTTGTGTGGGGATTAGGGATTTGATCACAACCATATGTCCCTCGGAACAGGGAACGGGTTGATGGGAGCACAGAAAGTACTTGATTCAATTGATTCGTCCATAGAGCAGGAATTTTTTGAGACATGATTTCTATGCAGAGACGGTGTCATCAAAAAGCACAGAGCCAAGCATGTCAAGTTGAAGTACTGCGGTGTAGAACAGTAGGAATATGGCTTTCATCTGGTTTGATGTGACCGGCTCAAATTGCAGTGTGAAGCGTTGGCTACCGTGCGGGAGTTTATAGAGAACGGGGTCTGTGTAATCATCTCCAGGCGTAAAGTCAAATATATACATTTTGTAGCGTGTGTTGAATGTCTTTTTATCGATTCGGATACCATGCCCTGTGGCCTCAAACATCTTTATGAAACGTCGATAGGATTCCAAGGGGTCTTTCACTAGATCGATTTCATCCCATCCTCCATCTCCATCGGTCTCAATTTTAACCAGATTGTTTCTCGTAAAGTGAAAGGGGTTAAGTGATTTGCCATCATTGTTGAAGGGTTTCTCAAAGTATTTCTGTGGTTGTAACATCAAAACAATTCTTTTGGGCATAGGGCCTGGAGGAACCACATCAGTCAAATGATGTTGTTGAAGATTGTCTGGGATTGTAAAGTCTCGCATGACAACATTATCTAATACATAACGGGCTTTTCCACCCGAGGCACTGGCCAATCGCTTTTCCAATCGTAGGGCATGGGAGGGATTGATCATTGGATGATATAGCATCAGGTAGGGTTTCTTAGCTGTACTTACGCTTGCTGTGATGTTAAGGGCATTTGTCATCATCAGTGGCCAATTGTTGCCAAATGGATAGAATTTAATATTGATATTGACTTGAGGTGGGATGTACTTGTGGGTGGCAAATACAGGAATTTGATTCAGAGGTAGAATAAAGGGTTTGTCACCAGTGTATCCAGGTTCACTGTCACCTCTATCATCAGCTGTAAAGATTTTGCGCTGGTTGAACCCATCATTATCCCCTATATCATCATGTGCCGTGTCAGTGGGGAGGTTGCCCTGCAGCGCTCCCCATGTTTTCTTGTCGTCGTCTGACAAGTTAAAGAAAGCTTGAAACCATTGAATGAAAGCAAAGGATTTGGGTGAAGGGGTGGTGACTTGACGTCCATTGATTTTTATCTCTATGTGAGAGAACACAGAGAAGGCCATGTTGTTGATCATGCCAACCTTATCGTCACCCCATTCGCCCCCCGTTTTTGTCAGATGAATGTGGAAGTACAAATAAGATCGTGTCAAATCCATCCATCTCTCCCGGCTGTCTAGATCAAATTCGATTGGATTGATTGCATCGTTTATCGGGTACACTTTGCGAGGCTCTACACCAAATAGAGAGGTATCTACAGGAGGGTCAGTGAAAAGATCTAATCCGTTAGTTTGGATCTTAGCCCCCTTGATCTTGGATGCTCCAGATCCAGTAACTTGCTCAACATGTCGAATACTCCACTTCATTGTCAGACGATAATGAGGTATGAGATTAAAGGATTGTCTTATTTTATACCTTCTCCCTCCGATTCAAATACAAAAGACACATTCAAGGATTGGAAGAACAAAAACAATTTTATTTCCTCATATATGTTATTTACATGAATACGTTGTTATCCCAAGATCCTACAAATGGTGGAGGGCGTTGGACATTTACTGTTTTTCTGGCAGACCTTTTAAGACCTTTAGAACCTTTTCAACCTGATCCTGACTGCATCGCTATCTTTAAAGCCTTTGTTAGGTTTGCTTTCCCAATGTTAAGTGTCCATTTTCCTAGACGTTTAGCTCTGGTTTTAATCGTTCTTTTTATTGGTGCCCCACCAACAACATCATGGATGGCACCCTGTGCTTCTGACAAACCAGCCTTCAATAGTTGTTTACCCACATCTTTCGCTAAAGGTACAAACCGACGCCCGCACGACGTGCAAATGATCCTAGCCCTCGACCCCGTCGAGGTGTTACGGTAATGGGGCCTTGGGTTAGAAAAAGGTCGCATTCCATGACCCAGCTGAGGGTAAGCAATTACGCCAACGTGACGGTTATATCTGTTCATTGACCTCATTGTGATAACAATATGAGTTCTGTTAGATGTGATCTTAGTTATATAGTCTGTGTCGGTCCCACCCTTGACGTCTTCTAAAATGAAGCAGAATATTAACACTTCCCCAACTGAAACTCATAGGATTGTCATGATCGTCTCGAAGCCATACATGTAAATGCTGTATCATCATAGGCTTGACAGGAATGTACAGAGGAATGGGATAGTTAATTATATGAGTCAAGGTAGTCCTCTTTATTATCAATCCAGGATTATGAACCGATGTTAGCAATGGACGTTTGGCCCCATTCACAATCCGATCCTGGATAAAGTCGGCATAGAGAAAGAAACGCTGAATCTGATTCGTAGGGTCTATGGTCAGATCTGGTTTGTGATATAAATGGATAGCATTTTCGGGTGAGATCGTTTGTGACAACTTTGTTTGATGGCTGAGGGGTCTGAAAACATCATCTAACTTTGTTGGATTATAGTTATCATATCGTTTCAATCCATCTTTACTTGCATCATTTTCTAACATTGTCCCATCGAGACTTCTATGTGCTGATGGAAATAGAAGGACCGAATATGTGGGAATAGTTGATCCATAAGGGTCTTGCTGTGCGTAATGGAGGGCCTGACAGAGGCGGGCATTGGCAAAGATAGTTGCCTTATTATTAACCTCATGTATAAGAATTCGTTGTGGTGTACTTTTAGGTTTTATAGACCCACACAGGCCAGTTGAACTCAGGGTAAGAAAACGCAGCATCAGTCTTTTTTAATTTGCTCCACTATCTCTTCAGATGTATCGTAAATTCCGGACTGAAGGGTGAAAAGAAGGCTACGATGTCCATGGCCAACCCACTGAGCATGAGAACCAGTGATCACTTTATTCCAATGAGTAAAGGGCATCTCATTTTTACTATAAGTCACGATCCAACGGAGACATGATTTATCACGGTGTCGGTGTGGAATGGGATTCCATGACGTAGGAAGTGTAATATGTTTCACACATACCTCTACATCTTGCATGTTTAGTGGTTCTGGTAATGTGTTGACGAAGTTCTCACACGTGTTTACATAACCATTTCCGGATAAAGCATTACTGAACAAGTCGATTTTTTCATCCATCAATGGTTCTGTAGTCATGATGACACAATCTGATACCAAAAGCTAGAGGATAACAAATTTATAGACGTTGGATTGCTGGTCGTCTCCTGAAGTGAAGCTCTAGACTTGTGACACCCCAGTTAAAATCTATGTCGTCCCCATTGTCATCTCTCACTCGAAATGTAAACGATTGGAATGTTAAATCTTTCACTGGGTAGTAGAGTGGGATAACACTTTCCACAGAGAAGGAAGTAGCATCGTGTTGAAGTGACATTCCAGGGTTTGGTGTAACATTCAACAATCCTGTGCGGATGCCCCCGACAATGCGATCTTTAATAAAATCACAATAGGTCAGGAAACGTTGAAACTGAGTTTGAGCATCGGGCGGCGGAATAGCAGAGGCATCCAAATGAATTGCATTTTTCATAGATAGGTTGTTCTTGTTCGAAATAAGTTTGAAGGGCGATGGTAAGTGATGTGAGTTGAAAATCTCTTCTAACTCCATAAGCTGTCCTCGTTTCGACCCTTCGGTGACTAAGTAGCGTTCAGGAAGTGTCTCATGGATGTCTTGTCCAAAATGTAATAGCTTACATAATGCATCGTTGGGCCACACACTGTAAATTTCACGATTTACGTCGTCAGTATCCCCTCTATCTTCTGTTGGAGAGTGACTCGTCGTGGCCTATGAGCTTTCACGGGCGATGTAATCCACGTCAAGCCAAATACACTGTTTGATAGGGCCTCGTTCATTTGATGTATCATTTGAGCTAAGACTTTTTCGGCTGTCTTATATGGAGCGTTTGCTAGAGTAAATAGCATTGTCTTATGGTAAATGTTATCTGTATTAATCCATTGGGCTAGAGGTCCAGTCTTAACCATACCTTCTGGAGGGAAGCTACCCATGCTTCCATCATAACCTATTGTAACACACCAACGAGGTGCATGTCGTTGACGATCTTTCAGAGGTATAGGGTTCCATGAAGTAGGAAATGTAATACTTTTTACAGCCACTTCCATTCCATTTAGCTGAATTGGATGGGGTAAACATACATTAAAATGACCAGGACTGTTCGCCATTCCATTGCCAGACTCAGCATTGCTAAAAACACTCACAATCTCATCCCTCCACAAATTAGACATTTTTTTTTCAATGTATCAGGCTATCTCCCCCTTTGATGTTTTCCACAGGCTCCCAGCTATTATATTTTTCAGGATAGCCACGCCACTTTACCAAGACTTCTGATATAGTCTTACGTCCCACTTTATGACGACGTTTCTTTAGAATGGATTCTACCATAAATTCCTGGTCTGGATCGTAGTTAATCTTTTGCAATTCGTCTGCATAAAATCTGCCTTCCAGAGGAGTCCCGTCCAACTCAGTAATGATGTAGCGAGGATTTCCCAAAGTTTTCACAATTCTGTGCACTCTGTAAAAAGCCTCGGTCCACAATCCGTAGTAGCTCTTTTGAAATATATTGGCTTTGACAATACTCAGACGTACAGTGTCTCCTACTTTGAACTGTGGCTTCTGGCGCCGGTACGAGCCTTTTATATATTTACCAGAGTTTATTGAATACTTTGTATTGATTCCAAATGGTTACATCTTTAGGACGCATTCCTATGCTCGAATGTGATCGGGAATTATACCCTTCTACAAACTTTTGTAGAATGTCTATTTAGCGTGTCTGTCGGGTGAATATCATGTAGTTGATAATTGATTGTTTGAAGGTGCGATTGAACCGCTCTATTATAGCAGCTTTGTGATCGCCATGTGTACTAAAAGGACGAATTGAATGTTTTTTCAACCACTTGGTCATAGATGCATTGTAGAATTCCGTACCACGATCCGTATGAATGGCCTCGGGACTGTTTTGGCTTTGCTTTAGAATAGACGTGAAAGCTGGGACAACCGAAGTGGGGGTCTTATTGTGAAGAGGTCGTACATAGGCATACCTGGATAGAACATCAATCACATTGAGTAGAAAGCGCATGCCACCATTTTCCTTTTGAAATTGGGACATGTCCAAGAGATCAGCTTGATACATTTCATTAATACCTGTCACATAGGTAGGATCATGATGTTCACGTCTACGTTTTGGGGCAGGTCGTTGTTTTGTATATGCCCTTTGTCGTCGCAACCAATTGCAGGCATATGCTTTGTCTACACCATACAGCTGATTGACGCCTTCAACAAAAGGTTTAAGACCCACATATGATAGTGGGCTAGCTGGATCCGTAAAAGCTTTCTTTAAAATTTGATCAAGGCTAACCCCTGAAGAAACAATCTTTTTATGAACTACACCTTTTTTCTTAACCATAGTTATGAATGAATGAATAAACATCTACATGTATACAGGATTCCCTTTTATAGGAAAAATAAATAAATAAACCACTCATTTGCATAATATCAATATAATCACATTTTATTTTATTTACATTTAAAAACTAAACTAAAATGTACAGAAAGTGATTTTTCAACTGTTTTCTCTCGATTTTATCCACAAGCTCACTCTCGTTTTAGATGAAAGAGTTTCATGGACGGCATGTCCCAAACGGAAGTGTTTCGAATTCATTTTCATCACCAGACACTTCACCGCTGTGAATCAATGATGCCACCATTAATCGTTTCCCAATGACAGGTTGGTGACTTTTCCCTCTCGTACAATGCTGTTTGGGTATGGAACAACGATATTGTGATCGTTGGCAGCGTCCTTCATAGAGCTCTTACCCTGTAGTACGTCAGTCACCACCTTTTTGATTGTGGTCTGCATTGATGTTTTGTTCAACACTTTAGATGCACGGGTGGTTAAGGTGATGCCACGAACCTTTACTTTCGTTTCTCCACTAGTAGTTGTGTAAGCATAGTTCTTAGGACCAGCCGAGACGAATTCTGTCATTTTATAGCCTCCTTTGATCTCGTTGGTGAGATCCCCAAAGTAAGGTCCTATTTGAACCTTGTTCGGATCGTCGCCTTTGTGGATTTCATAGATGACAGAGTCGGTATCCATGTAACAAACACGCTCCTTCAGCACATTTAGAATGTCAATGTAGAGCTTCTTTCTAGCCAACCAAGTAGTCCAGGCAGCAATGATGAGGGAGGAGTCCGAGTGGTCACAGTAGGCTTGGTTCTGGCTCTCTGAACATTTTGCACATAGCGGAAACATCAGCTTCCCATTGCTGCGATATGGTAGCACAGGGTGATAGAGTTGTCTTGGAGGCAATATGGTACACTTGACATAACCATACACTTCTGAGATGTCCAATGACATCCCTTGCATCCCATATTCCTGATTACATGGTTCATCCCATGATTCTAATGGTTCTGAAGGCTTGAGCTTGGGCTTATATCCAGGAACAAGCAAATGTTCATCGCGGCGACGACAAACATTACAATAGGGATAGAGTGACGTAAAATCGAAGTAGTTTAGAGCCACAACGTTACTGGACGTCTTCTCACAATTAACGTCACTCTTTAACTTCGTACAGCCAGTCCTCCCTCCGTAGAAGGCATCTCTCTGATCCAAAGGTTTAACCAAGTTCAGCTGATCACACCACTCTTAGGACATCTTCAGATCTCTTTCTTTCACTCCATTCACACTCCCAAAGAGTGATAACAGTATACCCATTTCGTCTCAAGTCATCTTCTTTCATTTTTGTTCTGCGCAACAAATCTCCCATTGTCTGTTGTGTTCTTGTGTTTAGCTCCTCCCCTTTGTGACACCTTGGACAGCCATGCCAGTAACAACCATGAAACTGGAAGCAGCTACGCGTCTCTGGATCATAACCATCCACAGATGATCATAACCATCCACCATGAACCTCACTTGGTCTGTACTCTCCACCATTCCATACATGTTGGATACGACCACCCCACTCTGGTTGATGATTAAGCCATAACCATTCTAGGGCAACACAGGATTGGTTTGTTTTAGGCGTGTACCCATTGGCTGGCACAAAGGGAATAGTGTTAGGAGGCATGTGGTCGGCCTTGTAGACTTTGTTACAAATGGATGCCAAGGTTATGGAATACTTCATAGGGTTGACGTGGTTGACCTGTTGGAAGGTTTGACAGAACTTCACCACACCTTTCCGTAAGATGATCACATCATTTCGGCAATAGTCAATCAATTCCTGCTTGAGATTGAAGACATGGTTGGCGTCCACTTGTGCTTTGTACCACGTGGAGAACTCTTTGCGTTTGTCTGGTGACATCTAGTCTGGGTCGTACGTTTCCATTGGAGGCATTGGACCAATGTAATTAGCTTCCATGTTCTCTTTGGTATAGAACAGATGGCAAAAGAAACCTTTAGCCAACAAGGATTGGTTTTCATCCAGAGTCAGGCCAAACATCTTAGGGAACTCTGCGAGAGAACATTGAACGAAACTTAAACTATCAATGAATTGGAGTTTCTCCTTCCAAGTCAAAGATAGGACTTGCATCCATTCATGATCACTTTCGGGGTCTCTCCAGCATCAAGCAAGGTGCGCAATATGAAGTGGCCATCAAAACCTCTAAAATTATGAGCGACTATGGTTGTAGGAACATCACCATAATCATTTACGAGATACTCTAGGAATTGTGCCACACAATCCTCCCCCTCGAAGATCCATTCATCGTCTCCAAAGGTAGTTTGAGAGATCAACAATGTGGGTACATGAACACTCGTTTCTTGGCGTGTCTCAATGTCAAAAAAGATCATGTTAATACGATTGTCACGATCAACACCTGGCCTTCCAGGGTTTAGAGGGTTAATCAGGTCAACGAGTTCAGGACAATTCTCATCCACCCCATCTTCATCTTCATCTTCATCCAATGTTCTTTTACGCTTGCGACGTTTTGGGATGCATGGGAAGTCATGAATCTGAACGTAACACTTGTGACCTTCCTTACACGTCTTTTGACAGACCACACAATATCTTGCTCCACAAATATGCTTCTCACGATTTTTCCTCTGGACATACTCTTTTAAACACTTGTCACAGAAATGTCGTTCACTGTGACACATGTGTCTTCTTATCCAGATGCTTCTGAAAACATAAGTCACCATAGAAAGTTCGTTTACACCTGTCACATCGTGTGCTTTTGCTTACTGATCGACGACCTGTACATGCTTCGTCTTTACAAGCTTTGCAAACATAGGGACACCGATGTGTTCTGAGGTCATTGAAGGGCATGTCGCAGGCTCGACAGAATTGTCTCTTGCCAAAGTACGTAGTAATGTTCTTAATGTATAAGTAATGTTCTTTTACCAAGACAAGGTGTATAATCTTGGCTTCTGGAAAAAAGTCTTCCTCTCTCTCCCTAAAAAAGCACTCATTTTCCAAATCGGCAGCATAAACACGAATAAGGTATCCTTTAGTGAGTAGATGTTGGGCAAACTTTGCTATTTCTTCGGTACCACAGGGTTTGTTGGGATCGACATTGCACGTCACACATAGTGCCAAAGCTTCTGTCGTCCAGCAAACTGGATTCTGTATCAGAGTCCGTATCGGTAGATGATAATTTAACTGTTCAGTACCCCGTCAATGAAGCATAGCAAATACGAGACATCAAGCCAAACACATCTGGTCTGGAACGTCTGCAGGGGGTACAACTATATTCTTGTCTCTCTTTAGATTATCTTCCATGACTAAACTTGTTTTACCTGTCTCACGTCTTACACATCCACCACCACGTCTATCCTCTAATGCCACAACATTCACCAACACATCATCATCCAAAATGAATTCTTCGTGTGATTGCATCACACGTTCAAAGGTGGCAGTAATCTCCTCAGTTACTTGATTCACAGGCATCCACGAAATACAAATGGGATGATTTAGTTGTTTTGATTGCATCGTAATCCCAACGAGAGCCCCCTCTGACAAATTTGCGTTATGGATAACAGCAGGAACCAGTTCATCCAAGGAGGATGTGAGCTGACGAAGTTTGTCATCTATTGATAGTCCTTCAAAGGAAGCCATGTGATGTCATGATGAATGGAACGTGAAGTCATACTCTGTTACCCCATACTTCTTTATAAATCTTTCTTTCTCCCCTTAAGGTTCCAGAGATCATTATCTTTGTATGCTGCATTAGCACTGCCTAACATCATTGTAGGTTCTCCTTCTGCTGCTGCTGCCACATCAAATATGCCAGTGTGGAAGTCGGAGTCACCTATATGTTCTGGCTGGTAATCATTATTCATCACAGCCCTTTCAAATGAATCTCCATTCAGCTCTGGGAACGACCAATCTTCTTCTGATTGATAATCACCTCGCTTTATAGCCCTTTCGAATGAATCTCCATTCACTCTGGGTATGGCCACCACAGCTATAAATAGAAATTTTTTAAAAAAATTATCAATCATTTGATGTAAAATCATTTTCTGACATGACTAAAAAATCAATGAAACAGGCGCTTAGGCGATTCCTCCACTCAAGAGATGTACATGATTTAATATCATGTGCCTTTACAAATGGCTTGGCATACATAATCAAGTTCATCACCACACAATCTTTCCCACAAAAAGGACTTCTTCGCAAACCGAATGGAGAAAATGCTGGGAATAAAAATGCCACTTTGTGTGTTTGCTTGCTTCAAGAATGGTGTGGAAACTATATATGGTGAAGAATATGTGAGACAAACCGAAGATGATATCATAACCAAATTGATTGAGAAAATGGATGAGAATGAGGCAGAAACGGATGTAATTGATGGCCCAACCACAATACTTGTTGTTTTTTACGAAAACAACTCATATCCATTTTGGAAAAGATGCTCATAGAGACATGTTCATTATAGAACGAGTTGAAAGACAATAAGTTGTACACCTCTGGAGAAAAACTTTGTAAAAAAGGAAAAGGTGATAACAACAAAGTGTATTTATTGACATATACTTAATGAAACATGATTTAAAAAAGAAATAACTTTTTATTGTTTTTCCTTCAATACATTTCTTAGAAAAATGGAAAATAAAAAACTAAACTTCATCAAACTACTTAGCACAGACCGAAATCAAACATAACATCCTCACGACAACTACAATATTGACAACCATGATAACATGAACTTTCTAATTCCTCCTCCTCTTCTTCATCGCTTCCTTCATAAAACATCTAACATAAAAAAAATTATCTAATCATAGTCTATCACATAACGAAATATGAAAGATCATTTACTACACACACACACAATCATTTAAACAATATCATTAGTATAAAGGGAAACATTCTCAACGTCATGATAGTGAAGATAAGTTGTTTCTCGTTATTGGCCCTCCATATAAACCTACTGACAAATTCATTGTCAATTTTATCACCAATCTTTGACATCTAAAAAATTTCAACAGAAAAAAAAATACATAAGTATCCTCATCTTCATTAACATAGAGCTTGATCGCCGTATCCTAATGAAAAAAGAAATGCGGATTCTAACTAAAAATATATATATATATATCGTAAACGAAATAAAATTCAATCACACATCACCCGCCAAAGTGTCTGTAAACAAAAATCAATCGTGTAGCACACATCATTAGACCTAGGTACTTTCTTCTTCTTTTCATCTCATACGGTCGCGTATCACACGTCCTCTGTGCTCTCTTTAAACTCTTAAACTCCTTTCTCTTAAAATGCAAAAGAAAAAATAATTAAATAATAAATCTAAGATTCCTCTACACTCCATCCACAATCTATAATCCTATGTTGACATTGCCATGCATAACATATTGGATCCGAACACCACTCTTCTTCTTCTTCCTCTCCTCTGCCCTCTCCTTCTCTCTTTAAACACAAGTTTAGCTATGTAAGCCGTGTATACATCGACATCTCCCTGAATATTGTTTAGGGAAACTCAGCCTCACCATAGTCCCTGTTTCCTCTATATCATCCTTGATATCATTCTTCTCATCCTTCACATTCACATTCACCTCGTCCTCGTCATTAGCTGGCGAAGAGAGCACCTCCACATTCTGTAAATAAATAAATAAATAAATAATAAATACATAAATAAATAAAATAAATAAAATAAATAAATAAAATAAAATAAAATAAAATAAAATAAAAAATAAAATAAATAAATAAAAAATAAAGACTAAAGTGAGCGTGGAATGGGGACTAGTTTTAATATGAGCGTGGAATGGGGACTAGTTTTAAAGTGAGCGTGGAATGGGGACAAGTTTTAAAGTGAGCGTGGAATGGGGACTAGTGTTAAAGTGAGCGTGGAATGGGAACTAGTTTTAATGAGCATGGAATGGGGAAAAGTTTTAAAGTGAGCGTGAAAATAAAAGCACTTTCATTGTACATCAGAAGCAAAATAGAACAATTTCTTACTCACATTTACATCATTAGCCGTATCTGCATCTGCTGCTGCCACAGATGAAGTTTGTTCGTTTGGGCAAAAAGGCTGGAAGGTCGTCGAGTCGGGTAACGTCTGTCCAAGCAAAATATATATTAGCAGAAGTAGGGTATAAAAAATACATCTTTTTCCAGAGACGCCTACCTCAACTCAATACGTCTCCTGGGCGCAACTTTCTCCACGTCGTTCTCTCCTACTTTCCTTTTCATGAGATCCTAAAAGAACAAAATGTTTTGGTTCTTTTTTAGAAACACTAAACGTACAAGCATGCAAAGAGATATAGAGAAAATACAACACAATCATATAAGCGATACTTACGACAAACGCTTGAGCCATATTGTAATTGACCTATTCAGCTATCTACGTCATCAGGCGGTCACGTGGTCTGAAATGGGTAAACAAATAATGACCGCGTGCGGTGTTTCAAGTGAGTGACTCTTTATCCAGTTTCTTTGTCCGTTATGGATCATTATTGCTGTGCGTACGGATATTACAATAGCTCAACGGACCCTGAATTATCATTTCATGGATTTCCGAAGGATATGAAACTCCAGAAGGTACGAAAAGCACGATATTTCTCTCGCCATTTTACATGTTGTAACGAATGTATCGAATGCTTATATTATGCGACATCAATCTCCAGGTTTGGGCTACCAGGATCAAAAGAGATATTCAAAAGGACTTCAAGATTACAACCAGCACGAAAGTTTGTTCAGCACATTTCACGGAAGCGGATTTTGTTAATCCGAACACCAAGTCGCGAAGACTGAAGACGGGCGCTTGTCCATCGGTGTTTCAATGGAAAGAAGCCATGCAGCCAAGAGAAAGTTCGGTGATATCAAAGAGAGCTAAACTGGAAGAGGACTTAAAGCTGCAGGAAGAAGAGCTAACGGCTACCACCTCAGAAGGAGAGGGTATTTACGAAGAAACTCTTGACAGCAAAGTAAACAGAGGAATCCAACTTAATGTACAGTTCATGTGTCAACATAAATTTTCCATGAAAGTGTTGATGTCTAAATGTACCACTCCAGCAAAAGAGAATAAGTACATGAAACACTATACTTGTTTTAAAAGCTATGAGCAGTTTCGTAATGTTCTTGATTTTGTTCTTCCAAACCAAGACAGAACAAAGTTAGTGTACTGGATTACTGCTGCTGCAAAGGCAAATCTTGTAGATACCAATCTTTTGTTTGGGTGTAACATTGCAGCAGAACCAGAAAGGAGGAGCGATAGTGAGGATGAAGATCCAGAGTATGTGGATAGGATCAAAGAGCATAAGCTGGAATTGGAAGATGAATTTTTGTTGTTCATGATGAGGCTTAAATTAGGGCTCAGTTGTTTGGATTTATCTCTTCGGTTTTGCATTTCTGAGGGCACAGTCAACACTATTGTGATGACATGGCTAAATTTTCTGTATGTGCATTTGGGACACCTAAAGATTTGGCCACACAGAAATGTTGTACTAAGTAACATGCCCAAAGAGTTTAAAGAGAAATATCCCAACAACATTGTTATCATAGATGCCACAGAATTGAAGATTCAGACACCTTCTTCGTTGCTGAAGCAGTCACAGAGTTATTCTACTTACAAGAGTTCTAACACCCTGAAGGGGCTGGTGGGTGTAGATGCAAAAGGTGGCATTATGTTTGTGTCCCAACTCTACACTGGTTCTATTTCAGACAAAGAGATCACTGTTCGCAGTGGATTCCTTAATTTGCTGGAAAACAAAGTTTCAGTGAATGAAATTCTACCTGGTGACTCCATAAAGGCAGACAAAGGTTTTGATATTGAGCCTCTACTAAAAAAGATGGGGTTATGTCTCAACATTCCTCCATTTTTAGGGGAAACTCCCCAATTTGATGAAGCAGATGTGGTGAAAACCCAAACAATTGCACAGCACCGAATTCATGTCGAGAGAGCTATAGGTAAAGTTAGACGATTTAAGATATTTGCTTCCTATGTGCCTGTTACAATGCTTGGTACTGTTAACCAACTATGGACGGTATGTTGTATTCTTTCTAATTTTATGGATCCCATATTAGCGTGACTTTTTCTCTTATTTTATTGTTTAATCCCAATGAACTTACAGCATATACAAGTGTAACAACAATGCACTATTGTATTAAGGTTTTTGTTAATTACATTTGTAGGTAAAGTCCATTCTCACTACCAGTTCTATACTTTTGCAGAAAAATATGGAAAAGCATGCTCAAAATAGAAAGATTTGAGTTTAGGCAAATAAGTCTGGTTCCAGAGGATAGGATCAGAATATATCCTCTGAACATTCATGCATCTTGACCCAGACAGCAGAACCACAAAATCACACCATGGTAGTCCAGACAGAGCTAGCTGACCTTGAATATGGTTGGGTTTTAATCGTGGTTTTTCACCTACCAATTCACACAAAATCATGATCTTGGCAAGCTTCAGGAAAGGTATTAGACCTCCAACGAAAGGGGGCTTTAATTTCAATAAGTCCAAAGGGACTTCTTTCTGATGGGTCAAATACTTTTCCATCAGGGGACGCACCAAGAAAGGGATGGGATGGGTTTACTACAAGACCTGTCTCATATACTGTGAATTTCCTGTTTTGCTTTTGCATTGCTTGTGCATACAGAGATCTAGCAATGGATTCATTTGCTTTACCATGTGCAATAGAGGAAACATTTGACAAGTCTTTTGGTTCAAACAAATTTCTCAAAAAAGCATCACTTGGTCGTCTTTGACGCTTGAGAACCAACCCAAAGTTAGAAGCTGTTAGTCTAAATCTTCTTGCTGCAAACCAATTACGATCTGAGGACTGCTTTACTGTAGTCTTTGCAATACGTTGTGCATCTTCTAAAGTTAACATGACTTTAGAAATAATTTTATTCTGGTCTAGGGGTAGGTTAGTGGGAGGGCAATATGGAGCACAACATGGACCAAGTGGGAGGTCAGGAGATGGAAGAATAGTTGCTGGTTGATCTTGTTTGTTACAAATTTCATTGAGGGGTCTATCAATAAAAAAGTGAGCCTGTTTTCATCATGATCAAACAGTTGGTAACTTAGAAATGAACCCAATGGTACATCACCGAACACTGTGTTGACCGTCATTGAATGTTCCTGATCACTCAAGAGATATGAGTATGGAGGCGCTTTTCTTTCTGCCTCATTCATTCTACCGCACTCTTGCATAACCAATTCTTGATCCCAGCCTTCTTGTCTGAGTACTTTTGATCTGGCGTCATACAGCTTACATTTGACAGGAGGTCTCTTTCTGTTGCCATTCTGATCGCAGCTCGCCTGGGCAAAACAACAAGACATGACCGGCTCTGGTCGAACGCGGGATCCTCGTGGTTGATGCCAAGTTTGGGGTTGACTAGTGCAGGTTTTATCCGCAGGGATTTCTCGAAGGCCCAAAAGAAACCAGTGATTCATTGTGTATAACAAACCAAATATGTGATTGCAGTGACCACCCATCCTGTGTAACAGCAAATGGACAGCAAATTAACTTCGTTCAGAAGCTCTAGCCGTGCAGGGCCTGCCATTGTGTAGTAAGTATTATGGCCAAGATTACTCACCCTGCTTTGCAGGAACACTTGGCATGGCGAATTTTTGCTCTCCCATCATTGTCGGCTACTATGATTTCCATGGAATGTGGTGGTTCATTTTTTCTCTGACTCCGATGACACCGACCTTTGACACGACTCGCGATTTGATCACACTGGTTCAAACCCACGTAAATGTCTTGAATATACTTTTCAGTGAAAAATTTATAGCCTTTTTTTCCAATATCTTTCTTTCCACAACTTTCTAAGTGCTTCTCGACTTGAATGAACGAAAACTGGGGCAAAGAAGCGATTGATTTCGTCCATGTTATGCTTGCGTCCGCCATGTTGGAAAGCGTTTGTTTACCCATTTCAGACCACGTGACCGGTAAGCTGAATAGGTCAATTGATTAACTCCTTTTCTTTCGACTTTGTACGAGTTTTGAAACCTCTCAGTTTCCGTATCACTCATATATGTCATCCTATTTTTGACAGCTTCAAACAAACATTGTTCTTCGCTATGCATTGACATTTTTGACAGCTTAAACAAAACACTGTTCGTCGCTATGCATTGACAGTTTGACAGCTTCAAACAAACGCTGTCCGTCGCTATGCATTGACAGTTTTGACAGCTTAAACAAAACACTGTCCGTCGCTATGCATTGACAGTTTGACAGCTTCAAACAAACACTGTCCATTGCTATGCATTGAAAGTTTTGGCAGCTTCAATCCCAGCAAATGCAATTAAACGCCCACAATCAACTCAAACGCATACAATGGCCTGTTCTTTCTAGTTACTACTGACAAGCCTTTTGATAAGCAAATTTAAGAAAGAATCATGTAATAATTAAAACTAATGAACTTTACAGCTATAAATATATTAGCAAAGCTGCGTGTATTTTCACTTTAATCTTTTGTTCGCAAACGTGAAAAGCTCATCAACATGCCTGTGTTCAACGAAAATATTGCTGCCATCGAAGAAATGATAAAACGCATCGGCGAAGAACCGATCCCGGTTCGAGATGAAACGGAGACACTCCATCTCAAGTTATCTGTTGTGCTAAGCGACCTGAAGAAACTGTCCCCACAAGAGAAGGATGTTCCATTATATAATTCCATATATAATATGATAAGCGTAATCATGTGCAGGTTGGTCGGACCTGAACCAGAAGATGACGACGGCATGGAAGACGGGGGTAGTAATTGTGCCGATGCAGGCAGGTAAGTTAACAATCTTGAATGTTTTTTCTGTTTCACTTGACTTTTGTTCTCAAAGCCGTATACACAGTTTCAACAAATCATTTCACAAGCAAACTTGAATGTTTTTTCTGTTTCACTTGACTTTTGTTCTCAAAGCCGTATACACAGTTTAAACAAATTATTCACAAGCAATCTTTCTTTTCCTCAACAGCACCATACCACAGCACCATACGCCAACGGCGTTATCCAGCATTGCGGAGAGGTAAGTTAATCAATCTTGATTGTTCTTTCGTTTCGCTTGACTTTTGTTCTCAAAGCCGTATACACAGTTTCAACAAATCATTTCACAAGCAAACTTGAATGTTTTTTCTGTTTCACTTGACTTTTGTTCTCAAAGCCGTATACACAGTTTAAACAAATCATTCACAAAATATCTTTCTTTTATCCTCAACAGCACCATACCACAGCACCATACGCCAACGGCGTTATCCAGCATTGCGGAGAGGTAAGTTAATCAATCTTGATTGTTCTTTCGTTTTGCTTGACTTTTGTTTTCAAAGCCGTATACACAGTTTAAACAAATTATTCACAAGCAATCTTTCTTTTCCTCAACAGCACCATTCCATCTACAGAATGTTATTGCCCTCCGTCGCAGTTGATAGAATGGTCGGAACCGTCGCAGTTTTCATCTTCCCAATTTAATATTGACGACATTCTTGATTCTCTCTTGAATTAAGAATGTCATCAATATCAAATTGGATCAATGGCTAAGCTTCTTGGCAAACAAGCGCTCAAAGGAATTGTTGACAATATAAAACATTAACATTGCTACATGTAAAATTTCATCACACATATCTTTTTTCATTAAAAATGATTTTCAATATCACTTTGTTGTGCATTTTCATTTCAATTTCCCCACGGTACCGTCCCATAGCTACCCTGCATCTCAAATTGATCAATCAATCATAACATGAAAGCGAGGCATTTTGTCCAGATTGGTCAGACCAAATTACTGATGTCAATTGATGGAATCTTTTTGAAGTAATGAACATCCTCAAAGTAAAAAGTTCTACCGCTTTGATAAACGCTATTAGCTTGATATGCCAAGTTTTCATCTTTAATTGTTGAATATTCTAATTCTATGTCCTTCAACTCATAACCATGATCTTTAGTATTGTCTGTAGCGAGTTTTATTTCAAACCTCAGGTTTGACTTCAGTCCTCTTTGGTAAAAAACTCCATGATCGTCTAACACTGGGTGAGATAAAGGAATGTGATACCTTTTTCCATAAGTATTGCACGTTTGTTGCATAATCTTTGAATCGCCAGTTCCCTCCGCCATAGCCTTTCTCTTAGCTTCACTCATTATTCCTCTTTTTACATCTTCCTCGCATGTTAGCATGTCATGGTACCCATGTAAAATGTCATATCTGTCTGTATCACAAATAATCTTTCCTCCAAAGAAGATCTTCATATGGTTCACTAAATTTCTTGATACATTTTGAACGAGATGATTTTTAGCTTCACCTTTTTCTATCTTTATATTGAACCTCAAAAACATACTTTTTGGAACAAACACCATGTTTTCATTTGATCTTGGCACATCAACATAAAGCGTTTCCCCAGGCTTAGCAGACGACGGTGTGAAAGTCGTCCTATGAAGTGTTCTCTCTGCCTTCATTGCCTTAGACAATTTAGGTTTCCTAGTTGGGTTAAGGTATTCCTGGAGGCTATTTTTTTAGCGATTTTGCACATTTTGATTAAAGTTTGCAATTTTTTTTTTTAAGAGCATTTGATGAGACTGGTATCCAAAATGGTTAGAGATGAACGCATCAGTTATGGTAAAAATAATAAAAATGTTTTTGGGATGAAAACGTAATTTGATTAGTAATTTGAGCCACCTCCAATTATGTTGTTCAGCGGTGGTAAATTTCTATTATTTCTCATATCTCAGTGTGCATTCAGTGTTTCAATTCGAAACTTTGGTGTATCAATAACACCTACAATACGCACATTTACACCGGTGTCCGCCAATGGGGGATGATTTCTCAGAATTATGGCCGTTTGTTTCGCCAAAAAATTAAAAATGTCAATAAACGCATGGCGAGTCGAAGGTATTAGTCGTAGCCGAGCGGACACCGGCCAGTTTCTTTAACACTCCTATTTGTATGTTCGGGCACAATCCTGCGGCTATTACTTGTATCCTTTTGGAGTACATGAAGTGTGATGTCCTCCCTTTCAAACGCAAGGCTCGATAAATGTCGATTTGCTCGAAAAAATGGCTCTTTTTTACGACAAAAGCGCCACGCTCTTGAAGTCCGCCATGTTGTGGAGCCCACGTGCAAGATTCAGCGGTTTGCGCCCATTCTTTGTCCCTCAAAAGGCTCTGTACCCCAAATACGGCTCAAAATATTTGGCGCAAAGACGAATTAGCCAACCAACTGTTTGTTTACGTGGCAACGGAAATACATCACAGCTCTCCGTTGATGAGGTGTGAAACGCCATCTTGGATCACAGTGTGAGCTGGAACTGTGCGTGTGTTTATGTATGGCGAATAGTTCTGGTCAGGTTCTCAATGTTTTTCAAGGGCTCGGTCCTGCTTCAAGGCTGCCATTCGATGCAGAAAAGCTGCAAAATATTGGATGGAAAGTTCATAAGAAAGAACGCAGCACTGGGGGTCGGCAACGAACAGTGTTCACCTTTGAAAGTCCATCAGGCAAACGAATCAAGTCTGGAAAAGAAGTGGCAGCTATTTTGAAGGAGAAAAATTTGCTCCATGAAGTATTGCGGTCGGAAGACGACGAACATTCAACACCGTATGGTCCAGCCGAGCCACCTCTCAATAGCGCGAGGTAAATGATATTTCTTGCCTACTTCCAATAAACCGTGCAGTTCTGAGTCAGTAAATCGTCAAGTCGCCAGTGTAATTGTGCCGTGTGTTTGTAAACTGTGAGTTTTAGTGCGATGAGGATGAAAGTGAATAACTTGTGCATCTCTGTCCTTAGGTTGGATTTGGAGGAAAGTTTGTTCGTCGGAACGACTTCATCGATGGCGGAGTTGATACAAGGCTTCAATAATTTTTTTAAATGCCCCTCAAACGATGGAGCTTGCAAAGGTATTGTTCTGTTATTTGTCCTTTGTGAATTTGTGTACAAGCATAAACAGTAGTTTTTTTGTGATGAAATGCATTCTGTTTCTCATGGAATATACTTGATACGCATTGTGACTTCATTGCTGTCACTGTTTTGTTTTTATCAATCTGAAAGCACAGCAAATACAATACTGCAGCAATCACTTGATTCCTTTAGGACAATCATCTGAGAACAACTCTTTGTGGATATGTGACCGTATAAAACTTGCATGTGCAATATGAAGGCGGATAAGTTACACAGCCTGAAAAAATGGTAAACGCAAGTTTACACATGTATATCTTTCATTCAACAGGAAATCTCGTGATTGTAGCAGCAGCCAAGAAAGGCTTTGGTGGAGCAATCAAGATCAAAATTCAGTGTAGTGGATGTTGGATAACAACAATAGATTACAAAAGTTCCCAGCTGGCAACAGAGTCGAGAAGGCATCTGGTCTCACTATCCCTGTGCCTTGCATTCTTAGTGAGTGGCCATGGTTATGCTTCATACAGGAAAACTCTTGGCCGAGGACTGGGACTTGCCACTTTAACGGAAAAACCTTTTCTTGAGGTGATTGACTTAGCATTTCCCCACATTCAAGCCATACTGGAGCAGATGTGCGAAGAAGCAAAGCAGACCATGAAAGACCAGCCTCAGGGTCAGCTTGGCAGCTGGTCAAGAGCTGTCACAACTTGTGATGGTTGCTGGCTGATAAGGGGTCACTTCAGCCAGAACTGCACTTTCATAATAAAGGACTACATAACTGGTGGTCTCCTGTACTATGGACATCTCTCCATGCGAGGAGTGGATAATATTTGTGATGAAGAACTTTGGCAGGGCACTGCCAAAGCAGCAGAAGGTCAGATAGCACACACACTATGGGGGAAAGCCAAAGAGGAAGGCATGGTGGTTGCACTGAACTGGCAGGATGGTGATTCCTCCTCTGCTAGAGGATTCAGGTACTGGTTCCCTGACCAGCAAGAATCAAAGGTGATGCTGTGTGGTGGTCATGCAGGAAGAGCCCATGGGAAGAAACTAGCGGACTACAAGACCATGCATTCCTTTTCTTCACAGTTTATCTCTCTACACCACAAAGAGTATCCAGAAGTAAAGAATGTCAAGTGCCACTGTCTGGGGAAAAAGCATAGAGCTGGATGTGGCTGCATAAGCGATGCCTTCATCCAAGGTGCAAAGCGCAACCACTACTGTGCCTTGGTGCATGCTGGAACAGATCCAGAGAAGTATCGAGCGACAATGCTGACTCTGGGGAAGTTCCATGCCAGAGGAATTCATGAGTGGAAGGAAGGTTCCTGTACTTTCCATCCAAAGACTGTTCATGTGGTGATTGTGATAAGAACCTGGATGGAGAAGAGGAACTGCAGTGTGCTGGAAAGCCGTACAAGTCAGCGCATAATCTGACTTGTGATTTTCATGCACTGGCATATGAAATTGAGTGTGCTCATCGAGCGGCAAAGGCAGATGACATGATTGACAGCGAATTGGGAAAGGGCCATTCCAACATTCCGGAATCGGCATTCAGCGTGCTAACCAAATTTAGACCAAAAGACACGAACCTGCACTGGAAGCACTACAGTGCATCAACCAATTTGGGTCTTATCCAGGGAAATATGACATGGGCATATCAGAACAGAGGACCGAGTTATCATTGGATCCCTGACCTCTATGGACGAATGGGTCTCCCCTTACTTCAGGGAATTGTAGAAATGGTAAGTGTTGACCTCATTCAGATTGTGAACAGTGTAAGAAATGCTCTGATACAAATCAAATTTCTCAAGATTGCTGTTCTTTCATTGTTGCCCATATGTATTTCCTGTAAATTGCACAGCATGCTTACTGTACATGTGGGGTGGTGTACTGCAGAACCATACAAATTCACCTAATACTAATTTGGTATTATAAGTTTTTGCTCCAAATCAATTTGCATTTATGTGACTGTAAGATTCTCCAAACACATCTTGGGAGAGACATCAGTATGGGTGACTCTGATTTCTTTTACTCACCAAATGTTGTCTTTATTATTCATTCTGGTAGTGTGAGAACGACAACATGGAAAGGATGAAGCGGCTTCAGAAGCAGAAGGAGGCCGGAGAAAAGAAGAAGAGAGTACAAAGAAAGATACAAAGAACAGAGGAACAGAAAGAAAGGTACCAATTTGGAAAATGTTATTCAAAGTGTAAACCATCAACTGTTTTTGTGTGTAATGTATGTTTACCAGCTAATGATGATCAAGTCATATCTCCAACTCCTTTTATGCCTGGTGTGTGTGTGTGTGGGGGGGGGGGGGATATAGTCAGCTGTGGCGGTGACAATGGCTTCCATTTTTACATTGGCTATCTTATAATTCAAACAGGAAGAAGTACACAAAATCTTTAAGCATCAGGCACTACTATGGCAATGATGACACAGACGACCCACTTCCAGACAAAGAGTCTAACCGAGTAGTGGCAGAGAAAGCTATTGTGGGGGGTCATGAAGCTGCTACAGTGCAAGATGCCAGTGAGAACCAGACAGTTCTTCCTTCCAATGTCGTCATGGATGTTGGGGGCAAGAAGTGTAAATGTGGAAGTACCACACATTCCCGAAGAAGCCACAGGGATTGCCCTATGAACAAAAAAGTTATTTCATAGTGCTACATGCCATTCCATTTTGTTGTTTTTTTTTCATGGTCAGGTCCAATTTCTTTAAACTGGGAGGGGGAATAGAAGTGTTCCTTTGTTTCTAGTGTAGCTGGTTGTAGATATTGAATAATAATCCAAAATATCTGGCATTTCATGTCATTTTGATGTAGACATTTGTGTGTCATGCCTTTATTTCAGTGTATAAACACAAATGACAACAAGTTTTATCTCTGAATCCAAGTTTTATTCCACCATATATATGTCTAATGTATGGGTATCAGGTAGTGCAGCCTGTGTACATTCATATAATAAAAATATAAAAACAAAAGTTTAAAAAAAAGTCAATCGAGCTAATATACGGGGCTTGGTGGCCTTCTGTATTCTTGGACCAGCTCTTCCATGGTCACCTCATAAAAACGTTTTCTCTGCAGTATGAAAAGATGAACATTGTTTTCATAAACCACTTGAAATCGTGAATAATCGACATCAATCTGTGTATTATCAACGTTACCATGATTTCATGTCTTCCTCACAAACTTTCTCTGGTTGAAAATGCAAACTTTACATCCATAAAAAAAAAACATCCCAAACAATTTTGCAATATACCTTTCCGGCCTTTGGCGGGTAATTCTTGACACCATCGGGGTACATTGCCCTGATGGCGTCAAGAAGTTCCTCCGGGTATATTAGTGAGGCGCCACCTCCGACTCCTTTTTCTTTCTGAAAGCAAAAGTAATGTAAAATAATGTATATGGTCAATTGACTGAACTCCACACATCGAGCGGCAAATCGCATATTTCACTGCGCGTGCACCGTATTTTCAAGATTCCTCCAGAAAAACCTACGATCAACTGTTGTAATAACAAGTTCTGAAAAGCCAATTCTGAATTTCGATTACTCACCGATAAAAAATCAAAGAGCCGGCGGTAGATGTATTTCCGCGTCTCAGAATCTGAGGGCGGCCCTTCGTTTTTTTCATCCCTCTGAATTTGTGTTCGTTTCGCGTTCATCAGAAGGCATCTCAACGGTTCTGGTAGAACTTCTCCACTATGATGAAACAAAATGCATTACTATACAGGTTACCCAACAATAAGCGGTGGATAAAGCAGAACACTCACGTCGTTTTCAGCGCTTCGGCCTCCAACTTCGTAATCGCGATCAACTTGAAATCGCTTGATTCTAAATATAAAGAACAGCAATCCAATTTTAGTAACATCCAAACGGTTATCAAAAATCAAAGTTGCAAGGCTTCAAAGCAATCGATGAGCTATCTTACCAGCCATGAGGACGATCGACTTGACAAACTTCCACTGCCAGATCCACGTGCACAAGTGTGACAAAAAGACCGCATGACGGCATCCGCTTGAATGCCCATCACCCAAAGGTGCGAAGAGCTGTCAAGAATCCCAGTTGGACGTACTCTAACCATAAACAAGAACTGTCATGGCCGCCCAGGTTTGGCGCGAAAGTACGAAACTTTGGTCAAATAGATTTCGCAAAGTATAGCACGCACGCATCTAAAATTTCCCACATGAAGGTTTTAGTTATATATCTCTTAAATAGCAAAAAATTGCTGTGAACAGAGCAGGTCGATTTAGCCTCCAGGAATACCTTAAGTATTTCTGCAAATGACATATTTTAAAGACACGAAACTAAATCTATAAATGAAAAAGATGGAAAAGATTTATTACTCTTCAAAAGGATATTGGAAGGGTTTATCTGCAATTAAAAAACTTTCTTTAGAAGCTGGAGTTACTAATGAAGAAGCGAAAGATGGCTATCAAAACAGGCGCTTTGGCAAATTTATCTTCCGCCACCGAATTATGTTCCAAGGCCACATTGGACCACTTCAGAACCAAACGAAATTCATCAAGCTGATCTATTATTTCTTCCCCATAATAATTCCCAATAATATGCTTTAGTTGTTATTGATATTGCTTCAAGATATATTGATACAGAAGCTTTGACGAGTAAATCAAGTGATGAAGTGTCAAACGCTTTCAATAAAATTTATTCAAGGAAGTTGAAGTGGCCAAAAACTTTAATCGCCGATCCGGGAAGAGAATTTATGGGATCTTTAACGGTTCTTATGAATCAAAAGAAAGTAGTTATAAAACGATCAGAAACTGCTAATCACAGAGCACAAGCATTCGTCGAGAGAGCGAACAAAACTTTAGGTGAAAAAATATTTAGTCAACAATACGCTGATGAATTTGTTACTAATGACAGATCAACAAAGTGGGTGAATAGATTACCAAATATCATAAAAACCATAAATAATCACGTCACTAGATTGACGGGCAAAAAGCCATCAACGCTTATCGTGACAAAAATGTTGAACAAAAAGTTAAGAATTTTTCACGGCCTGTTGGGTTCGATGAAAAAAGAATTGATAGTGACGTTAACGTAAGATATTTGTTATCGCCTGGTGAGGAAGAAGGTGGAAGTGTTAGGAGAGAAACTGATCCCATATGGAGTACAAAAGTTTTGAAAAGAGTTGAAAAGATCAATAACATCTAAAAATCAGCCAGTTTTGTATTATTTAGTTGATGGACCAAAAAAAGGATTCGTCAGAGAAGAATTACAAATTGTACCAGAAGACACTGAGTTACCGCCAAAATTCGTATTAAAACAATAAATTTATTTCAACAGCTTTTTTTCTAAATTTTTCAACATCAATTTTTTAAATAAATTTGCTTCTTTCTTCGCAATCTTAAACTTTGTCGCAAAACTTTTCATCACCAATTCTTTATCAAATTTTTCATAATCAACTTTTTCATTTATTTCATTTATTCTATAATGACCAAGAGCTAAAGTGTCTACTCCGTTTGGTAATATGTACCTCTTATCATCATCGGCAGAAAGTGCAATTTTATTAACTCTTTGGGAAAACAAATTATGGTCGTAGGAACGTATTCTCCCCATCTCTCTCATTTGCTCTTTTCTTGAAAATAGCACTTCTCTCATGTGTTTCATTCCAATAGTTTTCTTGACTACTTCCTTGTTAACTCCTTTACACTTGATGTCTTCTCTCGACGACTCAAAATGCTCTAAAGATATTCCATACAACTTTGCCCTCAAACCAACAAACTCAGAAATCTCAACACCATTCGTCTCATCCTTAAACATTCCAAGTACTTTTTTATTCAAACCAAATGGAATACCGCTCGGATGATCTTTTGGAATCTCACTAGTATCAAAATGTGTTTTCACGTCGGGCGTAATGTCTTTATAGAAATCCTCTGTCTCGATTTCATAAGTCAAAGAATCTGTGTTGGTGAATAAAAGCCTTGCTTTTTCACCGTATTTTTTCTTGATATAACCATAGTGAAAATCATACATGATCAATTTACTAATATCAAGAATAGCCATTCCAAGGTAAAAGGTATTATAGTAAGTCTTTTTTTCCCCATGCGAACGGCCACCAAGTGTTCACTAAACACTTTCCTGCCTCGATAATTAGACTCCTTGACTAATTTAGAAAATTTTAATTCATTGGTCACGAGTTCAATACTTACTCGATTTCTAATATTTTCCATCGTTTTTCCAAAAAGAGAATTATTCATAAGTTTATAAAAGTTTTTCTCAAACTTAGTCTTCCCAGCCATTCTCATCTTCGTATTAAATGAGATGTAATCCTTCATAAAATCTTTTTCATCAAAGGTAATCATTCTGTAAATCTCTTTTACCTTCAAACCCATCTTCACATAGTATTTCAATAATTCATGATGTAGCACATATTTCTCCTTGTCGTAAAAAGTGGAAACTAACTTTTCTACTTTGTTAATTTTTCTCTCCGGCGCTAATGGATAATCATTATGAATATCATGTAACTCTTTCGGATATACCAAATCAACCTCTAGAATTGATGGTGGTATTTTCTTTAAAGATTTACCTCTTCGAACTACATCGTTCAACTCAACTAGTAATTCATTTGGTGCCCATTTAAAATTTGAATAAGGCATCTTTTTAGACATAGCTAATCCATAAAGATTGTTCGCATCCAAGTATTTAATAAGCTTATCTTTTGAATTCTTGTCATGGTGATTCATGTATTTGTTATTAGCCTTTGAATATCTCCCCGCTATCATTGATACTCCGCCTCTTATTCCTCTCTCAAACATCATAAACATAATCTTTTAGTAATTCTGGTTCGGCGGAAGTCATCTTGAAAAACGCATCCCAAGTTAACCCAGGAGACGTGAAATAATGGGCCGGATCAAGACCATATGCTTTCATGCAAACACTTCTAAATTTTTCAAACACGTCTGCTAGTAATAGAACGTCAGTTTGTAGATAGATATCGTGATACTCTCTAAAACTTTTCATATTGAAAGTTTTCCAAACGTTTTGTGCATGTTCATAATCTTCTCTCGAAATATCTTTTTCACTTAATATTGAATAAAACATCTCAATGGTAGGCAACTCTTTTTCTTCAAATCTTTCGAAAGAGTTAAAATAATCATAAGGAAATACACCTTTCCTTTTTAAAAGATTCAACTTTTCGTCTTTAAAAAATTGTGATGTTATTTTAAAGTCTTCATCTTCAAGTGTCTCAACCATTTTGTCAAGACTACTCAATAAAAATTTATAACTATCAATAAACTTTGCTGCCATATTAATTGGCCTCACTTCTAGTGAACCATCATCATTCATCATTGGTTTCCCTTCCCCATCTATTTTGACTCTCTCATCAACTTTAACGAGTTTAGTGAAAGAAACATATTTCTCTTCATTAAGTGGAATACAATTAACTTCCTCTCCATATTTTGCTAAATCTTTTATAAACAAATGTGCATCATAATTTTGTAAATTGTGAAAAATTATAGGAACTGATTTTTGTCTTCTGGCTTTCAAATTACATTCAGAATGTGCTGCTCCTCTAAACCTTCCTGTCAAATGACAATGATCTCTAACTTTAAGGTTCTTTGAACTTGTGCCAAATTTACCCTCTGAACCTTCACAAATATGACAAACATTTTGAGAATGATACAATTCTTTTTCTTTCTCACCAAAAATCATCTTCTTTGGGGTTTTCAAATATTTTTCATAAATCTCTCTTATCTTATCATCAATCATAGAATTAAACTTTTCAGCAACTTGTTTAGTTGATTCTTGTTTTGTGTAAACTACTTTTTTTGGTTTCATAATACTTTCATCAAAACAAACAATCGTGTATGAAAATCCACTAGGAACGTGTTCTTGAATGTTTGTAGTAAAAGATATTCTTATGATTTTTCACTCCAAGTTTTATCAATCTTTGTCTTGTTTCTTCACTCATCCTAGAACCATCTTTTACTATGATTTTGTTAATAGACTCAAAATCAGCATAAATTACAAAAGGACTTTAAATTTCATATAATGATTTTTAAATTTACAAACTTTTTCATAAGTTGGCATTATAGCTACCGATCCTTCGTTTGAAAAACAAACATCTTTATGTTCTTCGAAAGATTTGTCATAAAAAGGATTAAAACAATTCCTACAAACATTTACCTTATTTCTGTGTTTTGTATATTGGCTTTTCAATAATCTTGACAATGAATTTATTACACAATAATGACCCTCATAAAGTAACAAATCCATTACCTTAACGTTGGAGTCTTCTTTAACCGGTTTCAGTGGAAAAAAACCTCTCCTCTCTCGCTGACAATCATCATATCCAACTATACAAATCTTATGTCCTGGATTATTTTTCTCGAAAGTTGACGTTCCTTTCTTAATATCAACAGGAAAAGTAATGCCTTCCAAATTAAAATCTTTAACTTTATCTATCAAGGATGAATCTATCCTTTCAGAATTTTTTTCACTTGGGTTAAGTGACCTTAAAATAGACCACTTAAAACATTCATCATCATTATTTTTCATGTTAATTGCTGCCTTCTTTTTAACTATCCTTTTAGGAAGCCCTACTTGGTATCAAAATTTGCGTAATCTCTTGGGCTCACCTGAAACTACGCATTCGTTTGTCTTCCGATTGTTTCAATTCTATGACATGTGAACTGAGTTGTGACATGAATAATATTATGTGTTTCCATAACAACAACAGCCCTTTGTTAACGACTCTTTCACCCAAACTCACAAATTTGCAATGGAACAGCATGAGCAAGAGCAAGAAAACACCGACGAGATTCTTCAAAAGCTTCGTGTATTCTTTAGAGATGGATGTGGATGTGCCATTGGTCCTGCAGGCGGATCTTGCTCGCAGCAGATAAGCCAGGAAACTGCAATATCAAATTTAAATAACGCACTGGAACTAACAAGTAACGAATTGGATCTGGTGATTCTGGCAAATATCCAGGCTTGTACGCGATACGATAGCATCGGAGAGAAGAGAACGAGAAGTCCACGGTGCAGTTTTCTCTTTCAGTCAAAGACAATTTGCAGAGAAATGTTCCTAAAGCTGTATGGAATCAGCTATTCAAGGTTCCGGAGACTGAAGGAGCACTATGAACTTAACGGCATTCTTCCCAGAACACATGGAAATTCGAAGAAACGTCCGTGGAATGCTTTACCGTTCTCGTCTGTGACGGATGTAAAAGCATTCATCACAAACTATGCTGAAGAGAACGCCATCACGTTACCTGGGCGGATTCCTGGTTACAAGAACGACAACATCCGACTCTTGTCATCCAGTGAAACCAAAACAAGTGTCTGGAGGGCATACAGTAGCTTGTGCGAGGCATTGGACATACAGGGCGTCAGCTACACTAAGTTTTTGGAAGTATGGGGACAGTTCCATCCAAATGTTGTTGTAACGAAGCCAAGAACGGACCTCTGCATTACATGCCAGGAGAACACGGCCAAACTACAGCGAGTTGCAAACTTGTCAGATTCGGAAAAGTCGGAGTGTGTACAGGCTCAGCAGATGCATTTGAACATAGCACAAGCGGAGCTAGAAGTATATTGGAAGGCATGCAAAAAAGCCGCGGAGAACTTAGAAACTGCAGGCACAGTTGTTTCCGGGGATGGCTCTGCCTGTTCATGGGACACTACCATGCACTATTCATTCGACTATGCACAGCAAGTGCATATTCCGAGCAACCCTATGCAGCCCGGACCCATTTACTTTAAGATGCCGAGGAAGTGTGGAATTTTTGGTGTAATGTGTGAAGCCGTACCGCAGCAAGTCAATTTCCTAATCGATGAAGTTGCTGCAACTGGGAAAGGCGCGAACGCTACTATTAGCTACCTCGACTACTACTTCGCGCACCATGGACTGGGTGAAACGAACGTTCATCTGCATGCAGATAACTGTGCCGGACAAAACAAGAACAGTTACTTCCTATGGTATTTGGCTTGGCGAGTACTGATGCAGCTACACCACAACATTGTCTACTCATTTCTCATTGCTGGGCACACAAAGTTCGGACCAGACCGTTGTTTTGGCTTAGTCAAGAAAGCGTACAAGGTGAACTATGTATCATCATTGTATGATATGGCGCGTATGGTCGACTCCTCCAGCACTACAGGAGTTAACAAGTCCCAGCTTGTGGCTACACACGACGGCAGAATCATTGTGCCAGTTCATGACCGGGCATCGTTCCTTGGCAAATACTTTCGAAAGGTGCCCAACATCAAGAAGTTCCAGCATTTCCGTTTTTCAAGGGAACGGCCTGGCGTGGTATTCTGCAAGGAGCAAGTCACATCTGATGAGCGGGAGTTCAAGCTGCTCAAGAACCAGTCAGTTATTCCACCGCGAGCAGTGTTTCCTGACCCTATCAGCTCAGAGGGCCTTTCAGACGAACGCAGGAGATATCTCTACCGAGAGATCAGGCAATTTTGTCAGCCAGGCACCAAGGACCTTGTCGCATCAGCCCCTTGAACATTATAGAGAGAAAGAACACTAACAATACTCAGTTGCGTTTTTAATTAAGAAGCCGGTCTTAGGTAGTGCGCATTCCTATAGTCACAAGTAAATAGGTCGCGGGTACATGTAAATAGTCTAATGTAGGTGTTTTCTAGTTCGGAACGTTTGTAAATATTGTAATAAATATGTTGGCAGAAAGAGACGTTTGTTTATTGTTGTGTTTGATACGAAATTTGCGGATCAGTTCTTATTGAGTTAGAAAGAAATGTTGAGAGCAAAACGCTTCAGAAGTAAAGTTCAAGAATATTTTGGCCCAATCTAAAAAAGATTTCTTGCAAACGTTGTTTTATATCATTAATTGGTAATCTTTCAAAAGCTCCAATGTAAAAAGCAACTGGTCATTTGATTGTAAATAAGGGTCGTTTACCGATATCAACACACTTCTTTAGAAAGTCGGCACACTTAGCCGATTTGAATAGAGTAATATAAGAACCAATCCGAAGGCGTTTAAGGTGCACTACCTCAGAGGAAATATGACGGCTGAGAACAATGCGCAGGATCAATACAAAAGGCAACAGGTCGGCTATTCATTTACGACACTGTTCAACAGACAGCACTACACAGCAGCAAAGATTACTCGGAAAATGTCTCTCAACGCTGAAGTAAAACTTGTTTGGAAAACAAATTGCGAATGGCGAGATCATCCACACTGGGCAAAACGGAAGGAAATCAAGCACGCTGACGAGAAGAAATACGAGGGACAGCGTTGGCCACCACTCCACACTGGAGATGCAGTGAAAGTGAAATTTGGTACGAGATGGTACAACGCAGAGGTCGCAGAAAAATGGGAACCTACAAGAGCCTGGAAAGGTGAGCAGCTTTATCTCAGAAATTCATGACTTCAATACTGTGTGCTTCTACTATGCCACCACATCGAGTCCTTGTCATCTTTTAGTAATCAAATTGAAGGCAATCAAACTCGTTGGTTAAATCAATTTTCACTTTATACTGTATGATTAATTTTACAGTGTTGAATTGGAATTCATTCATCTTTCATTCATGCAGACAGCGCGCAATCAGAGCCGAAGACTGCCAAGAAGCCTACGCCTGCATCGAGCTTGGCTGATACTCCCGGCTCAGATCATCCATACGATGCCTACATCAAAGAACAAAAGCAAAAGAAAGCAGCCTGGAAAACAGCTCGTTGCAAGAAGGTATTGCAGTTTACCACAGATGCAGAGCTGACAGAGACCACCGCCATTTCAGATCTGAAGAAAAGACTGGAAGAGAAAACGGCAGAATGTGAGGAGCTGAACAAAAAGCTCCAGGAGTCGAAAGAAAGTGCCGAAAGGGACCGGCTGGAGTTTTGTAAGGTAACAATTATTTTGTGGATTTGGGTTTTTTTGTGCTATTTGCATTTGTAAAGATTGACAGGTCTATAAACTGCTTTTTCAATGCTATGACTTGAATAAAAGTTAGCAATTAGTCAATTCCGCTTGCAATGTTATGACTTGAATTGAAGTTTGCAATTAGTTAAGGATTCGCTTGCAGTAAAGATTGACAGGTCTATAAACCGCTTTTTCAATGCTATGACTTGAATAAAAGTTAGCAATTAGTTAAGGATTCGCTTGCATTTGTAAAGATTGACAGGTCTATAAACCGCTTTTTCAATGCTATGACTTGAATAAAAGTTAGCAATTAGTTAAGGATTCGCTTGCATTTGTAAAGATTGAAAGGTCTATAAACTGCTTTTTCAATTGCACTTTCAATGCTATGACTTGAATTGAAGTTTGAACTTTTATTGCTTGCAGGTACAGGAGTCGAAAGAGGCTGCGGAACTCCAGGACTCCATTGTGTTGATAGAGACCAAGATTCAGGATGCCCTCACTAAAGTGATGAGCCGGTTGGATTCGCTGGAATCAGCCTTCCTTGAGACTCGCACTATGCCAGAGCCATCACTGACTTTCCAGTCTGTGGTAAGTGCGAATCATTCACTCAAAAAAAAAAAAAAAAAATAGCGAGGAAGATAAGCCGAAACAAGGCCTCGTATCTATAGTAATGGAAGTTGAAAGTCCGTATTTGTTCAGTTCAATCGACCAATCCTTCATTTTGACACGATTCGCCTATAAGCTCAAACAGCTTGTCTAAAACAAGCAACATCTTGTCTAAAGCTAGCAATATTATTAGAAGTCTGTATTTCAATTGATTAAAAGTCATAACATGTTTTGACACGATTCATTCAAAATACGGTTCCACTTTTAAATGTTTGCTTGTTTTCCTTTACAGGTAGGAGAGTCGCTGAATGAAGAAATGTTGGTAGAGGGAGCACCAGCTGGCGATCTGGCGACAATCCATTTACCAACCCTAAAGGAGCTGTGCAGCACCCCAGATGCCGCTACGCCATCGGCTGTTTCCACTCCAGTCTCCGTGGTATCAGAACAGATGCTACGCAGTTACGTGACGCCCCGGAGAGCTGGAGTAGTTCGAAACACCCTTCAGACAGAGAAAGCAAGAGACCGATGTGCTGTGAAGCTGTTAAAATACTTCTTCACGCCAGAAGACCTTGCCAGCTGCAACACTGATGGCACACATGGCAAGGCTCAGCTGAACGCCACAAAACTGTTCTCCTTAAGAGGTATGGTATGTTATGTTATGCAGATCACTTCGATTACGAACCACCGTTCGTTTGCACCTCTTCCCAGCCCAAATATTCGATCCGATCAAAGTCGATCCGCCCCTGACTACGAGCAGTCTCTGTAGCGAGCGATCCATGTATAAAGAATGAGTTGTCTGTCCCGAATCAAGTTTCAAGAATCGCAATCGTAATCTATGATGTAATTGAATATTGATTTTAAATCCCTGCAAGATGTTCAGTGAACGGTTGACTGACTAAACAATTTGCATTTTAATAGTTCATTATCAGCTGCGCGGACGACCAAGTCTGATCGTAAACAATAAACTTTTGAATGGAAGCGCTCAAGCCAAAGTCGAATTGCCTTCCTCGTCTAATGCCTTTTAATTTGCTTCACTATAGCCCTCCTGTTCACCCAGTTCCCTTTGGAAGATGGCGAGGACGAGCGAAGCTTTTGGAAAAAATGCAAGGCAAAGATTAACGCCAAGTGCCGCTCATTCAAGTTTTTCGATTCCAGGAATCACAGCAATGCAGATCGCTCCGTTTAATTGTTGTATGATACTGTAGTAATAAAAGGCTAGCGATAAAAGCAAGAGTTGAGTTGGTGTACGGCCCAGTTCTTTCGGTAAATTCCTGATTGCTGAGGTATTGCACTCGATGCTGAGTTATTATCGACTAAATTTTTCATCGAACCGCTCGAACGAATACATGACAATTGCGACTGTGTAAACAATGGCGCGTGAAATTCACTTCGGCAAAAACATATACAAGTCTACACTGTGATCGTTCAGTAAAGAATGACACAAACGGCTCGCGTGAAATCCGACGGACTATGGTGATATTAGAGAATGAAAACTGTAAACATTCCAAGACAAATGCACAATGCAAGCTTCGGGAATGCTACTGTATAAACATCGACTTCGGCAAAAACATTGTCGTTTAAAAGGATGACACATGCATGAACCGGTGTGAAATCCGACGAATCGGATAGCGTTCAATAAACGCTTTGCCAGAGTTATTAAACGGCCCAGTCAAACGGCCTTAACGATCTGTGAAATTGTTTGACGGTTTGTGTCTTGAATGTTAACGCTTTCGCAAGACCGTTAAACGGATAATAATATTGATTAACGCTTTCTCAAACCGTTTAACGACTCTGTATTCTGTTAAACGGGTACTAACGGAAAAGCGTTAACTGTTGAAAAGCGTTAGTGTACGTTTTCGCGTGAGAGGTCACATATTGTGAAATTATCTTGTAAAATCCCTCAACATCAGTGCTTTCATAAATATCCTCAATTTGACTCCTATGATGATAAATCGATTCTTCTAAAAACTTTTGATTTTTAAACATCTTATAAGCGCATGACAACACAAATCTAACCTTGAATGGTTTTCTCAATCCTTGAATTTTTTCAATTATCATTCGTTTATTTTCTTTAAAAAATGACCTAATATCCATTTGTTGCTTGCCCCTAATCCTAATATCTTTAACCTTCCCTCTAAAATATTCTTTCACTTCTGGATCTTGTCTTTTTTCTTTCTCACTAGACTTTGGCTTAGCTGATAATTCTTCTTTCTTAACAAGACTTAATAACTTCTTTGCCATATCCTTAACTTTGACTTCTGGAATTAAATTAATAAGTCCTTCACCAACTCTCTCCTTAAATTTTTTACAAACCAATCCAACCAACTTTCTCCTTTTCTTGGTTTTGGTATTGGTTCATCAATTTTATTAAATAAAATATTTCTTGGTTTAGAAATGGGCCTAACTCCTTCAGGAAGAATAGTCCTTGGTTTTGGTACTGGCCTTAGATTATCAATATTTCCTTGTGCTCTCGAGATTGCTTCTTCAAGCTGTGGCTTATTCATCTTCCATCTGCCCTTAATATCCAGCTCCTTTCCAATTCCTTTTCTTAGTTCGTTTAATGTAGACATACTTTCAACTTATCTATTGTGTCCTTAAGTCATTTTAACAAAATCAATTTTTTATTCTACACATGATGTGAGGTGAGGTGGGGTGTGAGCCAGAAGGAACTTTTCCCTACTACTTATATTAACAAAACTACTTCCTAAATAAATATTACTTGCTACTTTTAACATCTGGCCCATTTCTAAAGTATTATAATGCTACTTTCTTCAAATTAAAATCTTGTACCTCGTATGTCTAATGAGAACATGAGAACAGATGCACACCAACAAACTTATTCGAGCATCCGTTTTCAATGTTAACTCTTACCATGAATTGCATATGGTACAGAACCTTATGAATGGTAATCACTCAATTAAAGAAGTGAACACTCTTCGAGAAAACTTGTTCACTGCTATTACCAAACACTAACTGTACATCATGCAAAATAAGAGCTCCTCAAAAAGACAAGGACCAAACTCTCACTTCCACCTATCACCAAGTACAAACTGCACTACCGAAAAATAGGAACTTTTGAAAAACAAAAGTGCAAACTATGCCAGACAACTTCCTCACTTCCATGCCAGGCAACGACTGCGCTCAAAAGCTACTATGAGTAAACTTGACATGTAAACAAGAGAAGCGTTGTAGCAGCGACTCACGAGTCCAGCAATGCAAGTCACCCAAGGAAATTTGCCAGCCCTAAGCTAGACAGCAGCTTCATTCTGCTCTCCCCTTGCCATCCTTTTAAACTAAAATCATTTTTAAACCACCAAATAAACCATTCTATTTTGTTTTTCAACTGCTAATAATTATTTCCTGGTAATAAAACCATTAAAAATATTACTTCTTATTTAAAGCTTCTGACCCATTAAGAACTCTTAATTTGTACACTTTGTTTAACTTGCAAACATTCTAACTGTTACCGTTAATTTTTATTCCTTTAACAATTGTTATTATTATTTTATATTAACAAAACTACTTCCTAAATAAATATTACTTGCTATTTATAACATCTGGCCCATTTCTAAAGTATTATAATGCTACTTTCTTCAAATTAAAATCTTGTACCTCGTATGTCTAATGAGAACATGAGAACAGATGCACACCAACAAGCTTATTCGAGCATCCGTTTTCAATGTTAACTCTTACCATAAATTGCACATGGTACAGAAGCTTATGAATGGTAATCACTCAATTAAACAAGTAAACACTCTTCGGGAAAATTTGTTCACTGCTATTACCAAACACTAACTGTACATCATGCAAAATAAGAGCTCCTCAAATAGACAAGGACCAGACCCTCACTTCCTTGCTTCCACCTATCACCAAGTACAAACTGAACTACCGAAAAATAGGAACTTTTGAAAAACAAAAGTGCAAACTATGCCAGACAACTTCCTCACTTCCATGCCAGGCAACGACTGCGCTCAAAAGCTACTATGACTAAACTTGACATATAAACAAGAGAAGCGTTGTAGCAGCGACTCACGAGTCCAGCAATGCAAGTCACCCAAGGAAATTTGCCAGCCCTAAGCTACACAGCAGCTTCATTCTGCTCTCCCCTCTCCATCCCTTGAAACTAAAATCATTTTTAAACCACCAAATAAAGCGTTCTATTTTGTTTTTTAACCGCTAATAACTATTTCCTAGTAATAAAAACATTAAAAATATTACTTCTTCTTTAAAGCTTCTGACCCATTAAGAACTCTTAATTTGTACACTTTGTTTAACTTGCAAACATTCTAACTGTTACCTTTAATTTTTATTCCTTTAACAATTGTTATTATTATTTTATATTAACAAAACTACTTCCTAAATAAATATTACTTGCTATTTATAACATCTGGCCCATTTCTAAAGTATTATAATGCTACTTTCTTCAAATTAAAATCTTGTACCTCGTATGTCTAATGAGAACATGAGAACAGATCCACACCAACAAACTTATTCGAGCATCCGTTTTCAATGTTAACTCTTACCATGAATTGCATATGGTACAGAAGCTTATGAATGGTAATCACTCAATAAACAAGTGAACACTCTTCGAGAAAACTTGTTCACTGCTATTACCAAACACTAACTGTACATCATGCAAAATAAGAGCTCCTCAAATAGACAAGGACCAGACCCTCACTTCCTTGCTTCCACCTATCACCAAGTACAAACTGAACTACCGAAAAATAGGAACTTTTGAAAAACAAAAGTGCAAACTATGCCAGACAACTTCCTCACTTCCATGCCAGGCAACGACTGCGCTCAAAAGCTACTATGACTAAACTTGACATATAAACAAGAGAAGCGTTGTAGCAGCGACTCACGAGTCCAGCAATGCAAGTCACCCAAGGAAATTTGCCAGCCCTAAGCTAGACAGCAGCTTCATTCTGCTCTCCCCTTGCCATCCCTTTAAACTAAAATCATTTTTAAACCACCAAATAAACCATTCTATTTTGTTTATCAACTGCTAATAATTATTTCCTAGTAATAAAAACATTAAAAATATTACTTCTTATTTAAAGCTTCTGACCCATTAAGAACTCTTAATTTGTACATCTTATTTAACTTGCAAACATTCTAACTGTTACGGTTAATTTTTATTCCTTTAACAATTGTTATTATTATTTTATATTAACAAAACTACTTCCTAAATCAATATTACTTGCTACTTTTAACATCTGGCCCATTTCTAAAGTATTATAATGCTACTTTCTTCAAATTAAAATCTTGTACCTCGTATGTCTAATGAGAACAGGAGAAGAGATGCACACCAACAAACTTATTTGAGCATCCGTTTTCCATGTTAACTCTTACCATGAATTGCATATGGTACAGAAGCTTATGAATGGTAATCACTCAATTAAACAAGTGAACACTCTTCGGGAAAACTTGTTCACTGCTATTACCAAACACTAACTGTACATCATGCAAAATAAGAGCTCCTCAAATAGACAAGGACCAGACCCTCACTTCCTTGCTTCCACCTATCACCAAGTACAAACTGAACTACCGAAAAATAGGAACTTTTGAAAAACAAAAGTGCAAACTATGCCAGACAACTTCCTCACTTCCATGCCAGGCAACGACTGCGCTCAAAAGCTACTATGACTAAACTTCACATATAAACAAGAGAAGCATTGTAGCAGCGACTCACGAGTCCAGCAATGCAAGTCACCCAAGGAAATTTGCCAGCCCTAAGCTAGACAGCAGTTTCATTCTGCTCTCCCCTCTCCATCCCTTTAAACTAAAATCATTTTTAAACCACCAAATAAAGCGTTCTATTTTGTTTTCTAACTGCTAATAATTATTTCCTAGTAATAAAAACATTAAAAATATTACTTCTTATTTAAAGCTTCTGACCCATTAAGAACTCTTAATTTGTACACTTTCCTTAACTTGCAAACATTCTAACTGTTACCGTTAATTTTTATTCCTTTAACAATTGTTATTATTATTTTATATTAACAAAACTACTTCCTAAATAAATATTACTTGCTATTTATAACATCTGGCCCATTTCTAAAGTATTATAATGCTACTTTCTTCAAATTAAAATCTTATACCTCGTATGTCTAATGAGAACATGAGAACAGATCCACACCAACAAACTTATTCGAGCATCCGTTTTCAATGTTAACTCTTACCATGAATTGCATATGGTACAGAAGCTTATGAATGCTAATCACTCAATTAAACAAGTGAACACTCTTCTGGAAAATTTGTTCACTGCTAATACCAAACACTAACTGTACATCATGCAAAATAAGAGCTCCTCAAATAGACAAGGACCAGACCCTCACTTCCTTGCTTCCACCTATCACCAAGTACAAACTGAACTACCGAAAAATAGGAACTTTTGAAAACCAAAAGTGCAAACTATGCCAGACAACTTCCTCACTTCCATGCCAGGCAACGACTGCGCTCAAAAGCTACTATGAGTAAACTTGACATATAAACAAGAGAAGCGTTGTAGCAGCGACTCACGAGTCCAGCAATGCAAGTCACCCAAGGAAATTTGCCAGCCCTAAGCTAGACAGCAGCTTCATTCTGTTCTCCCCTTGCCATCCGTCTAAACTAAAATCATTTTTAAACCACCAAATAAACCATTCCATTTTGTTTTTCAACTGCTAATAATTATTTCCTAGTAATAAAAACATTAAAAATATTACTTCTTATTTAAAGCTTCTGACCCATTAAGAACTCTTAATTTGTACACTTTGTTTAACTTGCAAACATTCTAACTGTTACCGTTAATTTTTATTCCTTTAACAATTGTTATTATTATTTTATATTAACAAAACTACTTCCTAAATAAATATTACTTGCTATTTATAACATCTGGCCCATTCTAAAGTATTATAATGCTACTTTCTTCAAATTAAAATCTTGTACCTCGTATGTCCAATGAGAACATGAAAACAGATGCACACCAGCAAACTTATTCGAGCATCCGTTTTCAATGTTAACTCTTACCATAAATTGCACATGGTATAGAAGCTTATGAATGGTAATCACTCAAATAAACAAGTGAACACTCTTCGGGAAAACTTGTTCACTGCTATTACCAAACACTAACTGTACATCATGCAAAATAAGACCTCCTCAAATAGACAAGGACCAGACCCTCACTTCCTTGCTTCCACCTATCACCAAGAACAAACTGAACTACCGAAAAATAGGAACTTTTGAAAACCAAAAGTGCAAACTATGCCAGACAACTTCCTCACTTCCATGCCAGGCAACGACTGCGCTCAAAAGCTAAACAAGAGAAGCGTTGTAGCAGCGACTCACGAGTCCAGCAATGCAAGTCACCCAAGGAAATTTGCCAGCCCTAAGCTAGACAGCAGCTTCATTCTGCTCTCCCCTTGCCATCCTTTTAAACTAAAATCATTTTTAAACCACCAAATGCACCATTCTATTTTGTTTTTCAACTGCTAATAATTATTTCCTAGTAATAAAAACATTAAGAATATTACTTTTTTTTTAAACCTTCTGACCAATTAAGAACTTTTAATTTGTACACTTTGTTTAACTTGCAAACATTCTAACTGTTACGGTTAATTTTTATTGCTTTAACAATTTTTAATATTATTATTTTATATTAACAAAACTACTTCCTAAATAAATATTACCAGCTACTTTTAACATCTGGCCCATTTGTAAAGTATTATAATGCTACTTTCTTCAAATTAAAATCTTGTACCTCGTATGTCTAATGAGAACATGAGAACAGATGCACACCAACAAGCTTATTCGAGCATCCGTTTTCAATGTTAACTCTTACCAAGAATTGCAAATGGTACAGAAGCTTATGAATGGTAATCACTCAATTAAACAAGTGAACACTCTTCTGGAAAATTTGTTCACTGCTAATACCAAACACTAACTGTACATCATGCAAAATAAGAGCTCCTCAAATAGACAAGGACCAGACCCTCACTTCCTTGCTTCCACCTATCACCAAGTACAAACTGAACTACCGAAAAATAGGAACTTTTGAAAAACAAAAGTGCAAACTATGCCAGACAACTTCCTCACTTCCATGCCAGGCAACGACTGCGCTCAAAAGCTACTATGAGTAAACTTGACATATAAACAAGAGAAGCGTTGTAGCAGCGACTCACGAGTCCAGCAATGCAAGTCACCCAAGGAAATTTGCCAGCCCTAAGCTAGACAGCAGCTTCATTCTGTTCTCTTCTCTCCATCCCTTGAAACTAAAATCATTTTTAAACCACCAAATAAACCGTTCTATTTTTTTTTAACTGCTAATAATTATTTCCTAGTAATAAAAACATTAAAAATATTACTTCTTATTTAAAGCTTCTGACCCATTAAGAATTCTTAATTTGTACACTTTGTTTAACTTGCAAACATTCTAACTGTTACCTTTAATTTTTATTCCTTTAAAAATTGTTATTATTATTTTATATTAACAAAACTACTTCATAAATAAATATTACTTGCTATTTATAACATCTGGCCCATTTCTAAAGTATTATAATGCTACTTTCTTCAAATTAAAATCTTGTACCTCGTATGTCTAATGAGAACATGAGAATAGATCCAGACCAACAAACTTATTTGAGCATCCGTTTTCAATGTTAACACTTACCATGAATTGCATATGGTACAGAAGCTTATGAATGGTAATCACTCAATTAAACAAGTGAACACTCTTCGAGAAAACTTGTTCACTGCTATTACCAAACACTAACTGTACATCATGCAAAATAAGAGCTCCTCAAATAGACAAGGACCAGACCCTCACTTCCTTGCTTCCACCTATCACCAAGTACAAACTGAACTACCGAAAAATAGGAACTTTTGAAAAACAAAAGTGCAAACTATGCCAGACAACTTCCTCACTTCCATGCCAGGCAACGACTGCGCTCAAAAGCTACTATGACTAAACTTGACATACAAAACAAGAGAAGCGTTGTAGCAGCGACTCACGAATCCAGCAATGCAAGTCACCCAAGGAAATTTGCCAGCCCTAAGCTAGACAGCAGCTTCATTCTGCTCTCCCCTTGCCATCCCTTTAAACTAAAATCATTTTTAAACCACCAAATAAACTATTCTATTTTGTTTTTCAACTGCTAATAATTATTTCCTAGTAATAAAAACATTAAAAATATTACTTCTTATTTAAAGCTTCTGACCCATTAAGAACTCTTAATTTGTACACCTTATTTAACTTGCAAACATTCTAACTGTTACCGTTAATTTTTATTCCTTTCACAATTGTTATTATTATTTTATATTAACAAAACTACTTCCTAAATAAATATTACCTTCTACTTTTAACATCTGGCCCATTTCTAAAGTATTATAATGCTACTTTCTTCAAATTAAAATCTTGTACCTCGTATGTGTAATGAGAACAGGAGAAGAGATGCACACCAACAAACCTATTTGAGCATCCGTTTTCCATGTTAACTCTTACCATGAATTGCATATGGTACAGAACCTTATGAATGGTAATCACTCAATTAAACAAGTGAACACTCTTCGGGAAAACTTGTTCACTGCTATTACCAAACACTAACTGTACATCATGCAAAATAAGAGCTCCTCAAATAGACAAGGACCAGACCCTCACTTCCTTGCTTCCACCTATCACCAAGTACAAACTGAACTACCGAAAAATAGGAACTTTTGAAAAACAAAAGTGCAAACTATGCCAGACAACTTCCTCACTTCCATGCCAGGCAACGACTGCGCTCAAAAGCTACTATGACTAAACTTCACATATAAACAAGAGAAGCGTTGTAGCAGCGACTCACGAATCCAGCAATGCAAGTCACCCAAGGAAATTTGCCAGCCCTAAGCTAGACAGCAGCTTCATTCTGCTCTCCCCTCTCCATCCCTTGAAACTAAAATCATTTTTAAACCACCAAATAAAGCGTTCTATTTTGTTTTCTAACTGCTAATAATTATTTCCTAGTAATAAAAACATTAAAAATATTACTTCTTATTTAAAGCTTCTGACCCATTAAGAACTCTTAATTTGTACACTTTGTTTAACTTGCAAACATTCTAACTGTTACCGTTAATTTTTATTCCTTTAACAATTGTTATTATTATTTTATATTAACAAAACTACTTCCTAAATAAATATTACTTGCTATTTATAACATCTGGCCCATTTCTAAAGTATTATAATGCTACTTTCTTCAAATTAAAATCTTGTACCTCGTATGTCTAATGAGAACATGAGAACAGATCCACACCAACAAACTTATTCGAGCATCCGTTTTCAATGTTAACTCTTACCATGAATTGCATATGGTACAGAAGCTTATGAATGGTAATCACTCAATTAAACAAGTGAACACTCTTCGAGAAAACTTGTTCACTGCTATTACCAAACACTAACTGTACATCATGCAAAATAAGAGCTCCTCAAATAGACAAGGACCAGACCCTCACTTCCTTGCTTCCACCTATCACCAAGTACAAACTGAACTACCGAAAAATAGGAACTTTTGAAAAACAAAAGTGCAAACTATGCCAGACAACTTCCTCACTTCCATGCCAGGCAACGACTGCGCTCAAAAGCTACTATGAGTAAACTTGACATATAAACAAGAGAAGCGTTGTACCAGCGACTCACGAGTCCAGCAATGCAAGTCACCCAAGGAAATTTGCCAGCCCTAAGCTAGACAGCAGCTTCATTCTGCTCTCCCCTCTTTATCCCTTTAAACTAAAATCATTTTTAAACCACCAAATGCACCATTCTATTTTGTTTTTCAACTGCTAATAATTATTTCCTAGTAATAAAAACATTAAAAATATTACTTCTTATTTAAAGCTTCTGACCAATTAAGAACTTTTAATTTGTACACTTTGTTTAACTTGCAAACATTCTAACTGTTACGGTTAATTTTTATTGCTTTAACAATTTTTAATATTATTATTTTATATTAACAAAACTACTTCCTAAATAAATATTACCTGCTACTTTTAACATCTGGCCCATTTGTAAAGTATTAAAATGCTACTTTCTTCAAATTAAAATCTTGTACCTCGTATGTCTAATGAGAACATGAGAACAGATGCACACCAACAAGCTTATTCGAGCATCCGTTTTCAATGTTAACTCTTACCAAGAATTGCAAATGGTACAGAAGCTTATGAATGGTAATCAGTCAATTAAACAAGTGAACACTCTTCTGGAAAATTTGTTCACTGCTAATACCAAACACTAACTGTACATCATGCAAAATAAGAGCTCCTCAAATAGACAAGGACCAGACCCTCACTTCCTTGCTTCCACCTATCACCAAGTACAAACTGAACTACCGAAAAATAGGAACTTTTGAAAAACAAAAGTGCAAACTATGCCAGACAACTTCCTCACTTCCATGCCAGGCAACGACTGCGCTCAAAAGCTACTATGACTAAACTTGACATATAAACAAGAGAAGCGTTGTAGCAGCGACTCACGAGTCCAGCAATGCAAGTCACCCAAGGAAATTTGCCAGCCCTAAGCTAGACAGCAGCTTCATTCTGTTCTCCCCTCTCCATCCCTTGAAACTAAAATCATTTTTAAACCACCAAATAAACCGTTCTATTTTTTTTTAACTGCTAATAATTATTTCCTAGTAAAAAAACATTAAAAATATTACTTCTTATTTAAAGCTTCTGACCCATTGAGAACTCTTAATTTGTACACTTTGTTTAACTTGCAAACATTCTAACTGTTACCTTTAATTTTTATTCCTTTAAAAATTGTTATTATTATTTTATATTAACAAAACTACTTCATAAATAAATATTACTTGCTATTTATAACATCTGGCCCATTTCTAAAGTATTATAATGCTACTTTCTTCAAATTAAAATCTTGTACCTCGTATGTCTAATGAGAACATGAGAATAGATCCACACCAACAAACTTATTTGAGCATCCGTTTTCAATGTTAACACTTACCATGAATTGCATATGGTACAGAAGCTTATGAATGGTAATCACTCAATTAAACAAGTGAACACTCTTCGAGAAAACTTGTTCACTGCTATTACCAAACACTAACTGTACATCATGCAAAATAAGAGCTCCTCAAATAGACAAGGACCAGACCCTCACTTCCTTGCTTCCACCTATCACCAAGTACAAACTGAACTACCGAAAAATAGGAACTTTTGAAAAACAAAAGTGCAAACTATGCCAGACAACTTCCTCACTTCCATGCCAGGCAACGACTGCGCTCAAAAGCTACTATGACTAAACTTGACATACAAAACAAGAGAAGCGTTGTAGCAGCGACTCACGAATCCAGCAATGCAAGTCACCCAAGGAAATTTGCCAGCCCTAAGCTAGACAGCAGCTTCATTCTGCTCTCCCCTTGCCATCCCTTTAAACTAAAATCATTTTTAAACCACCAAATAAACTATTCTATTTTGTTTTTCAACTGCTAATAATTATTTCCTAGTAATAAAAACATTAAAAATATTACTTCTTATTTAAAGCTTCTGACCCATTAAGAACTCTTAATTTGTACACCTTATTTAACTTGCAAACATTCTAACTGTTACCGTTAATTTTTATTCCTTTAACAATTGTTATTATTATTTTATATTAAGAAAACTACTTCCTAAATAAATATTACTTGGTGCTTTTAACATCTGGCCCATTTCTAAAGTATTATAATGGTACTTTCTTCAAACTAAAATCTTGTACCTCGTATGTCTAATGAGAACAGGAGAAGAGATGCACACCAACAAACTTATTTGAGCATCCGTTTTCAATGTTAAGTCTTACCATGAATTGCAAATCGTACAGAAGCTTATGAATGGTAATCACTCAATTAAACAAGTGAACACTCTTCGGGAAAACTTGTTCACTGCTATTACCAAACACTAACTGTACATCATGCAAAATAAGAGCTCCTCAAATAGACAAGGACCAGACCCTCACTTCCCTGCTTCCACCTATCACCAAGTACAAACTGAACTACCGAAAAATAGGAACTTTTGAAAAACAAAAGTGCAAACTATGCCAGAAAACTTCCTCACTTCCATGCCAGGCAACGACTGCGCTCAAAAGCTACTATGACTAAACTTCACATATAAACAAGAGAAGCGTTGTAGCAGCGACTCACGAGTCCAGCAATGCAAGTCACCCAAGGAAATTTGCCAGCCCTAAGCTAGACAGCAGCTTCATTCTGCTCTCCCCTCTCCATCCCTTTAAACTAAAATCATTTTTAAACCACCAAATAAACCGTTCTATTTTGTTTTTTAACTGCTAATAATTATTTCCTAGTAATAAAAGCATTAAAAATATTACTTCTTATTTAAAGCTCCTGACCCATTAAGAACTCTTAATTTGTACACTTTTTTTAACTTGCAAACATTCTAACTGTTACCGTTAATTTTTATTCCTTTAACAATTGTTATTATTATTTTATATTAACAAAACTACTTCCTAAATAAATATTACTTGCTATTTATAACATCTGGCCCATTTCTAAAGTATTATAATGCTACTTTCTTCAAATTAAAATCTTGTACCTCGTATGTCTAATGAGAACATGAGAACAGATCCACACCAACAAACTTATTCGAGCATCCGTTTTCAATGTTAACTCTTACCATGAATTGCATATGGTACAGAAGCTTATGAATGGTAATCACTCCATTAAAAAGGTGAACACTCTTCGAAAAAACTTGTTCACTGCTATTACCAAACACTAACTGTACATCATGCAAAATAAGAGCTCCTCAAATAGACAAGGACCAGACACTTCCTTGCTTCCACCTATCACCAAGTACAAACTGAACTACCGAAAAATAGGAAATTTTGAAAAACAAAAGTGCAAACTATGCCAGACAACTTCCTCACTTCCATGCCAGGCAACGACTGCGCTCAAAAGCTACTATGAGTAAACTTGACATATAAACAAGAGAAGCGTTGTAGCAGCGACTCACGAGTCCAGCAATGCAAGTCACCCAAGGAAATTTGCCAGCCCTAAGCTAGACAGCAGCTTCATTCTGCTCTCCCCTCTTTATCCCTTTAAACTAAAATCAGTTTTAAACCACCAAATAAACCATTCTATTTTGTTTTTCAACTGCTAATAATTATTTCCTAGTAGAAAAAGCATTAAAAATATTACTTTTTATTTAAAGCTTCTGACCCATTAAGAACTCTTAATTTGTACACTTTCTTTAACTTGCAAACATTCTAACTGTTACCTTTAATTTTTATTCCTTTAACAATTGTTATTATTACTTTATATTAACAAAACTACTTCCTAAATAAATATTACTTGGTACTTTTAACATCTGGCCCATTTCTAAAGTATTATAATGGTACTTTCTTCAAATTAAAATCTTGTACCTCGTATGTCTAATGAGAACAGGAGAAGAGATGCACAACGCTTATGAATGGTAATCACTCAATTAAACAAGTGAACACTCTTCTGGAAAATTTGTTCACTGCTATTACCAAACACTAACTGTACATCATGCAAAGTAAGAGCTCCTCAAATAGACAAGGACCAGACCCTCACTTTCTTGCTTCCACCTATCACCAAGTACAAACTGAACTACCGAAAAATAGGAACTTTTGAAAAACAAAAGTGCAAACTATGCCAGACAACTTCCTCACTTCCATGCCAGGCAACGACTGCGCTCAAAAGCTACTATGAGTAGACTTCACATATAAACAAGAGAAGCCTTGTAGCAGCGACTCACGAGTCCAGCAATGCAAGTCACCCAATGAAATTTGCCAGCCCTAAGCTAGATAGAAGCTTCATTCTGCTCACCCTTGCCATCCTTTTAAACTAAAATCATTTTTAAACCACCAAATAATCCATTCTATTTTGTTTTTCAACTGCTAATAATTATTTCCTAGTAATAAAAACATTAAAAATATTACTTCTTATTTAAAGCTTCTGACCCATTAAGAACTCTTAATTTGTACACTTTGTTTAACTTGCAAACATTCTAACTGTTACCGTTAATTTTTATTCCTTTAACAATTGTTATTATTATTTTATATTAACAAAACTACTTCCTAAATAAATATTACTTGCTTTTTATAACATCTGGCCCATTTCTAAAGTATTATAATGGTACTTTCTTGAAATTAAAATCTTGTACCTCGTATGTCTAATGAGAACATGAGAACAGATGCACACCAAAAAACTTATTCGAGCATCCGTTTTCATTGTTAACTCTTACCATGAATTGCATATGGTAAAGAAGCTTATGAATGGTAATCACTCAATTAAACAAGGAACACTCTTCGAGAAAACTTGTTCACTGCTATTACCAAACACTAACTGTACATCATGCAAAATAAGAGCTCCTCAAATAGACAAGGACCAGACCCTCACTTCCTTGCTTCCACCTATCACCAAGTACAAACTGAACTACCGAAAAATAGGAACTTTTGAAAAACAAAAGTGCAAACTATGCCAGACAACTTCCTCACTTCCATGCCAGGCAACGACTGCGCTCAAAAGCTACTATGACTAAACTTGACATATAAACAAGATAAGCGTTGTAGCAGCAACTCACGAGTCCAGCAATGCAAGTCACCCAAGGAAATTTGCCAGCCCTAAGCTAGACAGAATCTTCAGTCTACTCTCCCCTTGCCATCCTTTTAAACTAAAATCATTTTTAAACCACCAAATAAACCATTCTATTTTGTTTTTCAACTGCTAATAATTATTTCCTAGTAATAAAAACATTAAAAATATTACTTCCTATTTAAAGCTTCTGACCCATTAAGAACTCTTAATTTGTACACTTTCTTTAACTTGCAAACATTCTAACTGTTACCGTTAATTTTTATTCCTTTAACAATTGTTATTATTATTTTATATTAACAAAACTACTTCCTAAATAAATATTACTTGCTATTTATAACATCTGGCCCATTTCTAAAGTATTATAATGCTACTTTCTTCAAATTAAAATCTTGTACCTCGTATGTCTAATGAGAACATGAGAACAGATGCACACCAACAAGCTTATTCGAGCATCCGTTTTCAATGTTAACTCTTACCATGAATTGCATATGGTACAGAAGCTTATGAATGGTAATCACTCAATTAAACAAGTGAACACTCTTCGGGAAAACTCGTTCACTGCTATTACCAAACACTAACTGTACATCATGCAAAATAAGAGCTCCTCAAATAGACAAGGACCAGACCCTCACTTCCTTGCTTCCACCTATCACCAAGTACAAACTGAACTACCGAAAAATAGGAACTTTTGAAAAACAAAAGTGCAAACTATACCAGACAACTTCCTCACTTCCCTGCCAGGCAACGACTGCGCTCAAAAGCTACTATGAATAAAATTGACATATAAACAAGAGAAGCGTTGTAGCAGCGACTCACGAGTCCAGCAATGCAAGTCACCCAAGGAAATTTGCCAGCCCTAAGCTAGACAGCAGCTTCATTCTGTTCTCCCCTTGCCATCCCTTTAAACTAAAATCATTTTTAAACCACCAAATGCACCATTCTATTTTGTTTTTCAACTGCTAAGAATTATTTCCTAGTAATAAAAACATTAAAAATTTTACTTCTTATTTAAAGCTTCTGACCCATTAAGAACTCTTAATTTGTACACCTTATTTAACTTGCAAACATTCTAACTGTTACCGTTAATTTTTATTCCTTTAACAATTGTTATTATTATTTTATATTAAGAAAACTACTTCCTAAATAAATATTACTTGGTACTTTTAACATCTGGCCCATTTCTAAAGTATTATAATGGTACTTTCTTTAAATTAAAATCTTGTACCTCGTATGTCTAATGAGAACAGGAGAAGAGATGCACACCAACAAACTTATTTGAGCATCCGTTTTCAATGTTAACTCTTACCATGAATTGCAAATCGTACAGAAGCTTATGAATGGTAATCACTCAATTAAACAAGTGAACACTCTTCGGGAAAACTTGTTCACTGCTATTACCAAACACTAACTGTACATCATGCAAAATAAGAGCTCCTCAAATAGACAAGGACCAGACCCTCACTTCCCTGCTTCCACCTATCACCAAGTACAAACTGAACTACCGAAAAATAGGAACTTTTGAAAAACAAAAGTGCAAACTATGCCAGAAAACTTCCTCACTTCCATGCCAGGCAACGACTGCGCTCAAAAGCTACTATGACTAAACTTCACATATAAACAAGAGAAGCGTTGTAGCAGCGACTCACGAGTCCAGCAATGCAAGTCACCCAAGGAAATTTGCCAGCCCTAAGCTAGACAGCAGCTTCATTCTGCTCTCCCCTCTCCATCCCTTTAAACTAAAATCATTTTTAAACCACAAAATAAACCGTTCTATTTTGTTTTTTAACTGCTAATAATTATTTCCTAGTAATAAAAACATTAAAAATATTACTTCTTGTTTAAAGCTTCTGACCCATTAAGAACTCTTAATTTGTACACTTTCTTTAACTTGCAAACATTCTAACTGTTACCGTTAATTTTTATTCCTTTAACAATTGTTATTATTATTTTATATTAACAAAACTACTTCCTAAATAAATATTACTTGCTATTTATAACATCTGGCCCATTTCTAAAGTATTATAATGCTACTTTCTTCAAATTAAAATCTTGTACCTCCTATGTCTAATGAGAACATGAGAACAGATCCACACCAGCAATTTATTCGAGCATCCGTTTTCAATGTTAACTCTTACCATGAATTGCATATGGTACAGAAGCTTATGAATGGTAATCACTCAATTAAACAAGTGAACACTCTTCGAGAAAACTTGCTCACTGCTATTACCAAACACTAACTGTACATCATGCAAAATAGGAGCTCCTCAAATAGACAAGGACCAGACCCTCACTTCCTTGCTTCCACCTATCACCAAGTACAAACTGAACTACCGAAAAATAGGAACTTTTGAAAAACAAAAGTGCAAACTATGCCACACAACTTCTTCACTTCCATGCCAGGCAACGACTGCGCTCAAAAGCTACTATGAGTAAACTTGACATATAAACAAGAGAAGCGTTGTAGCAGCGACTCACGAGTCCAGCAATGCAAGTCACCCAAGGAAATTTGCCAGCCCTAAGCTAGACAGCAGCTTCATTCTGTTCTCCCCTTGCTATCTTTTTAAACTAAAATCATTTTTAAACCACCAAATAAACCAATCTATTTTGTTTTTCAACTGCTAATAATTATTTCCTAGTAATAGAAGCATTAAAAATATTACTTCTTATTTAAAGCTTCTGACCCTTTAAGAACTCTTAATTTGTACACCTTATTTAACTTGCAAACATTCTAACTGTTACCGTTAATTTTTATTCCTTTAACAATTGTTATTATTATTTTATATTAACAAAACTACTTCCTAAATAAATATTACTTCCTACTTTTAACATCTGGCCCATTTCTAAAGTATTATAATGCTACTTTCTTCAAATTAAAATCTTGTACCTCGTATGTCTAATGAGAACAGGAGAAGAGATGCACAACGCTTATGAATGGTAATCACTCAATTAAACAAGTGAACACTCTTCGGGAAAACTTGTTCACTGCTATTACCAAACACTAACTGTACATCATGCAAAATAAGAGCTCCTGAAATAGACAAGGACCAGACCCTCACTTCCTTGCTTCCACCTATCACCAAGTACAAACTGAACTACCGAAAAATAGGAACTATTGAAAAACAAAAGTGCAAACTATGCATGACAACTTCCTCACTTCCATGCCAGACAACGACTGCGCTCAAAAGCTACTATGACTAAACGCGACATATAAACAAGAGAAGCCTTCTAGCAGCGACTCACGGGTCCAGCAATGCAAGTCACCCAAGGAAATTTGCCAGCCCTAAGCTAGACAGCAGCTTCATTCTGCTCTCCCCTCTCCATCCCTTTAAACTAAAATCATTTTTAAACCACCAAATAATCCATTCTATTTCGTTTTTCAACTGCTAATAATTATTTCCTAGTAATAAAAACATTAAAAATATTACTTCTTATTTAAAGCTTCTGACCCATTAAGAACTCTTAATTTGTACACTTTCTTTAACTTGCAAACATTCTAACTGTTACCGTTAATTTTTATTCCTTTAACAATTGTTATTATTATTTTATATTAACAAAACTACTTCCTAAATAATCATTACTTGCTATTTATAACATCTGGCCCATTTCTAAAGTATTATAATGCTACTTTCTTCAAATTAAAATCTTGTACCTCGTATGTCTAATGAGAACATGAGAACAGATGCACACCAACAAACTTATTCGAGCATCCGTTTTCAATGTTAACTCTTACCATGAATTGCATATGGTACAGAAGCTTATCAATGGTAATCACTCAATTAAACAAGTGAACACTCTTCGGGAAAACTTGTTCACTGCTATTACTAAACATTAACTGTACATCATGCAAAATAAGAGCTCCTCAAATAGACAAGGACCAGACCCTCACTTCCTTGCTTCCACCTATCACCAAGTACAAACTGAACTACCGAAAAATAGGAACTTTTGAAAAACAAAAGTGCAAACTATGCCAGACAACTTCCTCACTTCCATGCCAGGCAACGACTGCGCTCAAAAGCTACTATGAGTAAACTTGACATATAAACAAGAGAAGCGTTGTAGCAGCGACTCACGAGTCCAGCAATGCAAGTCACCCAAGGAAATTTGCCAGCTCTAAGCTAGACAGCAGCTTCATTCTGTTCTCCCCTTGCCATCCTTTTAAACTAAAATCATTTTTAAACCACAAAATAAACCATCCTATTTTGTTTTTCAACTGCTAATAATTATTTCCTAGTAATAAAAACATTAAAAATATTACTTCTTATTTAAAGCTTCTGACTCATTAAAAACTCTTATTTTGTACACTTTCTTTAACTTGCAAACATTCTAACTGTTACCGTTAATTTTTATTCCTTTAACAATTGTTATTATTATTTTATATTAACAAAACTACTTCATAATTAAATATTACTTGCTATTTATAACATCTGGCCCTTTTCTAAAGTATTCTAATGCTACTTTCTTCAAATTAAAATCTTGTACCTCGTATGTCTAATGAGAACATGAGAACAGATGCACACCAACAAACTTATTCGAGCATCCGTTTTCAATGTTAACTCTTACCATGAATTGCATATGGTACAGAAGCTTATGAATGGTAATCACTCAATTAAACAAGTGAACACTCTTCGAGAAAACTGGTTCACTGCTATTACCAAACACTAACTGTACATCATGCAAAATAAGAGCTCCTCAAATAGACAAGGACCAGACCCTCACTTCCTTGCTTCCACCTATCACCAAGTACAAACTGAACTACCGAAAAATAGGAACTTTTGAAAAACAAAAGTGCAAACTATGCCAGACAACTTCCTCACTTCCATGCCAGGCAACGACTGCGCTCAAAAGCTACTATGAGTAAACTTGACATATAAACAAGATAAGCGTTGTAGCAGCGACTCACGAGTCCAGCAATGCAAGTCACCCAAGGAAATTTGCCAACCCTAAGCTAGACAGCAGCTTCATTCTGTTCTCCCTTTGCCATCCTTTTAAACTAAAATCATTTTTAAACCACCAAAATAAACCATTCTATTTTGTTTTTCAACTGCTAATAATTATTTCCTAGTAATAAAAACATTAAAAATATTACTTCTTATTTAAAGCTTCTGACTCATTAAGAACTCTTAATTTGTACATTTTCTTTAACTTGCAAACATTCTAACTGTTACCGTTAATTTTTATTCCTTTAACAATTGTTATTATTATTTTATATTAACAAAACTACTTTTTAAATAAATATTACTTGCTATTTATAACATCTGGCCCATTTCTAAAGTATTATAATGGTACTTTCTTCAAATTAAAATCTTGTACCTCGTATGTCTAATGAGAACATGAGAACAGATGCACACCAACAAACATATTCGAGCATCCGTTTTCAATGTTAACTCTTACCATGAATTGCATATGGTACAGAAGCTTATGAATGGTAATCACTATATTAAACAAGTGAACACTCTTCGAGAAAACTTGTTCACTGCTATTACCAAACACTAACTGTACATCATGCAAAATAAGAGCTCCTCAAATAGACAAGGACCAGACCCTCACTTCCTTGCTTCCACCTATCACCAAGTACAAAGTGAACTACCGAAAAATAGGAACTTTTGAAAAACAAAAGTGCAAACTATGCCAGACAACTTCCTCACTTCCATGCCAGGCAACGACTGCGCTCAAAAGCTACTATGAGTAAACTTGACATATAAACAAGAGAAGCGTTGTAGCAGCGACTCACGAGTCCAGCAATGCAAGTCACCCAAGGAAATTTGCCAGCCCTAAGCTAAACAGCAGCTTCAATCTGCTCTCCCCTTGCCATCCTTTTAAACTAAAATCATTTTTAAACCATCAAATAAACCATCCTATTTTGTTTTTCAACTGCTAATAATTATTTCCTAGTAATAAAAACATTTAAAATATTACTTCTTATTTAAAGCTTCTGACTCATTAAGAACTCTTAATTTGTACACTTTCTTTAACTTGCAAACATTCTATCTGTTACCGTTAATTTTTATTCCTTTAACAATTGTTATTATTATTTTATATTAACAAAACTACTTCCTAAATAAATATTACTTGCTATTTATAACATCTGGCCCATTTGTAAAGTATTATAATGGTACTTTCTTCAAATTAAAATCTTGTACCTCGTATGTCTAATGAGAACATGAGAACAGATGCACACCAACAAACTTATTCGAGCATCCGTTTTCAATGTTAACTCTTACCATGAATTGCATATGGTACAGAAGCTTATCAATGGTAATCACTCAATTAAACAAGTGAACACTCTTCGAGAAAACTTGTTCACTGGTATTACCAAACACTAACTGTACATCATGCAAATAAAAGCTCCTCAAATAAACAAAGACAAGACCCTCACTTCCTTGCTTCCACCTATCACCAAGTACAAAATGAACTACCGAAAAATAGGAACTTTTGAAAAACAAAAGTGCAAACTATGCCAGAAAACTTCCTCACTTCCATGCCAGGCAACGACTGCGCTCAAAAGCTACTATGACTAAACTTGACATATAAACAAGAGAAGCGTTGTAGCAGCGACTCACGAGTCCAGAAATGCAATTCACCCAAGGAAATTTGCCAGCCCTAAGCTAGACAGAAGCTTCATTCTGCCCTCCCCTTGCCATCCTTTTAAACTAAAATCATTTTTAAACCACCAAATAAACCATTCTATTTTGTTTTTCAACTGCTAATAATTATTTCCTAGTAATAAAAGCATTAAAAATATTACTTCTTATTTAAAGCTTCTGACCCATTAAGAACTCTTAATTTGTACACTTTCTTTAACTTGCAAACATTCTAACTGTTACCGTTAATTTTTATTCCTTTAACAATTGTTATTATTATTTTATATTAACAAAACTACTTCATAAATAAATATTACTTGCTATTTATAACATCTGGCCCATTTCTAAAGTATTATAATGCTACTTTCTTCAAATTAAAATCTTGTACCTCGTATGTCTAATGAGAAAATGAGAACAGATGCACACCAACAAACTTATTCGAGCATCCGTTTTCAATGTTAACACTTACCATGAATTGCATATGGTACAGAAGCTTATGAATGCTAATCACTCAATTAAACAAGTGAACACTCTTCTAGAAAACTTGTTCACTGGTATTACCAAACACTAACTGTACATCATGCAAATAAAAGCTCCTCAAATAAACAAAGACAAGACCCTCACTTCCTTGCTTCCACCTATCACCAAGTACAAAATGAACTACCGAAAAATAGGAACTTTTGAAAAACAAAAGTGCAAACTATGCCAGACAACTTCCTCACTTCCATGCCAGGCAACGACTGCGCTCAAAAGCTACTATGACTAAACTTGACATATAAACAAGAGAAGCCTTGTAGCAGCGACTCACGAGTCCAGCAATGCAAGTCACCCAAGGAAATTTGCCAGCCCTAAGCTAGACAGAAGCTTCATTCTGCTCTCCCCTTGCCATCCTTTTAAACTAAAATCATTTTTAAACCACCAAATAAACCATTCTATTTTGTTTTTCAACTGCTAATAATTATTTCCTAGTAATAAAAACATTAAAAATATTACTTCTTATTTAAAGCTTCTGACCCATTAAGAACTCTTAATTTGTACACTTTCTTTAACTTGCAAACATTCTAACTGTTACCGTTAATTTTTATTCCTTTAACAATTGTTATTATTATTTTATATTAACAAAACTACTTCATAAATAAATATTACTTTTTATTTATAACATCTGGCCCATTTCTAAAGTATTATAATGCTACTTTCTTCAAATTAAAATCTTGTACCTCGTATGTCTAATGAGAACATGAGAACAGATGCACACCAACAAACTTATTCGAGCATCCGTTTTCAATGTTAACTCTTACCATGAATTGCATATGGTACAGAAGCTTATGAATGGTAATCACTCAATTAAACAAGTGACACTCTTCGGGAAAACTTGTTCACTGGTATTACCAAACACTAACTGTACATCATGCAAAATAAGAGCTCCTCAAATAGACAAGGACCAGACCCTCACTTCCTTGCTTCCACCTATCACCAAGTACAAAGTGAACTACCGAAAAATAGGAACTTTTGAAAAACAAAAGTGCAAACTATGCCAGACAACTTCCTCACTTCCATGCCAGGCAACGATTGCGCTCAAAAGCTACTATGACTAAACGCGACATATAAACAAGAGAAGCGTTGTAGCAGCGACTCACGAGTCCAGCAATGCAAGTCACCCAAGGAAATTTGCCAGCCTTAAGCTAGACAACAGCTTCATTCTGTTCTCCCCTTGCCATCCTTTTAAACTAAAATCATTTTTAAACCACCAAATAGACCATTCTATTTTGTTTTTCAACTGCTAATAATTATTTCCTATTAATAAAAGCATTAAAAATATTACTTCTTATTTAAAGCTTCTGACTCATTAAGAACTCTTAATTTGTACACTTTCTTTAACTTGCAAACATTCTAACTGTTACCGTTAATTTTTATTCCTTTAACAATTGTTATTATTATTTTATATTAACAAAACTACTTCATAAATAAATATTACTTGCTATTTATAACATCGGGCCCATTTCTAAAGTATTATAATGCTACTTTCTTCAAAATTAAAATCTTGTACCTCGTATGTCTAATGAGAACATGAGAACAGATGCACACCAACAAACTTATTCAAGCATCCGTTTTCAATGTTAACTCTTACCATGAATTGCATATGGTACAGAAGCTTATGAATGGTAATCACTATATTAAACAAGTGAACACTCTTCGAGAAAACTTGTTCACTGCTATTACCAAACACTAACTTTACATCATGCAAAATAAGAGCTCCTCAAATAGACAAGGACCAGACCCTCACTTCCTTGCTTCCACCTATCACCAAGTACAAACTGAACTACCGAAAAATAGGAACTTTTGAAAAACAAAAGTGCAAACTATGCCAGACAACTTCCTCACTTCCATGCCAGGCAACGACTGCGCTCAAAAGCTACTATGAGTAAACTTGACATATAAACAAGAGAAGCATTGTAGCAGCGACTCACGAGTCCAGCAATGCAAGTCACCCAAGGAAATTTGCCAGCCCTAAGCTAAACTTCAATCTGCTCTCCCCTCGCCATCCTTTTAAACTAAATTCATTTTTAAACCACCAAATAAACCATTCTATTTTGTTTTTCAACTGCTAATAATTATTTCCTAGTAGTAAAAACATTAAAAATATTACTTCTTATTTAAAGCTTCTGACTCAATAAGAACTCTTAATTTGTACACTTTGTTTAACTTGCAAACATTCTATCTGTTACCGTTAATTTTTATTCCTTTAACAATTGTTATTATTATTTTATATTAACAAAACTACTTCCTAAATAAATATTACTTGCTATTATAACTTCTGGCCCATTTCTAAAGTATTATAATGCTACTTTCTTCAAATTAAAATCTTGTACCTCGTATGTCTAATGAGAACATGAGAACAGATGCACACCAACAAACTTATTCGAGCATCCGTTTTCAATGTTAACTCTTACCATGAATTGCATATGGTACAGAAGCTTATGAATGGTAATCACTCAATTAAACAAGTGAACACTCTTCGAGAAAACTTGTTCACTGCTATTACCAAACACTAACTGTACATCATGAAAAATAAAAGCTCCTCAAATAGACAAAGACAAGACCCTCACTTCCTTGCTTCCACTTATCACCAAGTACAAAATGAACTACCGAAAAATAGGAACTTTTGAAAAACAAAAGTGCAAACTATGCCAGACAACTTCCTCACTTCCATGCCAGGCAACGACTTCGCTCAAAAGCTACTATGACTAAACTTGACATATAAACAAGAGAAGCGATGTAGCAACGACTCACGAGTCCAGCAATGCAAGTCACCCAAGGAAATTTGCCAGCCCTAAGCTAGACAGAAGCTTCATTCTGCTCTCCCCTTGCCATCCTTTTAAACTAAAAACATTTTTTAACCACCAATTAAACCATCCTAATTTGTTTTTGAACTGCTAATAATTATTTCCTAGTATTAAAAACATTAAAAATATTACTTCTTATTTAAAGCTTCTGACCCATTAAGAACTCTTAATTTGTACACTTTCTTTAACTTGCAAACATTCTAACTGTTACCGTTAATTTTTATTCCTTTAACAATTGTTATTATTATTTTATATTAACAAAACTACTTCATAAATAAATATTACTTGCTATTTATAACATCTGGCCCATTTCTAAAGAATTATAATGCTACTTTCTTCAAATTAAAATCTTGTACTTCGTATGTCTAATGAGAACATGAGAACAGATGCACACCAACAAACTTATTCGAGCATCCGTTTTCAATGTTAACTATTACCATGAATTGCATATGGTACAGAAGCTTATCAATGGTAATCACTCAATTAAACAAGTGAACACTCTTCGAGAAAACTTGTTCACTGCTATTACCAAACACTAACTGTACATCATGCAAAATAAGAGCTCCTCAAATAGACAAGGACCAGACCCTCACTTCCTTGCTTCCACCTATCACCAAGTACAAACTGAACTACCGAAAAATAGGAACTTTTGAAAAACAAAAGTGCAAACTATGCTAGACAACTTCCGCACTTCCATGCCAGGGAACGACTGCGCTCAAAAGCTACTATGAGTAAACTTGACATATAAACAAGAGAAGCGTTGTAGCAGCGACTCACGAGTCCAGCAATGCAAGTCACCCGAGGAAATTTGCCAGCCCTTAGCTAGACAGCAACTTCATTCTGCTCTCCCTTCTCCATCCCTTTAAACTAAAATCAATTTTAAACCACCAAATAAACCATTCTATTTTGTTTTTCAACTGCTAATAATTATTTCCTAGTAATAAAAATATTTAAAACATTACTTCTTATTTAAAGCTTCTGACCCATTAAGAACTCTTAATTTGTACACTTTCTTTAACTTGCAAACATTCTAACTGTTACCGTTAATTTTTATTCCTTTAACAATTGTTATTATTATTTTATATTAACAAAACTACTTCATAAATAAATATTACTTGCTATTTATAACATCTGGCCCGTTTCTAAAGTATTATAATGCTACTTTCTTCAAATTAAAATCTTGTACCTCGTATGTCTAATGAGAACATGAGAACAGATGCACACCAACAAACTTATTCGAGGATCCGTTTTCAATGTTAACTCTTACCATGAATTGCATATGGTACAGAAGCTTATGAATGGTAATCACTCAATTAAACAAGTGAACACTCTTCGAGAAAACTGGTTCACTGCTATTACCAAACACTAGCTGTACATCATGCAAAATAAGTGTTCCTCAAATAGACAAGGACCAGACCCTCACTTCCTTGCTTCCACCTATCACCAAGTACAAACTGAACTACCGAAAAATAGGAACTTTTGAAAAACAAAAGTGCAAACTATGCCAGACAACTTCCTCACTTCCATGCCAGGCAACGACTGCGCTCAAAAGCTACTATGAGTAAACTTCACATATAAACAAGAGAAGCGTTGTAGCAGCGACTCACGAGTCCAGCAATGCAAGTCACCCAAGGAAATTTGCCAGCCCTAAGCTAGACAGAAGCTTCATTCTGCTCTCCCCTTGCCATCCTTTTAAACTAAAATCATTTTTAAACCACCAAATAGACCATTCTATTTTGTTTTTCAACTGCTAATAATTATTTCCTAGTAATAAAAACATTAAAAATATTACTTCTTATTTAAAGCTTCTGACCCATTAAGAACTCTTAATTTGTACACTTTCTTTAACTTGCAAACATTCTAACTGTTACCGTTAATTTTTATTCCTTTAACAATTGTTATTATTATTTTATATTAACAAAACTACTTCCTAAATAAATATTACTTGCTATTTATAACTTCTGGCCCATTTCTAAAGTATTATAATGCTACTTTCTTCAAATTAAAATATTGTACCTCGTTTGTCTAATGAGAACATGAGAACAGATGCACACCAACAAACTTATTCGAGGATCCGTTTTCAATGTTAACTCTTACCATGAATTGCATATGGTACAGAAGCTTATGAATGGTAATCACTCAATTAAACAAGTGAACACTCTTCGAGAAAACTGGTTCGATGCTATTACCAAACACTAACTGTACATCATGCAAAATAGGAGCTCCTCAAATAGACAAGGACCAGACCCTCACTTCCTTGCTTCCACCTATCACCAAGTACAAACTGAACTACCGAAAAATAGGAACTTTTGAAAAACAAAAGTGCAAACTATGCCAGACAACTTCCTCACTTCCATGCCAGGCAACGACTGCGCTCAAAAGCTACTATGAGTAAACTTGACATATAAACAAGAGAAGCGTTGTAGCAGCGACTCACGAGTCCAGCAATGCAAGTCACCCAAGGAAATTTGCCGGCCCTAAGCTACACAGAAGCTTCATTCTGCTCTCCCCTTGCCATCCGTCTAAACTAAAATCATTTTTAAACCACCAATTAAACCATCCTATTTTGTTTTTCAACTGCTAATAATTATTTCCTAGTAATAAAAACATTAAAAATTTTACTTCTTATTTAAAGCTTCTGACCCATTAAGAACTCTTAATTTGTACACTTTCTTTAACTTGCAAACATTCTAACTGTTACCGTTAATTTTTATTCCTTTAACAATTGTTATTATTATTTTATATTAACAAAACTACTTCCTAAATAATTATTACTTCCTATTTATAACATCAGGCCCATTTCTAAAGTATTATAATGCTACTTTCTTCAAATTAAAATCTTGTACCTCGTATGTCTAATGAGAACATGAGAACAGATGCACACCAACAAACTTATTCGAGCATCCGTTTTCAATGTTAACTCTTACCATGAATTGCATATGGTACAGAAGCTTATGAATGGTAATCACTCAATTAAACAAGTGAACACTCTTCGAGAAAACTGGTTCACTGCTATTACCAAACACTAACTGTACATCATGCAAAATAAGAGCTCCTCAAATAGACAAGCACCAGACCCTCACTTCCTTGCTTCCACCTATCACCAAGTACAAACTGAACTACCGAAAAATAGGAACTTTTGAAAAACAAAAGTGAAAACTATGCCACACAACTTCCTCACTTCCATGCCAGGCAACGACTGCGTTCAAAAGCTACTATGAGTAAACTTGACATATAAACAAGAGAAGCGTTGTAGCAGCGACTCACGAGTCCAGCAATGCAAGTTACCCAAGGAAATGTGCCGGCCCTAAGCTAGACAGCAGCTTCATTCTGCTCTCCCCTTGCCATCCTTTTAAGCTAAAATCATTTTTAAACCACCAAATAAACCATTCTATTTTGTTTTTCAACTGCTAATAATTATTTCCTAGTAATAAAACCATTAAAAATATTACTGCTTATTTAAAGCTTCTGACCCATTAAGAACTTTTAATTAGTATACCTTATTTAACTTGCAAACATTCTAACTGTTACTGTTAATTTTTATTCCTTTAACAATTGTTATTTTTATTTCATATTAACAAAACTACTTCATAAATAAATATTACTTGCTATTTATAAGATCTGGCCCATTTCTAAAGTATTATAATGCTACTTTCTTCAAATTAAAATCTTGTACCTCGTATGTCTAATGAGAATATGAGAACAGATGCACACCAACAAACTTATTCGAGGATCCGTTTTCAATGTTAACTCTTACCATGAATTGCATATGGTACAGAAGCTTATGAATGGTAATCACTCAATTAAACAAGTGAACACTTTTCGAGAAAACTTGTTCACTGCTATTACCAAACACTAACTGTACATCATGCAAAATAAGAGCTCCTCAAATAGACAAAGACCAGACCCTCACTTCCTTGCTTCCACCTATCACCAAGTACAAAGTGAACTACCGAAAAATAGGAACTTTTGAAAAACAAAAGTGCAAACTATGCCAGACAACTTCCTCACTTCCATGCCAGCCAACGACTGCGCTCAAAAGCTACTATGACTAAACTTGACATATAAACAAGAGAAGCCTTGTAGCAGCGACTCACGAGTCCAGCAATGCAAGTCACCCAAGGAAATTTGCCAGCCCTAAGATAGACAGCAGCTTCATTCTGCTCTCCCCTTGCCATCCTTTTAAACTAAAATCATTTTTAAACCACCAAATATACCATTCTATTTTGTTTTTCAACTGCTAATAATTATTTCCTAGTAATAAAAACATTAAAAATATTACTTCTTATTTAAAGCTTCTGACCCATTAAGAACTCTTAATTTGTACACTTTCTTTAACTTGCAAACATTCTAACTGTTACCGTTAATTTTTATTCCTTTAACAATTGTTACTATTATTTTATATTAACAAACTACTTCATAAATAAATATTACTAGCTATTTATAACATCTGGCCCATTTCTAAAGTATTATAATGCTTCTTTCTTCAAATTAAAATCTTGTACTTCGTATGTCTAATGAGAACATGAGAACAGATGCACACCAACAAACTTATTCGAGCATCCGTTTTCAATGTTAACTCTTACCATGAATTTTCATATGGTACAGAAGCTTATGAATGGTAATCACTCAATTAAACAAGTGAACACTCTTCGAGAAAACTTGTTCACTGCTATTACCAAACACTAACTGTACATCATGCAAAATAAGAGCTCCTCAAATAGACAAGGACCAGACCCTCACTTCCTTGCTTCCACCTATCACCAAGTACAAACTGAACTACCGAAAAATAGGAACTTTTGAAAAACAAAAGTGCAAACTATGCCAGACAACGTCCTCACTTCCATGCGAGGCAACGACTGCGCTCAAAAGCTACTATGAATAAAATTGACATATAAACAAGAGAAGCGTTGTAGCAGCGACTCACGAGTCCAGCAATGCAAGTCATCCAAGGAAATTTGCCAGCCCTAAGCTAGACAGCAGCTTCATTCTGTTCTCCCCTTGCCATCCTTTTAAACTAAAATCATTTTTAAACCACCAAATAGACCATCCTATTTTGTTTTTCAACTGCTAATAATTATTTCCTAGTAATAAAAACATTAAAAATATTACTTCTTATTTAGAGCTTCTGACTCATTAAGAACTCTTAATTTGTACACTTTCTTTAACTTGCAAACATTCTAACTGTTACCTTTAATTTTTATTCCTTTAACAATTGTTATTATTTTTTTTATATTAACAAAACTACTTCATAAATAAATATTACTTGCTATTTATAACATCTGGCCCATTTGTAAAGTATTATAATGGTACTTTCTTCAAATTAAAATCTTGTACCTCGTATGTCTAATGAGAACATGAGAACAGATGCACACCAACAAACTTATTCGAGCATCCGTTTTCAATGTTAACTCTTACCATGAATTGCATATGGTACAGAAGTTTATGAATGGTAATCACTCAATTAAACAAGTGAACACTCTTCGAGAAAACTTGTTCACTGTTATTACCAAACACTAAATGTACATCATGCAAAATAAGAGCTCCTCAAATAGACAAGCACCAGACCCTCACTTCCTTGCTTCCACCTATCACCAAGTACAAACTGAACTACCGAAAAATAGGAACTTTTGAAAAACAAAAGTGCAAACTATGCCAGACAACTTCCTCACTTCCATGCCAGGCAACGACTGCGCTCAAAAGCTACTATGAGTAAACTTGACATATAAACAAGAGAAGCATTGTAGCAGCGACTCACGAGTCCAGCAATGCAAGTCACCCAAGGAAATTTGCCAGCCCTAAGCTAAACAGCAGCTTCATTCTGCTCTCCCCTTGCCATCCTTTTAAACTAAAATCATTTTTAAACCACCAAATAAACCATTCTATTTTGTTTTTCAACTGCTAATAATTATTTCCTAGTAATAAAACCATTAAAAATATTACTTCTTATTTAAAGCTTCTGACTCATTAAGAACTCTTAATTTGTACACTTTGTTTAACTTGCAAACATTCTAACTGTTACCGTCAATTTTTATTCCTTTAACAATTGTTATTATTATTTTATATTAACAAAACTACTTCCTAAATAATTATTACTTGCTATTTATAACATCTGGCCCATTTCTAAAGTATTATAATGGTACTTTTTTCAAATTAAAATCTTGTACCTCGTATGTTTAATGAAAACATGAGAACAGATGCACACCAACAAGCTTATTCGAGCATCCGTTTTCAATGTTAACTCTTACCATGAATTGCATATGGTACAGAAGCTTATGAATGGTAATCACTCAATTAAACAAGTGAACATTCTTCGGGAAAACTTGTTCACTGCTATTACCAAACACTAACTGTACATCATGCAAAATAAGAGCTCCTCAAATAGACAAGCACCAGACCCTCACTTCCTTGCTTCCACCTATCACCAAGTACAAACTGAACTACCGAAAAATAGGAACTTTTGAAAAACAAAAGTGCAAACTATGCCACACAACTTCCTCACTTCCATGCTAGGCAACGACTGCGCTCAAAAGCTACTATGAGTAAACTTGACATATAAACAAGAGAAGCGTTGTAGCAGCGACTCACGAGTCCAGCAATGCAAGTCACCCAAGGAAATTTGCCAGCCCTAAGCTAGACAGAAGCTTCAGTCTGTTCTCCCCTTGCCATCCTTTTAAACTAAAATCATTTTTAAACCACCAAATAAACCATTCTATTTTGTTTTTCAACTGCTAATAATTATTTCCTAGTAATAAAAACATTAAAATTATTACTTCTTATTTAAAGCTTCTGACCCATTAAGAACTCTTAATTTGTACACTTTCTTTAACTTGCAAACATTCTAACTGTTACCGTTAATTTTTATTCCTTTAACAATTGTTATTATTATTTTATATTAACAAAACTACTTCCTAAATAAATATTACTTCCTATTTATAACATCTGGCCCATTTCTAAAGTATTATAATGCTACTTTCTTCAAATTAAAATCTTGTACCTCGTATGTCTAATGAGAACATGAGAACAGATGCACACCAACAAACTTATTGAAGCATCCGTTTTCAATGTTAACTCTTACCATCAATTGCATATGGTACAGAAGCTTATGAATGGTAATCACTCAATTAAACAAGTGAACACTCTTCGGGAAAACTTGTTCACTGCTATTACCAAACACTAACTGTACATCATGCAAAACAAGACAGGCCCGTGGCCAGTGCGCTTGTGACGTCATTAGTACAATGATTAGAGACACGCGGGGTCCCGGGAGAGGAACTTTTGTCGTGCGTTTATATGCAAAAGATATTATAGCCGAGTCAGTTTTTGCAAATGACGGATCCAAGAGCTCCCTTTATTTTTCTTGCCCTCTTTTCTTCTAATTTTGGTCAAACAGATATTCACGAAAAAGTGTATTATAATAATTGAGAGAAAACAATTATCGAAGGCCCCGTAGGAATATTCTTCGTTTGCAACAGCCCAGTTTCCATTGCTTTCCGATGCACGTGACAGTACTTGTGTGACGCTTTCTATACAACCTGGCAACCTTGTTGAGTGAATTTTCAAGCTGACATGTTTTGTGGAGGAACTGTGTTGTCATTTTGTAATGGGATTGACTGGGGAATACCCGACATCTTAAGTAGCTGTAAGACAGCGTAATAGCCTTATCTCATCTTCCCAGCGTGTGCATCATGTTCAAGTAGCTGTAGCACATTAAGGCCCCGTCCACACTACGCCGGATAAATTTGAAAACGCAACTTTCACTCTGAAAACGCAAGAAATGTTTTCCGTCCACACTGGAAAACGGATAAAATGTTTCCGGGCCCAAATGTATTGTTATTGCTCTACAAACGTCCCTGACAATCTTTGAAACCACTTGACGTGACCACGCGAGTCAGGGTTTTCGAAAAGTTCCGTTTTCAAAATGTTTTTCGTCCACACCAAAACGCAAAGCCGGCGTTTTCAAATTTATCCACTTTGAAGAGCGTTTTCCTAACCGTAAGAATAAAGTTGCGTTTTCAAATTTATCCGGCGTAGGTGTGGACGGGGCCTAAAACATGACACTTCCCATGATGAAATTACTTCGTATGAAAAAGCCATCTCAGACGTTACGCATCCTACATGTACAAGTCTGATCACTAATATGTTCAAGACTGCTATGCATTAAGCTTTAACGCAAAATTCTGGGTCGATACGAAATTAATCTCTATCGGAAGCTGCAGACGTTTGAATACCGTGACAACAAAGGCGTGCATCACGGGCTTGTGGAGCGAACAATTACGGCTCGGATAGTCGGATATCAACCTTGAAGACTTCGAGGTATTCAGTGACAAATATTCTCGATGTAATCGCCTGCCGGTCTTTCCTGCTTTTGTTAAAGCGGCGTGAGTGAAAGCTAAGTAGCTGATGATTCGTGATTCCCCGTTCTATGATATTATGCTCGTGACATTTCATTGACAGATCTTGTATCTTAATCTCGCGTGATATTTGCCTCAATCCTATTAGTAATTCATTATCCTCAGACAATAAACAAAGAACCTTTACTGCACGCAAAACGAAGTTAAACGCCGACTGTTCGTATACGCCGCGCGTTACACAAAGCCGCAGAGTTTCCGACAAAGGGAGACGCTCTGCCCGCAGGGAAAAGTTCAAGTTCTATCAAGTTTCGACACGTCTTCTACTACTTATTCGATGTTCTTTCACACAAATATTGCTCAGAACACAGATACATTGGTTGAAGCGGTATCTATAATCGAGCATTTGCAAAACACAACCCTTCGTACTTTACGGGGGTCCCGCTGGTAACACATCAAGCATTTGTGTACGGCTATTTTCAAGTCTTCCGACGCTTAAAAACAATGCAAGCCAAAATCGCTCTTAAAGTATGGCTTCCGTGCATCCAGAAAGCCAACCGATGATCGTTTTGTTTGGATCAACAACTGAAGGACCGGAATTTTTTTCTATATCCCTTGACAGAGAAAACACATTGTACTTGGTTCTGTGATTTTGATTTCTGAATACGTCTGATCTTGCAATGCCTGTGTTTTAACACATTTTAAAATACAAACGTATCTTAGCACCTCGGTTACTTTTGGCAATCTTCTTTTTGAGCTTCTAGCTTTCTCGCAGCGATGGTTTAGTGATCCTAATTTTCTCTTTCCATTTCCATCTGTGGCTTTTTATTGTTTCCATGTTGTTTACATGCACGTTCACGGAACGCATTAGCATTGTGAAGTACGTAAGCTCGAGTATAATCATGAACTTTTGACGACTTTGGGACATTCTTTGAAATGTATTCTTGTATTAGTCGCCTGCTTTTCTACTCTTGTTCAAAATGCGTGAAAGGTAATTCAATGGTACGTGGCTTGGCTCACGACTTCGTCTTGGAGGACTTCGGTTTTCTTTCACATAAACATTTGTGGGTATACAATAAAACTGAGCAAAGCAAGATCTACCAACGGTCACTTTTTCCTCAGCCATTTCCCAATTTTCAAATAATAACGCCATCTGTTCCACTGATTGTTTGACCTTCATGGCACCGAGCCAAAATGTCGCAACAACAACATAAATGCACGCAGAGTGAAATTTTGATTCCAAACAAAAGTCAGATTTTCTGACGCTTTACTTGTATCAGCAAGAATAATACAAAGCAAAAGAATACAAAGTACCTTCAAGTTCACCCTCATACTAAACAGTTCCATATAATCCGCTATCAAGCGCTTGTCAAGAATCGCCGTCTTTACACAGGTTCTCGTCTTTGTATCTCGAGCGCCTTCGTTCAGCTTGTTCCTTCAAGTTCTCCAGGTTCTGGATATCAGATTCTTCGTACATTTCTGTACAGTTGTGCATAGTTATGCAGTTCATTGATAAGTTCATTGCATTTGCTTTCATGGCTTTCAATATGGTTTTTGAGGCTGAACGGACCGACCCAAGCCAAAACCGCTCAATGAAATTTAGTATGGGTCTACCGCAGCCGGCGTATGCGTTTGTAAGTAAGATGAGCGGTCCATAAAATAATCCACAGAGCCAACTAAGGCAAGCAACTTGCTGTCTTCAAAATGGCGAAACTGCTCGCCCGCCAAGTCACTTGATCACAACGTCATCACAAATCACATGATAATATGAACCAATCACCGCATGCATCTGTCTAACCCAGAAAAATAAAAATAAAAAAAAAATCGTTCCAATTTAAAGCTTGTGTCGTCACAAGCAATAAGACCTCCTCAAATAGACAAGGACCAGACCCTCACTTCCTTGCTTCCACCTATCACCAAGTACAAACTGAACTACCGAAAAATAGGAACTTTTGAAAAACAAAAGTGCAAACTATGCCAGACAACTTCCTCACTTCCATGCCAGGCAACGACTGCGCTCAAAAGCTACTATGAGTAAACTTCACATATAAACAAGAGAAGCCTTGTAGCAGCGACTCACGAGTCCAGCAATGCAAGTCACCCAAGGAAATTTGCCAGCCCTAAGCTAGACAGCAGCTTCATTCTGCTCTCCCCTTGCCATCCTTTTAAACTAAAATCATTTTTAAACCACCAAATAAACCATTCTATTTTGTTTTTCAACTGCTAATAATTATTTCCTAGTAATAAAAGCATTAAAAATATTACTTCTTATTTAAAGCTTCTGACCCATTAAGAACTCTTAATTTGTACACCTTGTTGAACTTGCAAACATTCTAACTGTTACCGTTAATTTTTATTCCTTTAACAATTGTTATTATTATTTTATATTAACAAAACTACTTCCTAAATAAATATTACTTGCTATTTATAACATCTGGCCCATTTCTAAAGTATTATAATGCTACTTTCTTCAAATTAAAATCTTGTACCTCGGATGTATAATGAGAACATGAGAACAGATGCACACCAACAAATTTATTCGAGCATCCGTTTTCAATGTTAACTCTTACCATGAATTGCATATAGTACAGAAGCTTATGAATGGTAATCACTCAATTAAACAAGTGAACACTCTTCGAGAAAACTTGTTCACTGCTATTACCAAACACTAACTGTACATCATGCAAAATAAGAGCTCCTCAAATAGACAAAGACCAGACCCTCACTTCCTTGCTTCCACCTATCACCAAGTACAAACTGAACTACCGAAAAATAGGAACTTTTGAAAAACAAAAGTGCAAACTATGCCAGACAACTTCCTCACTTCCATGCCAGGCAACGACTGCGCTCAAAAGCTACTATGAGTAAACTTCACATATAAACAAGAGAAGCCTTGTAGCAGCGACTCATGAGTCCAGCAATGCAAGTCACCCAAGGAAATTTGCCAGCCCTAAGCTAGACAGCAGCTTCATTCTGCTCTCCCCTTGCTATCCTTTTAAACTAAAATCATTTTTAAACCACCAAATAAACCATTCTATTTTGTTTTTCAACTGCTAATAATTATTTCCTAGTAATAAAAACATTAAAAATATTACTTCTTATTTAAAGCTTCTGACCCATTAAGAACTCGTAATTTGTACACCTTGTTTAACTTGCAAACATTCTAACTGTTACCGTTAATTTTTATTCCTTTAACAATTGTTATAATTATTTTATATTAACAAAACTACTTCCTAAATAAATATTACTTGCTACTTTTAACATCTGGCCCATTTCTAAAGTATTATAATGCTACTTTCTTCAAATTAAAATCTTGTACCTCGTATGTCTAATAAGAACATGAGAACAGATGCACACCAACAAACATATTCGAGCATCCGTTTTCAATGTTAACTCTTACCATGAATTGCATATGGTACAGATGCTTATGAATGGTAATCACTCAATTAAACAAGTGAACACTCTTCGAGAAAACTTCTTCACTGCTATTACCAAACACTAACTGTACATCATGCAAAATAAGACCTCCTCAAATAAACAAAGACCAAAACCTCACTTCCTTGCTTCCACCTATCACCAAGTACAAACTGCACTACCGAAAAATAGGAACTTTTGAAAAACAAAAGTGCAAACTATGCCAGACAACTTCCTCGCTTCCATGCCAGGCAACGACTGCGCTCAGAAGCTACTATGAGTAAACTTCACATATAAACAAGAGAAGCCTTGTAGCAGCGACTCACGAGTCCAGCAATGCAAGTCACCCAAGGAAATTTGCCAGCCCTAAGCTAGACAGCAGCTTCATTCTGCTCTCCCCTTGCCATCCTTTTAAACTAAAATCATTTTTAAACCACCAAATAAACCATTCCATTTTGTTTTTCAACTGCTAATAATTATTTCCTAGTAATAAAAACATTAAAAATATTACTTCTTATTTAAAGCTTCTGACCCATTAAGAACTCTTAATTTGTACACTTTGTTTAACTTGCAAACATTCTAACTGTTACCGTTAATTTTTATTCCTTTAACAATTGTTATTATTATTTTATATTAACAAAACTACTTCCTAAATAAATATTACTTGCTATTTATAACATCTGGCCCATTCTAAAGTATTATAATGCTACTTTCTTCAAATTAAAATCTTGTACCTCGTATGTCCAATGAGAACATGAAAACAGATGCACACCAGCAAACTTATTCGAGCATCCGTTTTCAATGTTAACTCTTACCATAAATTGCACATGGTATAGAAGTTTATGAATGGTAATCACTCAATTAAACAAGTGAACACTCTTCGGGAAAACTTGTTCACTGCTATTACCAAACACTAACTGTACATCATGCAAAATAAGACCTCCTCAAATAGACAAGGACCAGACCCTCACTTCCTTGCTTCCACCTATCACCAAGAACAAACTGAACTACCGAAAAATAGGAACTTTTGAAAACCAAAAGTGCAAACTATGCCAGACAACTTCCTCACTTCCATGCCAGGCAACGACTGCGCTCAAAAGCTAAACAAGAGAAGCGTTGTAGCAGCGACTCACGAGTCCAGCAATGCAAGTCACCCAAGGAAATTTGCCAGCCCTAAGCTAGACAGCAGCTTCATTCTGCTCTCCCCTTGCCATCCTTTTAAACTAAAATCATTTTTAAACCACCAAATGCACCATTCTATTTTGTTTTTCAACTGCTAATAATTATTTCCTAGTAATAAAAACATTAAGAATATTACTTTTTTTTTAAACCTTCTGACCAATTAAGAACTTTTAATTTGTACACTTTGTTTAACTTGCAAACATTCTAACTGTTACGGTTAATTTTTATTGCTTTAACAATTTTTAATATTATTATTTTATATTAACAAAACTACTTCCTAAATAAATATTACCTGCTACTTTTAACATCTGGCCCATTTGTAAAGTATTATAATGCTACTTTCTTCAAATTAAAATCTTGTACCTCGTATGTCTAATGAGAACATGAGAACAGATGCACACCAACAAGCTTATTCGAGCATCCGTATTCAATGTTAACTCTTACCAAGAATTGCAAATGGTACAGAAGCTTATGAATGGTAATCACTCAATTAAACAAGTGAACACTCTTCTGGAAAATTTGTTCACTGCTATTACCAAACACTAACTGTACATCATGCAAAATAAGAGCTCCTCAAATAGACAAGGACCAGACCCTCACTTCCTTGCTTCCACCTATCACCAAGTACAAACTGAACTACCGAAAAATAGGAACTTTTGAAAAACAAAAGTGCAAACTATGCCAGACAACTTCCTCACTTCCATGCCAGGCAACGACTGCGCTCAAAAGCTACTATGACTAAACTTGACATATAAACAAGAGAAGCGTTGTAGCAGCGACTCACGAGTCCAGCAATACAAGTCACCCAAGGAAATTTGCCAGCCCTAAGCTAGACAGCAGCTTCATTCTGTTCTCCCCTCTCCATCCCTTGAAACTAAAATCATTTTTAAACCACCAAGTAAACCGTTCTATTTTTTTTAACTGCTAATAATTATTTCTTAGTAATAAAAACATTAAAAATATTACTTCTTATTTAAAGCTTCTGACCCATTAAGAACTCTTAATTTGTACACTTTGTTTAACTTGCAAACATTCTAACTGTTACCTTTAATTTTTATTCCTTTAACAATTGTTATTATTATTTTATATTAACAAAACTACTTCAGAAATAAATATTACTTGCTATTTATAACATCTGGCCCATTTCTAAAATATTATAATGGTACTTTCTTCAAATTAAAATCTTGTACCTCGTATGTCTAATGAGAACATGAGAATAGATGCACACCAACAAACTTATTTGAGCATCCGTTTTCAATGTTAATACTTACCATGAATTGCATATGGTAAAGAAGCTTATGAATGCTAATCACTCAATTAAACAAGTGAACACTCTTCGAGAAAACTTGTTCACTGCTATTACCAAACACTAACTGTACATCATGCAAAATAAGAGCTCCTCAAATAGACAAGGACCAGACCCTCACTTCCTTGCTTTCACCTATCACCAAGTACAAACTGAACTACCGAAAAATAGAAACTTTTGAAAAACAAAAGTGCAAACTATGCCAGACAACTTCCTCACTTCCATGCCAGGCAACGACTGCGCTCAAAAGCTACTATGACTTAACTTGACATACAAAACAAGAGAAGCGTTGTAGCAGCGACTCACGAATCCAGCAATGCAAGTCACCCAAGGAAATTTGCCAGCCCTAAGCTAGACAGCAGCTTCATTCTGCTCTCCCCTTGCCATCCCTTTAAACTAAAATCATTTTTAAACCACCAAATAAACCATTCTATTCTGTTTTTCAACTGCTAATAATTATTTCCTAGTAATAAAAACATTAAAAATATTACTTCTTATTTAAAGCTTCTGACCCATTAAGAACTCTTAATTTGTACACCTTATTTAACTTGCAAACATTCTAACTGTTACCGTTAATTTTTATTCCTTTAACAATTGTTATTATTATTTTATATTAACAAAACTACTTCCTAAATAATTATTACTTGCTACTTTTAACATCTGGCCCATTTCTAAAGTATTATAATGCTACTTTCTTCAAATTAAAATCTTGTACCTCGTATGTGTAATGAGAACAGGAGAAGAGATGCACACCAACAAACCTATTTGAGCATCCGTTTTCCATGTTAACTCTTACCATGAATTGCATATGGTACAGAAGCTTATGAATGGTAATCACTCAATTAAACAAGTGAACACTCTTCGGGAAAACTTGTTCACTGCTATTACCAAACACTAACTGTACATCATGCAAAATAAGAGCTCCTCAAATAGACAAGGACCAGACCCTCACTTCCTTGTTTCCACCTATCACCAAGTACAAACTGAACTACCGAAAAATAGGAACTTTTGAAAAACAAAAGTGCAAACTATGCCAGAAAACTTCCTCACTTCCATGCCATGCAACGACTGCGCTCAAAAGCTACTATGACTAAACTTCACATATAAACAAGAGAAGCGTTGTAGCAGCGACTCACGAGTCCAGCAATGCAAGTCACCCAAGGAAATTTGCCAGCCCTAAGCTAGACAGCAGCTTCATTCTGCTCTCCCCTCTCCATCCCTTGAAACTAAAATCATTTTTAAACCACCAAATAAAGCGTTCTATTTTGTTTTCTAACTGCTAATAATTATTTCCTAGTAATAAAAACATTAAAAATATTACTTCTTATTTAAAGCTTCTGACCCATTAAGAACTCTTAATTTGTACACTTTCTTTAACTTGCAAACATTCTAACTGTTACCGTTAATTTTTATTCCTTTAACAATTGTTATTATTATTTTATATTAACAAAACTACTTCCTAAATAAATATTACTTGCTATTTATAACATCTGGCCCATTTCTAAAGTATTATAATGGTACTTTCTTCAAATTAAAATCTTGTACCTCGTATGTCTAATGAGAACATGAGAACAGATCCACACCAACAAACTTATTCGAGCATCCGTTTTCAATGTTAACTCTTACCATGAATTGCATATGGTACAGAAGCTTATGAATGGTAATCACTCAATTAAACAAGTGAACACTCTTCGGGAAAACTTGTTCACTGCTATTACCAAACACTAACTGTACATCATGCAAAATAAGAGCTCCTCAAATAGACAAGGACCAGACCCTCACTTCCTTGCTTCCACCTATCACCAAGTACAAACTGAACTACCGAAAAATAGGAACTTTTGAAAAACAAAAGTGCAAACTATGCCAGACAACTTCCTCACTTCCATGCCAGGCAACGACTGCGCTCAAAAGCTACTATGAGTAAACTTCACATATAAACAAGAGAAGCGTTGTAGCAGCGACTCACGAGTCCAGCAATGCAAGTCACCCAAGGAAATTTGCCAGCCCTAAGCTAGACAGCAGCTTCATTCTGCTCTCCCCTCTTTATCCCTTTAAACTAAAATCATTTTTAAACCACCAAATGCACCATTCTATTTTGTTTTTCAACTGCTAATAATTATTTCTTAGTAATAAAAACATTAAAATATTACTTCTTATTTAAAGCTTCTGACCCATTAAGAACTCTTAATTTGTACACTTTCTTTAACTTGCAAACATTCTAACTGTTACCGTTAATTTTTATTCCTTTAACAATTGTTATTATTATTTTATATTAAGAAAACTACTTCCTAAATAAATATTACTTGGTGCTTTTAACATCTGGCCCATTTCTAAAGTATTATAATGGTACTTTCTTCAAACTAAAATCTTGTACCTCGTATGTCTAATGAGAACAGGAGAAGAGATGCACACCAACAAACTTATTTGAGCATCCGTTTCAATGTAAAGTCTTACCATGAATTGCAAATGGTACAGAAGCTTATGAATGGTAATCACTCAATTAAACAAGTGAACACTTTTCGGGAAGACTTGTTCACTGCTATTACCAAACACTAACTGTACATCATGCAAAATAAGAGCTCCTCAAATAGACAAGGACCAGACCCTCACTTCCTTGCTTCCACCTATCACCAAGTACAAACTGAACTACCGAAAAATAGGAACTTTTGAAAAACAAAAGTGCAAACTATGCCAGAAAACTTCCTCACTTCCATGCCAGGCAACGACTGCGCTCAAAAGCTACTATGAGTAAACTTGACATATAAACAAGAGAAGCGTTGTAGCAGCGACTCACGAGTCTAGCAATGCAAGTCACCCAAGGAATTTTGCCAGCCCTAAGCTAGAAAGCAGCTTCATTCTGCTCTCCCCTCTCCATCCCTTTAAACTAAAATCATTTTTAAACCACCAAATAAACCGTTCTATTTTGTTTTTTAACTGCTAATAATTATTTCCTAGTAATAAAAGCATTAAAAATATTACTTCTTATTTAAAGCTCCTGACCCATTAAGAACTTTTAATTTGTACACTTTGTTTGACTTGCAAACATTCTAACTGTTACCGTTAATTTTTATTCCTTTAACAATTGTTATTATTATTTTATATTAACAAAACTACTTCCTAAATAAATATTACTTGCTATTTATAACATCTGGCCCATTTCTAAAGTATTATAATGCTACTTTCTTCAAATTAAAATCTTGTACCTCGTATGTCTAATGAGAACATGAGAACAGATCCACACCAACAAACTTATTCGAGCATCCGTTTTCAATGTTAACTCTTACCATGAATTGCATATGGTACAGAAGCTTATGAATGGTAATCACTCCATTAAACAAGTGAACACTCTTCGAAAAAACTTGTTCATTGCTATTACCAAACACTAACTGTACATCATGCAAAATAAGAGCTCCTCAAATAGACAAGGACCAGACACTTCCTTGCTTCCACCTATCACCAAGTACAAAGTGAACTACCGAAAAATAGGAACTTTTGAAAAACAAAAGTGCAAACTATGCCAGACAACTTCCTCACTTCCATGCCAGGCAACGACTGCGCTCAAAAGCTACTATGAGTAAACTTGACATATAAACAAGAGTAGCGTTGTACCAGCGACTCACGAGTCCAGCAATGCAAGTCACCCAAGGAAATTTGCCAGCCCTAAGCTAGACAGCAGCTTCATTCTGCTCTCCCCTTGCCATCCCTTTAAACTAAAATCATTTTTAAACCACCAAATAAACCATTCTATTTTGTTTTTCAACTGCTAATAATTATTTCCTAGTAATAAAAGCATTAAAAATATTACTTCTTATTTAAAGCTTCTGACCCATTAAGAACTCTTAATTTGTACACTTTCTTTAACTTGCAAACATTCTAACTGTTACCGTTAATTTTTATTCCTTTAACAATTGTTATTATTATTTTATATTAACAAAACTACTTCCTAAATAAATATTACTTCCTACTTTTAACATCTGGCCCATTTCTAAAGTATTATAATGGTACTTTCTTCAAATTAAAATCTTGTACCTCGTATGTCTAATGAGAACAGGAGAAGAGATGCACAACGCTTATGAATGGTAATCACTCAATTAAACAAGTGAACACTCTTCGGGAAAACTTGTTCACTGCTATTACCAAACACTAACTGTACATCATGCAAAATAAGAGCTCCTCAAATAGACAAGGACCAGACCCTCACTTCCTTGCTTCCACCTATCACCAAGTACAAACTGAACTACCGAAAAATAGGAACTTTTGAAAAACAAAAGTGCAAACTATGCCAGACAACTTCCTCACTTCCATGCCAGGCAACGACTGCGCTCAAAAGCTACTATGAGTAAACTTCACATATAAACAAGAGAAGCCTTGTAGCAGCGACTCACGAGTCCAGCAATGCAAGTCACCCAAGGAAATTTGCCAGCCCTAAGCTAGATAGAAGCTTCATTCTGCTCACCCTTGCCATCCTCTTAAACTAAAATCATTTTTAAACCACCAAATAATCCATTCTATTTTGTTTTTCAACTGCTAATAATTATTTCCTAGTAATAAAAACATTAAAAATATTACTTCTTATTTAAAGCTTCTGACCCATTAAGAACTCTTAATTTGTACACTTTCTTTAACTTGCAAACATTCTAACTGTTACCGTTAATTTTTATTCCTTTAACAATTGTTATTATTATTTTATATTAACAAAACTACTTCCTAAATAAATATTACTTGCTTTTTATAACATCTGGCCCATTTCTAAAGTATTATAATGCTACTTTCTTCAAATTAAAATCTTGTACCTCGTATGTCTAATGAGAACATGAGAACAGATGCACACCAACAAACTTATTCGAGCATCCGTTTTCAATGTTAACTCTTACCATGAATTGCATATGGTAAAGAAGCTTATGAATGGTAATCACTCAATTAAACAAGTGAACACTCTTCGGGAAAACTTGTTCACTGCTTTTACCAAACACTAACTGTACATCATGCAAAATAAGAGCTCCTCAAATAGACAAGGACCAGACCCTCACTTCCTTGCTTCCACCTATCACCAAGTACAAACTGAACTACCGAAAAATAGGAACTTTTGAAAAACAAAAGTGCAAACTATGCCAGACAACTTCCTCACTTCCATGCCAGGCAACGACTGCGCTCAAAAGCTACTATGAGTAAACTTGACATATAAACAAGAGAAGCGTTGTAGCAGCGACTCACGAGTCCAGCAATGCAAGTCACCCAAGGAAATTTGCCAGCCCTAAGCTAGACAGAATCTTCAGTCTTCTCTCCCCTTGCCATCCTTTTAAACTAAAATCATTTTTAAACCACCAAATAAACCATTCTATTTTGTTTTTCAACTGCTAATAATTATTTCCTAGTAATAAAAACATTAAAAATATTACTTCTTATTTAAAGCTTCTGACCCATTAAGAACTCTTAATTTGTACACTTTCTTTAACTTGCAAACATTCTAACTGTTACCGTTAATTTTTATTCCTTTAACAATTGTTATTATTATTTTATATTAACAAAACTACTTCCTAAATAAATATTACTTGCTATTTATAACATCTGGCCCATTTCTAAAGTATTATAATGGTACTTTCTTCAAATTAAAATCTTGTACCTCGTATTTCTAATGAGAACATGAGAACAGATGCACACCAACAAGCTTATTCGAGCATCCGTTTTCAATGTTAACTCTTACCATGAATTGCATATGGTACAGAAGCTTATGAATGGTAATCACTCAATTAAACAAGTGAACACTCTTCGGGAAAACTCGTTCACTGCTATTACCAAACACTAACTGTACATCATGCAAAATAAGAGCTCCTCAAATAGACAAGGACCAGACCCTCACTTCCTTGCTTCCACCTATCACCAAGTACAAACTGAACTACCGAAAAATAGGAACTTTTGAAAAACAAAAGTGCAAACTATACCAGACAACTTCCTCACTTCCATGCCAGGCAACGACTGCGCTCAAAAGCTACTATGAATAAAATTGACTTATAAACAAGAGAAGCGTTGTAGCAGCGACTCACGAGTCCAGCAATGCAAGTCACCCAAGGAAATTTGCCAGCCCTAAGCTAGACAGCAGCTTCATTCTGCTCTCCCTTTGCCATCCCTTTAAACTAAAATCATTTTTAAACCACCAAATGCACCATTCTATTTTGTTTTTCAACTGCTAAGAATTATTTCCTAGTAATAAAAACATTAAAAATTTTACTTCTTATTTAAAGCTTCTGACCCATTAAGAACTCTTAATTTGTACACCTTATTTAACTTGCAAACATTCTAACTGTTACCGTTAATTTTTATTCCTTTAACAATTGTTATTATTATTTTATATTAACAAAACTACTTCCTAAATAAATATTACTTGGTACTTTTAGCATCTGGCCCATTTCTAAAGTATTATAATGGTACTTTCTTCAAATTAAAATCTTGTACCTCGTATGTCTAATGAGAACAGGAGAAGAGATGCACACCAACAAACTTATTTGAGCATCCGTTTTCAATGTTAACTCTTACCATGAATTGCAAATCGTACAGAAGCTTATGAATGGTAATCACTCAATTAAACAAGTGAACACTCTTCGGGAAAACTTTTTCACTGCTATTACCAAACACTAACTGTACATCATGCAAAATAAGAGCTCCTCAAATAGACAAGGACCAGACCCTCACTTCCCTGCTTCCACCTATCACCAAGTACAAACTGAACTACCGAAAAATAGGAACTTTTGAAAAACAAAAGTGCAAACTATGCCAGAAAACTTCCTCACTTCCATGCCAGGCAACGACTGCGCTCAAAAGCTACTATGACTAAACTTCACATATAAACAAGAGAAGCGTTGTACCAGCGACTCAAGAGTCCAGCAATGCAAGTCACCCAAGGAAATTTGCCAGCCCTAAGCTAGACAGCAGCTTCATTCTGCTCTCCCCTCTCCATCCCTTTAAACTAAAATCATTTTTAAACCACCAAATAAACCGTTCTATTTTGTTTTTTAACTGCTAATAATTATTTCCTAGTAATAAAAACATTAAAAATATTACTTCTTGTTTAAAGCTTCTGACCCATTAAGAACTCTTAATTTGTACACTTTCTTTAACTTGCAAACATTCTAACTGTTACCGTTAATTTTTATTCCTTTAACAATTGTTATTATTATTTTATATTAACAAAACTACTTCCTAAATAAATATTACTTGCTATTTATAACATCTGGCCCATTTCTAAAGTATTATAATGCTACTTTCTTCAAATTAAAATCTTGTACCTCCTATGTCTAATGAGAACATGAGAACAGATCCACACCAACAATTTATTCGAGCATCCGTTTTCAATGTTAACTCTTACCATGAATTGCATATGGTACAGAAGCTTATGAATGGTAATCACTCAATTAAACAAGTGAACACTCTTCGAGAAAACTTGCTCACTGCTATTACCAAACACTAACTGTACATCATGCAAAATAAGAGCTCCTCAAATAGACAAGGACCAGACCCTCACTTCCTTGCTTCCACCTATCACCAAGTACAAACTGAACTACCGAAAAATAGGAACTTTTGAAAAACAAAAGTGCAAACTATGCCAGACAACTTCTTCACTTCCATGCCAGGCAACGACTGCGCTCAAAAGCTACTATGAGTAAACTTGACATATAAACAAGAGAAGCCTTGTAGCAGCGACTCACGAGTCCAGCAATGCAAGTCACCCATGGAAATTTGCCAGCCCTAAGCTAGACAGCAGCTTCATTCTGTTCTCCCCTTGCTATCTTTTTAAACTAAAATCATTTTTAAACCACCAAATAAACCAATCTATTTTGTTTTTCAACTGCTAAAAATTATTTCCTAGTAATAGAAGCATTAAAAATATTACTTCTTATTTAAAGCTTCTGACCCATTAAGAACTCTTAATTTGTACACCTTATTTAACTTGCAAACATTCTAACTGTTACCTTTAATTTTTATTCCTTTAACAATTGTTATTATTATTTTATATTAACAAAACTACTTCCTAAATAAATATTACTTGCTATTTATAACATCTGGCCCATTTCTAAAGTATTATAATGGTACTTTCTTCAAATTAAAATCTTGTACCTCGTATGTTTAATGAGAACAGGAGAAGAGATGCACAACGCTTATGAATGGTAATCACTCAATTAAACAAGTGAACACTCTTCGGGAAAACTTGTTCACTGCTATTACCAAACACTAACTGTACATCATGCAAAATAAGAGCTCCTCAAATAGACAAGGACCAGACCCTCACTTCCTTGCTTCCACCTATCACCAAGTACAAACTGAACTACCGAAAAATAGGAACTTTTGAAAAACAAAAGTGCAAACTATGCCACACAACTTCCTCACTTCCATGCCAGGCAACGACTGCGCTCAAAAGCTACTATGAGTAAACTTGACATATAAACAAGAGAAGCCTTCTAGCAGCGACTCACGGGTCCAGCAATGCAAGTCACCCAAGGAAATTTGCCAGCCCTAAGCTAGACAGCAGCTTCATTCTGCTCTCCCCTCTCCATCCCTTTAAACTAAAATCATTTTTAAACCACCAAATAATCCATTCTATTTCGTTTTTCAACTGCTAATAATTATTTCCTAGTAATAAAAACATTAAAAATATTACTTCTTATTTAAAGCTTCTGACCCATTAAGAACTCTTAATTTGTACACTTTGTTTAACTTGCAAACATTCTAACTGTTACCGTTAATTTTTATTCCTTTAACAATTGTTATTATTATTTTATATTAACAAAACTACTTCCTAAATAAATATTACTTGCTATTTTTAACATCTGGCCCATTTGTAAAGTATTATAATGGTACTTTCTTCAAATTAATTTCTTGTACCTCGTATGTCTAATGAGAACATGAGAACAGATGCACACCAACAAACTTATTCGAGCATCCGTTTTCAATGTTAACTCTTACCATGAATTGCATATGGTACAGAAGCTTATGAATGGTAATCACTCCATTAAACAAGTGAACACTCTTCGAGAAAACTTGTTCACTACTATTACAAAACACTAACTGTACATCATGCAAAATAAGAGCTCCTCAAATAGACAAGGACCAGACCCTCACTTCCTTGCTTCCACCTATCACCAAGTACAAACTGAACTACCGAAAAATAGGAACTTTTGAAAAACAAAAGTGCAAACTATGCATGACAACTTCCTCACTTCCATGCCAGGCAACGACTGCGCTCAAAACCTACTATGAGTAAACTTGACATATAAACAAGAGAAGCGTTGTAGCAGTGACTCACGAGTCCAGCAATGCAAGTCACCCAAGGAAATTTGCCAGCCCTAAGCTAGACAGCAGCTTCATTCTGTTCTCCTCTTGCCATCCTTTTAAACTAAACTCATTTTTAAACCACCAAATAAACCATCCTTTTTTGTTTTTCAACTGCTAATAATTATTTCCTAGTAATAAAAACATTAAAAAAATTACTTCTTATTTAAAGCTTCTGACTCATTAAAAACTTTTAATTTGTACACTTTCTTTAACTTGCAAAACTTTCTAACTGTTACCGTTAATTTTTATTCCTTTAACAATTGTTATTATTAAGCTAGACAGCAGCTTCATTCTGTTCTCCCCTTGCCATCCTTTTAAACTAAAATCATTTTAAAACCACCAAATAAACCATCCTATTTTGTTTTTCAACTGCTAATAATTATTTCCTAGTAATAAAAACATTAAAAATATTACTTCTTATTTAAAGCTTCTGACTCATTAAAAACTCTTAATTTGTACACTTTCTTTAACTTGCAAACATTCTAACTGTTACCGTTAATTTTTATTCCTTTAACAATTGTTATTATTATTTTATATTAACAAAACTACTTCATAAACAAATATTACTTGCTATTTATAACATCTGGCCCATTTCTAAAGTATTATAATGCTACTTTCTTCAAATTAAAATCTTGTACCTCGTATGTCTAATGAGAACATGAGAACAGATGCACACCAACAAACTTATTCGAGCATCCGTTTTCAATGTTAACTCTTACCATGAATTGCATATGGTACAGAAGCTTATGAATGGTAATCACTCAATTAAACAAGTGAACACTCTTCGGGAAAACTTGTTCACTGCTATTACCAAACACTAACTGTACATCATGCAAAATAAGAGCTCCTCAAATAGACAAGGACCAGACCCTCACTTCCTTGCTTCCACCTATCACCAAGTACAAACTGAACTACCGAAAAATAGGAACTTTTGAAAAACAAAAGTGCAAACTATGCCAGACAACTTCCTCACTTCCATGCCAGGCAACGACTGCGCTCAAAAGCTACTATGAGTAAACTTGACATATAAACAAGAGAAGCCTTGTAGCAGCGACTCACGAGTCCAGCAATGCAAGTCACCCAAGGAAATTTGCCAGCCCTAAGCTAGACAGCAGCTTCATTCTGTTCTCCCCTTGCCATCCTTTTAAACTAAAATCATTTTTAAACGACCAAATAAACCATCCTATTTTGTTTTTCAACTGCTAATAATTATTTCCTAGTAATAAAAACATTAAAAATATTACTTCTTATTTAAAGCTTCTGACTCATTAAGAACTCTTAATTTCTACACTTTCTTTAACTTGCAAACATTCTAACTGTTACCGTTAATTTTTATTCCTTTAACAATTGTTATTATTATTTTATATTAACAAAACTACTTCATAAATAAATATTACTTGCTATTTATAACATCTGGCCCATTTCTAAAGTATTATAATGGTACTTTCTTCAAATTAAAATCTTGTACCTCGTATGTCTAATGAGAACATGAGAACAGATGCACACCAACAAACATATTCGAGCATCCGTTTTCAATATTAACTCTTACCATGAATTGCATATGGTACAGAAGCTTATGAATGGTAATCACTCAATTAAACAAGTGAACACTCTTCGAGAAAACTGGTTCACTGCTATTACCAAACACTAACTGTACATCATGCAAAATAAAAGCTCCTCAAATAGACAAGGACCAGACCCTCACTTCCTTGCTTCCACCTATCACCAAGTACAAACTGAACTACCGAAAAATAGGAACTTTTGAAAAACAAAAGTGCAAACTATGCCAGACAACTTCCTCACTTCCATGCCAGGCAACGACTGCGCTCAAAAGCTACTATGAGTAAACTTGACATATAAACAAGAGAAGCGTTGTAGCAGCGACTCACGAGTCCAGCAATGCAAGTCACCCAAGGAAATTTGCCAGCCCTAAGCTAGACAGCAGCTTCATTCTGTTCTCCCCTTGCCATCCTTTTAAACTAAAATCATTTTTAAACGACCAAATAAACCATCCTATTTTGTTTTTCAACTGCTAATAATTATTTCCTAGTAATAAAAGCATTAAAAATATTACTTTTTATTTAAAGCTTCTGACTCATTAAGAACTCTTAATTTGTACACTTTCTTTAACTTGCAAACATTCTAACTGTTACCGTTAATTTTTATTCCTTTAACAATTGTTATTATTATTTTATATTAACAAAACTACTTCATAAATAAATATTACTTGCTATTTATAACATCTGGCCCATTTCTAAAGTATTATAATGGTACTTTCTTCAAATTAAAATCTTGTACCTCGTATGTCTAATGAGAACATGAGAACAGATGCACACCAACAAACTTATTCGAGCATCCGTTTTCAATGTTAACTCTTACCATGAATTGCATATGGTACAGAAGCTTATGAATGGTAATCACTCAATTAAACAAGTGAACACTCTTCGAGAAAACTGGTTCACTGCTATTACCAAACACTAACTGTACATCATGCAAAATAAGAGCTCCTCAAATAGACAAGGACCAGACCCTCACTTCCTTGCTTCCACCTATCACCAAGTACAAACTGAACTACCGAAAAATAGGAACTTTTGAAAAACAAAAGTGCAAACTATGCCAGACAACTTCCTCACTTCCATGCGAGGCAACGACTGCGCTCAAAAGCTACTATGACTAAACTTGACATATAAACAAGAGAAGCGTTGTAGCAGCGACTCACGAGTCCAGCAATGCAAGTCACCCAAGGAAATTTGCCAGCTATAATCTAGACAGCAGCTTCATTCTGCTCTCCCCTCTTTATCCCTTTAAACTAAAATCATTTTTCAACCACCAAATAAACCATTCTATTTTGTTTTTCAACTGCTAATAATTATTTCCTAGAAATAAAAACATTAAAAATATTACTTCTTATTTAAAGCTTCTGACCCATTAAGAACTCTTAATTTGTACACTTTCTTTAACTTGCAAACATTCTAACTGTTACCGTTAATTTTTATTCCTTTAACAATTGTTATTATTATTTTATATTAACAAAACTACTTCCTAATTAAATATTACTTGCTATTTATAACATCTGGCCCATTTCTAAAGTATTATAATGCTACTTTCTTCAAATTAAAATCTTGTACCTCGTATGTCTAATGAGAACATGAGAACAGATGCACACCTAAAAAGTTATTCGAGCATCCGTTTTCAATGTTAACTCTTACCATGAATTGCATATGGTACAGAAGCTTATCAATGGTAATCACTCAATTAAACAAGTGAACACTCTTCGGGAAAACTTGTTCACTGCTATTACCAAACACTAAATGTACATCATGCAAAATAAGAGCTCCTCATATAGACAAGGTCCAGACCCTCACTTCCTTGCTTCCACCTATCACCAAGTACAAAGTGAACTACCGAAAAATAGGAACTTTTGAAAAATAAAAGTGCAAACTATGCCAGACAACTTCCTCACTTCCATGCCAGGCAACGACTGCGCTCAAAAGCTACTATGAGTAAACTTGACATATAAACAAGAGAAGCGTTGTAGCAGCGACTCACGAGTCCAGCAATGCAAGTCACCCAAGGAAATTTGCCAGCTCTAAGCTAGACAGCAGCTTCATTCTGTTCTCCCCTTGCCATCCTTTTAAACTAAAATCATTTTTAAACCACCAAATAAACCATCCTATTTTGTTTTTCAACTGCTAATAATTATTTCCTAGTAATAAAAACATTAAAAATATTACTTCTTATTTAAAGCTTCTGACTCATTAAAAACTCTTATTTTGTACACTTTCTTTAACTTGCAAACATTCTAACTGTTACCGTTAATTTTTATTCCTTTAACAATTGTTATTATTATTTTATATTAACAAAACTACTTCATAAATAAATATTACTTGCTATTTATAACATCTGGCCCTTTTCTAAACTATTCTAATGCTACTTTCTTCAAATTAAAATCTTGTACCTCGTATGTCTAATGAGAACATGAGAACAGATGCACACCAACAAACTTATTCGAGCATCCGTTTTCAATGTTAACTCTTACCATGAATTGCATATGGTACAGAAGCTTATGAATGGTAATCACTCAATTAAACAAGTGAACACTCTTCGAGAAAACTTGTTCACTGCTATTACCAAACTCTAACTGTACATCATGCAAAATAAGAGCTCCTCAAATAGACAAGGACCAGACCCTCACTTCCTTGCTTCCACCTATCACCAAGTACAAACTGAACTACCGAAAAATAGGAACTTTTGAAAAACAAAAGTGCAAACTATGCCAGACAACTTCCTCACTTCCATGCCAGGCAACGACTGCGCTCAAAAGCTACTATGAGTAAACTTGACATATAAACAAGAGAAGCGTTGTAGCAGCGACTCACGAGTCCAGCAATGCAAGTCACCCAAGGAAAATTGCCAGCCCTAAGCTAGAGAGCAGCTTCATTCTGTTCTCCCCTTGCCATCCTTTTAAATTAAAATCATTTTTCAACCACCAAAATAAACCATCCTATTTTGTTTTTCAACTGCTAATAATTATTTCCTAGTAATAAAAACATTAAAAATATTACTTCTTATTTAGAGCTTCTGACTCATTAAGAACTTTTAATTTGTATACCTTATTTAACTTGCAAACATTCTAACTGTTACTGTTAATTTTTATTCCTTTAACAATTGTTATTTTTATTTTATATTAACAAAACTACTTCATAAATAAATATTACTTGCTATTTATAAGATCTGGCCCATTTGTAAAGTATTATAATGGTACTTTCTTCAAATTAAAATCTTGTACCTCGTATGTCTAATGAGAACATGAGAACAGATGCACACCAACAAACTTATTCGAGCATCCGTTTTCAATGTTAACTCTTACCATGAATTGCATATGGTACAGAAGCTTATGAATGGTAATCACTCAATTAAACAAGTGAACACTTTTCGAGAAAACTTGTTCACTGCTATTACCAAACACTAACTGTACATCATGCAAAATAAGAGCTCCTCAAATAGACAAAGACCAGACCCTCACTTCCTTGCTTCCACCTATCACCAAGTACAAAGTGAACTACCGAAAAATAGGAACTTTTGAAAAACAAAAGTGCAAACTATGCCAGACAACTTCCTCACTTCCATGCCAGCCAACGACTGCGCTCAAAAGCTACTATGAGTAAACTTGACATATAAACAAGAGAAGCCTTGTAGCAGCGACTCACGAGTCCAGCAATGCAAGTCACCCAAGGAAATTTGCCAGCCCTAAGATAGACAGAAGCTTCATTCTGCTCTCCCCTAGCCATCCTTTTAAACTAAAATCATTTTTAAACCACCAAATATACCATTCTATTTTGTTTTTCAACTGCTAATAATTATTTCCTAGTAATAAAAACATTAAAAATATTACTTCTTATTTAAAGCTTCTGACCCATTAAGAACTCTTAATTTGTACACTTTCTTTAACTTGCAAACATTCTAACTGTTACCGTTAATTTTTATTCCTTTAACAATTGTTATTATTATTTTATATTAACAAAACTACTTCATAAATAAATATTACTAGCTATTTATAACATCTGGCCCATTTCTAAAGTATTATAATGCTACTTTCTTCAAATTAAAATCTTGTACTTCGTATGTCTAATGAGAACATGAGAACAGATGCACACCAACAAACTTATTCGAGCATCCGTTTTCAATGTTAACTCTTACCATGAATTTTCATATGGTACAGAAGCTTATGAATGGTAATCACTCAATTAAACAAGTGAACACTCTTCGAGAAAACTTGTTCACTGCTATTACCAAACACTAACTGTACATCATGCAAAATAAGAGCTCCTCAAATAGACAAGGACCAGACCCTCACTTCCTTGCTTCCACCTATCACCAAGTACAAAGTGAACTACCGAAAAATAGGAACTTTTGAAAAACAAAAGTGCAAACTATGCCAGACAACTTCCTCACTTCCATGCCAGGCAACGACTGCGCTCAAAAGCTACTATGAGTAAACTTGACATATAAACAAGAGAAGCGTTGTAGCAGCGACTCACGAGTCCAGCAATGCAAGTCATCCAAGGAAATTTGCCAGCCCTAAGCTAGACAGCAGCTTCATTCTCTTCTCCCCTTGCCATCCTTTTAAACTAAAATCATTTTTAAACCACCAAATAGACCATCCTATTTTGTTTTTCAACTGCTAATAATTATTTCCTAGTAATAAAAACATTAAAATTATTACTTCTTATTTAGAGCTTCTGACTCATTAAGAACTCTTAATTTGTACACTTTCTTTAACTTGCAAACATTCTAACTGTTACCGTTAATTTTTATTCCTTTAACAATTGTTATAATTATTTTATATTAACAAAACTACTTCATAAATAAATATTACTTGCTATTTATAACATCTGGCCCATTTCTAAAGTATTATAATGGTACTTTCTTCAAATTAAAATCTTGTACCTCGTATGTCTAATGAGAACATGAGAACAGATGCACACCAACAAACTTATTCGAGCATCCGTTTTCAATGTTAACTCTTACCATGAATTGCATATGGTACAGAAGCTTATGAATGGTAATCATTCAATTAAACAAGTGAACACTCTTCGGGAAAACTTGTTCACTGCTATTACCAAACACTAACTGTACATCATGCAAAATAAGAGCTCCTCAAATAGACAAGGACCAGACCCTCACTTCCTTGCTTCCACCTATCACCAAGTACAAACTGAACTACCGAAAAATAGGAACTTTTTAAAAACAAAAGTGCAAACTATGCCAGACAACTTCCTCACTTCCATGCCAGGCAACGACTGCGCTCAAAAGCTACTATGAGTAAACTTGACATATAAACAAGAGAAGCGTTGTAGCAGCGACTCACGAGTCCAGCAATGCAAGTCACCCAAGGAAATTTGCCAGCCCTAAGCTAGACAGCAGCTTCATTCTGTTCTCCCCTTGCTATCTTTTTAAACTAAAATCATTTTTAAACCACCAAATAGACCATCCTATTTTGTTTTTCAACTGCTAATAATTATTTCCTAGTAATAAAAACATTAAAAATATTACTTCTTATTTAAAGCTTCTGACTCATTAAGAACTCTTAATTTGTACACTTTCTTTAACTTGCAAACATTCTAACTGTTACCGTTAATTTTTATTCCTTTAACAATTGTTATTATTATTTTATATTAACAAAACTACTTCATAAATAAATATTACTTGCTATTTATAACATCTGGCCCATTTGTAAAGTATTATAATGGTACTTTCTTCAAATTAAAATCTTGTACCTCGTATGTCTAATGAGAACATGAGAACAGATGCACACCAACAAACTTATTCGAGCATCCGTTTTCAATGTTAACTCTTACCATGAATTGCATATGGTACAGAAGCTTATGAATGGTAATCACTCAATTAAACAAGTGAACACTCTTCGAGAAAACTGGTTCACTGCTATTACCAAACACTAACTGTACATCATGCAAAATAAGAGCTCCTCAAATAGACAAGGACCAGACCCTCACTTCCTTGCTTCCACCTATCACCAAGTACAAACTGAACTACCGAAAAATAGGAACTTTTGAAAAACAAAAGTGCAAACTATGCCACACAACTTCCTCACTTCCATGCCAGGCAACGACTGCGCTCAAAAGCTACTATGAGTAAACTTGACATATAAACAAGAGAAGCGTTGTAGCAGCGACTCACGAGTCCAGCAATGCAAGTCACCCAAGGAAATTTGCCAGCCCTAAGCTAGACAGCAGCTTCATTCTGCTCTCCCCTTGCCATCCTTTTAAACTAAAATCATTTTTAAACCACCAAATAAACCATTCTATTTTGTTTTTCAACTGCTAATAATTATTTCCTAGTAATAAAACCATTAAAAATATTACTTCTTATTTAAAGCTTCTGACTCATTAAGAACTCTTAATTTGTACACTTTCTTTAACTTGCAAACATTCTAACTGTTACCGTTAATTTTTATTCCTTTAACAATTGTTATTATTATTTTATATTAACAAAACTACTTCCTAAATAATTATTACTTGCTATTTATAACATCTGGCCCATTTGTAAAGTATTATAATGGTACTTTCTTCAAATTAAAATCTTGTACCTCGTATGTTTAATGAAAACATGAGAACAGATGCACACCAACAAGCTTATTCGAGCATCCGTTTTCAATGTTAACTCTTACCATCTTACATCATGCAAAATAAGACCTCCTCAAATAGACAAAGACCAGACCCTCACTTCCTTGCTTCCACCTATCACCAAGTACAAACTGAACTACCGAAAAATAGGAACTTTTGAAAAACAAAAGTGCAAACTATGCCACACAACTTCCTCACTTCCATGCCAGCCAACGACTGCGCTCAAAAGCTACTATGAGTAAACTTCACATATAAACAAGAGAAGCCTTGTAGCAGCGACTCACGAGTCCAGCAATGCAAGTCACCCAAGGAAATTTGCCAGCCCTAAGCTAGACAGAAGCTTCAGTCTGCTCTCCCCTTGCCATCCTTTTAAACTAAAATCATTTTTAAACCACCAAATAAACCATTCTATTTTGTTTTTCAACTGCTAATAATTATTTCCTAGTAATAAAAACATTAAAATTATTACTTCTTATTTAAAGCTTCTGACCCATTAAGAACTCTTAATTTGTACACTTTCTTTAACTTGCAAACATTCTAACTGTTACCGTTAATTTTTATTCCTTTAACAATTGTTATTATTATTTTATATTAACAAAACTACTTCCTAAATAAATATTACTTGCTATTTATAACATCTGGCCCATTTCTAAAGTATTATAATGCTACTTTCTTCAAATTAAAATGTTTTACCTCGTATGTCTAATGAGAACATGAGAACAGATGCACACCAACAAACTTATTCAAGCATCCGTTTTCAATGTTAACTCTTACCATCAATTGCATATGGTACAGAAGCTTATGAATGGTAATCACTCAATTAAACAAGTGAACACTCTTCGGGAAAACTTGTTCACTGCTATTACCAAACACTAACTGTACATCATGCAAAACAAGACAGGCCCGTGGCCAGTGCGCTTGTGACGTCATTAGTACAATGATTAGAGACACGCGGGGTCCCGGGAGAGGAACTTTTGTCGTGCGTTTATATGCAAAAGATATTATAGCCGAGTCAGTTTTTGCAAATGACGGATCCAAGAGCTCCCTTTATTTTTCTTGCCCTCTTTTCTTCTAATTTTGGTCAAACAGATATTCACGAAAAAGTGTATTATAATAATTGAGAGAAAACAATTATCGAAGGCCCCGTAGGAATATTCTTCGTTTGCAACAGCCCAGTTTCCATTGCTTTCCGATGCACGTGACAGTACTTGTGTGACGCTTTCTATACAACCTGGCAACCTTGTTGAGTGAATTTTCAAGCTGACATGTTTTGTGGAGGAACTGTGTTGTCATTTTGTAATGGGATTGACTGGGGAATACCCGACATCTTAAGTAGCTGTAAGACAGCGTAATAGCCTTATCTCATCTTCCCAGCGTGTGCATCATGTTCAAGTAGCTGTAGCACATTAAGGCCCCGTCCACACTACGCCGGATAAATTTGAAAACGCAACTTTCACTCTGAAAACGCAAGAAATGTTTTCCGTCCACACTGGAAAACGGATAAAATGTTTCCGGGCCCAAATGTATTGTTATTGCTCTACAAACGTCCCTGACAATCTTTGAAACCACTTGATGTGACCACGCGAGTCAGGGTTTTCGAAAAGTTCCGTTTTCAAAATGTTTTTCGTCCACACCAAAACGCAAAGCAGGCGTTTTCAAATTTATCCACTTTGAAGAGCGTTTTCCTAACCGTAAGAATAAAGTTGCGTTTTCAAATTTATCCGGCGTAGGTGTGGACGGGGCCTAAAACATGACACTTCCCATGATGAAATTACTTCGTATGAAAAAGCCATCTCAGACGTTACGCATCCTACATGTACAAGTCTGATCACTAATATGTTCAAGACTGCTATGCATTAAGCTTTAACGCAAAATTCTGGGTCGATACGAAATTAATCTCTATCGGAAGCTGCAGACGTTTGAATACCGTGACAACAAAGGCGTGCATCACGGGCTTGTGGAGCGAACAATTACGGCTCGGATAGTCGGATATCAACCTTGAAGACTTCGAGGTATTCAGTGACAAATATTCTCGATGTAATCGCCTGCCGGTCTTTCCTGCTTTTGTTAAAGCGGCGTGAGTGAAAGCTAAGTAGCTGATGATTCGTGATTCCCCGTTCTATGATATTATGCTCGTGACATTTCATTGACAGATCTTGTATCTTAATCTCGCGTGATATTTGCCTCAATCCTATTAGTAATTCATTATCCTCAGACAATAAACAAAGAACCTTTACTGCACGCAAAACGAAGTTAAACGCCGACTGTTCGTATACGCCGCGCGTTACACAAAGCCGCAGAGTTTCCGACAAAGGGAGACGCTCTGCCCGCAGGGAAAAGTTCAAGTTCTATCAAGTTTCGACACGTCTTCTACTACTTATTCGATGTTCTTTCACACAAATATTGCTCAGAACACAGATACATTGGTTGAAGCGGTATCTATAATCGAGCATTTGCAAAACACAACCCTTCGTACTTTACGGGGGTCCCGCTGGTAACACATCAAGCATTTGTGTACGGCTATTTTCAAGTCTTCCGACGCTTAAAAACAATGCAAGCCAAAATCGCTCTTAAAGTATGGCTTCCGTGCATCCAGAAAGCCAACCGATGATCGTTTTGTTTGGATCAACAACTGAAGGACCGGAATTTTTTTCTATATCCCTTGACAGAGAAAACACATTGTACTTGGTTCTGTGATTTTGATTTCTGAATACGTCTGATCTTGCAATGCCTGTGTTTTAACACATTTTAAAATACAAACGTATCTTAGCACCTCGGTTACTTTTGGCAATCTTCTTTTTGAGCTTCTAGCTTTCTCGCAGCGATGGTTTAGTGATCCTAATTTTCTCTTTCCATTTCCATCTGTGGCTTTTTATTGTTTCCATGTTGTTTACATGCACGTTCACGGAACGCATTAGCATTGTGAAGTACGTAAGCTCGAGTATAATCATGAACTTTTGACGACTTTGGGACATTCTTTGAAATGTATTCTTGTATTAGTCGCCTGCTTTTCTACTCTTGTTCAAAATGCGTGAAAGGTAATTCAATGGTACGTGGCTTGGCTCACGACTTCGTCTTGGAGGACTTCGGTTTTCTTTCACATAAACATTTGTGGGTATACAATAAAACTGAGCAAAGCAAGATCTACCAACGGTCACTTTTTCCTCAGCCATTTCCCAATTTTCAAATAATAACGCCATCTGTTCCACTGATTGTTTGACCTTCATGGCACCGAGCCAAAATGTCGCAACAACAACATAAATGCACGCAGAGTGAAATTTTGATTCCAAACAAAAGTCAGATTTTCTGACGCTTTACTTGTATCAGCAAGAATAATACAAAGCAAAAGAATACAAAGTACCTTCAAGTTCACCCTCATACTAAACAGTTCCATATAATCCGCTATCAAGCGCTTGTCAAGAATCGCCGTCTTTACACAGGTTCTCGTCTTTGTATCTCGAGCGCCTTCGTTCAGCTTGTTCCTTCAAGTTCTCCAGGTTCTGGATATCAGATTCTTCGTACATTTCTGTACAGTTGTGCATAGTTATGCAGTTCATTGATAAGTTCATTGCATTTGCTTTCATGGCTTTCAATATGGTTTTTGAGGCTGAACGGACCGACCCAAGCCAAAACCGCTCAATGAAATTTAGTATGGGTCTACCGCAGCCGGCGTATGCGTTTGTAAGTAAGATGAGCGGTCCATAAAATAATCCACAGAGCCAACTAAGGCAAGCAACTTGCTGTCTTCAAAATGGCGAAACTGCTCGCCCGCCAAGTCACTTGATCACAACGTCATCACAAATCACATGATAATATGAACCAATCACCGCATGCATCTGTCTAACCCAGAAAAATAAAAATAAAAAAAAAATCGTTCCAATTTAAAGCTTGTGTCGTCACAAGCAATAAGACCTCCTCAAATAGACAAGGACCAGACCCTCACTTCCTTGCTTCCACCTATCACCAAGTACAAACTGAACTACCGAAAAATAGGAACTTTTGAAAAACAAAAGTGCAAACTATGCCAGACAACTTCCTCACTTCCATGCCAGGCAACGACTGCGCTCAAAAGCTACTATGAGTAAACTTCACATATAAACAAGAGAAGCGCTGTAGCAGCGACTCACGAGTCCAGCAATGCAAGTCACCCAAGGAAATTTGCCAGCCCTAAGCTAGACAGAAGCTTCATTCTGCTCTCCCCTTGCCATCCTTTTAAACTAAAATCATTTTTAAACCACCAAATAAACCATCCTATTTTGTTTTTCAACTGCTAATAATTATTTCCTAGTAATAAAAACATTAAAAATATTACTTCTTATTTAAAGCTTCTGACCCATTAAGAACTCTTAATTTGTACACTTTCTTTAACTTGCAAACATTCTAACTGTTACCGTTAATTTTTATTCCTTTAACAATTGTTATTATTATTTTATATTAACAAAACTACTTCCTAAATAAATATTACTTGCTATTTATAACATCTGGCCCATTTCTAAAGTATTATAATGCTACTTTCTTCAAATTAAAATCTTGTACCTCGTATGTCTAATGAGAACATGAGAACAGATGCACACCAACAAACTTATTCGAGCATCCGTTTTCAATGTTAACTCTTACCATGAATTGCATATAGTACAGAAGCTTATGAATGGTAATCACTCAATTAAACAAGTGAACACTCTTCGAGAAAACTTGTTCACTGCTATTACCAAACACTAACTGTACATCATGCAAAATAAGAGCTCCTCAAATAGACAAAGACCAGACCCTCACTTCCTTGCTTCCACCTATCACCAAGTACAAAGTAAACTACCGAAAAATAGGAACTTTTGAAAAACAAAAGTGCAAACTATGCCAGACAACTTCCTCACTTCCATGCGAGGCAACGACTGCGCTCAAAAGCTACTATGAGTAAACTTCACATACAAACAAGAGAAGCGTTGTAGCAGCGACTCATGAGTCCAGCAATGCAAGTCACCCAAGGAAATTTGCCAGCCCTAAGCTAGACAGCAGCTTCATTCTGCTCTCCCCTCTCCATGCCTTTAAACTAAAATCATTTTTAAACCACCAAATAAACCATTCTATTTTGTTTTTCAACTGCTAATAATTATTTCCTAGTAATAAAAACATTAAAAATATTACTTCTTATTTAAAGCTTCTGACCCATTAAGAACTCTTAATTTGTACACCTTGTTTAACTTGCAAACATTCTAACTGTTACCGTTAATTTTTATTCCTTTAACAATTGTTATAATTATTTTATATTAACAAAACTACTTCCTAAATAAATATTACTTCCTATTTATAACATCTGGCCCATTTCTAAAGTATTATAATGCTACTTTCTTCAAATTAAAATCTTGTACCTCGTATGTCTAATGAGAACATGAGGACAGATGCACACCAACAAACTTATTCGAACGTCCGTTTTCAATGTTAACTCTTACCATGAATTGCATATGGTACAGATGCTTATGAATGGTAATCACTCAATTAAACAAGTGAACACTCTTCGAGAAAACTTCTTCACTGCTATTACCAAACACTAACTGTACATCATGCAAAATAAGAGCTCCTCAAATAGACAAAGACCAAAACCTCACTTCCTTGCTTCCACCTATCACCAAGTACAAACTGAACTACCGAAAAATAGGAACTTTTGAAAAACAAAAGTGCAAACTATGCCAGACAACTTCTTCACTTCCATGCCAAGCAACGACTGTGCTCAGGAGCTACTATGAGTAAACTTGACATATAAACAAGAGAAGCGTTGTACCAGCGACTCACGAGTCCAGCAATGCAAGTCACCCAAGAAAATTTGCCAGCCCTAAGCTAGACAGGAGCTTCATTCTGCTCTCCCCTTGCCATCCTTTTAAACTAAAATCATTTTTAAAGCACCAAATAAACCATTCTATTTTGTTTTTCAACTGCTAATAATTATCTCCTAGTAGTAAAAACATTAAAAATATTACTTCTTATTTAAAGCTTCTGACCCATTAAGAACTCTTAATTTGTACACCTTGTTTAACTTGCAAACATTATAACTGTTACGGTTAATTTTTATTCCTTTAACAATTGTTATTATCATTTTATATTAACAAAACTACTTCCTAAATAAATATTACTTCCTACTTTTAACATCTGGCCCATTTCTAAAGTATTATAATGCTACTTCCTTAAAATTAAAATCTTGTACCTCGTATGTCTAATGAGAACATGAGAACAGATACACACCAAAAAACTTATTTGAGCATCCGTTTTCAATGTTAACTCTTACCATGAATTGCATATAGTACAGAAGCTTATGAATGGTAATCACTCAATTAAACAAGTGAACACTCTTCGAGAAAACTTGTTCACTGCTATTACCAAACACTAACTGTACATCATGCAAAATAAGACCTCCTCAAATAGACAAAGACCAAACCCTCACTTCCTTGCTTCCACCTATCACCAAGTACAAACTGAACTACCGAAAAATAGGAACTCTTAAAAAACAAAAGTGAAAACTATGCCAGACAACTTCTTCACTTCCATGCCAAGCAACGACTGTGCTCAGGAGCTACTATGAGTAAACTTGACATATAAACAAGAGAAGCGTTGTACCAGCGACTCACGAGTCCAGCAATGCAAGTCACCCAAGAAAATTTGCCAGCCCTAAGCTAGACAGCAGCTTCATTCTGCTCTCCCCTTGCCATCCTTTTAAACTAAAATCATTTTTAAAGCACCAAATAAACCATTCTATTTTGTTTTTCAACTGCTAATAATTATCTCCTAGTAATAAAAACATTAAAAATATTACTTCTTATTTAAAGCTTCTGACCCATTAAGAACTCTTAATTTGTACACCTTGTTTAACTTGCAAACATTATAACTGTTACGGTTAATTTTTATTCCTTTAACAATTGTTATTATTATTTTATATTAACAAAACTACTTCCTAAATAAATATTACTTGCTACTTTTAACATCTGGCCCATTTCTAAAGTATTATAATGCTACTTCCTTAAAATTAAAATCTTGTACCTCGTATGTCTAATGAGAACATGAGAACAGATACACACCAAAAAACTTATTTGAACATCCGTTTTCAATGCTAACTCTTATCATGAATTGCATATGGTACAGAAGTTTATGAATGGTAATCACTCAATTAAACAAGTGAACACTCTTCGAGAAAACTTGTTCACTGCTATTACCAAACACTAACCGTACATCATGCAAAATTAGACCTCCTCAAATAGACAAAGACCAAACCCTCACTTCCTTGCTTCCACCTATCACCAAGTACAAACTGAACTACCGAAAAATAGGAACTCTTAAAAAACAAAAGTGCAAACTATGCCAGACAACTTCTTCACTTCCATGCCAGGCAACGACTGCGCTCAAGAGCTACTATGAGTAAACTTCACATATAAACAAGAGAAGCGTTGTACCAGCGACTCACGACTCCAGCAATGGAAGTCACCCAAGGAATTTGCCAGCCCTAAGCTAGACAGCAGCTTCATTCTGCTCTCCCCTTGCCATCCTTTTAAACTAAAATCATTTTTAAAGCACCAAATAAACCATTCTATTTTGTTTTTCAACTGCTAATAATTATCTCCTAGTAATAAAAACATTAAAAATATTACTTCTTATTTAAAGCTTCTGACCCATTAAGAACTCTTAATTTGAACACTTTGTTAAACTTGCAAACATTCTAACTCTTACCGTTAATTTTTATTCCTTTAACAATTGTTATTATTAATTTATATTAAAAAAATAATTTCTAAATAAATATTACTTGCTACTTTTAACATCTGGCCCATTTCTAAAGTATTATAATGCTACTTCCTTAAAATTAAAATCTTGTACCTCGTATGTCTAATGAGAACATGAGAACAGATACACACCAAAAAACTTATTTGAGCATCCGTTTTCAATGTTAACTCTTACCATGAATTGCATATGGTACAGAAGCTTATGAATGGTAATCACTCAATTAAACAAGTGAACACTCTTCGAGAAAACTTGTTCACTGCTATTACCAAACACTAACTGTACATCATGCAAAATTAGACCTCCTCAAATAGACAAAGACCAAACCCTCACTTCCTTGCTTCCACCTATCACCAAGTACAAACTGAACTACCGAAAAATAGGAACTCTTAAAAAACAAAAGTGAAAACTATGCCAGACAACTTCTTCACTTCCATGCCAAGCAACGACTGTGCTCAGGAGCTACTATGAGTAAACTTGACATATAAACAAGAGAAGCGTTGTACCAGCGACTCACGAGTCCAGCAATGCAAGTCACCCAAGAAAATTTGCCAGCCCTAAGCTAGACAGCAGCTTCATTCTGCTCTCCCCTTGCCATCCTTTTAAACTAAAATCATTTTTAAAGCACCAAATAAGCCATTCTATTTTGTTTTTCAACTGCTAATAATTATCTCCTAGTAATAAAAACATTAAAAATATTACTTCTTATTTAAAGCTTCTGACCCATTAAGAACTCTTAATTTGTACACCTTGTTTAACTTGCAAACATTATAACTGTTACGGTTAATTTTTATTCCTTTAACAATTGTTATTATTATTTTATATTAACAAAACTACTTCCTAAATAAATATTACTTGCTACTTTTAACATCTGGCCCATTTCTAAACTATTATAATGCTACTTTCTTAAAATTAAAATCTTGTACCTCGTATGTCTAATGAGAACATGAGAACAGATACACACCAAAAAACTTATTTGAGCATCCGTTTTCAATGTTAACTCTTATCATGAATTGCATATGGTACAGAAGCTTATGAATGGTAATCACTCAATTAAACAAGTGAACACTCTTCGAGAAAACTTGTTCACTGCTATTACCAAACACTAACTGTACATCATGCAAAATTAGACCTCCTCAAATAGACAAAGACCAAACCCTCACTTCCTTGCTTCCACCTATCACCAAGTACAAACTGAACTACCGAAAAATAGGAACTCTTAAAAAACAAAAGTGCAAACTATGCCAGACAACTTCTTCACTTCCATGCCAGGCAACGACTGCGCTCAAGAGCTACTATGAGTAAACTTCACATATAAACAAGAGAAGCGTTGTACCAGCGACTCACGACTCCAGCAATGGAAGTCACCCAAGGAATTTGCCAGCCCTAAGCTAGACAGCAGCTTCATTCTGCTCTCCCCTTGCCATCCTTTTAAACTAAAATCATTTTTAAAGCACCAAATAAACCATTCTATTTTGTTTTTCAACTGCTAATAATTATCTCCTAGTAATAAAAACATTAAAAATATTACTTCTTATTTAAAGCTTCTGACCCATTAAGAACTCTTAATTTGAACACTTTGTTAAACTTGCAAACATTCTAACTCTTACCGTTAATTTTTATTCCTTTAACAATTGTTATTATTAATTTATATTAAAAAAATAATTTCTAAATAAATATTACTTGCTACTTTTAACATCTGGCCCATTTCTAAAGTATTATAATGCTACTTCCTTAAAATTAAAATCTTGTACCTCGTATGTCTAATGAGAACATGAGAACAGATACACACCAAAAAACTTATTTGAGCATCCGTTTTCAATGTTAACTCTTACCATGAATTGCATATGGTACAGAAGCTTATGAATGGTAATCACTCAATTAAACAAGTGAACACTCTTCGAGAAAACTTGTTCACTGCTATTACCAAACACTAACTGTACATCATGCAAAATTAGACCTCCTCAAATAGACAAAGACCAAACCCTCACTTCCTTGCTTCCACCTATCACCAAGTACAAACTGAACTACCGAAAAATAGGAACTCTTAAAAAACAAAAGTGAAAACTATGCCAGACAACTTCTTCACTTCCATGTCAAGCAACGACTGTGCTCAGGAGCTACTATGAGTAAACTTGACATATAAACAAGAGAAGCGTTGTACCAGCGACTCACGAGTCCAGCAATGCAAGTCACCCAAGAAAATTTGCCAGCCCTAAGCTAGACAGCAGCTTCATTCTGCTCTCCCCTTGCCATCCTTTTAAACTAAAATCATTTTTAAAGCACCAAATAAGCCATTCTATTTTGTTTTTCAACTGCTAATAATTATCTCCTAGTAATAAAAACATTAAAAATATTACTTCTTATTTAAAGCTTCTGACCCATTAAGAACTCTTAATTTGTACACCTTGTTTAACTTGCAAACATTATAACTGTTACGGTTAATTTTTATTCCTTTAACAATTGTTATTATTATTTTATATTAACAAAACTACTTCCTAAATAAATATTACTTGCTACTTTTAACATCTGGCCCATTTCTAAACTATTATAATGCTACTTTCTTAAAATTAAAATCTTGTACCTCGTATGTCTAATGAGAACATGAGAACAGATACACACCAAAAAACTTATTTGAGCATCCGTTTTCAATGTTAACTCTTATCATGAATTGCATATGGTACAGAAGCTTATGAATGGTAATCACTCAATTAAACAAGTGAACACTCTTCGAGAAAACTTGTTCACTGCTATTACCAAACACTAACTGTACATCATGCAAAATTAGACCTCCTCAAATAGACAAAGACCAAACCCTCACTTCCTTGCTTCCACCTATCACCAAGTACAAACTGAACTACCGAAAAATAGGAACTCTTTAAAAACAAAAGTGCAAACTATGCCAGACAACTTCTTCACTTCCATGCCAGGCAACGACTGCGCTCAAGAGCTACTATGAGTAAATTTCACATATAAACAAGAGAAGCGTTGTACCAGCGACTCACGACTCCAGCAATGCAAGTCACCCAAGGAATTTGCCAGCCCTAAGCTAGACAGCAGCTTCATTCTGCTCTCCCCTTGCCATCTTTTTAAACTAAAATCATTTTTAAACCACCAAATAAACCATTCTATTTTGTTTTTCAACTGTTAATAATTATCTCCTAGTAATAAAAACATTAAAAATATTACTTCTTATTTAAAGCTTCTGACCCATTAAGAACTCTTAATTTGAACACTTTGTTTAACTTGCAAACATTCTAACTCTTACCGTTAATTTTTATTCCTTTAACAATTGTTATTATTAATTTATATTAAAAAATTAATTTCTAAATAAATATTACTTGCTACTTTTAACATCTGGCCCATTTCTAAAGTATTATAATGCTACTTCCTTAAAATTAAAATCTTGTACCTCGTATGTCTAATGAGAACATGAGAACAGATGCACACCAACAAACTTATTCGAGCATCCGTTTTCAATGTTAACTCTTACCATGAATTGCATATGGTACAGAAGCTTATGAATGGTAATCACTCAATTAAACAAGTGAACACTCTTCGAGAAAACTTGTTCATTGCTATTACCAAACACTAAATGTTCATCATGCAAAATAAGACCTCAAATAGACAAAGACCAGACCCTCACTTCCTTGCTTCCACCTATCACCAAGTACAAACTGAACTACCGAAAAATAGGAACTTTTTAAAAACAAAAGTGCAAACTATGCCAGACAACTTCCTCACTTCCATGCCAGGCAACGACTGCGCTCAAAAGCTACTATGAGTAAACTTCACATATAAACAAGAGAAGCGTTGTACCAGCGACTCACGAGTCCAGCAATGCAAGTCACCCAAAAAAATTTGCCAGCCCTAAGCTAGACAGCAGCTTCATTCTGCTCTCCCCTTGCCATCCTTTTAAACTAAAATCATTTTTAAACCACCAAATAAACCATTCTATTTTGTTTTTCAACTGCTAATAATTATTTCCTAGTAATAAAAACATTAAAATATTACTTCTTATTTAAAGCTTCTGACCCATTAAGAACTCTTAATTTGTACACTTTGTTTAACTTGCAAACATTCTAACTATTACCGTTAATTTTTTATTTTTTAACAATTGTTATTATTATTTCATATTAACAAACCTACTTCCTAAATAAATATTACATGCTACTTTTAACATCTGGCCCATTTCTAAACTATTATAATGCTACTTTCTTCAAATTAAAATCTTGTACCTCCTATATCTAATGAGAACATGAGAACAGATGCACACCAACAAACTTATTCGAGCATCCGTTTTCAATGTTAACTCTTATCATGAATTGCATATGGTACAGAAGCTTATGAATGGTAATCACTCAATTAAACAAGTGAACACTCTTCGAGAAAACTTGTTCACTGCTATTACCAAACACTAAGTGTTCATCATGCAAAATAAGACCTCAAATACACAAAGACCAGACCCTCACTTCCTTGCTTCCACCTATCACCAAGTACAAACTGAACTACCGAAAAATAGGAACTTTTGAAAAACAAAAGTGCAAACTATGCCAGACAACTTCCTCACTTCCATGCCAGGCAACGACTGCGCTCAAAAGCTACTATGAGTAAACTTGACATATAAACAAGAGAAGCGTTGTACCAGCGACTCACGAGTCCAGCAATGCAAGTCACCCAAGGAAATTTGCCAGCCCTAAGCTAGACAGCAGCTTCATTCTGCTCTCCCCTTGCTATCCTTTTAAACTAAAATCATTTTTAAACCACCAAATAAACCATTCTATTTTGTTTTTCAACTGCTAATAATTATTTCCTAATAATAAAAACATTAAAAATATTACTTCTTATTTAAAGCTTCTGACCCATTAAGAACTCTTAATTTTTACACTTTGTTTAACTTGCAAACATTCTAACTGTTACCGTTAATTTTTATTCCTTTAACAATTGTTATTATTATTTTATATTAACAAAACTACTTCCTAAATAAATATTACTTGCTACTCTTAACATCTGGCTCATTTCTAAACTATTATAATGCTACTTTCTTCAAATTAAAATCTTGTACCTCGTATGTCTAATGAGAACATGAGAACAGATGCACACCAACAAACTTATTCGAGCATCCGTTTTCAATGTTAACTCTTACCATGAATTGCATATAGTACAGAAGCTTATGAATGGTAATCACTCAATTAAACAAGTGAACACTCTTCGAGAAAACTTCTTCACTGCTATTACCAAACACTAACTGTACATCATGCAAAATAAGAGCTCCTCAAATAGACAAAGACCAGACCCTCACTTCCTTGCTTCCACCTATCACCAAGTACAAACTGCACTACCGAAAAATAGGAACTTTTCAAAAACAAAAGTGCAAACTATGCCAGACAACTTCTTCACTTCCATCCCAAGCAACAACTGCGCTCAGGAGCAACTATGAGTAAACTTGACATATAAACAAGAGAAGCGTTGTAGCAGTGACTCACGAGTACAGCAATGCAAGTTACCCAAGGAAATTTGCCAGACGCAAGCTAGACAGCAGCTTCATTCTGCTCTCCCCTTGCCATCCTTTTAAACTAAAATCATTCTTAAACCACCAAATAAACCATCCTATTTTGTTTTTCAACTGCTAATAATTATTTCCTAGTAATAAAAACATTAAAAATATTACTTCTTATTTAAAGCTTCTGACCCATTAAGAACTCTTAATTCGTACACCTTGTTTAACTTGCAAACATTCTAACTGTTACCGTTAATTTTTATTCCTTTAACAATTGTTACTATTATTTTATATTAACAAAACTACTTCCTAAATAAATATTACTTGCTACTTTTAACATCTGGCCCATTTCTAAACTATTATGTTGCTACTTTCTTCAAATTAAAATCTTGTACCTCGGATGTCTAATGAGAACATGAGAACAGATGCACACCAACAAACTTATTCGAGCATCCATTTTCAATGTTAACTCTTACCATGAATTGCATATGGTACAGGAGATTATGAATGGTAATCACTCAATTAAACAAGTGAACACTCTTCGAGAAAACTTGTTCACTGCTATTACCAAACACTAACTGTACATCATGCAAAATAAGAACTCCTCAAATAGACAAAGACCAGACCCTCACTTCCTTGCTTCCACCAATCACCAAGTACAAACTGCACTACCGGAAAATAGGAACTTTTCAAAAACAAAAGTGAAAACTATGCCAGACAACTTCTTCACTTCCATGCCAGGCAAGGCCTGTGCTCAGGAGCTACTATGAGTAAACTTGACAAATAAACAAGAGAAGCGTTGTACCAGCGACTCACGAGTCCAGCAATGCAAGTCACCCAAGGAAAATTACCAGACCCAAGCTAGACAGCAGCTTCATTCTGCTCTCCCCTTGCCATCCTTTTAAACTAAAATCATTTTTAAACCACCAAATAAACCATTCTATTTTGTTTTTCAACTGCTAATAATTATCTCCTACTAATAAAAACGTTAAAAATATTACTTTTTATTTAAAGCTTCTGACCCATTAAGAACTCTTAATTTGTACACCTTGTTTAACTTGCAAACATTCTAACTGTTACCGTTAATTTCTATTCCTTTAACAATTGTTATTATTATTTTATATTAACAAAACTACTTCCTAAATAAATATTACTTGCTACTTTTAACATCTGGCCCATTTCTAAACTATTATAATGCTACTTTCTTCAAATTAAAATCTTGTACCTCGTATGTCTAATGAGAACATAAGAACAGATGCACACCAACAAACTTATTCGAGCATCCGTTTTCAATGTTAACTCTTACCATGAATTGCATATGGTACAGAAGCTTATGAATGGTAATCATTCAATTAAACAAGTGAACACTCTTCGAGAAAACTTGTTCACTGCTATTACCAAATACTAACTGTACATCATGCAAAATAAGAGCCTCAAATAGACAAAGACCAGACCCTCACTTCCTTGCTTCCACCTATCGCCAAGTAGAAACTGAATTACCGAAAAATAGGAACTTTTGAAAAACAAAAGTGCAAACTATGCCAGACAACTTCTTCACTTCCAGGCCAGGCAACGACTGCGCTCAAGAGCTACTACGAGTAAACTTGACAATTATAAACAAGAGAAGCGTTGTAGCAGCGACTCACGAGTCCAGCAATGCAAGTCACCCAAGGAATTTTGCCAGACCCAAGCTAGACAGCAGCTTCATTCTGCTCTCCCCTTGCCATCCTTTTAAACTAAAATCATTTTTAAACCACCAAATAAACCATTCTATTTTGTTTTTCAACTGCTAATAATTATTTCCTAGTAATAAAAACATTAAAAATATTACTTCTTATTTAAAGCTTCTGACCCATTAAGAACTCTTAATTTGTACACCTTATTTAACTTGCAAACATTCTAACTGTTTCCGTTAATTTTTATTCCTTTAACAATTGTTATTATTATTTTATATTAACAAAACTACTTCCTAAATAGATATTACTTGCTATTTATAACATCTGGCCCATTTCTAAACTATTATGATGCTACTTTCTTCAAATTAAAATCTTGTACCTCGTATGTCTAATGAGAACATGAGAACAGATGCACACCAACAAACTTACTCGAGCATCCATTTTCAATGTTAACTCTTACCATGAATTGCATATGGTACAGGAGATTATGAATGGTAATCACTCAATTAAACAAGTGAACACTCTTCGAGAAAACTTGTTCACTGCTATTACCAAACACTAACTGTACATCATGCAAAATAAGACCTCCTCAAATAGACAAAGACCAAACCCTCACTTCCTTGCTTCCACCTATCACCAAGTACAAACTGCACTACCGAAAAATAGGAACTTTTCAAAAACAAAACTGAAAACTATGCCAGACAACTTCCTCACTTCCATGCCAGGCAACGCCTGTGCTCAGGAGCTACTATGAGTAAACTTGACATATAAACAAGAGAAGCGTTGTACCAGCGACTCACGAGTCCAGCAATGCAAGTCACCCAAGAAAATTTGCCAGCCCTAAGCTAGACAGCAGCTTCATTCTGCTCTCCCCTTGCCATCTTTTTAAACTAAAATCATTCTTAAACCACCAAATAAACCATTCTATTTTGTTTTTCAACTGCTAATTATCTCCTAGTAATAAAAAAATTAAAAATATTACTTCTTATTTAAAACTTCTGATCCATTAAGAACTCTTAATTTGTACACCTTGTTTAACTTGCAAACATTCTAACTGTTACCGTTAATTTCTATTCCTTTAACAATTGTTATTATTATTTTATATTAACAAAACTACTTCCTAAATAAATATTACTTGCTACTTTTAACATCTGGCCCATTTCTAAAGTATTATAATGCTACTTTCTTAAAATTAAAATCTGGTACCTCGTATGTCTAATGAGAACATAAGAACAGATGCACACCAACAAACTTATTTGAGCATCCATTTTCAATGTTAACTCTTACCATGAATTGCATATGGTACAGAAGCTTATGAATGGTAATCACTCAATTAAACAAGTGAACACTCTTCGACAAAAATTTGTTCACTGCTATTACCAAACACTAACTGTATATCATGCAAAATAAGAGCCTCAAATAGACAAAGACCAGACCCTCACTTCCTTGCTTCCACCTATCACCAAGTACAAACTGAACTACCGAAAAATAGGAACTTTTGAAAAACAAAAGTGCAAACTATGCCAGACAACTTCCTCACTTCCATGCCAGGCAACGACTGCGCTCAAGAGCTACTACGAGTAAACTTAACATATAAACAAGAGAAGCGTTGTAGCAGTGACTCACGAGTCCAGCAATGCAAGTCACCCAAGGAAATTTGCCAGACCCAAGCTAGACAGCAGCTTCATTCTGCTCTCCCCTTGCCATCCTTTTAAACTAAAAACATCACTCCTCACTCCTGTGCCAGGCACCATATTCAAACACAACAGGTGAAACTTTATCTGGCAGATAGACAACAAGTCAGTTGTAGCAGTCACCTACGAGTCCAACAGAGCAAGTCGTCCAACAAAATCTGCTTAACCCAAGCAAGCCACCAGTTTCAAGTTTCCCTGGACTTCTCAAAATTATACATCAACAAAATCTTTCAATAGCTGAAACTGATTCTTTGCCTCTTTTTGACAATAGTTAAAACATATACTGCAATTTATGCTTCTCCCCAATTAACCATATGCAAACTGTTTACCGCGCCAGCTGCTGCATGCATGTTTGATCATTGTATTCGTTTAAAAGAAACATAATATTGAAAACAAAAACTAGTACAAAGATTAAAACATACTGTTAATTAGTTAATTTTAACTCCCGTGTCATTCAAATGTAAAATAGCCTATTTGCATATTACACATCCAGATTACTTTAAAAGCCAGAAAATAGACTGCTGAGAGCAAGTTGATCTACACCGAAAAGGCATTCTTGTCAAAACAGTATTTTACTTGTGAAATCATGCTCTCAACTGCTGTATTATGCTATTTCATTATTTTAGCTTTTATTTCTACTAATTACAATATTTTGTAACCACTAAAAAGTTATTAGATCACATTTAGTAACTCTGATGTGTCCATTACATCAAACAGTCTATTGTGTTCTTTTTATAAAAGGCAATTCGTTACACAAAATACCAATATTACAACCACTTACAAAAGCAGGCCAGGGAGTTCACTTGAGAAACTTTCTCACACTGACTGTATGTAGTATAGCTCATAAGTGCGATCTACTGAAACAAACTAAGTGAACACTCTGAAAACTTCTTCACCGCTATCACCAAACAATGGCGGTACACTATGACAAACATCAGCCACTAAAATAACCAAGCCCAGATCCTGAGAAAGATTTTTCAGAGGTACCACAAAAAGTATTACGTCTACATTTACATCTACTTCAGTCGGTGAAATCCTTTCAGATATCATACTAACTGTTCCAAAGATATATAGTAACCAATAAACACCCAACTACTAAAAAATGAGACAAGTCGCTCACTCCTGTGCCAGGCACCATGTTCAAGACAACACGTGAAACTATATCTGGCAGGTAAACCACAAGTAAGTTGTAGGAGTGACCCACGAGTCCAAAAGAGCAAGTCGTCCAACAAAATCTGCTTCACCCAAGCTAGCCACCAGTTTTCAATGTAGCATGGACTTCCCAAAATTATACATCAATAAAATGTTTCAATAGCTCAACCTAACTGATTCTGTGCCTATTTTTAACAGAATAGTATTAGTATTATTTTTATTATTATTATTATTATTATTATTATTATTATTATTATTATTATTATTATTATTATTATTATTATTATTATTATTATTATTATTATTATTATCATCATCATTATTATTATCATTCTTTTTCCTATGGTATGGCTCAATATGTATGACTGTTTCCAATTTTCCTCGTTTTTTAATGAGGAAAACACCTGACATGAACTGCAGCCGCGAGATCACAAAAAACCTGAGTGCCGCAGTTGTTTTCAATGCCAGCCTGCCTTCGCCATCGTACTAACTGTACCAATGATAAATAGTAACTAATAAACACCCAACTGCTAACAAAATGAGACAAGTCGCTCACTCCTGTGCCAGGCACCATATTAAAACACAACAGGTGAAACTTTATCTGGCAGACAGACAACAAGTCAGTTGTAGCAGTCACCTACGAGTCCAACAGAGCAAGTCGTCCAACAAAATCTACTTCACCCAAGCTAGCCACCAGTTTTCAATATTCCCTGGATTTATTTATACATCAAAAAATGTTTGAATAGCTGAAACTAGCTGATTCTTTGCCTTTTTTTGACAAAATAGTTAAAACATATACCGCAATTTATGCTCATTCTTTATTAACCATATGTAAAGTGTTTACCGTGCCGGATGCTGCATGTATGTTTTATCATTCTATTCGTTTCAAAGAAACATAATATTGAAAACACAAACTAGTACAAAGATTAAATAATACTACTGATTAGCTACCTTTAATTCCTGTGTCACTCTAATGTAAAACAGCCCAATGGAGCCCATTTGCATCTTACACATCCAGATTACTTTAAAAGCCAGAAAATAGACTGTTGAGAGCAAGTTGAACTAAACCCAAAGGCATTCTTGTCAAAACAGTATTTTACTTGTGAAATCATGCTCTCAACTGCTGTATTATGTTATTTCATTATTTTAGCTTTTATTTCTACTAATTACAATATTTTGTAACCACTAAAAAGTTATTAGATCCCATTTAGTAACTCTGATGCGTCCATTACATCAAACAGTCTATTGTGTTCTTTTTATAAAAGGCAATTCGTTACACAAAATACCAATATTACAACCACTTACAAAAGCAGGCCAGGGAGTTCACTTGAGAAACTTTCTCACACTTACTGTATGTAGTATAGCTCATAAGTGCGATCTACTGAAACAAACTAAGTGAACACTGTTACAACTTCTTCACCGCTATCACCAAACAATGCCAGTACACTTTCACAAAGATCAGCTCCTAAAAGTAACCAAGCCGAGATCCTGAGAAATCTTTTTCAGAGGTACCACAAAAAGTATTACATCTACATTTACATGTACTTTAGGTGGTAAAATCCTTTCAGATATTGCACCAACTGTACCAATGATAAATAGTAACTAATAAACACCCAACTGCTAACAAAATGAGACAAGTCGCTCACTCCTGTGCCAGGCACCATATTCAAACACAACAGGTGAAAGTTTATCTGGCAGATAGACAACAAGTCAGTTGTAGCAGTCACCTACGAGTCCAACAGAGCAAGTCGTCCAACAAAATCTGCTTGACCCAAGCAAACCACCAGTTTTCAAAGTTTCCTGGACTTCTCAAAATTATACATCAACCAAGCAGAAGATCCACAGGCAGTCAGCAGTGGTGTGATTTCTTTGGCGTACTCTTTCAGGAACCAAGGAGGGATGTTGTCTGGACCACAGGCCTTGTTTGGTTTCAATGATGTTAGTTGTCTAGTGACACCCGTGACCGTCACTGTAAGAGTAGCTATGCTTGGTTTGGGGTCTTTGCTCACATCAGGAGTATTCGCGAGATTTTCATCTGTAAAAACACTAGAGAATTGTTTATTTAGTATTTCTGATTTGGAGGTTCCACCGCTGATGACTTTTCTATCCACATCAAAGTCTGCTATTCTAGGATCTTCTTGCTTCAGTTGTTTGATTAACGGCCAGAAGCATTTCGGGTTTTCTTCAATCGCCTTTTCGAGGTAATCAGAAACGTACGAGTCTCTTGCCAGTTTCAGGCTCTGGTGTGTGCGTTTTCTGGCGATGTGGAACTTAGTCCAGTAAATTGGGTTTCCTGTCCTTTTTGCTTTGTTATATAACCTTTGCTTGGCCCTCACTTGGCATCTCAACGAGCAACTAAGCCAAGGTAGGTCGTAGCGTGTACTGGTTATTTTGTGCAGGATATGAGTATCCATTATGCAAGGAATGTTTTCTTCAAATGTATTCCACTTCACATCAACAGATGCGCTTTGGGAATGAAGTGTTCCTATTTGGTCAGCAAGTGTATTTAGTTCCTCTTTGATGTGATCGCAGTCAGCTTTCTTTCTAATGTACACCTTGCGTTTCATGTTTCACTTCTTTTTGCAGGATGTCTTCACAGTAAAGAACACGATATCGTGGTCACTTATTCCAGGTTTTATGGCAACTTTGTCTACGATATCCTTATTGTTAGATAATATGGTCTAAAATGTTTTGTGTTTCTCTTTGTCTTCTGGTTGGATCTTTTACAAGTTGATTTAGGTCGTGCTCGTCGATTATTTCCAGTAAGTAGTAGTAGAGGTAGAAGAGTTGCCGAACACTTCATGCTTTTCCCAGTCAATATTGGGCGCATTAAAGTCACCTGCAATTATCACATTATTCTTGTGGAATTTGTCATCCATCTTGAGTACTGATGCATCCAGTTCATCGAGGCTCCTCATATCGCTTGTGTTGGGTCAATAATAGACCCAAAGAAGATGGATTTCGATTTTTTGCCAGCTAGCTAGCACTGAGACCAGATAATTTCACAATCTGTGTCCAAGTCCGCATGGTGGGTGATGACTATGTCTTTCTTTGCCGCTTGGAAGACTCCCCCTTCGTGGCTGTCGCTGATTCTATCCTTCCTGAAAACGTTATAGTTTTCTGGGAAAAAATCGCCACTTGCAATGTTAGGATTCAGCCAGAATTCGTTCCCCAGGATAATATCTGGTTTGTATTCCTCAATCACAGTAGCAATATCAGCAACTTTGTTCCTTATTCTTCTGCAATTTATGACCAGACGTGTCATTTTGTTCCGCTTGAATTGTCTGTTTTTCTGCGGGGAATGAAGTTGACAGTGGGTTGGCGAAAAAGCTTGAGGAACGTAGGACCTGTGTTCACTCAGTGGCTCGAAGTATTTTTGTGAGCTCAATGAATCTCCAGAGTCGTTGAAATATGAGTCAGACAGATTTGGTAGACCGCACTGTGGACATATCCACGAACACGAGGTGTTTGCCAAGATCACATAAATTTCGGGTAATATTTCACAACATTTGGAGTTCACATGAAACCATGAGTTGCATTGGTCACACTGGATACCAGCTTGGTTCAACTTTACTGGCTTTACTGTTTTTATCATGAACTGTATAACACTGTACAAGTATAACTTAATGTTATTGGAACTGTATTTTTTGTGCTGTAGTTTAGTGCACATGTACTGTATATGCTGAATTGTCAACATTTCAGGAATCATACCTCTTGACACCAAGACAGCAAGAACGTCTCGCTTCACCCTCATCAACTCTCGCCTCATAGAAATTTCGAGCTCATAATCTAATTGTTAAGTACAATTATTGTATACTAGCGAGACTCCCATAAAATATGGTAATCAGGTTTCTTCTCATTTTTCTTTCTTTCTTTTTGAAGTCCACTTCGAGCATCTCGAATGCAGTTTCCTGTATCAAAGTACAAACTTCTCTATAGTGTACCACTCAACCATACCACTCGACAAATTGCTGATCGATCAACATCAAAATCTCCATGTTGTTGGAACATACGGCAGCCTCAGCCTGACATCTAGTCACCTCACAGCACAAATTCTCTTTTTAAACTCATGTCCAGTTTCTAAAAGAACTGTGGTCGGCATACAAGGCCAATATTTATACTTAGTTTCACTCGATGTGGCAGCCATCTTGGATTACTTTATAATGAATAGGCCTGGGAAAGAGCATTATGGACGGACAAACAGAAGTGGCTTAGCGTATTATTATATAGATTTATAATGCATTTTTCCATTTTCACTCACAGAAAAGTATAGGGTTAGGGTTATATTTTCCTAGCATGGGATTTTGTGCTTTTGTATATGTACCAAGCTAAACATGCAACAATTGAGAACTTCTGAGAAGGATATTGTAACCTACTGTAAAGGTACTTAAGAAATATGTAAATAGAGATTACTTCATGGAAAGTGCGCGCGTACGGTTTTTATTCACGAGTTGTGAAGTATCATAAAACGAACGAGCGAGGCTTTGCGAGCGAGTGAGTTTTATGATACGAAACAACGAGTGAATAAAAACTGTACAAAGCACTTTCCATGATGTTTTCTGTTTATTATATACATACTGAGACATTTATGATGGGACCGGGAAACCCTTTAAAAGTAGTGAAAAATCGTCGTTCGCAGCTTGTGATTGGACGAACGATTTTTTTCACGTGTGAAAAGCGTCGTTCGCGGCCTCTCATTGGCTAGAACTCATTTGCGTACGAAATTTTACGATATGGCTTTTTCGTGAGTATGTCTCAGTATGTATATAATAATATACAGTATTTCACCAATGAATGTAGTGCAAAGACTGACTATGAGACAAAATATATTACTGTGAAATGGACATGGCATGATGAATAATATCATGAGAACTTTTTCTTTAAAAACCAACCTACATATATAGTAGAATTGCTGTACTCTTCAAACAGCAATGGGTAAAACTCTCATCTATGCAACACACATGCCAATATCATGTAAGTGCTAATATAGTGTCATCTGCCTTTATTTACATTATACAAGTGTAAGCATATATAAGAGCTCTACCCAGCAATGTCATACATAATCAATTACTTGGGTGTGGGGCCGCTGCAAAAATCGTATTTCTAGTGTACTTGTACTTTTTTTTAAATGGCAAAACTTGAGGTTGTTTGCGACCTTCAAAAAAACTATGAAAAACTCACCGACGCTCACACCGGCTTTAAAACGAACCAGTTTAAGTTCTTTGAGCCAACTCTGAGATTATAAACCTTCCTTGGGCTTGAGGGACCTATCACTGCTTATCATAGTGGAAGGAAACAAGTCATGATATCTCATCCCCCTCAACCAACACTGTAAACTCTCCTGCTCCTCCCTAACTGGACAATATATTTCATGCACCCCTCTCCCCCCCCCCCCCTCATTATTTACAACAAAATTCAGAAGGATATTTAGGATTTAAATCAGCCAGAACAATGCCAATGTAGTCAGTTTCTGTGTCAAAAAAGGCATAAGGCACATTTCCGTTAGGTATATCCGTTTTTGAGACGAAAATATTCATTCTCAGGGCTCAAGACTTGACTAATGCGTCTCGGTGAATATATTACATGTGTTATGCTCTGCACGAGCGTGACAGTTGTCAAAATGCTTCGGCTTATTGTACAGTGCATGTTGAAATATTTCTTCCATTCGATCAAGTAGCCTTAGTTTCGCAGTGGTATTGTTCCCACGCCCTGCGTGGGTACTAATCTGAACACCATGTCGTTTTTTAATGTTTTTCGTTCACGGGCGACCTCCCCGCGCAACGGGGTTTGCTGGGAAAAACATCGGAAGAGAATCACGTCCCCGCGCAGTGGGGTCTGCTGGGTAGAAACTTGGAACAGAATCACGCGCGGGGTTTGCTGGGTAGAACACTCTAATGTCGTTGCCAGGCTCTTTCCTCTCCGCGACCTCGAATCTCGTGTTTTAAATGTTTTTCGTTCACGGGCGACCTTCCCGCACCGCGGTGTCTGCTGGGTAGATCACGTGGTGTTCTGCTGGTCCGTTGCAAAGAGGTTGAAGAAGTAAATACGGCAAGTATGAATACCCTCAAGAGAAGAAACAAGTTCGTCCTCAAAAACGAAGAGAACAAGCGAGACTAAGACGAATTTGTGAGACAAGCCAGGAGCGGTGTATTCGTCTCGAGCGCAGACGGCAAACAGACAGTGCTGTCACTGCCAAAAAAGCGAAACAACGACCGAGAGCATTATCAGCAGAAACGAGCTCAGGAGACAACCCAGGAAACAGAGCAGCGCATTATAGCTGATCAGGAGCATCATATGCAGAAGCAGACCCAAGAAACGACTCGTGCAAAAGAACAGCGTGTGAAAGCCGCTCGACAACGAGCTGCTTCCCGACGCCACAATGAAACGAATGCAGAAAGGACCCGCAGGCTTCAGGCTCAAAATGAGTCCACAATCGACGCCGTGAGCAACGTTCGTCTGTTGTCGAAGAACGACGCTTCCAGAGGCAACAATATCTGCATGGTCGTGGATGGGCTGACCCTGACAACCCGGCTCTACACGAACACCAGTGGGCACAAGAGGAACTTGCAGTCTTCCACCGCTACGAAGAAAACCTTCACTGTAAGGTGTGCAAGGAAACATGGCCACTTGTTGCCAACCAAAGCATGACTGACCCGAACTATACCTACACCAGCTGTAAGCGAAACAAAAAAGATGTGCAGAAATTTCTCAGCAGTCTAGCTCCCTGCCAAAATTGAGTGATTTGCCGATTCTTATCACCAGGAAATAAGGGTCAGGTAAGAAATAAAACACTTCCTTTTCTTCCTTTGTACCTGGGCAATAAATGCTTGTGGGAAATACAGTAGTTTTCTTTGCTTTGTTGTTCTTTCATTACGTTTGTCTTTCATGTTAGAAACTGCCAACCATTTTCAATTTTCACACCTGATTCACTTGCTAAATGCAATAATGGATTCGTTAATATTTCCTTCTTTGTTTAAATTGTCTGTTGAAAACCTATCAAGTTTATTGAACACGAATAAAAAGTGCTGTACCTGCACGAAAGACAAAATACGTATGGTGCTACATTTTTGACTGAATTCTTGACTTCATGTTGTTTTTTTTCTGGTTGAATTGATTGTGTTTGCTGTCAGTTTTTTTTTACATGCATGTAATTGTACAGTATATGTTCACTTCACGAATTTTGCAAACATCCTCCAATAAGTAGAACACAAAGAAATGTATGGTACAGTGCACTCATGACACCATCACACCACTATTGTCTTTTCTAACTGGATTACACTTTCCTTAGTGTTTAATTTCATGGTTTTCTATCAATAATTAATTTAATAATTAATTTAATAATTTATTTATTAAATAGTAGCTGCCATACTTTGTTTTACACTTTTTTGTCTTTGAGAACTTGCATGCTTTTCTCTCAATTAAAATGTAGCTACACATACTTTGTTTTACATTATTTGTCTTTGAAGACTATGAATTTCATTTCAAATGCATATTTTTCTTTGTTACTGAATACAGCTCAAAATTATTGTGTATTGTTTGATTTATTTTCCACAGGTCCCAAAATATCAATGGGAGAAACATGAAGTTCACTGAGCCCAACTGGGAAAAGAACCTTTGTGTGATAAGAAGAGTTAGTTTACCCATATGACATAAGAAATGAGACATTTTAAGAAAAGAATGTCAATATGGTAATAAACTGATCATGCTCATCTTGTGTCTCACAGCATCTTACATTGATAGAGAATGTGCTTATCTGACTCTCTTATGTCTAATATTCTGTAGAATTACTGTATATTTTTATAATGCATTTTTCCATTTTCACTTACAGAACTTCTTATTTTCCAATATGTTGGGGAGTATGGGGTTAGGGTTATATTCTCCTGGCATGGGATTTTGTGCTTTTGTACATGTACCAGGCAGCACATGCAACAATTGAAAACTTCTGAGAAGTACAGTATAATGTAACCCCCACTTGAGAAGTATGTATACATTTTACCTATGAATGTAGTGCAAAAACTGACTTGACCTGTATAATTTCTTAATATTATGGGACAAAATAAATTACTGTGAAATGGACATGGCATGATTTTGTGTGAAAGAGAATATTATCATGATGAGAACTTTCAAGACCACCCTACACATATAATACAACAAAGTCTCTTTTGCGAGTTTCACTCTTGTCCCTACTTCTTTCCATTTTAGTTTCATCTGGTCTCAACCCCACCCAATGAGCTCACTGGCAATTCCAATTTTGTTACTAATTAGGAGCTGTTGTCTCGGTCGCTGTTGATTGACAAGTGGCTCTGCGCTTCCCTGGGAAGCACCCTTTTATACTGCACCCTTGTGTTTAAGATTGTGCATCTAAACTTTCTTACGACTGACATTAGCATATTTTGTTGCTCTCTCGAAATATTTGTAAACACTGCGGATCATTTTGGTTCAAAATCAGACGTCAAAAAAGAGAGTGTAATCTGTCTGTTTCCTGTTTACGTGCATTTCATTCGGATGTATGTGCTTGCTATTTCTCGGGTTAAATAACGTGTATAGCTCAGTTAAGTACTCTAGAACAAAGTTTGCCTTCTATTTGAATGCTGTGATCAATCCCCCCTGGGGGAGGGGGGTACTTCCCATGGTGGACTATATGGAGAGGCTCCTCCCAGAAGGGGAAAGGGGTGCCTTTTCTTAGGCTGGAAGTACTGAATAAATGATATTGTTTTGCTTTAATACTTCTATCAGACGCCTCACGCACGCATGCCTTCAAGGCTCACAATCAATTTGACGAATTCCTGGACCAGATTGCTCAACAGTAATACATCTGTCAATACAATAAGAACGGTAGGAAAAAAAATAGAATTCTATTCTATATGTATACAACCTGATGGCAGAAACCGAATGTAACGTAAGTGATTTACCTTTTTTCAACCTTTCTGACAGAGAATTTAACATTACAACTGGCAATTGGTCTCATGAGATTAGCATTGATACTGATTTATATGATCTTATCTCAAATCCAGATAAATGTGATGAATGTGATTCTGATCTAATGCTCTCTACACCTTCATCAGAATATTACTCAATCTCTAAATTAAACAAAACAATGAAAAAAACTCGGGACTAAATCTCTGTCACTCCTCCATTGTAATGTAAGAAGCTTGTCCAAAAATCATGACCTACTGTGTGACATATTATATTCCCTAAATCTGAAACCTGGAATTTTAGCTGTAACAGAGACTAAATTGAATCAAAACTCTGTATTAAATATTGACATACCAAATTATACATTCTTCCATACTGACTCTCCTACAATGGCAGGCGGTGCAGGAATTTATGCTTCTAACGATCTAAAAACCATTCCCAGACCTGACATAAAATTTGAGATGCAACTAGTTGAATCTTCCTGGCTAGAAATTAACCCTGATGACAATACTTCACATATAATTATTGGCTGCTTATATAGACACCCTACTGCTAATCTAGAAGAATTTACTACTAAGCTAGAAGAAATAATCAAAGAATTAAATTTAAATAATTATCAGGTCTATATTTTGGGTGGCATGAATATTGACTTCCTAAAATATAGCACTCATTCACTAACGGAAGAATACTTAGATATGCTTTATTCAAATAGTTTTCTCCCTTTAATAACAAAACCAACGAGAATAACCAATCATACATCTACACTCATAGACCATATATATACTAATTCATCAATCTACCAAACTACTGCTGGTATTGCAACCGTTGATATATCTTTTTAAATGACATTAACCAAATTAATTGGGATAAAATACTTAACCAAAAAAATAATATACATGTACATGTTAAGACAACTGATGCAATTAATGCAATTTGCAAAATTGTAAATAAACATGCCCCCACAAAAGTTGCCTCACGAAACAAAACTAAGCAACTTAACAAGCCATGGATTACAAGCGGGATATTAAAATCAATTAGGAAAAAACAAGAAATGTACCATACACATTACTTAAGCAAACATCCAGTAAAAATTAACCAATATAAGCAATATGCAAATATGCTTAGTTTTTTAAAAAACAAAAGCAAAAAAGAATACTATACCAAGCATTTCGATAGTTGTAAAGATAATATGAAAGCAACTTGGAAACTTATTGGCACTCCAATTAAACGTAAAATGAAAGGTCAAACACACCCGACGAGGCTCGTAAGAGGCAACAAAACCTATACAAAGTCAACAGATATAGCTGAACAGTTCAACGATTTCTTTGTCAATGTAGGACCAACGCTAGCTAGTTCAATTAATAACGTCAATCATACCAATCCCCTCCAGTATATTGGTAAATCACCATCCTCCAGTTTCTTTCTTTCCCCTATAACTAAGTCCCAAGTTTACTTACTTTTTTCTGCTTTTTTCAGAATTAGCATACTGTCAAACATGGCAGACACACGTGTTGAGAGCTCCGTTAATTCGGATAAAATTTCCTGGCTATCCAAGAGAGTAACTTCAAATCATTTACGGAGATGTTGTTGGACAATTTTACGCAGAGAATGGACGGGGTGATAAAGGAAATCCACAAACTGAAGATAAGCCTCGAGTTCTCGCAGAGGGAAATCGATGATCTCAAGGCAACTATGATAAAGCACAAAGAAGTGAACCTCAACTCAGAAGTAAGAATGGGGAACATGGAGCAGGATTTTGGAAATATTCTGGACCAAGTGGACTACTTGGAGAATCAGAGTAGGAGAAACAATATTCGCATCGCCAGTCTGCCGGAGGAGACCGGAGGCAGACTGGCGATACGAACAGAAGAGAAAGTAAAAGGATTCATTCGAGAATCCATGAAAATTGAGGACCAGCCCTTGTAATACAGACAAAATGGCATCATTAGGAGTTGCTGTGGGGTTTCTGACGATTCTCTTGACTGCGACAGCGACGGACTTGGAGGTTCGCCGTCCCGATATTCTGGATCCATATCAAACTCAGTTGCCATATCCACTGGTAGAAGAAAGTCCCGACGACTTCAATCGTTTCTGATCCAACAGCTATTCAGTTCCAACGATTCAACTACTTCAACCGTTTCTGGTCTCGACGACTTCTCCCGCGAAGTTCACAAAACGACAAATTAAATTCAAAATCTATACTCACAATCCTTGTGCTTGATTGCCCACACCGCTGCCACCAATTGTAACGTACCCAGCGATCCCACCGCTGCCACCAATTGTAACGTACTCAGCGACCCCACCGCTGCCACCAATTGTAACGTATCCAGGGTCCACAAACACAGGAAACAGAGCTTCAACAACGTCCAACTGTATTAACCTCTCAACAGTACGTCGACTCATACAAAACTCATACGAAACTCTCGCACAAACTCCCGTACAAAACTCGTACCACAACGGCTTGTGATTCCTTTTATACTAGACACACGCTAACCAATTCGCTATCAGTCGCCACTTTAACGGACTTTACTTCATACTCTAACACTTAACAGATAACAAATGGACTAAACTTACAGCGAACGTCTAACGCTCACGCATTACATTCGATTAATGAACTCAACTCAATACTTGCTAGCACCTAATGCTCGTGCATTACAATATTATATACAAGAGCGAGTAGCATGCCTGCAAAATGCCCACAGAGTGTGCACTCTCACAAGCTGGCAGTTTTGTTCCATAGGCACACAAGTCCATGCTAAAACAAGCTCGCTGAAAGCTTAAATCAAAACCATTTTTTTGTCTTGCTACTTTTCACTAAGAAACTTTTGCTAAGATACAAGAGAGTAACTGAATTAGTAAGCATTTAGGCTTGGTTATACAAACAATATTTCGATGCCAGATTTCTAGCAGAGTAGCATCAGAATGACACACTTACATGGCCTGTTTCAGGATTAAAGTGTGATATAAAAATTTAAAAATTATGGGGAAAATGTCAGTAATAAGAATGTTTTCTTTTGGGTATTGAAGTAATAAGATAGAGCTACCAAATGCAAAACTTGGTTTTGATCCTACCTGTATTACGTTAATAAAAATAAAAATATAGCCACAAAAACCGACGTACAGCGCATAGTCCGACCTTGAATTTAGACATAATAGGGTAGTAAGACCAAGCAGAGTAGACTATATATGTACAAAACTTGTTTCACCCCTCAGAAGAAGAAAAATATTTAATAACAGTACCACATTCCTTACTTGAGGACGTTTATCCACAACTGTAACTCAACATCGTACTTGTTTTTCAAAATTTAAGTCTAGAAAAATCTAATATTAAAGGCACTGAAGAAGCAGACATAAATGCCAAATGGCAGTTAAATCTGATTGCTACAAACCCTATTCTCTCACCGCTGGAATTTTAGCGGATTGGCATCAGTGCGGCACATTTGTAAACCGATTACACGGGTATTGTGCAATCCAAAAACCTTAAATTTCTGGATAAACGGCAAGGAATATCCAAGATTTTTTTTTGACAAATAAAATGATAGGATAGAACTATTAAACAACAAAATTTGGTATCAATTCGTCCTTGTAGGACTGTGAAAAACACCTTTTTCTTCTGAGTGGGTGTTTTAAATTTTGAATAAGCTTTACTGTGCATGAAAGTTCATGCGACTGTCATGGGTCTTCCACAAACCTCTGGAAAGCCAATTTTAAAATGAAAGTGGTAAGAAAGGGAATTTGGTAAAGATACATTTAGCATGTATCTATCATATTTTAGCCACCGACTAGGAAATTTACCCTTTTAAACTCACTGTTAGCCTGACATGTGGCACATGCATAACTTTTCTTTAGTCAAACACCAAACAAATGAGCACTTTGAAGAAGTCATAAAAGCCCTTGTAGATCTCAATCTTTGTAAAAAAAAAGTATGTTACTCTGAAATCCAAACTCTATTTCACAGGTTTTCAGTAAGTTCAAAATGAAGAAAATGAAGGTTACAAAAGTGTCCACTTTACTTATAGGGAGAGAAAGAGACTGTAATGACAGATTCTGTTAGAATATTGACAACTGCCGATAATTCTCAAGTAGGTGAAGCTGAGAAATTGCCAGGTGACAAATCAGTCTAAGAAGGCTAGATCCATTAGTTTGACCAAGTGCACATTGTAAACTCTGCAAGGTTTGAAATTGTTTGTTGACCTGCCTTGAGATTCTATATAGTCTTCGCTTTTGTGGATTCTAAACGACTTCTATTTGGACTTGGCCAAATACGGTACGACACGCCTTTCTGCAAGACTGAGACTGTAGTAAAGCTGATGCAATCAACAAACATTATGTCACAGTTAAGCTGAAGTTCAAAAATATTGGTGACATGCAGTTCAAGATTAACCTAAAAGTCACACAAGGTCTTATCTTGCTCACCACATAAAAGAACCACATAGACTTCATCAGAGCCATTTCCAGAGCTCCTTCTGCCATGGAAATCTGTGCTTACTTTAGTGAGTTACAACAGCAATGACATTTCAGATTGGCCATGCATTCCTTCAACTCCAACAAGAAGCAGTTATTTTTCTCTTCTGTCCTCCTTGTATACAGTATTATTATCTTGCATATTTTTATCTGCTTGAAAGGTATTTAGGTGGAAAAATTAACTTACTGTAACATGCACATTTGACCAGTAGCAAGTCACAACCTTGAAAGGCCATTTTTGCAACCCACCAACTTAAAAAATGTTTCCGAATTTTGTTGAATCTAATATTAGATACAAACATGAACTTCCGTGAGTTTTCCATGACCGCAACACATTTTCCAAAATTTCATGACTTTCCAGGCCTGGAACACAAAATTTCAAATTCCATGACTTTCCATGACCGTGTGCCCGACGACTGACTGCCTGACACTATATACTTTACACAGAATAAACGAGTTTCGTATCGTGAAAAACAAAATATGCCTGGGCCAACGTATTCACAAAACAATCAACCGCTGTTTAAAAGTACCAGCAACACCACTCAAATTTCATTCATGGAATGCTTACGAATGTACAGGTTGGCGCCGTGCAGCAGGTTTGGTTCGAATATGCAGCAAGAGCAAAAGGCATCTCAGGTTTAAATACGTGAATCCAGGCCGTCGTATCTGCTTTGCTTCAATATAATAATCCCTCACAAAACATGCGACGCAAACTACAAATGCGAGCAACGGAGAAAATTATCGTTCGAACCTTCGTCAAATGCGTTCGTTTGTATGTCAGCCAAAGTTCCCTTTGGTGAAGATAAAAGCCTACCACTACAATACTTTTCCCGCACAGAAAGCTTACCGTATCTAAAATGTTAACAATCAAAACATTTCAATCAGAGAATGTAAAGACTCTGTACAGGCTTTGGCATGATACAAAATACAACCATGAGGAAAATTAAATTTGTTTGTGCTTGAACAACCATAATTTTTTATTGTAAATTTGCAGGTTATATGGGGTGGACGATGGCAGGAAGGAAGTGCTTGGTCAACGGGCGAGGAAGTTGAACAGATCAATTCTCACTTGTCACGATGTGGGAATACCACAAAGTACATGCTTCCTGAAAGTATGTTAGAACATAAGATTTAAATACATGTTGTATGTATTTTCTGTGTGTGTATTTTGGTGTACATTTGTGTATTCTGTACTGTCTAGTATGTCTTTGTATGTAATGTAGATCATTTTGAACATAATTTATATTAATATTTAGACTGTTTGCAGCTTTAAATGCCACCCAACTTGTCAATCTTGATTACTTGTTTTGACAGACAGGGATGAGCTATTGACAGAGCATGCATTAGCATGGAATCGAAGAAAAGTTATTATGATGGTTGATAGTCTCTGCAAGAGATACAGCAGGGTTAGTATTATGTGATTAAATTCAAACGCAAAGATCATAATCTCTTATTTGACAGAAAGCACTGTTTTAAAAATAGTATTGTCTCTTTGCATTACAGCTGTGGTAAACAACTATTGTCTATGCGTCTGTATATCCTATGTACAGTAATACATTTGGAACAATTATTTATATTTGTCATTAGGGTTAGGCTATATTTTGAGTAACATTATGTATGTTTTTGCTGCTCAGGCAATGCAGATGTGTAAAACATCAGAAAATAGTTTCAAAGAAACAACTTTGAAACTTGGTCTGTCAGAGATTGAGGTGGACTACGAGGCATGGAAAGCAATGTGGTACAACATGCACAGTAATTGCATTTTCAAAGTAATAAATATCTTTGTGTGTGTGGTGTGTGTGTGTGTGTGTGTGTGTGTGTGTGTGTGCATACCCTGGTGAAAATCCTTGCAAGGATCCTGCAGGATTCCGGGTAGGATCCTTGCAAGGATTCTTAAGGATCCTGGGTCAGGATCTATTATATAGAACAAGGCATATTATATCCTGGAGGATCCTTGTAAATTTCCTTGCAAGATTCTGGCAAATTTCCTTGCAGGATCCTGGCAAATTTCCTTGTAGGATCCTGGCAAATTTCCTTGCAGGATTTTTGTGCATGCCTTGCATAAATCATTTCAATTTTCTGGTGTATCACACAAGTCATACATTGTAGGCCTACACCCTTTGAATTCAAATTCTCACCTGCATGTATTCAATCCACAATATTGTAATTCTGCACTGTATATACGTAAAAATGTGACCGGATATTTGTATAGTAAACGTGAGTAAATTTTAAAAGTCTTAGACAACAACCTCAATAAATTAAGAGAAAAGACATGAATGGTAAAGTAAAAGACACGGACAGTTACATTAGCACTAAAGCAGTGCTGTTGTCTTTAATATTTGCCATGCAGTCATAAAGTATGCATCATTTTCCACATACTGGTTCATCAAACTTGGACTAGATAAACTTCAGTATATTTCTGACTCAGGTTATAGTATGTATTAGAGGACAAATATCAGCACATATTTCAATTAACTGGACTCAGCTGCTATTTAAGTGTTCAGGGCTGACTCCAATGTATGTAGTACTTTTCATCATACTGTAGTTGTTCTATATAATAATAAATGCCTTCACCACAACCCTGCTGTCTGTGCTTTTCCCTAATAAAGGAAAAAGAAAACAATCAGAAAAGCAATTTCAGAAATTTATATGTTTACACCAAGTTATACGTCCTGTTATACTTTTTTTTTCCCTGCAAGGATCACTGGTATTTCATTCTACAAGCATATCCTGCCTTCAATTATTATTAGTACGACCTCCTATGTTAATCCAACAAGGATACTGTCAGGATCTTGCCAGGATCCTGTTGCATTTATCCTATGAGGATCCTGATGGGATCTTAACAGGATCCTACCAGGATCTTAACAGGATCCTGCCAGGATCTTTACAGGATCCTGCTAACTTTATCCAACAAGGATCCTGTTAGGATCCTGTTAGGATCCTGCCAGGATCCTGTTGTGTTTATCCTATGAGGATCCTGACAGGATCCTACCAGGATCCTTCCAGGATCCTAACAGGATCCTGCTTTGTTTATCCTGCAAGGATCTTTGAAGGATCCTTGAAGGATTCTTGAAGGATCCTGGCATATCTTGCTCTGCCAGGATCCTTACAAGATCCTTGCAGGATCTTGGTAGTCAAGAAAAATTTGGGCAGGATCCTTAAGGATCCTTAAGGATCCTGCAAGGATTTTCACCAGGGTATATACATATAATGTAGTGTTGGTTCTCTTATACTTTATAATATACTACACAGTAGTTTTGTACAAAAGCAGCAGATATAATCCACTTAACTTTATGTTTTAACCTGTATCCCAATTATGATGAAATAAGCTGTTTTTTCAAAGTGAAAACACTTTTCCAAATCTACATTTTACTTCTAACAAAAAGGATTCTGACAACATTGCAATGCAGTCCCTCACTGAAGCAAGCATTAAAATGAAGTGGCAAATTTTGATGCTAGAAATTAGATACTGAAGCTTCTAAAATGAACACATTTAAAACACTGTAAGTTTGGGGCTCAATTTGTGAAAACCCAACATAGTTCATTTCATTTTAGTTTGCTTTGACTCAACAGGGAAATCACAAAACTAAATAACAGACATTAACATTCTGAAATTTGGAACAGTTCACATAGGTTTGTCAGAGGTCGCGCTTACGCAAAAAACCTGCGTATTTTACGCAGAAAATATCTTCTGTACGCAGTTTGCTGATGAGAGTGCGTTTATGGTACGCACTTTAATGGTTTTGAGGTAAAATGTGCGTATGCCGAAATCCTCGCAGACAAGGTGAACATAACAAAACAATCATCAGATTCACGGAAACGAAAGTAGACAAACTCAAATCCGCACCATTTTCGTGAACGCCGTGCATGCACTCATTTAGTCATGCACCGACAACTAGCAAATATTTACGGCTCAGGCACATGCGTTTTTTACACGTGAATCCCCTCGCATATTATTTCAGCTGGGTGGTTTGGGGTTATATAATACCTACGCCTTGTTTGTGAGGGGACAATCTAATGATGATTACCATGGAAGGCCCTCGACTGCCAGACGCAGATGATTTACACCACGCGGCTTTCCAGGAGTTTTCTCTCCGTAAAACAAGGCAGAAGTTCTAGCCTTCATGGTTGGATTGAATTGTTTACCCTTTTAAAAGGAGCTTCAAATCGCCTTCGAACACACATTCTGCAGTTCGTAGTTCTTGACGAAAATGAAAAACAACAGTAAAATGTTTTGCTATTGGCACACCTTAGCTTGGTCTTGCCACTTTAAAGTTACGAAGTTAGTGAGTACGAAGTTTTTTCTGCAAAAACATTTTTTCGGCTTCAGTTACAGTTTATTTTTCAGATTTTGAGTTTGTTGAACTTGTAATGTTACGATGATTAATACGCTTCATTATAGAGCCGCTCAACTTCATGGGTTGTTCTGCAGTCATTTAGACGTACCTGGTTCCCGTTATTGGAATTATTTGTTTGAATTTGGCCATACGCAATTTTAGGATTGCCATGCGTACGCGCTACGCATTTTTCCAAACATTAGCGCGATCGCTGTTTGTAATCTACAATAAAATAGTTTGACTTTATTATTATTATTTTGTTAGATATAATCTATAGCAAACTTTGCAAAAAAGATCACTATGAAAATGGTTAAGTGTCAATATCTGGATTTGGAAAGCTAGCAAGCAAATTAATTTTGGTAACCTTAAGCTATTCATATTCATTTTAGTCTTAGATTGCAAATTTTACGCTGTCTGCATGCCCCTGCCAACCCCCCCACCCGCCTTGAAAGACACAAAAGTTCAAGCCACCCCCTCCTCTAATAGCTCGAGAGTTCAGGTGTCAAAACTTTGTATAAGCCCCCCTCAAAATACAAATTCTCCTAATCATTCAATAGAAAATGTATGAGTGATACAGTGAGCATAATGATAATTTAATCAGATATCATCTGAGCAAGGTATCAAAAGCCAAGTTCTCTTTACTGAATGATAAATTTGCACTGCCAAAACTGAAGGAGAAAATTGAACTTGATCACTCTTGGGAGTGAAATGGTTAATTAATACGACGAGGAATAAAACAACAGCTAAGTCGATCATGTAAAGAAATATACACATGCAAAGTAGTTGCAGCTTACTGTATGAAATTATGTAAATGGTCATCAGAATTAAATAAACATGTGTCTTAATTTCATTAGGCAGGTGGCACATATTAAACATATAGGTTTTGTCTATAATGTGTTAGACAAGATGTACTGGCATACCTTCTGCATACTGAAGAAACTCCTCGATCGTGATTTTAAGTTTAATGACGACGATGCTAAGTCCTACAATACAATTTGAACGCCGAGCTAAGTAACAACATAACAGGAAATCAATATAACACAAGTAACTGACTTACAATAACCGATAAAGCGCAATCACGGGGACGCGCTGACGTGCATGTGAGTTCGCTCGTGGAAAACAACAAAATGGCCGACCGCTTGCTAACTTCGGTCAGCGGTAGTTCGGAGCTGACTGTTGGTCAGCGGTGGCTCGGGGCTGACTGTTGGTCAGCGGGTAGTCCTTTCACATACCTCCTGCATACCTGTGACACCTGTTAAGAGGTATGTTTTTGGTATTTTTTACATACTACTTTTGGACCACCTGAAAAATACCAAAAGCATACCTAAAACATACCTCACATTTTGGGTAATCTTTATGTTTGATATACCTGTGACATACCTTTGCCATACCTCTAGCATACCTGTGACATACCTTTACCATACCTCTAGCATACCTGTAACATACCTTTGCCATACCTCTAGCATACCTGTTCTGGGTATGGTTTTGGTATGTTGACATACCTGTAACATACCTTTGCCATACCTCTAGCATACCTGTTTTAGGTATGTTTTTGGTATTTTTTACATACTACTTTTGGACCACTTGAAAAATACCAAAAGCATACCTAAAACATACCTCACAGTTTCGGTATGCTATGTTGACATACCTGGAACATACCTAAACCATACCAAAAACATACCTCACGGTTTGGGTATGTGTGCTATGTTGACATACCTGTAACATACCTAAACTATACCAAAAACATACCTCACAGTTTGGGTATGTGTGCTATGTTGACATACCTGTAACATACCTAAACCATACCAAAAACATACCTCACAGTTTGGGTATGTGTGCTATGTTGACATACATGTAGCATACCTAAACCATACCAAAAACATACCTCACAGTTTGGGTATGCTTGCGGTATGTGAACATACCTTTGCCATACCTCTAGCATACCTGTTTTAGGTCCTCTGATCTCATGACACTGCTGGCTAAGGGGCTCAAGCAAAATTTGGGTTTGATGCAAGTTTAATATTGTTTAATCAATACAAGTAGTGAAGACATTCCTAGCTAGATGAAGCCAATTCTGAAGTCAGCCCAAAAAAGCACAGCCAATATTTATCAAGCATATCAATTCAAATGACTGAGTGTTTACTCAACATATTTTAAGACTCAACAGATACAAAATGACGCACTTCAAAAGTTAGTATAGGAATGCAAATTATGTTGCATATTTTTCTTGGGACAACTCAGATAAAACTTGGTATTCTTAGTTGTTTAAAAAAATCACTTTCAATTGTGCTGTTCATTATTGATATAAACTACTTTGTGTCAGTCAAGGTTTGCAAAACCCGGTTGTGTTTGAATTGACCATTTCTCATACGATAAAGTTTCTCAAGGTACAACAATCAATAAAAAAACTGTGAGCTAGGAGTTGAAGCTCGGATTTTACTTACAGTTCACTCTGAAGAAAATTGCTCCCATTGATATGCACAGTAGTGTTGAACTTGATAATCGCCTTTCTATAGTCACTCGCAAAGTACATCAGTAATTGGCACACACAAAGGCAGAGGGATTCCTTTCGACTTTAACAGTTGTTTCGTGTTTTAAAGCCAGTTCCTGTGGATTGCCCCTTTCTCAGAAATCACTTTTCCTTTTTGATCCAGTTCGGACTCACCATTAGTGCTTTCATGCAGAAAAATATCGATGTAAAACTTGCAAAAGTCTGATCGCGACAGCTTCACTCCTGTTGAATGACGAAAAAGAAACTTGCCACTGTGACAGCCGCGCCGTTTTTCGCGCCACAAGAAAGCTGGCTTTGATTGGTCAATGTGACTCGTTCCCAGTGCTCACTCAGTCATTTTCTCTGACGTTGTTTACGGACTTCACGGCGAAGGAATGTTTGTGTATTTCACGGCTTTTATATTAATTCTGTGGATTTCACGACATGATTCCAGCAATTTTGAGTGAGAAGTGAACCTAAGTTTGCATGTTTCAAGAAGCGGCTTCCCCACAAAAGGTGTGAAATGGATAATCTCCCAGCTGTTTGTGGCAGCCATTTTGAACACTTTTCCAGAGATCGGATAATGACTCGACTGTACCTGAAAACTAACTACACTAGTGAACCTAAGATCAAAGAAGAACTGAGAGTAAACCTACGAGAACATATTATTTGATCTGTGAGGACTCGCTGCAAAAAACATGTTATATTTTCATTCCTGGAAGTACGGGGAGAGCCGGGTGAGTGCATTATCGGCCCTGATGTCGATCAATTATTTTAAATTATTGTGTGATCGCTGCCTTTTTGACGATATTAAAAGAACAACAATTACTTTGCAATGTACGATTCAGCTCGTTGACAAAGAGTAAGTATCTATTTCTCCTTTTTTCTTTCCTTCGACTTTGCTTGTGATTTTCAGCACTTGTTGCACGTACACTGTACAAAAGAGTAATATATATATGGACACTATAGTACATAGATTAGGCCTGGAAATTTTACCTTAAAATTCTGGCTCACAACTTTCAGGATCTGTGCTGACCCTATGCATGGGCATGTTCTATTTCATGTCACATATCTGTTTCTACATAGCTTCCGGGTTAGATTTTACAAAACCACTGTTTCTCAGTCTCCTGCATTTAACCTTTCCGCAGAAATGTGATGCAAACTTTTACATAGATGGCAGGCTGTTTTATGATGTAGATGATGAAACTGTGTGCATTCAATTTTAGAAAAAGCTAAGATGGATAGTGTGCATGATAGTGAAGGCTGATTAATCCATGTGCATTATAACTCAACATTATAACTTCAAACGCGAAACTCAGCTCGTTTTCTTTTTCCTTTTTTACAAAGTTATTGTTTTCTATATCTTATAAAAGGAATAAAGCACTTGTCAGCATGTTGTGTTGAGTTATAGAAGCACTTGGGAATTTGAAAGAACATGGAGAAGCACCTCCGCGGTGCCATGCCTCTCCACACTTTTAGTATTCTTTCAAATTTGTGTGTGCTATTATAATTCAATATGGCACACTGAAAAGTTCTCTATTTTAATAATGATATTTTTTTAGCAGCTCGGTGGATGCACTTGCCAAGTCACTTATGCAATGGCTCATGTGGGGAGAATATTGTAAAGTTTCAACTTTTTTTTATGACGGAAAAAGATGGAAGTTCCCATGTCTGCTTGCATGAATAGGAGCTGAGGCTGGCACAATATGTTTGTTGGGTGGGAACAGTTTCTATTTTGGCCTAACAATAAAGCCACTTTTACAATTATGTGCAGTTCATGAAGTGCAGATTTTCTGGCAGGCTACTTCCCACGTAATAAAATGTGGCAGGTGGAGTGTATAACTTATTATATGGTTATAGTGCAATATTATAAAGACACCAAACCAAGCTTAGTAGAGATATTTACTTGACAGACACTGGGGAGTAAAAAATGCTATTTCCTAGTGTGCATGATTGTGAAATTGGCCTATTACTGAATGCAACTCTTGTAGACAGGATTTACAAGAAACAAAACTATGAATCTTTGTGTAATAAATTGCAGTGCAAACTGCATTGTCACAATTTAAGATGAGTCACTCGTCATAATTATGGCTCCTAATATGAGTTTATGTCAGATCATAGTATAGATTGAATACCATACCATTTATTATACAGGTATCATATCTTTTAGATGTCAATATTGGTCCAAGTAGGTTTTTGTTTTTGCTGTTCACACTAGGTATGTTCAAGGTATGCTAAACAAGGTATGCTTTTGGTATGTTAGAATAGGTATGTTCCAGGTATGCTTTGAAAAGGTATGCTTTTGGTATGGAATAGGTATGTTCCAGGTATGCTTTAATAAGAGGTATGCTTTTGGTATGTTAGAAAAGGTATGTTCCAGGTATGTTTGGTCTTACAAAATGCAAGGTATGTCTTTGGTATGTTAGTGGTATGTCAGAGGTATGTCAAAAAGGTATGTTTCTGGTATGCTGTGGAGCCAAAGCCTTTGGTATGTCAGAGGTATGCTAATGGTATGTTCAAGGTATGTGTAAAAGGTATGGTTTTGGTATGTTTTTGTTGTGCATACCAAAAACATACCTTGTGAAATGACAACATACCTCAAACATACCTTGAACATACCAATTACATACCACAAATTTCATGTGGGTGTGCATCTGTTCTCATGTTCTCATAAGACATACGAGGTACAAGATTTTAATTTGAAGAAAGTAGCATTATAACACTTTAGAAATGGGCCAGATGTTAAAAGTAGCAAGTAATATTTATTTAGGAAGTAGTTTTGTTAATATAAAATAATAATAACAATTGTTAAAGGAATAAAAATTAACGGTAACAGTTAGAATGTTTGCAAGTTAAACAAGGTGTACAAATTAAGAGTTCTTAATGGGTCAGAAGCTTTAAATAAGAAGTAATATTTTTAATGTTTTTATTACTAGGAAATAATTATTAGCAGTTGAAAAACAAAATAGAATGGTTTATTTGGTGGTTTAAAAATGATTTTAGTTTAAAAGGATGGCAAGGGGAGAGCAGAATGAAGCTGCTGTCTAGCTTAGGGCTGGCAAATTTCCTTGGGTGACTTGCATTGCTGGACTCGTGAGTCGCTGCTACAACGCTTCTCTTGTTTATATGTGAAGTTTACTCATAGTAGCTTTTGAGCGCAGTCGTTCCCTGGCATGGAAGTGAAGAAGTTGTCTGGCATAGTTTGCACTTTTGTTTTTCAAAAGTTCCTATTTTTCAGTAGTGCAGTTTGTACTTGGTGATAGGTGGAAGCAAGGAAGTGAGGGTTTGGTCTTTGTTTATTTGAGGAGCTCTTATTTTGCATGATGTACAGTTAGTGTTTGGTAATAGCAGTGAAGAAGTTTTCTCGAAGAGTGTTCACTTGTTTAATTGAGTGATTACCATTCATAAGCTTCTGTACCATATGCAATTCATGGTAAGAGTTAACATTGAAAACGGATGCTCGAATAAGTTTGTTGGTGTGCATCTGTCCTCATGTTCTCATTAGACATATGAGGTACAATATTTTAATTTGAAGAAAGTAGCATTATAATACTTTAGAAATGGGCCAGGTGTTAGCAGTAGCAAGTAATATTTATTTAGGAAGTAGTTTTGTTAATATAAAATAATAATAACAATTGTTAAAGGAATAAAAATTAACGGTAACAGTTAGAATGTTTGCAAGTTAAACAAGGTGTACAAATTAAGAGTTCTTTTAAATGGGTCAGAAGCTTTAAATAAGAAGTAATATTTTTAATGTTTTTATTACTAGGAAATAATTATTAGCAGTTGAAAAACAAAATAGAATGGTTTATTTGGTGGTTCAAAAATGATTTTAGTTTAAAAGGATGGCAAGGGGAGAGCAGAATGAAGCTGCTGTCTAGCTTAGGGCTGGCAAATTTCCTTGGGTGACTTGCATTGCTGGACTCGTGAGTCGCTGCTACAACGCTTCTCTTGTTTATATGTCAAGTTTACTCGTAGTAGCTTTTGAGCGCAGTCGTTCCCTGGCATGGAAGTGAAGAAGTTGTCTGGCATAGTTTGCACTTTTGTTTTTCAAAAGTTTCTATTTTTCGGTAGTGCAGTTTGTACTTGGTGATAGGTGGAAGCAAGGAAGTGAGGGTTTGGTCTTTGTCTATTTGAGGAGCTCTTATTTTGCATGATGTACAGTTAGTGTTTGGTAATAGCCGTGAACAAGTTTTCTCGAAGAGTGTTCACTTGTTTAATTGAGTGATTACCATTCATAAGCTTCTGTACCATATGCAATTCATGGTAAGAGTTAACATTGAAAACGGATGCTCGAATAAGTTTGTTGGTGTGCATCTGTTCTCATGTTCTCATTAGACATACGAGGTACAAGATTTTAATTTGAAGAAAGTAGCATTTTAATACTTTAGAAATGGGCCAGATATAAAAAGTAGCAAGTAATATTTATTTAGGAAGTAGTTTTGTTAATATAAAAAAATTAATAACAATTGTTAAAGGAATAAAAATTAACGGTAACAGTTAGAATGTTTGCAAGTTAAACAAGGTGTACAAATTAAGAGTTCTTTTAAATGGGTCAGAAGCTTTAAATAAGAAGTAATATTTTTAATGTTTTTATTACTAGGAAATAATTATTAGCAGTTGAAAAACAAAATAGAATGGTTTATTTGGTGGTTTAAAAATGATTTTAGTTTAAAAGGATGGTAAGGGGAGAGCAGAATGAAGCTGCTGTCTAGCTTGGGTCTGGCAAATGTTCTTGGGTATCTTGCATTGCTGGACTCGTGAGTCGCTGCTACAACGCTTCTCTTGTTTATTAGTTTAGCGTAGGTCTTTTCCTGATTAAAAAACGAGCAAAATTAGAAACAGTCATACATATTGAGCCATGCCATAGGAATAAGAATGATAATGATAATAATGATAATAATAATAATAATAATAATAATAATAATAATAATAATAGTAGTAATAATAATGCTATTCTTTTAAAATTAGGCAAAGAATCAGTTAGGTTTAGCTATTCAAACATTTTATTGATGTATAATTTTGGGAAGTCCATGGCACATTGAAAACTGTTGACTAGCTTGGGTGAAGAAGATTTTGTTGGACGACTTGTTCTGTTGTAGTCGTGGTCACTGCTTCAACTTACTTGTGGTCTATCTGCCAGATATAGTTTCACGTGTTGTCTTGAACATGGTGCCTGGCACAGGAGTGAGAGACTTGTCTCATTTTTTAGCAGTTGGGTGTTCATTGGTTACTATTTATCATTGGTACAGTTGGTGCGATATCTGAAAGGATTTTACCAACTGAAGTAGATGTAAATGTAGATGTAATACTTTTTGTGGTACTGGCATTGTTTGGTGATAGCGGTGAAGAAGTTGTCAGAGTGTTCACGGAGTTTGTTTTGGTAAATCGCATTTATGAGCTATACTATATACAGTCAGCGTGAGAATGTTTCTCAAGTGAACTCCATGGTCTGCTTTTGTTAGTGGTTGTAATACTGGTATTTTGTGTAACGAATTGCCTTTTATAAAAAGAACACAATTGACTGTTTGATGTAATGGACACATCAGAGTTACTAAATGTGATCTAATAACTTTTTAGTGGTTACAAAATATTGTAACTAGTAGAACTAAAAGCTAAAATAATGAAATAGCATAATACAGCAGTTGAGAGTATGGTTTAACAAGTGAAATACTGTTTTGACAAGAATGCATTCTGGGTTTAGTTCAACTTGCTGTCAGCAGTCTATTTTCTGGCTTTTAAACTAATCTGGATGTGTAAGATGCAAATGGACTCCAATGGGCTATTTTACATTTGAGCGACACGGGAATTAAAGTTAACTAATTAATAGTATGTTTTAATCTTTGTACTAGTTTGTGTTTTCAATATTATGTTTCTTTTAAACGAATACAATGATCAAACATGCATGCAGCATCTGGCGCGGTAAACAGTTTGCATATGGTTAATTGGGGAGAAGCATAAATTGCGGTATATGTTTTAACTATTTTGTCAAAAAGAGGCAAAGAATCAGTTAGTTTCAGCTATTGAAACATTTTGTTGATGTATAATTTTGAGAAGTCCAGGGAATCTTGAAAACTGGTGGCTTGCTTGGGTTAAGCAGATTTTGTTGGACGACTTTCTCTGTTGGACTCGTAGGTGACTGCTACAACTGACTTGTTGTCTATCTGCCAGATAAAGTTTCACCTGTTGTGTTTGAATATGGTGTCTGGCACATGAGTGAGCAACTTGTCTCATTTTGTTAGCAGTTGGGTGTTTATTAGTTACTATTTATCATTGCTACAGTTAGTAGGATGGCCAAGGCAGCCTGGCATTGAGAACAACTGCGGCACCCAGGTTTTTTGTGACCTCGGGGCTGTAGTTTAGCGCAGGTCTTTTCCTGATTAAAAAACGAGCAAAATTAGAAACAGTCATACATATTGAGCCATGCCATAGGAATAAGAATGATAATAATAATAATGATAATAATGATAATAATGATAACGATAATAATAATAATAATAATAATAATAATAATAATAATAATAATAATAATAATAATAATAATAATAATAATAATAATAATAATAATAATAATAATATTCCTTTAAAATTAGGCAAAGAATCAGTTAGGTTTAGCTATTCAAACATTTTATTGATGTATAATTTTGGGAAGTCTATGGCACATTGAAAACTGTTGACTAGCTTGGGTGAAGCAGATTTTGTTGGACGACTTGTTCTGTTGTAGTCGTGGTCACTGCTTCAACTTACTTGTGGTGTATCTGTATGGTGGCCTAGAAGTGCCATAAGGATTTTTCTTTTTTTTTTCTTTTTTTTTTCTTTTTTCTTTTCTTTTCTTTTTTTGTTTTCCTCTTTTTTTTTGTCCAAAAAATAAAAAATAAAAAACTAAACAAAACAAAACAAAAAAAAGATACCGCAGCCTATGAGTGCCATAGCCCACTATCCATTGCGAGCGTAGATATCCCACAATGCACCGCATATTCACGGGACATTTCAATATGGTGGCGCGCAAAAGAAACTCTGAGTGGGAAAATGACGAGGATCTCAGAAAAGACCTTGAGAAATATGTTCGGCGAAACCTGCGACGAAAAGAAATTTTGGATTTTGTTAAGTTTGATTATCCGATGTATGCGTGGAGTCTACGGAGCCTTTGCCGTAGGCTGCAGTTTTTCGGCATAAAGTATACAGACTACGAAGTTGACGTGGGCGAAGTGCAGAGAGCCGTAAATATAGAGTTACAAGGCCCAGGGATGCTTTTAGGTTATCGGGCAATGCAACAGAAAGTACGAGAGCTGTATGGACTGAATGTGCCTCGCGATTTGGTCTATGCCGTGATGGGAGAAGCTGACCCAGAAGGACTCGAAGGTAGAGGAGGAGTAGGGAAGACAAATCGACCACGCCGAACAAATGCCTTTGTTACCGGTGTAAGTACCGTCAGTCACTTCTTTGTTATTGCTTACATTTAAAGGTAAAATCCACCGTTTTCCTTATCTACAACAGGGCCCAGATTGTACAATGTCCCTGGATGGGCATGATAAGCTTTGTGGATATCAGAAGTCCATGTTCCCGTTATGTATTTATGGCGGTTTAGATACCTACAGTGGGAGGATGAACTTCCTACGAGTGTGGACATCGAACAACAATCCCAAGATTGTAGGAAGATTTTACTTCGATTATCTGTTTGAATCTAGAGGTAAGATTGCTTAAGGGTGTATTAGTTTGTAAATATCAAGACATTCCTTGCATTGATTTTGTGCATAGACAACTGGGTTGCTAAATATTTCTAAAAGAAGAACTTATTAGATATTTCAATGTGCAATGTGATGTGGCTAGAAATTTTTATGAGTCTTGACAAAAGACTATTTTCATTAATAGAATTAATTGAAACACCTAAGTTTTTGTCTCAATGTATGCTTTTTGCAGTATTACCACGGACATTGAGAATAGACAGAGGGACTGAAACTGATGTAATGGCCACAATTCATTGCCTTCTTAGAGAGAAACATGGTGATTTGGAGAATGCAACAGATGCTGTACTCTGTGGACCCTCCACCCAAAACAAGATAGAAAGATGGTGACGGGAGCTTCTGGAAAGGATGGAGAGATTTTTTAAAGACCAACTAGCATCATTAGTTGAAAGTGGAGAATATGGAACTTTGCAGCCAAGTTGCATCACCAAGTCAATGAGAAGCATGCTGCAGTGTTTGGAGAAGTACCGAGGTACAGTATTTACGGTATTTACTGTGGCAAAACTGATAAAGGGGAATTTATCACAGTGGAAGAATTCATCAATGGAGTGTTCACTAAGTACATTAACAACACTGGTGATGTTTGTGTACAAGAAACAGACACCATTGGTCAGAAGGCCCAGTGTCTCACCCACTACTCTTACGAGAAGTCAGGAAATAAACTCATGCTTGTAGATATTCAAGGGAGTGGATATGATTTATTTGATCCTGAAATTGCCTCTGAAGACCTGTATGATGAAAACAGTGAAGTGCTCTACTGTGCTGGTAACCTATCTACAATGGCAATTGAAAACTTTGTCTCCAAGCACAAGTGTAATGTCTTCTGTGACATTGTTGGCCTGAAAGATCTTGGACATAACTGAATAATGGAGATAACATACGTGGTGATATTTCAGGAAATCATTGTTGAAGTTAGCAAGTTACATGCAGCTGTTTCAGTTCAGATGTTTGGTTTTTCTTTTTAAATTTCCAGTTCAATTTCTTTTCTGTTCCAGAAGTTATGAAAAGGACATTACAAGAACAGCATCTTTAGCCTGTGGTATTGTGAACTTACATGTACATTCTGTTATTCTTATTCTTTCCCCTTCTGTTACAGTTACATAATCCAAAAACATTGATAGTCATATTGATGGAGTTAATTTTGTATGCATATTGCAAATTACAATGTTTGATGAAATAAATGGACAAAATTGTTACGAACTGTCTTTTCTAAAAGAAAATATTCACATTCTCCATGCACAGGTGCACTCAAGATATTTCGAAATGCTTACTATTTATAGTCACTGTTCAATATTTGTTTTACCAGAGGAAGTATACTGTTCAGGAAAATGGTATATATGTTCAGGGACTCCTGTTGGCAGTTCTTTTCCTTTTTGTCTACGGCTCCTGTGGTTGTTCCAGACGCACTTTCTGAAGATATCTAATTCCTTCTGAACTACAGGGATGTACACATAGGCTAGGAGGTCTCTAGAAAAGTAATGAAAATAAAGATCCACAAAAAAAATCACTATATTAGGTAACAAAAACTAAATGGTTACAGTGCTGTGATCAAGCAACCCCTCTCAAATACTAACTTGTAAATCTCCCTTCTTCAAGCTCTCACAATTAAATAAGCAACCCCCTAAAACCCAACCTTAACTTAATTACATTATCATGGTAACCACTGACAAGCCTGAACCTTTACTATTTTATAAAACCTGCATCAAAAGTAAGTGTTGAACTGACACTGTAGCACTTAGTGTAATACTTCCTCTGGTAAAACAAATATTGAACAGTGACTATAAATAGTAAGCATTTCGAAATATCTTGAGTGCACCTGTGCATGGAGAATGTGAATATTTTCTTTTAAAAAAGACAGTTCGTAACAATTTTGTCCATTTATTTCATCAAACATTGTAATTTGCAATATGCATACAAAATTAACTCCATCAATATGACTATCAATGTTTTTGGATTATGTAACTGTAACAGAAGGGGAAAGAATAAGAATAACAGAATGTACATGTAAGTTCACAATACCACAGGCTAAAGATGCTGTTCTTGTAATGTCCTTTTCATAACTTCTGGAACAGAAAAGAAATTGAACTGGAAATTTAAAAAGAAAAACCAAACATCTGAACTGAAACAGCTGCATGTAACTTGCTAACTTCAACAATGATTTCCTGAAATATCACCACGTATGTTATCTCCATTATTCAGTTATGTCCAAGATCTTTCAGGCCAACAATGTCACAGAAGACATTACACTTGTGCTTGGAGACAAAGTTTTCAATTGCCATTGTAGATAGGTTACCAGCACAGTAGAGCACTTCACTGTTTTCATCATACAGGTCTTCAGAGGCAATTTCAGGATCAAATAAATCATATCCACTCCCTTGAATATCTACAAGCATGAGTTTATTTCCTGACTTCTCGTAAGAGTAGTGGGTGAGACACTGGGCCATCTGACCAATGGTGTCTGTTTCTTGTACACAAACATCACCAGTGTTGTTAATGTACTTAGTGAACACTCCATTGATGAATTCTTCCACTGTGATAAATTCCCCTTTATCAGTTTTGCCACAGTAAATACCGTAAATACTGTACCTCGGTACTTCTCCAAACACTGCAGCATGCTTCTCATTGACTTGGTGATGCAACTTGGCTGCAAAGTTCCTGGCCAGAAGGTGCATTTGCACCACTTTTCGTGTGTGTTTTTCCACAGTTTGCCCAATGCGTTCAATGCCTTTCACTGCTTCGGGAAGGTACCCCTTGAGGACCCAGGTGATTCCCTTGAATTGTGGATGTTTCGTTGTGGCTTTGTATGCATTCCGAAACCCACCTTTGCCAAAAGGTTCCTTATCTTCATTGAATTCAACGGTGATTGGAACTTGGGACCAAGTTAAATGGTCCATGTCAAATGTGTACAAATCAACAACTGTGGTTGCAGTTTGGTGGGCATCTAATTTCCCAAGTTTTATCATATCAGCAATTGATAAGCTAAGGGGAACAAATTTACTTGGATTTGACGAGGCACTATCACATTTGACCACTTTAGGTGGACGCCAGGAATCTTCAGATTGGGGCCTTGCTTGAGAGTGTCCATGAGACACTGTTTCAAGTATCTTCAACTCTGAACTTTCATGGTCATTTGGGGTATCTCCGGCAATTAGAAATCTTACGTAAATGACTTTCAAATCAGGAGCCTGCTCCATGGTCTTACAGGATGGCCCCTGCTCCCCAGCAAGTACGTCACACACTAAAGTTGAACCAATTCGTGGCGCAAAATGCTTCTCACAGGCACGTTTCACGTTGTCAATTGTCAGCTCGGCGTCGAAAGGAACAAACTCCCTTGGACCGATTCTCGCGTATTTCTGGGCCTTTCCTGAAACATCTGATGACAAACGTTGAATAGTCAGTTCCTTTCCTTTAATTCTCCTCGGGAGTGCGTCTTTTATACCACACTTCTTCATTCTTTTCGCCTTTACGTTATCATTGAATCTCCTCCATTTATCCGCCATGTTGGCCACCGTTTGTGCATTGTGGGATATCTACGCTCGCAATGGATAGTGGGCTATGGCACTCATAGGCTTATGGCACGTATAGGCCACGGTATCTTTTGTTTTGTTTTGTTTTGTTTTTTATTTTTTGGAAAAAGTTTTTGGAAAAAAAGAAAAACAAAATAGAAAAGAAAAGAAAAGAAAAAAAAAAGAAAGAAAAAAAGAAAGAAAAATCCTTATGGCACTTCTAGGCCACCATATATCTGCCAGATATAGTTTCACGTGTTGTCTTGAACATGGTGCCTGGCACAGGAGTGAGAGACTTGTCCCATTTTTTAGCAGTTGGGTGTTCATTGGCTACTATTTATCATTGGTACAGTTGGTGCGATATCTGAAAGGATTTTACCAACTTAAGTAGATGTAAATGTAGATGTAATACTTTTTGTGGTACCTCTGAAAAATCTTTCTCAGGATCTTGGCTTGGTTACTTTTAGCAGCTGATCTTTGTGAAAGTGTACTGGCATTGTTTGGTGATAGCGGTGAAGAAGTTGTCAGAGTGTTCACGGAGTTTGTTTCGGTAAATCGCATTTATGAGCTATACTATATACAGTCAGTGTGAGAAAGTTTTTCAAGTGAACTCCATGGTCTGCTTTTGTTAGTGGTTGTAATACTGGTATTTTGTGTAACGAATTGCCTTTTATAAAAAGAACACAATAGACTGTTTGATGTAATGGACACATCAGAGTTACTAAATGTGATCTAATAACTTTTTAGTGGTTACAAAATATTGTAACTAGTAGAACTAAAAGCTAAAATAATGAAATAGCATAATACAGCAGTTGAGAGTATGGTTTCACAAGTGAAATACTGTTTTGACAAGAATGCATTTTGGGTTTAGTTCAACTTGCCGTCGGCAGTCTATTTTCTGGCTGTTAAACTAATCTGGATGTGTAAGATGCAAATGGACTCCAATGGGCTATTTTACATTTGAGCGACACGGGAATTAAAGTTAACTAATTAATAGTATGTTTTAATCTTTGTACTAGTTTGTGTTTTCAATATTATGTTTCTTTTAAACGAATACAATGATCAAACATGCATGCAGCATCTGGCGCGGTAAACAGTTTGCATATGGTTAATTGGGGAGAAGCATAAATTGTGGTATATGTTTTAACTATTTTGTCAAAAAGAGGCAAAGAATCAGTTAGTTTCAGCTATTGAAACATTTTGTTGATGTATAATTTTGAGAAGTCCAGGGAACCTTGAAAACTGGTGGCTTGCTTGGGTTAAGCAGATTTTGTTGGACGACTTTCTCTGTTGGACTCGTAGGTGACTGCTACAACTGACTTGTTGTCTATCTGCCAGATAAAGTTTCACCTGTTGTGTTTGAATATGGTGTCTGGCACATGAGTGAGCAACTTGTCTCATTTTGTTAGCAGTTGGGTGTTTATTAGTTACTATTTTATCATTGCTACAGTTAGTAGGATGGCCAAGGCAGCCTGGCGTTGAGAACAACTGCGGCACCCAGGTTTTTTGTGACCTCGGGGCTGCAGTTTACCGCAGGTCTTTTCCTGATTAAAAAACAAGCAAAATTAGAAACGGTCATACATATTGAGCCATGCCATAGGAATAAGAATGATAATAATAATAATAATAATGATAATCATAATAATAATGATAATAATAATAATAATAATAATAATAATAATAATAATAATAATAATAATAATAATAATAACAAGACAGGCCCGTGGCCAGTGCGCTTGTGACGTCATTAGTACAATGAATAGAGACACGCGGGGTCCCGGGAGAGGAACTTTTGTCGTGCGTTTATATGCAAAAGATATTATAGCCGAGTCAGTTTTTGCACATGACGGATCCAAGAGCTCCCTTTATTTTTTTTGCCCTCTTTTCTTCTAATTTCAGTCAAACAGATATTCACGAAAAAGTGTATTATAATAATTGAGAGAAAACAATTATCGAAGGCCCCGTAGGAATATTCTTCGTTTGCAACAACCCAGTTTTCATTGCTTTCCGATGCACGTGACAGTACTTGTGTGACGCTTGCTATACAACCTGGCAACCTTGTTGAGTGAATTTTCAAGCTGACATGTTTTGTGGAGGAACTGTGTTGTCATTTTGTAATGGGATTGACTGGGGAATACCCGACATCTTAAGTAGCTGTAATTGAAAGCTTTCAGACTTATCTCTGTAGCACATTAAAACATGACACTTCCCATGATGAAATTACTTCGTATGAAAAAGCCATCTCAGACGTTACTCATCCTACATGTACAAGTCTGATCACTAATATGTGCAAGATTGCTATGCATTAAGCTTTAACGCAAAATTCTGGGTCGATACGAAATTAATCTCTATCGGAAGCTGCAGACGTTTGAATACCGTGAAAACAAAGGCGTGCATCACGGGCTTGTGGAGCGAACATTACGGCTCGGATAGTCGGATATCAACCTTGAGCTTTTGAAGACTTCGAGGTATTCAGTGACAAATATTCTCGATGTAATCGCCTGCCGGTCTTTCCTGCTTTTGTTAAAGCGGCGTGAGTGAAAGCTAAGTAGCTGATGATTCGGGATTCCCCGTTCTATGATATTATGCTCGTGACATTTCATTGACAGATCTTGTATCTTAATCTCGCATGATATTTGCCTCAAACCTATTAGTAATTCAATATCCTCAGACAATAAACAAACAACCTTTACTACACGCAAAACGAAGTTAAACGCCGACTGTTCGTATACGCCGCGCGTTACACAAAGCCGCAGAGTTTCCGACAAAGGGAGACGCTCTGCCCGCAGGGAAAAGTTCAAGTTCTATCAAGTTTCGACTCGTCCTCTACTACTTATTTGATGTTCTTTCACACAAATATTGCTCAGAACACAGATACATTGGTTGAAGTGGTATCTATAATCGAGCATTTGCAAAACACAACCCTTCGTACTTTACGGGGGTCCCGCTGGTAACACATCAAGCATTTGTGTACGGCTATTTTCAAGTCTTCCGACGCTTAAAAACAATGCAAGCCAAAATCGCTCTTAAAGTATGGCTTCCGTGCATCCAGAAAGCCAACCGATGATCGTTTTGTTTGAATCAACAACTGAAGGACCGGAATTTTTTTCTATATCCCTTGACAGAGAAAACCCATTGTACTTGGTTCTATGATTTTGATCTCTGAGTACGTCTGATCTTGCAATGCCTGTTTTTAACACATTTTAAAATACAAACGTATCTTAGCACCTCGGTTACTTTTGGCAATCTTCTTTTTGAGCTTCTAGCTTTCTCGCAGCGATGGTTTATTGATCCTAATTTTCTCTTTCCATTTCCATCTGTGGCTTTTTATTGTTTACATGTTGTTTACATGCACGTTCTCGGAACGCATTAGCATTGTGAAGTACGTAAGCTCGGGTATAACCATTGACTTTTGACGACTTTGGGACATTCTTTGAAATGTATTCTTGCATTATTCGCCTGCTTTTTCTACTCTTGTTCAAAATGCGTGAAAGGTTATTCAAGGGTACGTGGCTTGGCTCACGACTTCGTCTTGCAGGACTTCGGTTTTCTTTCACATAAACATTTGTGGGAATACAATAAAACTGAGCGAAGCGAGATCTACCAACGGTCACTTTTTCCTCAGCCATTTCCCAATTTTCAAATAACAACGCCATCTGTTCCACTGATTGTTTGACCTTCATGGCACCGAGCCAAAATGTCGCAACAACAACATAAATGCACAGCAGAGTGAAATTTTGATCCCAAACAAAAGTCAGATTTTCTGACGCTTTACTTGTATCAGCAAGAATAATACAAAGTAAAAGAATACAAAGTACCTTCAAGTTCACCCTCATACTAAACAGTTCCATATAATCCGCTATCAAGCGCTTGTCAAGAATCGCCGTCTTTACACAGGTTCTCGTCTTTGTATGTCGAGCGGCTTCGTTCAGCTTGTTCCTTCAAGTTCTCAAGGTTCTGGATGTCAGATTCTTCGTACATTTCTGTACAGTTGTGCATAGTTATGCAGTTCATTGATAAGTTCATTGCATTTGCTTTCATGGCTTTCAATATGGCTTTTGAGGCTGAACGGACCGACCCAAGCCAAAACCGCTCAATGAAATTTAGTATGGGTCTACCGCAGCCGGGGTATGCGTTTGTAAGTAAGATGAGCGGTCCATAAAATAATCCACAGAGCCAACTAAGGCAAACAACTTGCTGTCTTCAAAATGGCGAAACTGCTTGCCCGCCAAGTCACTTGATCACAACGTCATCACAAATCACATGATAATATGAACCAATCACCGCATGCATCTGTCTAACCCAGAAAAATAAAAAAAAATAAAAAAATCGTTCCATTTTAAAGCTTGTGACGTCACAAGCAATAATAATAATAATAATATTTTGATGAAAATAGGCAAAGAATCAGTTAGGTTTAGCTATTCAAACATTTTATTGATGTATAATTTTGAGAAGTCCATGGCATATTGAAAACTGTTGGCTAGCTTGGGTGAAGCAGATTTTGTTCGACGACTTGCTCATTTGGACTCGTGGTCACTGCTTCAACTTACTTGTGGTCTATCTGCCAGATATAGTTTCACGTGTTGTCTTGAACATGGTGCCTGGCACAGGAGTGAGAGACTTGTCCCATTTTTTAGCAGTTGGGTGTTCATTGGTTACTATTTATCATTGGTACAGTTGGTGCGATATCTGAAAGGATTTTACCAACTTAAGTAGATGTAAATGTAGATGTAATACTTTTTGTGGTACCTCTGAAAAATCTTTCTCAGGATCTTGGCTTGGTTACTTTTAGCAGCTGATCTTTGTGAAAGTGTACTGGCATTGTTTGGTGATAGCGGTGAAGAAGTTGTCAGAGTGTTCACGGAGTTTGTTTCGGTAAATCGCATTTATGAGCTATACTATATACAGTCAGTGTGAGAAAGTTTCTCAAGTGAACTCCATGGTCTGCTTTTGTTAGTGGTTGTAATATTGGTATTTTGTGTAACGAATTGCCTTTTATAAAAAGAACACAATAGACTGTTTGATGTAATGGACACATCAGAGTTACTAAATGTGATCTAATAACTTTTTAGTGGTTACAAAATATTGTAACTAGTAGAACTAAAAGCTAAAATAATGAAATAGCATAATACAGCAGTTGAGAGTATGGTTTCACAAGTGAAATACTGTTTTGACAAGAATGCATTTTGGGTTTAGTTCAACTTGCCGTCGGCAGTCTATTTTCTGGCTGTTAAACTAATCTGGATGTGTAAGATGCAAATGGACTCCAATGGGCTATTTTACATTTGAGCGACACGGGAAGTAAAGTTAACTAATTAATAGTATGTTTTAATCTTTGTACTAGTTTGTGTTTCAATATTATGTTTCTTTTAAACGAATACAATGATCAAACATGCATGCAGCATCTGGCGCGGTAAACAGTTTGCATATGGTTAATTGGGGAGAAGCATAAATTGCGGTATATGTTTTAACTATTTTGTCAAAAAGAGGCAAAGAATCAGTTAGTTTCAGCTATTGAAACATTTTGTTGATGTATAATTTTGAGAAGTCCAAGGAACCTTGAAAACTGGTGGCTTGCTTGGGTTAAGCAGATTTTGTTGGACGACTTGCTCTGTTGGACTCGTAGGTGACTGCTACAACTGACTTGTTGTATATCTGCCAGATAAAGTTTCACCTGTTGTGTTTGAATATGGTGTCTGGCACATGAGTGAGCAACTTGTCTCATTTTGTTAGCAGTTGGGTGTTTATTAGTTACTATTTTATCATTGCTACAGTTAGTAGGATGGCCAAGGCAGCCTGGCGTTGAGAACAACTGCGGCACCCAGGTTTTTTGTGACCTCGGGGCTGCAGTTTACCGCAGGTCTTTTCCTGATTAAAAAACGAGCAAAATTAGAAACGGTCATACATATTGAGCCATGCCATAGGAATAAGAATGATAATAATAATAATAATAATAATAATAATAATAATAATAATAATAATAATAATAATAATAATCATAATAATCATAATAATCATAATAATAATAATAATAATAATAATAATAATAATAATAATAATAATAATAATAATAATAATAATAATAATAATAATAATAATAATAATAATAATAATAATAATATTTTGATGAAAATAGGCAAAGAATCAGTTAGGTTTAGCTATTCAAACATTTTATTGATGTATAATTTTGAGAAGTCCATGGCACATTGAAAACTGTTGGTTAGCTTGGGTGAAGCAGATTTTGTTGGACGACTTGCTCATTTGGACTCATGGTCACTGCTAGAACTTGTGGTCTATCTGCCAGATATAGTTTCACGTGTTGTCTTGAACATGGTGCCTCGCACAGGAGTGAAGGACTTGTTTCATTTTTTAGCAGTTGGGTGTACATTGATTACTATTTATCATTGGTACAGTTGGTGCGATATCTGAAAGGATTTTACCAACTTAAGGAGATGTAAATGTAGATGTAATACTTTTTGTGGTACCTATGAAAAAGCTTTCTCAGGATCTCGGCTTGGTTACTTTTAGGAGCTGATCTTTGTCATGTACTGGCATTGTTTGGTGAGAGCGGTGAAGAAGTTGTCACAGTGTTCACTTAGTTTGTTTCAGTAGATCACATTGATGAGCTATACTATATACAGTCAGTGTGGGAAAGTTTCTCAAGTAAGCTCCATGGTCTGCTTTTGTTAGTGGTTGTAATATTGGTATTTTTTGTAACGAATTGCCTTTTATAAAAAGAAAACAATAGACTGTTTGATGTAATGGACACATCAGAGTTACTAAATGGGATCTAATAACTTTTTAGTGGTTACAAAATATTGTAATTAGTAGAAATGAAAGCTGAAATAATGAAATAACATAATACAGCAGTTGAGAGCATGGTTTCACACGTAAAATACTGGTTTGACAAGAATGCTTTTTTGGTTTAGTTCAACTTTCTCTCACCAGTCTATTTTCTGGCTTTTAAACTAATCTGGATGTGTAAGATGCAAATGGGCTCGAATGGGTTATTTGACATTTGAGCGACACGGGAAGTAAAGTTAACTAATTAATAGTATGTTTTAATATTTGTACTAGTTTGTGTTTTCAATATTATGTTTCTTTGAAATGAATACAATGATCAAACATGCATGCAGCATCTGGCGCGGTAAACACTTTCCATATGGTTAATAAGGAAGAAGCATAAATTGCGGTATATGTTTTAACTATTTTGTCAAAAAGAGGAAAAGAATCAGTTAGTTTCAGCTATTGAAACATTTTGTTGATGTATAATTTTGAGAAGTCCAGGGAACCTTGAAAACTGGTGGCTTGCTTGGGTTAAGCAGATTTTGTTGGACGACTTTCTCTGTTGGACTCGTAGGTGACTGCTACAACTGACTTGTTGTCTATCTGCCAGATAAAGTTTCACCTGTTGTGTTTGAATATGGTGCCTGGCACAGGAGTGAGCGACTTGTCTCATTTTTTTAGCAGTTGGGTGTTTATTAGTTAATATTTATCATTGCTACAGTTAGTAGGATGGCCAAGGCAGCCTGGTGTTGAGAACAACTGCGGCACCCAGGTTTTTTGTGACCTCGGGGCTGCAGCTTACCACAGGCCTTTTCCTGATTAAAAACAAGCAAAATTAGAAACAGTCATACATATTGAGCCATGCCATAGGAATAAGAATGATAATAATAATAATGATAATAATGATAATAATAATAATAATAATAATAATAATAATAATAATAATAATAATAATAATAATAATAATAATAATAATAATAATAATAATAATAATATTCTGTTAAAAATAAGCAAAGAATCAGTTAGGTTTAGCTATTCAAACATTTTATTGATGTATACTTTTGGGAAGTCCATGGGACATTGAAAACTGTTGGTTAGCTTGGGTGAAGCAGATTTTGTACTGATACTGTTTTGACAAGAATGTCTTTTGGGTTTAATTCAACTTGCTCTCACCAGTCTATTTTCTGGCATTTATACTAATCTGGATCTGTAACATGGAAATGGACTCCAATGGGCTATTTTACATTTGAGCGACACGGGAATTAAAGTTAACTAATTAATATTATGTTTTAATCTTTGTACTAGTTTGTGTTTTCAATATTATGTTTCTTTTAAACGAATACAATGATCAAACATGCATGCGGCATCCGGCACGGTAAACAGTTTGCATATGGTTAATTAAGGAGAAGCATAAATTGCGGTATATGTTTTAACTATTTTGTCAAAAAGAGGCAAAGAATCAGTTAGTTTCAGCTATTCAAACATTTTGTTTGAATAGCTGCCCAGGGAACTTTGAAAACTTTTGTCCAGGGAACTTTGAAAACTAGTGGCTTGTTTGGGTTAAACAGATTTTGTTGGACGACTTGCTCTATTGGACTCGTAGGTGACTTCTACAACTGACTTGTTGTCTATCTGCCAGATAAACTTTCGCCTGTTGTGTTTCAATACGCCGCTTGCACGTGAACATTATCCAATCAAAATATAGTATTTTTGCTCACACGTCAATCAAAATTCAAAATCCTGTAGGGGGGACTTGTTTGACCCATTGTCATGATATCTACGCTGTGGTTTTTGAGTGAAAACAATATTATATGCTGGGCCCTTATAATAATAATATAATTTTTTTAAAAATAGGCAAAGAATCAGTTAGGTTCAGCTATTCAAACATTTTATTGATGTATAATTTTGGGAAGTCCATGGCTCATTGAAAACTGGTGGCTAGATTGGATGAAGCAGATTTTGTTGGACGACTTGGTCTTTTGGACTCGTGGGTCACTTCTACAACTTACTTATTGTCTATCTACAGATATAGTTTCACGTGTTGTTTTGAACATGGTGCCTGGCATAGGAGTGAGGGACTTGTCTCATTTTTTAACAGTTGGGTGTTTATTGGTTACTATTTATCATTGGTACAGTTGGTACGATATCTGAAAGGATTTTACCGACTTAAGTAGATGTAAATGTAGATGTAATACTTTTTGTGGTACCTCTGAAAAAGCTTTCTCAGGATCTGGGCTTGGTTACTATTAGCGGCTGCTCTTTGTCATAGTGCACCGGCATTGTTTGGTGATAGCGGCGAAGAAGTTGTCACAGTCTTCACTTAGTTTGTTTCAGTAGATCGCATTTATGAGCTATACTATATACAGCCAGTGTGAGAAAGTTTTTCAAGTGAACTCATTTGTCTGCTTTTTTCCCTGAACGAAGTGAGGGAAATACTCACGACACTAATGCAGTAATATTATACCGCCTACTTGGGGACTCAAAGCCTGTCGCCATCTCGAAATTTAACGTTTGTCTGTCTGTCAGTCTGTCTGGCGTACGACTTTAGGCGCGGTTACCCCGCTAACCAATAACAAAGGCTGGATCGATCACGTGTGCCCTGTTGTTTTACTCGGATTAACAGAGAAATTAGACTTGAACGAAGCATTTAGATTTGAACGAAGCAACAATATATTGTAGCTACGTTCACGAAAATGGAAAACTTAACTGAAAAACTTGAAACACAACAGTCTCGCGAAGCTCATCTTCAAATGAGAAGGGAACAGGCACGAGCAAGGCGAAATCGTGAAACAAGTAAACAACGCCAAATTCGTCTCGAGAAAAGGCGACAATCCTATTATGATCGACAGCATCATAAACAGAATTGTGCCAAAGAAACAACCTTACAAAGTAAACAGTGCATGAATGCCAATCGAAAGCGACATGAACAGAAGCGGAAAACGCAGACAACTCCGCAGAGAGAATCCAATCGCCAGCGAGTACCTTCTCGACGTGGCAATGAATCGTCTGAACGGAGTGCCCGCAGGCTTCAAGCTCAAAGTGAAGGCAACACTCGACGCCGACAACAGCGTGCTGCAGTTATCGAAGAACGTTGCAGCCAAAAACAACAATATTTGCATAACTGTGGGTGGGCAAATCCAGAAATTCCTCCATTCCACGAACAAGAATGGGTGCGGGAAGAACTCACTGCCTTTCACAGCTTTGAGGAAAATCTCTGACACTTACGCTGCAAGGTATGCAGAGAAACATGGCCGATCACCAACCAAAGTGTGCCCGAGCTGAACTATATCTGCACCAGGTGCAAACGCGACAAAAAGACCTCGTGTCGATTGTTCTCAGCTGAAAACGACATGGATGCTGGGACAGTCCCTGCAGAACTACAGGACCTCACCGAAGTAGAGAAAATGCTGATCGCCAGAGCTTTCCCAATCATGTGTGTTTACCAAAAATACGGCGGCCAGCGTGGGTACAAAGGTCATGTTCTCAACTTGCCACAGGATGTTCAGGGATTTCTCAGCACTCTTGCAGCCAATGTGAGTGATCTGCCCATTCTTATCATCAGGAAGCAAGGGGCAGGTAAGAATTGAAAACTATTCTGTATGGCTTTTATAGTTGTATTTATATTTTTGACCTCGCTGTGTATTGATGGCCAAATTTGCACAATTACGCATTAATTGCAATTCGGCCATTTGTCACTGTTTCTTTTCAATGAAGAACAGTTAAACAAAGAATGCATGGTGAAATTTTGTTTAATTTGAATTTCTGCTTAATCAGACCACTGATTGTGTTTTGTTATTATTTGCTGCATTTTTATACACAAGGATCGAAGAGAACACAATACTGTATACATGTGTTTGTACTTTGATTTACCACTGCAAAAGCTGTAGCTTGTGTTTTTTAGAATATTTGCCAATTTTTACTACAGTATCAGTGCCTAATTAATTTACAGTAATTTATGATCTATGCAGTGAAGTTTCTTTAGCTGTCCATATGATGATGTGCATTTGTTTTTATGCCATGTACACTTGATATTACGCTCGGGGATAACCAAAAACATTTATAGCAGTGTTTTGAGGAAAGAATTGGCCTCTATTATCAGGACAACAAGTATTTATTTACAGTGAGCCAGTTCCTTTGCAGCATCCTTCCAAGATTTATGTCAATTGTGGATGAATAGTACAGGTTAGCTATGAAAGTGCATTGTATTGTGTACATCATGTGAATTATCTTATTAATCCACTTAAGACTTGGTGCCTTTTCTGATTTTTGTAGGAGCAAAGAAAGAGGTTCCTTGGCTAAACTTACACTTCAGTCCAAGTGGAAGTTCAATTTCTATGTTGTGTATAGATAAGTACTGTATAATAAATTTGCAACAATATTTACCGAAGACAAAAACCTGAACATGTGTTTTCATCTCCAAAGATCATGCTAAAGGAAATGTTAAAGTGAAGGAATCATGCTGAGAAGCCAACTCCTGTGCTGTTAAGGGATCCTCATATACCAAGTCACTGACATCATGAAAGTGTAAGATTGTCAGGAGCCAAAAATGAACTCAATGCTGACGTGTACAACCCGATTGTCTGGTCCAACAAGAATGCCAAAGGAAAATGTTCTCAAAAACATTGGCCTGTATATTCTGTATATTCTATTGAGTACGCCACAAAAAAAAATTCGAGATATCTGTATGTTTTCTTAAACTTTGGAATGGTACTGTACTGTGCTCAAGTGGATGATATGCTCAGAGCCAAGTTTTATTTTTCTATGTGTACCTTTTTGACACAAGGTTTTGTTATTTACTTATTTGTTAGAGGGTTGTTTGCTTTTTATGAAGGAAAACTTCAGTACAGTTATGTAATATAAGTGGCAATAACATGTGGGTATATAAGGCCAGCACCAAGGTAGACAATAACCAATGTTGTAACAACAAGTTTAAACCCTTTCACACCTAAGAGTAATCAAATTCAATTTTCTCCTTCATTCGAAAGTGTACTGTATTGTACAGTATAGAGAATATATAGCTTTTTGTACCTTTTTGGTTAAGTGAATGCTGACTAAACTGTCACTTCTCACTACATAATTTATTTTATATAATGTATTTTGAAAAAGCTGAGAGATTCTGCATTTAGGCTTGGGAGTGAAAGGGTTGTTTACCTGTATTACGTTCATGATAGTTATTATTCCCTTATCCTCCAAGGGATTGTGCTCCTGCATGCTTTTGGTTGGAGAGTATGTTCCTACTTTTTCCTACAAGGTTTTGGGTTTTCGTACCAGGCAAGAGCACTTGATGAAGCTTATATAACACAAATGTATGATAAAAAAAGGCACACAATGATTAGTGTGCTGTATGATGATGATGACAATAAGATTACCAAAAAAAAAGATTGATGCTGATATATATGTTGTTTTCTTATTGGGTCAGAGCTTAGTAACACAAAGTTACTATATTTCAGACCACTCTTTTTCTCCTTTAAGTCTTCAGCACTTGGTATAGTACAAGTAGTAAAACGTTATTTTAATACGCTTGCCCCATCAACTACAACAAGCTGGTTACATCAAAGGTCGTATAAAATAGACACATTACTTCTATGTTTATTTTTTGCATCGAAACATCTAATATATGCCAGTGCAGGACGGAGTGAGGGGGTATCTGCGATTATCGTATTTCTAGTAAGTAGTTGTAATATTGGTATTTTGTGTAACGAATTGCCTTTTATAAAAGGAACTCAATAGACTGTTTCATGTAATGGACACATCAGAGTTACTAAATGTTATCTAATAACTTTTTAGTAGTTACAAAATATTGTAATTAGTAGAAATAAAAGCTCAAATAATGAAATAACATAATACAGCAGTTGAGAGCATGGTTGCACATGTAAAATACTGTTTTGACAAGAATGCCTTTTGGGTTTAGTTCAACTTGCTCTCACCAGTCTATTTTCTGGCTTTTAAACTGGGTTTTAATCTTTGTATTAGTTTATGTTTTTAATGCTTCTTTGAAATGAATACAATGATCAAACATGCATGCAGCATCCGGCGCGGTAAACACTTTGCATATGGTTAATAAGTGAGAAGCATAAATTGCGGTATATGTTTTAACTATTTTGTCAAAAAGAGGCAAAGAATCAGTTAGTTTCAGCTATTCAAACATTTTGTTGATGTATATTTTTGAGAAGTTCAGGGAACATTGAAAACTGGTGGCTAGCCTGGGTCAAGCAGATTTTGTTGGACGACTTGCTCTGTTGGACTTGTAAGTCACTGCTACAACTGACTTGTTGTCTATCTGCCAGATAAACTTTCACCTCTTGTGTTTGAATATGGTGCCTGGCACAGGAGTGAGCGACTTGTCTCACTTTTTTAGCAGTTGGGTGTTTATCCTTGAGCGAAGCGAGGGAAATAATCACAACGCTAGTGCAGTAGTATCTCCACATTTGGAGACTCCAAGCGTGTCGCCATCTCGAAATTTAATGTTTGTCTGTCAGTCAGTCTGTTTCGCGTACGACCTCGTCCCCAGTTCCTATCGCTGCTTAACCAATAACAAAGGCTGGATCGATCACGTGTGGCCCTGTAGTTTTACTCGCAATAAGAGAAATTAGATTGAGGCCCCGTTTACACTTGAAAACTGTTACGGATACCAAGTTCCCACTTTCGATTCCGGATTCACAAAAACTAGTGTAAACTCTTTCACGAATCCGGAAACAAATGTCTCGAATCCGGATAAATTTGCTCTAATGTAAACGGGGCCTGAACGAAGTAAACAGCAGTATATTGTAGGTGTGTTTACGAAAATGGAAAACTGGCAAACTTAAAACACAATAGTCTCGCCAAGCTCGTCTTCAAAAGAGAAGGGAACAGGCACGTGCAATGCGAAATCGTGAAACGATTGAACAGCACCAATTACGTCTAGAGAAAAGACGACAATCATGTTATGACCGACAGTACGAAGCGTGCCGAAGAAACGACTCCGAAAAGAGAACAGCGCCTGAAAGCAAATCGGAAGCTTCAGAAGCAAAAGCGGGCCGAAGAAAATACTCCGCAAAGAGAACAGCGCTTGAAAACAAATTGGGAGCTTCAGACGCTGTTTTGTGCTAAATTCAAATAGTTATTCAGAAAGGACAAGCAACAAAGGTCAGTCGGTGGAAATCGAACAATCACTGTGACAAATATATTCTATCCCTCTTCAAGAATGTATTAAAATCTGCACGCTGATCATTTTTCCTCGAAGTATTGTTTTAATACTCTTCTGTCGCCAGTTTTGGCTACCGTTTTCGCCCAGAGCAATCGGAACTTAGAGTCTTGAATGATTTAGGTAGATGTCTTATTTTTTCTTTCAAGACTAAAATGCTGTAATCTGACATGCGGTGATTGCAGCGAGAATCGTTCACAAGCCCTTTGAAGTATGACTAGGTCTGAAGCCCGTGTATAATTTGAAGTATACCATTCATGTTTTGCTTTGATTCTGGGAGAAATCATACTGTAACTGTTATTTGTGGTCTCTTGAGTCCCTTGTGTAGATTTCAAGCCGCTACGGCCACTATTAGTGACCGAAATCCTGCCGAGGTTTCTCCCCTTAATATAAATGAGAAGGTTGGTCACTCCATTTTCGAGTAGCCAACGGTTAGGAGTGAATAAATACTTCCAAAAGCCCCGCGATGGCGAAACACCGCCGGAAACCAATAGCCAGATAAATTTCCTTTCCCCTGACACGACGCTAATAGATGCAGCCCAAGCTCGAATACGCCAAAATCCTAATTTGTGAGCGAATTTGTGGCCATTTCTCTGTCGCGGTGGGCGCACTACCCGTAGCGTGGCCAAGATCGCCAACCGTCATTGAAAGAAACACTCTGATCGGTTGCGACAATTATTTTGAACAGTTCCTTTGTTATCATTCGACCAATCAGAGTGTTTCTTTCAATGATGGTTCGCGATTAGGATTTTGGCGTATTCGAGCTTGGGCTGCGTTTATTAGCGTCGTGTCAGGGGAAAGGAAATTTATCTGGCTATTGGTTTCCGGCGGTGTTTCGGCATCGCTGGGCTTTTGGAAGTATTTATTCACCCCTAACCGTTGGCTACTCGAAAATGTTCAGTTCAGTTCTGTTCTGTTCAGGTGAGTTAAGTTCAGTTGACGTCCGTTCAGTTCAGTTCAGTTGAGTTTAGTTCACGTCAGTTCAGTTCAATTCAGATCAATTCAGCGGTTCAGTTCAGTTCAGTTCAGGTCAGATCAGCTCAGTTCAGTCCCGTTCATTTCAGTTCATTTCAGTTTAGTTCACTTCCGTTCCGTTTCGTTCAGGTCCGTTCTGTTCAGTTCAACTTAGATCAGTTCAGTTAAGTTCAGTTTTGTTCACTTTCGTTCAGTTCAGTTCCCTTTAGTTCAGTTCAGTTTAGTTCAGTTCAATTCAGTTCACTCAGTTCAATTGAGTTCAGTTCAGTTCCGCTGAGTTCACTTCAGTTCAGATCAGCTCAGTTCAGTCTCGTTGAGTTCAATTCAGTTCAGTTCATTTCAATTCAGTTCATTTCAGTTTAGTTCAGTTCTGTTCAGTTCACTTCAGTTCCGTTCCGGTCCGTTCCGTTCAGTTCAGCTCAGATCAATTCAGAAGAACCTGCTTTCGATACCGTCTACTCTACTGTATGTCATTCTATTTCAGTGCACAGTTAACTATGTATGTAACATAAATTCCTGATCTTTTCATTTTTCTAACTTTCACCTTGTTTCTATCGGAAGGTTCAGAGTCTAATGCAGAAACTTTCTCTGTTATGGAATATGGCTAGTACGCAAGAGCTCTACCAGAAGCACAGCAAGGAATTTTTAAATAAACTTAAAGGGGTACTTTGACCAAAATCGGACCATTGTGAAATACAATTTTAACTACTTTAAATGAAAGTGTATGGTATGAATAGCAAGATTTCCCAAAATCTTTCTTTTGGTATGTAAGACTCCCGAGATATATCAATTCAAAGAGGGCCAAAACGCCTGTCTGCCATATTGGCCGTGAATAAAACTTTCGGGCCAGCGGTTTACCCGTCTGACGTCAACGAGACGCGGCCTTGACACTTCAATTCTTTGCAATGTCTTCGAGTGAAAGCGAACTTTCGTCAAGTATTTCTTCGAATTCTTCTTTTTTGTCGACACACGAATTATTACCAGATGTTCAACATCTAGATTCAAGTGTTGAAGGAAATGTTGTTGGGTACGACGACAGTCTTGAGCCAGTTGCCACCGAAGAAGAACTGGCGGCGTACGTCAAGCAAGTGACTATCGAAGAAGAAGAAGAAGCGGAATTTAGGAAAAGATTCACCCGAGAAGTGAATGTTGGAACGTGGTAAGATCATTATAAATTTTCCACACTTGAAAACTCGAAAATTTACGAAGACAGTAGCGCAAAAACTACTGAAAATCCCCGTAGAAAGCTTTCCATCAGAACCCTCTTGAAAGCTCCCTCAAATGACACAGCTGACATCTTTCTCCACAACATTTGCAGGTGTACGTGTTCAAACTGTTCAGTGGATCTTGTCGTGAAAGCTTTTGAATGCTTCTGCTGCCAAGAAATGGTACGATGCACGGAAAAAATGGAGGAGCTCGAATTAGATGGCGAATGCATAACGAAGCACCCTGGATTTAGAAATGTATGCCTGGATAAATGGGTGCTGGAGACAGCTGCCATTGGACTCAAAACCCGCCAAAAACAAAGCTATATAACCCTATTCAAGCAAGGAAAGAAAACCGAAGCCGAGTAAGTATCTTTTTATATTCATATGGCTGTAGACAGATCCGCTCAAAAGTCTTTTATTTCAACACGATGACATACAGTATAAATGTTGTTGGTTACGTTATCTTTGGAACAGTAAGAAACAACAATCCTTTTCAGTTAGTAATAAACGACTCTCCTCCCTCTTATAAAAACAGACTTGGTTTTTACAATCATGCAATTACACATTTGAAGTGTAGTTATTTACTGTCTAATTGTGAACTTATATTATTCTTGCTTAGATTTCTACGTTCCGTTGCATACCGTCAGTGTGCAAGGTTTATATGGGACTACATGGGAAATTCAGTGAGAAAGCCACTGCCTGCTTGTGTTTACAATGCAATAAGAGGAAAATTTCCAAATGATAGTGGAACATACAAAGGTTTTGTTGATTCAGAGGAAGAAAACGAAGAGGAAGAAGATGACTCAACATGAACTTTCCAATTCTTTCAAGCAAAGGATATGGTAAATGCATGTAAAGTGAAATTCATAGATCATATACAGTGCCACTATTTTGAATAAATACAATTACTATTAGCTTTCACTAGTTCCCTCAATGTACATGAACAAGTATTTTTTTTATTCAAGATTATAAATAATATTTCTTTTTTCATTTCTCAGTCTGTTGTTGCTCCACAACTTCCTCTTTTGTGCCCCCTCATTGGTGCACCACACCTTCTGCAAGATGGTGCTCTTCGTATATGGTCTTGGTCTTGTGCATTTTCCACATATATTGAAGCCTGTTTCATCACTCTCTGCACTTCGGCATCTACAATATAAGTATGTACGTCAATTAGCATAAGTGAAAGCTATACAGTTATGAATTTATTTTGGAGGAAGTAGTATTATATGACATGTCAATTACCTGAACATGTTGGTGGGTAAATAGTAGCCACCTTCTGTTTTCTCTCAGTGTACTTCTTTATAGCTTCAGCAACTGGTTCTTTTTCAAACATATTGTGCATATGCTCCGGGGTCTGTTCTCTTAGTTCCTCTTCAATGGTCTTCAGTTCATCTCTAGGTGTTGTTGTCATAATTGTATATAGTTTACATATGTAATCTGTTAGAAGAGGACATTCAAATAAAATTATATATGTTCATAACATTTCATGGCTACTCAGCACAGATGATATGTTGCATTGCTCTGCCTTACCAAAGTTTTGTGGGACTTTGCACTCTTTCACAGATGCTTCACCATATTTGTACTTTGGATAATGAACTTTAAGTTTGGGTTTTCCATTGTCATCTATCTTGACTTCTCTTTTCAAATTATAATTGAAATGGAGAGCAGCTAATATTGTCCTGTGGAAAATAAATGGCCAATTAATGATTTCAAAACCTGTTACTCTTCTGTGAGTCTGTGCAATGTAGTCATACTTTCCCAACATGCCAATATAGGAGTATGCCAACATTTTGGGTGCAAACTGGTTGATTATGGAGTGATAGGATTCTAGGCAACTTGTTTGCCCCACTGAAGATGCCTTTTTAATAGCACTGGTAAGGCGTACATTGGTGATGGCCTCGTACATTTTACCGTATGCATCAGATCCTACAGAACAAAATGATTGATTATTTGTCTATCCTTTTGTTTTTTGTTCAGTTATACTGTGGTTGATACACAGGTTCCCTTACCTTTAGCGAATCACACTTTTGTTTTGGTAATGGTGCCATGTGCACAGGCATTGAAGAGTCTGTTCGGTAGGCTGCTGTGCTTGTTTAATACATGGGACAAAAAGGAATGGAATTTTGCCACCTTTACTTCACCTAACAAACCCTAGGTTGAGGTGACGGACCAATAGAAGTGGCGGACACATGCTTTGCGCCACCGTCCAATCAGTTCGCATCCTTTTTCTTTGCTCAACTTTATGAGGGTTTTCTGTATTTCTAGTAGGGAGAATAAAAATCCAGCAGCAATCATCAATTTTCATTAAAAGGTCACCTGATTCCTTCAAATTAAGTGTTGTAGTATATATCACATTTTAGTGCTGATAACTTTTCAAAGGTCAACTCACTGTACTCTACCCATTAAGTTGCTTCAGTTGCAAACATCCAAGAATAACCACAGAAAGTTTGGTCGAAATTGAATCCTGCCATTCTGAAGATAATTTCGAACAGATGTGCACTAACATTTCTCATTTGCATATACCAGCCATATACATATATACATATAAATGGGACTTACTTTTACCAATATGCCAAAGGTCAAAGAAATGATGAACAGCTGGTTTCCCTAGTGCTCTACAGCGGTTTGGTAGCTCCTCTCGCATCCATTTGGCAATTGATGCATGACGGTCAGACACAAATGCAGTTATTATCATGCCTGTAGCTAGGAGGAAGTCAAATGCTTTTTGATGGCCTACAAACTCCATAGCCGAACTGCTCCCAACTTCTTTTGCCTAGTGAGAAAGGTTCTATGCTTAGACAAGAGTTGAAGCTTTGAAAAAAAAAAGAGCTCTAACACAAACCAAAACAAAAGTATACAAAGGAATTGCAGTCTATTGAATGTGCATTAGTCTAATATCTTCACTAAAGAGGTTCAGTGAAATAACTTGGGAGTATTTGCATGAAAGTGGAGATTTCCATGATGCCCATATTTTACTCGTGTCCATATATGCAAGCCTGAGGTGTCAGAGTGTAGACAATAAGCCCATATGAGAAACTATGAAACCCATTCACAATGTTTTCCATTGTTGAATCAATGTATATATAATATATGCCAAACAAACCTGGACAAGAACGAGATGTAAGATCAGCCCTACAGTACAGCAGTAGATGGTATAGGTGCCAAACTTGGCTGAGTGGCCCATGCTGTTATGGCGTCCATCACCTGCTAGAATTACTTCCCTTCCTCTCAGTGACTCTAATATCTTGGCTTGATAGGAACGCCAAAACTTGACATTAGAAGGAATAAGGAGATGTTTCTGGTGATAGTATTAGGTACTCTCTGTGTAGACAAGCAGGTTCATGTGCTGGAATACTAATTACTAACAGTTTCTTTTCAGATGCACCAGCAGTGAGGATTGCAAAACTGAGTAACAAATTCCCAGCAGGAAACTTGTTGAGAAGGGCTGGCTGGTCCAGTTGACAATCCCTTTTGGTTCTTCTCTCTTGTTCTTCCCTTCAATCTCCAACCTACAAATATTGGATTGCTTGCTATTAGTAATGTATTTTTTTAGTATTACTCACATTGAATGACATTCTTCTCTTCATTTGCTCATTGTCCATAAATCATTATCTGTGTACTTCTCTCTCTTTTTTTCTATTTGTCAAGTCATTCATTTCATTCATTCATCACTCTTCCATCCATTTATTTATTTATTCATACAGTAATCCATCCCTCCCTTTATTTAGTCAGTCAGTCAAGCAGACTTTTTATTTTTACAAGACATTCAATAAACGAAATAATGAACCTTGTGTTGGGATTTGCTCTTGTTTCATCTTGGCATAGTTTATCATATTCAGTTGGGGTGTTTTTGGTCTCTGAAGCTCCTGTTTCACCCAAGTAAGGTCCTCATCTTTATTGACTTCATGAACAGCATCATCATGATCTTGTAAATATTTGCAGCCTGCATACTCGGGATGATGCTCTTCGTTGCAATCTGTTTGAGTTCCTATGTACATAAAACAAAATCAAGTTTGAATGGCATTTTTTTAAATAGTTAAGAAAAACAACAGCCAGGATAGAAAATAGCCAAAGTTTGTGATCGTCCAATGAGTAAATGCCAACTTTTGAGAAAACCACAAACATTTTTTTCAGGTGGAACCACAGAACACTTACCTGATGATTTCAGAATAGGTGATTGGCACTCCAACTCTTGATTTTTGTTTTGCAATCGCTCCTGTAGCCTGTTCACCTTCGTCCTCAGAGTATTGATGTTTTTTTTCAATGACCCGATCTCGCCCTCGTAGAATAGACAGCTATAACAATCTTGAGCCTGAAAAAATAGTATCAATTTAATCTATATGAAAAGACAAAAGAATTGTGGTCCGGAAGTAGAACTGAAACATTCTTCCGACGTTTTTTTTTTCTTATAATCAAAGGAAGAACACCGCGAATAACTAATCACCTGTTGGCTGTGCGAAGTACTGGATGTGCATAAAGTGTCTGGAAGTTCTGTTTCGAGATGAGGTTGAACGAGCTGTACTGATTGTTCTCCCTCCTCTGTGTTTTCTGGAAGTGGTTGCACCGGATCGTCCAATTCCTGTGAATGTACATCCGCTCGCTTGGAAATAAAACAAAATGAAAATAAAATAAAAATAAAAATAAAACCAAATAAATTAAGAATGTACTATATTGAAACAAGAACAGGGCAATGCGATTAGCAAACATAAAAATAAAGAAGTAAATAGGTAATTTGTGTCTAGTTACCTCGCCACTCGACATGTCAGAAACGTCGGTCTGCAGGTCCATTGGTTGCCCAGTCATTGTATCCTTTACTATCTGAAAGACATGCAGCGCAGAATTACAAAACGAAGAACACTGTGAAAGATCGAAGCTGATCGATCTTTGTTTTGACATGCCTACTGTTGTGTGATTCCGCCAGGCGTTGTCTGTATAAAAGCCGCCGTCTTACTGGACCATTATATCAACTACAACAATCACACTGAGACACCGCTTTTCGTATTCACTAACGCTTGTAATGGTATGGTTTTTAGCTGCATCAGCACGAAAAGTGCTTTAAATAATACTCGAATCGACCCATAACAAGTTGTCACGCCGCCGCAGCGTGCGGTGTACGATGACAACGAAAAGTTCAGTTTTCGCAATTTCTGCTGAACGAAACATCTAAAGAAGCAGTTTGATTTAACTTGTGGGACTTTTACACTAAAGATTAAAGAAGCAGTTTGGTAACTTGTGGGACTTTTAAACTGCTCAAACTTCAAAGCATTTCCTCGACAAGACTTGTCAACTCACCTTCCGGCGGTCTCTTGCACTTACACCTCGATCTTTAGTTTCTCTCCAAATTGTGGGGACAGACCCTGGAATCAGTCTGCGGAGAGAACCCTCTTGGTGGAGGAACCTTGAGAAGCAGCTATCTTCAAAATGCTTCGAGCACACACAGAAGCGATCGCCAGGATTGAAGTTCTTTCGATGCAGTAACACAAACTTCTTCCACTTCGTTTGGGCGAAATGTGAATTGAAATGCCCTCTTTTGGGTTGGACATGCTGTCGCAGCCTGCACTACACACCTACATGGCATGTTGTGCAGTGTTTTGTCAAAATTCCAAATACAACTTCAATTTTATTCAAGATTTACTCGCGCTCTTGTGCAAAACTTCACACTTCTCTTATACTTGCAAAACTTCGCGTTGGTAAGATGACTTCACGCCCGATCTCTCCAATCCCCACTCGGAATTATCGATTTATTCACGGCTCAAGAAAAACAGAGGTCGAAAAGTGGCACTTCCAAAAATAATTTTGACAAACGGTTTGGTAGGATTGTTAGTGGTGTGCTAAAGATTGTTTTTGACTGTTTTTAATTGAATTTAAGTGATGGTCCGATTTTGGTCAAAGTACCTCTTGAAGGTAATCTTGTTAGGTCTTATTGTTTTGTTGCGATTCATTTTATTGACCAAAATATGGGAAAGAATTTGGTTAATCCTAGATGACTGATTTGGTAATGGTATTGGATTAAAGTTTGTTTTAACGCGTGGGGAAATTGGCCGAACTTGTAAAATACACTTGTCCCCGAGCGAAGCGAAGCGAAGTGAGGGTAATAATCACGGCGCTAATTCATTAATATCGCCTTATCATCGCCTAACTTGGGGACTCCAAGCGTGTCGCCATCTCGAAATTTAACGTTCGTCTGTCAGTCAGTCAGTCAGTCAGTCAGTCTGGCGTACGACTTTAGGCGCGGTTACCCTGCATAACCAATAACAAAGGCCGGATCGATCACGTGTGCACTGTAGTTTTACTCGGAACAAGACTGACATTGCAAGTGAGCTCGTTGGGTGGGGTCGAGACCACATGAAACTAAAATGGAAAGAAGTAGGGACAAGAACGAAACTCGCAAAAGAGACTTTCAGTTTCTCACCAGAAAAATATTAAACAGTATAGAGAACTTTACTTTTGACGACCTTACTCAAATGAAACCTATTACTATAAATTGTCATTACAACACTCATACACTTGCTTCTTAAAGGTTGAGCGACTCTGCATTTTGAGCTTAGGGGTGTATTCCACCAAAGCCGGTCACCATTTAGATTGTAAGCGTGTTGCCGCGTTGAGCAATCGTGAAACTAGACTATCAATTTCCCACACGTCCACATCTTGTATTTCGCAACAGACACAGACTTCTCAGATATCAATTTCCCACACGTCCCATCTCGTATTTCGCACCACAAAAAATCATTGTATATGTTATTTTAAAAGGCGATTCAGTTTTAAATTACCGAAAACGTACTATATAAATAAATGTCTCCAAGTGTATATATAGTGTTATGAAATTTCAGGAGTAAGTTTTTAAACAACATGAGAGCGCACAGACGGTCCGGAACGGCAAACAGCCGCTACCTTGGCCCGTTGCTATTACCTACATCCCTGATAAATTGAAAGCGAGGAATGTAACACCATTTAGATTGTAAGCGTTTTGCCGCGTTGAGCAATCGTGAAACTAGACTATCAATTTCCCACACGTCACATCTTGTATTTCGCAACAGACACAGACTTCTCAGATATCAATTTCCCACACGTCTCATCTCGTATTTCGCACCACAAAAAATCATTGTATATGTTATTTTAAAAGGCGATTCAGTTTTAAATTACCGAAAACGTACTATATAAATAAATGTCTCCAAGTGTATATATAGTGTTATGAAATTTCAGGAGTAAGTTTTTAAACAACATGAGAGCTCACAGACGGTCCGGAACGGCAAACAGCCGCTACCTTGGCCCGTTGCTATTACCTACATCCCTGATAAATTGAAAGCGAGGAATGTAACACTAGACTTGTTTATGTACAATATTATTGTTCACAGCGTGTTCAGTCATTTGTGACTAACAAACTCAATGTTCAAGACTATTTCGGTGTATTTTTTATTTCTGGTATACAATACCACTGCGAAACAAAGGCTACTTGATCGAATGAAAGAAATATTTCAATATGCACTGTACGATAATCCGAAGCATTTTGACAGCTGTCGCGCTCGTGCGGGGCATAACACATGTAATATATTCAGAGACGCATTCGTCGAGTCTTAAGCCCTGAGAATGAATATTTTCGTCTCAAAAACGGATATACTTTCGGCGAAAAAACTTTACAAAACAGCTACAGTATGTAGGAGGCAACAAATGTAATTTACAGTGTAAAGCATAAATCATCATTGTTTACGGCTAAAGTTCGTCATGGCTTTGGTGTTCCGTTTTCAGCCTGATATCTTCCCAGAAGTATTTCGTGTCGCCACAGAAAGTTCGTCGAGGCTAAATAATTAGCAGCGACAAAGTTATTTGCAACCCTGTAGCGGTAGCCAACACAATCAAATCAATCAAACATTTTTTGCGGCTATGATAGTGAACTTAAAAGAACGCAAGCCAAATCTTCTTTATCCGTGAATGTTCCACAAAGCCAAACGGTGTTGAGTTTGGATGGGATACAGATAACTTTATACACAAGCATTAACGTACAATTCAATCGACTACATCTCAAGTTGTTCCCGAAGTCACCTTACGTCATCACATATCATGTGGCAATGTGAACCAATCACCGTGTGCTGATTCGTAACCCAGAAAGGAAGGAGGGACACCCTCCTAGAAGGGTCACCCTTCTCTATTGAAATTCCTTGTTCCGTTTACATGATCGGTAGGGTTACCCTAGGAGGAGGGACACCCTATCTTCTTGCTAGGGTTACCCTCCCAGTAGGGACAACTTTTGGCCATGTAAACACTCGAGGTAGGGTTAAGCTCCCAGGGGGGCTAAGTTTAGCCGTGCCAGGTTACTATCTCAAATTTCGCGACCGCGCGATTCCTTTCAGACTCTTGGCGAGATAACCCTAGGGATAACGCTTGGCACGTAAAGGGGGGCTATCTTCTGACCCTTCTTGGAGGGTGTAACTCCAAGGAGGGTTACCCTCCCTCCATGTAAACAGGGTCTAACATGACGATAAAGACACGCTGTGCAATCCTAAGCTCGGCAGGACTACGCCCCAACGAGCAATAAGAGAAAAAAGACTGGATTTGCCGCTGAGCTCGTGGCGCGGGTTGGGTCGAGACCAGGATAAAGTAAAATTAAAAGTAGGGACAAGAGCGAGACTCTCAAGAGAGACTTTCAGTACCCGGGGGAGGGGGGGGGGGGGTGTTGATCATAATTTTGCGTGGGTGTGCCGTGCGGTCCTGAAAACCGTTAGCCTATTTCAGACGAAAATATCTGATTTTCTATACGTTATTTCCGACCTAACTTCAAAAATGTACACGGCACGTACGTATGTGGCATATATATCGGAGCACCCCAGCGGGTTTCAGCGCAAATTATAACCGAGACACGGGTGAAAAACAAGTCAGACATTTGAGCGAGACACGAGAAAGACGGAGCTCAGCAATGAGCGATAATAAATGGGCGATAACTGAACGAGAATCGAGGGACACACTTGACTGAGCGTGACGGATGGATGGATTGTTTCTGGCGAGATTATCGACCGTCATTGGACTCATTTTTTCTACGAGATTATCGCCTGTCATTTGACTTATGTATATCGCAGGTAAACAAATGAAGTTCACATGGGACGTGTTGACATAACCAACGACACAGCAGAGTTGATTCTAAATTGCAGTTTAATTACATATTGATCTCTTAAGATACTTGTTCAAAATACAATTTAAAAGTCTCAGTCGTCAAACAATATTGGCTAACATACCATATTTCTTCGTGAAACTGACATGGTTTACCACCACGTGGCGATGTACTTCGCAAAATTATTTCAAGTCCGATTGCTAATTTTGCTCTTATTTTATCTGCAGACTTAATAGGTTTACTTTAACGAGATTGATCTGTGATCTGAAGTTTAGAACCATTTCACTCAAGTTTTGTTTACATAAATCGCAGATGAACACCAGACCACCACTGAGTAGTAGCCTGTGTCAGTAAAATCTTTCTGCTGTCGAAATTAGATCATGATATAACTGTGATATTATATGATCATTGTAGTTCTAAAATGTACTTTGATATGTAAACTATATTGTAATAGCGGAAGTTTTCTGTTGCAGCATTTTTCAATGCCTAAGAAACTACAAAGATCGTTCTTACATGTCTTTTCTTAAAACGATGTAAACAAGATTTTTTTCCGTCAGTGTTGCATTATGGGAACTCAGTATATTGTTTGCGAAAACTTTATTTTATGTTCTTAGTTTGTATTTTACGCTTCATATACATTTTATATTTAGTCTGCCTCAAAAGAGTTTAATATTATGGAGTTCAGAAGCGTTCGACTATGATGGTACTGTACAGTCAAATTCATAGTACATAATAACTTGAGTTATTACTCACTAGACTAGAAAGATCTCTCTTACGTATATTTTTCTCTTACGTATATTTAGCTGTCAATTACAGCTACTTGAACATGATGCATACGCTAAGAAGATTAGCAAAGAAGAGATAAGTGGCTATTGTAGATAGCCGAAAATGATACCGGAAAAGCATTCCAACATGAGATAAGGCTATTAAGCTGTCTTATAGCTACTTAAGATGTCGGATATTCCCCAGTTAATTCCTCCAGAAAACATGTCAGCTTGAAAATTCACTTGTTATATAGAAAGCGTCATACCAGTACTGTGACGTGCATCGGAAAGCAAATTCAAAATGCTCTCGACAGAAACGATCACTCAAGGCAAAAGCAAATCACTCATTGAAAATATTATTCCGTGTGAAACATATCTGGCATATGTATTCGACTTGACATCCGACTCCTAAATTTCGCTTAAATCCTCTGATAAACAAATGAAGTTCGTGTTGTTAAATATCAGAGCTGCCAGAGACATAGCTACACATTGTCGCCCAGCATTATCTCCAAATATTGCAACATTACCTTGACTGTACAGTGCAATGATAGTTTTATTTGGATCGACAACTGAAGGACCAGGATTTTTTTCTATATCCCTCGACAGAGAAAACGCATTGTACTTGATGTTTGAAAAGTTTAATAAATTTTCGGTTAATGTTTTTGGTTATGAGGACGGCAATGGTGTTTATCCTCTAAGAATTAGCAAAAGAATCAACAAAGAAATAAAACACATTGATTTAATTTTAATATCAAATGATGAGACGAAGCATTATTGTTGTATAAAGGATAAGTCTAAGCTGCTTAGTTCGCAAGTTAGTAAACATCGTAATAAGAGATTTTTTTGTGATCGTTGTTTGAACTCTTTCATAAGAGAAAAATCCCTTGAAAAACACCTAGAGTATTGTTCGAAGAATGATGTTGCAAGACTTGATTTGCCTAAAGAAACGACACGGGTTGAATTTAGGGATAAAAATAAAGGTATGCGTGTACCCTTTGTTATATACGCCGATTTTGAGTGTTTTACTGAAAAAATATCGACTTGTTCACCACCAAAAGATAGAAGCTACGCAAACGCATACCAAAATCATACACCTTCTGGATTTTGTTTTTATGTAAAGTGTGTTGATGATAGCCTTTCGTTAGGACCATTTACAGTATCTAAAAAATCACAAGACGAAAATTTAGCCGATATATTTGTGAAACAGCTCGAAGAAACGATTAGGTCTATTTACAGCCGAACTAAGTATCCGAAGGAAATGAAGTTTGGCAAATCAGAAAAGAAGATTTATGATACTTCGAATGTTTGCCATATTTGTGAAGGAAGTTTTATATTTGACGATAAGGTTAGAGATCACTGTCATATAACTGGTGAGTTTAGAGGCGCAGCGCATAGTAGCTGTAATTTGGCATACAAGATTCCTAAGTTTTATCCTGTAATTTTTCACAATTTGGCTAATTACGACGCACATATTTTAATAACTGAGCTAGGCGGGAAAGTAGATTGTATTCCAAACACAGATGAGAAATACATCTCTTTTAAGAAAAATATAATTGTTGATACATTCATGGACGAAGATACCGGCAATGACGTCAACGTAAAACGATAAATAAGATTTATTGACAGTTTTAAATTTATGGCTTCTAGCTTAGGCAACCTAGCTAAAAATCTTAGCAAAGAAAAGTGTAATAACTTAGCTAAGTTTTACAAGGGTGAACGTCTTAATTTGTTACTTAGGAAAGGTGTTTATCCTTATGTCTATGTGGATTCTCTAAAAAAATTAGAAGAGACTAGTCATCCACCTGCTGAAGAGTTTTACTCAAGGTTAAACAATGAAAATATATCAGAAGAAGATTACATTCATGCTAATAAAGTTTGGGAGAAGTTTAACGTTACTAACATGAGAGAATATCATGACATTTACTTGAAGTCGGACGTGTTGTTATTAGCTGATGTCTTCGAGAACTTTAGAGACGTTTGTTTGGAAAATTATAAGTTAGATCCAGCTTGGTTTTACACTTCACCTGGACTAGCTTGGAGTGCAGCATTAAAACTTACGAAAGTGTCTCTTGATCTAATAAATGACGTTGACATGTTATTGATGATTGAGAAGGGTATCAGAGGAGGAGTTTCCATGATTTGCACTAGACATGGAAAAGCCAATAATCCTTACATGAAGAAATATGATGATTCGAAAAAAACAAAGTATATAACTTATCTTGACGCAAATAATCTTTATGGATGGGCAATGAGTAAGCCGTTACCAACGTCAGATTTCGAGTGGATGAACCAAAGAGAACTAAAACATTGGAAGAAACATCCATGCATACTTGAGGTAGATATTGAGTATCCAAAACATTTACACAATTTACACAACGATTATCCATTAGCGCCAGAAAGAATCAAAATAAATAAGTGTGAAAAGTTAGTTCCTACGCTTAACGATAAGAAAAAGTATGTCGTTCATCATGAAGCTTTGAAAACTTATGAAAGGTTGGGGTTAAAGATTAGGAAAGTAAGACGTGGCATAAAATTTGAGGAAAGTGCGTGGTTGAAAAGTTACATTGATTTGAACACTAATCTTAGAGCAAACGCAAAGAACGACTTTGAAAAAGACTTCTTCAAACTCATGAATAACTCTGTTTTTGGGAAAAGTATTGGAAAACATAAGAAATAGAGTAGACATTAAGTTGGTTACTAACGTGGTGCAAGCCAAAAAACTTATCTCAAAACCAAGCTTTTGATAGAAGGAAAATATTTTGTGATAAATTAACCGCCATTCACATGCATAGGACGAAATTATACTTTGATAAACCAGTTTACTTAGGAATGTCAATACTTGACATAAGTAAAACGTTGATGTATGATTTTCATTACGATTACATCAAAGAGAAGTATGGAGACAAGGCAAGATTATTATTTACTGACACTGATTCGTTATAATGTATGAAATACAAACAGACGATTTTTACAAAGACATAAGCGATGATGTTTTAACCTCGTTTGACACTAGTAATTACCCCAAGGAGCATCCTTCTGGAATTACTACTGGAGTTAACAAAAAGGTTATTGGAATGTTTAAGGATGAAGTTGGAGGAAACAAATTTCAGAGTTTGTCGGATTGAGAGCCAAACTTTACTCCTACGTACTCGATTCTTCCAACATGGAGGAAAAAAAGTGTAAGGGTGTTAAGAAGGTTGTTATTAAGAAGGATATAAATTTCCAGGATTATAAAGATTGTCTTATCAACGGCGGCAAGAAAATGAGAACTATGAATCTCATCAGGAGTCGCGGTCATGAGATCTATACCGAGGAAGTAAACAAGGTAGCTTTAAGTAGGGAAGATGATAAGAGGCGTATATTACTAAACGGAATAGACACTTTTGCGCTTGGGCACTATATGATTGGCGGAATTGTCGGCGATGTTGGCGTAGAATTAGATTAAGATACAGACGAAGAAACAGACGAAGAACTAATCTGTAGATATGACGGCGGTGATATAGTGCTCACAACGAGAGGAAAGTTTTTATAAAAGATACTCCTAAAGATTAGTAGAAATAGGAATTAATCTTATTGTTTCAAAACAAATTTTGGCGGTAATTCTGTGTCAAATGGTATTATTAATAATTCTTCTCTGACAAATCCTCTCTTAGGCCCATCGATTCGGTAATATAATACTGGTTGATCTTTTCTTATCACAGCGTTTTTCAATTCGAATACCTTTGTGCTCCATATGGGATCAGTTGCTCTCCTAACGTTTCCGCCTTCTTCCTCACCAGGCGATAACAAATATCTTACGTTAACGTTACGATCGATTCTTTTTTCTTCAAATCCAACAGGTCTTGAGTACCTCCTTTTCTCTTGTTTAACGTTTTTCTCAAGATAAGCGTCGATGGCTTCCTTGCCCGTCAATCTAGTGACGTGATTATTTATGGTTTTTATGATATTTGGTAGTCTACTTACCCACTTTGTTGATCTGTCATTAGTAACAAATTCGTCAGCGTATTGTTGGCTAAATATTTTTTCGCCTAAAGTTTTGTTCGCTCTTTCAACGAATGCTTGTGCTCTGTGATTAACAGTTTCTGATCGTTTTATAACTACTTTCTTTTGATTCATAAGAACCGTTAAAGATCCCATAAATTCTCTTCCCGGATCGACGATTAAAGTCTTTGGCAACTTCAACCGCCAAAGCGCCTGTTTTGATAGCCAATCTTTTGCTTCTTCATTAGTAACTCCAGCTTCTAAAGAAAGTTTTTTAATCGCGGATAAACCTTTCCAATATCCTTTTGGCGAGTAATAAATCTTTTCCATCTTTTTTTAGATTCATTTAACTACTTTACTTCATTTAAAGATTTAGTTTCGTGACTTTAAAATATGTCGTTTGCAGAAATACTTAACCCAACTAGGAAACCTAAATTGTCGAAGGCAATGAAGGCAGATAGAACAGTTCATAGGACGACTTCCACACCATCGTCTGCTAAGCCTGGGAAAACGCTTTATGTTAATGTGCCAAGATTAAATGAAAACATGGTATTCGTTCCAAAGAGTATGTTTTTGAGGTTTAACGTCAAGATAGAAAAGGGTGTTGCAAGCAACCACCTTGTTCAAAACGTATCAAGAAACTTAGTGAACCATATGAAGATTTCCTTTGGAGGAAAAACTATTTGTGATACAGACAGATATGACATTTTTCATGGGTATCATGATATGTTGACGTGTGAGGAAGATATGAAAAGAGGAATCATGACAGAAGACAAAAGAAAGATTAGAGCGGCAGGAACTGGCGATTCTAAGATTATGAAACTCACGAATTTATCCTACGCTCAGAGGTATCATATTCCCCTATCTAACCCGGTTTTAGACGATCATGGGGTTTATTATCAAAGAGGACTGAAGTCAAACCTCAAGTTTGAAATAAAACTTGCTAATGTGTCTGCAATAGTTGTAACTACAGACAATACAAAAGGACATGGTTATGAGTTGACGGACATAGAATTGGAATATTCAACCATTGAAGATGAAAACTTGGCATTTCAAGCGAGTAGTGTTTATCAAAGCGGTAGAACTTTTTACTTTGAGGATGTTCATCACTTCGAAACAATTCCATCAATTGACATTGGTTCTGGATCTTTTATTAATCTTCATGTAAACACACCAAAAAGTTGTATGAAAGGAATAATGTTATTCTTTTAAAGAGTTTCGATTCAGGAGAAAGGAAAGCTGAGGAGTTTGTTAACCCTCTTGTTAATTCTGTCAAAGTTTGCTATTAATGGCGTTCCACACAAGTTATTTTCAGACGGAATTTTAAGAGAGGATGTTTGGCCAATGATTTTGAAAAGGTTTGATTATGTTGAGGATCACTTCAAGGAAGTAGACTTTCATAATGACAAGTTTGCGTTATGGGTTGACTTCAACCCATTAAAATTTCTTTCAAGAAAATTTACTCAAGGAGGTTGAAGTGGCCAAAGACTTTAATCGTCGATCCGGGAAGAGAATTTATGGGATCTTTAACGGTTCTTATGAATCAAAAGAAAGTAGTTATAAAACGATCAGAAACTGTTAATCACAGAGCACAAGCATTCGTTGAAAGAGCGAACAAAACTTTAGGCGAAAAAATATTTAGCCAACAATACGCTGACGAATTTGTTACTAATGACAGATCAACAAAGTGGGTAAGTAGACTACCAAATATCATAAAAACCATAAATAATCACGTCACTAGATTGACGGGCAAGAAAGCCATCGACGCTTATCTTGAGAAAAACGTTAAACAAGAGAAAAGGAGGTACTCAAGACCTGTTGGATTTGAAGAAAAAAGAATCGATCGTAACGTTAACGTAAGATATTTGTTATCGCCTGGTGAGGAAGAAGGCGGAAACGTTAGGAGAGCAACTGATCCCATATGGAGCACAAAGGTATTCGAATTGAAAAACGCTGTGATAAGAAAAGATCAACCAGTATTATATTACCTAATCGATGGGCCTAAGAGAGGATTTGTCAGAGAAGAATTATTAATAATACCATTTGACACAGAATTACCGCCAAAATTTGTTTTGAAACAATAAGATTAATTCCTATTTCTACTAATCTTTAGGAGTATCTTTTATAAAAACTTTCCTCTCGTTGTGAGCACTATATCACCGCCGTCATATCTACAGATTAGTTCTTCGTCTGTTTCTTCGTCTGTATCTTAATCTAATTCTACGCCAACATCGCCGACAATTCCGCCAATCATATAGTGCCCAAGCGCAAAAGTGTCTATTCCGTTTAGTAATATACGCCTCTTATCATCTTCCCTACTTAAAGCTACCTTGTTTACTTCCTCGGTATAGATCTCATGACCGCGACTCCTGATGAGATTCATAGTTCTCATTTTCTTGCCGCCGTTGATAAGACAATCTTTATAATCCTGGAAATTTATATCCTTCTTAATAACAACCTTCTTAACACCCTTACACTTTTTTTCCTCCATGTTGGAAGAATCGAGTACGTAGGAGTAAAGTTTGGCTCTCAATCCGACAAACTCTGAAATTTGTTTCCTCCAACTTCATCCTTAAACATTCCAATAGCCTTTTTGTTAACTCCAGTAGTAATTCCAGAAGGATGCTCCTTGGGGTAATTACTAGTGTCAAACGAGGTTAAAACATCATCGCTTATGTCTTTGTAAAAATCGTCTGTTTGTATTTCATACATTATAACGAATCAGTGTCAGTAAATAATAATCTTGCCTTGTCTCCATACTTCTCTTTGATGTAATCGTAATGAAAATCATACATCAACGTTTTACTTATGTCAAGTATTGACATTCCTAAGTAAACTGGTTTATCAAAGTATAATTTCGTCCTATGCATGTGAATGGCGGTTAATTTATCACAAAATATTTTCCTTCTATCAAAAGCTTGGTTTTGAGATAAGTTTTTTGGCTTGCACCACGTTAGTAACCAACTTAATGTCTACTCTATTTCTTATGTTTTCCAATACTTTTCCCAAAAACAGAGTTATTCATGAGTTTGAAGAAGTCTTTTTCAAAGTCGTTCTTTGCGTTTGCTCTAAGATTAGTGTTCAAATCAATGTAACTTTTCAACCACGCACTTTCCTCAAATTTTATGCCACGTCTTACTTTCCTAATCTTTAACCCCAACCTTTCATAAGTTTTCAAAGCTTCATGATGAACGACATACTTTTTCTTATCGTTAAGCGTAGGAACTAACTTTTCACACTTATTTATTTTGATTCTTTCTGGCGCTAATGGATAATCGTTGTGTAAATTGTGTAAATGTTTTGGATACTCAATATCTACCTCAAGTATGCATGGATGTTTCTTCCAATGTTTTAGTTCTCTTTGGTTCATCCACTCGAAATCTGACGTTGGTAACGGCTTACTCATTGCCCATCCATAAAGATTATTTGCGTCAAGATAAGTTATATACTTTGTTTTTTTCGAATCATCATATTTCTTCATGTAAGGATTATTGGCTTTTCCATGTCTAGTGCAAATCATGGAAACTCCTCCTCTGATACCCTTCTCAATCATCAATAACATGTCAACGTCATTTATTAGATCAAGAGACACTTTCGTAAGTTTTAATGCTGCACTCCAAGCTAGTCCAGGTGAAGTGTAAAACCAAGCTGGATCTAACTTATAATTTTCCAAACAAACGTCTCTAAAGTTCTCGAAGACATCAGCTAATAACAACACGTCCGACTTCAAGTAAATGTCATGATATTCTCTCATGTTAGTAACGTTAAACTTCTCCCAAACTTTATTAGCATGAATGTAATCTTCTTCTGATATATTTTCATTGTTTAACCTTGAGTAAAACTCTTCAGCAGGTGGATGACTAGTCTCTTCTAATTTTTTTAGAGAATCCACATAGACATAAGGATAAACACCTTTCCTAAGTAACAAATTAAGACGTTCACCCTTGTAAAACTTAGCTAAGTTATTACACTTTTCTTTGCTAAGATTTTTAGCTAGGTTGCCTAAGCTAGAAGCCATAAATTTAAAACTGTCAATAAATCTTATTTATCGTTTTACGTTGACGTCATTGCCGGTATCTTCGTCCATGAATGTATCAACAATTATATTTTTCTTAAAAGAGATGTATTTCTCATCTGTGTTTGGAATACAATCTACTTTCCCGCCTAGCTCAGTTATTAAAATATGTGCGTCGTAATTAGCCAAATTGTGAAAAATTACAGGATAAAACTTAGGAATCTTGTATGCCAAATTACAGCTACTATGCGCTGCGCCTCTAAACTCACCAGTTATATGACAGTGATCTCTAACCTTATCGTCAAATATAAAACTTCCTTCACAAATATGGCAAACATTCGAAGTATCATAAATCTTCTTTTCTGATTTGCCAAACTTCATTTCCTTCGGATACTTAGTTCGGCTGTAAATAGACCTAATCGTTTCTTCGAGCTGTTTCACAAATATATCGGCTAAATTTTCGTCTTGTGATTTTTTAGATACTGTAAATGGTCCTAACGAAAGGCTATCATCAACACACTTTACATAAAAACAAAATCCAGAAGGTGTATGATTTTGGTATGCGTTTGCGTAGCTTCTATCTTTTGGTGGTGAACAAGTCGATATTTTTTCAGTAAAACACTCAAAATCGGCGTATATAACAAAGGGTACACGCATACCTTTATTTTTATCCCTAAATTCAACCCGTGTCGTTTCTTTAGGCAAATCAAGTCTTGCAACATCATTCTTCGAACAATACTCTAGGTGTTTTTCAAGGGATTTTTCTCTTATGAAAGAGTTCAAACAACGATCACAAAAAAATCTCTTATTACGATGTTTACTAACTTGCGAACTAAGCAGCTTAGACTTATCCTTTATACAACAATAATGCTTCGTCTCATCATTTGATATTAAAATTAAATCAATGTGTTTTATTTCTTTGTTGATTCTTTTGCTAATTCTTAGAGGATAAACACCATTGCCGTCCTCATAACCAAAAACATTAACCGAAAATTTATTAAACTTTTCAAACATCAAGTACAATGCGTTTTCTCTGTCGAGGGATATAGAAAAAAATCCTGGTCCTTCAGTTGTCGATCCAAATAAAACTATCATTGCACTGTACAGTCAAGGTAATGTTGCAATATTTGGAGATAATGCTGGGCGACAATGTGTAGCTATGTCTCTGGCAGCTCTGATATTTAACAACACGAACTTCATTTGTTTATCAGAGGATTTAAGCGAAATTTAGGAGTCGGATGTCAAGTCGAATACATATGCCAGATATGTTTCACACGGAATAATATTTTCAATGAGTGATTTGCTTTTGCCTTGAGTGATCGTTTCTGTCGAGAGCATTTTGAATTTGCTTTCCGATGCACGTCACAGTACTGGTATGACGCTTTCTATATAACAAGTGAATTTTCAAGCTGACATGTTTTCTGGAGGAATTAACTGGGGAATATCCGACATCTTAAGTAGCTATAAGACAGCTTAATAGCCTTATCTCATGTTGGAATGCTTTTCCGGTATCATTTTCGGCTATCTACAATAGCCACTTATCTCTTCTTTGCTAATCTTCTTAGCGTATGCATCATGTTCAAGTAGCTGTAATTGACAGCTAAATATACGTAAGAGAAAAATATACGTAAGAGAGATCTTTCTAGTCTAGTGAGTAATAACTCAAGTTATTATGTACTATGAATTTGACTGTACAGTACCATCATAGTCGAACGCTTCTGAACTCCATAATATTAAACTCTTTTGAGGCAGACTAAATATAAAATGTATATGAAGCGTAAAATACAAACTAAGAACATAAAATAAAGTTTTCGCAAACAATATACTGAGTTCCCATAATGCAACACTGACGGAAAAAAATCTTGTTTACATCGTTTTAAGAAAAGACATGTAAGAACGATCTTTGTAGTTTCTTAGGCATTGAAAAATGCTGCAACAGAAAACTTCCGCTATTACAATATAGTTTACATATCAAAGTACATTTTAGAACTACAATGATCATATAATATCACAGTTATATCATGATCTAATTTCGACAGCAGAAAGATTTTACTGACACAGGCTACTACTCAGTGGTGGTCTGGTGTTCATCTGCGATTTATGTAAACAAAACTTGAGTGAAATGGTTCTAAACTTCAGATCACAGATCAATCTCGTTAAAGTAAACCTATTAAGTCTGCAGATAAAATAAGAGCAAAATTAGCAATCGGACTTGAAATAATTTTGCGAAGTACATCGCCACGTGGTGGTAAACCATGTCAGTTTCACGAAGAAATATGGTATGTTAGCCAATATTGTTTGACGACTGAGACTTTTAAATTGTATTTTGAACAAGTATCTTAAGAGATCAATATGTAATTAAACTGCAATTTAGAATCAACTCTGCTGTGTCGTTGGTTATGTCAACACGTCCCATGTGAACTTCATTTGTTTACCTGCGATATACATAAGTCAAATGACAGGCGATAATCTCGTAGAAAAAATGAGTCCAATGACGGTCGATAATCTCGCCAGAAACAATCCATCCATCCGTCACGCTCAGTCAAGTGTGTCCCTCGATTCTCGTTCAGTTATCGCCCATTTATTATCGCTCATTGCTGAGCTCCGTCTTTCTCGTGTCTCGCTCAAATGTCTGACTTGTTTTTCACCCGTGTCTCGGTTATAATTTGCGCTGAAACCCGCTGGGGTGCTCCGATATATATGCCACATACGTACGTGCCGTGTACATTTTTGAAGTTAGGTCGGAAATAACGTATAGAAAATCAGATATTTTCGTCTGAAATAGGCTAACGGTTTTCAGGACCGCACGGCACACCCACGCAAAATTATGATCAACATCCCCCCCCCCCTCCCCCGGGTACTGAAAGTCTCTCTTGAGAGTCTCGCTCTTGTCCCTACTTTTAATTTTACTTTATCCTGGTCTCGACCCAACCCGCGCCACGAGCTCAGCGGCAAATCCAGTCTTTTTTCTCTTATTGCTCGTTGGGGCGTAGTCCTGCCGAGCTTAGGATTGCACAGCGTGTCTTTATCGTCATGTTAGACCCTGTTTACATGGAGGGAGGGTAACCCTCCTTGGAGTTACACCCTCCAAGAAGGGTCAGAAGATAGCCCCCCTTTACATGCCAAGCGTTATCCCTAGGGTTATCTCGCCAAGAGTCTGAAAGGAATCGCGCGGTCGCGAAATTTGAGATAGTAACCTGGCACGGCTAAACTTAGCCCCCCTGGGAGCTTAACCCTACCTCGAGTGTTTACATGGCCAAAAGTTGTCCCTACTGGGAGGGTAACCCTAGCAAGAAGATAGGGTGTCCCTCCTCCTAGGGTAACCCTACCGATCATGTAAACGGAACAAGGAATTTCAATAGAGAAGGGTGACCCTTCTAGGAGGGTGTCCCTCCTGGGAGGGTTACCCTCCTTCCTTTCTGGGTTACAAATCAGCACACGGTGATTGGTTCACATTGCCACATGATATGTGATGACGTAAGGTGACTTCGGGAACAACTTGAGATGTAGTCGATTGAATTGTACGTTAATGCTTGTGTATAAAGTTATCTGTATCCCATCCAAACTCAACACCGTTTGGCTTTGTGGAACATTCACGGATAAAGAAGATTTGGCTTGCGTTCTTTTAAGTTCACTATCATAGCCGCAAAAAATGTTTGATTGATTTGATTGTGTTGGCTACCGCTACAGGGTTGCAAATAACTTTGTCGCTGCTAATTATTTAGCCTCGACGAACTTTCTGTGGCGACACGAAATACTTCTGGGAAGATATCAGGCTGAAAACGGAACACCAAAGCCATGACGAACTTTAGCCGTAAACAATGATGATTTATGCTTTACACTGTAAATTACATTTGTTGCCTCCTACATACTGTAGCTGTTTTGTAAAGTTTTTTCGCCGAAAGTATATCCGTTTTTGAGACGAAAATATTCATTCTCAGGGCTTAAGACTCGACGAATGCGTCTCTGAATATATTACATGTGTTATGCCCCGCACGAGCGCGACAGCTGTCAAAATGCTTCGGATTATCGTACAGTGCATATTGAAATATTTCTTTCATTCGATCAAGTAGCCTTTGTTTCGCAGTGGTATTGTATACCAGAAATAAAAAATACACCGAAATAGTCTTGAACATTGAGTTTGTTAGTCACAAATGACTGAACACGCTGTGAACAATAATATTGTACATAAACAAGTCTAGTGTTACATTCCTCGCTTTCAATTTATCAGGGATGTAGGTAATAGCAACGGGCCAAGGTAGCGGCTGTTTGCCGTTCCGGACCGTCTGTGAGCTCTCATGTTGTTTAAAAACTTACTCCTGAAATTTCATAACACTATATATACACTTGGAGACATTTATTTATATAGTACGTTTTCGGTAATTTAAAACTGAATCGCCTTTTAAAATAACATATACAATGATTTTTTGTGGTGCGAAATACGAGATGGGACGTGTGGGAAATTGATATCTGAGAAGTCTGTGTCTGTTGCGAAATACAAGATGTGACGTGTGGGAAATTGATAGTCTAGTTTCACGATTGCTCAACGCGGCAACACGCTTACAATCTAAATGGTGACCGGCTTTGGTGGAATACACCCCTAAGCTCAAAATGCAGAGTCGCTCAACCTTTAAGAAGCAAGTGTATGAGTGTTGTAATGACAATTTATAGTAATAGGTTTCATTTGAGTAAGGTCGTCAAAAGTAAAGTTCTCTATACTGTTTAATATTTTTCTGGTGAGAAACTGAAAGTCTCTTTTGCGAGTTTCGCTCTTGTCCCTACTTCTTTCCATTTTAGTTTCATGTGGTCTCGACCCCACCCAACGAGCTCACTTGCAATGTCAGTCTTGTTCCGAGTAAAACTACAGTGCACACGTGATCGATCCGGCCTTTGTTATTGGTTATGCAGGGTAACCGCGCCTAAAGTCGTACGCCAGACTGACTGACTGACTGACTGACAGACGAACGTTAAATTTCGAGATGGCGACACGCTTGGAGTCCCCAAGTTATGCGATGATAAGGCGATATTAATGAATTAGCGCCGTGATTATTACCCTCACTTCGCTTCGCTTCGCTCGGGGACAAGTGTATTTTACAAGTTCGGCCAATTTCCCCACGCGTTAAAACAAACTTTAATCCAATACCATTACCAAATCAGTCATCTAGGATTAACCAAATTCTTTCCCATATTTTGGCCAATAAAATGAATCGCAACAAAACAATAAGACCTAACAAGATTACCTTCAAGAGGTACTTTGACCAAAATCGGACCATCACTTAAATTCAATAAAAACAGTCAAAAACAATCTTTAGCACACCACTAACAATCCTACCAAACCGTTTGTCAAAATTATTTTTGGAAGTGCCACTTTTTGACCTCTGTTTTTCTTGAGCCGTGAATAAATCGATAATTCCGAGTGGGGATTGGAGAGATCGGGCGTGAAGTCATCTTACCAACGCGAAGTTTTGCAAGTATAAGAGAAGTGTGAAGTTTTGCACAAGAGCGCGAGTAAATCTTGAATAAAATTGAAGTTGTATTTGGAATTTTGACAAAACACTGCACAACATGCCATGTAGGTGTGTAGTGCAGGCTGCGACAGCATGTCCAACCCAAAAGAGGGCATTTCAATTCACATTTCGCCCAAACGAAGTGGAAGAAGTTTGTGTTACTGCATCGAAAGAACTTCAATCCTGGCGATCGCTTCTGTGTGTGCTCGAAGCATTTTGAAGATAGCTGCTTCTCAAGGTTCCTCCACCAAGAGGGTTCTCTCCGCAGACTGATTCCAGGGTCTGTCCCCACAATTTGGAGAGAAACTAAAGATCGAGGTGTAAGTGCAAGAGACCGCCGGAAGGTGAGTTGACAAGTCTTGTCGAGGAAATGCTTTGAAGTTTGAGCAGTTTAAAAGTCCCACAAGTTACCAAACTGCTTCTTTAATCTTTAGTGTAAAAGTCCCACAAGTTAAATCAAACTGCTTCTTTAGATGTTTCGTTCAGCAGAAATTGCGAAAACTGAACTTTTCGTTGTCATCGTACACCGCACGCTGCGGCGGCGTGACAACTTGTTATGGGTCGATTCGAGTATTATTTAAAGCACTTTTCGTGCTGATGCAGCTAAAAACCATACCATTACAAGCGTTAGTGAATACGAAAAGCGGTGTCTCAGTGTGATTGTTGTAGTTGATATAATGGTCCAGTAAGACGGCGGCTTTTATACAGACAACGCCTGGCGGAATCACACAACAGTAGGCATGTCAAAACAAAGATCGATCAGCTTCGATCTTTCACAGTGTTCTTCGTTTTGTAATTCTGCGCTGCATGTCTTTCAGATAGTAAAGGATACAATGACTGGGCAACCAATGGACCTGCAGACCGACGTTTCTGACATGTCGAGTGGCGAGGTAACTAGACACAAATTACCTATTTACTTCTTTATTTTTATGTTTGCTAATCGCATTGCCCTGTTCTTGTTTCAATATAGTACATTCTTAATTTATTTGGTTTTATTTTTATTTTTATTTTATTTTCATTTTGTTTTATTTCCAAGCGAGCGGATGTACATTCACAGGAATTGGACGATCCGGTGCAACCACTTCCAGAAAACACAGAGGAGGGAGAACAATCAGTACAGCTCGTTCAACCTCATCTCGAAACAGAACTTCCAGACACTTTATGCACATCCAGTACTTCGCACAGCCAACAGGTGATTAGTTATTCGCGGTGTTCTTCCTTTGATTATAAGAAAAAAAAAACGTCGGAAGAATGTTTCAGTTCTACTTCCGGACCACAATTCTTTTGTCTTTTCATATAGATTAAATTGATACTATTTTTTCAGGCTCAAGATTGTTATAGCTGTCTATTCTACGAGGGCGAGATCGGGTCATTGAAAAAACATCAATACTCTGAGGACGAAGGTGAACAAGCTACAGGAGCGATTGCAAAACAAAAATCAAGAGTTGGAGTGCCAATCACCTATTCTGAAATCATCAGGTAAGTGTTCTGTGGTTCCACCTGAAAAAAATGTTTGTGGTTTTCTCAAAAGTTGGCATTTACTCATTGGACGATCGCAAACTTTGGCTATTTTCTATCCTGGCTGTTGTTTTTCTTAACTATTTAAAAAAATGCCATTCAAACTTGATTTTGTTTTATGTACATAGGAACTCAAACAGATTGCAACGAAGAGCATCATCCCGAGTATGCAGGCTGCAAATATTTACAAGATCATGATGATGCTGTTTATGAAGTCAATAAAGATGAGGACCTTACTTGGGTGAAACAGGAGCTTCAGAGACCAAAAACACCCCAACTGAATATGATAAACTATGCCAAGATGAAACAAGAGCAAATCCCAACACAAGGTTCATTATTTCGTTTATTGAATGTCTTGTAAAAATAAAAAGTCTGCTTGACTGACTGACTAAATAAAGGGAGGGATGGATTACTGTATGAATAAATAAATAAATGGATGGAAGAGTGATGAATGAATGAAATGAATGACTTGACAAATAGAAAAAAAGAGAGAGAAGTACACAGATAATGATTTATGGACAATGAGCAAATGAAGAGAAGAATGTCATTCAATGTGAGTAATACTAAAAAAATACATTACTAATAGCAAGCAATCCAATATTTGTAGGTTGGAGATTGAAGGGAAGAACAAGAGAGAAGAACCAAAAGGGATTATCTTCCTATCCAAGCTGATGCTACTGTTCCAGTACTGCCACTTGTGCTTCACACCTGGTCCAAAAGTAGCTATGTCCCAGAATGGAACATCAATAAACATTGACACCACCTGTGTAAAATGAAAAAGAACATACAACTGGACCAGCCAGCCCTTCTCAACAAGTTTCCTGCTGGGAATTTGTTACTCAGTTTTGCAATCCTCACTGCTGGTGCATCTGTAAAGAAACTGTTATTAGTATTCCAGCACATGAACCTGCTTGTCTACACAGAGAGTACCTAATACTATCACCAGAAACATCTCCTTATTCCTTCTAATGTCAAGTTTTGGCGTTCCTATCAAGCCAAGATATTAGAGTCACTGAGAGGAAGGGAAGTAATTCTAGCAGGTGATGGATGCCATAACAGCATGGGCCACTCAGCCAAGTTTGGCACCTATACCATCTACTGCTGTACTGCAGGGCTGATCTTGCATCTCGTTCTTGTCCAGGTTTGTTTGGCATATATTATATATACATTGATTCAACAATGGAAAACATTGTGAATGGGTTTCATAGTTTCTCATATGGGCTTATTGTCTACACTCTGACACCTTAGGCTTGCATATATGGACACGAGTAAAATATGGGCATCATGGAAATCTCCACTTTCATGCAAATACTCTCAAGTTATTTCACTGAACCTCTTTAGTGAAGATATTAGACTAATGCACATTCAATAGACTGCAATTCCTTTGTATACTTTTGTTTTGGTTTGTGTTAGAGCTCTTTTTTTTCAAAGCTTCAACTTTTTACCTAAGCATAGAACCTTTCTCACTAGGCAAAAGAAGTTGGGAGCAGTTCAGCTATGGAGTTTGTAGGCCATCAAAAAGCATTTGACTTCCTCCTAGCTACAGGCATGATAATAACTGCATTTGTGTCTGACCGTCATGCATCAATTGCCAAATGGATGCAAGAGGAGCTACCAAACCGCTGTAGAGCACTAGGGAAACCAGCTGTTCATCATTTCTTTGACCTTTGGCATATTGGTAAAAGTAAGTCCCATTTATATGTATATATGTATATGGCTGGTATATGCAAATGAGAAATGTTAGTGCACATCTGTTCGAAATTATCTTCAGAATGGCAGGATTCAATTTCGACCAAACTTTCTGTGGTTATTCTTGGATGTTTGCAACTGAAGCAACTTAATGGGTAGAGTACAGTGAGTTGACCTTTGAAAAGTTATCAGCACTAAAATGTGATATATACTACAACACTTAATTTGAAGGAATCAGGTGACCTTTTAATGAAAATTGATGATTGCTGCTGGATTTTTATTCTCCCTACTAGAAATACAGAAAACCCTCATAAAGTTGAGCAAAGAAAAAGGATGCGAACTGATTGGACGGTGGCGCAAAGCATGTGTCCGCCACTTCTATTGGTCCGTCACCTCAACCTAGGGTTTGTTAGGTGAAGTAAAGGTGGCAAAATTCCATTCCTTTTTGTCCCATGTATTAAACAAGCACAGCAGCCTACCGAACAGACTCTTCAATGCCTGTGCACATGGCACCATTACCAAAACAAAAGTGTGATTCGCTAAAGGTAAGGGAACCTGTGTATCAACCACAGTATAACTGAACAAAAAACAAAAGGATAGACAAATAATCAATCATTTTGTTCTGTAGGATCTGATGCATACGGTAAAATGTACGAGGCCATCACCAATGTACGCCTTACCAGTGCTATTAAAAAGGCATCTTCAGTGGGGCAAACAAGTTGCCTAGAATCCTATCACTCCATAATCAACCAGTTTGCACCCAAAATGTTGGCATACTCCTATATTGGCATGTTGGGAAAGTATGACTACATTGCACAGACTCACAGAAGAGTAACAGGTTTTGAAATCATTAATTGGCCATTTATTTTCCACAGGACAATATTAGCTGCTCTCCATTTCAATTATAATTTGAAAAGAGAAGTCAAGATAGATGACAATGGAAAACCCAAACTTAAAGTTCATTATCCAAAGTACAAATATGGTGAAGCATCTGTGAAAGAGTGCAAAGTCCCACAAAACTTTGGTAAGGCAGAGCAATGCAACATATCATCTGTGCTGAGTAGCCATGAAATGTTATGAACATATATAATTTTATTTGAATGTCCTCTTCTAACAGATTACATATGTAAACTATATACAATTATGACAACAACACCTAGAGATGAACTGAAGACCATTGAAGAGGAACTAAGAGAACAGACCCCGGAGCATATGCACAATATGTTTGAAAAAGAACCAGTTGCTGAAGCTATAAAGAAGTACACTGAGAGAAAACAGAAGGTGGCTACTATTTACCCACCAACATGTTCAGGTAATTGACATGTCATATAATACTACTTCCTCCAAAATAAATTCATAACTGTATAGCTTTCACTTATGCTAATTGACGTACATACTTATATTGTAGATGCCGAAGTGCAGAGAGTGATGAAACAGGCTTCAATATATGTGGAAAATGCACAAGACCAAGACCATATACGAAGAGCACCATCTTGCAGAAGGTGTGGTGCACCAATGAGGGGGCACAAAAGAGGAAGTTGTGGAGCAACAACAGACTGAGAAATGAAAAAAGAAATATTATTTATAATCTTGAATAAAAAAAATACTTGTTCATGTACATTGAGGGAACTAGTGAAAGCTAATAGTAATTGTATTTATTCAAAATAGTGGCACTGTATATGATCTATGAATTTCACTTTACATGCATTTACCATATCCTTTGCTTGAAAGAATTGGAAAGTTCATGTTGAGTCATCTTCTTCCTCTTCGTTTTCTTCCTCCGAATCAACAAAACCTTTGTATGTTCCACTATCATTTGGAAATTTTCCTCTTATTGCATTGTAAACACAAGCAGGCAGTGGCTTTCTCACTGAATTTCCCATGTAGTCCCATATAAACCTTGCACACTGACGGTATGCAACGGAACGTAGAAATCTAAGCAAGAATAATATAAGTTCACAATTAGACAGTAAATAACTACACTTCAAATGTGTAATTGCATGATTGTAAAAACCAAGTCTGTTTTTATAAGAGGGAGGAGAGTCGTTTATTACTAACTGAAAAGGATTGTTGTTTCTTACTGTTCCAAAGATAACGTAACCAACAACATTTATACTGTATGTCATCGTGTTGAAATAAAAGACTTTTGAGCGGATCTGTCTACAGCCATATGAATATAAAAAGATACTTACTCGGCTTCGGTTTTCTTTCCTTGCTTGAATAGGGTTATATAGCTTTGTTTTTGGCGGGTTTTGAGTCCAATGGCAGCTGTCTCCAGCACCCATTTATCCAGGCATACATTTCTAAATCCAGGGTGCTTCGTTATGCATTCGCCATCTAATTCGAGCTCCTCCATTTTTTCCGTGCATCGTACCATTTCTTGGCAGCAGAAGCATTCAAAAGCTTTCACGACAAGATCCACTGAACAGTTTGAACACGTACACCTGCAAATGTTGTGGAGAAAGATGTCAGCTGTGTCATTTGAGGGAGCTTTCAAGAGGGTTCTGATGGAAAGCTTTCTACGGGGATTTTCAGTAGTTTTTGCGCTACTGTCTTCGTAAATTTTCGAGTTTTCAAGTGTGGAAAATTTATAATGATCTTACCACGTTCCAACATTCACTTCTCGGGTGAATCTTTTCCTAAATTCCGCTTCTTCTTCTTCTTCGATAGTCACTTGCTTGACGTACGCCGCCAGTTCTTCTTCGGTGGCAACTGGCTCAAGACTGTCGTCGTACCCAACAACATTTCCTTCAACACTTGAATCTAGATGTTGAACATCTGGTAATAATTCGTGTGTCGACAAAAAAGAAGAATTCGAAGAAATACTTGACGAAAGTTCGCTTTCACTCGAAGACATTGCAAAGAATTGAAGTGTCAAGGCCGCGTCTCGTTGACGTCAGACGGGTAAACCGCTGGCCCGAAAGTTTTATTCACGGCCAATATGGCAGACAGGCGTTTTGGCCCTCTTTGAATTGATATATCTCGGGAGTCTTACATACCAAAAGAAAGATTTTGGGAAATCTTGCTATTCATACCATACACTTTCATTTAAAGTAGTTAAAATTGTATTTCACAATGGTCCGATTTTGGTCAAAGTACCCCTTTAAGTTTATTTAAAAATTCCTTGCTGTGCTTCTGGTAGAGCTCTTGCGTACTAGCCATATTCCATAACAGAGAAAGTTTCTGCATTAGACTCTGAACCTTCCGATAGAAACAAGGTGAAAGTTAGAAAAATGAAAAGATCAGGAATTTATGTTACATACATAGTTAACTGTGCACTGAAATAGAATGACATACAGTAGAGTAGACGGTATCGAAAACAGGTTCTTCTGAATTGATCTGAGCTGAACTGAACGGAACGGACCGGAACGGAACTGAAGTGAACTGAACAGAACTGAACTAAACTGAAATGAACTGAATTGAAATGAACTGAACTGAATTGAACTCAACGAGACTGAACTGAGCTGATCTGAACTGAAGTGAACTCAGCGGAACTGAACTGAACTCAATTGAACTGAGTGAACTGAATTGAACTGAACTAAACTGAACTGAACTAAAGGGAACTGAACTGAACGAAAGTGAACAAAACTGAACTTAACTGAACTGATCTAAGTTGAACTGAACAGAACGGACCTGAACGAAACGGAACGGAAGTGAACTAAACTGAAATGAACTGAAATGAACGGGACTGAACTGAGCTGATCTGACCTGAACTGAACTGAACTGAACCGCTGAATTGATCTGAATTGAACTGAACTGACGTGAACTAAACTCAACTGAACTGAACTGAACGGACGTCAACTGAACTTAACTCACCTGAACAGAACAGAACTGAACTGAACATTTTCGAGTAGCCAACGGTTAGGGGTGAATAAATACTTCCAAAAGCCCAGCGATGCCGAAACACCGCCGGAAACCAATAGCCAGATAAATTTCCTTTCCCCTGACACGACGCTAATAAACGCAGCCCAAGCTCGAATACGCCAAAATCCTAATCGCGAACCATCATTGAAAGAAACACTCTGATTGGTCGAATGATAACAAAGGAACTGTTCAAAATAATTGTCGCAACCGATCAGAGTGTTTCTTTCAATGACGGTTGGCGATCTTGGCCACGCTACGGGTAGTGCGCCCACCGCGACAGAGAAATGGCCACAAATTTGCTCACAAATTAGGATTTTGGCGTATTCGAGCTTGGGCTGCATCTATTAGCGTCGTGTCAGGGGAAAGGAAATTTATCTGGCTATTGGTTTCCGGCGGTGTTTCGCCATCGCGGGGCTTTTGGAAGTATTTATTCACTCCTAACCGTTGGCTACTCGAAAATGGAGTGACCAACCTTCTCATTTATATTAAGGGGAGAAACCTCGGCAGGATTTCGGTCACTAATAGTGGCCGTAGCGGCTTGAAATCTACACAAGGGACTCAAGAGACCACAAATAACAGTTACAGTATGATTTCTCCCAGAATCAAAGCAAAACATGAATGGTATACTTCAAATTATACACGGGCTTCAGACCTAGTCATACTTCAAAGGGCTTGTGAACGATTCTCGCTGCAATCACCGCATGTCAGATTACAGCATTTTAGTCTTGAAAGAAAAAATAAGACATCTACCTAAATCATTCAAGACTCTAAGTTCCGATTGCTCTGGGCGAAAACGGTAGCCAAAACTGGCGACAGAAGAGTATTAAAACAATACTTCGAGGAAAAATGATCAGCGTGCAGATTTTAATACATTCTTGAAGAGGGATAGAATATATTTGTCACAGTGATTGTTCGATTTCCACCGACTGACCTTTGTTGCTTGTCCTTTCTGAATAACTATTTGAATTTAGCACAAAACAGCGTCTGAAGCTCCCAATTTGTTTTCAAGCGCTGTTCTCTTTGCGGAGTATTTTCTTCGGCCCGCTTTTGCTTCTGAAGCTTCCGATTTGCTTTCAGGCGCTGTTCTCTTTTCGGAGTCGTTTCTTCGGCACGCTTCGTACTGTCGGTCATAACATGATTGTCGTCTTTTCTCTAGACGTAATTGGTGCTGTTCAATCGTTTCACGATTTCGCATTGCACGTGCCTGTTCCCTTCTCTTTTGAAGACGAGCTTGGCGAGACTATTGTGTTTTAAGTTTGCCAGTTTTCCATTTTCGTAAACACACCTACAATATACTGCTGTTTACTTCGTTCAGGCCCCGTTTACATTAGAGCAAATTTATCCGGATTCGAGACATTTGTTTCCGGATTCGTGAAAGAGTTTACACTAGTTTTTGTGAATCCGGAATCGAAAGTGGGAACTTGGTATCCGTAACAGTTTTCAAGTCGCTCACTCCTGTGCCAGGCACCATATTCAAACACAACAGGTGAAAGTTTATCTGGCAGATAGACAACAATTCAGTTGTAGCAGTGACTTACAAGTCCAACAGAGCAAGTCGTCCAACAAAATCTGTTTAACCCAAGCAAGCCACCAGTTTTCAAGGTTCCCTGGACTTCTCAAAATTATACATCAACAAAATGTTTCAATAGCTGAAACTAACTGATTCTTTGCCTCTTTTTGACAAAATAGTTAAAACATATACCACAATTTATGCTTCTCCCCAATTAACCATATGCAAACTGTTTACCGCGCCAGATGCTGCATGCATGTTTGATCATTGTATTCGTTTAAAAGAAACATAATATTGAAAACACAAACTAGTACAAAGATTAAAACATACTATTAATTAGTTAACTTTAATTCCCGTGTCGCTCAAATGTAAAATAGCCCATTGGAGTCCATTTGCATCTTACACATCCAGATTAGTTTAACAGCCAGAAAATAGACTGCCGACGGCAAGTTGAACTAAACCCAGAATGCATTCTTGTCAAAACAGTATTTCACTTGTTAAACCATACTCTCAACTGCTGTATTATGCTATTTCATTATTTTAGCTTTTAGTTCTACTAGTTACAATATTTTGTAACCACTAAAAAGTTATTAGATCACATTTAGTAACTCTGATGTGTCCATTACATCAAACAGTCTATTGTGTTCTTTTTATAAAAGGCAATTCGTTACACAAAATACCAGTATTACAACCACTAACAAAAGCAGACCATGGAGTTCACTTGAGAAACTTTCTCACACTGACTGTATATAGTATAGCTCATAAATGCGATTTACCGAAACAAACTCCGTGAACACTCTGACAACTTCTTCACCGCTATCACCAAACAATGCCAGTACCACAAAAAGTATTACATCTACATTTACATCTACTTCAGTTGGTAAAATCCTTTCAGATATCGCACCAACTGTACCAATGATAAATAGTAACCAATGAACACCCAACTGCTAAAAAATGAGACAAGTCTCTCACTCCTGTGCCAGGCAACATGTTCAAGACAACACGTGAAACTATATCTGGCAGATAGACCACAAGTTTATTATTATTATCATTATTATCATTATCATTCTTATTCCTATGGCATGGCTCAATATGTATGACTGTTTCTAATTTTGCTCGTTTTTTAATCAGGAAAAGACCTACGCTAAACTAATAAACAAGAGAAGCGTTGTAGCAGCGACTCACGAGTCCAGCAATGCAAGATACCCAAGGAAATTTGCCAGACCCAAGCTAGACAGCAGCTTCATTCTGCTCTCCCCTTGCCATCCTTTTAAACTAAAATCATTTTTAAACCACCAAATAAACCATTCTATTTTGTTTTTCAACTGCTAATAATTATTTCCTAGTAATAAAAACATTAAAAATATTACTTCTTATTTAAAGCTTCTGACCCATTTAAAAGAACTCTTAATTTGTACACCTTGTTTAACTTGCAAACATTCTAACCGTTACCGTTAATTTTTATTCCTTTAACAATTGTTATTATTATTTTATATTAACAAAACTACTTCCTAAATAAATATTACTTGCTACTTTTTATATCTGGCCCATTTCTAAAGTATTAAAATGCTACTTTCTTCAAATTAAAATATTGTACCTCGTATGTCTAATGAGAACATGAGAACAGATGCACACCAACAAACTTATTCGAGCATCCGTTTTCAATGTTAACTCTTACCATGAATTGCATATGGTACAGAAGCTTATGAATGGTAATCACTCAATTAAACAAGTGAACACTCTTCGAGAAAACTTGTTCACGGCTATTACCAAACACTAACTGTACATCATGCAAAATAAGAGCTCCTCAAATAGACAAAGACCAAACCCTCACTTCCTTGCTTCCACCTATCACCAAGTACAAACTGCACTACCGAAAAATAGAAACTTTTGAAAAACAAAAGTGCAAACTATGCCAGACAACTTCTTCACTTCCATGCCAGGCAACGACTGCGCTCAAAAGCTACTACGAGTAAACTTGACATATAAACAAGAGAAGCGTTGTAGCAGCGACTCACGAGTCCAGCAATGCAAGTCACCCAAGGAAATTTGCCAGCCCTAAGCTAGACAGCAGCTTCATTCTGCTCTCCCCTTGCCATCCTTTTAAACTAAAATCATTTTTAAACCACCAAATAAACCATTCTATTTTGTTTTTCAACTGCTAATAATTATTTCCTAGTAATAAAAACATTAAAAATATTACTTCTTATTTAAAGCTTCTGACCCATTAAGAACTCTTAATTTGTACACCTTGTTTAACTTGCAAACATTCTAACTGTTACCGTTAATTTTTATTCCTTTAACAATTGTTATTATTATTTTATATTAACAAAACTACTTCCTAAATAAATACTACTTGCTACTTTTAACATCTGGCCCATTTCTAAAGTATTATAATGCTACTTTCTTCAAATTAAAATATTGTACTTCGTATGTCTAATGAGAACATGAGAACAGATGCAAACCAACAAACTTATTCGAGCTTCCGTTTTCAATGTTAAGAGTGTGTCCATGAGAGCACCAGGCAGACGCGACACATGCCATCTCACCAATTTCAATGAAATTTGGCCAGATTGACGATTTCACCTAAAAACTCAAAGAGCCGAGGTGGTTCGAAATTTGGATAAATCCGGGAGGAGTTAGACCACCCCCCTGGTTTTTCAGGGAAAACCCCCAAAAATCGCCTGAAATTTACTGCATAAGTAGAAGACTGTCGTGCCAACAGAATGCAACATTTCTGAAAGATATTTCTCATGAGTAATTATATGTGCCTTGGTAGTCTACAGCCAAATTTGTGAATGATTTTGAGTGATACCTGTCAATAACCGACTGTCAATCAAACCCCATGTCATACTGTATTTTGCAACCTTGAAAAATAGCTGATTTTAAAATCAAAATATCTCCGATGCGCAACCTTTGTTTGCAATGAAGAGAGCATCACAGTTTAGACCTACCTTAGTACTAACAATATCAGTAAAAAAAACATTGGTATGTGTTATAGTTTTTCCACAGCATTCGTAAACAAAACGTCGCCACCACAGAGATACCAACTTGATTTTCAGCAAAATAGACACTGAAATTTTGCAAACGGCAAAGCATAAAATACTTTTCTCCTTTCATTTCCTTAAATATATGTGCCAAATACCCTTGGGCACGGCTCAAACGCAAATGTGACTGAATTATGTGTTTTTATTTGCTCCTAAAACAATAAAAAACCTCAAAATACCGAGGATTTTTTGGATGTTTTCGATTTTATTAATCAATGAGCAGTAACATGAACTTATCAAGAGAAAATATATACTCACAAGCTATCTTGACATGTTTTTGATGCTGCTGGAACCCTGCTGGTCATATACGGATCTAGTTCATTCACTCAAGACCGAAATTACTACCTATGTACGTGTATTCATTTGCATTCGTAATTATCTGTAGCAGAACTGCAGACAGTTTGAAGTGTTGCTAAAGCCTCCCACTAAATAATCTTTGGTTCTCACCGGGTCGGCAATGTTTCTGGTCATAACATATACGTTTGATATACACTCTTGCTGCACAAAGTAGTAAATACTACTTTTTCAGAATTGAGCCTCAATTCGGTCAGCGGATTCATGTTCTATACAACACAGGTATATCGTGTTGTAAAGTCATCTACGCTACTGCCTAGTGTTCATCCTTTTCTCCCTTGTTCCTTGCTAAGGAGAAGGGAGAATGGGTTGGACACTAAGAGCGGCTGCATACTAAGGAGATAAAGGATTTAACTTACGTATACCAAGAAAGACCCTTGTCTTATAAACGAACAAATAGACTGGGTTGATGTTCCTAAAGTTGAAACTCTCTTCTAATGTCAATACGTAGGCGCATTTCGTCCGATTCGGCGACAAAGTCTTCATCTTTATCATGCGTATGCACAGGACCAATAGCTTTGATTGCCTCGAGACCTATCCGCCCACTTTTATTTAGTAACGAGAATCTGCTGAAGTACCGAGCTACCTGATCTGCAGACAGCCATTCACTTTGGGCGAACATCTTGTTTGCGCTTGCGGTTCGTACGGTTTTCAGCTTAGTTTTTAGCTTTGTTTCCAGTTTCCTCCCCTTGTAAAAAGACGTTTTTGAGATGTGTTTTAAGTTTATCTGAAAATCTTGTTGCTTTCCTCGTTTTCTTGAGAGCCCAGTCAGTGTTGTTTGCTGACTGGGTGGGAACTGGTAAGGGTTGTGAGCTGGAGGCTGCATCGGGCTTGCGGACTAAACTTCCAGACACATCTCTGCACGTGTCTGCCCATTTTAACTTGATGCTGTCTAAAGTAGATTCTTTCTCTAGCCTGAGCATGTGCTTTCCGACATCAAGGTGGTTTTCTAATGCATTGAACGACTGATAAGTCTGGATGCATCCCTCTTCAAGGCAGGAGAATAGCTCAGTAGGCGTTCTTCAGAAGTTTCAACAGGTATCGCTGACAACTACTCGCTACCTCTACAACTGTGGCATAGCATCCCTTAACGCCTCCATATTACTCGATGACCTTTTTTATATTGCTGGCACGACGCATGTGGTTTTTGAGACTTTAGAGGGTGGCCCCGGTGTGTGATACTACATTAGATATTAAGGCCTTCCAGAGGGTATCGCTGATTTCTGGAACTACAATTACATTACAAAATATATTCTATATTAGTGGTAATGGAATGGATCAAGAAATATAACTACAAGATACTAAAGCTCTTTGCAGTCAGTCTATATCTACAACTCAGATCTCAAGTGAGTGTTAATGATTAACAGAACTACTATTCACCTCAGTTTCTCCACCTTCAGACTTTGTGATCGCCACAGTCACGTGCCATGTCTTTCCCCTTTTACCGAACCAATCGCGTTGTGTCTCACGGAAGCTTGGCGGTAGAAATTTCATCGCCCAGTCCATGATAAGAAACACTTGTGATGGCACAAGGCTGTCTATCATTGCCCTTTTTACTTCATCTTGGTGGGCTGCACGGACAATGTGCGCTTTCCATTCCTCCAACTTCGGTATGGCACTGTCCATGTTGTGTTCTAGTTCTTCTCGCACATTGGTACTGCTGTTCCTACACCACAGACGCCTTCCTCAGATCTTACAACGCTGGTTACTACCACTGTGCATTCCTACTACTGTAACTACCGAATGTCGGCCACCGCGTAGGCATCAATATCAATAGATGTGACTTCAGCGACCCTCAAGCTGGAAAAGAAATCTGCAGCCGACGCATCGCAGCCATCAAAAGCCACATGCGTCGTGCCAGCAATATAAATCAAAGCAGCAAGGCAGCTGTAAGCTCGCGAATTTGTAAAAAGCACTTTTGCGAAAGTGGATATTTAATAGAACTGGCTCAAGGCCACATCGTAAAAATTGCTCAATTTTAGGTATGTGGAAGTTCGCATCCGTTTCCGCGGGCAACGGGGACAACGTTGGACCCGGTAAGTTGTACTCCTTGGCTCAGATGAGATTATTTGGACCTCCACAGGGTGTGACTGGAATAGTTACAAAACAACCCTTCAGCAACCCAAGAGAAGAGGTAGGCATCTTTACCTCGTCAAGGACAAGAGCACCAGCCCCTTCTGAGCCTGGACCATTCCCAAGAGCCTGTAGATATACTTGTTGAAACTTCTAAAGAAACGCCTGCTGAGCTATTCTCCTGCCCTGAAGAGGGATGCATCCAGACTTATCAGTCGTTCAATGCTTTAGAAAGCCACCTTGATGTCGGAAAGCACATGCTCAGGCTAGAGAAAGAATCTACTTTAGACAGCATCAAGTTAAAATGGGCAGACACGTGCAGAGATGTGTCTGGAAGTTTAGTCCGCAAGCCCGATGCAGCCACCAGCTCACAACCCTTACCAGTTCCCACCCAGTCAGCAAACAACACTGACTGGGCTCTCAAGAAAACGAGGAAAGCAACAAGATTTTCAGATAAACTTAAAACACATCTCAAAAACGTCTTTTTACAAGGGGAGGAAACTGGAAACAAAGCTAAAAACTAAGCTGAAAACCGTACGAACCGCAAGCGCAAACAAGATGTTCGCCCAAAGTGAATGGCTGTCTGCAGATCAGGTAGCTCGGTACTTCAGCAGATTCTCGTTACTAAATAAAAGTGGACGGATAGGTCTCGAGGCAATCAAAGCTATTGGTCCTGTGCATACGCATGATAAAGATGAAGACTTTGTCGCCGAATCGGACGAAATGCGCCTACGTATTGACATTAGAAGAGAGTTTTAACTTTAGGAACATTAACCCAGTCTATTTGTTCGTTTATAAGACAAGGGTCTTTCTTGGTATACGTAAGTTAAATCCTTTATCTCCTTAGTATGCAGCCGCTCTTAGTGTCCAACCCATTCTCCCTTCTCCTTAGCAAGGAACAAGGGAGAAAAGGATGAACACTAGGCAGTAGCGTAGATGACTTTACAACACGATATACCTGTGTTGTATAGAACATGAATCCGCTGACCGAATTGAGGCTCAATTCTGAAAAAGTAGTATTTACTACTTTGTGCAGCAAGAGTGTATATCAAACGTATATGTTAAAATCAGCTATTTTTCAAGGTTGCGAAATACAGTATGACATGGGGTTTGATTGACAGTCGGTGATTGACAGGTATCACTCAAAATCATTCACAAATTTGGCTGTAGACTACCAAGGCACATATGATTACTCATGAGAAATATCTTTCAGAAATGTTGCATTCTGTTGGCACGACAGTCTTCTACTTATGCAGTAAATTTCAGGCGATTTTTTGAGGTTTTCCCTGAAAAACCAGGGGGGGTGGTCTAACTCCCCCCGGATTTATCCAAATTTCGAACCACCTCGGCTCTTTGAGGTTTTAGGTGAAATCGTCAATCTGGCCAAATTTCATTGAAATCGGTGACATGGCATGGCATGTGTCGCCTCTGCCTGGTGCTCTCATGGACACACTCTTAAGATCCACACCAGATAACAATCTTCATGGTGACGGAGTCGTGGTAGGAAGCTCTCAGGATGGTATTAGATTAACCATTGACTTGGCTGGAATTGCTTCTACGACTGTCGATTGTCACGTTTTTGTTGTTTCTGATGCGGCAGTTTTAGTTAGTGATGGAGTTGTGAAAGATGTAAGAATTCAACCATCTTCATAAGATTTAAAAATATACGATTATGATTTTAAAGATGGAATCTTTAAAATCTGAAGTACCGTTTCATTGTTTGATTACTGGCCCTACTAATTGCGGAAAAACACAATACTTGGTTGATCTTTTGAGAGGTTCTTTTAGACATGTCTTCGGCTTCATCGTCTTGATTTGTCCAACTTTTGCAACAAACAAAACTTATGAAGGATTTGCTAATCTTGACAAATGCTTTTTCGTCATGATGCCAAACGTGAGTGAATCCGAAGGAGTCGAAGAGTGTTTGGAGATTTGTGCAGATCTATTCCACGACAACAAGATGAGTGATCTTGGAAAACAAACGAAAGTTCTAATAATTCTTGATGATTGTGCAGTGAGTACAGATGTAAAGAAACGAAGCAGTAAACTCATCGATCTCGCTTTTAGTGGACGACATATTGGAATATCTGTTTGGGTTTTAACTCAACAATTGACTAGCATTGCAAAACCATTCAGAGAAAATCTTAGTTGTATTATTGCGTTTCATAATCCAGAATCTGATGGAACAGATTTACTTTTCAAAAAGTTTGGTTCTGGAATTGATAATAATGAGAAGAAAACTATTTGCAAAATACTAAAAAATAAAAAACACTCAAGGATTTGTTTTTCTCTCCGTCATCCATTTTCATATTATATTGAAATTCCACAAACAACTTAAGATTTTGTTTTGACAAATAAATGACAGAAACTGTAAACGATTACGTTAATCTTGAAGATAACGAAACAGAAGAACAAAAACCTAAGGCAAAAAGAAAACCAAGACAAAGCAAAAAGAAAGAATCACAAAAGGAAGCTGAAATAGATCCAGAGGTACAAAGTGAAATATCGAGAAAAAGAGATATTCTTGCTTCAGTTGCTATGACGGTTGGTTTGGAAGAATATGTAGGAGAAAACGTAAGTGCAGTTGATATTAGGAAGATGAAGGATTCTGATTTAGAATGTTTATTCAAAGTTTATGAAGAAAAATCCGGACAAGAATTAATGAAAGATGGAATGGGAATAGCTGTTGATGGAATTGTTAAGGGACTTTCGTATTTACTTACTTTTGATGACGAAGAGTCTTTGAAGAAAGATTTGTTGAATAATAAACAATTAGGAAGGAGAATTGGAAGATACGCATCAAAAGTTTCTGAGGAATATGGAGACGTCGTAGCTTTTTTGAAAGTTGGCTTGGATATTGCAAAACATGTCGTATTTACAAAAGATGAGTCAACAACAAATGTTGAAGATGAGAAAAAATAAAGTGTAATTCTTTTTGTTAGCATTTTGTTAGCATTTTGTTAGAAAATGCTAACATGACTTAAAAGTGTTAGAAATTAAAGTAAAATGGAAGAATTAGAATTAAAATTTGACGTTGAGAAAACTAAAGAACCAGAATCAGAATCAGAATTAGAATCAGAACCAGAATCAGAGATTGAAGAAACAAACGAGACAGAATCAGATTCGGAAATAAAAATTATAATAACTACCATCACCAAGAAAAAGGTCATCACGAAAAATCACGTAAACACGACTAAGAAAACTACGAAAACTGTTAAGAGACGAAGACGAAGAAAGCTTGATAAAGTAGATTGAACCACCATCATACATTACGTGAGTTTTTAGTTCTAATACAATTTAAAAGTATGAAGTGATATTTCAAAATGTTAGAATCTACAGAAAATACAGAAAATACAGAAAAAGTGGACCAAATAACAAATGTTCCAACCGATATCGAAAAGAAACCTGTGAAGAAAAAAGATCCTAAGAAAGTAGCTGCTGGTAAAGCCTTAGCAAAAAAGAACAAGGAAGCAAGAGAGGCGTTAAAAAAGAGCCAGGATAAGGATGAAGAAAGTGTTAACCCTTTGAGTTTTTTAGACGTGTCTAATGGATTACAAATGACAGCTGGTTTGATAGGTTCTTGTTTCGTGATATATAATGGTTACAATTTTTTTTACCCTCCGAAAACCACCGTAGATGCAAAACATGAAATGGTTGTAAAAAGTCCTGTTGAGAATAATAAAGTGGAAGAATCGGCCCCAGTCGAGAAACCAAAACAAAAAAGTCAAACAAATATTGATATGGAATGATTTAAAGATTAACACATCATATTTCAAAAATGAGCAGTGAAAATAAACTTGTTAGTAATGCAAAAGAGGCGGTTGCTCTGGTTGCAATTTCTGCGGGAATTGGTTATGCTGTGAAGAAAGCTTTAAGAAAGGCAGTAACTTCAGATCCTTCTTCGAGTTTGATGAATGCGGTTGAGTGGACGGGAGTTATGATTGGAGCAATTTACGCAAGAGATTATCTCAAAGATCAAAAAATTATTCCAACTTAAGAAAATGAAAATAATTAACAAAATGAAGATCATAGGTGTAACAGTATGTGGGTTTTTGCTTGGAAAAAGTCTTATTGATTTATTAAAAACAAACCAGATACCAATAAAGGATTTGAGTGGGGTCACAATAGAGAATACTCATACTTATGACATATCAGGCATTGCAATGACATTTTTTGGTTTCACCGCCGGATTATTGATATAAGGAGTTAAAGTTACCATTCTAAAAAGAATGGCAACATTTTAAACCGTAGCTATTGGTGCGATATTAAACGCAGGTACGTTTATTGGCGGCAGTTACTTGGCAAAGTTTTTGTCAGGAAAAGATCAAGACGAAGAAAGATAGAGACACGATTTGGCTATGGAAAAATATGAAAAAGATTACAACGATTGGAAAGAAAAAATGGGTAAAATAGAACTTTGGAGAGAAAAAAGGAGAAAAAGATAAAGAGAACGCTTCATATAATTTTCGAAGCACAGATGAGGCATTAAAGGCCTATGCTGAAACTCATCCGGATGAAAATTTAAAAGAGCCTAATTTCAATGATTATTATTCTCCAAGCAAAGACCAAAAGAATGGAGAGATGATATTCACAGGATTAACTGTAGCCGGTTTGGCTTATGGTGTCTCAAAATTATATTGACTTAATGTTTTATGAATAAAATCATACGAAAATGGCAGAAATAGATCCAGAAAATCCTTTTGATCCTAGTACACATGACGGAGATGGGGGTGGTGAAGAAATCCCATTGAGACCAACTAGTTCTCGCGATACATCTTTGAATCCTTTTCAACACCGCGATACACACGATACTGAAGAAACATCATTTGGTGGTGATTCAGAAACAGATCTATTATTGCCTGATACTCCAGGAAATAATCAAGAGTCTGAAAATTTCTTAAAAAAAGTGTGGTCTGGCGCTAATTTAAGTAAGTTACATTATGATCAAGATCGATTTGGGAGGCACTGGGTTTCGCTAACCTCAAAAAATTCAGCAAAATTCTTTATAGACGAAGATGGAAATTTATCACCTGAAAAACGAGGAAATAAACCATCTGGAAAACTACTCACTGCGTTAGGAAAGACATCCATAGAGATCATAGACATCCATAGAGATCATGGATGACAACGATTGAAAAATAGAATGGAACAAGAAATAGGAAAAAGAACTAAGAGAGGGAAAAGAAAAGAACGACGATTTGAACAGAAAAGTGAAGAAACTTAAAGATGAAAACGAAAGGTTGGAGGGCATCATATCTAGAAGAGACGATTCTATTAATGAACTTTATAATAAGCTAAAAAATTCGACTTCGCTTGAAGAAAGGAAAAAATTGGAATTAGAAATAGAAAGACAAAAGTTAGAAGTTGTAAAAGCAAGGAGAGAAACTGATGAACTAATAAAACGGAACGATGAAAGGATTAAGGAACTTCAGGAAGAATTTAAAAAAAACCCAGAAGATATTGAAAAGAATGAAGAATTAAAACAATTACAACAAGAAAACGAAAGATTAGGAGGAGAAAATGAACAAATTTTCGAAAGGTTAAGTCTCAAAGAAAAAGTTAAATATATATTCAAGAAATACGGCTTGTCTGTTGTTGGTGTTTTAGCAGCTGTAGGAACCATCATTGGTGTTATTGTATCAAATCTAAAAGCAGGTTTATCAAAGGTGGCAAAAGGTGTTGGAGATGGACTTAAAGAGATTGGAAAAAAGTTGGCTGGTATTCTTCCTGGAATGGTTGGAGCAATAGTTAGCTTTTTGTTTAAGGCCACTGGAGAAACTATCGGTTTTCTCTCGAAACACGCTTGGTTATTGATTCTCCTTGTCGTAACTTTTGTCATTGAACAATTTAAGAATAAGAATAAAAAGTAATAAATATGTATCAGACAAACTTATTATTAAGGTTAAAAGCTCATAGGAAAAATAGTAAAAACCAGGTTGTAAGTGTAATAGCAAAAGTAAAACTTGCAAAACAAATCCAAGGAGCAAAATTCCTGGAGGTTATTTCTTGCCCCTACACAACTTCTCCTTTAATCATTCGTTGTGACCTAGTGGATGAGAGTTCGTTCTTTTCAAACATGAGTGAAGGAGAAGAAGTGCTAGAGAAGGTCAATAATACAGATAAATTCTTGATTGTTGAGAACAGCATACCCTCTGTTAAAGTACCCATAAGTAGCGCAAAAAGTCTAATAAATGGCTTCGTGATTGAAATTGAACTATTTAGAGATAAAGCCATCTTTAACCACGAATCACTTCCAGAGGCATTTGCTCAAATTGCTATTCATCATACAGAAAAATAACTTAACTTAAGAGAATATTAAATGAATGATAACAAAAATGAGTGAAGTTACTCGAAAAGAAAGATTATACCCTGATATTCCGAAGGATTCTAACGCTTTCAGGTTAAGTGTTTGCTCAAGAATTCTCGAAACGATGAATATAAACTTGGAAAGTGATACCAAGAAGAGAAACGAAAAATTAAAAAAGCACTCTAGACTTAGAACAGTAAACATATTTTCATCGGCTGGCGTTCAGTTTTATCAGTTTCTGGAGCGGGTGTTTCAGGAACTGGTTTTGGCGTTATTGTTGGTGCTCCTCTCATCGGAGTCGGTGCACTCTTAGGAGTAACATCTCTAGTGACTATTGCGCTCGACAAGGAAGCCATAAGAAAATTAACGATTTACGAAAAGTTAATATCACTTGGTCAATCAAAAATTAGCAACATTCATGAAATGGTAAATAAAGCACTTTCAGATGAAAGTGTTTCTGAGGAAGAGTTTAGGAAAATGAACAACGAACGAAATGATTATGAATCGAAAAGAAACGAAATTCTTAAGGTTCCAAAAAAGGGAGGAACGCTAAAAGGGTCGCAAAGCGTGAGAGACTTGACAGAAGAACTTTTGAAGCTTCTTCGACAATCGAAAACTTCTTGAGTATAGACAAAATAACTTTTGAAAATTTATTGGATAAATTAGACATTGACATAAACATTAGCATTAGAACTCGAAATATGGACCAAAGAATGGAACCAAGCGCTCCACCAGCATATGAAAATGTTACTTAAGAGCAGGTGACTGTAAATATCGAGAACTGGCCGTCAAAACCGAAATTTCGGATTCTTCATATTTGGTCACGAGAAACCCTTTGGTGAACTATCTACGAAATTTACAATTAAACTTTCCAAATAGCTTTCGTTTTTGAGAAATCCTGTAAAACAGGAAATGCCGTGTTCGCCCGTTAAATTTTGCCGAAAATTGGTACATATTCAAATCGCTCAGAAAAAAAAACGGCTGAAGATATCGAAGCCATATTTTGCAGTCGAGTAGGGTATCTACTTCAAAAAACACATGTGTAAAAATATTGCAAGAAAATGAGTTTTTACACATCGTTTTGAAAAGCCAAACATTCCTATTTTTAGCACTTTGGTAAACACGTGACACTAAGGAAACTTTGCAGTCAAAAATATTGTCCTGGTACATCGAAATTTAGAATAAAATTTGTACTAGCGATAGGCCCTGTTATCGTACTGTTACATATTAAAAATTCAGCTTGGGCAATTTAAATGCCAGCTGTTGAGAGAAGTAAACGCATAGGGAACTTTTCATGTATTTGTTTTTGAAATTGCAACCGGTCACGCAAGCACATTGTAGACAAATTTCAATTTATTATTGAGTGTGTTTTATTTTTGCTAATGTAACATAATTTTTATTCGAATACAAAATCCAATGTTCTAATGAGCTTTGTATTGCGCTGTATCCCTATAAAAATGAATTCTAGAGTACCTTGGTGATAATTGATCGCAAACCGCAAAAGTTAAAAGGTCAAGTGTAGTGTCAGTTTGCCACCCGCGTTATTGTAAACAACACGAAAGAAGCGAAACCATTCCAACCGAAATTTCTTCCTAATCCTGAAGCTTGTCATTTTCTATATATACTAGGTCACTGGCTACTGTTTTCGAAAATAAACAAATATTTCCCCTGGAGATCACTTACTTTGTACAGCTGTATACATGTAATTGGGTAAATTAATTGTTCGTCATTGGAGTGACTCAACTCTTCACAGCTGGTGTTTGTGCAAGAGCAGACGCCCAGAAGAGAGAGCAGGCCACCCAGGGCAGTTCTAATTTTGTGGAATTGCTCATGTACTGGTCTTCTATCATTTTCGTCAGTGTGTTTTTTTCCACCTGTATCGATGGCATCGATATCGTGCTCATTTTCATCCTTGATAGACAACACCTCCAGTTGCGGCAAGGGTTTGTATTCTTCCACCGCCTGTATATCTCTGGGCGAATGCCAAAGAGATGTTTCACGACATCTGAAGATGATGAATGTGTTTGGCGACGAGAAAACTGACAGTGAAATGAAATTAATCTTCGCTCGCGCAGGTTAGTAAAGTTATTGGTATTTTTTAGTTATTGGACACTGATATAAAGTTTCTGATACCAAACTATGATACATTAAAGGAGTATTCCACGAGGATGAGTGTCACAAACACTTGACGATCTGCCCGCGCCATCGGGATGAATTTGGACTTCGTTGGCGATGTAATAAAAGAAGCTGTGCTGTTCCAAACGAAATGGCTGCCCACAAGTCAAAGAGAGCAAAGGGCGACCGGGGAATAGAGTTTGCGCAATCAGCGATGATATTTACCCGTTCCCGCACTCTTGTCCCCATTGGAAGTCGTAAGTATAAAATACAGCTGCATATAGCTTGCTTACCAGCGTATGGGAGGTTTTATCGAATCTTTTTCTGGCGTCAAAAAATGGCGTGTACACTTCGGCTTACTTTATATAGCTGATTTAATTTGACGTTAGCGGTGGTGGTACGTTTTTTTTTTCGGAGTTTAATCGTTTCTGACGCAAGATTTACACACAGGCAACTATACCTGCGTAGCTGGCGGTTTTGGTGGATGCGGGTGGAACTGACAAGTTGTGTCGCAACGCCATGTCGATCGCCCTAGTCTGCCCTCCTTCGAAATGCAAAATAGCGGCGTTGCAACCGAACGTGTGTTTCACCCGCATCCACTAAAAGCGCGAGCGACGCAAGCTAACAGGCGACGCCTCACTTTGACGGCCAGTTGATTTGAACTACGTCACGATAAAACCTCCCATAGTACGTAAATTGAGCGAGTGCTGGCTTGAGTCGCGCGGCGACGGGGAGAAAAAAGAAATGCTGTACACATGTTTTTCTTCCCACCCTCACGCGGCTTTGGCACAACGATTGTTGCTCGCACTGCGCGCTTGCACACCGCAAAAGTCCATGTATTAATCCTACAGGAGTTCATGAGTCTAATTTGCCCCTTCTATTTTTTTAGCAATCTGCAGACATTGTAGGCAGCATGTTTCACAACTCTGGAATGAGATGGAAATGGAAAAGCAGCTGACGTGCGCTACTGATGGAGAGAGTAAATCATTAACTGATCAACCCGTGAAAAGCCTAAGTACTCTCTCAGCAACCATGTTTGAACTGGTCCGACCAGATCAAAACGAACCCAAGAAGATCGAGACCTTAGAAAAGGTTTGAAATATTTCCTGGCATTGTTAAGCCGTGACGGCTTTGAAATGTAAAGCTTGTACACAATTGTTTTTTTTTGCTAAATCAAGTTATATCCGCGATCCCTTCCATCAGCAAAAGTGGGTTTTGTGCAACTTTTTTTATTTCAGATTTCCAAAAAACTTTTCTTCTTTAAATTTCTGTGATAATGTCAACTGGTGCACTGTTTTCTAACGTGTTCGTTTTGTTTCTTTTCCTTTCACCAGGAAAGTGATAGCAGTGGTAGCACCTCAGATGGCATTGCTGCAAAGCTCCAAGACCTGACCTTAGCTAGTGACAAAATGAGCCACATCACGAGTTCAGAAACAGCTAGCACGGCCTCTTCACTTGAAATAACGGACGAGACTGACGAGCAGAAGTCAAAATTGAACGACTTTTTGGTGTCCTGTAAAGTAAAGCCACTAGGAAACAAGAGTTGGCTAGAATGGTCAATTGCCAGTGCATCCACAAGAAGACGCTATCTCGACCATGCAGCTGATGCTGTTGCCGCATTACTGAAAGTCCTCTCTGCTGAGAACGCTAGTCAACTTTGGAAGGCTCTGCAAACATCAAAGGTGGTAAACGAAAAACTCAGCATTGACTCACCTTTACTGCCATCAGAGAAAGCATACCTTGAAGCTCTTGCGGAGTCATACAAGATCGCTAGCAGTTGGGACACCCGGAGACAGATTTTATTCATAATCGCAGGAGTGGCAAGCTACAAGGCTGCTTGCGAATTTATCCCTGGCCTCACTTCTTATCGATACACGGTTGCTAGCCTTCACCGCCTCCAGTACGGCCGTGGAGCACCTGTCCCGCTAGAACACAGTACCCGCCTCCGCATCGAAAGAGAGCAATTAGACCATTTCCTTGGGTTCATAACCAGTCCCCACCTGGTTCAAGACCTACCCTTTGGAGAGAAAGTCCTTGTCTTGTCCACAGGTGATAACGTAACAGTACCAAACGTGATAAGGACAATGATTCCACAGCGAATTGTACAACAGTACACGAGTTTCTGCCAGGAAACCAATTTCAAACCGTTCAACGAGAGAACAATGCTACGAATTCTGTCTGCATGTACGGCCTCCGTCCGAAAGTCCCTGCAAGGCCTGGACTATTTTGCGGCAGATGGTTCCAAGGCATTTGAAGACCTCGCTGAGGTGGTGAAAAATATTTCTGCAATGGAGCCTGGGCGAGAGTGGGAGAAGAGCGTTCAAGACTCTTTAAAGGCGGGAAAAATGTACCTGAAGGGAGATTACAAGGTAAATCTCTTCCTAAACTATTTTGTACGTGTATACGTTTCATTACAATGAAAGTGTGCTTACACATGCGCGTAGCTTGGGATGGATTTGTGTGGAAACAGCAGCTGCACAGTCAAAGCAAACCAATGAACTTACTTTCCACGACGTTTGCTGTTTAAATTTTCATTCCGAGCTATATAAAGCCTATTTAAAAAAAGACTTAGAAATCGATCAAAGATCTGTGTACAAGACGCACGTTACCAATCTGCTTTCTATCATCTTGTTTACTGTTCTTATTTGCTGTTTCTGTTGCCGCTTAGGTCCATATCAGTGAAAACTCGTACGTCCCCGATCACTGTAGTATATACGCCCTGAGTGACCCCGGAGACAGGTCCATGAGGCAGAAATGCGACCACGCCCATTCCGATCGCTGCGGTCAGTGCGAGGCCTTAGACGAGCTCCTGGAATCCATTCATAAAGCCATTCAGGAAGCTACGTTCTCTTCGACAGATGATCGCGATGAGGTACTATACCTTTATCAACATGCCAGGAAAGCGATACATCTATGGAAGTGCCATCAAATACGCACCGTAAGGCAGGACCAGGCACGACTGGATGTTTTAGACTATCTCGACGAGAAAACCTGTCTCATAACAAATGATTGGGCGATGAAGTTTCTGCCTCAACGCTACAGGGAGACCCAGAGCGACTGGTTTGGTAAGCGCGGGATATCGTGGCACATAAGTGTGGTTGTACGACGAGTCAGCAGGCAGCTCCAAACTCAGACGTTTGTACACATCCTACAGTCGAGCAATCAGGGAAGTTCTACCGTTGTTCTCTTCCTGGAACATGTGCTACGGACACTAAAGGCAGAGCATCCCGAGATCCAGCATGCATATTTCCGACAAGATAATGCCGGGTGCTACCACAGTGCCACGACAATCCTCGCCGTACCTGCTATTCAGTCGTCATCTGGAGTGTCTGTCCTTGCAGTGGACTTTTCAGACCCCCAGGGAGGTCCAGCCGACCGTATGTCAGCCACTTGCAAGAATCACATCAGAAGGTACATTAACGAGGGAAACGATGTAACGACCGCGCAACAGATGAAAGATGCGATCCTTTCGCATGGTGGAGTCGAAGGCGTCAGAGTTGCAGTGGTGGAGGCTGCTATTCGCGAAACACCAGAGCAAAGAAAGATTCCCGGAATTAACAAGCTCAATAACTTTGCTTTTCAAGACGAGAATATCTTGGCCAGACGAGCTTATGCCATCGGTGAAGGAAGCCAAATCACCACAACAGGAAGACGTGAAGGTAAGTCAAGGCTGCTTTTAAAAACCCTTGAAGTTACATAAATAAGCTATGTGATAGTAGTTATTTCTGACATACCTGTTGTATCCGCAAGACTGTGGATTTGTGGATTCTGATCAACTGGGCCGACCATTTTCATTGCATGCAATCGTGAGGTATATATGTGTGTACGTAGGGAAAATTCAAGATACGTTTGAGAAATTAACATAGCCGGAAAGAGGCAAATATTTTCGGTTCTTTAAGTTGTCATGAAACAAGGGTGAAACATACCATAAAATAATATGGCGGATATCCAGTTTTAATATGCCTCTGATGGTTTGCAAAAAAATTCCAATTAAGCTAGCTTTGGGCAGAAATACGTAACAAAAGCTAACAAAACCGATGCTATGTTTTAGAGTCGAACCTGTGTTGGCTGACGGAGACCTTTTCTGACGGCGATTTCAAGTCTCTAATCGGTAAGCTTACAAAGCCCAGTGTAGTGAAACCTGAAGAAAGCGCCACTGAAGAAACTGCACACGATACAGCACCAAAGACAACCTACAGCTGCCCACAGGACGGTTGCACTCGTGTCTTCCAGCGCCATGAGGCATTAGAAAATCATTTATCGTATGAGAGATGTACAAAATCCGTGGAAAGAGCAACCCTGCTCGACCGCGCCAAAGAAGAATATGCTGCAAGACTTTTTGAGGGCGTTGGCAAGATTCCGGTGTTGATCACAGAAAAAGTGACGACTTCTGTTACAAACGAACGGCTAAAAGAAGGCTGGGCCTTAAAGCAAACAAAGAAGCCGTATCGCTTCAGTGAGAAACAGAAATCGTATCTGGTCACAAAATTTAACATCGGACAGGATACAGGACGCAAAATGGATTCCGAGGTAGTCGCAAGAGAAATGCGCCGAGAAAAAGATCCAAATGGAAAGCGTTTATTTGCAGTGTGTGAATTCCTAACCCCGCTCCAAGTTTCATCCTTATTTTCAAGGCTGGCTGCAAAGATCCGACGGCAACCAGTGGGCCAAGCAGTCGAAGAAGAAGATATTTTAGCTGCTAACGATGAGAAAAATTTTGCCAACGCTAGAGAGTTTGTTTTGGCCACACTGCAGGTGGTTCATCCCATTGTCTGTGCCCAGCAAAATTTGTGCAAAATGGTCAAGGCAGACTCTCTTTCAAAGCAGAAACTGGGGCAGTTGCAATTGTTTTGCAGTGAACTTGGACTAGCTGTTCCTTTTCCACCAGTACGGAAGAAGGCCCCATATGTGACTCTGCTACAAGAGTTAGTACGCACTGAATGTACATGCATGGATTAATTCTTGCAAGTCGCTGCATGATCTCTTGAGTCTGCTCCCGGCACTTTGCATGGGGCGGACCTTTTCATGCTGAGGGTAGTAGAGGTAAAAGGTTTCCGACCAATTCTCAATTCTCCAAATCATCCGTGCCTACCGGGTTTATATTAATTACGGCATGTTGTTGGCACCGCTCACGAGGTATCTGAAACCCGAGTTTCGCAAAACCTTACACAAGTTGATTTACACGCTAGACATATAAACAGTAGCCAGTGACCTACAGTAAATGACAAGCTTCAAGATGATGAAGAAATTTCGGTTGGATAGCGTAGGTGGAAAACTGACGCTCCAGTTGACCTTTTAACTTTTGCGGTTTGCGATCAGTTATCACCAAGGTACTCTAGAATTCATTTTTATAGGGATACAGCGCAATACAAAGCTCATTAGAACATTGGATTTTGTATTCGAATAAAAACTCTATGTTACTTTAGCAAAAATAAAACACAATCAACAATAAATTTGTTTACAATGTGCTTGCGTGACCGGTTGCAATTTCTGAAACCAATACATGAAAAGTTCCTTATGCGTTTACTTCTCTCAACAGCTGGCATTTAAATTGCCCAAGCTGAATTTTTTATATGTAACAGTACGATAACAGGGCTTATCGCTAGTACAAATTTTATTCTAAATTTCGATGTACCAGGACAATATTTTCGGCTGCAAAGTTTCCTTAATGTCACGTGTTTACCAAAGTGCTAAAAATAGGAATGTTTGGCTTTTCAAAACGATGTGTAAAAACTCATTTTCTTGTAATATTTTTACACGTGTGTTTTGTGAAGTAGATGCCCTACTCGACTGCAAAATATGGCTTCGATATCTTCAGCCGTCTTTTTTTCTGAGCGATTTGAAAATGTACCAATTTTCGGCAAAATTTAACGGGCGAACACGGCATTTCCTGTTTTACAGGATTTCTCAAAAACGAAAGCTATTTGGAAAGTTTAATTGTAAATTTCGTAGATAGTTCACCAAAGGGTTTCTCGTGACCAAATATGAAGAATCCGAAATTTCGGTTTTGACGGCCAGTTCTCGATATTTACAGTCACCTGCTCTTAAAAGTTTATTGTTTCGTATTAAAAAATACGAAACATGAGCAAGAAAGCAATACTCAGCGAAAGAGATAAACTAAGAGCAGTAAGTTCAGATGAATCTGCCATTTTTCACAAGATGTTTCCAAAAGTTAACATGCAAGAGTGGCTTGAGAATAAGAAAAAAGCCTATGATTGCTGATGATGTTCACGAAACATTTCCCCGACGCGAAAGATGAAAAATTTTATGAATACGTCGCAGACGGAAAATTTATTACATAATGGAAAGATACTGCTAATGGACCTGGAGCCTCAAGAGACATCTGGTCTGATGGAAACTTTTTGGTTGATCCAAAATCATTTTCAGAAGATTTGAAAGAAGATTTGGGAAGAAGAGTTTTATTTCCATTCACCTTATTATTGACGACGGAAACTTATAACCTCCATCCAACGCCTTTCAATCATTCCACTAAACCAGTTCCAACAGATTTGAAAATTTACGTCACGCCTGAAAAGTCCTTTGTTGCGAAAATGAAAAATGTTTTCATGAATGAAACGCTAACTTTTACAACTGCCAAACAGGCCAAAAAGTGGTTAACAGGACCTGACATAGAATTTTGGCCGCAACAACTAAGCTTCGCTGTTTGGTGTGCCACTTGTGGATGTGGTATTGGCCTCGATGAAAATTATTCAAAAGTAGTTCAAAGTTTAATTGAATTTCATGTGTATTTCACTACGAGGAAGGTTCTTTACGAGTTGGGTGTTGCTTTGCCAAATACAAATGCTTTCAACGCGTTGAATAATCCTGTTGACAAAGGAAAATATCAAGCTTTGTGTAATGAGTTTGGATTCAATAACCCTGACCTTCGATGGACGCGTGGAACAAATGGTGGATTAGGTGATGTTTACGCTTATGATCACGTTCACGGTCATTATTCAAATACAAGAACAAGTCCTTGGTTTTCAAATAAAGATGCAAAATGGCCTAATGGTGGATTACACTTTTCAGATGAGAGTGGTTCTTCGAATAAAGTAATTCAACACATTCGAAACGATTTTCATCACGGGAAACAACATGAATGGTTCGCTTTGAGAAAAGGCAAAGGAATTACAAAAGCAGGACTTGGAAGGCTTAATAGAAGCATCGAAGCTTTTGTCTATTGCGTCTTGGGAGCGCAAGCAAATGTTAGAAATCCAATCTTTGGAGACGGAGGTGGAGTACAAGAAGCGCAACAAGAAATGTTGATTTTATTTGAAAGCGCCGTGATTGAAGAAGACATTTCGAAAAGTATCTCAAGATATCAACTGGCTGTTCAAAATGCGAAAGTGAAATTAGACTTTGCCATCACGCCGGGAACTTGGTTGCTTCCTTCTGAATTAGTCATAAACACAGGAAGAGTCGATGGTTATAATAACAAATTACAAAAGGCTACAGATGACATGAGGTTTGGAGCGAATGATTCAGTCAACGAAAAATCTAGTGAGGATACGAAAAAAGATTCATCTCAAAGTAGTGTAAAACCAGATCATGTTGTACACGAAAGCCAAAAGCAAACAATAACCGCAACAAAATTAAATCCTTCAATTAGCTCAAGAATTCATGAAGAAAAACTAGCTTCAATCGCCATAGTTGTTGGAGGAGCTGCTTGGTGGTTGTTTCGTTAATTCCTATTTTGCGAAGAAGCTAGAAATAATAAACTGACAAAAACACAACTTCATCTTTTTCCTGACAAAAGAGCGCTCATGGCATGAGCGCAAAACGACTAGTAGATACTAATTACCGGTTCTGGCTCATAACCCTAGGGTTAACAACCCACCTCACGTGTGTGCTAGCAACTTGTTAGCACAAAGACCTATCACTTAATCTTATCGAGGCTTATTAATAGGCGAATTTTATTTTTTAGGGGAGACATTACACACATCACTAAATTTGAGACTGAGCCAGAAAAAATAAGTGGGTTTTACGATGAGCCAGAATTCGAGTGCCTGATAATAGGCTAATTTAAAAAAATAAATAAAAAATCAATTTTTTCCAAAAAAGGACTTAAGGAAAAGAATTAATATACAAAATGACCACATTAAACGAACTAAGAAAAGGGATTGCGAAGGATCTTAACATTAAGGGGAGGTGGAAGATGAATAAGAAAGAGCTTGAAGAAGCAATCTCAAGAGCACAAGGTCAAGACGTGCTTCCATCAAATCACGAAAGTATAAAACGCAGCCGTTGTGAACATGGTAAGGATAGGTATTATTGTGTAATTTGCAATGGAAAAGGAATTTGTGAACATGGAAAGAGAAGGCGTATTTGTAAAGATTGTAATGGTGATGAAATTTGTATGCATAAAAAATTTAAGTATACTTGCAAACTTTGCAAGGGGTCTCAGGTTTGTGTACATAATAAGTTCAAACAATCTTGCAGAGAATGTGGTGGCAATTTGTATTGTGTACATGGTAGGAGGAGGTTTTATTGTAGAGATTGTGGAGGGAAAGGTTTTTGTGTGCATGATCGCCGCAAGAACACCAAAGTTTGTAGAAAGGCGAAAGAGACTATGTCTAATTCTTAGAGATGTTAATTATAGGTAACTAAGTTAGTTATGAATTTTTTCTACTTAAAGTTTTGTATTTTATAAAGATATAGCTATGAAAATTAAAGACTTGAAAACTGAAGACATAAGATTTACTGATTTTGAGACCAAGAAGAACAAGAAGGGTGAAAAATTTCATGTTATGAAAATTTTTATTAAACTTCAAAGCGGTAGAAGTAAACCAATAATTTTGGAGAAGACTAAAGACGTATCAACACTTGGATTGAAAAAGGTATTAAAGGATGACGGAACATTAAGTCACTTTTACTTTCCATTGGTTTTTGGACCAGTATTTATGGATGAAGAATGGATTGAAAAATTTTACAAAATTTCGGATTTTATAAGACAACACGTTAAAAATTCGGAATTGATTAAGAAAATTGAAAATAAGAAGGGTGGTATTAGTTTTGATAAGTTTGATCTTATTAAGAATGAACAACCTGGTGACGATCCAATAATGTTTTTAAGAGTTGGGCACAATAAGGGTAGGGTTTTTAGTAGATTTTTTGGGCAAAAAGGAAATAGGTTAACACCAGAATTTATGATAGACCAACACTTTGACGTTGACGTAAAGATGAAAATAGATTCGGTTTATGTTAATTCAACTAACGTGTATTTACAAGCGAGTTTAGTAGAGGCTATTGTTAGTCCACTGTCGAGGATTGAAGAAGACGATTTATCTATCGAAGACGAATAAAAATTAGCGTTACTAAATAATTCATAACAACTTTGTTATGAATTAAATTGTAGTTTGCGCTAAGGAAAATTTAATGATTTTCAAGTGTCAAACGCGCCCAGGCAGATTTTAGAGTATGTTAATTATGAAAATAGAAATTTGATGATTTTCAAGTGTCCGACGCGTCGGACAGGTAGAATTTAGAGAATGTCGATTTTGTTATTGTAACCTTCGACCCTTTCATTATTAATGACTAATTCAGAAGGAAGCAACCAAGTTCCCGGCGTGATAGCAAAATCTAATTTCACTTTCGCATTTTGAACAGCGAGTTGATATCTTGAGATACTTTTCGAAATGTCTTCTTCAATCACGGCGCTTTCAAATAAAATCAACATTTCTTGTTGTGCTTCTTGAACTCCTCCTCCGTCTCCAACGATTGGATTCCTAACGTTTGCTTGTGCTCCCAAAACGCAATAAACAAAAGCTTCGATACTTCGATTAAGTCTTCCAAGCCCCGCTTTTGTAATCCCTTTGCCTTTTCTCAAAGCGAACCACTCGTGCTGCCTCCCGTGATGAAAATCGTTTTGAATTCTTTGAATTACCTTATTCGAAGAACCGCTTTCATCCGAAAAGTGTAATCCGCCATTAGGCCATTTTGCATCTTTATTCGAAAACCAAGGACTTGTTCTCGTGTTGGAATAATGTCCGTGAGCGTGGTCATAAGCGTAAACATCACCTAATCCTCCGTTTGTACCTCTCGTCCATCGAAGGTCACTTTCAACGGAAATTCCAAACTCTTTACACAAAGCTTGATGTTTTCCCTTGTCAACAGGGTTATTCAGCGCGTCGAAAGCATTGGTATTTGGCAAAGCGACACCCAACTCGTAAAGAATCCTTCTTATAGTGAAATACACGTGAAATTCAATTAAACTTTGAACTACTTTTGAATAATTTTCATCAAGGCCAATGCCGCAGTCACAAGAAGCACACCAAACGGCGAAACTTAGTTGTTGTGGCCAAAATTCAATGTTGGGTCCAGCTAACCATCTTTTGGCGTCTTTGGAATTTTTGAATGTTAACGTTTCATTTAAGAATACGTCTTTCATTTTGGCTATGAAGGACTCTTCTGGCGTGACGAAAATTTCTAAATCTGTTGGGACATTCTTAGCGTTTTGATTGAAAGGTGTCGGATGTAAAGTATAAGTTTCAGTTGTCAACAATAGCGTTAATGGAAATAAAACTCTTCTTCCAAGGTCACTCTTTGCTTCTTCCGAAAGAGATTCTGGATCAACCAAAAAGTTTCCATCTTTCCAAATGACTCTTGACTCCAGGCCCATTTTTCAAGTCTATCCACTCAATAGAGTATTTTCCATCTCCATCACCCTCATCAACAGCTATAAATTTATTTTCTTTAGCATTTGGAAAATGCCTTTTGAATTTTTCCATGGCTGCTTTCCCCTTTTTGATAAGTTCTTCTCGTTTTTCTAAGTCCACATGAGATGGTACTTTTAGAGGTCCATCACCAGCAGCGTTGTGTCCAAATCCCAGCGGGTTGTTTTTAATTCCAGTATATCCGCCGTGATTCAAATCATCATAGCCCCAACCATACGTGTTTAGATTACTCCTTTGATTGAAGAATAGCTTTTTCATATTCTATATTTTAAAATATAGAATATTTAACTTTTAAACCTCGTAAGCCGGCGGTGCAGTTGGATCTAACCTTGTGTTGCGGTTAGTTATTTTAATGTTTACATCAATGTCTAATTTTTTTAGGATTTCTTCGATAGTTGAATTGCCTCTATAATTTCCCCAGCCAATTTCTTTACGCTTTCACTTCTTTTTAAACTTACTTCTTTTTTTTTTTAAATATTTCTCCAACTTGCATTTCGTAATTATGCCACTCTTCTTCTATTTTGTTAAACTCATCTTCTGATATATTTTCGTTTGTTATTGCTTTATTAACCAAGTTTCTGATGACACTAATTTTCGTTTGACTTAGAGATATTAATTTTTCATAGTTTGTTAAATTTTGAACACATCTCTTGTCAAGTCGAATTGCCACTAAAGACGTTATTCCAAATAATGCGCTAACTCCAACGAGTGGTACTCCAATACACAATCCAAATCCACTTCCGGAAAAACCAGCGCCTGTTATTGATAAAACGGTTGCCCCCGCGGACGAAAATGTGTTTACGTTTCTCAACCTAGTGTGTTTTTTAAAACACTTTGATTGTTTATCCATGTAACCTTCTAATTTTTTATTTATATTTTCAAGAATCGTTGTGCATACATTTAACCTGTAATAATTAGAACTCGTCGTTAAGTTTGGATAAATTACGTTTTTTTTAATAAACTCACTCATAAATTTTTAAAAACACTCCCTTAAGTTTATTTTAAGGTTCTGTGTGATGAATTATTATGTGGATAAAAGAGTGAGCTACTTCATGATCTGAGAAGTTATAATCCTTATTTACTAAAGTTAATTCTATTTCAACATTATCAACTTTTGAAAATGTTTCGCTTATGGGAATTTTGATTCTTCTAAAGTTGTCTCTTATTAGTTGGAAAGACTTTGACTTGAATACTTTTTTGTAAACGTTTCTTTTGTTGTCGGTATTAATATACACATTGCTATTTTCAACAAGATTACAAGATGCTATTGTGGTAACGTCGATGCGTCTTGAAACTGAAGCGCTAACTACTTCTAAATATTTTGCGCCCATTATTCTTTCACCTAACTTAAAATTAGCTTTTAGACTTTTAAATTTATTATTCTTATCTTTTTCTCCTCCTTTTAGTTTAATAAATATGCTGGTTTCATACATTTTTGTTGATTTCGACTTGACTTGTTTTTAAATTCTTATTAGGTCGTTAAGGTTGTGTGTGGTAAACAACTAATTGTATGAAACTGTAATAATTCATTCTTTTGTCTAAATTAATGAAGTCTGTTATATGTAGGGTAATTAAAATTTCATTAACTACGTCTACGTTAGTTGGTATTTTTAATGTTGGTAAGTAAGTGCTATAGTTTAGAACTATAGGCTCTCTTACGACTTTATCTACTACTCTATGCTTGAAAGTATAATTACCAATTTGTGGGCAGTTAGTGTATCTTCTGCTGCTGTCGACCAAGTTGCAATAAACTATAACGTTAAATTTTTCATCTCTAGATTCTGAGATGCTTTCTATTTCAATGTATTTTGCACCAATTATTTTTTTTCTTAATTTAACTTTTGCAAAAAGGATATTTCTTTTATCGTTCTCACTTAGTTTTAATAAAAAGCAGGTTTTGTACATTTTTTAAACATTTGGTGGTCTTTAGATTGACGATTACGAGTCATGGTACTGTATGATATATAACCAAGTGAATCATTGCAGTTTTTATTTCATTAACAGTGAAATTATTTGTTTTATCCATAATAGTCACTTCAATGTAAAAGTTGTCAATTGTCTCACTCTCTTTTTTTATTAATTTTTTATTATCTGGAACTAGTGTTTTCGTCATTAGGCAAGAGTTGCTCTTGAAAACTTCTTCATAAATGTTTCCATCTTCATCTACGTTAGAGTAAAAACAACTATCGTCCATTAAATCGCAAGATATTCTCGTTCCATTGTTAATCAACGTTGAGTCCGCTAAGTTTAGTATTTCTATATACTTTGCACCATATATCCTTTCATCCAGTTCAACTTCTGCTATCATGCTAATTGTTCTTCCACTAATAACTCTACCTTTTTTTAGTTTCAGCAAGAAATGTGTTTCATACATAATTACCTTTTGTTTCTTTTGTTTTTAAATTGCTCTACGACGAAAGTTACCACTAATAATATGAGCAACCAAGCGTGTTTTGAGAGAAAACCAATAGCTTCTCCAGCGGCCTTAAACAAAAAGCTAACTATTGCTCCTACCATTTCAGGCAAAATTTCACCCAACTTTTTTCCAATTTCTTTAAAGCCGTCTCCAACACCTTTGGCAACTTTCGTCAAACCCGCTTTGAGATTTCCAACAATGACTCCAATAATGGTTCCTACAGCTGTTAATACTCCGAAAACTGTCAAGCCGTATCTTTTGAAGATTGCCTTAACTCGATCTTTCAAGGACATTCCTTCTCCTATTACCTCATTTTCTCGTTCTAGTTCTTCATTTCGTTTAGTTAGTTTTTCTACATCTTCATTAATTCTTTCTAGTTCCGACCCTGAAGCTTGAGGTATTTGTTTTTTAAGTTTTCAATATTTTCTTGATTTTCTTTAATTTCTAAGACGGTTTTTTCCATTATTTCTGGTCTCGTAGGGCCAAGACTTTCTTTTATAGACTTAGGTAATTTACCATTAAATGACCCATCTTTCTTAAATAATGGATGCTCAACACCATTCCCGCGCATGAGCCTAACCATAACACCTTTCTTTTTATCGTATCTGGCTGTAAATACACTCCTTGGTTCTTTATTGCCTTCTTTTTGCTCAGTGAATTTTTCATCGATTATGTCCCAAGCTTTATCAACTAATTCACTTAGTCTACTCATTTTATCTTTTTTGATTAGAGGTTCTTTATCATTATAAGTAAACGATGTTTCTTGCGTATCGCTATCTTTATGTTTAGTCTTGCCCCTGTTTAATAAGTCGTCGTCTTTACCACCCATTTCATGCATTTTAATCAATTCTCCACCAACGCTAGATTCACCACCCTTACCACCAACGCCAATAGGTTCCTCTGGGGGATCTATGTCTGTCATTTTCTCATATCATAGAAAACGTTAAATCAATATATTTTAGATACCCCGTAAGCCAAACCAGCCACAGTCAATCCAGTAAATAACATTTCTCCATTTTTTTGATCTTTACTCGGAGAGTAATAATCATGAAAGTTTGGCTCTTTTGAATTTTCTTCAAAATTTTCATCTGGGTGAGTTTCTGCATATGCTTTTAACGCCTGGTCTGTTCCCTTAAAATTATACGAAGCGTTGGATTTATCTCTCTCTTGCTGTTCTCTCCAAAGTTCTACTTTACCCATTTTCTCTTTCCAATCGTTGTAATCCTTTTTGTATTTCTCAATAGCCAAATCATGTCTCTTCCTTTCTTCGTCTTGATCTTTTCCTGACAAAAATTTAGCCAAGTAACTTCCACCAATAAACGTTCCAGCGTTTAATATTGCTCCAATAGCTACGGTGAAAAATGTTGCCATTCTATACTTAGAATGGTAACACGTAATCTTTATATATAATTATTTATTAGTAATTTCATCAATCTTAGTATTAACAAGCCGTATTCCACTTAAATTCTTCCTTCAAGTTCTCGATCCTTGGACTATTTATCAACTTCTTAACTTTTTAAAAATTAGAGTTCCATATGTAATTACACTTAACATTTTTACTTATCATTAAAATTCTTAAGTTGGAATAATTTTTTGTTCTATAAGGTAATCTCTCGCATAAATCGCCCCAATTAAAACTCCCGTCCACTCAAGTGCGTTCATCAAACTTGCAGAAGGATCTGAAGTTATTGCCTTCCTAAAAGCCTTTTTAGCTCCATAACCAATTAATGCAGAAATTCCAACCAAAGCAACTGCCTCCTTTGCGTTAACAATAAATTTGTCGTTACTGCTGCTCATATTTTCGAATACATTGTTCAAAAGTGTAATCTTTAACCCCATTTACACGACAACTTTTTCTGGCACGGCACTCCTAAATTTGGTCCGCCGGCCCGTTATTTCAGGCACGGCACTCCATATTTTTGTCGTGTAAACACAACACGCTGGCCGGGGTGCCTCGATTATTTGGGCCAGCCGGCCTGTTTTTAGGGCGGCCCGGGACTACCTCCAGAGGTAGTCCCGGGCCGTCCTAAAAACAGGCCGGCCGGCCAGAAGTGCGTCCATCGTGTATCTGCTCAGCGGCATTTTGCAAGGCGCATGCGACAAGCAATACTTATGCGGGATCAAGATGGAGGAAGGTAATCGGGCGGGAAAGATGAATTGGAGTGAAAAGGCAACCTCCATGCTCCTGGATATTTGGGGAGAGGAAAGTACGCAAGTTGCCTTCAGCAACTGCAAGACAAGCAAGCAAGCGAGTCAAATCTACAAGTCATTGCTGGTAAGTTCAAGCCGAAACCTTCGCTCAGTCGACACCATTACGTCGATTCGATGTTTCTAAATACTGTAATATAAATGTGGCCAAATACCCAAGACATGTTTAGAGTTATGATAATCGTGACATATGGTATCTTTTGGGTATCGGAAGGAAGCGCAATTCACAGTTGACAGACGTATTTGAACTGAATAAATGCGCAGAAGTTACCGTCCTTACGTAGTACAAATCGTATTTCTTGTCTTTACGTTGATAATTCCTTGTTGATGTGGGAAGCTTGTGGTTAGTTTCAACTGGCAATAATTTCGTAATTCACAATTGTTTTCACAGGTTCAGCTCCAAGAAAAAGGAATTTCCAACATCACTTTAAAGGAGCTAATCAACAAAATTAAAAAATTAAAGCAAAAATACAAGACTGAGAAGGATCATGCAAAGAGAAGTGGCAATGCCAGGAGAAAGAAATGGCAGCGTTTCGAGAAAATGGACCAGATTTTGTCAGATAGACACAACATTAGCCCCCCATTTCTTGTTGACACAATGGCTGAAATTGACCCAGGTATGTAAGTCTCTTTTTGAGCAGTTGGGACTAAAAAGTTCATTTCTCTCTGACTACCATCTCAATGCCCAGTCTTCCTAATACCATCTTGACTGCTCAAATGTCCTCATTTTGGGTGAAAGAGGCAGGAAGTGGGGTGGGGATGAAAATAATGAAATGTTAGAACTTGTTTTGATTTGTTTTAACCTGTCTGTCAAAAAGGAAACTCATCCTGCATGTTGAAAGTACACATATTGTATGCTCAACTGTCAAGAAAGCTGCGTTTGAGATTAGATGATATATGTATGCATTATTTTTGTCTGATTTTCAGTTGAGGAGATGAAAAGGAAGTATGGGGAGGGGAAAACTGTAGTCACAAAGTGCACCACTTGCGACTACGAGCAGGAATGCTGCACAGAGGGCGTCCACACTGTGGGTGGAGCTATACGGGTTTATAGCAACGACGATGAATTCCACTGCCCAAATTGTAATGGCACTGGATTTGAGAGCCAAGAACAAGACAGTGAGTATAATTTTTTTATTAAATCTCTGCAGTCATTCTCTATGATTAGACCATTATGTTGTACGTTATAATATTCAGCCTTGATAACCCCCTGACTCACTGAAAGAATTCAGTGTTCATGATCTGCTATATACTGAATGTATCTTTGCAAGAATTTTATTGAACTGCATCAACGGGATATAGTTAGTTTGAGTATTTTCTATTATGATTATCTGTTCATATCAATCAGATCCCCCACAAGGGTATAAAATGGCATCAACGTTTGTGCATATTGAAATGTGTTACAGAATTATATGGATACATTTTCACTGTACACTTCCTTACCTATACCCATGTGAATATTATGTATAGGTGCTGATATGCTGGAAGTGGGTACAGCTGAGCAGGCCGGTGCAGGTACCAGTGGAGAGGCGCTGCATGTGGCTGCAGATGTGGAGGGAGTCGTTGATCCTGGAGCCCCACCCTCACGGTCTCCGAAAAAAGAGAAAATGAAGAGAAAAACCTCCATTGAATGGTCTTTGGACGTTGTATTTAAAAAGTTCAAAGAAACCTCGGATGAGGAATTTCACAGGTGCTCCATGCATATACAGTACTTGTATAGTAATATAAATCTTAAGTTGGTGATTACAGGCATGATTTACATGTTGTGGTAATCCAGTGCACACTTCTTATCTTGCACCATTTTACCCAATCAATGCTATCAAATCTTCTGTTGTGTTACAGATACAGCAAGTTGGAGGATGAAAGGGCCCAGAGGGAGCACGAATTCCACCTCAGACAAATGGAATTGGAAAACCAGAGGAGGAGGGAGGAAAGGGAACATGAAGTCAGACTACTCCAATTGTTAATGGGCCCATATAGCCCCACTCTGCCTCCAACAGGTTATTCATTGACAGAGAATGGTTCAAACACCTACTTTCAGTTGTGATTTTTCAAGGTTCAGGTTTTAGTGTGCTATTTATAGATTTCTGTCCATTGGATATCAGGACATTCAGACACTCAATGTTATTTATACAATGATGTTATATTGTAGGGATGAGGTTCAGGTTTTAGTGTGCTATTTATAGATTTCTGTCCATTGGATATCAGGACATTCACACACTCAATGTTATTTATACAATGATGTTATATTGTAGGGATGAGGTTCAGGTTTTAGTGTGCTATTTATAGATTTCTGTCCATTGGATATCAGGACATTCACACACTCAATGTTATTTATACAATGATGCTATATTGGTGGGACGTTTTCAGTCCCCAACATTGCAGTTTAGTCAGCTGATCCACAAAAGCAAGCTGGGGAACATACTAATATTGTTGTTGGTGTTGTGTTGAAAAGGGGTAGTATACTGAAAAACAGCCATATAATATCTACAGTCAGAAGTTGCATAGATGACATGAGCAATGCAACAAGCCTTTATTGAATAATATCGAAATAGCAAAACAATGTACCACTCAATGAAATATGTACTAAGTAAACTGAATGATGTTTTGATGGCGAATAAAAAAAAAATTGCCCTGACAGACGGTACAGTATTGGACACGAAGAAATGTGCACAAAAAACAGTTAATGAACTGTATAAACATGAGGATAATGATAGCTTTACTTTGTACGCAACAGACAAAAAATTATTATAAGCAGCTGTCAAAGACACTGGCAAATCTCTCTCTTAAAGGAGCAGCAGGTTATGCTACATGATTATGACAGTAGTCCCAATGAATAGCATGGATGGGACTGTAGATTGTGACCTAAGTCTAGACATAGGCAGCTCTTCCGGTCTAGAGGGGTGGCACATAATGTACAGATGAGAATTGCGGCTGAAAATGTCATTCTACAAGCTCTGAAAATACTCTGCCAATGCCCCACGGGTGTCTTCAGCATCATCCTCCTCTTCTGGCATCAGTGCACGCCCGCTTTGATTGGCACACATGTGTTGGGGAACCGATAGCCCTTCATCCCATTCTGGAAGGAAGTCGTTCTTTTGAGCTTCGCAAATGTTATGGAGGATACACGAGGCAACCACAGCATTGACAATGTTGCAGACTTGCATGTCCACACGTTTAGTGAACCTAGTGAACCTCCCTTTCCATCTGCCAAAAGTGTTCTCAACGGTCATTCTCGCGCGACTCAACCGGTAATTGAACACCTGCGCTCTCATCGTTTGATTCGAAGCAGGATAGGGCTTCATTAACCAAGGTAATAACGGGTAGGCAGGGTCGCCAAGAATCAATGGGGAAATTTCTTTGTCACTCACTGTTTTGCTGGCAACGCCACACAGAATTCTATGGTCATTGGCTTTCTTGAAAAACTCCGAGTTTCCAAAAACACGAGCATCGTGCACACTTCCGGGCCAGCCAACAACTACATCTCTAAACGAATAGTCACAGTCAACCACTGCTTGCATAATGATGCTGTGATATCCTTTACGGTTGACATAATCCACATGACTCTCTCTGGGTGCCAGTATTGGAATGTGTGTGCCGTCCACAGCACCAGCACTCATGGGAAAACCCCATTTTCTTCGTAGCCTTGAATTACCTCCAAAAGCTGGTCTCCATGCGGAAAGTTGATGACATGCGGCAAGCGCCTCCTAATAGCTTGGCATACATCCCTGACACAGAGGCAAACAAAAGCAGGTGACACACCAAACAGGTTGCCGACAGTCCTACACTCAGCAGTGGACGCAAGGAAATACAGGGTCAAAGCGAGTCGGTGTTTTGCTGGAACTGCTCTCCGCATGGTGGTGTCTTGGCGAGAAATTTCAACGCCAACCTTGTTCAAGATGAATGCAAAAGTGGTCGTAGTCACACGAAAATTTTCGTACCATTGCTTGTCGGTGAATTGATCCACAACCATCTCAAACCAAGCAAATGATCGTGTGTGGGCCCACACGTCTCTCAGTCGTGGTGGGCTGAGTATTCCCAAAACAGCCTGAATCAGCTTCATCTTCCGTCGTTTATTGGCCATGAGGTAACACGTACTCGATCTTCCTTGCCTGTATTGCGCTAGTGGTCTTCTTCCGTTTTTCCGTAGCACAAGATGCCAAAGAAACGCACTCTTCATATTCATCGTTTACATCGCTTTGAAAGCGCGCGAAAATACGACATCGCTTTGGAAGCGCGCGAAAATGCGACGTCACTGACATTAGGGCGGCCCGGCCATTTTTTGGAGTGCCCGGCGAAATGCTAGCCGGCCGGCCGCTTTGGAAATTTTTGTTGTGTAAACAGGTCTTGACGGGCCAGAAATTACGGGCCGGCGGGCCAAATTTCGGAGTGCCGTGCCAGAAAAAGTTGTCGTGTAAATGGGGTTTTTAAATCATTCCATGTCGATACTTATCTCATTATTTTCCTTAATTTTATTGTAATATTTTGTTTTTGAGTCTTTTACGTTGGGGCTATCATTTGCCGCTTCTTGAACTTCTTGAACTTCTCTATTTGGATAAAAAAATTTGTAACCATGATATAAAACCAAAGCACCTCCTACGACTCCCGCAGCCACTTGTATCCCATTATTTACTTCAAGAAAACTTAACGGACTAACATTCATTTCATGACTTTTCTTTAAAGCTTCCCTCGCTTCTTTATTCTTCTTAGCTAAAGCCTTACCAGCCGCAACTTTCTTAGGATCCTTTTTTCTTTCTTTAATGTCTTTAGTTTCTTTAATGTTTTTACTTAAATTTTTCGAATTACTATTACTTGATTCCATGTCTTTGGGAATACTTGTTATTTGATCCACTTTTAATTCTTGATTTTCATTTTCTGACATCTCTTTTGATGTATTAGAAATTCTTAAGTCATGTTAGCATTTTGATAACAAAATGCTAACATATTTCTTAATAAGTAAAAATTAAAAAATTAAAAAATTAAACTTTTTTGTCTTTTGGATTTTCAATCGTATATTTTTCCTCTACCTCTAAAGACTCGTCTTTCGAAATAACAACATGTTTCGCTACATCTAATCCAACTCTTAACAGAGCGACGACATCTCCATATTCCTCAGAAATCTTAGCGGCATACTTTCCAAATCTTCTTCCTAATTGCTTATTTTTCATTAAATCCTTCTTCAAAGAATCTACATCGTCATTAGGTTAGCATAAATGAAAGTGCCTTGACGAACCCATCAATCATAATTCCCACTCCATCTTTCATCAATTCTTGTCCTGCCTTTTCCTCATAAACCTTGAATAAGGAATCTACGTCATTGTCGTTCATTCTTCTAATATCAACCGCACTAACACTTTCTCCAACATATTCTTCCAAACCAAACGTCATAGCGACTGAAGCAAGGATATCTTTTTTCCTTGTAATTTCTTCTTGTCTTTCTTGGCTCGTCGACTCATTTGTCGTAACACTCTTTTTCTTGTTATTTTGTTTCTTATTACCCTTTTTAATTTTCTCACTATTTTCCGTTTTTGTAACGTCTTCAACATCGTTGTTATTAACATAGTCTCTTACGATTTCAGACATTTTATATTACTATCTATTACTAAAACGTGGTTTTAAATCGTTTCTGGAATTTCGACGTGATGTGAAAATGGATGATGTAATGAAAAGCAAATTCTTGAGTATTTCTTATTTTTCAATATCTCACAAACCGAAACTTTTGAAAACTGCATCCGTTCCATCAGAGTCTGGATTGTGAAACTCAACAATACAACCAATATTTTCCCTGAATGGTTTGGCTATACTAGTCAATTGTTGAGTCAAAACCCAAACGGAAATTCCAATATGTCTTCCACTATACGCAAGTTCGATGAGTTTTGAAGTCCTTTTCTTCACGTCTGAACTTACAGCACAATCATCAACAATCAATAAAACCTGAGTTTGTTCACCTTGGTCATTCATCTTGTTATCATAAAATAAATTCGCACAAGTCTCTAAACACTCTTCAACTCCCTCATGCTCGTTTGGAATCATGACGAAGAAACACTCATCACCTGATGCAAACCCTTCATAAGTTTTATTCGTTGCAAAAGTTGGGCAAATTAAAACGATGACGTTAAATATATACCTAAAATCACCTCGTAATAAATCAACCAAATACTTGGTTTTTCCGCATTTCGTGGGCCTACATATCAATGTATGAAACGGCACTTGAGATTTTAAAGATTCCATCTTTAAAATCCACACAAATTTTTAAGTTTTAAATTCTCGATTCGCTAATCATCAATAACTAATTGTTTCACAGCTCCACCTTAAACCATCAAAGCAGCATCAGACTCTGTAAAAACGTAACAATCGACAGTTGTGGAAGCAACTCCACCAATGTCAATGTTTAACTTGACGCCAGAATTTGCCCCACCGACTCTAATACCATCTCCGTGAAGGTTGTTGTCTGGCGTACTCCTCAAATCAACCCACAACGCAAATCCATTATTTTGAAAGTCTACTTCCTTAAAGTGATCATCAATATAGTCAAACCTCTTCTTAACCATGGACCACGTGTCGTCTCTCAAAATTCCGTCTGAATAAGTTTTATGTGGTACGCCATCAATGTTTACATTTACAGAGTTAATTAGTGGGTTAAAAAACTCTTCAGACTTCCTCGCGCCACCGGCGTGTGTCTTTAAAAAGAACATCATAATTCCCTTCAAACAACGTTTTGGGTTGTTAACGTGAAATTTAAGAGATCCTCCAGATCCAATGTCAATTCCGGCACTCTTCTCAAAAAATTGCACGTACTCGAAATAAAAAGTTCTACCATCATTGTAAACCTTGCTAGCTTGCATGGCCAAACTTTGACTTTCAATTGTGGCATATTCAAGCTGCATGTCTGTTAACTCATATTTATAATCATTGGAGTTGTCTGAGGTTGCGACAACGTCGGAATGTGGAGCTAAAGTTATTTCAAACTTGATGTCTGAACCAGATCCTTGAATCAGACCGTGTGGGTAAAAAACGCCGTGATCGTCCAAAATTGGATGACTCAATGGAATGTGATGCCAATCTCCATAAGTTGTCTTAGTTAAAGCTTCTTCTTTAGCGTCACCTCCTCCATTATTTTTTGACTTTCTCTTACTTTCGCTAGCTATTCCCATTTTAATGTCTTCTTCAATCGTCAACAAGTCTTGGTATCCATAAAATATATTATATCTGTCTAAAATCATCACGTCCTTTCCGCCAAAAGACACCTTCATTCTTCTCACCAAGTTTCTGGCTGCGTTGTAAACTAAGTGATTATCAGCATGTCCCTTATCTATTTTTACCTTAAACCTCAAAAAGATGCTCCTGGGTACAAAAACCATGTTTTCATTCAACTTTGGTAAAGTAATGTATATAGCATTTGGTGGTTTGGCAGAACTAGGAGTTAAAGTAATTCTATGAACCGTTCTCTCAGCCTTCAATGCCTTTGACAACTTTGGCCTTCTATTTGGATTTAGTATATCTGCAACTGACATATTCTAAAGACACACAGTAAATCTTTAAATGAACAAGATAAACGAGATAAAAAAAAAATTTATTACTCCCCAAAAGGGTATTGGAAAGGATTATCGGCAATTAAAAAAACTTTCTTTAGAAGCTAGAGTCACTACAGAAGAAGCTAAAAATTGGTTATCAAAACAAGCACTTTGGCAAATTTATAAGTCTCCGCCAAATTATGTTCCATCTCCGCATTGGACAATTTCTGTGGTAAACGAGGTTCATCAAGCCGATATCTTATTCCTTCCTCATGATAAAGTTGGAAGAAAGATTTTCAAATATGCCTTAGTAGTTATCGATGTTGCTTCAAGATATGTTGATGCTGAGGGGCTGACAAGTAAATCAAGTGAAGAAGTATCTTTGGCATTCAAAAAAATTTATTCTAGGACTTTAAAGTGGCCAAAAACGCTAATTGTAGACCCAGGAAGAGAATTTATGGGGGAGTTAAAAATTCTCATGAATCAAAATGGTGTTGTTATAAGGCGATCCGAAGCTGGTTACCATAGGGCACAAGCATTTGTCGAAAGAGCAAACAAAACTTTGGGTGAAAAAATTTTTAGTCAGCAATACGCCGACAAATTTGTTTCAGGTAATAAAAGATCAACAAAGTGGGTAAATAGGCTTCCAAATATCATAAAAACCATAAATAATCACGTCACTAGATTAACGGGCAAAAAGGCTATTGAGGCCTATCACGAAAAGAACGTGGAACAAAAGATTAGAAATTATCCTCGCCCTGTTGGTTTCAATGAAAAAAGGATCGACGCGTACAACCTTAACGTAAGATATTTGTTATCTCCTGGCGAGGAAGAGGGTGGAAGTGCTAGAAGAGCAACTGATCCTATATGGAGCACAAAAGTTTTTGAGTTAAAAAAATCAGTAATTTCTAAAAATCAACCAGTCTTGTATTACTTGGTTGATGGGCCAAAAAGAGGATTCGTAAGGGAAGAATTACAAATCATTCCTGAAGACACTGAGTTACCACCAAAATTTGTTTTGAAACAATGATTTTAATGCGTCTCTAAATTATCAACTTTTTCACTTATCCTATAATGACCGAGAGCTAAAGTTTCTAGTCCGTTTGGTAATACGTACCTTTTATCGTCATCAGCAGAAAGTGCAACTTTATTAACTCTTTGGGAATATAAATTATGATTATAGGAACGTATTCTTCCCATCTCTCTCATTTGCTCTTTTCTTGAAAAAAGCACTTCTTTCATATGTTTCATTCCGATAGATTTCTTGACTACTTCCTTGTTAACTCCTTTACACTTGATGTCTTCTCTCGACGACTCAAAATTCTCTAAAGATATTCTATACAACTTTGCCCTCAAACCAACAAACTCAAAAATCTCAACTCCATTCGTCTCATCTTTAAACATTCCAAGTACTTTCTTATTCAAACCAAATGGAATACCGCTAGGATGATCTTTTGAAATCTCACTAGTATCGAAATGTGTTTTAACGTCGGGCGTAATATCTTTATAGAAATCCTCCGTTTCAATTTCATAAGTCAGCGAATCTGTGTCGGTAAATAAAAGCCTTGCTTTTTCACCATATTTTTTCTTAATGTAACCATAATGAAAATCGTACATGATTAATTTACTAATTTCAAGAATAGTCATTCCAAGGTAATTGGGCTTATTATAATAAGTCTTAGTTTTCCCCATTTTAACAGCTACCAAGTTTTCGCTAAAAACTGTTCTCCCCCGATAATTGGATTTTTTGACTAATCCAGTAAATTGCGCTTCATTAGTAGTTAGTTTAATGTTTACTCTATTTCTAATATTTTCCATGGCTTTTCCAAAAAGAGAATTATTCATAAGTTTATAAAAGTTCTTCTCAAACTTAGTCTTCCCAGCCATTCTCATCTTTGTATTAAATGAAATGTAATCCTTCATAAAGTCTTCTTCATCAAAGGTGACCATTCTGTGAATCTTCTTTACCTTCAAACCCATTTTCTGATAATATTTCAACAACTCATGATGTAGCACATATTTTTCCTTATCGTAAAAAGTAGAGACAAGTTTTTCAACTTTGTCTATTTTTCTTCTCTCTGGCGCTAATGGGTAATCATTGTGAAGATCATGTAACTTTTTTGGATATAATAAATCAACCTCAAGAATTGATGGTGGTAACTTACCTATCGGCTTGCCGCTTTTAATTTTGTTTTTCAACTTTGTTATTAATTTATTTGAACCCCATCTAAAATTTGAATAAGGCATCTTTTTCGACATGGCTAATCCATAAAGATTATTTGCATCCAAATACTTAACAAACTTGTCTTTCAACTTTTTGTTGTGGTAATTCATATATTTGTTATTTGCCTTTGAGTATCTCCCTGTTATCATCGATACTCCACCTCTTATTCCTCTCTCAAACATCATAAACATATCGTAATCTTTTAGTAGTTCTGGTTGGGCGGAAGTCATCTTGAAAAACGCATCCCAAGTTAACCCAGGAGATGTGAAATAATGGGCAGGATCAAGACCATATGCTTTCATGCAAACACTTCGAAATTTTTCAAACACGTCGACTAGTAATAGAACATCAGTTTGTAGATAAAGATCGTGATACTCTCTAAAACTTTTCATGTTGAAAGTTTTCCAAACTTTTTGCGCATGTTCATAATCACTATTTGAGACATCTCTCTCATTCAAAATTGAATAAAACATCTCAATGGGAGGCAACTCTTTTTCTTTGAATCTTTCGAAAGAGTTAAAATAATCATAAGGAAACACACCTTTCCTTTTTAGGAGATTCAACTTTTCATCTTTAAAAAAATTGTGATGTTATTTTAAAGTCTTCATCTTCAAGTGTCTCAACCATTTTGTCGAGACTGCTCAACAAAAATTTGTAACTATCAATAAACCTCGCTTGCACACTAATATAACGCATTTTTATCGAGCCATCTTCGTTAACCATTGGTAAACCTTCTTTATCTCTCTCAACTAATTCCTCAACTTTTACAAACTTAGTGAAAGAAATATATTCCTCTTCATTAAGCGGAATACAACTAACTCTCTCACCATCTTTAGCCAACTCCTTTATGAACAAATGTGCATCGTAATTTTGCAAATTGTGAAAAATTATAGGTATTGGAGTTTTCATCCTTGCTTTCAAATTACATTTTAAGTGTGCTGCTCCCCTAAACTTTCCTGTCCAATGACAATGATCTCTAACTTTTTCATTCCCTATTTTTGTATCAAATTCGCCCTCTGAACCTTCACAAATGTGGCAAACATCTTGAGAATGATACAATTCTTTTTCTTTCTCCCCCAAAATCATCTCCTTTGGATTTTTCAAATACTTTTCATAAATCTCTTTCAACTCTTCATCAATCATAGAATTAAACTTTTTGATAACTTGTTCAGTTGATTCTCGTCTTGTGTAAACCACCTTCTTTGGCTTCATGATATTTTCATCAAAACAAACAACCGTATATGAAAATCCGCTTGGAATGTGTTCTTGAATATTTGTAGTAAAAGATTCTTTTTTTGTCTTTTCACATTCACTATCATCAAACTCAACACCAAGCTTCATCAATCTTTGTCTCGTCTCTTCTCCCATCCTAGAACCATCGTTTACTATGATCTTATTGATGGACTCAAAATCTGCATAAATTACAAAAGGAACTTTAAATTTCTTATAGTAATTTTTAAACTTACAAACTTTTTCATAAGTTGGCATTATAGCTACCGATCCTTCGTTAGAAAAACAAACATTTTTATGTTCTTCAAAACGTTGATCGTAAAAATGATTAAAACAATTCCTACAAATATTTACTTTTTTCTCTCCTTTTGTATATTGACTTCCCAATAATCTTGACAAAGACTTTATCACACAATAATGCCCTTCGTAAAGTAACAAATCTATCACTTTAACGTTAGAGTCGTTATTCGATTTAACCGGTTTCAGTGGAAAAAACCCTCCTCTCTCTCTTTGAGAATAATCATACCCCACTATACAAATCTCATGTCCTGGATTATTCTTCTCAAAAGTTGCTGGTCCACTCTTCAGGTCAACAGGAAATTTGATAGATTCCCAATTGAAACTTTTAACTTTGTCTCTCAATGACGAATCTATCCTTTCAGAATTTTTGTCTTTTGGATAAATCGATCTTAATATCGACCACTTGAAGCATTCGTCGTCGTTATTCTTAATATTAACAACAGCCTTCTTTTTAGTTATTCTTTCAGGAAGATCTTTGTAAGTTCCGCCAGATATTGGTGTAAACTCATCAACTTCGATGGTTAAGTGTTCAATCCTTTCAAAAATCCAACCAGAACCAAGATTAACAAACTCCTCTGATTTCTTTAGCAAATATTGTGAAACCATATCGTAGAGTTCTTCAATATCGGTACTATCGTAAATTTCTTCAATCTGACTTCTATGGTGATAAACTGATTCCTCTAACAACCTTTGATTTTTAAACATCCTATAAACACAGGATAAGACAAACTTAACCTTAATAGGTTTCTTCAAACGAGTAATCTTATCAATCACCTTTTTTCTGTTTTTTGAGAAAAACGAAGGAATATCTATTTGATTCTCGCCTCTGATCCTAATGTTTTTAATCTTTCCTCTGTAATACTCTCTAACTTCTGGCTCTTTCTTCTTTTCCTTCTTACTAGACTCTCTCTCAACCGCTAACTTCTCCTCATCAATGAGTCTTAAGAACTTTTTAGCCATTTCCTTAAAATTACCTTCTGGAATCATGTTTGATAAACCATTCCCTACTCTCTTCAAGTTCTTTACAAACCAACTCTCACCTTTTCTTGGTTTAGGAATTGGTACTTCCGCTTCGGTCGCCGAGGGGTTTGATTGACTTTTAATAGGCGTAACACCTTCTGGTAAGAAAGTTCTCGGCTTGGTAATAGGTTTATCAATTGTCGAAACGTTTCTTGGTTTGGGAGTGGGTTTAACTATGTTAACACTTCTTTGACCTTGTGCTCTTGAGATTGCTTCTTCAAGCTCTTTCTTATTCATCTTCCACCTCCCCTTAATGTTAAGATCCTTCGCAATACCTTTTCTTAGTTCGTTTAATGTGGTCATTTTGTATATTAATTCTTTTCCTTAAGTCCTTTTTTGGAAAAAATGGATTTTTTATTTATTTTTTTAAATTAGCCTATTATCAGGCACTCAAATTCTGGCTCATCGTAAAACCCACTTATTTTTTCTGGCTCAGTCTCAAAATTAGTGATGTGTGTAATGTCTCCCCTAAAAAATAAAATTCGCCTATTAATAAGCCTCGATAAGATTAAGTGATAGGTCTTTGTGCTAACAAGTTGCTAGCACACACGTGAGGTGGGTTGTTACTCCCTAGGGTTATGAGCCAGAACCGGTAATTAGTATCTACTCGACTGAGAAATTCACGATTAACATAATTGTCAACTTTATTTTTTCCTGACAAAAGAGCGCTCATGGCATGAGCGCAAAACGGCTGAGAAATTTACGATTAACATAATCACCAATTTCATCTTTTTCCTGACAAAAGAGCGCTCATGGCATGAGCGCAAAACGACTGAGAAATTCACGATTAACATAATCGCCAATTTCATCTTTTTCCTAACAAAAAAACGCTCATGGCATGAGCGCAAAACGACTGAGAAATTCACGATTAACATAATCACCAATTTCATCTTTTTCCTGACAAAAGAGCGCTCATGCAAAACGACTGAGAAATTCACGATTAACATAATCACCAATTTCATCTTTTTCCTAATAAAAAAACGCTCATGGCATGAGCGCAAAACGACTGAGAAATTCACGATTAACATAATCACCAATTTCATCTTTTCCTGACAAAAGAGCACTCATGGCATGAGCGCTCGCTCGTTTTTCAAAACTTATCTCAAATTCCGTAACCACAAATCTGAGAAAATGTGTATTCACAAAGAATTTTACATGAATCATTTAGCAACGCTATCAATAATTAAATTCATAACGAACTTCGTTATGAATTATTTAGCGACGCCGATCTTTTAATTATATTCATAAAACACAGTCACCCAACGCGTTGGCTTGATATAAATTTCTATTTCTTAATCTTCTTCGCTTTCAACTTTATCAACTAAGATTTCTACCTCGCCATTTTCAATCCTTGGCATTGGACTAACAATCGCCTCCGTCAAACTTACTTGTAAATACGCGTTTGTTGAATTAATAAAGACAGAATCAATCGTTATTTTGACATTAACGTCAAAATACTCATCAAGCATGAAATCAGGAGTTAATAGTTTTCCATCGTGCTCATAAAACTTACTAAAAACTTTTCCATTACGATGACCGACTCTGAGAAACATTATTGGATCTTCTCCGGGTTCCTCTTTCAAAGGATTAAATTTCACAAAACTCGTTCCGCCTGGTTTCTTTCCAATTTGTTTCTTAATCATAAATATTACAATTTCCTCGAATGTGATTGGTTCATAAACCCCCCCGATTAATCATTAATTGGACACCTATTGTTCTGTAATCGGATACTTCTTTGTTCTGTAATCGGACAGTTGGCTTGACCAATCATAAGCAAGAGTGAAATTTAAATGCACCAATCAGCGTTACACTGATTTTCAGTGGAAAACTCGATTGCCGGTGTGAGTTTGTGGCTTCTCGAAAGGCGAATTTTGTTAATTCTTGGACAACTTAACATGCAAGGAACAGTTTGTGGTCAATCAAAGAACGTGAACAGTCACTATGTAACGAAAGAAGACAGGAAATTTTCGCCGGTCGGGCGCGTTTGTTTAGTTCACGACATCGCCAGCATGCTGTGCTATAGACACTCCGAAACTTACGGCTCGGCCAATGTCAATGAACGTCGTTAATTCATTTCAAAATCATGGAAGAAACTTAACTTTGTTGTGATGGACTGTGATGGACAAACGCTCCTAGAAAATTAAGCCGTCAAGAAATCGGTAAGTTTGTAATTGCTGTGCCGACCCGCTAAGATACAGATTTTTTCAGTCTTGAGTATTTCCTTTGAATGCTTTGGAGTAAACTTCTGTGAAAAAAATAAACTAGTATTCTGAGTTTCAAAGTACCTGTTATGTTAAAAAATGTAAACCTGAAAAGTCGAAATAAACTGTCTTTCAATTTGTGAGTTCGTGATGGGTTTACTGATTTTTACTGAGTGTAAAGAACTTACACATTTTTTACTTTTACTTCAAAAATCCGCATTCAACTCAAATCATTGGGTAAATTAGCTTCTTCTTTCTCTCAAGTATTTTAAGTTGATATAACTGAGAGCTAGATAACTACGAACAAGCGGCGTGTTTACAAACGCCGAACCGTGTGTACGCGCGTGTTAAAATAGATCGGCGATGAAGTACTTCTTGATGCTTTGTTTTTATGTATAGTACAGGAGAAGACGCTGAAGCTATATGATCATTTCATTCTCATAAATTGTAATATTTATGATTAATTGGTAAGAGGACTTCGTGTCGTCCGATGTCGGTCTGTAATCATACTCGTGATTACGAAATCAGACTCCCGCGAAGCGCGGTCGTCCGATTTCGTAATCACTCGTATGATTACAGACCGAATCGGACTCCACTCAGTCCTATTACCATTATTAATCTCTGGTTTGTTGACGTACATTCTTATGAAGTTCACGATGTCATTAAATTTCTTAATCCAAGCTTCATCTATAACGGTAGGTCCAAAGATTATTGAAAAATAGAAATGACTTAGTGTTCCATCTTCTCTAAGAACTTTTCTCAAACCAAATGTTGACACATCTTTCTTCTCTAAAATTATTGGTTTACTCTTTCCATTATAATCTTCTGTGTAAACTTTCATGATGTGAAATTTTTCACCATTCTTGTTCTTCTTCGTCTCAAAATCAGTAAATCTTAAGTTTTCAGTTTTCAAATTTTGTATCAACATTTCTATTTGTTACATAAATAAAATCTTAAGTAATTTTTCATAATTCTTAACGAAAAATTTACTTTCTTGGATACAAGCCTTTTTGTCTACAAATGTTACAACTGTGTTTGTGGTAATCATGTTCACAAAAACCTTTCCCTCCACAATCTCGACAATAATATTTCCTCTTACCATGTACACAAAACAAATCGCCGCCACATTCCCTGCAAGATTGTTTGTGTCTATTATGTTTACAAATTTGTGAACCCTTGCAAAGCTCACAAGTATACTTAAACTTTTTATGTTTACAATAATAGTCTCTATTCCTTTTATATGCCCTTTCTATAGCATTTAATAAAATAGGATTTTCATCATCTAACTGTTCATCTCTAATATTGGTAATATTTTTATTCTCCATACTTGATTAAGAAAATCTATACCTTTAAGCCAAAATTCAATTTTTTCAATTGCATTCCTAACATTCCAAACATTCCTCATTTACACAAAAATACTCATTTTTAAAAATTTATAAAATTTAGCGCCTTATAGCCCTATTTTTAAAAAATGCGCCAAGATCCCCGTTTCTCATCTACTACTGCAAACACGAGGAGATCACTCCAGAAGAGATATTGCGTGATCGCATTGTCCTGGGAATTCGGAACGACAAAGTCCGAGAAAGACTTCTCAGATACAACGATTTAACCCTTCAGAGCGCAGTTGACCAGATAAAAGCTGCCGAGCAGACCGAGCAGCAAGTAAAGCTGATGAAAGGAGACGAATCCAGCGTTGTAAACGCACTCCGGAAACAGCACGTGAACAAGCGCACAGCCGACAAGAAAAGATCACGAAAGTGGTCACCGCAGGAGGCGCAACAATCAAGGCACGGCTCACGCACAGACTGTGGCGCCTGTGGAAGACAGCATAACAAACGAGAGTGCCCAGCATTTGGCCAGAAGTGCAGGAAATGTGGCAAGATGAACCACTTCCAGGCCCAGTGTCGCAGCAAGAAGGAACAGATTGCGGCCCTGCAAGAAGCATCAGACGATGATGAATACCAGATCGGTTCGATCGGTGACGACACAAGCCCTCGAACTAACAAAGCCCTAGTTACATTGTATGTCAACAAGCGGAAACGACAGAATCAAATTCGTTTTCAAGTGGATACCGGATCAGAATGTGACATTCTACCGATGAAGACATACAAGCATGTGACCGGAGACACAGACCTACAGAAGCTTCGTCAGTGCCAGAAATCTATTCTGTCGTACACAGGCGAGCGCAGAAAGATCGCAGGCAAGGCGAGCCTAGCGGTGTGGCACGGAGATTAGAAGAAAATTCTGAACTTTAACGTCATAGACGGAGATTACCGACCCATAATCTCGCTTGACACAAGCGTCAGGCTTAAAATAATCAGCCAGCATGACTGTGACATCCTAGCACTGACAGCAACGTACGAACGGACCTCCTGGAAGAATACAAAGACATCTTTGGAGGACTTGGTGAACTACCAGGTGAATACAGAATCGTCACGGACGACAGCATTCAGCCCAAGACACACCCGCCGAGACGTGTACCGGTTGCGTTGCGTCCAAAAATCAAGGTCAAGCTTGATGAATTGGTCGAACGCCAGGTCATAGCACCAGTGACCGAACCAACAGAGTGGGTGTCCAGTATGCTGGTAGTTGTGAAACCACACAAGATACGAATATGTCTTGACCCAAAAGATCTTAACCAGGTTATAAAGCGCGAACACTATCAAATGCCGACCATAGAAGAGATCGCCACCCGTCTCAACAAAGCCAAGAAATTTACAGTCGTTGATGCCAAAGATGGTTTCTGGCAGAAGAAGCTAAACCGTGAGTCCAGCTACTTAACCACATTCAACACACCTTTTGGGAGGTACCGATGGCTCCGCATGCCCTTCGGCATCAGTTCTGCCCCTGAGGTATGGCAGCGCACCATGCACGAGTTCATCGAGGGCCTCCATGGTGTTGAAGTAATCGCAGTAATCGTCATAGCTGGTTACGGAGAAACAGAAGAAGAAGCCAACAAGAGCTTAGAAGAGAACGAACGTTCATTCTTCGCGAAATGCCGCGCCTGGAACCTGAGGCTCAACAAAGACAAAGTCAGACGAGCTCAAACGACAGTGCCCTTCATGGGACATCTACTGACTCCAGAGGGACTCAAAGCAGACCCCGCAATGATAGAGGCACTGTTAGCCATGCCAGAGCCAGAAGACGTACAAGCCCTAAAACGTTTCCTTGGCATGGTCAACTATCTGTCAAAGTTTATGCCGCACCTGAGCGACATGACCGAGCCACTTCGCAGACTAGACGACAAAGATGTGGAGTGGCAATGGCTCAAGCAGCACAGCGTCGCCTTTAAAACCGTACAGAAGTACCTCACAGAATCTCCTGTGCTGAAGTACTATGATGTCAAAGAAGAAGTCACAATCCAGTGCGACGCCTCAGAGATTGGACTGGGAGCTGTCCTTATGCAAAATGGCCAGCCCGTCACTTATGCTTCAAGAGCCCTGACAGACACCGAGAGACGCTACGCTCAGATAGAGAAAGAGCTACTGGCGATTGTCTGGTCGTGCAAGAAATTTGATCAATACATTTACGGCCGGAATGTCGTACATGTCGAGTCTGACCATGAACCGCTTCAAGCAGTGTTTAAGAAGTCGGTTCATCAGTCGCCAAAGAGACTCCAGAGAATGAGAATGGCTCTGCAAAACTACTCTCTGGACATAAAGTACAAGAAAGGCCACTTGATGTACATCGCCGACACATTGAGCCGAGCCTATAGAAGGACAACAGAGGCTGCCGAACATGATAGCAGCGAGGTTCGGGCCCTGGAAGAAGTACGTCACAAGGACGACCTCTCGGTAGCGCCGAGACGCCTGACGGAATTCAAGGAAGTCACAGCAGCGGACGCCGAGATGTAGGAACTCATCCTCACTATCAAGAAAGGCTGGCCAACGAGTAAAAAGGCCTGCCCACAAGAATTAACCCCGTACTACGACAGCCGAAGTGAGCTAATTGAAGAAGACGGATTGATATACAGAGGTGAACGACTCGTCGTTCCGGCAGCCCTACGCAGGGATATGCTGAAGGAGATCCATCGGTCCCACATTGGAACGGGAGGATGCCTGAGAAGAGCAAGAGAACTTCTCTACTGGCCACGAATGAATGCTGATGTGACGGACTACGTGTCCAAGTGCAGCATTTGTCAAACGTACCGACCAGAGCAGTGCAGAGAAGAGTTGCAACCACACGAGATGCCGAGCCGACCTTGGTCGAAAGTAGGAGCCGATCTATTTAATGATCGACTACTGGTCAAGTTACTTCGAAGTACAGGAACTGAAACGGCCCACTTCAGCTAATGTGATCAACGCATTCAAGGTGCAATTTTCCCGTCATGGCATCCCCGAGGTCCTGGTCACTGATAACGGAACTCAGTTCACTTCAGGAGACTTCAATAAGTTTGCGGAATCTTGGGGATTCAAGCACAAAACATCAAGCCCTCATTACCCGCAGTCAAACGGGAAAGCAGAAAATGCAGTCAAGGTGTGCAAAGCACTCATGAAGAAGGCTAAAGCAGACAAGAAAGAACCGCTACTGGCTCTACTGGACTGGCGAAATACACCAAGCGAAGGTCTTGGAACTTCACCAGTGCAGCGCCTCATGGGACGTAGAACAAGGACGATGTTACCGACGCACACCAAACTACTCAAGCCAGAGGTAGACTACCAGACATCGCAGAAGTTGGCACATCGAAAGCACCTGCAGAAAGAGCGCTACGATAAGAAAAGCCAACCACTGCCTGCAATAAAACGAAGCCAGGCAGTACGCATGAAGCTTCCAGGAGAGACGAAATGGTCACTCGGAAGCTGCGTCAAAGTACTTCCAAACCGCTCCTACGAAGTGGAAGTCGCAGGTCGTCGCTACCGTCGCAACCGGCGTCAACTACGGACGACACCTGAAAGCCCACCACCCACGGCCCTGGAAACCGAACTTCCAGCACACGCGAGCACAGCCATTGAACCATCCGCCCCCCAGCCAGGACTCACTTGTACCTGGCCATCAGGACGAGGCCGAATCTGTCCAAGCCAGTGTGCCTCCCGTTATCGAGAGCACCGCGGAAGCGACGCCAGCAGCACCATGGCGCTCGTCGCGTGTTCGCAGGCCACCAGTCTGGCATCAAGATTACGATGTCGTTACTTCAGTTTAGTTTCTTTAATTTTAAACGAAAGGAGATGTGACAGTTTGACATTTAGCAGTTCAATTATACAAATAGCCATTTAGTATCGTATCGTATTCGTAACATAATCCTATCGTGATATTTAGAATGATTAGCATGCCATCAACAAACTACAATAACCGATACATCAGTCAACTGTATGCACTCGGCAGATCAACATTAAAGACAGTTCTTGTTCAATACACGTTGTTGTGTGTGCCTCTACAAAGCCCAAGCAACACAGATAACGTAACAAGATCTTACCATTTTCTGATAGAAACAAAGGCAGCATCTTATCCTTAGTTATTTTAAGACCCCGAGTGCTGGTCCGGCTGGGGTTCGAACCCGCAACCTCCCGCACGAAAGACCGGCACTCAACCAACTGAGCCAACCCGACGGCGGTTTACGTCATCGCATATCACGTGATAATATGAACCAATCACCGAATGCAGATTCGTAACCTACTATAAAACAAAGAAAATAAAGACACGGTCTCGAAACCTAAGCTCGTCGCTTCGCCACAAGCAATCAGATTTGAGCGAAGCAATTAGATTTGAACGAAGCAACAATATTTTTACAATAACACGTCAGTTTCTCGCTTTGTGATTGGCTAATTTCCATTATCAATAAGAGGACAGACACATAAAATCAAGTGCTGACGACAGTGATTTGGACGAAGAAGGTGAATTCAGCTTCAATTTTACCTCAGTTCTTGCAAAGGTGACATTCGGCATTTGAAGTAGAGAATCAGAAGTGTTCAGAGGCGAATTTTCTTGAGCTTTGTTTTGAAATTGTCGAGAAAACCGCAGCAGAAAAGCGTCTAGTTTGATTTCTTTCCAACTTCTTTAACAAAATTTTATTTTGTACGCGCGAAATGCTCACGTCAAACTGTCACTTTTTGGCAAATGAAATGTCTTGAATTTCAACCTCGACCAATTAGAAAGTGGGAAAAGTTGTTGACAACATTTCGGTCAAATCGAACAAAATCCAGTTTTCTTGCGTGTTTTCCCCGCGTCGTCGCTTGAGTTTTGTTATTGGCTGAAGCGCCTCGTGGATCCACAACCTTTTGACAATGTTATGACACGTTTCGTGATCAATAAGAGGACAGACACATAAAAAACTGACGTCAATTTGTTAAATCGTAGCTGCATTCACGAAAATGGAAAACTTAAAAACTGGAAAACTTGAAACACAACAGTCTCGCGAAGCTCGTCTTCAAATAAGAAGGGAACAGGCACGAGCAAGGCGAAATCGTGAAACGAGCGAACAGCGCCTAATTCGTCTCGAGAAAAGGCGACAATCCTGTTATGATCGACAGCATCATAAACAGAAGCGTGCCGAAGAAACGACTCCGCAAGAGAAAACAGCGCATGAATGCCAATCGAAAGCGACATAAACAGAAGCGGGTAACGCAGACAACTCTGCAAAGAGAAGAGCGCTTGAAAGCAAATCGGGAACTTCAGGAGAAAAAACGGGCCGAAGAAAAGACTCCGCAACGACAACAGCGTATGAGTGCCGATCAAAAGCGTCATAAAGAGAAGCGGTTGACACAGACAACTCCGCAAAGAGAATCCAGTTGCCAGCGAGTAGCTTCTCGACGTAGCAATTAATCGTCTGAAAGGAGCACCCGCAGGCTTCAAGCTCAAAATGAAGCCAACACTCGACGCCGACAACAGCGTGCTGCAGTTATCGAAGAACGTTGCAGCCAAAAACAACAATATTTGCATAACCGTGGGTGGGCAAATCCAGAAACTCCTCCATTCCACAAACAAGAGTGGGTATGGGAGGAACTCACTGCCTTTCACAGCTTTGAGGAAAATCTCCAACACTTACGCTGCAAGGTATGCAAAGAAACATGGCCGATCACCAACCGAAGTATGCCCGAGCAGAACTATACCTGCACCAGGTGGAAGCGCGACAAAAAGACTTCATGTCGATTGTTCTCGGCTGAAAATGACATGGATCCTGGGACAGTGCCTGCAGAACTACAGGACCTCACCGAAGTAGAGGAAATGCTGATCGCCAGAGCTCTCCCCATCATGTGTGTTTACCGGAAACACGGCGGCCAGCGTGGGTACAAAGGTCATGTCTTCAACTTGCCACAGAACGTTCAGGGATTTCTCAGCATTCTTTCAGGCAATGTGAGTGATCTGCCCGTTCTTATCATCAGGAAGCAAGGGGCAGGTAAGAATTGAAAACTATTCTGTATGGTTGGTTTATGGTTGTTTACATTTTTGACTTCTGTGTATTGATGGCCAAATTTGAACAATTATGCATTAATAATTGCAATACGGCCATTCTTTGTCATTGTTTATTTTCAACGAATAACAGCTGAACAAAGGATGCATGGTGAAATTATGTTTTATCTGAATTCCTGTTGTACAATATCTCTATCACACATTCTTCAACTAAATATTGCTATCACCTATAGTGTACTGTGAAACACTTTACAATGTCCTCAAGAATTTACGACCTATTCGTGTTAACATTCTAGGACAACAAGTATTTATTTACAGTGCGCCAGATCCTTTGCAGCATCCTTTCAAGATTTATGTCAATTGTGGATGAATAGTATAGGTTAGCTATGAAAGTGCATTGTAATGTGTACATCATTGTGAATTATCTCATCATCCTCTTGAAAATTTGGTGCCTTTCTGATTTTTGTAGGAGCAAACAGAGGGGTTCCTTGGCTAAACCTACACTTCAGTCCAAGTGGAACTTCAATTTCTGTGTTGTTTATATGCGGTGATTTCAACCTTCCCCATATTGACTGGTCTACCGGAACAGCTACTACAAGTGATGCAATTCACAACTACTTCACTAAGACTAAGACAGTGAAAGACAACTTTCTGTGGCAACTGGTCAATTTTCCAACCAGAATCAACAACATACTGGATCTGATCCTTACCAACATCCGGACAAAGTGACCAACCTTCAAGGATTTGAAGATGTTTACAACACAGATCATAAAATCTTAAGCTTTGAACTCAATCTGAATATTCAAAGGAAATCTAAAACAAAGCGTACTGTTTACAACTTCAAGAAAGCAAATTGGCCTGGCCTAAGAGAACTGCTCGAGCACACCCCCTGGGACATGTACTTTCTTCCTAACGATGTTGACGAGTCGCTTAGTATTTGGTGTGACTTGTTTATCTCAGCTGTTAATGAGAATGTTCCGAAATGTACAAAGAGGTATGTGGGCCATCATCCGTGGATTGACGCAGAGCTTTTGATGCTCATCAAAAAGAAAAACAGTCAAAGAAAGAAAGCACTAAAGTCGAAATCTCCTATTGACTTTGAGAAATACAAACTACTCAGGCGGAAAACCAAACAAATGATCTCAAAGAAAAAGAAAGATCAAGCTAACAAACTAAGAGATTCTGTGATAGAAAACCCAAAGCGTTTTTGGTCGTTCATAAAAACTTCGACAAAGATAAACCAGAAGCTCATTTTTCTCAGAGACGGCCAATCATTTGTAACGGACAGTGCGGGAAAGGCCAATCTCTTAAACAACTTTTTTAACTCAGTATTTAATCCGCCTGATTCACATCCACCTGATGATCCTACAACTCCAGTCGGAGGACATGTTGAACATATTTCTGAGATCCAAATGACAGTGGCTGAAGTAGCCGAAGTACTACGCAACTTGGACCCAAATAAGGCGTGTGGGCCCGATGGCATTCCGAGCAGACTTCTGCTAAAAGTCGCGGATGAAATCGCTCCCTCGTTGTGCAGACTATTCAATCTGTCTCTTTCCCTTGGGGTCATGCCTGCAAACTGGAAACTCGCCAACATCACAGCTGTTTTCAAGAAGGATGATCCAACAATCTCGTCCAATTACAGGCCTATCTCCCTGCTTAGCACAGTATCCAAGGTACTAGAACGAGGAGTTTTTAATGGGTGCTATCAACATCTTTCACCCCTGTTCTACCAGCTACAACACGGCTTCCTCAAAGGTAGATCGACAGTAACGCAACTTCTAGAGGTCTACCACGGCATATTAGACTCTGTTGCACGTGGAAAATAGGTTGATGCTATCTACCTTGACCTGTCAAAAGCCTTTGACAAGGTATCACACAATTTGCTGCTGCTAAAGCTTCAACGATACGGCATCAGCGGACCACTCCTATCATGGATTGGCAGCTACCTTACTGACAGAAAACAGAGAGTTGTGCTAGAAGGCTCCTTCTCAGATTGGCTGCCCGTGACGTCCAGCGTGCCACAGGGGTCAATTCTTGGTCCGCTCATGTTCCTTGTTTACGTAAACGACGCTCCGGAATACATCAGATTCAACTCAACCATCGCCCTCTTTGCAGATGATTCCAAATTATATCGAGGTATGGTCCTGCCAGGCGACGACAGCCTTCTCCAAAAGGACCTAGACTGTCTCCATAACTGGAGTCGAGACTGGACTATGGAATTCAATCCATCTAAATGCAAGGTGATGCATATCTCCAAAAAGAAGAGTCCATGTGAAAAAAGGAGAAACTACAGTCTCGGCAGTCGGCCGCTTGAGTGTGTATCTTCCGTCACTGACCTTGGTATTACTGTGTCAAATGACCTCTCATGGGCAAAACACATTGAAGACACCGTTGCGAACGCCAATAAGACTCCTTGCCTCCTTAAAAGAGTTTGCTGGGACCTGACATGAAACTTTTGTATTGTGCTATAGTGCGACCCAAACTTGAATACGCTAGCAACCTATGGTCCCCATATAGTGTAAAATATCGCAAACTAATTGAAGATGTTCAGCGAAGGGCCACCAAATTTATATTGAACTATCCTCAGGACATGACATGCACTGATAGACTAATTAATCTAAATTTACTCCCTTTAGAATTTCGTAGGGAAATCTCAGATCTGATACTCTTTTTTAAATCTAGAACCGGCCTAATATCTACTGACGTTAGAAATTACCTGTGTACTTTCCAGCCTAGACACCAAACCCGAAACTATGATCCAAATAACTATAACTTAATCCTCAAACATAAACAAGATTATTACAGGAAATCATATTTTATTAGGTCTGCCGAACTGTGGAACACTCTGCCGTCTATTACTAAAGTCTTGCAACTCACTGCCTATATTCAAATCTAGCCTTCTTAATATATATGACGAGTAGCTTACAGTCCTCCAGGCTAGTGTAAATCTGCTCCTTTCTACTTAATTATTAGTGTATAATACCATCCAGTTTTTCTTATTCTATTTTAGTATAAAGGGGTTAAGTTGCAATTGGGACGCAAGTTCTGTTCTTTTCCCCAGTCACACCCTTAATTTCTTTGTTCCATGTGCTTGTAAATTGTGCGCCTTTATACGTTATTCTACTTGTAATTTGTAAAGGTGGCGAATTCATTAAACTAACCTTAACTAAACTAAACTAAAGTACTGTACAATAAATTGCAACAATATGTAGTGAAGACAAAACCTGAATATGTGTTTTCATCTCCAAAAAAGATCATGGTAAAGGAAATGTTCAAGTGAAGAAATCAGGCTGAGAAGTCAACTCCTGTGCAGTTAAAGGATCCTCGTATACCAAGTCACTGACATCATGAAAGTGTAAGATTGTCAGGAGCCAAAATGAACTCGATGGTGATGTCTCTAACAAGAATGCCAAAGGAAAATGTTTTCAAGGACACTGGCCTGTATACTCTGTCAAGTAACCCCAAGAGAAATTATATCTGGGTGTTATCTTAAAATTTAGAATGGTACTGTATTGTGCTCAAGTGGACCACATGCTCAGAGCCAAGTATTTTTTCTATGTTCCCTTCTGACACAAGGTTTTGTCAGTTACTTATTTGTTAGAGGTTGTTTGCTTTTTATGAAGGAAAACTTCAGTTCAGTTAATATGTAATATAAGTGGCAATAACATGGGAGTAAGACCAGCACCAAGTTAGACAGTAACCAATATTGTAAGAAGTTTAAACCCTTTCACGCCCAAGAGTGATCAAATTCAATTTCCACCTTCAGTTGGAAATGTACTGTATTGTACAGTAAAGAGAATACAGCTTTTTATACCGTGTTGGTTAGATGAATGCTGACTGAACTGTCACTTCTCACTACATATTTTATATAATTCCCACGCCCTGCGTGGGTACTAATCTGAACACATATCGTTTTTGAATGTCGTTCACGGGGCAACCTCCCCGCGCAGTGGAGTTTGATGGGAAGAACCTCGGAACGGATCACGTCCACGCGCAGCGGGGATTGCTGGGTAAAACCTTCATCCTCGTTCCCAGGCTCTTCACTCTCTCGGCCTACACGTTGGCTTTTTTGCGATTTGAATGTTGTTCACGGAGCGGCCTACCACCCGCACCGCAGGGTCTTTTGGGAGTCCGTCGTGAAGCAACAGACCATCACTTCACCGAACTGAAACTGGGAAAGTACTGTACTAACACGATGGCCTTCAAAGGCGATGACAAGACAAGCGCACAACGGTATACCGAGAAACAGGACGAAAAATCCGATGGGAGAAACGATGGTTGATTTATAGCTGAGATAATCGGTCAACCGTTCACAGCTGACTCGCATTTACCTTCTTGGATCGAACTTTTATAAACCATTTGAACTGCCTAACGTGGTTACTGGCACTTAAAAGCAAGTTATGATCAAGAGCAAGGCCCGAGGAACAATTCAGGACAGAAATCAGTGCTTGAAGGCCGGCCAATAGCTCCAAGGGGAAGGTAAGACACGTAAATTTACTTTGTTCACGCACAGGCAGCCCACTGTAATATAGTTTAATAATGTAAGTTAGTTATTATCTGGTTTGATATTAAGTTGTATATCATGTGATACGCTCGTGATTAAAGACAGATTTACACTCTCGGCTTCTGGGCTCCGCAGGTGTTATTATATGGTGTCAGCAGTTAAACCAAAAAAAGACGAAAGGAGAGATCAACAACACCGTTATCTCACTGAGAATCGTTAAATCGACTTGAGAACGGCATGGCGAGGTACAAAACACCTGAAATGTCCTGGACGGCCACAGATCTGAACAACGAATGGCGCCGATTCAGACAACAAGCCATGTGTATTCTTGAGGGACCTCTACACAATAAAGACGACCCGGTAAAGGTAAACTACCTCCAGATGTGGATTGGTGACAAAGGGATGGACGTGGTTGAGAGCTTCACGTACGCCAAACCCGAATACGCGCAGAAGTTAGCCGTTGTTATGGCCAAACTCGCAGAATATTGCGCCCCAAGAAAAAACCACATCATGGCATCCCTGAAATTCAACCAGCGCAAGCAAGGAGAAAAAGAGTCCTTCAATTTCTTCGTAACGGACTTACGGATCTTGGTTAAAGATTGCGGTTACAAAGAGGACGAGCGCATGGTTCGTGATGCAATTGTCTTCAGATGCAAACATGAAAAGGTTCGGGAAAAATGCCTCTACCTCGGCGACAGCCTCACGCTAGAGAAAGCAATCGACCTTGGAAGAAGCTATGAAACGAACTTAACAAGCTTGAAAAAGCTCAACAAAGACGAAGATGTCAAGGTCAATCTCGTCAACCGGAAACCGAGACACAGCTCTGGGAGTGCCAAGAGAGATCACCAGAACGGAAGGCGTCAAGCAGCGAAACCCGATGCACCGAAAGAGAAAGAGAAATGCAGCAATTGCGGATATGACAAAAGCTACACGAAATGCCCAGCGAAGGGTCAACGATGTAACAGCTGTAAAAAGATAAATCATTTCTCCAAGGTGTGTCGAACAAGGAAAATGCACAGTCTGGAAGATGTCGAAGAAAGTTCTTCAGAAGACAGCGATGACGACTTCTTCATTGGCGCCCTTGGATTAAATTCTACGTCAGAGCTTGAAGTCGAAGGCACACGTGTGACGTTCCAGTTGGACAGCGGAGCCAAAGCAAACGTTATTTCACTGGCGACATACCAAAGTCTCCTGAAGAAACCAACGATAAAGAAGACAAAGACGGTGCTGATATTCTTCTCAAAACATAAACTGCGCCCCCGTGGAGAAGCGATGATGACTTTAAAGTACAAAACCAAGAAGGAAGACGTCAGGTTCTTCGTAGTCGAAGCCCAAGTGCAGTCAGTGCTCAGTGGAGAAACCTGTCTCAAACTTGGACTTCTGAAGAGAATGTATGAAGTAGCAGCTCAAGAAGAGGAGCCGGCACAGAAGAGCCCAACTAGGCAGAGTGCCAGACTGGAGGATTACCCCGAGTTGTTCGCGGGCCTGGGTTGCCTCCCAGGCGAATACAAGATTGAGTTAAAAGAAGGAGCGCAACCTGTAGTACATCCACCAAGGAAGATTCCAGTCCCCCAAAGACAGAAAGTCATAGATGAGCTGAAACGCATGGAGAAGGAAGGTGTTATCGTTCGTCAGGAAGAGCCCACTGAATGGGTCAATTCTATAGTTGTGGTGACGAAGTCTAACGGTTCGATACGACTGTGTATTGATCCACGAGACCTGAACAACGCCATGAAACGGTCGCACTACCCAATGAAGACAGTAGATGAAGTTGTCAACCGACTTCAAGGCGCCACAACATTCAGCATCCTGGATGCAAAACAAGGCTTTTGGCAGCTAAGGCTGGACGAAGAATCTTCACGCTTGTGTACGTTCAACACTCCAATCGGGCAATACCGGTTTACCAGGCTACTGTTTGGCATAAATTGTGCACCGGAGATCTTCCAGCGTACCATGGACCAGGTCGTTGAAGGCTTGGAGGGCGTTGAGGTTAACATGGATGACATCGTCGTAGCGAGAGACGACAAGACATAATGTGTCATGATGACAGACTCGCTGCTCTCCTACTCTCCTCAAGCAAAGGCCTGAGACTGAACAAAGACAAGTGCAAGATGCGTCAAACAGAAGTGTCATATGACGGTTGGACGCTGACGGTTTAAAGATTGATCCACAGAAAGTCAAAGCAGTAGCAGAAATGCCGGAGCCGCAGGACAAGAAAGAAGTGAAATGAGTGCTTGGCTTTGTGCAGTTCCTGAGTCGCTACCTCCCCAACTTGTCTACGGTGGATGCATCTCTGCGAGAACTCGAGAAGGCAGACGTACAGTTCCACTGGGATGAACCTCAGCGACAAAGATTCAATCAGATAAAGGCCCTAGTAGCACAGGCGCCAGTACTCCAGTACTATGATGTTGCCAAGCCAGTCCCTATACAAAGTGATGCCAGTGGCAAAGGGCTAGGAGCCGTGCTATTGCAAGACAGAAAACCCGTGGCCTATGCCTCAAGGTCCCTGACTGATGCAGAGACCAGATATGCCCCAATTGAAAGTGAAATGCTTGCAGTGGTCTTCGCTTGCAAGAAATTCCACCAGTATATCTATGGAAGACGCACTTTGGTAGAGACAGACCACAAGCCATTACAAGCGATCTGCACCAAACCACTGACACAAGTGCCTCTGCGGCTCCAGAAGATGATCCTGAACATCAGAGGTCACGACCTTGACGTTCGCTACATACCAGGAAGCACGCAAGTGCTGGCAGACACCCTAAGTCGTGCGTCACTACCAGACACAGATCCCAAAGCAACAGAAGATTTTCAAAGCGTCAACATGGTGTCCTGGCAGTATCAGATGAAAGATATGCCGAATTCCAAAGCGAAACAGACAAGGACCCTGAGCTACAAGCTGTGATGGCCTCCATACGGAATGGATGGCCAGACACAAGGGCCAAGACCCCCGCAGAAGCAAGGCCCTACTGGACCTTCAGAGACGAGATGGCTACCACGGATGGTATCATCTTCAAGGGAACACGCATCGTAGTGCCAACGAAACTACGCCCACAAATGCTGCAGCAAGTGCAGAAGAGCCACCTGGGGATCTCGAAGTGCCAACAGAGGGCCAGAGAGATTCTATATTGGCCTGGCATGTCTGCTGACATCGAACAGATGATACTAAACTGCAGCAGGTGTGCAGAACACGCCAAGAAACAGCCACCGGAACCGCTCAGACCAACCAAGCCCCCAGCAAAATTGCAACGGACTTGTTTGAGTATAAGGGTGAGAATTACCTGCTGTCCGTATGATACCGCAGCAAGTTCCCGGAAGTCATGAAGTTGACATCCACCACCAGTACCAGCGTGATAAGGGAGCTAAAGCGACAGTTTGCTGTACACGAAATCCCGGCAAAGGTGCGGTCCGACAACGGCCCACAGTACAGCAGCGCCGAATTTGAGGAATTCGCGAAGGAGTATGGCTTTACGCACACCACCAGCTCGCCCCACTATCCCCAGGCAAACGGAGAAGCGGAGCGAATGATCCAGACAGTCAAGAAGCTGTGGCGTAAGAGTCAGGAGAAGAGCAAAGCGCTCTTGGACTATCACACAACACCACTGAAAGGTCTTGGGATGTCACCTGCTCAACTCCTCATGGGAAGACGGCTCAGGAATGACCTCCCCAATGCAAAGGAAATGTTGCAGCCCGCCGGCTACAACCAGCAGGCTATCACCAGCTACCTGATGAGAGCTAAAGAGAAACAGAAGAACTACGACAAACGGGCAAGCCATGCTGAGATGAAGGAAATCGATCCAGGCACCAGAGTATGGATGCAGCCGTGTGAGAAGAACCAGGAATGGCGGCCAGCAACTGTTGGGGAACACCACACGTCCCCAAGGTCCTACGTGGTAGAGACAGAGGAGGGAAGGAAGTTACGTCGGAACAGAAGGCACCTCTGAGTATGCCCAACAGTTGGACGTCCCACTGTTCATGTGCGAACATTCCAGGAAGAGAGTTCTAACAATCCTCCGGCCCTGCATCAGAAGCCCGCAACTGATCCTCCCTCGGCAGCGATGCCCAAGGCCCCAGCCACAGCAAGCCTTACCTTGGTCCCCCAACCAGCAAAGGAGGCACCCACCGTCACCAGAAGTGGTAGACGTGTTATCAAGCCACAAAGGCTGGACTTGTAGGACATAGACTAGCTATGAGATACTAATCCAATGATGGACAGAGATCCAATGATTCAGTATAAACTCTTTTATTTCATTTGGTTTATTTCATTCAGTGTTTTTTATTAGTGATTCGTTTTCTATTTCCAATAAAGGAAAGGGGATGTAATATAGTTTAATAATCTAAGCTAGTTAGTTATTATCTGGTTTGATATTAAGTTGTATATCATGTGATAAGCTCGTGATTAAAGACAGATTTACACTCTCGGCTTCTGGGCTCCGCACGTGTTATTATACCCACAAGGTGTTACTAGGTCACGCCTGATCGGTCATGGTCTGATGACGTCACGGCCAATCGGTTAATAAGGATTTGTATGGGAAGATTTTCAAATCACATTTTACGTGTGAAAATAAAATAATCTTATTCCTGAAATCGGTCAGATAACATTACGAGTCCTTACTTACCGCTTATGGTGACTTTCGAGGCGATTTGGCGCCGATTTAGCGATTTTTTTTGTGTGTGGTGATTTTGTGTATGTACTAAAAATTGAGAAAGGCAGGAAGCCGAATGTCTAGAATTCCCAACTCGCTCTTACATAATTGCCGATTTCTCGCAGAAATCATCGCTTAAACGCCATCCAGCTCCGGCACAGAACAGAACGATGATTACACTTCTCAGACACATCGACATGCAGCCGATAAACGCTGTTTCTCGATGCGAAAATGCTAGCGAAAGCTCGACAACTTCGATTCCTAGATCATCGGACAGTTATGCATGGACCAGAAAAAAACCGTTGGTGTCAATTTGAATCCCCACCACCCCTCCCCAAGTGACAATTTTTCAAACGTTCGTTCGAACTGTGTGCACCGACCTCACCCAACTGGGGACAATTGTGGGCGATAAAGCCTACCAGAGTTTTGCAGCGTGACTGTAATTGTAGCTATATAAGCGCTTTGCTTTCGAGGTGGCTTTTATTTCGTCGCCAATCGATCAATTACAGTACTGTATAATGCCAAAATTTTCCCACCCGGGTAAGGTCGGGCACACGGTTCGAACGAACGTTTGAAAAATTGTCACTTGGGGAGGGGTGGTGGGGATTCAAATTGACACCAACGGTTTTTTCTGGTCCATGCATAACTGTCCAATGATCTAGGAATCGAAGTTGTCGAGCTTTCGCTAGCATTTTCGCATCGAGAAACAGCGTTTCGGCTGCATGTCGATGTGTCTGAGAAGTGTAATCATCGTTCTGTTCTGTGCCGGAGCCGGATGGCGTTTAAGCGATGATTTCGGGGAGAAATCGGCGATTATGTAAGAGTGAGTCGGGAATTCTAGACATTCGGCTTCCTGCCTTTCTCAATTTTTAGTACGTACACAATCACCACACAAAAAAAAATTCGCTAAATCGGCGCCAAATCGCCTCGAGGGTCACCATAAGCGGTAAGTAAGGACTCGTAATGTTATCTGACCAATTTCAGGAGTAAGATTATTTTATTTTCACGCGTAAAATGTGATTTGAAAATCCAGCCGAACAAACCTCTTTCGAACGGTGGTGAATAGGATTCACAGTAAAATTTCCTGTCGATTTTTCATTAGTGACAGAATCCGCTCGAGACAATTTTATAAACAAACAACTCAGACATACCACAGTCAATCTGTATCTGCAATTATGGCATGAAATCATGTGTCAACAAACATATCAGCGAACGCAAAAAAACTCGGAATAAGCTTTTACCTTTGCCCAAACATATGTCATGGTCACAACATACAGCTGTGTCGGAGCGTATATTCGCAAATGTGTCCAGAAATGTCGCTCTAAATGTGAATCTGTGTCGCCTGTTTGCCAGATACTACGGATATGTCAGCCGGGGGCTGAAGGGGGAGCAGATTTCCACATGCAACCAAAGAATCGGCAACACTCACAGCCGCCATTAAATAATGCCTTGAATTTCCACGTGCGAGAGAGCCAATTATATTTAGAAAACCCCTCCTTGGAGAGGTAATTTAGCTTCTGACATTCTGTCGCAAAGTTATAACATTAGCACGGAAACCCTTTACTGGAAATCTCTCTGTGCATTCTTTGTGTTAAGTAGATAATAAAAGACAAACTTTCTCACAGGACCTGTACCACGGCGGCTTTTATATGGATATCACTTCATGCTCCTCCCTCCTCAGTAGTTTTTGCCACCTAGAGGGGGAACATTTTATTGACCAAATGAGATGGGCCGAACGGCTGATCACCTATCGCCTATCATCCAAACGCCGACATAGAAGCTATTTGCATATAGCTTCAAAAATCGTAAAACCTTTTGTATTTCAAGAGCTTATGAGTTTTGGTTCTTGACTGCCCAGCTGCTGTTATCATGTATTGTATAACACTGTATAAGTACTACGAGTCAGTGGCCTAAACTTTAGAGTACCCAGCCAATAACTTTCTAATACAGGCTTTGTTTTATCTTTGCTTTGTTCTAGAAGTATCAGATATATCAGAATATATTAGAAATAATAAGTGGCTGGTATGAAGGAACTACAGCACACCTATCCCTCTCTAAGTAAGCTCCTCTCACAAGGTCAATTTTAGAAATATGCCTCTCTCAGTCTAATAAGCTCCTCCCCCTTTCCCTTGCTATAAATACATATCCTATATGAAATGTGTATAAACAGAATGATGTTTCAGTAAACTAGAAATTGTTATAAATTATTATTTTATCAATTTGGCATCAGGAAAAGAAGTGTAATTTATTGCTGCATTTCCTTTTGCTTTTTTGAATTAGCTGTTTAGCTGTCCCAGCAGGCATTCGATGTTGTTTCAACGTCGATATTTCGTTGAAACGTGGTCGCGACGTCAGACAACCAGAATACAACGTCTTTGCAACGTTATTTTTTCGACGTTTAACAAACGTTGGAATTTGACGTTGCATCAACGTAGAATTGTGGTTGTACTGAGCACGCCGATTTCTCCTACTTCCACTCATACGAATATCCCCCCAAAAAACCAAAATTCAACGTCTTGTCAACGTTATGTTTTCGACGTTTAACAAACGTTAGAATTTGACGTTGCATCAACGTAGAATTATGGTTGTGTACGAACACCAATTTTCTCATAAATCCACTCATCCGAATATCCCGTATAGAATCCAAAATATAACGTCGTTCCAAAGTTATGTTTGCGACGTTTAACAAACGTTAGAATTTGACGTTGCATCAACGTAGAACTATTGGTTGTGTGAAAACACCAATTTTCTCATAAATCCACTCATCCGAATTAATATCCCGTATAGAAACCAAAATACAACGTCATTCCAACGTTATGTTTGCGACGTTTAACAAACGTTAGAATTTGACGCTACATCGACCTGGAGTTATGATTATGTGAGGACGCCAATTTATCTTAATTCACTGTACAAATATCCGTATAGAAACCAAAATACAACGTCATTTCAACGTTACAACATCTCAGATATTGAAACTCAGAATTAGACGTTGCATCAACGTAGAATTGTGGTTGACGTCGCCCACTCAAATGAATACCTCACATAAATACAAACAGAATTCTGCAAAGCCTTTTCTAATACCGGGCACTAATTTGCAAGAATATTTGGAATTAGAACCACTGTGGTCTGTGGACTGCATGAGAGCGTCAATAAGGAGTCCAACCACAGGGCGAAATACGATATTTACAGTCTCTCCCCCAGTTCGTGACTCCTTTTACTAAAGCCTTTGAATTTGCTTTGAACAAGTCCCTTCTCTTCTCCTGCATTAATTGGTTTGTTAATTGTTGGCGGACTGTTGCTGAGATATTATTTGCGCAGAATGAATGTGGCCTTTCACATAGACGGTCAGTAAACGTGCTGGTCTGAATTCCATCTGTCAACAGCAAACATTTTTTTATTTTTGTCACGCATCAGAAATTATTCTCCTTGTACAAGCAGCACACAACTCCGTACAACGCACTGATGTTGAAAATCATGTAATAATCTGTTCATCCTATAAAATACAAGGTAGAATTAAAACAAAGCAAACGTCTTAGTAGATGAAATCGTTCTGCCCGTTCGTGAATGGGCAATGTGACGTCATCTGCCGCACCTATTGTGACAACCCAGAGCAAGCGAGCTAGGATTTCAGTTGGCTTTTGGCGCTGCCAACGACAAGTATTAACGTCTTCTCCGGGGCTTCAATGGGCCGTGTTTTCCAAGGTGAGTATAGTCGTATCTCTTCAGTATTCTTTTGTGCGGTTATTTTTACAGTAGCTTTATATATTCTACACTCATTTATCGGCTTGTATCACTTGTTATTACCTTAGTTATACTAGTGGAAGCATTAACGGTCGCTCTGATACTGGCTGAGGCTGAACATATAGCCGTCGCCTTTGAAAAAAGAGGCCCGTGGTAGTTTAATGGAATATTTCCCAGTCCTTGTATGTGATGCTGTCGTTCTCTTGCCGATCGCTGAGATTACCTGCGATTCACAAGATCGCGTGCTCTTTCCTCCGATTTGAATCATGCCGTGACGTCGGCGTCATCCGTGTGGCGCAGTCGGAATGCATCACGAGAAAGAAACACTTAAAATCAAAGATGGTGCCGACATGACAAAAAAAAAACTATAGAAAATGTAGACTATATACAAAATATTATGACGTGTTTCATTGAGAATTGTTTTGTGGCAGTACTTTAAGTTACTCATAAGGGCTTATACCTACTAGGTAAGTATTTCAAGAGACACAATGGTTCGTTTACAGACTTAAAGAATTATATTTTGTTGTAACTGAGGTCCTTTTTATTCTGTAGTCGACATTGTGCATTTATCTCAACATTGTTTTCTTGTCTAGTTTCCTGACGGTGTTAATTGAAGCAGCTAGCCATTTGTCCCACCAACGTTTTTCCACATTGTTTCGAAAGCGCTTGTCATAATCACCAGTTGTAATCATTAATTAGCTATATCTTTTCTCTATCAGATATGTCAACTATCAAAGATTGGTGGCGTTAGTGCACGGGATAATGTCACCCGAGTGATGCAAAGGTAATAGTAGTTCTAAACTATTCACAAATTTGCTGCTTACTTTGTAGTCAGTTTAGTTAGTTTGCTTTTAGTATTTGCCACAATAAAAGCAGTGTATCTGTATCTATCTGTCACGTACAGTTCATCAATCCTGTGACCCAAATATTAAAAGGTAACATGGGTTATTTTTTGGCAATCGCTATGTTATAGATTGATGACCAATGATCTGATGGCTCAGATGAACATGAAAGGAAAGAGAGGAAAGAAGGGATTTGGTGGAACACCACTGTGCAGTGCCATCACAGGTAATTTCTTGCAATAGCTTCACTTAATTGTAATTCAAATTTAGGTACGTACATTTGTCAGATTAGTTATTGAAATAGTAATATTTAGTGGTCACTTAAGTGTCTTGTTTAGACGAGGAAACACTGATTTGGTTTTCTCTCATGTAATTCCGGGTGGCTACACGGAGAAGCATGAAATTGTTTTACGTTCACCTCTATGATGAATATGCAAAGAAGCAGCTGCACTGTGAATTTTCTCTGTGGCTAAGCTAGAAAAAAAAAAATCGGAAGTAATTTGCTTCGGAAGCAACAATGTTTTTGACATGCTTTCTTTTCCTATTGCCATTTTCAGCATTTGTTGTGAAAACAATGACCACCACGGAATTGGAGGTTGCCACTGCAGTGACAATTAACCTGCTTAAAATATGCCCCGGACCGGAAAGGAGGAGGGGGAAGGAAGAGTGATGCATAGAAACTGTTTTTATTTTGATATTAAGCAATACGTTACGTTACGACGACTGAGTCTAGTAATTTACTTCATTTATACAGTAGTACAAATGAGTATTTTTGCTTATTTCAACGTATGTTTAACGTTTGCATCTGAAGCCAATAAACTTCATTTGACCACACTCACACGTTGTTTTAATGCCGTACTTTGACGTTGGCGTTCGTTGCCAAAGTGATGTCGATTCTATTTGCGAATTCAATCGTTTTTCAACGTGTATCTAACCTTGGTCACCCAGCCACTATTCAACGTCAGATTTTCACGTTTAATCGACGAAAATTCACGACGTTATACGTTGATTTAAACGTCCGATTGCGACGTTGGATTGACGTCCGAAAAAGTACGTCGATTCCATTTCCATATTCAATGAATATTCAACGTTGTTTCGATGTCAACAAATAACGTTGTTTCGACATATGTAATTCAACGTTGATTCAACGTCCGATTCCGACGTTGACTCAACGTCCGAAAAATTACGTCGATTCCATTTCCATATTCAATCAATTCTCAACGTCGTTTCAACGTAAGTGAATAACGTTGTTTCGACGTACTTTTGCCCGCTGGGGTACTATATAACATATTACTGTATATAAAATAATGTTCAGAAGAGATTAACTGTATTAGTAGCTGGTGTAGGCAGAAAATAATTGCCATGATCTAAACAAGTTCAAATTAGATAACACCGACAAGTCAATGCCCCAATCAGTGACTCAAGGTCAACAATCAATTTGCAAAGATACATATTCTAATTATATGCCAGAAGATTCATCCTTTTCCTAGATAGATTTGGTGATAATTATAGTTTAATAAGTTCTCTTATGAGCAAGGTTTTTTTCCAATGCAGCTGCATGACATTAATTTCTGGTGAGATATTATAATTTAAACTGTGTTACTCCAACACAATTAGCTTCCCCACCCACCCACCCACCTATCTCATGCCACAGAACACACTTTACAACATTCCTATTTATACTTTGATGCTTGTTTTGTTTTCCATAGGTCCCTAAATATCAAGACAAACATGAAGTTCACTAAGTCCAACTGGAAAAAGTATCTTTCTGTGATTAGGAAGAGTTAGTTTATACCCACATAACATGGGAAATGAGACTTTTTAAAGACAAGAATGTCAATACAGTACTAAACTGATACTCTTCTCGTGTCTCACAGCATCTTACAGTACTTGTGGTGGATAATGCGCAAAGCTGACTCTCATTTGTCTAATATTCTGTAGAATCATTGTATATTTATAATGCATTTTTCCATTTTCACTCACAGTAGAGTACAGGGGAGAGTATCGGGTTATGGCTATATTTCTCTGGCATGGGATTTTGTGTTTTGTACATTTACTAGGCAACACTTGCAACAATTGAGAACTTCTGAGAAGTATATTGTAAACTACTTGAGAAGTATCTATATATTTTACCTATGAATGTGGCGCTGACTGACTTTACTTTCTTATGAGACAAAATAAATTACTGTGAAATGGACATGGCATGATGAATAATATCGTGAGAACTTCCTTCTTTCAAGACCATCCTACATATTATATAATGAAATTACTGTACTCTTCAAACAGCAATGGGACCCTGGGGGGGAGTACTCCCATATATATGCCATATAGGTATCTGCCACCCCAAAGGGTATTTTTTTCAAACATTTTTAGTCTGAAATAGGGTATAGAGTTTGCCTTTTTGGTCTGAAATAGGGTATCAATTTTGTGTTTTTGGCCTGGGATAGCATATGATTTTAATAAAAATGTGTCGCTGCGGACAATGCATGGCAAATGGAAGAAAACACAGGCAGGAAATCGCTGCAAAAGAAAAAAGTTTCAAAAATAGGTCTGAAATAGGGTATACATTTATGGAGTCAGGTCTGAAATGGGGTATAGTAAATCAGATATTTTGGTTTAAAATAAGGGTTTCCAGGTCCAGGTAGCACACCCCCACCCAAAATTACTAGAAATACGACATTCGCAGAGGCCCCACGCCCAAGTAATAAATTATGTATGACATTTCTTGGAGCTCTTATGTACTGTATGCTTTCACCACACATCTCAATATTATATAATGTAATTAAAGGCGGATGATACTATATTAGCATTTACATAATATTGGTCCCATTCTGGGAAGTACTCATCATAATTTTGGGTGCGGGTGTGCCACCTGGACCTGAAAACACCTTACCCTATATATTTCAGACCAAAATATCTGATTTACTATAACCCTATTTCAGACCTGACTCAATAAATAAATACCCTATTTCAGACCTGAGTCCAAAATGTATACCCTATTTCAGACCTATTTTAGAGATTTAATTCTTTTGCATCAATTTCCACCCTGTATTTCCTTCCATTTGCTGTGCATTGTCTGCTGCGACACATTTGTATTAAAATCATACCCTATCCCAGGCAAAAAACACAAATTCGATACCCTATTTCAGACCAAAAAGGCAAAATCTTTACCCTATTTCAGACTAAAACTGTTTGAAAACGATACCCTTTTGGTGGGCGGCACATACCTATATGGCATATATAAGAGAGTACGTACCCCCCCCCCACCAGGGTCCCATTGCTGTTTGACGAGTACAGTAATTTCATTATGTAATATGTAGGGTGGTCTTAAAAGAAGGAAGTTCTTATAATATTATTCATCGTGCCATGTCCATTTCACAGTAATTTATTTTGTATCATAAGAAAGTATACAGAGTCAGTCTTTGCACTACATTCATTGGTGAAATACTGTATATTACATACTTCTCAAGTACCTGTAGGTTACATTATACTTCTCAGAAGCAAATTGTTGAATGTGTTGCCATCGGAGTGGCACCTAAAAACTAAGAACTAAGCTCCATTATCTTAACTGTTTAGGCTAAGTAATGCTGTACTTCCTCTATTGTAGGCAAGCTTCCCCCTTCTAACTAAAGTAGCGGATCGCGAATTGCTGTGCCGATGTGTGCCGACGCTACTGCTTGTGACCTGGCTGCTATTGAGGACCTGCTATTTATGCCCTTCCCTTGAATATGATATGATCGGGTGATCACTGTCCAAAGGTAACTCTGTTGCAACCAGCCCATATTAGTACTAATGTGTACCTATCTATAGGTCCACGAGGGAAATGTTGCAATAAAGACTACCTGCACGTTTACTCCTCGTTCATCCTCATGCATTAAGAATTACATCACGCACATAGTACTCGATGTTCTCGTCAAAAATATAAATACAACTATAAAAGCCATACAGAATAGCTTTCAATTCTTACCTGCCCCTTGCTTCCTGATGATAAGAACGGGCAGATTACTCACATTGGCTGGAAGAGTGCTGAGAAATCCCTGAACATCCTGTGGCACGTATGTATGTAAGTTGAGGACATGACCTTTGTACCCACGCTGGCCGCCGTGTTTCCGGTAAACACACATGATTAGGAAAGCTCTGGCAATCAGCATTCCCTCTACTTCGGCGAGGTCCTGTAGTTCTGCTGGGACTGTCCCAGGATCCATGTCGTTTTCAGCTGAGAACAATCGACACGAGGTCTTTTTGTCGCGTTTGCACCTGGTGCAGGTATAGTTCAGCTCGGGCACAGTTTGGTTGGTAATCGGCCATGTTTCTCTGCATACTTTGCAGCGTAAGTGTTGGAGATTTTCCTCAAAGCTGTGAAAGGCAGTGAGTTCTTCCCGCACCCATTCTTGTTCGTGGAATGGAGGAATTTCTGGATTTACCCACCCACAGTTAGGCAAATATTGTTGTTTTTGGCTGCGACGTTCTTCGATAACTGCAGCATGCTGTTGTCGGCGTCGAGTGTTGGCTTCATTTTGAGCTTGAAGCCTGCGGGTGCTCCGTTCAGACGATTAATTGCTACGTCGAGAAGCTACTCGCTGGCAACTGCATTCTCTTTGCGGAGTTGTCTGTGTCAACCGCTTCTGTTCATGTCGCTTTCGATCGGCATTCATGCGCTGTTTCCTCTGTGGAGTTGTCTGCGTTACCCACTTCTGTTCATGTCGCTTTCGATCGGCATTCATGCGCAGTTTTCTTTGCGGAGTCGTTTCTTCGGCACAATTCTTTTTATGATGCTGTCGATCATAACAGGATTGTCGCCTTTTCTCGAGACGAATTTGGCGTTGTTCACTCGTTTCACGATTTTGCCTTGCTCGTGCCTGTTCCCCTTCTCATTTGAAGACGAGCTTTGCGAGACTGTTGTGTTCCAAGTTTTTCAGTTAAGTTTTCCATTTTCGTGAACGCAGCTACGATATATTGTTGCTTCGTTCAAATCTAAATGCTTTGTTCAAATCTAATTTCTCAATTATTCCGAGTAAAACAATAGGGCACACGTGATCGATCCGGCCTTTGTTATTGGTTAGCGGGGTAACCGCGCCTAAAGTCGTACGCCAGAATGACTGACTGACTGACAGACAACGTTAAATTTCGAGATGGCGACAGGCTTGGAATCTCCAAGTAGGCGGTATAACACAAGTAGGCGGTATAATATTACTGCATTAGTGTCGTGAGTATTTCCCTCACTGCGTTCGGGGATGAAATAGTTTAAAGAGTTGCCTATTAATAGCTTGTTTTTGATTTAGTGGTTTGAAGAATCGGCGTTATAAAGTTGGTAGTGAAATAGCAAAGTGAAATGATTCCGTGTACAACCGTAGAGAACGCGGAGGCGTTAGTCATTTTTAATTGATGTTGCTGACCAGTTGTGATCAATGCGGCTGCCTGCTCTCTTTTAGGACGGCGGCCGCGGTGCACGCAGCAGCGATCTTCTGTCTGTGGACAATGCTGCAGGCTGGAGTGCTGTCAACCGGACATCTGCAGCAGCTCATGAAAGATCTGCCGACTCAGGTGTGCATTGGATAGTTTAGGATGCCAGGATTCAACTGGTTGGGTCGATAGGTTGCGGTGTTTTGGCTAATTTGTGTCCCTTTGTGATCGTCCCAAATAGCAAGTTGTAGAGATCGGCAAAGGAAGTGATGAACAGAAAGAAAAGCAGTTAAAAAAATAAATGAAAGAGAAAGGCCAACAAGATGGTGAACAGTAAGCAAAAACAAAAGCAAAATGCAGATAAATAGCGACATTAGTTTGACTTGACCAGTTATGTGCAAATATTGTACGAAGGTTGTGACGTGTGCATATTGTGTTTCATTTTGTTCGATCACAACAAGATTACGAGATTAGTGACCTGTAAAGCGCTCCAGAAACTGTTGTAAAGACAGCTTAGATAGGATTTTTTATTATTTGCCTGGAAAAGTTTCTAATCATTTTGTGGCCATCCTTGCGATTGAAAGTAACCTTACAGCTGAAGAGACGGTTGAAGTTCATGGTAAATACTGGCATCTTTTAAAACTTTTTGTCCTGCAGAAGATCTTCTGCACATGCTTTAGTGAGCTGCTGAAGAGATGGACGACAGCAGCGATGAAGTCCGCATAGCAGTTTCTAGGACATTTATCTCGTATTTTAGGTGACTTTATCTTCTTCTGGTTTCTAGGAAACAACTACTATACTGTACTTTGTGATACTGTATTTGTTGTCCCTCTGAATAATGTGGATCAGCAGTTCTAACATTCTGCCATGAACTTTGTTATCTTGTATTTATTGCAGAGCTCTCCCAGAGGATTATGACGGCGAGCTGTACAAGTTACACCTACAAGCTATGTTCAAGGGTCTGCTCGTGCATCTAGACGACCCATCTTTCGAACTACAGGTGGGGCTTGTCACTGCTCGTGCTTGTCTCAGTTTGGATTCTTTTCGTTCTGTTTGTTCAGCAACCGTGTACTGGTTCAGGGAAAAGCGATAGCACAGGATTTCAAATCCTCAACCTTGAAACCCAGTCTAAGCCATGGCACCTAAACACTGACTCACAAAGAAAGAACACACTTCTTGATTGAAACCGAGTACTAGAACTGAATATTCAAGAATAATCTAAGTCGTCCCACCCGGCCTACCTTATTACACTTTATTTTCGCGACACGATTTTCGTGAAAATTTGATGTCGCAAAACAAAAAAAAGGCACCCGTGAGGTGCATGTGTCTACTGCATTTTTTCTATTTTTTGAATAAAGAAATGGCATTTGCCACAGGCACCCCTCTTGCACCACAAGATAATTTGTGACGTATTTCCGGTTAGCTTGAATTAGCTGGCCCACTGCCAAAATGTCGCGTCGCATCTGTGTTTACGCTAAACTGTTGTATAAGAAAAGATCTTTTTTTCTGGGGAAACTGGGGAAATTTAAGAATAGGGAAAACGCACATACTTAATGCAGGAACAGAGGGAATGATGCCCAGACATTGAAGGCATTTCACAGATCAAAACTCGGATCAGCACACAGAAGCACTTGCGGCGTTACCTCGACTTCGAGAAGGCCGCGAGGCGAGGCTGAACTACTGGAGAAATATAGATTCCCGGAGATGAAGGTGCTTGAGGATGCAGTAGCCATTGATAGCTGGAAATATGACTATTCAGTTGCCATTGGCGGTTTTTGTAAACATTTCACCCCACAGTCGTCCAAATAAAATTAGCAGAACTAGGCTCAAGTAAAGTATATATTTATTTTAACTCGTACGCGAATGACCAAATGGAAGATTCATAGGTGCTTCACATTTTACTGTCTCTGCCGACTGAAACATCGACACAAAATAATAACTGGTCGACTTACGTACCGCTATAACGTGTTGTCATACTGTACATAGTTCATCAGGAAAATCGGGCAAAAATATCTGTAATGAAATATCTTTTTCAGAGTTGCGGCGGCAGTGCATTGATCACAGTGCACTTGTGTTCAGGAGGCGGTGTTGAGCGCATTGAAGGAAGCAGTGCATGTGCAACCAAGCCTGCTAAAGGAACGGGCGGAGACTGTTAATCACAAGCACAGAGTCGCTAGGTACGCTTCAATCATTTGTTTTTCTGCACTTTTTAGTTATGGCTTCGGCTTTGTTCTGATTTTGGGTCTGCAATATATTCGCAGGTTTTGTGACGCGTTGTTGGAACATATTAACAAAGTGACAGCAGCGTCCTAGTCCAGGGAGTTATCCGCCATTTTGTTTGCGGAAATGGCCGCAACATGAGTGTAGATGGCACGAATTTCAGTTAAAGGTTTTGTGCGCATATTGGACTTACAACTTAGATATTCGCCGACTCGTGAACGTCACCGTTAACTTGTCGAGGAATGATGGAGCCCGTGATGCAGTAGTGGAGCGTTCAGTGATTCTGGATAACTCCTGGTTTTTCATGAATGTTTTATTCAAGAGGCGAGAGTAGCTCATTTATAATCAGTTTGTCCATAAGTATTGTTTCACTATGAAAAATACACCAAGAGAGAATGTGAGATCATCATGACTGCATGGTTCGGCCTGGACGTGCTTCTCGAAAGTCCAATATTGTGTTGCAGTTCCGCGCCCGTTTTGCAAAGATCAGATATTATGCACATTACGGTTTTCGCACAGCGGTGGACTGACGCATATCAATTGTACGTTTGTGGAGAATGCAAGCGAGACTCGAATAAACCATGTAGTGTTAGGAAAACCATTACAGTGACTGCGGCGTGTGATTAAATGAGAGAGGAGATAGCAGATGGGAACAAAGAAGAAAAGAAAACTGGAAGGATAATTATATAGGACATTTATTAAACGTATTCAATCACTCGCGGCCGGGGTGGATCCAGCATTTCGTGACAGCGGGTTCGAGCGCCGAAGACGCGACACATTAGGGTGTCCAAGGGCATGCTCCCCCGGAAAATTTTGGAATCTAGAATCCCTGAAACACGGCTGTTACTAAAACGGGGAATGGAGAATGAGATCAAGCCGACAGGCTAAATTTCGTAGGGTTAGGTCACACAAGACCCAAAATGGTGGGGCCCGTGAATTTCTATTCCTAAAATGGTGCATACATATTTCAATTTTTTTCACGAACTAAATAGTGTCTACTTTCTTTTTAACAAACTTTGGATCTCGTGATTCTTTACAGATGCTTGCCATGTAACACATATTATGATTACAGTCCACACAAATAAAACTAATTATCAGGATTTTATTTCCCACTCTGGGCACCTTGACGAAAATGCCAGCTGATGTATGTCACACACTGTGCGGTAAGGAAAAAAATGCTAACAAAAGGGTGCGTCTATAATAACCCATCAAACGTTAGCACGAAGAAGTGCTTGTGTTGCATTGGTCGTCTGATTGCTAGCCGCCTTGTTCGTTTACACAGTACATAAACATCAGGAGGCCTTATCTGCGATCGGATTGGCGTGAATTGTCACGCGTTTGATGTGAACGTCTGTCAGAGGCCGGAGCGTTTTCTCATTCACTGGAATTTTTTCCAAATCATCAAGAGTTTCAAATCCACCAATGATCCTAAAATGCAAATAACAGAAATAAGTTTAACGTAACTGTAAGTCACTATTTGAACTTCGATAACCCTAAAATAAACAAGACAGGATTGTCTATAACGCAAGTTATACTAAAAATGTCCATAACTTCTAGAGGATTTGATGTATTGATGCCAAACTTGAAATAGTAGTTGTTTGTGACCTTGTGTATGTATTCGAACCAAATTTGCCTAATTAAAAAACAGTTGGAGCATTTTAGTGAATGACGTGCTCGTATTGTATGTGCTGAGGAATATGATTGTGACAGGGTGAAAATTGAAAATTGAACGGTCACAATTAAATGCCGGTTTTAACGACTAAAAACTGAGGTTAAAACCTTCAAGTCGATTAATCGTTTATTTTACAATACTCGGACGTCGAAATTAAAAGAAAAACAGCGATTCACATGGGAAAAGAAACAATTTCCGCGGAGCAGAGGGGGCTGACCTTATGATCATGTCCTCTGTGGCCGACTGTGTGACAGTGCGTCTCACTGGTTATCATAGTGGCGTTTCTGTTTCAGCCCTATTCCCCGGGCTTGTGCGTTTGCATTTCGATCGGGGAGTACGTTTCCCAGGATTAATCCAATTGGCTTTTTTTTTTGTTTCAAGCATTGCTGGGTTTTTCGCACCGGGCAACGCACACTAAGAGCAAATGTCTGCAGCTCGACAGACTGGTGACGTCATGCCGCGGCAACAATAAACGATTTTCTATTCAAAGCCCTGTGTATTAATTTGTAAGTGATACAGATACCAATCTCCTAGCGACAAGAAGTAAAGCTACTGGTATAATCTTACATGATACACGTGACATACTTTGAGTGACGTCCGAGTTCATGCCGTGACAATACTCGGCCACAATAACGTCAATTTTCAGTAACAAATATGCGAATAAATCGGATTTTACAGCACTTCCTCAGAAAAGAACGTTCGAACTACTTTGCCCACTGAAGATACATTAACATATCATACTGGCCGGTATATTTGACCAGCCGAAGCATGATTTTCAACAGTTCTCACCTTGACCGTTAATAAAAATCAGAATCTATTTATAATCTTATAGCTGTAAGTGGGTGAGAACTGTTGAAAACACATCAAAATGGCATGTTTGAACGATAAATATCGCTTAGAATATAGGAAATATAAACGATAAATCATTGTGTGCAATATCAAGAGGTACAATTTCCTTTACTTTCAAACAATCGAACTTTTCCCGGTGAGAATTGATGAGAATTGATGTCAGTGCTCGGCACACTGACGTCATGCATCCGGTTTCATGTTTCGCTGTGTTGCAATACAAGCACTGCGAAACAATGGCCACACGAATGCGAAGCTGCTGGCACTGAGGAATTTGTTTCCAGAGGTTAAAGAAACGCCACCTCACGTCCATCATTTCACTATTAACACGATCGATGCATCCGCCTTTTATCAGGACAGGTGGAGCGTCTGCTGTAGCAAAGAATAGCGTGTCGCTGCTCAGTTCAATGTGTCGCTTACAAAAGTTCTTGGGAGCTGGCAAATGCACAGTGTCGCCCTCCAACGCCTGCAAAAGATCGGTCCAAGCAATGATAGTGGGACTCCATCTGAAGTCATTCAGGAAGATTATCACCGCCTACTCAATTTTCGCGCCAATTTACAATATTTTTCTTAAAATTAACCCCTATTGACCCCCTTATATCACTGAAAACTCGCGCTAAAATAATTCTTTCTCAGTAAATATATCAAAAATACATGCACAGCGTTTATAAAATTTACTCATCCAAATTTGGCTACAATGCATCAAATCCTCTAGAAGTTATGGACATTTTTAATTAACTCGCGTCGTAGAGACAATCCTGGCCAAAAGTCGTGGGACACTTAGCCTTTTATCTAAAAATTATGACACTTTCCCTCTTCCAGGAGCCGCTTTCGTTGTTCAACAAGGAGTGGTGGTGAAAACATAGCATTTTTTCAGAGTGTCCCACATACTTTTGGCCAGGATTGTACCTTGGAATGGACTCCAGAAAATTTGAGGGATTTTTTATGGGGCGCAACTCGCTTGATGCACGTTCGAAGCGGTACAGTTGCTCTGTCGCTCGGCTGTCTTGATCGATTATCACTACCGCATGTGAAAAACACGCCTCCCCTACAAATCGAAATATTAGATTCGTGGAACAAAGTTAGAAACAATGATTCGTGCAATAACAACACCAAAACAATAATAGAAAACGTGATTTGTGCATTTAGAAGCGCATTTCCTTGACGTCTTGACAAAGATGAGAAAAACCCGAGCTACAAATTTTAAAAGTTTGGAATGCATCCAGCGCATGTCGTGACACATAACGACGCGTGACTAATAAACGAAATACACGGCACGTATTCCTAAACAGCAGTATATATATATGGAAATGAATCAGCTATATCTGTAACAGATGTTTAGTGCCTTGGAAACTGAAAAATAGTGTATTTTAAATTGCTCTTTTGCTTCCAACCTCAGTTTCGAGGATTGCGCGCGTTCCGAAAATAGTCAAATTTGATTACATTTCACTCTGCGTACATACAAAAACCCAAGAAAATAAATTCATAAAAACTCATCTCAATGTTTTAACTATGTTCTGTCCAAATCTGAAGGATTTTGTACCGTTACTACAGGTTTTTTTTTTTTTCTCTGAAGTTATGCACTAATTTGATAGTCTCAAGATGACGGACAGTGGGGCAACGCTATGACTCGTAGCGCTGTTGAAAATAATGCCAAGAGCAACTATTGATGCTGAATTGTTAGAAGAAGGTTAGTTATGTATATAATTACCTAAAAAAGACCTCTAAATACAGTAAATTGTATTATAACATAGTCGCGATATAAGCCACGTTCTGATTGGTCGAAGAGCGTGCTCCATAACTTTATCGTGCACGCCCGTGCTCAATAATATGACGTGAGCAAATGCCGCTTCCTTTCGACTTTTTCTAGCTTTCCTCGTTTATAAATTAACAGAAGCTCTACAACTAAGAAGAAAATAGCTTTATTTTCCGAAGAAATTTGTACTACATGAAGTCAAACCGGCACCCAAAGGAAATCAGTAATCAAGTCTTAAAAATTCTGTATTTCAACGGTCGGCACAGGAAATTGTATGAATCAAAACTCACCTATTTCTCGACGGCTTAATTCTCTTGGACTAGTGAAATCCATCACAGCAAAGATAAATATCCGACAAGCCTTCAATGGCTTTGCAATGAAACGGCGTTCATTCATTCCGAAAGCCGCTATACTTGCAGTGTTTACAGTACAGTTTGCTGGCAGCTCGAATCACAAACAAGTCCGCTCGGCAAACATTTCCATCTCCTTCGCTTATGGTGATTGTTTACATTCTTCGACGGATCACTTTGCTTCTCCAGACCCGCATTGTCTGCTATAGTTCAAGGTGAATCTCACGTTTTGAAGCGGCGACTTGAAGCGTTCATCTTCAACAATTGTACCGTTCAAAACATTTGCATCGTCACGAATTCCAAAGTCACCGAAGGCTGCTGGCTTTCACCACGCCAGGTTAACAGTCCTTTCAGTGTTTTAGTCGGTTAAACGACATCTTTTTCATCGACACTCATCAACTTCTAGCTGGCAGAAATGTTAGTAAGTTGTGGCGTGTTTTCAATCATCCAATGAGAGAGTTTGTTTTGCCTTTTGCGTGTCGAAAGAGAATTTTGCATTCAGTCAAATGAAAATTTGTTTTCGCTCGTAATTTCGTGTGTCTATGTTATAAAAGAATTGGTTCATGCTTTTAGCTGTGCATCTATCGAGTTATGGATGCACTTGGGAAGTTGGGAGAGCACTCGTGAAGCTAGAGTTGCTCTCGGCTACGCCTCGAGCAACTCTTACGCTTCTCTCGTGCTCTCCCAACTTCCCGCGTGCATCCATAACTCGATAGACGCACGCTAAGCATGAACCAATTCTTAACTGTAGGCCGATTTGAATATTGGCAATTTTTGGTCACCAGGAGGCTCAGAAAGGTCGAAAAGGATTTTGATGCGTTGCTGGCTGAAAAACGATTTCATAGATAAACTAACCTTAGCATGTTTTGTTTGAGTGTATACCCTACTAGTATACAACGTATGGGCCAAAGTGAATTTTGGGCCGTTGCCGCGAAATTTCAATTTTGACTCGATTTTTTTTTACTGAAATTTACTCTTAAGTTCGCCGCGGAAGCTTTGAGAATAGCCGTAAACAAATGTTTGATGGATACCGCTGGGGGATTGGAAATTTCTTTGTCGCTGCTTAAATATTTAGTCCCGACGAAACTTTCTGTGGCGGCACGAAATACTGCTGGGAAGATAACAGGCCGAAAACGGAAACCAAAGCTACGATGAGCTTTAGCCGCAAAACAATGGCGATTTATGCTTTACTCTGTACATGACATCTGTTGCCTCATAACATTCTTCTGCTTATCGTACATTGCCTGTTGAAATGTTTCTTTCATTCAATTATGTAGCCTTTGTTTCGCAATGGTCATTGTATACCAGATATGAAAAATAGGCACCTGTGAGGTGCATATATGTCTACTGCATTTTTTCTTCTATTTTTTTGCATGAAGAAATGGCATTTGCCACAGGCAACTTGCACTGCAAGATAATATGACATATTTTCGTTAGCTTGAATCAGCTGGCCCGCTGCCAAAATGTCGCGCCGCATCTGTGTTTACGCTAAAACTGTTCTAGAAGAAACGATTCTTTTCTGGGAAACTGGGGAAATTTAAGCATTGGGAAAACGCACACACTTAATACAGGAACAGAGAGAAGGATACCCAGACATTAAAGGCATTTCACAGATCTGAAACTCGGATCAGCACAAAGAAGCACTTGCGTTACCTCGACTCCGAGAGCGTCGCGAGGCGAAACTGAACTAATGGAGAAATATAGGTTCCTGGAGATGAAGGTGCTTGAGGATGCAGTAACCATTGCTAGAAAATATGCGTATTCAGTCGCCATTGACGGTTTTTGTAAACATTTCACTTCACAGCCGTCACGACCAAATCAAATCAGTAACGACAAGCACAATTAGGCTCAAGTAAAGAATATATTTATTTCAACTCGTACGCGAATGACCAAATGGAAGATTCATAGATGCTTCACATTTTACTGTACTGTCTCTGCCGACTGAAATATCCGGCGACACTAAATAATGACTGGTCGATATACGTACCGTTGCAACGTGTTGTCATACTGTACACAGTTCGTCAGGAAAATCGGGCGATGCATAGTACTGGCCAGAACCCTTCATTCGAGCGTTTTTGGCATACATATCTTCAGAAACTGTGATTTGAGGAAACTTCAAAACACCGCGCACAAGAACTTCGCGACGCGACAGCATGGGTTTTGTCGTCAGCCTTCGTTGTTTCAGTCGGCTAAAATTCCGGCCAATCAGGACGGTTGATATACGGTCGGAAATCGTTTCGATTTCACGAAGTATTGATGCTTCTCATTGGTCCCGGATGGTCACGAGCGACCATTTATCGATTCTTACGTTACATTACATTACTTACAAACTCGATGACAAAAATACACCAAAATAGTCCTGAGCACTGAGTTTGCAGTCACAAATGACTGAACACATTGTGAACAAAACCGCAATAATATTGTAAACAAGTGTCGTATTACATTCCTCACTTTCAATTTTATATTTGTTACAGAACACGAATACTCGAAAGCCTGATAGAAGAAACGTATTCAGTTAATAAAAGAAAACACAAAAGTATTGAAGCGAAGGCTGGATTAATCGTGGCCTCTGGTTAGAAATAAGAGTCGAAGTCAAACTGTCAATCAAAGCAGCAAGGCAGCTGTAATTTCGCGAATTTGTAGAAAGTACTTTTGTTCGACGCCGTTTTCACAGGTCACGCGACCGCAACACCCTCCAAAATAACAGATTGTACCTTTTTGACTCCAGAACTAAAATGAACATGCTTGAATTAGTGCAGATGCCAATTTTGGATTGTCTGGCTGCATTTTGGCGAAGCAGCGGCAATTTCTATTTATTTATTTTTTGAGATTTCATAAGAGTTTGTATGCGGCCGCCATGTTAGTCGAACTCGGAACACAGAATGAAGCTCATCTGTGACTCAGCCCAGATGTTTAGTTACTTCATATATTTCGCAGTGCCAATTTTAAAATGTTTCGTGAAGGAAAACTTTATAATTCAGACCCAAGCACCGATTTTAAGGTGGTGTTACACTGGTCGATTTGCAACGATACGATGTTGGGCTAAAAATTGTTCAGGTGTCACCCCCTTGCCAACGATTTTTCGCGATGTTTGCAGTGCTGCAACGCGTTGCAAGTTTTTGAAAGCGATTCAAAACTTGCAACACCGTTGCGTGAATTTGTAGAAAATCAGCGTTGCAAATCGACCAGCTTAAAGCTGGTGTTACACTGTAACACCAGTATCGCAACAACATCTTCCTTTTAAAACTGCGTTGTTCGACACACCTTGTAACGCGACCTTCATCATGCCCAAATTTGGAAAACCGCAACTGCTTTATTTGGTAATCCATTGTTGACAACAGAGGGAACATGGAAGTAGGGAAGAAAAGTGATTTTAATACCTCGCAATCCCACCTTGTGGGATTCGCGAGATAAAAATCGATTGTGCATAAAAAGATATGTCACGCATTCTCAAAATGCAGGGGATGGCTGAATTTTTGTAAAATCAGGTTTTTGGTTATTAAAATATATTGACATATTCCCTGCCCAACTGGTCCTGTATTATTTAAGTTTCCGTTTTACTTTATGCGAAAGTTACACGAAAGGTAGCGCCGGGTGGTGTTTTTGACCGAAATTTGCTTTCGTGTAACACTCCGGCTTGTCCCTACTTTCCATTTTAGTTTATTCTGGTCTCGACGCAACTCACGCCGCGAGCTCACTGGCAACGCCATTCTAGTTATTGCCGTAAAACCCGAGTTCGCGAACGACAAAAATCTCCCATACAAATCCTTATAAAATCCAACCGTTTCGAAAATTGCGAAACACAGCGGGCATCACATATCACATGACACGCTCCTATAGCCTGGGCTACCTGTGGCCAGATTTGGGTCCGGACTTACCTTAAGGTTACTATTTTTAGCGACTACTTAGTTTAGTTTAGCGATTTTCCTTCAACGAGATTTAACGCCCTATTCAATTGAGCGATTTCTACGATTTTTAACAAAACAAGTTTAAAACACTTCGGCATTTGCCCCGACTAGCAATAATTTAAAATATGTATTCACTAATTTTTCATGTAGTATAATTATGGTACTAGGATATCTAAAGATAGTAATTGCTGGTGCTTATTTTGGTGTAATCTCGCAAAAAATGTAGTTGGGAGGACATTGCTTATGCTAGATAGCAACTTATCTACTGGATATAGTTATACATTGAACAACTGGAGCCTACTGTATTAATCCCGGCACAAATTGTCTATTTCAGAATGTCTGCCTTCTTACAAATTTAATATTTTCAATGATCACCAATTAATACGGTTTTAGAAAAAGACACTATGTGGATGGCTGTCCTTGAATTGGTGGACCAAATCTTCCAAGCATTTGAAAACAATGAAATCACAACAGGCATTCTCATTGATCTCGAGAAAGCGTTTGACATAATATTAATCACCAAATTCTACTGGACAAACTTGAATTTTATGGCTTCAGAGGAATACCCCTAATCTGGCTAAAGAGCTACCTAAGCAACAGACAGCAGTATGTTGACTTATATAACACTAAGTCATTATACAAGAAAATAAACTGTGGGGTCCCACAAGGATCAGTGCTAGGGCCACTCTTATTCCTAATACATATAAATGACATTTTTAACTGCTCTAGTTACACCTAGCTTTTATCTTCTTTGCTGATGACACAAATCTATTTGCCAAACACAAGGTCATAAAATCTCTCATGGATACCATAAATACTGAACTCAAGCATGTTGCATCCTGGCTAACAGCTAACAAACTAACCCTTCATCCTACCAAAACTAAGTATGTTCTATTTCACCCAGCAAGGAAAAAGTTATTTTTTCCTAAATTTACCTTCACATAAATGGAATTAAAATTGATAGGATTGAGCACACCAAGTTTCTTGGAATTACATTACATCAAAACTTGCCATGGATACCCCACATCCTAATAAATTGCATGTAAGTGTACATTGCAACAAATCTGGCTAACATGGCATATGGTTTGAACCCAGGAGTGTGAAAAGTATAGAGACATAAATACTGTACTGCCATCTGACAAATCCTTTCACTTGACTCTGTCAGTCGCCAACAACATTCTTCCTGGAGACTACTCTAACCCAGACGATCACAACAAACCTACTGTACCAAATCTGGCTAATTTGCAAAACAAATTTTGGCATATATTTCATGATAGGAACACATAGTGATATATGGCAATAATAATGTTTTTATATTATATTTTTTGAGGCTACAAAATTTTGTAATACAAGCAATAAGAATTTATTGTTGCAAGCTATTCAAAGAGTATAAATAAAATAAATCCAACAGGAACTGACTAAGCAAAAAATGATTTTTTTCTTGCAAAAATGGCTGCCAATTTACTTATTGTTGACAAATTTGTTGTAAGCTATTCAAAGAATATCAATAACTGACAGCAATTTACAATTTTTAAACCTAATTAATCACAATCCTATTCTAACAGGAACTAAGTAAACTAAGAACTTATGTTTTTGATTTGATGACATTTTCTTATGCAACACACCAATGTGTGTGTATATATGTTCAGCAAGATTCTGAAAGAAAAATGGGATAGCTAATATCAAAAGTGGTGATTTTGACTAACTGGGCATGATGAGTTGCGAAAATGAACTGTAAGTCATGCACAACGTGAACGTGTTCACTCCTTTCGTAGTGAAAGAGATGATTGTTAGAATGCATGTAACTGAATAAGCAAGCAAGGATAACCTCTGAAAAACTTGGTGTCGTGAAACAATGTCAACAAATCAATCAAATTACTCACCTCGATAGATCGCCGTAAAAGAAACCTGCAAGAAAGAAACGAATTAATATAGCGGCGACATCGAAACCGAAATAAGTTAAAGCTGACGTTTCGAGCGCTATCCCTTCGTCTGAGCAAAAAAACTTTGAAATCTGTCCAACTTTACAAAGCTTTCATGTTCTCTTTTAAAAGACAGTGGAATGATATGAAGTCATTCATAACGTAAAGACGAATATTATATAAAGCAAAAGCAAACTCACCTGAGCTGACGTGTTGTTGTCCGTTGCGAAGTGCATCCTGGCCCAAAAGTTTGCGGTGCATTGTGGCCCAAAAATTTGCGGTGCATTGTGGCCCAAAAATTGCGGTGCATTATGGCCCAAAAATTTGCGGTGCACTCTGGGATGAAAACAGGATTTTTTCCCTACCTTTCAAAATGTATTGTCAAGAATATGAACTGCTGCTCCGCTCGCTTCGCTGTCTGCGCAGCAAATAAGTCAGGTACACTAAACATGTGGTTGGGCTTATCTACTAGAAATACGATAATCGCAGATACCCCCTCGCTCTGCCATTGATGGGACTTTTACTTTGGTACTCCCAACAAGAGTAGCCTTTGTTTTGCCGAAATGCTGACTCAATCTTTTCTTCGAAGTCAAGTGCTACACGCAAAGGACGGAGAAAAAGAATGGTGTGTGTTATACTTTTGCCTTGAAAAAAGAGTCAATTGCGTGACGAAGTACGTATTTCCCACGGTCGGCACGTCAAATTAATTCATACAGTCTGCCAAGCACGTTCTCAAAATTTAATACTTAAATTTTGAAGTTGGTCGGCCGTCGTAGTACGGAAAAAAGGAACACTGACTTTCCAATTTTGAATTCATAGGCAGTACAATCAAATAGGCTTCCTGTGCGATTTGTTTTTACTCTGGACTGCATGCACCAGACCCCGGGAATGCATATTTAATAGGCTCGAATTGTTTTGTATGTAAACCCGCTCAAAACAGCATGATTTCTCCCAGAATCAAAGCAAAACTTGAACGGTTTACTTCAAATTATACACGGGCTTCAGACCTAGTCATACTTCTAAAGGCTTGTGAACGATTCTCGCTGCAATCACCGCGTGTCAGATTACAGAAAAATAAGACATCTGACTAAATCATTCACCAAGTTCCGATTGCTCTGAGCGAATACGGTTGCCGAAACTGGCGACAGAAGCGTATTAAAACAATATCTATGATCAGCATACAGCATACAAAATGATCAGCATACAGATTTTAATACATTCTTGAAGTGATCGAGTTACAGGCTATACGGGATAGAATATATTTGTCACGGTGATTGTTCGATTTCCACTGACTAACCTTTGTTGCTTGTCCTTTCTAAATAAGTATCTGAGTTTAACACAAAACGGCGTCTGAAGCTCCCGATTTGCTTGCAAGCGCTGTTCCCTTTGCGGAGCCGTTTCTTCGGCACGCTTCTGTTTATGATGCTGTCAATCATAACAGGATTGTCGCCTTTTCTCGAGACGAATTAGGCGCTGTTCGCTCGTTTCACGATTTCGCCTTGCTCGTGCCTGTTCCCTTCTTATTTGAAGACGAGCTTCGCAAGACTGTTGTGTTTCAAGTTTTCCAGTTTTTAAGTTTTCCATTTTCGTGAACGCAGCTACGATATATTGTTGCTTCGTTCAAATCTAATTGCTTCGCTCAAATCTAATTTCTCTTATTCCGAGTAAACGTGATCACGTGATCAATCCGGCCTTTGTTATTGGTTATGCAGGGTAACCGCGCCTAAAGTCGTACGCCAGACAGACAGACTGACTGACTGACTGACAGACGAACGTTAAATTTCGAGATGGCGACAGGCTTGGAGTCCCCAAGTTAGGCAATATTAATACATTAGCGCCGTGATTATTACCCTCACTTCGCTTCGCTTCGCTCGGGGAAAATATGACCTTGTGGAGGGGGGTCACAAGATGAGATGACAACAAGAGGTACTGTATTCATGATCAACAAAATACTATGTGAAGTTAGATGTGGGAAATAAAAATTCCAAAAAATTATCACCAAGCATCTAATACACGTAATTTGTCTTGTTTCTCAACTAATTTTGGTGCTCCAAGTTGACAGAGGGGGTGGGGGCTTATTTCAAAAATTGAACTCGTAGAGAGGGACTTATTAGAGCATTTACAGGATTAAAGTTGGTGATTTTTTAATTTAGGCTCCGGTCGCACTTGTAACTTTAACAACATTGATATCGACGTTTATATCATTTGAAGTGCAAACAGCGTTTATCACCAAAAATGTATGTCAGCAAGTTGATACTAAACATTGAAGAAGCCGTCGTATTGCTCTCGATGCTGAGTTATTATCGACTAAACCTCCTAGTGCGACCGGGTCCTTGAGTACCGAGTACTTGAAATTAGCGATTTTTCATCTAAACAAGACTGGTATTGCCAGTGAGCTCGTGGCGTGAGTTGGGTCGAGACGAGAATAAACTAACATTAAAAGTAGGGACAAGAGCGAGACTTCCAGGAGGGGGGGGGGGGGGGGGGGGGGTGGGAGGGGGGTACTCATCATAATTTTGGGTGGGTGTGCTGCCCAGTCCTGAAAACGCTTAGCCTATTTCAGACCAAGATATCTGATTTTCTATAACCTAACTTTAAAAATGTATACGGCACATACCTAATGTGGCTGATATAGCGGAGTACCCCATCGGGTTTCAGTCTCACCAGAAAAATATTATACAGCATAGAGAACTTGGTTTTTGAGACCTTGCTCAAAGGAAACCTGATAAAATTATAAATTTTCATAGAACACTCATACATTTGCTTCAAGTTTAAGAGACTCATTTTAAGAGATGCATTTTGAGCTTAGGGGTGATAGGTCAGCCAGCAAGAGAAGAGTGACTTGCGACACTTACTGTATTTATGCACAGCTGATTTTGACAGTTTGACTTTGAGCACTTATTTCTAATCAGAGGCCACGATTAATCCAGCCTTTGCTCCAATAATAATCTGTTTTCTTTTTACTGAATGAGTTTCTTTTATTAGGCTTTCGAGTATTCGTGCTTTGTAACAAAAATAAAATTGAAGGTGAGGAATGTAAGAAGTGAACTCTGCCTCATGCAAGAATTTCTGCATGGAAATGATAGAACCATAGAGGTGTGCAAGCACAGTACAGTCTGTATTTATTCATCAGACACTGTATCAAGAAACAATAAATTATACACATGTTATTTTGTCAGCTGGCAACAGAAAGCCAGTATTATTCCTATTGTTTTGTGTAATAAGTTCATGAAGATTCTGCTTGCTTATACTTTTGTCCTTAGACAGAACTCCTTGTCTTTTAGCAGTAAAGACAACATTAACATCAGTGCCTGCACATATCTCTAGTTTATTTGGTAAATCACTTATCACAAGGTGTTTGTCAACATTCATTTTCCTGTAAAATGTGTTACCTTTTTCAATTACAGCACTTAATGTATCAGAATTCCAATAGCTGCAAGATTTAATTACAGAGAAACAAATGCTATAGAAAGAAATTACACAGCACTGTTTACATTTGCAAATAATTGCTTTACTTCTTTGCTGAACAGTTGTAGGTTCTTCACATCTGTGCCTGTTGTGTCTGTCTTCTGTTAGACAAATGTTTACTCCTTTAATTTCAAATGTAATGGCAGGCAAGTGTACATATAAAGTCTGGAAATATTCCAATAAATTGCCAACTGAACGAAGTTCAATTAATACACATTTTCCTTCAGGATGTTCCATGCCAAAACTATCTCTACTATAAGAATCAAATACTTTGAACCTGCCACCTGACAAACAAAATACAGCTACAGTACTACAGCCTATTGTCAGAATAAAGCAGCTGAAATCCTGTCTGAGCAATAAATTAAAAGCCCCAGTCAGTGTTGTACAGTAAGCAAAGCCTTCGATGGGAAAGCAAGTTCCAAACAAATTACCCACGTAACTTTCACTGTATTGCAGCTCATACTGAGTTTCATATATTGTGACCATTCCAGGTAGATCTGTCAGCAGCAAAAAATAGTCCTTAGATAATTGCGAAAGAGTGGAATACAGATTGTTCCCAGCATTCATAATTTCGCTTAAATCCTCTGATAAAGAAATAAAATTCGTGTGGTTAAATATGACAGCTGCTAGAGACATAGCTACACATTGTCGTCCAGCATTATCTCCAAATATTGCAGCATTACCTTGACTGTACGGTGCAATGATCGTTTTGTTTGGATCGACAACTGAAGGACCGGGATTTTTTTCTATATCCCTTGACAGAGAAAACGCGTAGTAATTGATTTTGTGATTTCTATCTCTGAACACAGCTGGTCTCGAAATGCTTGTCCTTGAAGTCATTCTAAAATACAAACGTACCTTAGCACCTCGTTTACTTTTGACAAACTTCTTTTTGAACTTATAGCTTTCTCGCAGCGATGGTTTATTGATCCTAATTTTCTCTTTGCATTTCTGTGGCTTTCTATTGTTTCCATGTTGTTTACGCGCACGTTCACGGAATGCATTAGCATTGTGAAGTACGTAAGCTCTGGTATAATCATGAAATTTTGACGACTTTGGGACATTCTTTGAAATGTATTCTCGTAATCGTCGCCTGCTTTTCCTGTCCTTGTTCAGAACGCGCGAAAGTTCATTCAAAGGCACTCGGCTTGGCTCACGACTTCGTCTTGCACGAGTTCGATTTTCTTTCACATAAACATTACTGGGAATATAATAGAACTGCTCAAAGCGAGATCTACCAACGACCACTTCTTCTTCAATCATGTTCCAATTTTCAAATAATAACGCCACGTTATCTGCTGCCTGTTTGATCTTCATGGCACTGAGCCAAAATGTCGCAACAACACAAATGCACAACAGAGTGAAACGTTGATTCCAAAGAAAAGTCAGATTTTCTGACGCTTTACTTGTATCAGCAAGAATAATACAAAGTAAAAGAATACAAAGTACCTTTAAGTTCACCTTCATACTAAACAGTTCCATATACACTATCAAGCGATGGCCAAGAATCGAAGTTGCTTCGCCGTTAATATCATTCGGGTTCTGATCTTTGCATTTGGAACCCCTTCGTTCAGCTTGTTTCTTCAGGTTCTCAACGTTCTGGACGTCAGGATCTTCGTACATTTCTGTACAGTTGTGCATAGCTATGCAGTTCATGAGAACATTAATATGTTCTTTGATATGTTCACTGATATATTCATTGCTTCATTTGCGGTCTTTTTCAAAGCTTTCGAGGCTGAACGGACCGACCCAAGCCAAAACCGCTCAATGAAATTTAGTGTGGGTCTACCGCAGCCGGCGTATGCGTTTGTAAGTAGGATGAGCGGTCCATAAAAGAATCCACAGAGCCAACCAAGGCAAGCAACGCACAATTCCATCGCCCACATATCTCCTTCAAAATGGCGAAACTGCTCGCCCGGCAAGTCATGTGATGACAAAACGTCATCATAAATCACGTGAAAATATGAACCAATCACCGTGTGCTGATTCGTAACCCAGAAAAAAAATAAAAATAAAAATATGACGATGATAAAGACACGCTTTCCAATCCTAAGCTCGTCGGCTTCGCCACGAGCAATTAAGTGGTTGCTAAATAGAGTAATTATAAGGTCAGTCTAGGTCAGACACATCTTGCGATTAAAACAACAATAGCGTTTAAGATAAGTACAGGCACTGAACGAGGATCAACACGCTCTGTGCAACTCCCTCAAGGTCCAAAGAAATCACATTCAGTGGTCAAGAGTGTCCAGTAAAATATGATTAATGCATAAAGACCCCCCCCCCCTCCCCCACCAGACTAAAATAAAAGTAATGTACTTTAGAACTGCAGTAAATATAAAATGATGTAACTGATTGAGTCACGCAAGCCGTTGGCATCTTGATGCCTTTTGTGCAACACTAACTTGTTGTCGAGGTTACAAGGGTGTTATGTACTATGCAATATTGTCAACTGCCTATGCCACAAGAATGATGTCAAATATTCTCAAAACTCCTGCTAAACAGTATTTGACTAGTATTATGTTATTTTTAACTATGCCCCAATATAAATATGATTTACCGTAGATGACAGAAATGCAATATGCTTGGACCCCCTGTTTGGGGCCACCCATGTGTAGAGAACCTCAGGAAGAAATCGACTAAGGGTTTCATTCTTAGCACTTACTTTCCAAATACTGTGTACTTCATATCAAGATGTGGTTGCTTGGCATAAGTGATGAAGAACTGAGAGCCATTTGTATCAGGCCCACTGTTAGCCATGGACACCATGCCTCGTGCATTGTGCTGCAACAGAACACACACCAAGCTTCAATACTTTCACTCCTGTGGGTGTTCAGGTGGCCAAGGGGTTAGAGCGTCGGTCTTTCACCAATACGGCCCGGGTGCAATTCCCAGCTTGGGGATCTGACCCTGGCACCATAAGTGGGAAGGACTATGTTCCTGTCTGAGCTACCCTCCATCCTTGGGTTGGTCTCTCAACCTTCACTAACCCAATATGAGGGACTTTAACAAACTCACACACTTCTCAAAAAGAGCAGGGGAATTTCCCTGGTGCTGTGAAATGCCCTCCATTACCATATCACTAATTCACAGATCATTGTAAAGCACATTTGAATTTATTACACATAGAATTAGTGCTACTTATAAATGCATCATCATCATTACCAAAGGTTCAAGCTAGAAAACATCTTGTCAGCTCATATAACTGTTTCTTTGTTTCATAAGAACATTATTATACATACATGTAATTAATCTTCCCATGTTTTGGGTGTAAAATTGAATTTTTGCATCAAAGTTTAATGTGGAGGGAGAAACTCCACTCATTACTAAACATATTTTTGTGACAATAGCGACAGTTCACCTTTTCAGTTTACCAAAATTTAATGGTGTGTTGTTACAAATTATTTGCAAAAGGTTGGGTATTATGAAATACAACAAATTTTATTACAAAATGCAACAGGTACAGTATTACAAAATGTTGCAACACAGTGTTGTTAGAAAACGAAACATGTAATACTGTATTACAAAATGTGACAGTCTCTTTTCTATGAGCCAAACATTTTTGTTTAGTGTTTTCAGACAAGTTTACACAAAAATGTTGGGACAACATAATGTTTTGTACTTCTCAAGTGGCGGTTCTCTCCCTTCTAGCATAATCAGTGTTGAAAAGCAAGCAACCAGGACATATGAGTCCTTTGTTGAGTATTTATCTTTGACATTGTGGAGGGGGAGGGGGCAGAGATTCACAAGCATCAAATTTCAGGTGAAGCCATGCAAGATACTGTAGATGTCCCACATACTTTTGTCCAGGACTATAGTTGTATGTAGGTTGAAAGATTGAGTATACCATTGTGCTGTTTGTAGTTCATTACATACATGTAAACATGGGACATTGTGTCAAGTATCTGAGGACTGTCACTTTGTTGTAAGGACAATAAGCTTAAGGAATAATGTAACTCACCCTCAGAGAAGGATTCAACTCATCCTGAAACTTCTTTTCCCAGACACTTTTCCCTCCTTTTCCAGTTCCTGTATGATTCCACAAGTGTGGGTTAAAGCTCTCACTGTGAAAACCCACTGTTAACAGATGTCAAAGCTTATATAATAAAATAGATACACAGTGGCAATTGGAAATACAAAAGCACTACTTAAATTTCAACAAAAAAGGAACATTAAGAAAAGTATAAAGTGTAGCAAACCTGTTGGATCTCCAGTCTGCACCATGAAGCCCTTCATGCTTCTGTAGAACAAAGATCTTATTCTTAGATACAGATAAACAGTTCTGATGTTTTGCTTTATTCTCTATGTCCTCAGTCTTCTAAGCTCACATATTTGTACAGTGCTTTGACATAGTGAAAACAAGTTAATAAAAACTCAATTTTGGTGTCTGGAGAGGAAAGAAAATTGGTTCATAACTAACTTAGTGCCGACCAAACAATATTAAAAATATATTTTTATACTGTAATTTGTAAGGTTTGTTCTCCCTTTTTTCCAGTTTTCTACTTCTGTACCCTGTTCCATCCTATCCCAAAACTCACAAAATAGTGACAAGGTTTTAAAAATTGGAAAACACAATACAGTCAACTCTGTCAAGATGGACAACACTATAAGATGGGCACCTCTGTATAAGCAGGGCAGGGTTTGTTAGTCCCAGTTGGCCAAATTTAATTTATTTGTCTGTATCTAAAACTTTTGATACATGTGAGCAAGACACCTCTGTAAAATGAACACCCCATGTGTAGATCAGGTCCCGAGGGTGCCCGTCTTGGAAATAGTTCACTGTATCCACAAAAGCCATTCAGAAATGGATTTGTTTAAGCTTCATTTGAAAATATGTCAACCTTAGCTCTAAAGCTGCAGATACAATATTATATTATTACACGACTTCACATTTTCGAGTGCAAATACGGCCGCCAAAACAAGTGCAAAGATGGGAGCGTATTGCACTCATCAGGAACCAGATCAACTGGTTTACTAGCTAAAGTGATCCATTTTCGCAAGCAAAGTTTTTACGAATGTGTTATTTTTTGTTCCATTTTGCATGTGGTGAGAAAGTTTGCCCTGCTTTGTTTGTCCTATAATAAACAATTTATTACATGAAAAGTAGTGCAATACGGCTGTATTTTTACTCATCAGTTTTATTTTTTCTCACCTGAAACAGGCTCGAAAAAAAATAAAACCGACTTGTAAAAATACTCTGCCGTATTGCACTCCTTCCCATGTAATAACCTCTTTATATTATTTTCAATCATTAATATTGTGAATACTACATACCTGTGAAATACACAGTTGTCATAGTAATTGCTTGCACAAAGGGCCAGAAAGTTCTGAAAAAAAGTCATAGTAATCTTTTTGAACCATTGTGCACCATACACACGAGTGATATTACATGTTATTACACAACTTGACATTTTTGAGTGCAAATAAAGGCCAAAACGAGTGCAAAGATGGGAGCGTATTGCACTTGTCAGGAACCAGATCAACTGGTTTATTAGCTTACGGCACGTGATTAATTTTTGCAAAGTTTATGAATGTCCTTTTTTGTTCCATTTTGTGCACAGCAAGAATGTTTGCCCTGCTTCGTTTGTCGTACAATAAACAATTTATTAGTTGTACAATACAGCATTATTTTTACTCATCAGTTTTTTTTTCTTGCCTGAAGCAGGCTTGAAAAAATAAACCAACTAGTAATAATACTCCACTGAATTGCACTCCTTCCCATGTAAGAACCTCATACATGTGCAGTAGGCACCAAGGCCTCATTATACACATGAGTAAATACATGTTATATACATGTACGGTACCTGTGGGCACCAAAGCCTCATTATACACAGGTCAGTCACTCACAGCACTGGTACTAGAAATATGAATCTTGCAGGATTTCTAATGAAAATTGTGGTGGATGTACGTAGTACACAAGTAGTAGAAAAACACTAATGACACATTTACACAATTGGTTATTAAGGTGGCTCAATAGGGTATTTCCCTGCACTTGCTCGTATCTAGTTTATGACACCAAAACCGTCATATTTTCATTTCATTATATTCTTTCTTGATCAAATTTGCAGGGTAGATGTTTCGAAAGGTCTGTTGCGTATATGTCTTACTTTTGTCACTCTAGTGTGGTTTCTATGGAAACAATACGTCCTTGAAATAAAGGTCTTCTACCCCGTTTTCAAACTTTCTGCTCTATTTTCTCGAGTTTTCTTCGGTGAATTTTTCTGAAACTTTCAGTATGTTTAGAAATTTGTATAAGGTAAACATAACTGTGAAAAAAAGTTGGGGTTAGAGGAGCGGATTCCGAGCTAATTGGCAATTTATGTTTTTTGCAAATAAAAAAAATTCTGCTCCATAAATTTCCATTAAAATCAAATATTACAAAACCGGATATAATCTTCGTTTGCCTGCAAAATTTAAGACAGATTCACCGAAGGAAACTCGAGAAAAATGCAATGAAAAACTTGATATTTTACGTGCGTATTGCGCCATCAAATGCAAAATAATGACTCGACAAGATCGACAAGTGCGCATGCGTTAGCCGTAATGTGTGCATGTAAACACGAGGAGAAAGCGGCGATCGCACGCCTGCAAGTACAGCAAGTTTTCTTGGTGCGAAGCTAAAAGGAAACACCGTGCAATTCCTGAATTTCTGTCTTGAGAAGCTCGTACTGGATATGTCAGCCACGAATTATGCTGTGCGAACTACTGTTGGCGAAGTCTCGAACAATTTGAGGGTGATAGCTGTTCAACAACTCAATCCTTTTCAATACAAAGCCGTGAAGACCGTTCGAAAGTTGTCAGTTCAAGCCGTCGAATGCTGGAGTCCACTAGCTCCCAATAAGTTTGTTGGCAGTTGTGTCCCATCAAGTTCATTCATACTTATTCAGTACAGTTCGTGAATATTTAGTTTTGCGACTGCTCACCTGAGATAATATGCCACAGACTGACACACGGGATCAAACTCTGCAGGTTAGTAGGATTTGCAAAGCTTCATAACAACGCCAATAATTTCTGTCTAAGTTTGCTTACTTCCAAGAATTGCTGTCAGTGTTGTGACTAGGCCAAATGTACTGGTTTGTCCATTGCAACTGATGATTGCCGAAATGACCGTTCGAGCCGCATTTGTGACGGCTGTTCATTTCAAAGTCAAACAGAATAAAATCTGAATTGTAGAACTTCTTCATCGTTGTGTTGCTTGTTTAGTTATTGGCCTGACAGGATGTGCAGAAACAATACTTTCAAACTAATTCAGTAGAGTTATATACATTCGAAGGTAAAGTGATAAAGATCGGCGATCAAGTAAAGCCGGCGTGTACTTAGTTTGATTGAAAGGCTTTCAAGTTTGGTTTCTTCATGACTCGAAGAACCGTGCATGCATCGTAAACTGTTTTTACTCCGAGATTTTAGGATTTCCAGTTAAATTCAGATTTCCTCCAGAGAATTACGAAAGTCCGCGGGTTTTTATTTCATTGTGATTTTGGTGCCCACGCGAAATTGCGTCTGAAAACCCTATGGAGCCACCTTAATAGTGTTAGAAATAAGGTAAAGGAAAACAGGGCTTTGAAGATCAGTAGTTGGACTTGAGGTCTGCCAAATTTGAGTAAAATCTGATTAAAAAAAAAACTGTGAACCAGGAGATCTTTTACAATGTAGGTGAAACTTTGCACTTTCAGGCCCACAGTGACTTTACTGTGGGTCAAAAGGGTATTGGTTTAATGTACCAGCAGATGGATATCACTACAAGAACCAATTACCCTTACAAAAGAACCCATTGGAAAGTCAAAAGATCTCGACCTCTTGCAACATGGTTTTGACTTAATAGGTCTAATAGTACAAGGTTGTTTATTCTAATAAAAGATGTGCAATACTCTGGAGCCTTTCCCTGCAAACTATAGATGAACACCAATAGCCATTTTAGTGTAGGAAGATTGCGCTTGATTCAGATGAGAGCCTATGTCACCTGTTGCAGATTCCAATCTGAGACTGTGTGCATGCAATGCATGTGACAAAAGTATCACATGATACTCTTGCAACAACATTTCAGCAATGCATAATGCAATAACAGAAAGAAAGATCCTAGTATGTCAGAATGTAATATTACAGTACATCCTGAGATTGACGGATTAGCAGTGCATATGCCATTTTTAACGAGCTTAGGATTGGAGACTGTGTCTTCATCTTCCTCATATTATAATAATAATAATTTTTTTTTCTGGGTTACGAATCAGCACACGGTGATTGGTTCACATTGCCATGTGATATGTGATGATGTAAGGTGACTTCGCGAACAACTTGAGATGTAGTCGATTGAATCATATGTTAATGGTTGTGTATAAAGTTATCTGTATGCCATCCAAACTCAACACCGTTTGGCTCTGTTGAACATGCATGGATAAACTAGGTTTTAGGGAATGATTTTGGCTTGCGTTCTTAAGTTCACTGTCATAGCCGTAAACAAATGTTTGATGGATTCAATTATATCTAATGGCTACCGCTACAGGATTGCAAATAACTCTGTCGCCGCTAATTATTTAGTCCTGATGAACTTTGGGCACACAAAGCTTTCCTTCAAATTTTTGATGTCGAAGTTCCATGTCTTTCAAAGTGAAATATGTATATGTGCAACGAATACCTTGACCGCAAAGGCGGTAAACAAATGAATCAAAAATCGGATTTCATATCATTGTTTAGTTTTAGTTTTATGATTTGTGGCACTAGGAAGCTGTAGAAAAGAAGCAGCCGGACGGATCACTGTGCGTACTTCTTGGCCAGGTGACGTACAACGCATCTATTCAGACAAAGGTTGACTTTCATAAATTTTTGCATTGAAATCTGTATATGGAGGTATTGCGACTTGAGTAATGAACGTGATCAGCCAGTCACAGCTTTTACTGGCCTGCCAATCGTATAATCGAACTTTAGGGAATCCGAATCAGAACTTTCGAAAGGCTATAGGCAAAGAGGCGAGCTTGGCGGTGACATTGCTTAGATATACAGTTTACACTAACATTGGCCCGACATCAAAGCACTGCTATTCATCTCATTGATCAGGGCAAAGGTTACACTGGAAGATGATATCATTTACAGTTGCTAACATCTGCCTGCTTTTACTGTGATTAGAGCTCCGGATGAGTGCAGCTACAGCTGTGGCAATGTTAATCACAGGTTTTGTTGAGGCTCTGTTAAACTTGGCGGCAGCTCATAGCAGAATTTGACAAACATTCAGCCATCTCACCACCATGGTGAGACACATACTGACTTAGCAACCACACCAAAAAGCTAACACACCGAGTGAGTGAGTAATTAAACAACTTCGGGACAAAAGGAAACCCGGGGCATCACCAGCACACAAATACATCTTCTCCACACAAGGTACTCTTTCATATGAGGGTCATTCCGCAGTATTTTGGACAAAAATATGAGTAGGAAAAAGTAAACAGCAAGAAGACAAAACTGACATATTTGAAAAGTAGAAGAGTTAAATTTGATTCAAGTGGACCCAAAAATTTAATCATCATGTCACATCATACATAAATTATCATTAATTATATGCATAACTAAAAAATGCTGTTATGGAGGGGAATTAAGTTTTATATTCTAAAGGAGGCATTTTAAGAGAAATAGAAACCAAGGTGGTAAAGACATAAAGTACTTTATACTAACATTATAAAAAAGTGAATGGAATCCAGAAAAAATTTTTCAGCAAAAATCCAGAATGCAGCTAAAGTACCATTTTCCCCTCCATAACAAATTTAGTTGGAAAAGTTTATTTTATTCCTAGTGTAGTGTGGCCTGGCATGTCATACTTTGTGAAGTTCCAATTTGAAGTGGAAGTGTTCAGATGAGATAACCAGTAAAACTGGACAAAGTTTATTGATCAAAATATTGCAATTTGAAATTTGTTACGGAGGGGAAAATTTTGTTACGGAGGGGAAATTGTTACGGAGGGGAAGGTTATGGGGCATCCATATGGACAATATTACAAACACTTCATATCTCTATTATAAATGATAAATAGATTGTCCACGTTGATAACATAGATTCTAAACTGAAGACATGACTTCTGAACTGACAACATATACCAGTATATATACATTCTAAACTAAAAACATATTCTTAAATAAAAATATATATGCTAACTTGATGTGGACAAAAAGTTCCCCTCCGTAACTTCCCCTCCGTAACAGAACATCCTTACAAAAAAGATGCACTTACTGAATAATGACAAGCAATTCAATTTTTTTATCGCAATAAATTAATAGCATATGCACTGTCAAATAATCAGAGCATACTCTTGTTTCAATCCATGCTGCAAACTCAGAGAAATTTGAGAGCAAAAACAAACTAGTGAAAAATGCCAATTCTCTGATTCCCCTCCGTAACGGGTAAATTTCACCCCTTAGTGCTGCCAGCATAAAAGCCATGCAGTTTAAAACATATTCAAGTTGTAGCATCCCCAAATCTCTATGATACCATATGCATTTTATTTGGCTGTTGTGGAATTTGTCAAATTTTGAGGCCTTGAAATGCTCTGATTTTCCCCTCCGTAACATTACCAAATACTGTGGAATGACCCATGATTCTCTTGAATTGCCCAACTTTATGTATGGCAGGGGCAATCCATCCCTTCCTCCCGCCCTCATCAGTCGCCTCTAACTGTTAATGCAGCTTGGGAGTGAGTGAGTGAGCGACAGATTGTAGACACCAATGACTCCCAGATATGCTACACATATCCATGAGTCAAAAACAAAAACAAACTCCGTTTTTAAGCTCGTTGCAGCCGCAAGCAAATACACCGAAATAGTCCTGAACATTGAGTTTGTTAGTTACAAATGACTGAACACGCTGTGAACAAAACTGCAATAATATTGTAAACAAGTCTCATGTTACATTCCTCGCTTTCAATTTATATTTGTTACAGAGTGCAAATACTCGAAAGCCTTATAGAAGAAATGCATTTAGTAAAAAAAACATAAGTATTGAAGGGAAGGCTAGCTTATCATGGCCTCTGATTACAAATAAGTCTTCAAAGTCAAACTGTAAAAATCAACTGTGCATGACAAGATAAGTCACACATTACTCTTTTCTTGCTGGCTAACTTTTCACTCCAAACCTCAAAATGCAGAGTCGCTCAACCTTTAAGAAGCAAGTGTATGAGTGTTGTAATGACAATTTATACCAATAGGTTTCATTTGAGCAAGGTATGAAAAGTCAAGTTATCTATACTGTGTGATATTTTTCTGGTGAGAAACTGAAAGTCTCTTTTGGGAGTTTCACTCTTGTCCCTACTTTCCAATTTAGTTTCTTCTGTTCTCAACCCCACCAACGAGCTCACTGGCATGTTTTATTTAATTCATAACGAATGTGTTTTTAAATTTGGTCTGTGTTTCGTGGTTTGTGTTTTGTAATTTCGGACAGTGTTTTGTCCTGTAGCTACCTACAATAGCGGACAAAATGTGTTGACACATGCTTTAAATTTCGTACCAAAATACTATGCTGTGAGTCCTCCAGTTCCAAAGAAAACTGCTTTTGATCAATCCCCCCCCCCCCCCCCCTCCCCTCCCCGTATCAATGTTGTAGCTTGAGTTTGGAAGAGTTCCGGTAAGACTTTGACGGAAAACCGTTGCTAAATAATTATAAATTATCAACATTGAATGGGGGAGGGGGGAATGTGTCAACAGTTTTGTCCGTGGTTGTAGATTGGTTTGTGTTTTGTAAAAGTGGTTTGTGCTTGACACTTGTGGGCAATCGCTTCTACTGATAATTTCTCGGCGATCGGCTTTTTTAGCAGCACTGGAAATCCAATAGATATAGGAGAAAAATTGACCTTACCTCGGAAGTCTTGGGGGTCTCTTCACAGAAAAGTTCCAATTTCAGGTCTCCCAACTCCGTATGTAGTGTCACAGACTGAGAGATAAAACACGAAAGTTCACTTCATGAGACTCGCTTTTGGTGATTGAGTACAGGCACGAATCTACTGTTCCTACCATGTTCAAGCGTCCGCCATTATCTCCCAGCCACGCGGAAGGCCCTGGGGACAAGATTTGTAACAGGCGAGGTTCCTCGGCAAATATCGCGCTGAACCTGAAAAACACAAACAGTATGCCTCGCAGGAAGGCGTTCAGTAGTAAACAGAAGAAAAAGCAGCTACAAGAGAAACGGGAGAAATTACGGGACAAGACACAAGGTAGTGGATTGTCAGGTTTTAACCTTTCGCTTGTACGTTCCTTTCTGGATGTTGGAACACCTGCAGAGTGTTAATACACGCTACACTTTTAAAATTCGTGATCCATTTCAAGCACCATAGTCTGTAGCTTAATGTCAAGTAGCATTATTATGTTGCTGATGGCAAATCATCCTCTTAAAACTGAACAATATATTTGTACATACACTTACTGTAGTTATAATTGTCAGTGAAATGTTGCATGTGATTGTCAGTGAAACTAAGTTTGTTGTCACAGAATATTGTTGTAATGGATTTCAAGAGCCAGTCCCAACCATAATTACAACTGCTATACTAGAATATAATTTAACAGTTTTCCATTGACAAGTATAACAATATGGACATGAAGGCAGTTCACCCAAACACCTGGGCCGGTTTTTTGAAAGTCGATTAATCTAATCCAGGATTAATGAAATTATTTCTCTCGAACTCTCTCCCAATAAATTGCAGAGTTTTGTTAGAAGAGGGATTAAAAAGCTTTTTCCAGCTTAAAACATTATCAAGAAAGTCGCTGTGGACGAAACTTTCACATTTTCAGGCTTATAAATAACAAGAAAGTTTAAACCTAATCGAGGATTAGCCTAATTGTGCTTTGAAAAACCAGGCCCTGCACGTTAATGAGTCTTCAGGGACCGATCGTTTACTACGTTCCCCCCTCTGGGGGGGGGGGGGGGGGGGGGGATGGAGAAAACTTTGGAGTATGCATGTTTTCAGGGGGTTATTTTTTATGTTCTTGGTGAAATAGGGGGTACCATTTTTGTACCATTACAAACTCTTGTTCATTGGAATTTACAAGAAAAGGTGAAGAAAAGCACACAATGGAATGTACCAAAGCATTGCCTCCCAGACAGTCATTTCTAATAATGAGGCACCATTTCTCCTGCCTGGCTGGCTCTCTTCAAATGCTCATCAAATTACTGCGAGAATGAAGAAAATGCCATTTCAGGCAGACTAGATTTGAAAATGTTCTAGGGGAGCATGCCCCAGACCCCCCTAGAAGCTCACGCCTTTCAGCTGCTCATACCCCTGTGCAATTCTGTAAAAACCTCATGCCTTGGGATTGAAAAATGTTGGCAGGTCTAGAAGAATGTTGTAATCTTTACTGAGGATGATGGTACAGAAGTGGAGAAAGATACAATTTTAGATTTGGGGGACATGTCGATTTGGGGCGAGAGGTCATCTTCATTATCACTCAGGAAGGCGAGATTTGGATGTAAGTTAATTTTCTTAGACATGCAGTAGCTCAGTCAACAGATCAATTTCTAAAACCTGGTCATAATAAACGATCGGCCCCTTAGACTGTAGATAAATCACTCATCCTATTTTGTCAGTTGGTGACAGTTCTACAGATTCTGAGGGAGAGAATAAACATGTCACAGTTGAAAAAGTTCACAAACAACCAGCTACACAGCATGGAGAAAAGATTTATGACCCTAACAGGTACAGTACATATCTGTATTTGTCAATAAACACTTCATGAGAGCTTTGTATTGATATGCATTTTTATCTAAACATAAAAATACAAATAGGTATCGACTTCACTTTTTCAAAGTATCAAAGGCAGAGATTGAAGCAAGGAAAAAACAGTCAAGGGAAATTATCAAGCAGTTCTCAAAGGTACAGTAAAATATGTGTCAATCTTAGTACTGCAAAATACAGTATAATGGTATTGCTGATAGTGTTTGAGACGAATAGGTTTGCCTTGTCTATCTAACTAAAGTCATAGTATTGATCAGAATGGCAGTCAAATTACTATAATTAGTGAAACCTCTTGTACTAAGTGACTACCTCTTGCAGTATGTGTACAAAAGAGGGTGTTGTGATTTAACATGTGAACGGGCTAGCTTGGTATCTGCTAGACCTGCATATTTGCAATTCTGTGTGTCAGTTTTAGTATGGGGTATTCAAGAACTACTATAAATCTTTATGTCTGCTAGTGATGTTGAGTATTTGAATGCTATTAGTTGCATTTAAAGTACCAATTTCATGTCTGTCAGAATTTGTACTAATCAGTCTCCTAAAATGTTTCCAAACAAGTGGACATACAGTATTTCTAAAACCTTATTACTGTTCTATACTAAGTAATGAGCGAGTAATAGTAGATACATGATTCGGTTCTTTTCAGGCTGATCTGGAAGTCACATTGGAAAGTGTGAGCAAACTAGGGTCAGGTTTGTTATAAAAAGCTTTGGAATGATTACGTAAAGTACATGTAGGTAAAAAAGAAGTAGAGTACTGGTTTTGCCTAAGGACGGATGACTGGAAAAGAAACTCTAGTGAGTTTGTATGCACCAGTCACCGGGTGGCAAGTTAGATACATTTTTTGCAGTTTGTTGGAGTCTAGAAATCAGGACAAACCAAAAAAGAAACAGACAAAATAATAATATTAGCAATAATAATAATAATAATAATAATAATAATAATAATAATAATAATAATGATAATAATAATGATAATAATAATAATGATAATAATAATAATAATAATAATAATAATAATAATAATAATAATAATAATAGTAATAATAATAGCATTTTTAATTATAATATATTATAATAATTAAGACTAATTAGCCTTGTTGGAGTCTAGAAATCAGGACAAACCAAAAAAGACAAACAAACAGACAAAATAATAATATTAGCAATAATAATAATAATAATAATAGTAATAATAATAATAATAATAATAGTAATAATAATAATAATAATAATAATAATAATAATAATAGTAATAATAATAGCATTAATTATAATATATTATAATAATTAAGACTAATTAGCCTTCTGAATTCATAACATTAAAGAGATGAGACTTCAATTTGCTTTGAAATATCTTTAGCGATTTAGAGTGGGTAATGTTGTCATCAAGTGAATTCCACAGAACTGTTCCTCTGTGCCTTAGGGAAGTAGTCATGTGGTTGTTCTAGCTTCAGAGACATGTATTTTGTTGGCACTTCTGGTGTTGTGTTTGTGTATTTCTTTGTTGAGTTTAAAATAATGTTTGAAAGATGAAGAGAGCATTGATGGATGACTTAAGCATATACATAAAAGATCCAGTTTGGTATTTGTTGATGTCGTAGATGTTCAACAGTTTGAATTTAATAAACAAGGGTTTGGTGTGATCTCTGTAACCAGCATTTGCTATTATTCGGATTATACGTTTTTGTAATTTTAAGATTTTGTCCAAGTTGGTGGTATATGATTTTGCCCAAACAATGTTGCAATACTGGTACGGCGGGCAGTAGCAGAGATGAAATATTTGATTTTGTTAATAACTCCGATTGATTTGGACATTTTTAAAGCAATGTGATGGATGTGTGGCTTCCAGTCCAAATGTTTGTTTATGTGGACACCAAGAAATATGGTGAAATTTACTTGGCCAATTGTTTGGGTATCCAACTTAATACTTAAACCATGTTTTGGATAGTGTTTATTCTTTGCACAGAAAATTATGTATTTAGTTTTCTTTAGGTTAAGAGATAGTTTATTGGCTTTAAACCAGGTTGACAAATTTATAAGTTCATGGTTAATGTTATGAACAAGTTTACTAAAATCTCTATCAGACAAAAAGGCACTGGTATCATCAGCAAATAAGATAAAGTTCAGGAGGTTTGAGCAGTTGGATACGTCATTAATGTAGATTAAAAATAATAGTGGCCCCAGGATTGACCCCTGTGGAACTCCACACTTGATTGTATTGGTAGAAGATAAGGTATTATTAAATTTGGTGAACTGTTGTCTGTTTCTGAGGTAATCTTCAAACCAGAGAAGTGGTATTCCTCTAATATCATATTGTTGGAGTTTTTGTGTCAGGATCTTATGATTTACGGTATCAAAAGCCTTAGACAAGTCAATGAAAACACCTATATTGAATTCTTTGTTGTCAATTGATTTGGAAAGTTTATCAATGAGTTCTATTAGAGCCATATATGTTGAGTAATTCTTTCTGAAGCCATATTGATTATTTGATAGGATATTTGATTTGTCAAGATAATTTAGGAGTCTGAAGTAGACAAATCTTTCAAGTATTTTTGAAAAAACTGGAAGGATTGATATGGGACAATAATTGGAGAATTGTTTGGTGTCACCTGATTTGAAAATAGGAATGACTTTAGCAACCTTGAGTTTATCAGGTACTCTGCCTGACTGCAAAGATAAAATCGGTGCTAGAGGCTCTGCTATTTGTTTGACAAGGTATGGGTCTAGATTGTCAGGCCCAGGTGATTTGGTGGGATTAATTTCAGGTAAAAGCCTACTTATTTCATCTTTGTTGGTTGAGAAGAAAACAAAAGAGTGTGGATATGAACCTGACAAAAATTGATTACATTTGGTGCTAGTACTTGAGATTTTTGAAGCCAAATTTGGGCCAATGTTTGTAAAGAATTCATCAAAATATTCAGAAATTTGATTAGGGTTAGTTATTTCATTGTTATTATGGATAAAAGAGGTTGGATAGACTAGCCTGCATTTGGACTTGTTCAAGAGTGCTTTCAGTATCTTCCATGTGGCTTTTAAGTTACTTTTAACAGCTTCAAATTTCTGGTTAAAGTGTTGTTTTTTGGCAACCTTAAGAAGGTGATTGAGCTTATTCCTGTAGGCCTTATATTTTTGTTTCACTGCTAGGGGTTTTTTTATATAAGAATTTACCATATAGCCTGTTTTTTCTTTTTATAGACCTGATTAATCCTTGGCTGATCCAAGGCTTTTGAGCTTGCCTTTGTTTGTGCTAGTGATGCAAACTATTAAAGTTGTCAATGAATATTATTTTCATAGGCAGTATTGGAAATTGTGGCTTCATATACTGGGCTCCAGTCCCAGGAGCTTAAGGAATTCATAAACGAGGCAATCTTTTCTTTATTTACTTCTCTTGTGGCAATGTAGGTATCTGATTTATTTGACTGAGTAGGAGTCAGGCTGGTTATATGGAATATAGGTAAGTGGTCAGAGATGTCAGTGAGTAAGATGCCAGAGGATGAATGGTGTTTGTAGTTATTGGTGAAGCAGTTGTCAATCAGTGTTGCAGAGTGGGGGGTGATTCTTGTTGGCTTAAATATAGCAGGGCAAAGAGAGTACGAGAGAGAGTACGTTTCAAAGAACTCACTTGTCTGAAGACTAGTTTCCATGTTCAATAAGTCAATATTAAAGTCACCCATGATATATATAGATTTGTTGGGAATCTTTGTTTAATGTGTTTTCAATGTAGTCATTAAAAAGGTTGACGTTGCTATCTGGAGGTCTGTATATTATACCAATTACTATGTCTTTCCCAAGTTTTATTTCTGCAAAGATGGATTGACAAATGTTATCATCATTAGATCCTAATTCTTCAAGTTCGGAGAAGTCAAGATTATGTCTTAAGTATAGAGCCACTCCACCCCCTTTACGATCGGTCCGGCTACAGGTTATTAGTTTGTAGTGGTCCATGTCGTAGAAAGAACAATCAGTGGTCTTTGAAAACCAGGTTTCTGTGACTCCAATTATAGAAAAGGGGAATTTAAGAAGGTTAAAGTAATTGCTGATTTTTTTGAAGTTCATAGGTAAGCTATAGGTAGGTAGGCTCGTAGGTAAGCATTAAAGTGGATCATCGAGAAGGAATTAGTTTTCAGGGAGTATTTAGATATAAAATCATCCTCAACGAGGTAATTTGATTCACAGTCTGGGTTCCTAGTTGAATTGAAAAAGTGGTTATCTGGATCAAGGTCATCTATATTTGTTAATGACATGTTTAAAGCAAGTGGGTTAAAGATTAGATCTTTAAATGAATTGAGGTTGTGGTAAAAGTCTGAGTTAAGTTCCTGAAGTGCCAACAATTCAGTGTCATCATTGATGTGATTAAAAGGGAATAGAGTTGTGAGACAAGAGCTACAAAATCTCTTTGAGAGAGTACACTTTAGATGATTTTTAGTTTTGCAAATGTCACAGAGAATAGATTTTTGGTTGGATCGAACAGATTTTTTACAGAAGCTACTCAAAATTGTACCTAGGGAATTGATATATAAATATAAATATGAATATAGATATAAATGTGAATATGAATATAAATATAAACTGAAAATATAATTGCTCGAGGGGGCTTGGGCCCCAAGCGAGCTTAAAAATGGAAATTCTTTTTTTTTTTTTTTCTGGGTCGAGAATCAGCACAAGGTGATTGGTTCATATTATCATGTGCTAGCAATGACGTAATTGACTTCGCTAAACAACTCGAGATGTGGCCAGTGAATTGCTCGTTACTTGTGTGTAAAAGTTAACTGCATCCCATCCAAACTCAACACCATTTGGCTGTGTGGAATATGCACGGATAAACTGGATTTTAGGGAAAGATTTTGGCTCACGTTCACCACGGAAGCTTCGAGAATAGCCCTAAACAAATGTTTCATGGATACCGCTGGGGAATTGCAAATATCTCTGTCGCCGATAAATATTTAGTCCCAACAAAACTTTCTGTGGTGGCACAAAATACTTTTGGGAAGATAACAGGGCGAAAACAGAAACCAAAGCTATGGTGAGCTTTAGCCATAAAACAATGGCGCTTTATGCTTTACTCTGTACATGACATCTGCTGCCTCATAAAATTCTTCTGCGTATCATACATTGCCTGTTGAAGTGTTTCTTTCGTTCAATCATGTAGCCTTTGTTTTGCAATGGTCACTGAATACCAGAAATGAAAAATACACCGAAATAATTCTGAGGATCGAGTTTGCAGTCACAAATGGACTGAACACACTGTGAACAAAACTGCAATAATATTGTAAACATCTCTCGTGTTTATACATTCCTCGCTTTCAATTTTATATTTGTTACAGAGCATGAATACTTGAAAGCCTGATAGAAGAAATGTATTGAGGTAATAAAAGAAAACACATAAGTAGTGAAGCGAAGGCTGGATTAATCGTGGCTTCTGATTAGAAATAAGAGTCAAAGTCAAACTGTCATAATTGATTGTGCACAAAAAGATATGTCACGCATTCTCAAAATGCAGGGTCACTCAACCTTTTAAGAAGCAATTGTATAAGTGTTATAATGATAATTTTTAGTTTAATCAAGGTGTCAAAAGAGCAAGGTGTCAAAAGGCAAATTCTCTATATTGTGTGATATTTTGATGGTGAGAAACTGGAAGTCTCTTGGGAGTTCTGCTCTTGTCCTCTACTTTCCATTTTATATTCTGGTCTCAACCCAACTCACTCCACGAGCTCACTGGCAATGCCAGTCTAGTTATAATTATAAATATAAATAATTGAATCTTTAGGTATGAAAGTCAATTTCAAAAGGGTCTATAAATACCTTATTTCATAGATAATGCCTTGTGGCAGGCCACAAGGAAAAGAAAATATACAGATTTGGTTTTACCTCAGACTTAATAAGTCCTTCTCTCACTTGATTACTGATTTGGTGTTGTTAGCGAGTAGACAGATGATCCTTCCGTCCATTGTCCATGCAGATGTAACAGATTTGTGTTGCTTGGCTTTGGATAGAAGGGCAAGGCACTTGGGTGTAAGGCTTTCCGATATGCTTATGCCTGATCCTTTCAGCTTTTTCTTGATCCTGAAGATCTCTGATCGCTTATTGTATGATGTGAATTTCACAATGATAGGACGATGCTTGGAACTCTGTCTTCGCAAGGCTAATCTGTGGGATCTGTCCAGGTCAGCTTGAGTGATTTGGAGCTTGAGCTTGTCGTTGATCACCTTGGTGGCTATTGCATCTTTGTCTTCATGTATAGATCGATTTGTTGGTTCAGGAATGCCATGTAGGAGTAAACAGTTCTTACGGCCGTTTTGTTCAAGATTGTCGATGTCGTCAAGTAGCTTTTGGTTGGCTTCTTCTATTGTCATCATTTTTAGCTCGAGTGAGGTTTGTTTGCCTTCTAGTTGCTTCTGGTCATGAGAGAGGCTTTCGTAGACCTGGCTTGTTTAACCGAGTCATTGATCTGATGTGCAATTGATTTGGAAAACTTTTCCGACTCGGTGAGTTGGTCTGTCAAACTTTTCATGAGCTCGTCAGAGTGTAGGATGTTCTCTACAAGACATGTGGAGATAGATTCAGCCATCTTTAGGAGAAAGTCCTTATCAGTCGATAGTAACTGAAAAAGCTGAGTCTTGAGTTCTTCACAGCTTTTGTCGGTCTTGGATGTCTTTTTCTGTTTGTCCGCCATCTTGGATTCTTGACCGCCTGGCTCAGTGATTCTTGGATGGTCATTACTTGATTGTAAGCCCGGTAGTATGGACAAATGAATAGAAAATTGAGTTCTGTGGGTAGCGGTTATCTCAAGGACATCATAGTATTGTTAACTGTGGCCTGCAGATGGCATCGTAGTCCTAATTTAGGAGGAGCTCACTTGCACCACGCTAGTTCGTGTTGCCACCATATGCTGCCTTCCAATACTGTATACCAAAACACATATTTAAACTTGTTGACTTTGGTATGCACTGTCAATCCTGGCTCACAGCTTAGCTAAAGGCAGTAATGCATTTTCTATCTGGAAATTCTCAAGGCTAAATAGTGGTCCACACTTTATTTTCTACAATTTTAGACTTTTGGAACCTGACAATCTTCAAAATAATGTCATAAATGATGTACTACAGTGTACTATACTAAGAACTGCCAGTACTAAATCAGTCTTTATTATCTGACAAAAATTGGTTCAATTTACTCCAAACTTGAACTGATATTGTGCTAAATTTAAGTAACAAAAATTCCAAGGGTAGTTTTTGTGCTTGTAAAATACAGTGCAGCACTGTAAAGTAACAACAATTTGCAAAACATTGAGAATCATTCACTGGACGCTTTCCATTTGACCATCGGTCATTCCAGATTTTTCAAGAAAAGAGGACAACCTCTTGAGGTTGTCCACAATTTCCGAAAATTTGTTATTGAAAACTTGTGGTTCCATTCGATTTTTCCCAGAATTTGCAGGTTTTTTGGTCAAATGGAAAGCGCTCACTGTTCCTGAAAGTACTGCCTTTTGATGCACTTGGTGTACAAAAATTGGGCCCCAGGTATAGAAAGGCTTAGAATAATTCTAATAATTGTGACTGTTTGAAATCAACAGCAGAGACTAAAAATGCAGTTTATGTACAGTAAAAATGTAATATGTACTTTAAGTTTATGAAGACATATTTTTGGCAGCTTCCTTGAGAGTTATTTAGTCTTGACCAAAACTCTAGACAAGAACCGTGACGGGAAACAGAGCATTGTTTTTCATAATTATGCTGCCCTGACATACCAGAGTTTGTGAAAACAGCCGAGTCATTAAGTACTTTTAAAACTAGTGCTCTTAAAACATTTCTTTTTACAAAGCAATTTTCTTAAATTAGTAATGACTTTTTTAGCATTTTAAATATTATTTGATTTCTTCCACTTTAAAAAGCATAGAGACTACGGTTTTGTACGTTTTTAAGAACCTATTATTATTATTATTATTATTATTATTATTATTCCTTGCAGCTGTGGTGAGCTTAAAATTGCAAATTCTTTTATTTATTTTTCTTCTTCGTGTTTTTCTTTTCTGGGTTGAGAATCAGCACACGGTGATTGGTCCACATTGTAGCATGACATGCGATGACGTAAATTGGAGGCAGTGTGGCCGAGTGGTTAGGGCACCGGACTCGAAATTGGGAGGTCCCAGGTTCAAGTCCCGCTCTGACCACTAGCTGAATTTGCAACACGGTACCCAGAGTTCAAATCCTCGGCCACACTATGTAATAAATAGCTAACTGCAGTTGCAATTACTGTAGCAAGGCAGTGCTAAATACATCGAGACTTAAATAAAGTGATTTATTTATTTATTTTAAATGACTTTTCATTTTAATTTATTCTGGCCTCGACCCAACTCATGCCGCGAGCTCACTGGCAATGCCAGTCTAGTTATTATTATTATTATAATAATGATATTGTTGGCAGGAGATCCCAGCAAGTTTTCTTCAACTTTTCCTGGGGGGTCCCCAATTACAGTTTCTAATTATAACTATCTGTTAATAACATGGCAACAGTGCTAAATTAAGACAATTAATTAGTTTTCTAGTTACGTATTAAGTAATATTGATTTCATTTTTCTTTTGAACATAAAATATCGTGGTGCCTATATTCCATATCTTGGTGCCTATAAAGTTAGTAATACAGTTTAAATTAAATTTTGTTTCTATTTCCTGTCCTCACCTCATATCTTTCACTTGCAGTTTTAGACATGCCCAAGAGACCTTCCTGGGCATACAGTATGGAAAAAGAAAGAGTGGAGCAGAATGAAGCGAACATGTTCCAAGAATATGTTGAAAAAATCTACAAACAGTACAAACCATCAGACCTGAGTTATTTTGAGCTTAATTTAGAGGTATGTATGAGTACATTTACATGTCAGGGCTCTAGCTACAGTTAGAATGTAGTAGCATTTAATAAAGCACAGGGTGTCTAATTTACAATATATAAGTACCTTACTTGAATGTGTATATCCAGAAACTGTATCGAGAAGCTGAAATGTTGCATCCATGTGAACCTCTTTGATCATTAATATTGTGTGCCAATATTTGGAATTACAGACTAATTACAGTTTATACATGTGTATTTTCAGCTCCTAACATTCATTTGTGCAGTTGCCATAGCAATTCATACCACAGTCATATCTAAACAAGAAATACCTAAACATGTTCTTTTGTGTAAAACATCAGTTCATACACAATACTGTTGGACAGTATTGCTGCAGCACTACTACTGTAGCATCTGAATTGAGTATAGTCAAGACCACAGGAGACCTACAGAAGTCTAGGGGCATCAGAGGGAAAAATTAAATGTTTATTCATTCTTTTGTGAAGATTTTAAAGTTGTGGGATCCTGGAAGGATTTTCACCAGCAGCAGAGAGATGTACTTGACAGACACTTGCTGGGCGTAGAAAAATATTATTTACTACTGTGCCTGATCGCCAAGGTAGTGCTTATTCACCCAGTTGTAAAAATGTTCTTTTTTGTGTGTCAGACCTGGAGACAGCTGTGGCGTGTCATTGAGGTGTCAGATGTCGTAGTGTTAGTCACAGATGTACGGCATCCTGTAAGTTACTTATTTGAATGATGAAGCTGGTGATTACTGCTATTTGTATTGAGAACTACAGCTATACATGAAGCCCAAAGGAAATTTGAGATGCAACAAATATTAATGACAAACTTTTTCCAGTTGCTGCAGTATCTTCCATTTTATTATCTTGTATTTTTATTTTGCATTTTACCTAGTAAAACTTCATTGACTGTGAATGTCCTCAGGGTTTCTGTAGAACTATCACTATTTTGTGGTGCCTGTAAGTATATAGTTACTGTATTTCCTCAAATAAGCACCCTCTATCGAAATGGGAAATCTATCACCCTCCCCTCCCCCCAGTCCTTCCCTCTAAAAAGGCAACATACCACATTTACATGATACTGGTACTGAATGTGGTCAGATTTTGTACTGAAATGAAACTTCTGTACGGTACAAGAACCAGAGTGAACTCGTATTGGTGCAGCATTTCATACCACTATGATATAGTTTTATTACCAATACAAAATCACTAACAGGAACCAGGATGAACTCATACCAGAATGAAAGTTGTACCAGTACCCTTTGCCATTGTTGAAGTAAAGGAAATGATTCAGGACGATTGATTTAAATTGCCCGCCTGACTTAATTAAAAGGAAGTGAGTGCACCCAAAAGATGTAGAGATGATTTGTTCACCTGCGTGATATTTTGGTACAATTTGCGGGGTTTTAACAGGAAAACTCCCAACCAAATATATGTAGCATGTGTTTAAACCAATGTTGCAAGAGAGATGACTTTCAGTGTTCTCGGAGTGTTCAAAAATGATCATGTGTCACTAGACCATAGAGTGCGTGTACCGTAGGCTTCATTTTGTTTAGCAGTTGGTGCACTGAGCATTCCTGATAACTTTTTCCATCTGTGCCTACAGGTGTTCCACTTCCCCCCTGCACTGTATGACTATGTTGTTAAAGAGCTAAAGAAACATCTCATCTTAGTGCTGAATAAGGTAACAGTTACCAGTCAGTGTAGCACTACAATCCTTGACAAAGGAGCTGAATTAGTCAAAACATAATTTAAAACTACAACACTTTCTGTCATTGTTAAATCACTGCAAATACACTCAACTATAATTCAATACTGACTCTAAACAACATTGAGTGAAGGAAGACTGAAAATGAGCCTTCCTTTTATCCACGCCTGTGCTGACCATTTTGTATTAATCATTGGTAAAAACAATTTTAACAACTGATACAAATTTAAGTGTAAGTTTGTACAGTGGCAGCCACTCCTGAAGAAAGGCTACCAGGATACTGGATACTGCCTACTCCATTAGCATTTTTAAGAGTGTTTGTGGGAAAGGCTTACAAGTATATGAGAGTACTAAATATGCCTAGCTGTATGACTGGATTTACTGTCGGCAGGTCGACCTCATCCCTCCAGAACTCAGTACTGCATGGAAGCATTACTTCATGTCCAAATTCAAGGATCTTCGTGTTGTCTGCTTTACTGCATTCCCTAAAGATGAGGATGAGCGCATGGAAAGGCAAACCAAAGGTAGTGGTATCTGCTTTACTTTGTGCCACTTGATGAATCGATGTAACTGGAATAGACCATGCAAATAGATATCTGCCATCAGCAAGACATTGTAAACATATATCTCTATCACTCAGTCAGAAACCAACATATTTGGGCAATTAGGCCAGTTCTCAGATGGTTGTGATTAGGTCCCACGAAATTATGCACACGTCTAGAACACACCTACAGCTTGATATCAGAGCAGGTTTTGCAGACTTGTGAGGGCGTTTGGTCGGGGAAAAAAAGGTGAAAAAACTTCTGGAATTACAGTTTTTTTTTTATTTTTGCTTGGAGAAAGCTGTTCTTTCTAAATACAACACTGGGACGGTAACGTGAAGACTGAAATGGAGCTAACGTTTGCGCAGGCGTTCTTGTTAAAGTGAAGTTTGATAAAGGTAAAAGGGTATATAAAAGCTCTGCCAAAGTTTTCAAAGTGTTTGTGAAGGATGGAGAATTTACATGCTTCGGTTATATGTTAGTCGAAATCAAGATGTTGCCCCAACCTTACAAAACTACAAGAGTATGTCAAATCATAATGACCCACGAGCTTCTTGTAATCCGGCAACCAGTGCAAGCTGGCGAGAGATCGTGAAAATGTGGTTTTATAATTCGACAATGACGCAAGCAAAGCTCAGCCGTCCCAGCACTCGTGAGCAGAGAACGGACACACTTTGATTGTTTTGATGGTGACAAAGAAATTTTTTGATAGTTAGTTAGATGAGTGTCGTAAAATAAATTTCGGTACTTTCATATAAAACTATATTATCAAACTACAGTTGAAGCTCCCGTATAAAGCGGACACCCATGAGAAGCAGAAAAAGTGTAGGTAACTAGAACTCTCTGCTTGCGAGTGTCCGCCCAAAGAGCTTTGACTATATTCACAGACTAGTTTGGGGAGTGTGACGATCAGATTAGCTTTGATTCTTTAAGTGAACATCGCTGATAGTTGATATAAAGTCAACATTTGTATGACGTTAGTAGGCATTTCCAGCCTTTTCAGAAGACTTGAATAGACGAGTTTCTCAGGGTTACGCGCGCATCCAACCTTGAGGGCAATATCAGAATTGTTTAGCGAGTACTCACGCGTGACTTGTAGAAAACGGCTTTAGAAAACTCAAGGTGGCCGTCTTAACTCAAATAAGATCACGAAAGAAAGCCTTGAAAGGAAGTTTACTTCGAAACTCGTGGCCCGTCGAGCATGGATGTGTACGCAACCTTGAGAAACTGGTCTATTTCGAATCCCCCACTCTAAAACTCCACTCCGCAGGCCCTGCAGAGTATTCCCACAATTCTCACCTGGCTTTTATTCTGTTCAGTTTTGTCGAGAGGTTCCAGAAGGAGCCGGAGGCTTTCCTTTTCTGTAGGAGCACGAGCTCTCCTGGCTGCAGTTCAGAGCATATTTGGACACCAATGTAAGGGAGCTTCTCTTTGTGACCCATTTGTGTTTGTTTGTATGGGTTCTGTCCACAAGTTTATCCCTAGCTTACTTTATTAAATTAGAGTGCCTATCATACCTACGCTTTCAAAGATGCTGCAACAACAAAAATTTTCTGAGCCTGCTTGCATTTACGTCCAAAATATGCCCGGTCACCTCAGGATTGTCTTGATGAATTGAGGTCGCCGTCCTTGCTGTTTTTTGTACTTAGATTCACAACTTCACATATGATCATGTTTACTCACTCCTGGGGTCGCATACAAATACAAATATTATACTAAATACAACTACAAATACATGTCATCGCCTGTGTCCGACACATGGTTGCAACAAAAGTGCCGATGTCCTGCTCTCGAGAGTGGGTCATATCGCGTTCAAACAATAGTTTCTGTCTTTGAGCTAACACCCGTATTTTCCGTACCAGACTGTATTCACTTTCGAATTCTGCGCCCTACATGAAATCAAGCTTTGCGCTCCGAAATCTCAGAAAACCATAACAGAGTTTTCAGAATCCATACTGTTACTAACAGTAAAAGCGTCTATGGTATGCCTTTCCTACAAGGAAACTTAGGAGAAACCTCCCTAAAAGTACACCACGGACATTTTTCAATAAAATGTAAATTGAGTGATTATCTCCACATAAAAACTTTTATTCATTAACTTCCAGTAGAGTTTAAGGAAACCTGTATATAGCGGTCACCCTGTATATAGCGGTCACCTGGCCATTTCCCAAGGGTGACTGATAGAAGTACCATGTAAGGAATCCCTCCGTGAATGATAGACTCGACTCAATTCCAATAAAAACGTGAAGCCACAATGTTTCTGCAATCTTGGACTCGTCTGCACTAAGCGGTCCGACTTCTCTTCTGCCAGATATCTTCAATCTGGAGTTGTTTTAGGAATCGGAGAACAAATGCTATGACTCTAACAACTTCCTTGTGTCGTTGTGTCTCTGTGCGTCCAACACGTTGGATAGCTGTGGGGTTCTGTGTCCACAAGCCCAGTGGCATGTGTCGCACTCTTCTTAGGCCTATCACTGACGCGCATCTCATCAAAACAGCCGCTTGATGGCTCAGTGAAACGCTCTAAGTTAGGCCACATCTCTTTCCTCTCAAGTAGCCAGGGCGGGCCATGCCACCACTTCTTAGACTCCTTCAGTCTTCCACTTCAACTCCACGGGATGACAGATCAGCTGGATTTTCAGTTCCGGGACAGTGACCCCATAATTCAGGTGACACGCTCTGGCGGATCTCTCTGACCCTGTTCTCTACAAATTGCTTGTACTCCTTATCCACTCCTTTGATTCAGTGTAGAGTTTTCATGGAGTCTGTCCAGCGGAATACTTCATAAATTTGAATGATCGGTTGTAATGCTGATCTGATGCGAGTGATTGGCCTGGACAGCACGAGAGCAGCTAGCAATTCAAGATGTGGGATCGTTTTTCTCTTAAGGGGGGTAACCCTTGCCTTGCTCATGACAAGCCTTGTCGAGATGCCTTTGGTTGTCTCAATCCTCAAGTAGATGACGGCCGCATACGCATCTTCCGAACTGTCCCCAAATCCACGAAGCTGTAGAAAGACCAGATTCTTCCCCGGACTCAGGAAATAGCATCTTTCAATGAGAATGGGTTTGGTCTTCAGCAAGTCAGAAAGCCAGCTTGACTTGCAGCTCTTCATTAAGAGGTTCATCCCAGTCGGTCTCCAGCTTTCACAGTTGTTGGAAGAGGACCTTGAGCATTGTGAAGAGTGGGGAGACGATGCCAAGGCGGTCGTAAAGCTTCGCCACAATCTTTAGAACTGACCGTTTGGTTTGTGGCAACGTCTCGGCATATTGTGCAAGCCAATCGAAGCGAATAACGAAGTTGTCCTGTGTAGGATCCCAGTTCAAGCCTAGAATCTTTCTTTCGTTCACCACAGAGGAACGTTGCTCTCCAAGATTACCTCTTGCATATGTCTCATCCTCCTCAGAGACGGCTGTAGCAGTCATTGTTGCATGGTCTCCTTCATCGATCCACTGCATCAACTTCTTGGAGAGCCACTTCCTCAAATTGAATTCTCCCTCCCTCATTCTAGACTTGGCCTTTGCATACATGTCAAAGGCCTCCGGTTCGCTGGACTTCCCTCCGTTAAAGTAATCCACATAGAGGGAATTCAGGAATTCAGTCACAAACTGGGGATCTTGAACTGCATACTTGGAGATGTGGTGTGCTATTGTTTCATTCAGTAGAAAGGGTGAACTCGTGACACCAAAAACAACTCTGTTGAAGCGTTTCGAAACAACGTTTGGTGTGTCGCTGGTAGGGTCATCTATCCAGAGAAAGCGCAGCACATCTCGGTCAGACTCAACGACTTGTACCATTAAGAATGCCTTCTCTATGTCAGCAGTTAATGCAACTTGGTGATACCTGAACCGCATCAGAACACCAGGTATATCCGAAATCCGAGAAGGACCAGCAGAAAGGCAGTCATTCAAAGATGGACCATTGGATCTTGCAGAGGCATCATAGACTACCCAGACCAGTTTCCTTATCTTCACGGACGGCCCGGTTATGGGGAAGGTAATGCAGGCAGCCAACTTCCACTGGTGCATTGGGGTCAACATCAGAGATTATGCCCTGCCTGGATTGGTCATCAATTATGCGGCTGTACTCTGCAGATAACTCAGGGTTTCATCTTAACCGTTTTAGGACTGCATGCAGACGTGATACGGCTAAACCATAGTTGTCTGGTAACAGCTTGTGGTGGTCCTTCCAGGGTAACGATACTTCATAGCGACCTTCAGCTAAGTGAATTGCATCCAGGAATTTCTCATGAACTGAATCCTCGTGTGGTGAGATGCCAATGCTCTCTAACTCCCAGAATTTCTTCACCTCATCCATCAGTGGGTTTCCACTTATTTCGTTTCCAACAGCAGGGCTGGCATAACTGGCTATGTCTAGCCTCAGAGTATGGCGAGTGATCAGATTCACAGTTCCTGAACTGCCTGTTTGGGTTAACGGACCAGATAACACCCATCCCAACTTCGTTTTCATCGCGACTGGTCCTGATTCCCCGTTTCACATCCCCAGTAGAAGTCATTTCCAACCAAGATGTCCGCTTCGGAGCCACCCTCTCCGACTGTAGTGTCAGCAAGCTCTAAGTCCACAAGATGTTGGTAAGATTCTTGAGCAATCTGCACAGTTTGATTTTGCAATGGACTGCAAATCAAGGGGACTGTGTGAGCAGTCATTTGAACTCTGGATCCTTCGCTCAGTCCATTGACAGAAAATTCAGTGACATCACATTCCCTCAACTCTTCATTTCCCTGTCGAAAGGTCTTGATGAGAAGCCTCTCAGATGTTATGGCGGGTACATCCAGCTTGTTCCTCGCCTGTTCAGATATGTAACTCTGCACATTGCTCTCTTGCTTTAACTTCAGCATCAAATGCTTTCAACAGAACATCCAAATCCCATTCAGGTGTATCAACTGCTCTTGAAATGATCAAGCGTAATTTCCCAGGTAATTTCTGCATGAGAACGGGAACCAAAAGTTTCCCATACGATGTACTATCGACTCTTAAGGCTTCGAGGGCTCTAATGTGGGCTTCAACTTGATCATAGAGTTGTCTTAGACGTTTTAGGTCCCTGTCAGATGTCACTGGGGCGATTTTGACCAGGTTTTCCATGTGGGCATTAATTATGACCTGTGGCTGTCCAAAACGTTTTTTCAGGATGTTTTTTTGCCGCTTCATAATTGTCCGCTGTGAGTGGCAGACCACGAATAGCCGCGGCAGCTGCTCCATCCAAAGGTTCTTGAGATAATTGAGTTTATCGACATCTGACAGGACAGAATTTTGATCCGCAGCGCTAGAGAATGAATCCCAAAAGGGAGTGAAAGAAATGGGGTCCCCTTGAAAGTTCTTTAGGGTGATCTTCGGTAACTTTGCCTTTAAGACTCGATTTTCAGTTCCTGAACTACAATCATGGTCAAAATTGTTGGGACGATTTCAAGTTTACCCCCTCCTCCCAGTCAATGTTGGGTAGTTGAGCATGGTTCGGTTCATAGCTGCACCACGGGCCAACATTGAATGGAGGGGAGGGGGAGGGACTTGAAAACAAGAAATTTAATACCCACGTAGGTTGTACGGATTTACGTTGTGCTCCGGATGTGCATAAGAGGAGCGCCCCAACGACTTTTGACCATGATTGTAGAATCAGAATGAACAGAAGGAGAATTTGACTTATCTGCAATTCCGTTCGCTTCGGCGTGCAAAGTCTCGTCGATCTTTACAATCATCTTGTGAATAGCTACTCTGAAGACTCCGGTTTCGTTGATTTCTTCCTCGATTTTATCCTCTTTGATCAGTCCAAGAATTTCATCATCCAACGTTCCAAGAACTCCTAATTTCTCCGTAAGAGCGATCCGATAGGTTTGCAATTGACTGACTACGTTGGGTTCAAAGTTGTCGAGAAGGTCTCGAATACGGTCGAGAGTAGACGTCACGTAACCCTTGTGCCCTCCTCGGATTTGTTTCTTGTTTTTAAGTTGATCCTCAGCCATTTTTCGTTCACAGAATAACGTTTGTTGTTGATGAAATCCTTCCGTTCAATTGTCTCAGACGGCGACTAGTCGTATCCCGGGTTTCGGCACCATGATAGAAGTCCCAGGAATCTCTCCGTGAATGATAGACTCGACTCAGTTCCAATAAAAACGTGTAGTCAATTCATCACTTAATACAACGAAGCTCAAATGAGCCAAAAACAACTGAACGCGAAAACAACTGTAAGTACAATCTCATGAAAGAAGTGCTCAAAGGCGCACGCAACGTCACACGTAAAACGTTTCTTATTGGCAACAAAAACAGTTGTGTCCAAAGTTAACTCAACAGGATAGGGTGCGCAGTAAATATCGCACAGTGACCGTTATATACAGGTTTGACTGTATGTTCCTTTATTGCCAAAAATGCAGCTGCAAAAGCGATAGCAAAGTCGAGGAGGGCGGTAAAAGAAGGGAGGCAGAATTTTCTCGAGGAGCGATTAAATCGTGACTTCGTTTTCTGTTTGGTTCTGAAGTTGATTTTAGTAGCTGGGAAAGAAAAATCAGCAAGCAAGAACGAGGTGAGGAGGAAGGTGTGGTCTATGAAGAATGCGGCAGCTCCGGCGAGTCTGAAGGTATTTGAGCAAAGGTGGTATCAAAATTTGGGAAAGGGTCCCACCAGAAACTAGATCCGAACCATGTTTTCAAAAGGTCCATTTTTAAAATAAATATATACAGGTCAATAGCACATCATATAGATTCCTTGCATTCACCAATAAGTCTACTGTTAGTTATATATTGTTACAATTTCTACTTATTGTTATTGTTTATTGTTTATTGTTTATATTTTTTTACTTCAAGCCTGTCCTTATAATAATGCTACCAAATCGAAATAAAAAAAAGCTGTTATTATTTCTACTTCTAGCTTGTTCTTGTATTAATACCATGTAAAACCAGTGCATATAATCTGAATCAACAAAACAATAACTACGCGTATAAAATAACTCGTCGGCCTCGTGGTTTCCCTACGCTACTCTCGTGTTCTCTTAACTTCCCTCGTGTTTAGATGAGGCTATATTACACGAGAGCTCGTTATATATATCTTAAGTATACATGCTTGCTGTATTCGCCAAGGTGATCCCGACTCGATAGTATTTGTCCTTCTCTTTTTTTCCTTTTATTTTTTCTCATAAAAATACGTATAAGATAAATTGTGTAGTGCATGCTAGTATATATTGTATAGTGTGTAATGTCAAGAAAAAATGAGTATGTAGTGTATATAAAACATGGCAAATGGTTTGAACCCAGGAGTGTGAACAGTAGGTTGGTTGTGATCGTCCGGGTTAGAGTAGTCTCCAGAAAGACTGTTGTTGGTGACTGACGTTTCGACTCCCTGAGCGGAAGTGATCTTCAGATCGATATGATGTATCCGGTCTCATATTGATACTTCATCATATTAACATACAGCACTGGCACCCATGATTATAAACTTCTTCAATCCGCCAGATATGATACAGTGGACACCAAATAGGTATAAGTTCGAGGTGACCTTATAAGTATGCTTAGCTGAATTAGACATGGTGTTCACAGTTGCTGCACTGCCGTGATTGAACGTACTGTATTTCTAGTGATGCAGCAGCGGTAACCTCTATCTTCCTATTTTCTTTATAGCGGGAGAAGTACATGTAGAAGATTGCGAAGAAATGGAAAGAAAAGAGGGAGTTGTTACCATTGGATTTGTGGGTTAGTAGCACTGATCTTACTTATGAGTGTTCAGTCGAGCACTCGCCGTCCTTGTTGCTTTTTGTTTTTAACATAATTTTAGCTTACTTTCGTTGTTTTGTCCAGGTCACCCTAATGTTGGCAAGTCGTCCCTTCTGAATGGACTGACCTGGAGAAAGGTCAGTTTTGGTAGAGTTTTAATTTGAGCTCTTCTACACTGCATGTCTTCCAAACAAGATACATAAGACTCGTGCTCTCATGTATCGTGTTCTTGACGTTGTAGATTTAAATGAAAATTAACCGAAATTATGATATACGGTCAACCTGATGGCTCAATTAAATACAGTCAAAGCTCTCCTTGCAACCACTTTCGTAAGCGACCAGCTCTAGTTATAACCAGCATTGCGAAACCCCGTTTGAATTATCACTCAAACTCTGTAATTAAAAGCTGGCGTAAGTGATCGCTCCCGTAAGCGACTGCGACCACTTTTGGGAATTACCAACTGGTCTTTTCCATTGTTTTAAGCTCTCGTAAGCGACCACCCAAAGGGTCTGACTCGTATTAGTCAACACTTTACTAAATGTGAACACTATCTGATCGCATTTACAGTAATAATATGACATATTGCACTAATGGTTCTTGTAAGCGACCAGCCTCTTTTTTTAGCGTGTGGTCGCTTACGATAGCCCATTCTCGTAAGGGACCAGCTCTAGTTACGACCACTTTTTCGAATTCCCGAGGTGGTCGCCTACGAGAGCTTCGACTGTATGGACAGGAAATCAGACATGTATGCAGTGAGTAGCGTTAATCCATGACATTTACTCGTAGTAGGTGGTTAGTTGAAAGCGTATGGCTGGAAAGACTAAGCTATTTCAACATCAAAATTCATTGTTAGTTTTTGATTCACGATAGTGAAAAAGAGGTGTTGGTTGCTGCAGAGGGGTGATTTCAATTGTGAAGTTGTTTTGACAGTGTTCTATGCGTTGCATGCAGGTGGTGAGTACATCCCGTACTCCTGGCCACACCAAGCATTTCCAGACCATCTTCCTGACACAAAACGTGCGACTGTGTGATAGCCCGGGTTTGGTTTTTCCATCGTTCGTAGACAAACAGCTGCAGGTACAGTACACTTGTTGAGTCTTGTACTGCCAGGTAATCTGCAAGCCAAGGCAGTTCTCTCGGTACAGCATGAAACACGTGCACGTTGGCTGGATTTATACACAAATCATTGTGACATCAATTTTTACTAGGATCTATTGCTTTCCTTGGTCACCTTGTAGCAATTACAATAGGCTTTATCATTATAACGTAAGTTTGATGCGCGCAATGAGTTCTGGGCATATATTTGTCACGGCATGAAGATAATGTGTCAGTTAACTGTGCTGGAGCTCTTTATGGAACTTGATGGAACTTGATGGAAAGACGGCTCACAGCCTTGAATGTCAATTCACAATTCACAATTCACAATTCCAGTGAAACAACAAACAAGCCAAAACGTGGCGGTGGGCAAGCGGTTTCACGGGTTTACAGTATGTAACGGTGCACTTCAACAAGAACAAAAGGAATGATAATTCATTCGCCAATAAATTATTACAAGGATCAGAAACCCTCATAACGGCCGACATTCGTGAACTCCGTAATCACTATAACCAGCATTCATTGCACGCATCAAGCCAGCTGACGTCATGATGAGTAAGGTGTATTGATAATGCTGGTAAAATGATATTCATAGTTAAAATGCTTGTTTTGTTGCTACTGGCTTGTGTGCTGTGCATTTTTCTGGATTAATTTGTGAATTCTAGCACTATAAATACTCTAAATGGAACTGTTGTTTTGTCTGATAAACGCAATTATATCAAAGGGCCGCCCAGGTCCAAACTTCACACACTGCAGAAGGTGGTAAGGTAAACAGTGTTAGTTTGATTTGATTATTGTCAATGTTTCCACTCTACCCAAATGTCTTTTGTCCTGTTGAAACTGAAATCTATCTTGGTGTACTGGTAGGTTCTATCCGGAATGTATCCCATCTCCCAAGTACAGGAGCCGTACACAGCAGTGGGTTACTTGGCTGCTAGGGTTCCTTTGGTCCGCCAACTGAATCTGGAGCGGGAAGTAACAGAGCAACTCTGGTCGGCATGGGATGTATGTGAAGGTAAGTCTTACAAATAGAATTCTTTGTAGAGCCACAATGGCTGACTTCAGATTTGTAAATAATTATGGAGTCGGGCATAGATCGACAAGGATGGTCTGTACACAGTATTCATGGATATGTATGATATTCACCTGGGAGTGAAGTATTGTCTCTCACGTCTTTTGGCTCCATTTGCCAAGCCTCCAGGCGTACATTTTTTATTCTATTTTTAGTTGATCAATTGGACTTCTTGTTTTCTATATATGGCTTAAGTAGCCTGCGCCGCAACCGAACTAAACACCAGTATAGTCCGTCTGCGAAACAGTGCCACAACCCGTGTTCAGACCGATTGTGTAGTGGTTTTTAATTAGGACCCCTGTTTCATTGTGTTTGTGAAAAATAAATAAAAGAGATGGAGTTGTGGGGAGCCGCTTGGACGGGGATAGGAACTGTGTTGGAGAAGAGATGGAGATGGAGGTTAGGGGTCATGGATAGTGAAAATAGAATTATTAGCAGCTATGAAGTTGTGAAGGATTTGTTGATTTGAAGTTGACTTGTGCGGCAGAGGGCGATAGATGGTAAGAGATATGTTTTAACTATATTGCGAGCAAGTGAAGTGAATATATGGGACCATCGCTAGTATCACAGTAAACACTGCTGATCCATGAAGATGAAGTTTCCTGGCAGACCCATCTATGCCCGAACAATGGAAAATTCTGTCCCCTTACATGTTGTGTAAAATGCCTGTAAATAACCCATTTCTTGCTTGTAAAATGAAATTTACACGCTCTCTACCCATTTACACAATGTTTAAATTTAAGGTGGCTCCATAGGGTTTTCAGACACATTTTCGCGTGGGCACCAAAATCACAATGAAATAAAAACCCGGCTTTCTTTGGAGGAAATCTGAATTTAACAGGAAATTCTAAAAACTCGGAATAAAATCTGTTTACGATGTGTGCACAGTTCTTCGTGTCACGAAGAAACCAAACTTGCAAGCCTTTCAATCAATAGATCTTATTAACCAAGCAAACGAGGTTAATAAGATATTTATTATATGGCTTTAGATATTTCGGCAAACACAAAACAAGGCCCCAACGAGTACTCGTCTCATTCATTCAACAACATCAATCGCGATCAGGTATGAATTACGCACGTTTGTTTTCACAACCAATTCAGTTAACAGCTTACAATTCTACCGATTTGAAAATCTTGAAAGAAAATAAGCGTCTGTCGAACCAACTGCCTTGATAAATACTAATTTGTTTTGAGCTGAATGAAATGGCCGATATCGTGTGTCAAACAACGACACTGCAGTGAACTTTATTCGGTGAACGATTCGAACTCGCCCTTGCTCGCTCACTAAAGATTTAAAAAAACTGCAGTCTTATCTCTTTCCAGAGGAAATTGCTTTGTAACTCAGAGTATTTTTTATTCTTTTGAATAAGTTTCTTACGCATACAATAATGTAGAAGGCAAATTGGCACTAAAAGAAAATCATTTCATCACAAACTGCGCCCGACACATCGTTGAAAGTTATATTATTCAAAACTCACCGCTTAATTTTCCTGCCTCCTCGTGGAGCGTTTAGGTTTCTTCCAGCAAAATAAACATCCCCAAATCACCACGGCGTTTCTGTCCGAGTCAGTGATTTTGAGGTACAGAGTTCTCGTGCATGTCTGCAAAACTTGATTCTTGCACGGTTTTAGTCATAACTGTTCACGGTGATTGTTCGCTTTCCACCTTCTTCCTGGCAAGTGTGCATATTTTAACACAGGGGTGAAACAACCCTCCATACTCTGCAGCACTTGTTGTCAATGACGGCTGAGGTCGCAAGCAATTTTTTCCTCGGATGTTTTCCTTCTTCGTAACGGTCATTTTCCAAGATTGTAAGCTTTCCCCGATCATCATAACTTAACAGTGGGTATCCCGAACGTTTAAACTTCCCATTGCACTTCTGGGCCTTTTATGACAAACGTTTAGCAACTTTTCGAGTAATCATTTGCGATCCACATGTGCAAACTGATTTTGCGGTCCGTACAGTAAGTTATGGACCAGTAAAATTGACCAATCAGAACGTGCGTAAAATCAATTTGCGGTCCGTACAGGAAAGCATGGACCGGTAAATTAACCAATCGTAGCGTGCGTAGTATCAGTGCCATATAATAAATTTCTTTATTATATAGACACGAGTGTTTTACTGGAGAAAATACCGTGCGTAAAATCCATACGAAACTACATCCGGGACCCGAGTGACGTATTTTCCATATCCTCACTAGTGAGGATATCGTTGGCATCATTTCCCGCTTTTGCACGGTTGTTTGTGCAATTTCTCGTAAAACACTCGTGTCTAATATAATAAAAAGAAAATTACAGCAACTTTTCGAGTAATCAGTTGCGATCCACATGTGCAAACTGATTTTGCGGTCCGTACAGTAAGTAGTTATGGACTGGTAAAATTGACCAATCAGAACGTGCGTAAAATCAATTTGCGGTCCGTACAGGAAAGTATGGACCGGTAAATTAACCAATCGTAGCGTGCGTAGTATCAGTGCCATATAATAAAACTAAGTACACGCCGGCTTTACTTGATCGCCGATCTTTATCACTTTACCTTCGAATGTATATAACTCTATTGAATTAGTTTGAAAGTATTGTTTCTGCACATCATGTCAGGCCAATAACTAATAACTTTTGCAGGCAAACGAAGATTATATCCGGTTTTGTAATATTTGATTTTAATGGAAATTTATGGAGCAGATTTTTTTTTATTTGCAAAAAACATAAATTGCTAATTAGCTCGAAATCCGCTCCTCTAACCCCACCTTTTTTTCACAGTTATGTTTACCTTATACAAATTTCTAAACATACTGAAAGTTTCAGAAAAATTCACCGAAGAAAACTCCAGAAAATAGAGCAGAAAGTTTGAAAATGGGGTAGAAGACCTGTATTTCAAGGACGTATTGTTTCCATAGTAACCACACTAGAGTGACAAAAGTAAGACGTATACGCAACAGACCTTTCGAAACATCTACCCTGCAAATTTGATCAAGAAAGAATATAATAAAATGAAAGTATGACGGTTTTGGTGTCATAAACTAAATACAAGCAAGTTTCCGGGGAAAACCCTATGGAGCCACCTTAAAACGAAATTTACACATTCTGTAAACTGTGTGTAAATTGTTTGTAGATTACATGTAAAAAGCAAAAATACCACAGTTAATTCCACCCGCACTTACACATTGTGTAGAAAGTCTGTAAACAACCCCTTTTTGCTTGTAAATCATAATTTACATGTTATATAAATTCTCCCTAAAACAGATTTTACATACTGTATAAATTTCATCTAAATAACCGTTCATAGTTGTGAATTATAATTTACATGTTATGTAAATTTCCCCAAAACAGGTTTTCATACTGTGTAAAATGCATGTAAATATCCACACTTCATGGTTGTAAATTGATATTTACATGCTGTGTAAATTCCCCCAAAACAGGTTTTACATATTGCGTAAAGTCTGTGTAAACTAGCGGGACCCCCGTAAAATACGAGTAAGTGTTTTTGCAATTTATTATTTATTCAGGTATTTCTCAGTCAGGAAAATATTGAAATACAAACCAAGAAAAAGCTATTTCATGATAGACGATAAACACTGTTCACAAATTCAGAAAGCTAAGACATTTCGATTCGGCTAAATAGCGAGAATTCAAAATATATCATTCCTCCACTTTCATTACTGTTTACAATCGCATGTTAGAATACCGTCACCGCGATTCAAACACAAACAACGGATCGAAACACGTTACCTTGCATGTAAAGGAACTGGAAAACCAGTCTGTGTTTGTATCTAGTGATTCCTTGGAAAGAGTTTTAGCGGTCTTTCAACTTCCCTTTCGCTGAGATTTGCTCCCTGCTCGCCACTTGTGGGACTGTTAACAGTCAAGTGAATCGATACTCGAACACGATTTCGAACACTCGGCCACTTCTGCCACATGTCCAACAGGATTTAAGCCCGTCACATTACCTTTCCGAACTAATTTCCGACGTCTATCAGAACGCTTCGTCGATGGAAATTCCGAAAGTTTTTAACGCGTTACTTTCACTCACATGTGGCAGTCATACTGGATACTTAGTTTTATAAGGAGGCCTGGCAAAGAGCGCTACAGACACACGGACGGAGCGGGACCCCTGTAAAATGTGTAAATTATAATTTACTCTACGTATGTATGTGTTTACACACAGCTTGAACTGTATGTTATGATTTCCATAACTTTTTGTTCACCAAATTATAAATTACATTATGTGTAATTGTGTTTACACAGTGATCTGCATGTAAATTATGATTTACACAACTTTCATGCTCTATTTACGTACTGTAGTATGTAAAAGAATAGAGAAGTATTTACACATTCTTGACAACTGCTTTACATTCAATGTAAAATATAATAATTATATTTTACGTTATGTGTAAATATTTTTACACACAGTATGAACTGTGTAAATTATGATTTCACAAATTTCTGATCTATTTACACAGTATGTAAAACAATGAAAAAAATTTACATTCATTTTACAATTACTGTTTCGTTTACATTTAATGTAATATATGTGTACATTATAATTACACTGCGTGTAATTGTGTTTACACAGTGTGAGCTATATGTAAATCATAATTTACTTACCTTTCTACTCTATTTACACAATATATGAAAAAGTATTTCATATTAACATTCCATTTATAAGTATTTACGCACATTTTTACAACTGTGTATTTTACATAAAATGTAAAATATGTGTAAAACATATTTTACACTACAAGTAAATGTGTTTACACGTAGCGTAAATTGTATGCAAACTATGATTTACATAACCTTTTTACGTTATTTACACAGTATGTAAGAGGATAGAATTTTGCAGTGCGAAGGCTATGGGTTTAACTGAGATGGCTTGATTGCTATACTACCCATATTGAATTGCAGCCTGGGCGGAAAAGCGAGGTTATCTCACAGCCAAGACAGGCAGGCCTGACGTGTACCGAGCAGGTGAGACGACCAACACTTAGTGCTTTGTACGTGCGTGAGTCCCTCGAACTGTGTTGATTCCTATTTTATTCCTGCAGCCAACAGTATTCTGAGGCTGGCTGTAGAAGGACGGATCGTGTTGTGTTTTTACCCCTCAGATTACAGAAAAGGTGAGGTGTCATTATTCCAGCGGAGTAGCGCTGCAAGTCTTTGTACATCTAGTGTGTAAGCGTAAACATCGACATAAAAAGCTGGATAAATTGGTCAGTAGGCTGTAATACATCCTGAGATTGTGTTTTTCACCATACACCACGAACTAGCTCGCAAATTGTCAGAGAGTAACTGCACGACCACAAGATGGAAGTTGGTAATGAGCTGTGTTGTTATAAAGGGCCACATTTTGTTGGCCGGAGTACAGATAAGTTTTCATAGTTTTCCCATCATCAAGGTCTCGATAAAGGTTCGCGAGTCCCTCTCGAAAAAAAATCATTGTAGCGTTACAATTTAACGTACGTATAATATATTGTTGTGAAGGTCTTGGACTGCAAAATATAGATCTGATGTTATCGTTTTCAAGCACATTAAAGTTGGAATACGAGTTAGTTTAATTTTAAATTGACTATTTCGGAAACGGGAATCAAAACTTTTGTCAGTTTGATTTGAAAATGCAAACAACTTTTTTCCGATACTCAATGAAGATGACTAACATACCGTGTCAGTGAATTTTGATCCGTTTTGTTTTAAGGATTTTATTCTCTTTTAAGGTGGAGAGAGCGTTTCGGAACCCGTTTTTTGTACAAACTAAATAAAACAAGAACGAAAAAAAATATCAAAAATCGCTTACATGGTATTTGAGAAAGGTTCGTCTTCTACACCTCACGAAAATTTGAGTAATATCGACCAAACCGCTCAAACGTTTTAGTTCCCGAAAGGCCAAATTGTTTGCGAAAATCTTTTATCGATCTGGGCCCGGTTGTTCGAAGCGCAGATAGCGCTATCCACTGGATGAATACTTATCCAGTTGACTGAATTACGCTTAATGGTTAATACTGTCAGCTGGATAGCGATTCATCAGACGCATAGCACTATCCACTCTTTGAATAACCAGGCCCAGATAAATTGCTATCCAGATTAAGCCTAATTCAGTCAACAGGATAAAGATTTATTCAGTGGATAGCGCTATCCGCGATTTGAACAACCGGGCCCTGATCTAGATCGCACTCTACCTTTAACGTGTATGAAAAACATAATAGTAGATCTGCATTCTTCAGTCTCAGACCTTTACAACGATATATAGTACGTGTCTATATATCTTAATAGCAACGCTACAATGATTTTTTCCGAGAACATTTATTGAGACCTTAAAGGTATCATCCCTGGCAACTTTCGACTGGGTCAGCAAAAAGAAATTTTTTTTTTCTTCTATTCTTGTGATTTACTTTAAAAGCGTGCATTTGCATAAAATTTCGAAAAAAATCTCTTTCCAAAGGAAAGTTATAAGCAAAAAATAAATTTCTCGGCTTGATGCCTGCTAATTGACCGCTGACATTATCTGTCAGCATTAATTAAAAAAACCCGCAAACCACGTGTCTCTCGCTGACGTCGCTATATTTATCATACTGGTGTGACTAGAGCAAACTTGAGAGTTTCTTTCGTTCGTTCGATCGTTCTTATGTCTTCAAATTGGAAAAGAAGGTCGAAACCTTTCTCCACATCCTCAAAGAGGCCTTCCAAAAAGAAATACCGGAAAAAGTTCGCGGAGGAAACGGCTGTTTTTTTGGCTGAGAGCGACAAGGCTTTTATTATGACCAGCAAATCCAACCGGAGGATCCACAGACGAAGAGCGTTTATGGGTGATTTCCTGCAGTTTATATAAGCTTTGTTAATGTTTTGGTTTCCTCCAAGTATGAAAAATACGCAAGCATTAGTGGATTCTATCATACCTTCGCGATGTCGAAACTCGATGTTTGTGCTGCCGAGCGCCAGATACACAGACCTTCCCGCATATATTTTTCTTCCGGTTATGGTACACTGCTGCCATCACTGCCTTTGTTACTGAAAGTCGATCTCGACGGCACCCATCAAAACCTAATGTTCAAGGACAATTATCCGTGCATATTCCCGAAGCCAAAAGTAGTTTATTGTTTTGTTTATTATTATTATTGTTATTATTATTATTATTATTATTATTATTATTATTATTATTATTATTATTATTATTATTATTATTATCCTTTAACTATTTCCTCTCGCAGCGCAAATAACGGCGCAAGGACTGTGAAGCTCTTTGGTGTTTTCTGGAACTGCTTTTTTGACAAATGAATTGATGTCCTCGGTAGTCATCTCGTAATATTTTTTTGTGATTAAAGCCCCATGCACACGAGCAAGTTTTCTATGACAAGTTTTCTGTGACAATATTTTTTTGCTTGTGTACATGAGAAAATTTGGGCAAATTTTCTGTGACAAATGCATTTGCTGAAAAGCTGGCGTGCTAGCTTTTTTATGACAAGGAAAACTTGTCACATGTGGAATTTTGATCGTGTACACGAAAACTTGTCAAACTTTAGTTCCCATGTCTTCATTTGCAAGCGTGTTCGTACGGTCAAGATGGCGGCATCCACAACATTGACAACAAAGTAATAATAATAATAATAATAATAATAATAATAATAATAATAATAATAATAATAATAATAATAATAATAATAATAACTTTATTTATGTGTCGAGATTCGTATAGCTGAAGGAAACATTCCTTCTACTAATTGGGGACACCTAGCTAAAATACCAATTCAAGTAGTATGAAGTATGAAATCTAAAACCTAAACCTAGGGTTCACACACCTAGCTAAATTTACTAAGTCTAAAATACTATCTATGTATGACTACATTTTAACATTTAAAAAAAAAACAAAAAAACAAAACAAAAAAAAAAAACAAACTTGTAACTATATATGTCGTTGTAGTATATCTACGTCGAACATAGAGTGCACTAGTTCGTGCATCTGTCCTTTAGCAGTTGTGCTAGGTCTGGTTCCCTTACTCGATTTCGAAAGTTTTTAATTGTTGGGATTGTTCTGACAGACGCGCTTAGCTTGGACCACAGCAGGGGTCCCAAGTACCGAATGCTATGTTTTCCGTAACGAACGGTGTCGTATCGTGGGATGACGAAATCAGCGTTCCTTAAATTGTATTGATTGTTGGGGCGTTTGAACAAGTCCTGAATGTATGCGGGGCACAGATTGTTCTTGACTTTAAACATAATGATGGTAATATCTTGTGGCCTTCTGTTCTCCAGGGTGGGTAGACCAGCAAGTCAAGTCTTTGAATTAGCCAAATAATGCAGTTAGCCTCTTGCTGGAGGCATTGAGATCACGCGAAAAGTTTATGGAAGTCAAAGTCAGAAGGAAAAGAAGCAACGAAAATTTGTCAAAAAACTTGTGAAAAGAAAGTTGCTCGACCGTATACACGAGCAAATCATTTGTCACAGAAAACTTGTCATAGAAAACTTGCTCGTGTGCATAGGGCTTAATATATAAAACTGTGTTCGAATATTGTCAATAAACAGCGACAGTTCGCCAGGCGGGGGTTATCCGCACGAGCGGACGTTATTCGGTCACGTGCCACGATTTCACCAATCACGCGCGGGAGGAAATATTTGATGGGTCATAAATAAACAATAAACTACTTTTGGCGATGAAATATGCATGGATAGTTGTCCGAGGATATTATCTGTTTCAAGAAGTGAACAGTTGCCCTGAGAGCGAAGCTCGAGGGCAACTGTGAGCTTCGAGGAACAGATCATATCCTCGGACAGTTATCCGTACATATTTCCGAAGCCAAAAGTATAGTTTATTGTCTTTATTATCCTTCAAATATTTCCTCTCGCAGCGCAAATAATGGCGCGGGGACTGTGAAGCTTTTTGGTACTTTCTAAAACGGCTTTTTCGACCAATGAATTGATATCCTCAGTAGTCATCTCGTAATATCTTTTGTGATTAAATTAATAAGACTGTGTTCGGATATTGTCAATAAAGAGCAGTAGTTCGCCAGGCGGGGGTTATATAAACAATAAACTACTTTTGGCGGGGAAATATGCACGGATAATTGTCCGAGGATATTATCTGTTCCGAGAAGCGAACAGTTGTCCGAGAGCGAAGCTCGAGGGCAACTGTGAGCTTTGAGGAACAGATAATGTCCAAGGACAACTATCCGTGCATATTTCCAAAGCCAAAAGTAGTTTATTGTCTTTATTATCCTTCAAATATTTTCTCTCGTAGCACAAATAATGGCGCGGGGACTGTGAAGCTTTTTGGTGCTTTCTGGAACTGCTTTTTCGACCAATAAATTGATGTCCTCCTCGGTAGTCCATCTCGTAATGGGCTTTTGTGATTGATATATAAAATTGTGTTCGGATATTGTCAATAAACACCCTGGACTTACTAGCCTGATTGACTCGGAAAAACCTTACAGTATAGATATGTTTGGTAGATGATAGATATGTAGATATGTATAGATATAGTCACATATATTTCAAAATATCCTTTACACCTTTTAGCCTACGAAAAATTGCCGTTTTTAAATACTACTTTTTATATACATTTAATTTGGAACCGGTCACAGGAATTATGCATGGGGTCAGAATTTACCAATAATAGTGTTAATGAACTTGAATTTCAACTACAGTAGCTGTGTGCGGCAGACTGATTTGTGCTGTTGTTTACTCGTCAGAAGAGTGGCAGTCTCATCCAGACACTCTGGAGTTGGTTCGTCTGCAGCAAATGCACTCCAAGAGTGGAGATCTGCCGCAGCTTGAAGCACAGGGAGGCGCAGCCGGTGGAAGCAGCAGTGAGCATCAAGGCAAAAGCGATGAGGAGAGTACCGAGGGTAGTCTCTTGTCCTCCAACCCCTTTGCGTTACTTGACGACGAATGATGAAGCTTCTCAACCGGAATGAATAAGTAAAGAAATGACGGCACTTTGTGCACGACACAACTGGACCTGCAGAAAACAGCGCGCAGTGCCAGTTTTGTGAAAGGATTTGTACTGAAAATGATAGAGGCACAAATTGTGTCATGAATCGAGTTTTCTAAAGATTTTTCGCGTCACCAAATGATAATATTGTAAATAATATAATAATAATAGTAATAATAGTAAAAATAACAATGATAATATTTAAACACGAAAGCGCGCTATAAAAGACCGTAGGCCCCGCCTCTTTCGACATCAAATTGGCATAATGTTTATTGAATTGCACGTGCGTCCACAGCGTTCATAAGTCGCTCTATCCATGAAATTTCTCTGCAGCTTAGCGATTAAAAGTATACCTAAAATTAAACACATGCGGGCAACTTCCATGTGGAGTTCTGGACGGAAGGATTTGAAACAATATTTTGCTCTTGGCTGCCAAAACACATTTTGAATTTCGCGGTGCGATGCGACGCATGGCTCAACGCCAAACATATTGAATTTTTGCTTTGAAGATTATCCTTGAATTTTACTCAAACTGCACTCAAAATGAATGTTTATGTGACGGAAAATTGGTGAGGCAGCATTTTATTTTACGTGGTAGTCATGCACAAGGAAAAACAAAATTTGGATATTTTTGGCTTTTTACCAATTATGGCTGTTGTCTCGATTGCTGTTGATTGGCAAATGGCTCTGCGCTTCCCTGGAAAGCACCCTTTTATAGTGCGCCCTCGTGTTTAAAGCCAGGAAAGGTATCACTTATATGTTTTCTTTAAGTTCCTGTATTTAATACAATACGACAAAATCAGGCAGGTTAAGGAAAGCTTGCCTCCCAGATCGTCGAGACAACTTGTTAATGTAACCTACATAAAGAAACTGAACATCAGGTAGGCTAAGGAAACATTTGCAACGTTGCGTTCAATATTAAAATACTTTCAGATTGTCTTGTGAAATCTTTGAGTCCACAGGTTTCCCAAGTTTTTAATGTTGCAGTTATTGTCCCGTCTCCGCCGCATGTTCTTGTGTACTGTTCGACGCTTCTAGAGAATAGTTCGTGATTTTTCCGTGTCGCTTGTTCTCGTGCAGTTTGCGGTGCTTCTCGAGTCGGTCTTGGATGTTACTAAAACTGGGAATGGGGAATGAGATCAAAGAAGCCGACGGAGTTAAGGCGTTAAGGAGTTAACTCGGCATCGAGAGCAATACGACGGCTTCTTTAATGTTTGGTAACAACTTGCTGATATATATTTCTGGTTACAAGCGCTGTTTGCACTTCAAATGATGCAAATGTCGATATTAAGGTGATTCCCTAGTTTTGCATTGCGCATCTTTAGTGCGCATAATACTTTTGAGATGGTGGACATTGAGAACCACCGAAATATCAAGATCGAAAGCTCTATATTCTTTACGCAAATAAGTTTTAGTTTTCGTCGTTCCTTGTGGGAGCAGCCACCTAAAAAGTTGAAACTCGTCCCAGTCCCCTCTCGGAAAGACGTATTTTGAAGTGAATATTCACCTTTTCCTGACAAATGCGCAAAAAAAAGCACGGTGACCCCCATTTTTTATTCCATAATTTTAATAAGAACAGTGTCCCCAGTAAAACAGGAAAAAATAGGCAGAAATCTATGAGCAGATTTTACGCAACAACAACAACAACCTTTTATTTACCCCAGACTTAAAAAAAAAAGAGTTTACAAATATTAAATATATCAAAGAATACAGGGGTACTGGCATCCCGTAATAACCTCAGGGTTAAAAATGTCGGGTAGCCAGTTGACAAGAAATGTGGTAAATGTTTAGGTCGGGCACACACAAAAAATACACACACAAATTATCGATTACCAGTAAAGTACAATAAATAGCTAACAAAATGGCATCATTATCTCAAAAGGAGCAATGCAGAGAAAGGACAATATTAGTAATTTTCAATAAAATTCTGTTTGATTTTCTTCTTGAATTAAGACAATGAAGAGTGTTTTGCATCTTTACGCAGTTGAAAGAAATGCTACGGATCGGGCCACTTCCGGTTCAAGACAGCACATCAACTTCCCACCAATTTTTGTTGTTAAAATAAATTTGCAGCTATTCACATACATTTTTCTGTGACAGGTGAATAGTCAATAGAATAAAATTGAGAGTTTGGTGATATTTCAGACTGCATCGAAAATCATTGACCTTATTTCCCAGTATCGGGGTGCGTGCAACAGACGCTAGAACACCATATTCGTCAGCTTGTGCCGTAAAAACGAGCACGGTGACCCCTTGTTTTTATTGCATCATTGAGACCCACTTGAGTTGTTGTAGAATTGTGCCAAGTTTCATTACAAATCTATGACAGATTCTTTTTCTAGGGAATCACCTTGATGTCATTGAAGTTACGAGTGCGACCGGAGCCTAAGTCGTGTAGAGTCAGGTTTAGGGTTATGATTAGCTGTTTTGATGTCTAACAATAAAACCTAACCATACAAAATTTAGCTCTGTCGGCTTCTATGATCTCATTCCCCATACCCTATTCCCTGTTTTAGTAACGACCGTCGGTCTTGCGTAATAGTATTATTGTTCCCAAACGATGGAACGGTCGTAACAACACAGTTTGAGGATTTAAAAGATGTATTTCCGACGTGAAACAAAATGGAAACTTCGCAACATAACAATCAGTCTCAACTCTCTACACGTAAAACACACGTCAACTTCGCGTGAACACTCGTCACATCCGAGCCTACGCGGTGGGCAGCGGTAGAATCAAACAAGAGGCGTGACTGAAAACGTGACTTCAGCAGTTCGCTCGTAAATGGCGAAATTAATCCAACGATCGTTCCAAAACGGCAAGCCCGTGTAAAACACTGTAAGTTCTGTGCGGATGTAATAGATTTTCACAACCAGAAAGGACAACGTAGAAATCAAACGAGGTTAAAAGCAGGGACGGGAAATATTTTGATACACCTTGGCAGATATTGTCTCAAGAAATCATTTTACGTCTAGTTTATAAAAAATTGAAACGAGAAACTGTCCGCTAGCATAAAATAGGGTCCACGTTAGGCTTCTAAGGTTAAAAGCTCTGGTGACAGGAAATTTATATAATTTTAAGTAGCTACAATTTACAGTAAGACGATTGACTGTATTGAAAAGATGCTAAACATATTTAGTGTAAAGGAAAATGGATCCTCGTTGAATTTCCTACTTGAAAGGAAATACAGTATTCACGTATGTCGAGTCTGGTACCGGGGTGCAGCTGTTTAGCGGCGGAAATTCGCCGTGACGGCAAGTTTCATTCACGGATTTTTGTTATAGGACTTGCTTGTAACACCTGATATTTTGATGAACCGAATAATAATTCATACAGCTTGCGAATAGCTGTGTTATGGCGGCGACAACTGTTCATGTGAAGTCAGACGGAGATTGCTCAACATTACACCAGACAATACTCCGTTGTTTGTTGTCAAATTCGGCCGTTTTAAAACAGTTAAAAACTGGAAAAGTGTATTACTGTGAATAGTTATATCTAAAGCCCATATTGGTGCATAATCCGCTTAATGTTTCCCTCGTATAGAAGGAAAAACAACAATACTCCACTGAACGACAACAAAAAATATAATTAGATTCAAAGTATTTGTTTGGCTTTTAAGAGAGTAATGTTCTAAACACAAAAAATGCTGTCGTGAAATTAGTAAAAAATGCATTGAAAAATTTACATAACGTTTGTCAAACATATCGCGTTTACAGTTTTGTTGAAAATGTCTTGAATTTTTTTTATTTAGCATTTCACTGTGGAGTATTGATGGGAGTAATGACAAACTGGGCCAGACGAGGTCGAACAAAGAATCAAATTCACTCGAGAATATGGCACCGGCTAATAAAAAGAATGCAACTGTTATCTCCGAGGTGTGAAACACGTATCGCACGCTTGCTGCACTGCATGATGCTCTTATATCAGGCAGAATACAGTTCCTAAGCACACAATGTGACAAAACGGCTTTAAGTAACGCAATCGGCACTTAACGGTCAAATATTATACACGTTTGTGAATTGACTTCAACCAACTCTAAAATCACATTTATCTTCTCTATAGAGCATTCATAAACATGCCCGAGTTTGGTGGTTGTAGCTCTTTTTCCCTTAGTTCCAGAAGAGTTTAAACATTTTTTACCGTTTTCACGAAGTAAACCGTTCAAGTTTTGCTTGATTCTGGGAGAAATCATGCTGTTTTGAGCGGGTTTACATACAAAACAATTCGGGGTCTGGGCATGCAGTCCAGAGTAAAAACAAATCGCACAGGAAGCCTATTGGGTCCGTGGGTCTTCCGTCCATTCAATTTTCGTATAAGTTACAAAATCAAAAATTGAATATTTGAAGTTTCCAATTTTCACATTTTATCGTTTATGCGGCAATGAAAACTAGAAATTCCTCTTGGACTTTGCATCGATGTATATTTTCAACAATCCAAAATTGAATTTAGTTTTCCGATTTCTCGGTTTCTAGTGTGTTCGAAAATCAGAAATCTAACCACCAGTTTCCCTTTTCCATCCGCTGGAAAGTGACAAAAACGGACGCATACTTCGTATGATTCGAACGGGAGATCAATTTTCAATTTTCGTACATACGAAAATTGAAACATCGAATTTTGACAAAATTTCCAGAGGGGGAGGGTATGGCTAGTCTGTTTCGGCTGCTACTTGGCTCTTCGTTTGTCAAGAGGAGGGGACACGGGATTTTCTGGACTACTCTTAGCCGAAAATGGCGGCGCGCAAGAGGTTTATTTTGTAAAGACGACGAATTGATGTGCAATTGCCTGAGTCAACAAAGTGTGGTAACGACTGTGGAATGGAAACGCCGAAGATTAGGCGCCGATGTGGGCTAAGAGACCGAACTCGTGCAGTTTATTTCACCTTGCTAGCTATTGGGTTTTTCTTTCTTCGTGTCTGACAGCATTAAACGAAACATTATCGTTAGCTCTCGGAAAATAAAGGAGGCTGTTCGCAGCAAAACAATACAAAACGAACGAGCGACGGCCGCAGCGGCACAACAACAACAAAAGGATGGGCAAAACAATATTTCGTGTGTCGTAATAGGCAATTGACTACAAACTGAACTGAAAACTTGAACAATTTATTTACCAAATATGTCGGTTCAGATTAATTTTCGGCGTATGTACACTTTCGCCAGTATCCTGTTGGCAGTTGCTTTCCTGTTTATAGATCTAGAAAGAGATATGCATCTAGATTACAATTAAATGGAAAGAGACTCTGCTCTATCATATTTGGTAAATAAATTGTTCCAGTTTTCAGTTCACGTCTTCTAGTCAATTGCCTATTACGACACACGAAAGATTACCCACTGGTAACAAATGTGTTTTGCCTATCATTTTGTTGTTGCCGCTGCAGTCGTCGCTCGTTCGTTTTGGCTTGTTTTGCTGCGAACAGCTTCCTTGATTTTCCGAGAGCTAACGATAATGTTTTGTTTAATGCTGTCAGGAACGAAGAAAGAAAAACCCAGTTGCACGAGTTCGGTCTCTTACCTGTCATTACGACGTTCGGCGGCCATACTTAGCCCACATCGGCGCCTAATCTTCGGCGTTTCCATTCCACAATCATTACCACACTTTGTAGACTCAGGCAATCGCACATCAATTCGTCGTCTTTACAAAATAAACCTCTTGCGCGCCGCCATTTTCGGCTAAGAGTGGTCCAGAAAATCCCGTGTCCCCTCTCCTTGACAAACGAAGAGCCAAGTAGCAGCCGAAACAGACTAGCCATACCCTCCCCCTCTGGAAATTTTGTCAAAATTCGATGTTTCAATTTTCGTATGTACGAAAATTGAAAATTGATCTCCCGTTCGAATCATACGAAGTATGCGTCTGATTTTTGTCGCTTTTCAGCGGATGGAAAAGGGAAACTGGTGGTTAGATTTCTGATTTTCGAACACATCGGAAAGGAGAAATCGGAAAACCAAATTCAATTTTGGATTGATGAAAATATACATCGATGCAAAGTCCAAGAGGAATTTCTAATTTACATTGCCGCATAAACGATAAAATATGAAAGTCGGAAACTTCAATATTCAATTTTTGATTTTGTAACTTATACGAAAATTGAATGGACGGAAGACCCACGGATCTACTTCGTCACGCAATCGACTCTTTTTTCAACGCAAAAGTACAAGGCCCAGGTCAAACGACGTACTTCAGACGAGACGAACTAAATTGCAATTCAGGTCAACCCAAATTAATTAAGTTCGACTGTCGGGCCAAACGTCGAACTTAATCCCGTCAAAACGAATTCTGAACTACAAGAATCAATTTTTAAGCTCGTGTTCAGCACGAAGTGCTGAAAAGCGAAGCTTCATGCGATCCAGTCAATTCGAATGTGTCCCGGTGTTGTCAACAATGATTCCAAATATGGAAGTCGTTCTGTTCCCAATTTGGGCAGTATCGATATTACCGACAGCGCAACAAAATCTAGAACGCGATCGTCGAAGTAGTTTTTGCGGTGGCATTTTTAAGTATCCCACCTTATTGCAGTTAAGACTGCGTCAGTCAGTCAGTCCGTCATGCTGTGTCAGCAATTGCCTTTGAAATTTGAGCATCATCGAATACGCATGAAGAAACGAAGAGATGGGAAGACGTTTTCTGGAGTTATTTTGATTGTTATCATTGTATTCCTGAATTTCCAGTAGATCTGTTGCACTTCAGAACCATTATCACAGAGGTTTTGGTAATTTCTCGGTTTGACAAGCGTAAGTCAAAGTTGAAAGACCCGTGACCACTGACAGCCCTGATCGCGATCGAGCGACTTCAGCTTGTCGAAATATTTCTATCGTTTGATTATATTTGCTTTGCTTCGCATAGTTTTCGCCAGCAATGAAAAACGCTGTAGAGAACTGAGCGAAGAAGAATTCGAAAATGAATTTGACCAAAACCGCAAGTAATGTCAACAAGTTATCAGATTTCACTTAAACTTATTCGACTTGAAATTCAGCCAAAAGAAGAAAGGCATGTTTTCTGTAAGCACGTATTTAGTTTGAATGCAGCCCAGGCTAGAGTATCATGGCCTCTGATGAAGTATGTAAATGTTGGACATAAGCTGTGCATGACATGAGTAATGAAGTCACGGATAGACTTTTTTCAGTGCGACTCCGGAAGGTCTCCTTCCGGTTCAAAGATTTGGCACTTGGTGAAGGATTTTAAATTCTCCCAATTCGAGCGTCTAAGTTTATAATTTTCACCCTCTGCCGCCTTGTAAATTAGAGTTTTCAAAACTGAGACTAAATCGAATACGCGGTTCACAAAAGTGGAGGCCAGCGGAAACGGATGCGCACTTCCACATACCTACAATTAAGCAATTTTTACGATGTGGCCTTGAGCCAGTTCTACTAGAAATACGATAATCGCATATACCCCCTCACTCTGCCATTGATGGGACTTTTACTTTGGTAACTCCCAATAAGAGTAGCCTTTGTTTTACCGAAATGTTGACTCAATCTTTTCTTCGAACTCAAGTGCTACACGCAAAGGAAGGAGAAAAAGAATGGTGTGTGTTATACTTTTGCGTTGAAAAAAGAATCGATTGCGTGACGAAGTACGTATTTCCCACGGTCGGCACGTCAAATTAATTCATACAGTCTGCCAAGCACGTTCTCGAAATTTAATACTCAAAGTTTGAAGTTGGTCGGCCGTCGTAGTACGGGAAAAAAGGAACACTGATTTTCCAATTTTGAATTCATAGGCAGTACAATTAAATAGGCTTCATGTGCGATTTGTTTTTACTACCGCATGCACCAGACTCAGGCATGCATATTTAATAGGCTCGAATTGTTTTGTATGTGAACCCACTCAAAACAGCAAAATTTCTCCCAGAATCAAAGCAAAACTTGAACAGTTTACTTCAAATTATACACGGGCTTCAGACCCAGTAATACTTCTAAGGGCTTGTGAACGATTCTCGCTGCAATCACCGCGTGTCAGATTACAGAAAAATAAGACATCTGACTAAATCATTCAAGACTCCAAGTTCCGATTGCTCTGAGCAAATACGGTAGCCGAAACTGGCGACAGAAGCGTAGTAAAACAATACTTCGAGGGAAAATGATCAGCATACAGATCGAGTGATCGAGTTACAAAATATATATTTGTCACGGTGATTGTTCGATTTCCACTGACTAACCTTTGTTGCTTGTCCTTTCTAAATAAGTATCTGAGTTTAACACAAAACGGCGTCTGAAGCTCTCGATTTGCTTTCAAGCGCTGTTCCCTTTGCGGAGTTGTCTGTGTTACCCGCTTCTGTTCATGTCGCTTTTGGTCGGCATTCATGCGCTGTTGTCTTAATTTGCGGAGTCTTCTCTTCGGCCCGCTTTTTCTCCTGAAGTTTCCGATTTGCGTTCAAGCGCTGTTCTCTTTGCGGAGTTGTCTGCGTTACCCGTTTCCGTTCATGTCGCTTTCGATCGGCATTCATGCGCTGTTGTTCGCTCGTTTCACGATTTCGCCTTGCTCGTGCCTGTTCCCTTCTCATTTGAAGACGAGCTTCGCGAGACTGTTGTGTTTCAAGTTTTTCAGTTAAGTTTTCCATTTTCGTGAACGCAGCTACAATATATTGTTACTTCGTTCAAATCTAAATGCTTCGTTCAAATCTAATTTCTCTAAGTTATTCCGAGTAAAACAACAGGGCACACGTGATCGATCCGGACTTTGTTATTGGTTAGCGGGGTAACCGCGCCTAAAGTCGTACGCCAGACAGACTGACTGACAGACAACGTTAAATTTCGAGATGGCGACAGGCTTGGAGTCCCCAAGTAGGCGGTATAATATTACTGCATTAGTGTCGTGAGTATTTCCCTCACTTCGTTCGGGGATTAAATACCCACTCCCGCAAAAGTACTTTTTACAAATTCGCGAGCTTACAGCTGCCTTGCTGCTTTGATTGGGGTCAGCGATCAAGGCTGAAATATACTTTAAGAGCGAATTTTCCTAAACACCGGGTGAAATGAGAAAAATGTGGCACATCAGTCAAAAATCGGGGTTCTTCATATTTTGTCCAGAGATAGCCTATGGTGTGCCAATTACTCTCGTATACTTATTTTGTTCAAATTTTTTTGGAGTTTCAAGAAAAAAAATAAAAACCGCTACGCCAGCCCAAATGACTAAAATGAAAGGGATTAGAAGGACCACAAAAGCCTTCGCGCGCGACCGCACAACGAAACTCTGCACATAAATGTCTTCATCTATTGATTAAGAAGACATCTACGAGCAATTTGAGCCTATAAATAAAATTGTAGGTCAAATATTGAATATCTGGTGTCGGGGCAAAGACAGCCAAATTTCAATGCTCACAAATCTCAGTTTAGATAACTTTTTCAAAAAATCATTTCTATGTCCGGTATAACTCAGATTTGCACACAAATTCGGTTGCAATATCTAGAAGTGTTGTTCTTATTTAGAAAATAAAAATTAGTTTGGTACTTTTCATTGCTCGAAAGAACTAACGCGGCTAATTTTGCCAAAATCACAACGTCGACTTGTACTAAACAACGTGCAACGATGAATTCACACTTTCGGATAAATTCGAACAAAAACTTCGCCCTCCACCTCAAACGTGACACAAAACTCTGTAGGAGACCTTATAACAAGTTTAACTTTCAATACCACCGGTTAACGATTGATTTATGTGGTTTTTCCTACCAAAATACCTCTTCAACTCAGTGGTCGACAAGCGCTAACTGATTGCTTCACTTTTTTTTTTTGCCAAATTACGCCTCATTTCGCTTTATTCTGCTAGAATATAGCACAAAAATGTTTCCAAGGATGTCCCTGTTGCTTTAAGAGCTCTTTCTTTTAAAAAATGAAAGAGTCATGCAGTCAAAATATACACGCCGTGTGTTCGTTATTGGTGTCACGCAATCTTAAAACTCAGTGAGATATGTTTATTATATTTAGTTACATTGATATCCCTTGTTTGACCCAACAATATATTAACTTTGTTTTGTCATTATCGCTACCGGGAATGAAAATGTGACATGAAACTTTATTATTTGGGTATCAAAGTGGCCAAATAATGAAAACAACAGCAACCATAAACTAGAATGGTTATGGCCTGAGCAATCAAAACAGCACAAGGGCAAAAGTAACTCTTCTGAATTGACATTGTACCGTACACGTCATTAAGAGCTGCAAGCCAACTATATAGAAAATACCCCACAAAACTTCCCCTCCCCCCTCCTCCCCATACCCAGAAACGGAACCTATATTTTGGTCTTCCCCTCTCGCAATTTTCAATTTCCTCCAATACATTATTTGTATTTTACACCTTTGAGACTCCACTCCGTCCCAACACAACCCACTGTCCCAATACAATTGTGTCATAAACCGGCTTGGGGAGAAAAGTGCCCTTCCATTAAATCAATAATCAAAAATCAAAAATCAAACATTCCGAAAGCGGCAACTTTTAAGTTAAAAGCCCTGTATATATGAAAAAAGGTTGGTCTGGGGACCCTAGCCTGGGCGCGCCAACTATTCATACATAGATCTTATTAACCGAGCGCGCGGTCCGTACAGTAAGTTATGGACCGAGTTTTTTTCGTCGCCTTATGGCCATAAGGCGACGAAAAAAAAAACGAGGATCCATAACTTACGGTACGGACCAAGCAAACGAGGTTAATAAGATATTTATTATATGGCTTTAGATCTTTCGGCAAACACAAAAAAAAAAACCAACGAGTACTCGTCTCGTTCATTCAACAACATCAATCGCGATCAGGCATGAATTACGCACGTTTGTTTTCACAACAAATTCAGTTAACAGCTTACAATTCTACCGATTTGAAAATCTTGAAAGAAAATAAGCGTCTGTCGAACCAACTGCCTTGATAAATACTAATTTGTTTTGAGCTGAATGAAATGGCCCATAGCGTGTGTCAAACAACGACACTGCAGTGAACTTTATTCGGTGAACGACTCGAACTCGCCCTTGCTCGCTCACTAAAGATTTAAAAAAGCTGCAGTCTTATCTCTTTCCAGAAGAAACTGCTTTGTAACTCAGAGTATGTTTTATTCTTTTGAATAAGTTTCTTACACGTACAATAATGTAGAAAGCAAAATGGCACTAGAAGAAAATCATTTCATCACAAACTGCGACCGACACATCGTTGAAAGTTATATTGTTCAAAACTCACCGCTTAATTTTCCTGCCTCCTCGTGGAGCGTTTAGGTTTCTTCCAGCAAAATAAACGTCCTCAAATCACCACGGCGTTTTTGTCCCGGTCAGTGATTTCGAAATACAGAGTTCTCGTGCATTGTGAAAAATGTATTTACAGTCTTCACAGTGTGCCATGACGAGCAAACATGTCTGCAAAACTCGATTCTTGCACGGTTTTAGTCATAACTGTTCACGGCGATTGTTCGCTTTCCACTTTCTTCCTGGCAAGTGTGCAAATTTTAATACAGGGGTGAAACAACCCTCCATACTCTGCAGCGCTTGTTGTCAATGACCGCTGAGGTTGCAAGCAATTTTTTCCTCGGATGTTTTTTTTCCAAGATTGTAAGCTTTCCCCGATCATCATAACTTAACAGTGAGTATCCGGAACGTTTAAACTTCCCATTGCACTTCTGGGCCTTTTATGACAAACGTTTAGCAACTTTTCGAGTAATCATTTGCGATCCACATGTGCAAACTGATTTTGCGGTCCGTACAGTAAGTTATGGACCAGTAAAATTGACCAATCAGAACGTGCGTAAAATCAATTTGCGGTCCGTACAGGAAAGTATGGACCGGTAAATTAACCAATCGTAGCGTGCGTAGTATCAGTGCCATATAATAAATTTCTTTATTATATAGACACGAGTGTTTTACTGGAAAATATACCGTGCGTAAAATCCATACGAAACTACATCCGGGACCCGAGTGGCGTATTTTCCATATCCTCACGAGTGAGGATATCGTTGGCATCATTTCCCGCTTTTGCACGGTTGTTTGTGCAATTTCTCGTAAAACACTCATGTCTAATATAATAAAAAGAAAATTACACGGCGGCTTGAAGATATGGATTTTATTTTCTCGTGGTAAAAACAATATTTTACTCACTCGCGAAGCGCTCGTTCATAAAATATTGTTTTTACCACTCGAAAATAAAATTCATATCTTCGCGCCGCCGTGTAATATCCTCTATTTATTATACAGTCGAAGCGAGCGTGTGCATGGCAAAGTGATTTAAAGTTACAGTAATCTACTTGGAATATTAGTTCTAGTATGTACCGTAAGCACACCCATGCACTGTAGATAATCTTAAAGTTATATTTTCCGTTGTTCTTTCTTTTTTTAATTGGTACAAAGAAGATATGAAGCCAGATCTGGAAACGAGTTTCCTATCAGAGCAGATAACAAATTATAAAATAAAGACTTGACGCACGTACCCGAACCAGCCGCAGTTCGGCGAAGGATTGTCCTACTGGAGAGCGCTTTGTTGATCCCGCGATCAGCCTTGCGCGATTTCCCCTTCTCACCATGTCTGCATAGGCCTGCTGGAACTCGGCGACGCTGCGATCCTTTGCGCCAACCAATTCGCAAAGAAGAGCGGTGTGAAGCGCAAATCGTCAATTTTGATATATCAGACGGCGGAGTAAATATCGACGCCCGTGCTAATATCAATTCAACTTCAGTCTCAACATCGCTTATCCCCATCGCCTTTTTGTGCCCCGAAATATCCTTAGTACAGGAAAGAAGGGGAATTGCTGTCGCGTTGCTTTCTGATACTTTGTTTCGCTTGTCAAGGGCATAATATCCCCCAACCAGTCGCTGAAATGAGCAACTTATCTTCATTACAGACTCGCCTCCACTTCTCAATTTGCCAAGTCTGTTTTGAAAAACTAAAACTTTTATGTCACTGCTATTTTTTGCTAACACCTAACGGCAACTGCTTCGACAATCAAAATAGGTATTCATTTTAAAAGTAAAACGGAAGTTGCCCCGCCCGACCCCTCCTTTACGAGTCCTTTCATTTTCTTTCTTTTCCCTCGGCACTGAATAGCAAGACAAGACGGCCACTGAATAGAAAGAAAATTACGAAAAAGAACTAAAATGTGAATCTCTGTTAGTGATGTAAATTTGAGATAAGGTCTTATTAGAGCCAAAAACAACAACAACAACAACAACAACATGAGGGTGAATGGATGTATAAATGCAATATTTGGATTAGTCATGCGCTTCATGAACAGATAAAACTCTCAAGAGACAGTCGCATAAATAACGATTTCTTGCCAGTTAGGCCAGTAATTAAATGTACATATCAATTCCTTGTCAGTTTCTCATTAGATCTGTGTGCAGTTCATTAAGCCGGATCCGGTAAAATAACTCGTTTTGGTAAATAAAGTCAGCTCAGTTTGAAATCTAAGTGCCACTAAAAGCTACTGATCTTATCATGTTTTATTTGTGTATAAAGAAAACAAAATATTTCTTGGCCAGATGCGTATTCATGTATCACTTCAAGTACAAATTCTATTGTTGTTGTTTTCATTATTTGGCCACTTTGCAAGAATCAAGTTTTGCAGACATGTTTGCTCGTCATGGCACCATGGCCAGAAATAGCGGACATTCTGAGCCTGCAACATTGTCAGCGGGCCGGGTATTTCCCGCCACAATGTGCGTCCGCGGCAGCTTTTCCCGCCCAAGATCGCGGGCAACAGTTTGTTTACCAAACGTTCAATTAGCTGAAGTATGCCGGATTGCGATCAATCACTGCGATCGCTCAGAAAAGAGTTCAGAGACCGCTGGATTGCTACGATCACTGTGATTGCTGAAAAAACTGTTCCGAGATCGTAGTGATTATTGGAAACAGCATGCCGCGAATGGAAAAGCTGAAATGTTTTAAAAATGGCGACTGGTGACACGCACGGTCAGTTTTGTAAAACTTGGTGCTCTAGTTTAATTGCAAATTCCATGCTGAAGTTAGAAGAAAGGATGAACAAGTCTTACAATTGAGCGGTATTAAAACAGTTCCTGCTTTGCTGAACAGAGTTTCCTTGTATTTATGCGCCACGATTCACGACATCTCTTTCAAAGCTCCATTAAATTCCAAAAACAAATAGTCCTGAACTCACTTTGCAGGATGCTTTACTCACAAGGCTACACAGTTAAGTAAGAACCGATTAAACACCTTCGATATTTCAACAACTTCGAGGCAAAACGGTCAGCTACTCTCATCCAGTATGCCGTTTTCAGCTTGTCTGCCATACTGTTGTCTCTTAGACGTGTCTTGCATCTTTACATTGGAAAAACGCAAGAAGTACATATGGACAGCTACTGATTTTGTGTTAATATTTTCGGTATCCTTGTATTATAAGAGAATCCGGTTGAACAGCTTGCTATTTAGTCTCTAGTTCAAAGGTACGATGATTTTTGTGTCCATCTTCATAGTAAAGTCTCTTGTTTAGTTTACACTGAAAGCCAAATACATTGCAGCTCCTAATGCGCATGCGTGTCCGCTATTTCTGGCCATGCACTGTGAAGACTGTAAATAAATTTTTCACAATGCACGAGAACTCTGTATTTCGAAATCACTGACTGGGGCAAAAACGCCGTGGTGATTTTCGGACGTTTATTTTGCTGGAAGAAACCTAAACGCTCCACGAGGAGGCAGGAAAATTAAGCGGTGAGTTTTGAACAATATAACTTTCAACGATGTGTGGGTTGCAGTTTGTGATGAAATGATTTTCTTTAAGTGCCATTCTGCTTTCTACATTATTGTACGTGTAAGAAACTTATTCAAAAGAATAAAACATACTCTGAGTTACAAAGCAGTTTCTTCTGGAAAGAGATAAGACTGCAGCTTTTTTAAATCTTTAGTGAGCGAGCAAGGGCGAGTTCGAGTCGTTCACCGAATAAAGTTCACTGCAGTGTCGTTGTTTGACACACGCTATGGGCCATTTCATTCAGCTCAAAACAAATTAGTATTTATCAAGGCAGTTGGTTCGACAGACGCTTATTTTCTTTCAAGATTTTCAAATCGGTAGAATTGTAAGCTGTTAACTGAATTTGTTGTGAAAACAAACGTGCGTAATTCATGCCTGATCGCGATTGATGTTGTTGAATGAACGAGACGAGTACTCGTTGGTTTTTTTTGTGTGTTTGCCGAAAGATCTAAAGCCATATAATAAATATCTTATTAACCTCGTTTGCTTGGTCCGTACCGTAAGTTATGGATCCTCGTTTTTTTTTTCGTCGCCTTATGGCCATAAGGCGACGAAAAAAACTCGGTCCATAACTTACTGTACGGACCGCGCGCTCGGTTAATAAGATCTATATACGAATAGTTGGCGCACCCAGGCTAGGGTCCCCAGACCAACCTTTTTTCATATATACAGGGCTTTTAACTTAAAAGTTGCCGCTTTCGGAATGTTTGATTTTTGATTTTTGATTATTGATTTAATGGAAGGGCACTTTTCTCCCCAAGCCGGTTTATGACACAATTGTATTGGGACAGTGGGTTGTGTTGGGACGGAGTGGAGTCTCAAAGGTGTAAAATACAAATAATGTATTGGAGGAAATTGAAAATTGCGAGAGGGGAAGACCAAAATATAGGTTCCGTTTCTGGGTATGGGGAGGAGGGGGGAGGGGAAGTTTTGTGGGGTATTTTCTATATAGTTGGCTTGCAGCTCTTAATGACGTGCACGGTACAATGTCAAGTCAGAGGAGTTATTTTTGCCTTTGTGCTGTTTTGATTGCTCAGGCCATAACCATTCTAGTTTATGGTTGCTGTTGTTTTCATTATTTGGCCACTTTGATACCCAAATAATAAAGTTTCATGTCGCATTTTCATTCCCGGTAGCGATAATGACAAAACAAAGTTAATATATTGTTGGGTCAAATAAGGGATATCAATGTAACTAAATATAATAAACATATCTCGCTGAGTTTTAAGATTGCGTGACACCAATAACGAACACACGGCGACGTCTGCGCGTATATTTTGACTGCATGACTCTTTCATTTTTTACAAGAAAGAGCTCTTAAAGCAACAGGGACATCCTTGGAAACATATTTGTGCTATATTCTAGCAGAATAAAGCGAAATGAGGCGTAAATTGGCAAAGAAAGTGAAGCAATCAGTTAGCGCTTGTCGACCACTGAGTTGAAGAGGTATTTTGATAGGAAAAACCACATAAATCAATCGTTAACCGGTGGTATTGAAAGTTAAACTTATTATAAGGTCTCCTACAGAGTTTTGTGCCACGTTTGAGGTGGAGGGCGAAGTTTTTGTTCGAGTTTATCCGAAAGTATGAATTGATCGTTGCACGTTGTTTACAAGTCGACGTTGTGAATTTGGCAAAATTAGCCGCGTTGGTTCTTTCGAGCAATAAAAAGTACCAAACTAGTTTTTATTTTCTAAATAAAAACAACACTTCTAGATATTACAACCGAATTTGTGTGTAAATCTGAGTTATACCGGACATAGAAATGATTTTTTGAAAAAGTGCTCTGAACTGAGATTTACGAGCACTGGAATTTGGGCTGTCTTTGCCCCGACACCAGATATTCAATATTTGACCCATAACTCTATTTATAGGCTCAAATTGCTCGTAGATGTCTTCTTAATCAATAGATGAAGACATTTATGTGTAGAGTTTCGTTGCGCGGTCGCGTGCGAAGGTTTTGTGGTCTTCGAAATCCTTTCATTTTAGGGATTTCGAGGGGTATGGCGGTTTTTCAAAAATTTTACGAAATGAAACAAAATCCGGACAAACTAAATATACCAGGGTGATTGGCAAACCATAGGTTATCTATTGACAAAATAAAAAGAACCCCGAATTTTGACCGATGTGCCACTCCTCACCCGGTCATAAAAAAAAGTCACTCTTAAGAGTTTGATTTGTTTCTTTAATGCAATCATTTAGCTCAGGCCTGTTTGATTGCTATAAAATGGTCGAAATTGCTACATGAGTGTTTGGGGAGTTTTGCCGTACCTGCAAGCCGAGGCTTACAATTCCTTCAGCCACTTCACAGGGAGTTTCATCTCGGATGTTGTTGAAAGAGAACAAGATATAACTGAGAGGTTATTACACGGGAGGAAGTGCAATACGTTGGAGTATTTTTACGAGTCGGTTTTATTTTCGAACTTGCTTCAGGCGAGAAAACATATAATTGACGAGTACAAATACAGCCGTATTGCACGACTTTTCCTGTAACAAATTGTTTAAGCAATGTAACACGAGTTTCCATGTTTTTGTACTCTTATATACTTTATTTTTGCTCGTTGGGCGTAGCCCGACGAGCTAAGGATTGGAGCCCGTGTCTTTGTCATGTTATTATTTTTACTATATATTTTTTCTGGGTATACAAATCAGCACACGGTGATTGGTTCCGCATTGCCACGTGACATGTGATGACGTAAGGTAACTTCGCAAACAACTTGAGATGTAGTCGATTGAATCGTGCGTTAATGCTTGTGTATAAAGTTATCTGTATGCCATCCAAACTCAACACCGTTTTGCCAAATAAAATGTCTTATGCACAAAACCACGAACAGTTTTTCACCGTGGCAAACACGATTCATCACCACAATTTAAGAGGCTTAAACCACAACTTGTTTATCCCTGGGCCTAACACGGAATCCCTTAAAAAAAGCTTCTCATACAGAGGAACTGTTTTGTAGAATAATCTAACACCACAGACCAAGCAAGCCACCTCGTTAGCAGCCTTTAAAACACATTTACAATAGTTCAGGCCGTTTTATAATATACTCAAGGGTATTTTTTAGCTGTCTTTAATTTGTAGTTATAATTGATAGAGTGGTTAATAATTTTATACTAGCACGGCTCTTGGAAGAGACTTCTATTTGTGATACAGGACCCCGTGGATAAATAAAGGTTTACTACTACTACTACTACTACCACTACTACTACTACTACTCCCACTACTACTACTACTACTACTATAATTACTACTACTGGACTATCCCGACAATTTTCATGATGTTGAACACGTCTTAATTAGTTTTTCGTTAAACATATGAAACTTTCATTCGGCGTATCGGCCGCGAAGCCAAAGGAGTCGATTACTTTACACTATGGGATCGAGGCTTTCTTGTGAACCGAGGGATTCATCGGCAGTCTCGGCCCGCTACCGTCTACAATTCATTCGACTGAGCCAAAACGTTAAAAATATTCCCAGAAAACTATATAATTATAGCCATGCACATGGCACTACGCAATAGACACATACGAAACGCGTGCGCTTTTATTCTCTAGTGGACGGGTGACAAAAACGCATCCTTTTATATGCATTTTCAAAAGAAAAACAATTAGGTTTTAGTAAAAATCAACTAGTGGTCTAATGCTAATCCTGCAATCTGATTGGCTACGCTACTCGATGTCTATCAGCCGATAGATGTCGAGTAGCGAAAAACCAGTTTTTACCTAGCCGGTTTTCGCTTCGTTTTCGCGCAGTTTCTAAAAGGAATTCACAGAATTCACAGACGAATGCAATTCCGGAGAAACCTAATTGTCCTACAAAATATAAAACGAAGATTCTCAACGGTAAGACGATGTGAAACGAAGAGGAAAATTGAATTTCCATGCACAACTTACCAGCGCGAATTCAAAACAGCAAACTGAATTTTCTCGCAAGTTGTGGTTTCCACACTTGTTTACAAACCATTACAGTTTATAGTGTAACAGTCCAAGGGCAAACTAAACAGCTTTCTGGAGGTTTTATAAGCTTCACAGCGGCAAAATGGCAAGAGTTTAGAGGTTTCCGTTTGAAAGCGATTCGAGTAGGAGGATTGTGCAATTTGATTTGTTTACCTTTTGTGATTTTACTTTTTCTAACGTCAGCAACTAATTTGTTCATGGTTCTAAACTATTTACCCGGGGACTTGCCCAGGCCCAACCAGTTCATCACCTAGCTGCATAGCCCCAACGTCCTCCAAATACATATTTTTCTACAGAGTATCCCAGTCTTTGGTCCGTGGGTGATCTCGATTTTATATATTTATTTATTATTTATATTTGTTTTAAAGCACCAATCAGCAATAGCCATGGGCAGATTAAGAACAACTTTTAAGAACAATTTAAGAACGACTCTCGGTAAGCTTCGGTTACTGATTTTAGACCGAATCAGAAAATAAAATAAATATAAAATGCATTGACAGAGGAAAAAAAGGAGGACTCCTCTAGACCACAGCAGAAGTATTCAGGTTCTACAGCACTAGTGAGCCGCAACCTCACTTGTGCATACGCTTTGCCCTCATACAACTGCCTTCTCCCGAAGTCGAGGCGCCTTCAAAGTGAGGTCTTTTTTTTTACACATTGCTGGTGTACCGAGAGAACTTAACGGTGCCTTCGTCTGGTTGCATGGGAGGAAACCTACCGGGACCCAAAGCCACGAACACTGCCGTGTATGGATAAGTACCTTTTGTCTTTCGCCAGACGCAGCTTGTTTAAGATAGGTGTCTTTATCTTCTAATATAGGTAAAATATCCCATTCCCGTGCACATGTGGGAGGCAGATTAAGCTGCGCTTGCGCTATTGATATGGCACTCATATTGTAGTATAACTTTTTTGATCTTTCATTAGTTCTTTCTCCTGCACGGTTATAATTTGTCTGCCTCCTGTGCATAAAACTGTCACCATGGCGCAATCAAAGTTTAGTTTTTCAAAACGTAGAAATGTGCTTAAAAAATTGGGATCATATTCCTATTTGCATCCCGTATCAAATTAATTAAGTGTCAAGCTTTAACCCCCCCCCCCACCACCACCACCACCCCCACCCCCATCCCATTCCTTCCCCCCTTCTCACAGCCCCTACCCCCTTGTGTTTGGTTCAAATTTTATGGGGTAAATGTTAGTTTCCGATTGCGATATAATTACGCCTTACGTTTTTCGGGGTAAAACACATTGACGTCTCAGCTTCCGGTTAAATTATTACGGGGTAACTTTTTGTTTCCGGTGACGAGTAAATATTACGGGGTTAATCTTACTTTGTTAAGTGACGACTTGCGCTTTTGGTAGTAAAATTACGCCGTGATCATGTAATCACTACGAAGACGTCTTTTTGGAAGTAAAATAGTAATGTAGGCTTATATATACGTCAAATTGTTTTGAATAGTTTTGACCGCCATAGTAGAGGGGATGCACCTTATGTCCCCTCCCAATTCCTTTATGAAAAGATGCGCGTCGTAACGGGCCAAGTTGTGAAAGACGACTGGGTAAAACTTTGGCACCTTGTAATTTAGGTTACACTTACTATGAGCATCTCCTCTAAACTTTCCTGTGAGGTGGCAGTGGTCTCAAACCTTTTTTGAGGATGGAGTGAACTTTTCCTCACAAATGTGGCAAGTCTCGCTCTTTCCGAAGGCCTCCTTGTCCTCCTTAGTGAAGGTCATCTTTTTAGGGAACTTGTTCCTATTGTAAATGTACTTGACTATGCTTTCAAGCTTACTCACAAAATCCTTAACAAGGTTCTCATCATTTGACTTCTTAGAGAAGATAATGGTCCAAGGGATTGGCTGTCGTCTATACACTTCACGTAAAAACAAAACCCTGAAGGGGTATGTCTTTAATACTTTTTCGTGTAGCTCTCCTCGGTGGAGGAGCGCATGTCGGGTGAAGGTTCCGACGAAATCTTTTCCGTAAAGGACTCAAAGTCGGCGGAAATCATGAAAGGATATCGCATACTTTTCTCGTAATCCTTGAACTTAACGAAAGACTCCCTTCTCCTTCTGGAAGGTCTACCCTAACAGCATCGTTCTTAGAGCAATACCTCGCGTGCTTAGTCAACTCTTTTTCGTTTGTGAAAGTTTAAGCAATAGTCGTAAAAATGCCGACGGTGTTCATTTTTGCTCTTCTTCACACTTAGCAGCCTACTCTTGTCCTTTATCCAGCAATAATGTCTGGTCTCTTCGTTAGAAATTAGCATGAAGTCAATGTGCATCCTACCATCGCAAACGCAATCGCTTACTCTTAGTGGGAAAACACCTTACCCTCCTCATACCCAAAAAACGTTAACCGAAAAAGGGTTTTGCTTCTCAAAAGTGGTGATGTCTTTTAAGGGTGTAGGAAACTCAATTCCACTCCAATCAAAGTTATAAGAGGAATTCCTTAGCGTAGTCGTCAAACGTTGTGGATACCTCTTTTGTTTGTGAATAGCGCTTGTTACTGCCCACTTAAAGCACTCATTATCACTCTCATTCTTAACGTTTATGATAGCTCTCTTTCCCACCAAAGCCTTAGGAAGAGGAATGTAAGAGCTCTCCGATAGAGGTTGAAAAGGGTTAATACGAGTGTCAAAGTGTAAAACCTTTGAGAACACCCATCCAGAGCCTCGATTCTGAAACGTCTCTATCTTCTCGACGATGTTCGCAGAGGATTCATCGTAGAGTTCCGAGACATTAGTAGCGTTCGTTACTATCTCACCTCCCCCATCATTAGACCGCCGTATAGCGTGAAAATAGCCAACAATAAGAACAGATGGATCTTCCACCTTCTTAAACTCACACGTAAGGATAAACTTTACCTTAATTGGAAGTGTTTGCTCACCAAAAAGGCCTAAAACACCCTCCTTAATCCCCCTAAAAACCTCACATAATCTCGCCCTCCCCTCCTATCTATTCTAAAAGTCCTTAGGTACCCTCTAAAAGCTGTCTCTATTTGACGAGGCCTAGTCTCTTCTCGGTGTCTAATAGCTTTAGCGATTCCAGCGAAAATTCTACTCACTTCCTTCTTTAACGACTTCACACGCACTTTAGCGGCCCTCTTTACCGTCTTCGGAACGTACGACAAAAGTCGTTAATCCTTCTCTTTACTACTAAGTCAGACGCCTTCGAAGCTAACTCTCTCAACGAGAGAGGGTTATTAGTAGCCACAGTCGGTTCTAAAGTTGGTACGCCAATCTCTTCTAGAGGTTCGTCCATAACACTTCTTGAGCTCTGAGACGTGATTGAAGCCATTCTTTGTAACATTTCCTTATCCCTTTAAGCCTAAATTCAAATTGTTAAAATCGACTAGGGCGTTGCGAGTTGAGGCGTGATTGACGCTTTGAAACGATCTAAATTCTTGACACCTTAGTGTGGCTTACATTTACGCTTACTTCGGCACCTTCAACACTTTGAAGTTGTTAACACTCTTGACGCCTTAACATGGGTGATGTTTCTTAACACATGATCGGCGCTTTGACGTCGTTAACGCTCTTGACAACTTAGGCGTGGGCGACATTTCTTAACATAATTGTCAAATGTGCCAAAATCGGCAGTATACCACTTCTAATTCTGAAAATTAGTTTTATTTGTGTGGACTGTAATCATAATGTTATATGGCAAGCAGCTGTAAAGAATCACAAGACCCAAAGTTTGTTAAAAAGAAAGTAGACACTATTTGGTTCGTGAAAAAATTGAAATATGTATGCACCATTTTGGGAATAGAAATTCACGGGCACCGCCATTTTGGGTCTTGTGTGACCTAACCCTACGAAATTTAGCTTGTCGACTTGATCTCATTCCCCATTCGTCGTTTTAGTAACAGCCGTGTTTCAGGGATTCTAGATTCCAAAATTTTCCGGGGGAGCATGCCCCCGGACCCCCTAATGTGTCGCGTCTTCGGCGCTTGAACCCGCTGTCACGAAATGCTGGATCCATCCCGGCCGCGAGTGATTGCATACGTTTAATAAAAGTCCTATATCATTATCCTTCCAGTTTTCTTTTCTTCTTCGTTCCCGTCTGCTATCTCCTCTCTCATTCAATCACACGCCACAGTCACTGTGATGGTTTTCCTAACACTACATGGTTTATTCGAGTCTCGCTTGCATTCTCCACAAACGTACAATTGATATGCGTCAGTCCACCGCTGTGCGAAAACCGTAATGTGCATAATACCTGATCTTTGCAAAACGGGCGCGGAACTGCAACACAATATTGGACTTTCGAGAAGCACGTCCAGGTCGAACCATGCAGTCATGATGATCTCACATTCTCTCTTGGTGTGTTTTTCATAGTGAAACAATACTTATGGACAAACTGATTATAAATGAGCTACTCTCGCCTCTTGAATAAAACATTCATGAAAAACCAGGAGTTATCCAGAATCACTGAACGCTCCACTACTGCATCACGGGCTCCATCATTCCTCGACAAGTTAACGGTGACGTTCGTCCCGTCCACGAGCCGGCGAATATCTAAGTTGTAAGTCCAATATGCGCACAAAACCTTTAACTGAAATTCGTGCCATCTACACTCATGTTGCGGCCATTTCCGCAAACAAAATGGCGGATAACTCCCTGGACTAGGACGCTGCTGTCGCTTCGTTAATATGTTCCAACAACGCGTCACAAAACCTGCGAATATAACGCAGACCCAAAATCAGAACAAAGCCGAAGCCATAACTAACTAGAAATACGAATTCGCAGAAGCCCCACGCCCTAATCGATTATGTATGACACTGCTGGGTAGAGCTCTCATGTATGCTTACACCACTCAGCTCAATATCGTATATTAAATGTAAATAAAAGCAGATGACACTACATCAGCATTTACATGACATTGGGATGTGGTTGCATACATGAGACGAGAGCTCCCTACTCACTGCTTTTTGAAGAGTGCAGTAATTATATTATATCTGTAGGGTGGTCTTGAAAGAAGAAAGTTCTCATCATGATAATATTTTCCTTCACACAAAATCATGCTATGTCCATTTCCCATTAATTTATTTTGTCCCATAATATTAAGAAATTATACAGGTCAAGCCAGTTTTTGCACTACATTCATAGGTAAAATGTATACATACTTCTCAAGTGGGTTACATTATACTGTACTTCTCAGAAGTTCCCAATTGTTGCATGTGTTGCCTGGTACATGTACAAAAGCACAAAATCCCATGCCAGGAAAATATAACCCTAACCCTATACTCCCCAACATATTGGAAAATAAGAAGTTCTGTAAGTGAAAATGGAAAAATGCATTATAAAATATACAATAATTCTACAGAATATTAGACAAAAGAGAGTCAGGTAAGCACATTCTTTACCAATGTAAGATGCTGTGAGACACAAAATGAGCATGATCAGTTAATTACCATATTGACATTCTTCTCTTAAAATGTCTCATTTCTTATGATATATTGGTAAACTAATTCTTATCACAGAAGGTACTTTTTCCAATTGGGCTCAGTGAACTTCATGTTTCTCCCATTGATATTTTGGGACCTGTGGAAAATAAAACAAAGCACTGAAGTATATAATATCAAGAATGTTATGAAGTGTGTTCTGTGGTTGGCAATGGGGGCGGGGGCGGGGGGGGGGGGGGGGGTGGTGTTGGTGGTAATACAGCTGGAATAGTATCTCACTAGCAACTAGACTGGCGTTGCCAGTGAGCTCGCGGCGTGAGTTGGGTCGAAACTAGAATATAAAATGCAAAGTAGGGGACAAGAGCGGAACTCCCAAGAGAGACTTCCAGTTTCTCACCATAAAAATATCACACAGTATAGAGAACTTGGCTTTTGACACCTTGCTCTTTTGACACCTTGATTAAACTAAAAATTATCATTACAACACTCATACACTTGCTTCTTGCTTCTTAAAGGTTGAGCGACCCTGCATTTTGAGAATGTGTGACATATCTTTATATGCACAATCGATTATGACAGTTTGACTTTGACTCTTATTGCTCGCGGGGGCCTGGGGCCCAACGCGAGCTTAAAAACGCAAATTTTAATTTTTTTTCCTTTTTGTCGGTCGAGAATCAGCACACGGTGATTGGTTCAGATTATCACGTGATATGCAATGACGTAATTGACTTCGTTAAACAAGTCGAGTATGGCTATGAATTGCTCGGTACTTGTGTGTAAAAGTTAACTGCATTTAATCCAAACTCAACACCGTTTGGGTTTGTGCCGAACACGCACTGATAAACTGGATGTTAGGGAACGATTTTGGCTTGCGTTCTTTACTTCACCGCGGAAGCTTTGAGAATAGCCGTAAACAGATGTTTGATGGATATCGCTGGGGGATTGCAAATATCTCTGTAGCCGCGAAATATTTAGTCCCGACGAAACTTTCTGTGGCGACACGAAATACTTCTGGGAAGAAAACAAGCCGAAAACGGAAACCAAAGCTACGATGAGCTTTAGCTGCAAAACAATGGCAATTTATGCTTCACTCTGTACATGACATCTGTTGCCTCATAAAATTCTTCTGCTTATCGTACATTGCCTGTTGAAATGTTTCTTTCATTCGATCATGTAGCCTTTGTTTCGCAATGGTCATTGCAATGGTCGAAGCAGCGGCAATTTGTTTTTTTGAGATTTGAAAAGAGTTTGTATGCGGCCGCCATGTTAGTCGAACTCGGAACACAAATGAAGTTGATCTGTGACTCAGCTTGATGTTTAGTTACTTCACATCTTTCGCAGTGCCAATTTTAAATTGTTTCGTGATGGAAAACTTTATAGTTCAGACACAAGCACCGATTTAGTCGGTCACGAGCGTGTCACACGGCTTTGTTGTCACGGTATTCAAACGTCCATAGATCCCGATAGATATTTTGTATCGACTCAGAATTTTGCTTTAGGTCTTAAGGCATGATAGTCTTGAATGTATCAATGTATTGGACTTAAAGGATACGTTACTTTTGAGATGGCTTTTTATGACGTCACATGCAAACCAAGAATTGAAATACCTGACTAATTTGCATACTTATGAACTTGTAAACATTCACCGGAAATGGATATTTTTGGCCTTTTCAAAGCCAAGATTCAATATCTTTCGGCCTAGTATCTTCCAAGCCGTATTTACTGTCACTACAGAAATTTTGGCGGATACTAAACCAACGGCTTCAGATTTGTTTGTGATAACGCCATTGCTGCCACTGATTGTTTGACCTTCATGGCACCGCGCCAAAATGTCGCAATAACAACGCAAAACACAACAGAGTGAAACACAACCAAGCTCAGAATCAATGGCCAAACAAACTTCAAAAGCATGACAAACCTTCAAAATGAGCACACGTTCTGAACAAAAATATGGTCGCAATAACTACGACAACATCTTGCTTTCAAACTGCGTTGTTCGACACACCCTGTTACGCGCCTTCATCATGCCCAAATTGGGGAAACCGCAACTGCTTTATTTGGAAATCCATTGTTGACAACAGAGGGAATAGGGAAGCAGGGAAGTAGGGAAGGGAAAGTGATTACTATACCTCGCAAATCCCACAAAGTGGGATTCACGAGCTAAAAACAAACGTAATGAAAGAACAACAAAGCAAAGAAAACTACTGCATTTTCCGAAACGGCTGATAAGCATTATTGCCCAGGTACAAAGGAAGAAAAGGAAGTGTTTTATTTCTTACCTGCCCCTTGTTTCCTGATGATAAGAATCGGCAAGTCACTCACATTGGCGGGAGACTGCTAAGAAATCCTTGCACGTCCTGTAGCAAGTTGAAGACATGCTCTTTGTACCCACGCTGGCCGCCATGTTTCCGGTAAACACACATAATGGGAAAAAACCTGGCGATAAGCATTTCCTCCACTTTGCTGAGGCCCTGTAGTTCTGTCGGCACTGTGCCAGGGTCCATGTCGCTGTTACCCCAGAATAAGCGGAACGATGTCTTTTTGTCTCGCTTTTAATATATCTGGTGCAGATATAGTTCGGGTCGGCCATACTTTGCTTGGCAACTATTAGCCATGTCTCCTTACACACGTTACAGTGAAGGTGTCGAAGGTTTTCTTCGTAGCGGTGGAAGGCTCCAAGTTCCTCCTGTGCCCACTGTTGTTCGTGTAGAGCCGGGTTGTTTGGGTTAGCCCATCCACGGCTATGTAGATATTGCTGTCTCTGGAAGCGACACTCTTTGACAAGAGACGAACTTTGTTCACGGCATCGACTGTTGGCCTCATTTTAAGCATGAAGCCTACGAGCTCTTTCTTCGGACCTTTCATTGTGGCGTCGGGAAGCAGCTCGTTCTCGATCGGCTTTCATGCGCTGTTATCTTTCCTAAACTGTTTCTTGGGCTCGCTTCTGCATATTATGCTCCCGGGTTGTCTCCTGAGCTCGTTTCTGCTTGTAACGCTCTCGGTCACACTGTTGCTTCTCTTCTTGACAGCAACAGTATTGTCCTGTCTCGACTGCTGTTGTTTTCGTTGCGCGGCTGTTTGCCGTCTGCGCTCGAGACGAATACTCCGCTGTTGAGTTCGTCTTAGTCTGTCTTGCTCTCTTCGTTTTTGAAGACTAACTTGTTTCTCCTCGTGAGAGTGTTCCGTTTGATTCTTTGCTTGATTCATATTCACTACGTAGTTCGGCAAGAGTGCAAAAACTCATTCAATCTCCTGTCGTGTCCGTTGCTCCGCAACGGACTACCAGAACTCCACGTGATCAAAAGTCGGTCCGTGAAATACAGACATTTCAACATGAGATTCGGGGTTGAGGTCAGGAGAGGAAAGAGCCTGGGAACGAGGTTGGAGATTATATACTGATGTTTTACCCAGCAAACCTCGCGGTGCGGGGACGTAATTGTGTTCCGATGTTTTTACCCAGGAAACCCCGCGTAGCGGGGACATGATTCTGTTGCAATGTTTTACCCAGCAAGCCCCGCTGCGCGGGGAGGTCGGTCCGTGAAATACAGACATTTCAAAACGATATGGTGTTTAGATTAGTACCCACGCAGGGCGTGGGAATTAAAAAGTGCAGAAAAACAAATGATTGAAGCGTACCTAGCGACTCTGTGCTTGTGTTTAACAGTCTCCACCTGTTCCTTTAGCAGGCTTGGTTGCACATGCGCTGCTTCCTTCAATGCGCTCAACACCGCCTCCTAAACACAAGTGCACTGTGATCAATAAAAGAGCGGTACTGGCACTGCAACTGCCGCAACTCTGCAAAAGGTATTTCATTACAGATATTTTTAGGGGCGTCTTGCTAACGTAAAAGTGGGTCATCTGCACGGGAAATATCTCCTTTTTGCGCGATATGTATGGTCACTTAATTTTCGCGCACACAAATTTTCGCAATACTTTTTTTGGTGACATCACATTTTCACGAAAATCGCGAAATTAAAGTGTCGCAAAAATAACGTGTAATAAGGTAGGCCGGGTGGGACGACTTAGATTATTCGTTGAATACTCAGTTTTAGTACTCAGTTTCAACCAAGAAGTATGTTCTTTCTTTGTGAGTCAGTGTTTTTAGGTGCCATGGCTTAGACTGGGTTTCAAGGTTGAGGATTTGAAATCCTGTGCTATCGCTTTTCCCTGAACCAGTACACGGTTGCTGAACAAATAGAACGAAAAGAATCCAAACTGAGACAAGCACGAGCAGTGACAAGTCTTGGACACTGGGCACTTTAAGAAACAACGACAAAAAGCATGCACAGTCCCACCTGTAGTTCGGAAGATGGGTCGTCCAGATGCACGAGCAGACCCTTGAACATAGCTTGTAGGTGTAACTTGTACAGCTCGCCGTCATAATCCTCTGGGAATGCTCTGCAATAAGTACAAGATAACAAAGTTCATGGCAGAATGTTAGAACTGCTGATCCACATTATTCAGAGGGACAACAAATACAGTATCACAAAGTATAGTATAAGAACTAACGGTGCTCGTTTCCTAGAAACAAGAAGATAAAGTCACCTAAAATAAGAGATAAATGTCCTAGAAACTGCTATGCGGACTTCATCGCTGCTGTCGTCCATTCTCTTCAGCAGCTCGGGATAAAGCATGTGCAGAAGATCTTCTGCAGGACAAAAAGTTTTAAAAGATGCAAGTATTTACCATGAACTTCAACCGTCTCTACAGCTGTAAGGTACTTTCAATCGCAAGGATGGCCACAAAATGATTAGAAACTTTTCCAGGCAAATAATAAAAAATCCTTACCATCTAAGCTGTCTTTACATAAAATCAACAGTTTCTGGAGCGCTTTACAGGTCACTAATCTCGTAGTCTTGTTGTGATCGTCAAGGCAACTAGTAAGCTAAAATGAAACACACAATATGCACACGTCACAACCTTCGTACAATATTTGCACATAACTGGTCAAGTCAAACTGATGTCGCTATTTATCTGCATTTTGCTTTTGTTTTTGCTTCCTGTTCACCTTCTTGTTCGCCTTTCTCTTTCATTTATTTTTTAACTGCTTTTCTTTCTGTTCATCACTTCCTTTGCCGATCTCTACAACTTGCTATTTGGGACGATCACAAAGGGACACAAATTAGCCAAAACACCGCAACCTATCGACCCAACCAGTTAAATCCTGGCATCCTAAACTATCCAATGCACACCTGAGTCGGCAGATCTTTTATGAGCTGCTGCAGATGTCCGGTTGACAGCACTCCAGCCTGCAGCATTGTCCACAGACAGGAGACCGCTGCTGCACGCACCGCGGCCGCCGTCCTAAAAGAGAGCAGGCAGCCGCATTGATCACAACCGGTCAGCAGCATCAATTAAAAGTGACTAATGCCTCCGCGTTCTCTACGGTTGCACACGGAATCATTTCACTTTGCTATTTCACTACCAATTTTATAACGCCGATTCTTCAAACCACTGAATCAAGAGCAAGCTATTAAAAGGCAACTCTTAAACTATTTCATATATTCTTGAAATCGAAAGATAGAATTGATCGCTCTTTACTGCTTGGAATTTTATAACATTCAAGATGCTGTAACCCAAGGAGTACTTTTTTGTTAGCAAGGACAAAATAAATAAGAATAAAACAATCAGTTTGGTTCCAGGTGGCATACAGTACCCATCATAGAGTGGCAAGACTGCCTAAGGCCCGTTTCAAATGTCGCGCCACTGCCGTGCCGAACTCAATGCAAATGAGAAAAACCCATTGTTTGAACAAAATTTGCATTGAGTTCGGCACGGCAGTGGTGCGACGTTTGAAACGGGCCTGATACACACCTGCCCGCCCGCCACACGCAGTTGGGGATGATCATGTGTTGAACAACAGTCACGGAGCACGCGCTGAACTTCTGCCGTGAATCCACGGATAATGGAGCATTCAGAAGAAGCCGAGACAGCAGTGAAAACATTCTAAATCAAGAATAAACACAGTCAAACTCCGACTTAAAACATCCCTGGAAAACATGGTGCAAATGGCCGACTCCCGGACGGTTACACAGCTCTAAACCACAAACAAAAAAGATCCTAACTATCCCGAACTGCTCCGAAGAAAATATTAGTTTCCAAATTGGTTCTTGTAAGTTAGGAACCGCGCCTAAGAGTTTGCATCTTACGAATTGTAGACACCACTGACTCCCAGACATTCTACGATATACGTGAGTCAAAACATTTTCGTGTGTGTAACTGCAAATATCGCATTTCTAGTCCCCGAACGAAGTGAGGGAAATAATCACGACGCTAATGCAGCAAAATCGCATTATTGAAGACTCCAAGCGTGTCGCCATCTCGAAATTTAATGTTCGTGTGTGTGTGGGGTACGACCTCGTCCCCAGGGCCATCCGCGTTGAGCGACCACTGCGAGGTTACATCGGCGGCTTAACTGTAAACCGCCATTTTCTTAGTGACATGCGGTAGCTGTAAGAGTACGAACGGAAGTGATTTTGTACAATAAGATGCAGATACAAGGCCAAGCAGTTCGACGAACGGCTGTAATTTGCCCGGATATTTTGCCGGTGTATGGGAGGCAAGCTTACTAGCCGTGAAACGGATTCTTAAAGGCACAACTGGTCGACCTGAACACAATCCCAGACGCCAGTATTGTGTTAAAACGCAGGCACTTCTTCAGAAAGAAATAGCAAAATACAGTTGGTGGAAATCGAACAATCATCGTGGCAAATTTCACCTTTTACAATAACAGGAATGTAGTTTTCAGAATCCAAGTTTGACAAGATGACGACACAATACAATGGAAAGTGGAATTTTCGTACTGTATGAGGACTGCTCTATACAGTGTACTTTGAAATCATTGGAGACGTAAACAATAGTGTTTTGGGTTTTGTTTCCTTTGCTGGAAAAGAGCTAAAGCTATGGCTTTCAGGAACCGGTGAGTTTTGAAAATTTACATCAATTAACGTACAGTACGCTTTTGTTAAATGATGGTCGTGTTATCATTATGGTATTTCAACAATTGCCGTATATTTTGTCGTTTGATGCCCCGGGAACTGTGATGAAGGCCAAGTTGGATTATACTGTGATCTTTTCGCTAGTTTTCAAAGCTATTTCAGAGTGCCTTCGTGCAAGATTGTGTCACCCGATTCCTGACATATTTGCATAATTTCACTGACAGTCTGACACATGCTGACAAGTTTTGTCGCCGCGTTTGTTGGCACACTGTATTCAAGGATAAAATGTAACCGGGTTAAAATGCTTTTGCTTTTTGAAGGCTATCAAAGTAGAAAATATCCGGCCACTGCTTTCCAAATTAAACAATTACAGTCTATTGTATATTATTGTCTACTAGCGGGACCCCGTAAGATACTCGCTCAACACAATCGGACCTTGTATTATTTAGTGACCGGGTTTGCTCGCTCAATACAATTGGACCTTGTATTATTTAGTGACTTGATTTCTTTTTTCTGTCAAAGATTTTAAAATCGTCAAACGCAGTTTGAAAAGTTGTTGTGTTCAAAATAGAATCCCTGCCAAAATTCACACGGTCCCGAGACTTCGAAAGCGTGTAAACAAGCGACTCGCTTTGACGGCTCTAAATTTTGTCACACTCGAAGAAAAAACAAGCATACACGTTTGTGGTTAGGATAAAGCATTGGCTGGAGAAATCGTCGCTTTTCTTGAAATTCATAAAAATTTCGGTGTCCAAGATCGACTTTGCTTGGCTTTCAAGCCTCGGGAGTACTCTGTAATTGCGTGTAAATGTTTTCTCAGCGAATTTTGAAGTTCAGCTAGTGTCTACGAAAATTGCAGACTGTGCACGTTGTCTGAACTAAACCAGACTGCCGTGCGACAAAGATTTTTTTTAGCGGCCGACTGGTGACGTCGCTACACAGCCGTGGTTTGCAAAAAAATAATCTCCGAACCGAAAATAAACAAGAGTCCCGCTTTCCGAAAACCCACTACTGAGCGAGGGGATATCTGCGATTATCGTATTTCTAGTAATTATTTTGAAGTTGATACACAAGAATAATATGGATATCGAAGAACACACGAACCATGTTCGGAATAATATTCACAATTCATAATATTCATACAAACCAAACATGCTACAATAATTCATTTGGTCCCTTAAAGGTGGTGTTACGCTGGTCGATTTGCGACGACGACTTGCAACGATGCGATGTTGCGCTAAAAATCGTTGAGGTGTAACACCGCATTGCGAACAACTTTTCGCGATGTTTGCAGTGCTGCAACGCGTTGCAAGTTTTTGAAAGCGATTTAAAAACGTGCAACGCTGTTGCGTGAGTTTGGAGCAAATCGACGTTGCAAATCGACCAGTGTAACACCACCTTAACGTTCTGCACGATACGATTCGGTGGAGGCTCTTAAATCCTGTCAGCTGAAACACAAACTTCGCTTCGCTGTATGATCAAAAACTGGTTTTCTAAAATGCCACGTGTCATTTGCCGGCGTCAAGTTTTCAAAATTGATCAGGACTCATTTACTTCAAGTAAGCATAAATCGCCTTCAATTCCTTCGCTTCAACAATGGTTTCTTTGTAGCGAAAATTACGTCGTAAACCAATCAGCGCCGTGCAGATTGTCGACACTGCAAAATATTAACCAACTGTAAATTTACACTCTTCGCCTTGGCACGAGTAATTATCAAAATGAGATCCTCACATCAAAACAACCACCTTATATAATCTCACAGAGTACCTACAGATGAACGTTTTGGGGAAGTTTTGATTAAAAGACGAAATCTCATTGGAAATGCGATTTACAGACTTTATGGGATTTTGCAGTCATGCATACGAACCTCGTTGTAATGTTTTTGATATCTGTAACTTTCCAGAAAATATCAATTTATTTTCAAACTTCTACACTATACTTACACAAATATCCTGTTACGAAGGGCTCATTCTCCTTCAAAGGCATCATAAAAACTCGCTGTAACCTTGACTGAAAAATCCTATACTTATGTTATATATATACATAAATCTCATCTTACGCTATTGTAGAAAACATTCCATTTAAATGTTGTTTGCTACTGTGCTCGTTGAAATAGAAACAAAAGTTATTGTCACGTTAAAGACCCCAGTTTGCTTATTTAACAAACTCAGCGTGTATTAAGTTTATGGAGGTAAGGAGAGGGATTTGACGGTATTTCCCCTTCAATTTGTGGCGTGGAACAGGACGAAAGTTGTTGCGGGCTTTCACTAGGCAAGCGCGACTTACTTCAATCGCAACTCAGGGTCCTTACTGACGTCAAGACACGCTGCGAATATGGGAACCACATCGTCCAGCAGCTCTCCCACCACAGGACCCGCCTCGGTGAGAAGAGCATCAAACACTCGGCACTCAGTAGAGCTGCTTGTCCATGACGCGTGACTGACCTGCATCACACACACCAGGGGCCAATTCAATAAAACATTTAAAAGTGTATTTTACAAGTTGGGCCAATTGCCCCACACGTTAAAACAAACTTTAATCCAATTGGGCTCGTGCAAGTTGACGTCACAAACCACGTGAGTTTTGTTTATCTGCCATTTTGGGGGTCAAATTGTTGTCTTTCGGGAGTCGCGTTTTTGTTGAGCGTCGGCTACTCTGAAGTATTTTGAGGGCGCCAGGAGATAGATACATCGGAGATAATTGAGGGGCACAATACTGTAGCAGTACCTACTCGTAATTTGGTGGCCGAAATCTCATTTAGTGACTCTGATCGTGAGCGATGGCCATTTTCTTCTCCACGTCAGATTCCTTTTTCAGCGCCGTGAAATCAACATTTTAGGGCTTAATTTATTGTCTGACGATGCCAGAACAATTCTATCTGGAGAGGAACATTGTAAAGGTAAAAGGGAAGCAACTGTAGCTCTGCATGGCTATTACGAGTTATTTCTCGGAATCTCTCTGTCAGGTTTGAAGGCCATGTTCCGAGTTTCGGGATACTGTCACGAGAGTTTCGAAGTGCTGTCTCGCTTCAGGCGGGAAACTGTGCTGTTTTACATCAGAAGTAGTATCAATGGTATCGACACTTCTGTGTCATTTAAGAGTCGTTGGCGTAAATTAAACTGTGTTGACCCATTCATTGAGTCTTGGTCAAATGCTTTGTTTGCGCACGGTTGTCGTTCCGGCGATGATTCGCAGATGTGCAGCTGTTGCTGTGTCCTAAAATGTCAAGCATATCATTTTATTGCTTTGTATTAGGCCCTGAGTGGAGTATCCAGTTGGTTGGAGCACCAAGGGGAAAATCAGGACAGATAATAAGTAATGATCAGAATGCGAAACAATCTTTTATAAATGAATTTGTGGAGGCTGCAGAACACCTGAAAGGTTGTTCAGTTTATACGACAAATCTTTACCAGGAGATGGTGCAGTTGCATCTGACTAATTCAGTACACTTTTGAATATCTGAAGCACATGTTGCTGTCAGTTGCTTGATCTTTAGTCCTTCTGTAGCATTAATACTATTAGGTAGTATTGGATCAAAAGTTGCATTCATTTACACTTCTATATTTTTACAATATTTACTCGTGAGAACTTTGTTTCATCTTATAAAGCATTGCATAATATATAGTATCCTTCTGAAAAAATCAGTTTAGCTAAGGTCAAGTTTCACACTGCTATATTTCATTTGTTTGAGAGCTCTGTCCATGAAAGAAGTTTCATGTTGATATTAACATTCATGTTCAAAAAAACAATAGTTGTTAATAAGGTAATGCAGTTACCCAAGTTGTGTGCAGAGTAGAGCAAAATAATCAACCCATCTGTGGACAAGCATACTTTGGTGCTGGATGTTACCCTTCAACATTTTTATATTGTTGTTTTGGAATTTGGCAAACCAGCTCAGTAACATCAGTTTCCTTCGGCCTTCAGAATATACCTAACCTATTCCTGTGCAGTCTTCCCCATTGATACAAATGCCACATTGTGGAAAAGGAATTCAATTAAACTGCAACAACACTGTTAAAATCTCAGTTAGACAAACAACAGTGGTATGAGGGAGAGGATGGGGCCACTGAACTCTTCTAAGAAGGAGCAATAAACCTTGCAAAAATGTAGCTGACTTCTTTATCAAAACAGTCCGATACTGTACAAAAAGATGCAAAAGACAGGTGCAACAGTAAAAGCTTTCCCTGAAACATTACAGCACTGGATTCAAAAAATATTAGGGGCACAGCACTATCAAAAATAAAATATCACAGGGGTTAATGATCCCCGAACGAAGTGAGGGAAATACTCACGACACTAATGCAGTAATATTATACCGCCTACTTGGAGACTCCAAGCCTGTCGCCATCTCGAAATTTAACGTTGTCTATCAGTCTGGCGTACGATTTAGGCGCGGTTACCCCGCTAACCAATAACAAAGGCCGGATCGATCACGTGTGCCCTATTGTTTTACTCGGAATAATTGAGAAATTAGATTTGAACGAAGCAACAATATATCGTAGCTGCGTTCACGAAAATGGAAAACTTAACTGAAAAACTTGAAACACAACAGTCTCGCAAAGCTCGTCTTCAAATGAGAAGGGGAACAGGCACGAGCAAGGCGAAATCGTGAAACGAGTGAACAACGCCAAATTCGTCTCGAGAAAAGGCGACAATCCTGTTATGATCGACAGCATCATAAAAAGAATCGTGCCGAAGAAACGTCTCCGCAAAGAAAACAGCGCATGAATGCCGATCGAAAGCGACATGAACAGAAGCGGGTAACGCAGACAACTCCAGAGGAAACAGCGCATGAATGCCGATCGAAAGCGACATGAACAGAAGCGGTTGACACAGACAACTCCGCAAAGAGAATCCAATCGCCAGCGAGTAGCTTCTCGACGTGGCAATGAATCGGAGTACCCGCAGGCTTCACGCTCAAAATGAAGCCAACACTCGACGCCGACAACAGCGTGCTGCAGTTTTAATATTGAAGAACGTCGCAGCCAAAAACAACAATATTTGTATAACCGTGGGTGGGCAAATCCAGAAATTCCTCCATTCCACGAACAAGAATGGGTGCGGGAAGAACTCACTGCCTTTCACAGCTTTGAGGAAAATCTCCGACACTTACGCTGCAAGGTATGCAGAGAAACATGGCCGATCGCCAACCAAAGTGTGCCCGAGCTGAACTATACCTGCACCAGGTGCAAACGCGACAAAAAGACCTCGTGTCGATTGTTCTCAGCTGAAAACGACATGGATCCTGGGACAGTGCCTGCAGAACTACAGGACCTCACCGAAGTAGAGGAAATGCTGATCGCCAGAGCTTTCCCAATCATGTGTGTTTACCGGAAACACGGCGGCCAGCGTGGGTACAAAGGTCATGTCCTCAACTTGCCACAGGATGTTCAGGGATTTCTCAGCACTCTTCCAGCCAATCTGAGTGATCTGCCCGTTCTTATCATCAGGAAGCAAGGGGCAGGTAAGAATTGAAAACTATTCTGTATGGCTTTTATAGTTGTAATATTTTTGACCTCGCTGTGTATTGATGGCCAAATTTGCACAATTACGCATTAATTGCAATTCGGCCATTCTTTGTCATTGTTTCTTTTCAATGAAGAACAGTTAAACAAAGAATGCATAGTGAAATTTTTTTTAAATTGAATTCCTGCTTAATCAGACCACTGATTGTGTTTTGTTATTATTTGCTGCATTTTAATACACAAGGATCGAAGAGAACACAACACTGTATACACGTGTTTGTACTTTGATTTACCATTGCAAAAGCTGTAGTTTGTTTTTTTTTAGAATATTTGCCAATCTTACTACAATATCAGTGCCTAATTAATTTACAGTGTTTTATGATCTATGCAGTGAAGTTTCTTTAGCTGTCCATATGATGATGTGCATTTGTTTTCATGCCATATACATTTGATATATTCAAAAGCATTTACAGCAGTTTTAGGAAAGAATTGCAATACGGCCATTCTTTGTCATTGTTTCTTTTCAATGAAGAACAGTTGAACAAAAAATGCATGGTGAAATTTTGTTTAATTTGAATTCCTGCTTAATCAGACCACTGATTGTGTTTTGTTATTATTTGCTACATTTTCATACACAAGGATCGAAGAGAACACAAAACTGTATACATGTGTTTGTACTTTGATTTGCCATTGCAAAAGCTGTAGTTTGTGTTTTTTAGAATATTTGCCAATTTTTACTACAGTATACAGTGCCTAATTAATTTACAGTGATTTATGATCTATGCAGTGAAGTTTCTTTAGCTGTCCATATGATGATGTGCATTTGTTTTTATGCCATGTACACTTGATATTACGCTCGGGGATAACCAAAAACATTTATAGCAGTGTTTTGAGGAAAGAATTGGCCTCTATTATCAGGACAACAAGTATTTATTTACAGTGCGCCAGTTCCTTTGCAGCATTCTTCCAAGATTTATGTCAATTGTGGATGAATAGTACAGATTAGCTATGAAAGTGCATTGTATTGTGTACATCATGTGAATTATCTTATTAATCCACTTAAAACTTGGTGCCTTTTCTGATTTTTGTAGGAGCAAAGAAAGAGGTTCCTTGGCTAAAGTTACACTTCGGTCCAAGTGGAAGTTCAATTTCTATGTTGTTTATAGGTAAGCACTGTATAATAAATTTGCAACAATATGTATCAAAGACAAAAACCTGAACATGTGTCTTCATCTCCAAAGATCATGCTAAAGGAAATGTTAAAGTGAAGGAATCATGCTGAGAAGCCAACTCCTGTGCTGTTAAGGGATCCTCATATACCAAGTCACTGACATCATGAAAGTGTAAGATTGTCAGGAGCCAAAAATGAACTCAATGCTGACGTGTACAACCCGATTGTCTGGTCCAACAAGAATGCCAAAGAAAAATGTTCTCAAAAACATTGGCCTGTATATTCTGTTGAGTACACCACAAAAAAAATTTCGGTATATCTGTATGTTTTCTTAAAATTTGGAATGGTACTGTACTGTGCTCAAGTGGATGACATGCTCAGAGCCAAGTATTTTCTATGTGTACTTTTTTGACACAAGGTTTTGTTATTTACTTATTTGTTAGAGGGTTATTTGCTTTTTATGAAGGAAAACTTCAGTACAGTTATGTAATATAAGTGGCAATAACATGTGAGTATATAAGGCCAGCACCAAGGTAGACAGTAATCAATGTTGTAACAACAAGTTTAAACCCTTTCACACCTAAGAGTGATCAAATTCAATTTTCTCCTTCGGTTGAAAGTGTACTGTATTGTACAGTACAGAGAATATATAGCTTTTTGTACCTTTTTGGTTAAGTAAACTTTTACTAAACTGTCACTTCTCACTACATAATTTATTTTATATAATGTATTTTGAAAAAGCTGAGAGATTCTGCATTTAGGCTTGGGAGTGAAAAGGTTGTTTACCTGTATTAAGTTCATGATAGTTATTATTCCCTTATCCTTCAAGGGATTGTGCTCCTGCATGCTTTTGGTTGGAGAGTACGTTCCTACTTTTTCCTACAAGGTTTTGGGTTTTCGTACCAGGCAGGAGCACTTGATGAAGCTTATATAACACAAATGTATGATAAAAAGGGCACACAATGATTAGTGTGCTGTATGATGATGATGACAATAAGATTAAGAATAAAAAAAATTGATGCTGATATATATGTTGTTTTCTTATTGGGTCAGAGCTTAGTAACACAAATTTACTATATTTCAGACCACTCTTTTTCTCCTTTAAGTGTTCAGCACTTGGTATAGTACAAGTAGTAAAACGTTATTTTAATACGCTTGCCCCATCAACTACAACAAGCTGGTTACATCAAAGGTCGTATAAAATAGACACATTACTTCTATGTTTATTTTTTTGCGTTGAAACTTCTAATATATGCCAGTGCAGGACGGATTGAGGGGGTATCTGCGATTATCGTATTTCTAGTAGTACTTTATACATACTTTCAAAAATGTCCAGGAATATTAACGCACTGATTTGGCTCAGATTGAAACGCTGCTCTCTTTACAAGTTACCCCAAATGTTCATGGCCTTCCGTGATTTAGCTGTACGCGGTGAGGGAACAAAGGTCCAAGAAACAAGCTAAACCCACTCGAACTCCGGCAGAAAACTCCTACATCGACCCGATGGATAAATGTAGCCTTCACTAATGACCTCCGCAGTTCTGGACAGTCAAACAACTGGTGCAGTGTTTATATAGTATCAAGAATTATTCATTCAGAGTGTTCGCCAATTTCTCACACGAGCACCACGGCCGGCGACAATTTCCGAAGCACTACTTTGAGCAACAACACTTGAACAAAATGGACTGACACAGTTTAATTTAGAGCCAGCAACTCCGAAAAAACACACAGTCTACATATATCATTGATAGTGTGTTACTGGTGATACAAAACAGCAGACTTGACAGCATTTTGCAAGTTCGTCACAGTGCATATATGAGTGTCAAACTGACAGAGAAATCCTGCGAATTAACTCGTATTAGCCATGCAGAGCTACTTTTGCTTCCCTTTACCTTTACAATGTTCCTCCCCAGATAGAATTGTTCTGGCACCGTCAGACAATAAATTAAGCCCTAAAATGTTGATTTCACGGCGCTGAAACAGGAATCTGACGTGGAGAAGAAACTGGCGATCGCTCATGATCAGAGTCACTAAATGAGATTTCGGCCACCAAATTACGAGTAGGTACTGCTACAGTATTGTGTCGCTTAATTATCTCCGATGTATCTCTATCCTGGATCGCTCAAATCGCTTCAGAGTAGCTAACGCTCGACAAAAACGCGCCTCCCGAAAAACGACAATTTGACCCCCAAAATGGCGGATAAACAAATTCACGTGATTTATGACGTCATTTGCATGAGCCCAATACCATGACCAGATCAGTCACCTAGGATTAACCAAATTCTTTCCCATATTTTGTTCAGTAAAATGAATCGCAACAAAACAATAAGACCTAACAAGATTACCTTAAGTTTATTCAAAAATTCCTTGCTGTGCTTCTGGTAGAGCTCTTGCGCACTAGCCATATTCCACAACAGAGAAAGTTTTTGCAATACACTCTGAACCTTCCGATAGAAACAAGGTCAAAGTTAGAATCAAAGCAGCAAGGCAGCTGTAAGCTCGCGAATTTGTAAAAAGTACTTTTGCGGGAATGGGTATTTAATAGAACTGGCTCAAGGCCACATCGTAAAAATTGCTCAATTTTAGGCATGTGGAAGCCTCCACTTTCGCTGAACCGCGTATTCGATTTAGTCTCAGTTTTAAAAACCCTCATTTACAAGGTGGCAGAGAGTGAAAATTATAAACTTAGACGCTCGAAATGGGAGAATTTAAAATCCTTCACCGAGTGCCAAATCTTTGAACCGGAAGGAGACCTTCCGGAGTCGCACTGAAAAAAGTCTATCCGTGACTTCATTACTTATGTCATGCACAGCTTATGTTCAACATCTACATATTCATCAGAGGCCATGATACTCCAGCCTGGGCTGCATTCAAACTAAATACGTGCTTAAAGAAAACACGCCTAAGTTTAAGTGAAATCTGATAACTTGTTGACATTATTTGCGGTTTTGGTCAAATTCATTTTCGAATTCTTCTGAAGTCGCTCAGGGCTGTCAGTGGTTACGGGTATTTCAACTTTGACTTACGCTTGTCAAACAACCGAGAATTTACCATAACCTGTGTGATAATGGTTCTGAAGTGCAACAGATCTACTGGCAATTAAGGAATACAATGATAACAATCAAAATAACTCCAGAAAACGTCTTCCCATCTCTTCATTTCTTCACGCGTATTCGCTGATGATCAAATTTCAAAGGCAATTGTTGACACAGCATGACGGACTGACTGACTGACGCAGTCTTAACTGCAATAAGGTGGAACGCTTAAAGATGCCACCACAAAAACTACTTCAAAGATCGCGTTCTCGATTTTGTTGCGTTGTCGGTAATATCGATACTGCCCAAATTGGGAACAGAATGACTTCCATATTTGGAATCCGTTGACAGCATCGGGACACGGGACACATTCCAGTTGGACTAATCGCATGAAGCTTCGCTTTTCAGCACTTCGTGCTGAACGCGAGCTTAAAAATGAAAAGAACAGGGATTTGTGACATACATGGCTAACTGTGCACTGAAATAGAATGACATACAGTAGAGTAGACGGTATCGAAAACAGGTTCATTGACAAAAGTTACAGAAAGTAGCCTGGTGTACCCGTGAAGTTTCTTCTGCATAACGGTTTCCAAAGTTTTAACACAATTATCACTACATGATTTTGTTTACAGTTGGTCTAGGTCGTTTAATCATTCCAAGATCAACTCAAACATGTGTTCAATAGCACAGTTGAACCCTGCTATATCTCGAACTCCCCACTATCTCAAACTCAAGGCCATTACCCTTGGATTTGCCCTTTCATTTATTTACTATTGACGCCAACCCCGCTATCTCGAGTCCGCTATCCCGAATTAGTATTTTTACCACAACACACTAGTTCCTCGCTCTGATTGGTTGATTAACCGTGGTAAATAAGAGTCCAGACAATGATGTGACACCAGCTGACGCCAGCGTGTCACGCTTTGTAACGAAATACTACGAAACTTTCTTGTAAATTTCTAAATATTGTGGTCAAAATTTGTTGTGGACTCACGAGGCGCGCATAGTCAGTGAAACCGCCTCGACTTTTTGCCCATATTTTATCGGAAAATAAGAAAATAGGAGGCTGGCTATTAAACTTGTGTTGTATTTACTAAAACAATTATTCTCCTCAGTGTCGGTGAATAGCGGTGGCTCTTTGCCTTGCAGAAGCGGCTCGGTAAATAGCTACCGCTATTTATCTCCACTTTGGAGAATAATTGTTAACTATTTCTCGGTTTCCTTGAGAGTTCGAGATAACGACGTTCTACTGTATCTCTAATTTCGCTTTAAAGTCTAAATATCTGACAATACTCCATACCTCTTCATACAGGGAACCCTGTGACTGCAGCGCCAGAATATTGACGCCTACATAGAACAAGGAGAAGCTGTGCGTTGAACACTCCTGTCCGGCTTTGCTCAAGATGGCGGACACCACATCAAGCAGGTGTTTTTGACACGGTAAATACTCCGCACAGCAGACCTCTGGGAGAGTCAGCACTTCACAGATGTCCTGCAATAAAAATCAAAAGACACATAAGGCACTGGCTGATAACAACTACGTTCTGACAGTTGTACAGTAAATTGAGTGCTGTAACTGTAAGACTAAGTAAGAGACGTTCTTTACTACTAATTTACCTGTAGAGACTGAAGAGAAGTTCCACATTAGTACTGTACCTGTAGGTGCGGCATCAGTGCACTGCTGTCACAGCCCCTGAGAAGCGCAGCGAAGATCACCAGACAACTGGCACAGCCTGTTGAGGAGCTGCTGCCCACTGCTTTCAGATGTGACAAGACTAATCTACAGAACACAGTGGGGTCAACAAAGCCACCGGATAACTCTGCACTCTTCTTCACCTAGGACCCACAAAGATCATAAATCAGACCATGGTGGACAAATATAAAAAACTACTAGAAATACGATATTCGCAGAAGCCCCACGCCCTAATCGATTACATATGACACTGCTGGGTAGAGCTCTCATGTATGCTTACACCACACACCTCAATATCGTGTATTACATGTAAATGAAAGCAGATGACACTATATTAGCATTTACATGATATTGGGGACGTGGTTGCACACATGAGAGGAGACTGATCCCTCATTGCTTTTTGAAGAGTGCAGTAATTATATTATATGTGTAGGGTGGTCTTGAAAGAAGAAAGTTCTCATCATGATAATATTCTCTTTCACACAAAATCATGCCATGTCCATTTCACAGTAATTTATTTTGTCCCATAATATTAAGAAATTATACAGGTCAAGTCAGTTTTTGCACTACATTCATAGGTAAAATGTATACATACTTCACAAGTGGGTTACATAATATGCTGTACTTCTCAGAAGTTCTCAATTGTTGCATGTGTTGCCTGGTACATGTACAAAAGCACAAAAACCCATGCCAGGAAAATATAACCCTAACCCTATACTCCCCAACATATTGGAAAATAAGAAGTTCTGTAAGTGAAAATGGAAAATGCATTATAAAATGTACAATAATTCTACAGAATATTAGACAAAAGAGTCAGATAAGCACATTCTCTATCAATGTAAGATGCTGTGAGACACAAGATGAGCATGATCAGTTTATTACCAAATTGACATTCTTCTCTTAAAATGTCTCATTTCTTATGTCATATGGGTAAACTAACTCTTCTTATCACAGAAAGGTACTTTTTCCAATTGGGCTCAGTGAACTTCATGTTTCTCCCATTGATATTTTGGGACCTGTGGAAAATAAAACAAAGCACTGAAGTCTATAATATTAAGATTATTATCAAGTGTGTTCTGTGGTTGGCAAGGGGGGGGGGGGGGGGGGGTTGGTGTTGGTGTTGGTGGTAATAACAGCTGGAATAGTATCTCACTAGCAATATTATTGTGGAGCTGTATAGGATTTGCTTGCTGAAATGAAAACTTATTAAACTTTCGATTCTCGTAACACCACTCAAACACTTTTCTAACTGTCAGTGGTAAATACAAATTGATTCTTTTCACTTAATGATGTACAGTTAGTATACTGGCTTGCAAATTGATTATTGACCTTGAGTCTCTGAAGGCATCCAGGACTCAATTTCTACATACTGTATTTAACAGTCTGGCAGTGCTATCTATTAATTCCAACTTGTTTAGAGGGCAATTTTTTTCTGCTCACACCAGCTGCTAGTGCAGTAAATCTTTTCTGAACATTATGTATACCAGCTAAACAGCTAATTCAAAACAGCAAAGCTGCAGCAATAAATTACATTATTTTCCTAATGCCAAATTTAGTGAGGCTAATCTTGCACTCTGAAAATAAATGACTATGAAATAATACATACATTTATTATATGACTGTGACGTAGTTTTACCATATAAGGTCGCAACAGAGTGCTGGTACGGGAGCGTATTACACACAGTAGAAAACCGGTTTGACCGGTTTAGACGCGCGCGCATCACAAATGAATCAAAGATTTTTCTGAGTGCAAGGTAAAACGGTGCAACGAAAGTCTATGACTTTTCAGATACAAGACTCTTCCATCGAAAGAAACTGTTACTGGATAAGCACAGTTCAGTTGGTGGAAAGCAAACAATCGCCATGGACAAACGGCAGTTCTGACTCCGTAAAGTTTTCCGCACGATGCCGTCACTGTAAACACTGCAAAATGATTTTCGCCGTGTACGAACACTGTTTTGAGTGGTTCCTTTGCTGGAAGGAGTCTTAAACTTTCTACAACCAGGCAGGAAATCGGTGAGTTGTTAATAATCTAAAACTTGACAACGTGTCGGCGGTAAAAATCCTAGTTGTGTTAAAGTTTCAGATCCTTCAACGTACACATTCGCTCTGTTCTTGTGTTTATTCCTTCACTACTCCGAGAAAATAAAAACCCCGTTTTGAGTACAAAGCTGCTTGCTATTGAAGAACAAAAATGGTTAAAAGTTTAAGCAAAGTGATCGATTTCAACCGCTCGAAGCACGTTTGTTCGCTGAATATTTATTCTGTCGAAGCAAGCATTTTCGTCTCCAGCGCATTTATCTCAGCACATTTAATCTGAGTTGAACTTCGATCATTTGGTGGCATAACTTCTTTAATTTTCTCTGTCAAGACTTTTAAATCGATGACCGGATTGGAAGCTGTAAGTGAATCTTTGTGCAAATGAGTGTGCGCACATTTTGCCTGGGATTGAATGAAAACAGTTTTGCTCGAAGTCTCTGTTTTATGTTTGCTGAAATATATTTTATATAAAGGTAAAACTACGTCACAGTCATAATAAATCCCTCATTCGATGGTTTAGTGCGTAATACGGGCCGGCATTTTACTCGTTACTCGCATTTTTCCTCGCCCCGCGGCGTGGCTCGGAAAAATACAAGCAACTCGTAAAATACCGGCCCGTATTACGCGCTAAAACATCGAATAAGATGTAATACTTAAAATAATGTATTGTACAAAAACACTCCACTGTACAGTATGCCAGTAGCAAACATAAAATAACTTAAATATGAAAACAATGATAATGAAAACCATGAAAATTAGTTCACTATCTCTATTAAGGGGTAAAATAAATCAGAACATACACAATAATTTTGAGCTGTATTCAGTAACAAAGAAAAAAATGCATTTGAAATTAAATTCATAGTCTTCAAAGACAAACAACGTAAAACAAAGTATGTGTAGCTACATTTTAATTGATAGAAAATCATGCAGTTTCTCAAAGACAAAAAAGTGTAAAACAAAGTATGGCAGCTGCTTTTTAATAATTAAATAATTAACTCAATTATTCAATCAATTATTGAAAGAAAACCATGGAATTACACACTAAGGAAAGTGTAATCCAGTTAGAAAAGACAATAGTTGTGTAATGGTGTCACGAGTGCACTGTACCATACATTTTCTTTGTGTTCTACTTATTGGAGGGTGTTTGCAAAATTCGTGAAGTGAACATATACTGTACAATTACATGCATGTACAAAAAACTGACAGCAAACACAATAAATTCAACAAGAAAAAAACAACATGAAGTCATGAATTTAGTAAAAAATGTAGCACCATACGTATTTCGTCTTTCGTGCAGGTACAGCAATTTTTCTTCGTGTTCAATAAACTTGATAGGTTTTCAACAGACACTTTAAACAAAGAAGGAAATATTAACGAATCCAATATTACATTTAGCAAGTGAATCAGGTGTGAAAATTGAAAATGGTTGGCAGTTCCTCACATGAAAAACAAACATAATGAAAGAACAACAAAGCAAAGAAAACTACTGTATTTCTCATAAGCATTAATTTATTGCCCAGGTACAAAGGAAGAAAAGGAAGTGTTTTATTTCTTACCTGCCCCTTGTTTCCTGGTGATAAGAATCGGCAAATCACTCACATTGGCAGGGAGACTGCTAAGAAATTTCTGCACATCTTGTCACCCGAGAATAAATGCACGAAGTTTTTTTGTTTCGCTTACAGCTGGTGCAGGTATAGTTCGGGTCAGTCATACTTTGGTTGGCAACAAGTGACCATGTTTCCTTGTACACCTTACAGTGAAGGTTTTCTTCGTAGCGGTGGAAGGTTGTAAGTTCCTCTTGTTCCCACTGCTGTTCGTGTAGAGCCGGGTTGTCAGGGTTAGCCCATCCACGGCCATGCAGATATTGTTGTCTCTGGAAGCGTCGTTCTTCGACAACAGACGAACGTTGCTCACGGCGTCGATTGTTGGCCTTATTTTGAGCCTGAAGCCTGCGGGTCCTTTCTGCATTCGTTTCATTGTGGCATCGGGAAGCAGTTCGTTGTCGAGCGGCTTTCACACGCTGTTCTTTTACCTGAGTCGTTTCTTGGGTCTGCTTCTGCATATGATGTCCCTGATCAGCTATAATGCGCTGCTCTATTTCCTGGGTTGTCTTCTGAGCTCGTTTCTGCTGATAATGCTCTCGGTCATACCGTTGTTTCGCTTTTTTGGCAGCGACAGCACTGTCTGTTTGCCGTCTGCGCTCGAGACGAATACACCGCTCCTGGCTTGTCTCACGAATTCGTCTTAGTCTCGCTTGTTCTCTTCGTTTTTGAGGACGAACTTGTTTCTTCTCTTGAGAGTGTTCGGTTTGATTCTTTGCTTGATTCATACTTGCCGTATTTACATCTTCAGCAAGAGTGTACTCCTTCAACCTCCTGTAGTGTCCGTTGCTTCGCAACGGACCAGCAGAACACCACGTAATCTACCCAGCAGACACCGCAGTGCGGGAAGGTCGCCCGTGAACGACAAACATTAAAACACAAGATTCGAGGTCGCAGGGGAAAGAGCCTGGAAGTGTTCTTACCCAGGTTCCGAGTTTCTACCCAGCAGATCCCGCTGCGCGGGGACGTGATTCTCTTCCGATGTTTTTCCCAGCAAACCCCGCTGTGCGGGGAGGTCGCCCGTGAACGACAAACATTCAAAAAACGACATGGTGTTCAGATTAGTACCCACGCAGGGCGTGGGAAAAAATTACCCATGGAGCAATTACACGGCAGACCACCATCTTATAGTTGTATCAAAAGATTGGCTTTCACAAAAGAGATTGTCCGTCACCCCTTTGCAGTACTGTGCAGAAGTGAAACTTTACATAACTAAACCTGTATTCCTTATAATTAACAATTATTCGCCGAAGTGGAGGTGAATAGCGGTGGATATTTACCGAGGCGTTTCGGCAAGGTAAATATCCACCGCTATTCACCTCCACTTCGGCGAATAATTGTTTTAGTATATACCACACAAGTCTAATAGCGAACTCCCAAATAGCTATTTTATTTCCGACGAAAGTGGGCAAAAACTGGGTTCGCGCGCCATTTTCTTTTACCGGAAGCAGCCGAGAGGTGAATAGTACCTGATATTCCGAGATTGAGGAGTCAATCAGAGCGCGCGAAGAGCACTATTCACTTGTGTGGTATAATACTAACACTTTTTATTATATGGCACTGATACTACGCACGCTACGATTGGTTAATTTACCGGTCCATACCTTCCTGTACGGACCAAAAAATCAGTTTGCACATGTGGACCGCAAATAACTACTCGAAAAGTTGCTAAACGTTTGTCATAAAAGGCCCAGAAGTGCAATGGGAAGTTTAAACGTTCCGGATACTCACTGTTAAGTTATGATGATCGGGGAAAGCTTACAATCTTGGAAAATGACCGTTATGAAGAAGGAAACCATCCGAGGAAAAAATTGCTTGCGACCTCAGCCGTCATTGACAACAAGTGCTGCAGAGTATGGAGGGTTGTTTCACCCCTGTGTTAAAATTTGCACACTTGCCAGGAAAAAAGTGGAAAGCGAGCAATCACCGTGAACAGTTATGACTAAAACCGTGCAAGAATCGAGTTTTGCAGACATGTTTGCTCGTCATGGCGCACTGTGAGGACTGTAAATATATTTTTCACAATGCACGAGAACTCTGTATTTCGAAATCACTGACTGGGACAAAAACGCCGTGGTGATTTGAGGACGTTTATTTTGCTGGAAGAAACCTAAACGCTCCACGAGGAGGCAGGAAAATTAAGCGTGAGTTTTGAATAATATAACTTTCAACGATGTGTCGGTCGCAGTTTGTGATGAAATGATTTTCTTTTAGTGCCATTTTGCCTTCTACATTATTGTATGTGTAAGAAACTTATTCAAAAGAATAGAAAATACTCTGAGTTACAAAGCAGTTTCTTCTGGAAAGAGGTAAGACTGTAGTTTTTTAAATCTTTAGTGAGCGAGCAAGGGCGAGTTCGAGTCGTTCACCGAATAAAGTTCACTGCAGTGTCGTTGTTTGACACACGCTATCGGCCATTTCATTCAGCTCAGAACAAATTAGTATTTATCTAGGCAGTTGGTTCGACAGACGCTTATTTTCTTTCAAGACTTTCAAATCGGTAGAATTGTAAGCTGTTAACTGAATTTGTTGTGAAACAAAAGTACTCGTTGGGGTCTTGTTTTGTGTTTGCCGAAAGATCTAAAGCCATATAATAAATATCTTAGAGCGGTTTTCGGATGACTGTCGAAAGTAATTGTGTGATTGCTTTGGTTTTGCGTTTGCTTCGCTTTCGGATTGGTCCACAGGAGTTTGTCAGCATGCTCAGTCAATCAGGAACAAAACCAAAACCAAAACCAAAACCAAAACCAAAACCAAAACCAAACACTTCTCACGCAAGCAATGGCGTGTACTCACGCTGCTGATTGGAAAGTAAAACCAAACGGAAGACCAGACGCAAATTACTTTGGCTTCCAATTGGCTGAACTGTTTTCTCTCAGTCTCTGTGATTGGCCTGTGTGATTACTTTGGTTTTGGTTTTCGACAGTCATCCGAAAACGCGCGAAGCGCGCTCGGGCCATAAGGCGACGAAAAAAACGAGGATCCATAACTTACTGTACGGACCAAGCAAACGAGGTTAATAAGATCTATATATGTAGCGTGTATAATTATCACCCTACAATAATTATCAAGCCAATTAACTATCCTTACACCCTATAAACAACCACGACTGGCAGTAAAGCAACATAAGCACTTGGAAACTTGGCTCAACTCTTCCTTACCATGGAATTAAAATATAAAATCCATTTGTGCATAAAGTCAACAAAATTTTGGAGCTGACACAGAGAATTTGGACCTAAGAAACCGTTTTCTTTCCAAATTCTAGTTTTTTTATGTTTACAGAGAAGGTTTCTCCACCTTGCCGCATAACAGAAAGAAAACTTCTGAAATTCTGTGAAGCATGCCACCCGTTTGATACGTGGCCTTGGCGAGTCCCACCGGAGTTAAAGCGCAATTCTATATTTGGGCAGCTGTGCAGTTTTTGCAAATCTTTAGGTTCCCCCTACTACCACTGTCCATCTATTCATCCTTTCTGTGGTACCGATGTTACTTTGTATTTTACTAACACAGATAGTTCATTGGCAATGTTCCCTGTCTCACCCTTTTTTACCGTGCATGCGTGAATAAACAAGAACTAAACTACCCACGAGCTTGTTGCTTTACCTAATAAAAGTCAGTGTTTCGCATACTTATGTTCAAATGTTGTAATCTGCAGTGAAGCCACCTGAAAATTCCTTGTTAAAACATCGTATCCACCAACAAGAACGGTCAGGTTTAACTACATGTACTGTAAACATGGAAACCAACAGGAGACACAACAGAACACAAGCAGAAGCAGAATACAAAGCGTATAAAGTTAACCTGTTCAACAACTTGCTCCTCCTCATCTTGACTAGCCTTGTACAAGCCTTGCAGTAACAACTCCATGTGCTGCGTCACATTATCCTCCGCATATAATATCAAGTAATAGATGAGTGAAGAAGCCTGCAAAAACAGTCAGATGCCATTGCCAATTACATATACACCAATGTCAATGAATGTTTTATCAAAAACCCATAGTGTCCGGGCAGGCGGTATTTCGTTTTATAAAGTTACCCCACCACCTCCCCTTCGCTACTTTCTCACTCTCTTCTGCGCCCAGACACAGTTTAATTCAGCGGCATCTACTGAAACCACCAGCTACAGCTCCTAGAAATACGATAATCGCAGATACCCCTCGCTCTGCCACTGATTGGGCTTCTACTTTGGTACTGCTCAACAAGAGCAGCCTTTGTTTTACCAAAATGTTGACTCAATCTTTTCTTCGAAGTCAAGTGCTATTCGCAAAGGAAGGAGAAAAAGAATGGTGTGTGTTATACTTTTGCGTTGAAAGAAAGAGTCGATTGCGTGACGAAGTATGTATTTCCCACGGTCGGCACGTCAAATTAATTCATACAGTCTGCCAAGCAACGTTTATCAAAATTTAATACTAAAATTTAAAGTTGGTCGGCCGCCGTAGTACGGGAAAAAAGGAACACTGATTTTCCATTCTTGTATTCATAAGCAGTACAATTAAATAGGCTTCCTGTGCGATTTTTTTTGCTCTGGACTCCATGCACCAGACCCAGGCATGCATATTCAATGAGCTCGAATTGTTTTGTATTTGAACTCGCTCAAAACAGCATGATTTCTCCCAGAATCAAAGCAAAACTTGAACGATTTACTTCAAATTATACACGAGTTTCAGACCTAGTCATACTTCACAGGGCTTGTGAACGATTCCCGCTGCAATCACCGCACGTCAGATTACAGCATTTGTTACAGTTAGTCTTGAAAGAAAAAAATAAGACATCTGACTAAATCATTCAAGACTCCCAAGTTCCGATTGCTCTGAGCGAATACGGTGTCGAAACTGGCGACAGAAGCGTATTAAAACAATACTTCGAGGGAAAATGATCAGCATACAGATTTTATTACATTCTTAAAGTGATCGAGTTACAAGATACGGGATAGAATATATTTGTCACGGTGACTGTTTGATTTCCACTGACCGACTTTTGTTGCTTGTCCTTCTGAATAAGTATCTGATCAAAACGGCGTCTGAAGCTCCCGATTTGCTTTCAAGCGCCGTTTCCTTTGCGGAGTCGTTTCTTCAGCACGCTTCTGTTCATGATGCTTTCGGTCATAACAGGATTGTCGTCTTTTGTCGAGACGGCTTCCGCCTTGCCCGTGCTTGTTCCCTTCTCTTTTGAAGACGAGTTTCACGAGACATTTGTGTTTCAAGTTTTTCAGTTTTCAAATGTTGCTTCGTTCAATCTTATTTAGAGTATCAGTAAAACTACAGCGGGACACGTGATCGATCCTTGGTCGTTGCTTAACGCGGATGGCCTTGGGGACGAGGTCGTACGCCAGACAAACAGAGAAACAGACACACGAACAAACTAATATCGAGATGGCGACCCGCTTGGAGTCTTCAAATAGGGCGATTTTGCTGCATTAGCGTCGTGATTATTACCCTTGCTTCGCTCGGGGACAAGCTATTTTACGACAAATTGAACACTTCAATGACTAGATCTAGCAAATGATACACTACAGGCACAAAACATGTAGCGCCATTAGGGACAAACACAGACTGCACATCTAATGTCTGAAACTTAGCCTACAATAAGCACTGCAGGGCTACATGTAAATGTATCTGTCTATCTATTCATTACATTCCCAGTTCTTGTTTGTCTTCTCTGTTGAGATGCACTGTATTTATAGCTCAACTGTTAGCAGCACTGCATACCTTCATTCTGGTGCTTGCTGTCCAGTCTGTCATGTCTCTCAGAGCAGCAGGTAAAATTTTGGACAAATTTCGCTGAACCAGAACTCGACAACCAAGCCCAGGTCTGGCCAAATCTATAGAAAGACCAACAGACTACATGAACCAGCACTCAACAGACCATCCTAACCTTTGCCAAATCTATAAACAGTAAACAATGACATGAACCATAAAACGCCAACGCCCGGAACTAGTCGTGATGGTCGTGCGTTCAGTATAGCATAAATTAAACAGAAGCTGTGCTACTGTAAGCGCTAGCAAAAGCCAGGTGTAAAATTAACGTATAATGGAAGGTAGGTTTAAGGAGACGTTAGCTTGGTGTTCAAGCGTACGACCACCTTGCAATGGCACCCAAGGCAATTCTTTTATGCAGGTAGACCACGAATCTTTCTCAATGCTCGCCAAAAAGCCATTCCACTTCTTTGGAACTTAACTTACAGATGCTGTCATCTCTTTCTATAATGCCTTCTGTGGCTTACCACCGCATTATTAAATTTAGAATAACTTTCTGTGTCTTTGTGACAATAAGAAATAGCAAATACTGGCCTCTGATATTACATACATCAAATAAGTACGCACAGTTGAGATTTAGCATGCTGTAAAACTCACTTGCACGTAAATATCTGACGCCGCAAAGACTAGTTAGAAACGAGCTAGTGCAACCGTAGCTTGTGTACAGGGATCCTCTATAAACTGTCCCTGGTTTAGAGAGCGGATCCCTGTACACAAACTACGGTTGTACCAGCTCGTTTCTAACTAGTCTTTGCCACGTCACGCACGCTAGTGCAACTGCCATTTGACGTCCAGTCATCAAACGTAGCATCAACGACCGACCTAACGCCTGGTCGTACGTCCAACCTTTATGCAACAAGGCCATGGACTCAACAGCCCAACCCAGGCCTAACCACATGTATGGTGTATCACCAAACAACAACAGGAACCAGAATAAACCTTACTCATAAAGGCGGGACCTAATTTACATACATTTAGAAGGTTAACTTTTATGATAAAGTTTCCAACACTACATCAAAGGCCATATTTTAAGTAGTAACTTTGTGCAATTTGAACGGTGTATACTGAATTTAAGCAAACTTATCCGTATGTAAACAAACTGGTGTATCAACTAGGTGTTGATGAGGGTAATGGAACGCCGTAAAAGAGACAATAGCTGACGTTTCGAGCGCTAGCCCTTCGTCAGAGCGAATGAGAGGATTATGGGTAAACGGGGTTTAAAAGGGATTAAGAAAGAAACTTACCTCAGGATTGGCTGTTGAGAAAAGCAGTCAATCAGAAAAACATGGTCAAAGGTTAAGGAGCTACGAGAAAGAGAACCGCTCGTTGATTCCTGCGGAAGATAAGGTACCAATTTTGAAAATCAGATGCTGTTCTGTGCACTTACGGGATTTGGTGTTGCCTTGGTGAAGAGATAAGCCGAAAATGGTCATGTTGTTGTGGGAGTGACCAGGTTGATTAAAATGCCGAGCTACAGGTTTGGAAGCGTCCTGGCTGTTGTTTTTCACATCCAAAAGGTGTTCGCGGAAACGGTCTCCCAACCTCCGTCCTGTTTCGCCGATGTAAAGCTGGTTGCAGCTGGTGCACAAGTTCTTGTCTCGTTTGAATGAGACGAGTGGTGGTTTTTCGAAAATTGTGGCAGTATCAGGATCGGATTGAAGTAATTTAAAATTTTTGAGAATTATGTCTTTGACCCGAAGATTGTTAGGATGATAAGTGATGGTCAGTGGGATTCTGTCTTCGGATTTGGATTTGGACGGCTTCAGGGCAGTTTCTCGGCTGATGTTGTTGACACGTTCCAGAGCATCGGTGACGACAGAGTTTGGATAGTTGCGTTTAGCAAAAAAATTGCACATTTCGTCGGCTTTGGCCGAGAAATCAGTGTCGTCACTGCAAAGGTTTGAATTTCGTTCCCCTTCAAAAGAAAGCCGACGAATTCAGCGCCAAATTCGACACCGAGCAATTTTTCGACGCGTTCAACTCAAAGCTTTTTTTCACGACAAACAAAACTCTGGAAACACAGAAAAGACGAATTTGAATCCCTCGCCAAACGCAAATCTGATTGGACTCCACCCGAAGGCCAATTTGGTTCCGTCGACCTTTTCGTTAGGAAGTGCAGGCATGATATTCGAAAACTTAATTTCGGCCAAACGATCAAATTCTCCAATCTCACTGCCGATGAGTGGGCGGCACTTAAATAATTTCGCAATCGTAAGGACGTTACCATCAAACCAGCCGACAAAGGTGGCGCCGTCGTCGTGTGGCGTACTGACCTTTACAAACAAGAAGCCGCCCGGCAACTTTGCCGACTCCAAATTTTATGTCCGAACCGAAAAAGACCTCACGCTTGACAACCAAAAAATCGTCAAAACCACAATCAACGAATTAATTTCCAACCAGGAACTCCCTGAATTTGGTCATCAAAACTCCTAGGACATCAAACATCTACTTTCTACCCAAAATTCACAAACCCAACAATCCTGGACGTCCAATAGTTTCGGCCTGCAGTTGCCCCACTGAGCTGATATCCAGCTTTCTCGACAAAAAATGGCTCCATTTGTTCAGTCCTTGCCTACGTACATCAAGGACACCAATCATGCGCTCAAAATTTTCGACCAATTCCAATTTCCGGCCCAATCCAAATTACTATTCACTATGGATGTTAAATCTCTTTACACTGTGATTCCGAACGACGAAGGACTGCGAGCTCTTCGACACTTTTTCGACCGCCGCACAGTTAAGGAACCCAGTACCGACACTTTGATCCGTTTAGCCGAATTAGTACTTACCTTCAATTGCTTCTCTTTCGACGACAAATTCTATAGGCAAATTAATGGAGTAGCCATAGGCACCAAAATGGGCCCCAATTATGCTAATCTTTTTGTCGGCTATGTCGAGGAACAAATTTTCGACCATTTCGATGGCCCAGTACCAGAACTTTTCGGCCGATACATCGATGACTGTTTCGGCGCCACCTCATGTGGCCGACCCGAGCTCGACCGATTCATCCAATTTGTCAATACTTTTCATCCTGCTCTCGAGTTCACCTGGGAAATTTCCACTTCTAGCGTTACTTTCCTCGACATCAACGTTTCTATCCAAAACAATGGTTTGGCTACCAGCGTCCACTACAAACCTACCGATTCGCACAGCTATTTGCTTCATTCCTCATCTCATCCGCCTCACGTAAAAGATTCCATTCCTTAATCTCAATTTCTCCGGCTTCGTCGACTTTGCAGTGACAACACTGACTTCTCGGCCAAAGCCGACGAAATGTGCAATTTTTTTGCTAAACGCAACTATCCAAACTCTGTCGTCACCGATGCTCTGGAACGTGTCAACAACATCAGCCGAGAAATTGCCCTGAAGCCGTCCAAATCCAAATCCGAAGACAGAATCCCACTGACCATCACTTATCATCCCAACAATCTTCGGGTCAAAGACATAATTCTCAAAAATTTCAAATTACTTCAATCCGATCCTGATACCGCCACAATTTTCGAAAAACCACCACTCGTCTCATTCAAACGAGACAAGAACTTGTGCAATTCCCTAGTCAAAGGCTCTTTACCCACAGAACTTGAACCTGGCACATTCAAATGCTCGCGCAAGCGATGTAACACATGTCCGTTCATTACCAACACCATTTCAATTTCCGGCCCTAAGAACTCCACCCAAATCACCGATCATTTCGACTGCACTTCCCGCAATGTCATCTACTGCATACGGTGCACCAGCTGCAACCAGCTTTATATCGGCGAAACAGGACGGAGGTTGGGAGACCGTTTCCGTGAACACCTTTTGGATGTGAAAAACAACAGCCAGGACGCTTCCAAACCTGTAGCTCGGCATTTTAATCAACCTGGTCACTCCCACAACAACATGACCATTTTCGGCTTATCTCTTCACCAAGGCAACACCGAATCCCGTAAGTGCACAGAACAGCATCTGATTTTCAAAATTGGTACCTTATCTCCCGCAGGAATCAACGAGCGGTTCTCTTTCTCGTAGCTCCTTAACATTTGACCATGTTTTTCTGATTGGCTGCTTTTCTCAACAGCCAATCAAAAATTATTAAGTTTCCTCTGAGGTAAGTTTCTTTCTTAATCCCCTTTTAAACCCCGTTTACCCATAATCCTCTCATTCGCTCTGACGAAGGGCTAGCGCTCGAAACGTCAGCTATTGTCTCTTTTACGGTGTTCCATTACTCTCATCAACACCTAGTTGATACACCAGTTTGTCTTCCGCCACGCCGACGCAGTCAACCTAGTTCTCTTAAGAGCTGGTATTACATTATCCGTATGTAAAGTGCAGCATATACATCAACCTCGTTCCCAGGCTCTCTCATCTCCCGACGGGAGCCTGGGAAGAGGTTGCAAATACATGGAAGCGAGGCTCGGTAGGCCAGACTGTCTTTCTCCATACAAATTTCTACAAATTGAAACAGCTGTAATTTTGCAGACTACGATACTCAAATTTTTCCAGATTTCTAATTTTGTGTGTGCTTTCAATGCATACAAATAATTTCTTGCACTGATGCAGCAATGCTAAAAAACAGAGGACACACCTTTATGAGTACGGTCTATCAGAATTTTAGTGCATCTTCTGCAACTAAGCCAGTGTTATGCCGTTACACGGCATGCCTAAAAATCAGCTTGCTGAATCTGTTACCGTGTATTAATAAAGTTCATCGATTGATTAATTGATTTGATTGATTGATGCTGAAATACGATAATCGCAGATACCCCATCGCTCTGGCGACCATTGCTTTGGTACTGCTCAACAAAAGCAGCCTTTGTTTTACTGAAGTTTGGACGCGATCATTTCTTCGAAGTCAAGTGCTGCGTGCAAAGAAAGAAGAAAAAATGGTGTATGTTATACTTTTGCATTGAAAGAAGAATCGATTGCGTGACGCCGTAGGTATTTCTCACGGTCGACATACCAAATTAATTCATGCAGTCTGCAGGGCACATTCTCAAACATTTAGTACTTGAATTGTGAAGTTGGTCGGCCACCATAGTACGGGAAAAAAGGAACACTGATTTTCCAGTTTTGAATTCATAGGCAGTACAATTGAATAGGCTTTCTGTGCGATTTCTTTCCTTCTTTCTTTTTTTTTTTTACTAATGCCTGCACTGGACTCTGAGGCATGCATATTTAATGAATCGAGTTGTTTTCCATGTGAACCCGCTCAAAACAGCGTGATTTCTCCCAGAATCAAACCAAAATTTGAACGGTTTACTTCAAATTATACACGGGCTTCAAATCTAATCATACTTCAAAGGGCCTGTGAATGATTCTCGTTGCAATAACGGCATGTCAGATTGCAGCATTTCTCGAATAGACAGTTACAGTTTTAGATCTTGAAAGAAAAACAGACATCTGACTAAATCATTTAAAACCCCAGGTTCCGACTGCTCTGAGCAAATACGCTAGCCGAAACCGGCGACAGAAACTGGTATTAAAACAATACCTCGAGAGAAAATGATCAGCAAGCAGTTTTAATATTTTCTTGAAGTGATCGGGTCACAAGATACACGACAGAATAAACGGCGTACTTGCAATTTTGCCCGATTTTTCTCCTGAAGTTACCAATTCCCTTTCAAGCAGTGTTCTGTTCATGTCGCTCTTGATCGGCATTCATGCGCTGTTCTCTTTGCGGAGTCATTTCATCGGCACGATTCTGTTTACGATGCTGTCGCCCACATGAATGTCGTCTTTTCTTGAGTCAGAATTGACTGTTCGATCGTTCCAACGATTGCCCGTGTTCCATTCTCTTTTGAAGATTCACAAGACTGTTGTCTTTCAAATTTTCCAGTTTTCAAATTCATTTTCGTGAATGCAGTACAGTACTGTTGCTTCGTTCAAATCACTTTTCTTTCTGTCGGTCACGGGTGAACGATCCTTTGTGAGGTTCTCTCACTGCATTCTGGGCCTGGTCGTATGCCTAACTGACTGACTGACGGACGAACATTAAATTTCGCTTCGCTCGGGGATAATAATAATAATAAAAGTGGTGCCCTAAAAAAATTCTATTAGATTAATTTTATAATAGAGCAATTATGTTCTGACAAAGGGCTATGCTTAAAACATAAATTAACACAATGAAATTTAGTACCTGATACAATCCTGTTTGACAGTGGCTCTTCAAAGTCTATTTTATCCTTCAGCTCATCTTCATTCTCTTTTTCATACTGGCTGCCAATCTATACATGGAAAACAAACATCTCAAACCTCGCTGTTTCAAAGGGAACTCCATCTTTACTCATCTATGCAAGCTTGATATCTAGTGTACAACACAGTGTCACTGTTCGATCTACACTTATCCACGGTTTTAGTTGTTATAAAATAGTCTTCATTGTTATCTCCACTGCTGTAGGGATAAAATACTGCACAGGAACAGACACCAGACTCAGTACATTTGTGTTGTTTTCTACTGTACAGCACAGTCTCGCTCGATCTATATTTATTTCACGGTTTTAGTCGTTATAAAAACAAGACATGTGTAACAGCGATGGTACAGACCTGATCCATCAGAAGCTGTGCTTGCTTCTGGATGTCTGGCATTTCGTCAGCCAAACCTGTCATCAGCAGAGGCAGCAGCTTGTGGAAATAAGAATATCTGAAATACCAAAGATACAAAAGCCTTAAGTGTCTAAGAGTTTATCAAGAGCGTGTACAAGGTATAATCTATGGAAAGAGATGTGTATTTCTTGGTTATTTTATAGCAAACTTTTAATTAATTAGTTAATCTTCCCTTCGAAACAAATCTTTAGGAGATTGAGGCCGGGATTCTGGGCACCACTCGGTCATAAAGGGGAAGAATTCTCTGTACGCGGGGGTGGAGACCGAATTTTACATAAGAGTTGAGTCAAAATGACGACTTTTCCAGTTTCTTTTATGTCATATATCATACAAAACATTTTCAAAATGGAGAGTTCCATGTACCTCGCTATGTAAGGTCTCAATAAAGATTCGCGGGTCCCTCTCGGAAAAAAAATCACTTTAGTGTTACAATTTAATTTACATACACGTATTATATCTAAGAAATATATAATGCGTTCCCGTGTAATGCAGCCTCATCTATAAAACACGCAAGAAGTTGGGAGAATACGAGAATAGCGTAGGAAAAACACTCGGCATGCCTCCACCGAGAATTTATATCCGTTTTTTTTCATGGATTTTATCCCTTTTAAAAGTGGAGGGAGCGTTTCGGGGCCCGTTTTTATACAAACTGTTCAATAAAACAGGAACGATAAAAAACATCGAAAATCGCTGACGGGCAGCCTATCCCAACTGTATAAGGAATTCAACAAGAGCTGAATGGCAACAAAGTGTTCAGCCGACCTGATCTAAAGTGGGGTTTTCATCAAATCCTAGTCAGGCAGAAATGCAGGCCGTACAGACACCGTAGGCTGATGTTTAGCATTTGAGGTACACTCACATAATCCGAGACGTGCTGTGAGAATATCAAGGCGTGGCCAGCACAGCCGATGGCCTGATCATTCATGGAACTCACACGGCGGAAAATGACAGGAGGTTTTATGCAATCCTAGAGTGACTGAGAGAGGTGCGACTAACCCTCAACTAGAGGAAGTGTGAGTTCAAGAGACTGGTCTTCTTTGGAAATGACCAGGAAGCAACATGGTCAATAAAACGCCAGCGACGCAAAATAATAAAGTTTGTGGTGAAATGCGTCCCAGACATGTCATCAGTTGGACAACCAATCACAGTTGACCCAGAAGGATGTGGATTTCAGAAAAGGAACAGCAAACTGCATCTGAAAAGTTGAAGCGCTGATCAAATTACACCCTGGCCTTCCTCGAGAAAGGTTGCAAAATAAAACTTACAGCAGATGCCTCACTAGTAGGACTGGAAGCAATCCTGGCCCAGCTGGAATGAGTGGCAAGTGTTTTCAACATGTACATATTAGAAGAGTACATATGCAGTACATCTATTCCCAAACATCGAAATCATAAGCACGCATTATGCAAACAAACAACTTCAAGGTTGTGTCGACCTAGAAAGGCCAATATTGCTGATGCTCTGTCAAGGCTGAATTCCAATCCTCAAAGTCACAAAGGAGACTTTGACCGAGCTGTTAATGCCCAAATCAGTGTCCCAGTTGCTTTTACATCTGCTTCAGCTGAAGATGCGGAGCTACAGTAAATCACATAAAATAATGTGTCAGAGCAGAAGACTGGAGCAAAGGTGATGTCAAAGGTGCATACCCGTCAGACATAAGTCGAGTATCTATGGGGAACTACTATTACGAGGCACCAAGCTGGAGTACCACAAGCGTTATGAGTTGCGTATTGGATCTGGCATGTGAAGGTTCAGGTGTCGTGAATTCGCCTCCCCAAGTATCCACGACAAAATCGCAAGGCTGTCTTTTCACAGTTTTAATGAAGCTTCGCACTCTCTCGCAGATTCACTCACACGTGGCACCTCCGACGGGGACCCCAACAGTGATTAAGCTCGTACAAGAGCAAAGGACCCGAAAAAATCCAAGTGCCACTGTTCGGTCAAGAACATGGACTAAGACGAAGTGATGACGGGAAAGCTGCAAGTGCTCAGCTTTACCCTCAAAAAGACTAACGATATCATCGCGAAGGAGGATGAAGAAGTTGCGGAACGACAGAAATCATCTATCACAGTTGCGATCAAGGCTGTGGACAACCTCAAGGAACAAAATCTGAAGATGAAGTCAGAACGTGGGGCGAGGAAGCTGAGAACTTATTAGCTGAAGCAGATGAAGGTGTCAAGAAACTACCCAAACATATCCAGCGAATGCAAGCTGATCGGCAAGCAGCCGAAGATGCTCACAAGCAGCAGGGAAAACTAACGTTTAAGCAGAAAGAATACGAGCAGCAACAAGCCCATGAAGAGCATGAGAGACAACAGCAGTTAGAGTTCGAACGGCAACTCCTAAACTAGAAACTAGAGTATCAAAAGATGCTTGAAGAGGCACACCCAGACCCACCGAAAAAGGGCGCTGCCGCTAAGCTTCCTAAACTCGTGATAACACGTTTCAACGGGTCGTATAACGATTGGCTGCGATTTTGAGGTCAATTCACCGCCGAGATTGACAGCGCTGAGATCGCGGATGTCATGAAGTTTTCTTATCTGAAGGAGTTGGTTAATCCTAAAATCTGATCAAACCTATACGGACTGCCTTTCACCACCACAGGGTACGAACGTGCCAAGAAGATCCTTACAGACCACTATGGTGATACTAGCGAGATCGTGAGCTCATACGTAGAAGAAATCATCAACCTTCCGATGACGAGTGCGCAACCAGCAAAGATACACGCATTCTTTGACAAGCTAATGTATTGTGTGCAGTCATTAGAAACACTCGAGAAGCTTAGCGATGTGAACGGTCACGTGAGACTAACCCTGAACAAACTGCCTGGTATTCGTGGGGATCTTGTGAGAACTGAGCAAAAATGCCCTTGAGAGTCTATCAAACTCGACAAGCGGAACACAAGACACACGCATGCGTCTATTGTGAAACCACGGAACACAAATCCTCTGCTTGCAACAAGGTGACGGAAATTACCAAGAGAAAGAGACTTCTGACAGAGAAGAGATTATGTTACAATTGCACCGGAGCGAATCACAGAGCTTCTGAGTGTAAAAGCAATAGGACATGTCAGAACTGTGCCAAACGGCATCATTCCTCCATCTGTGATCAGAAAATAGCCGCAGAAAAGATGTTGACAGCACGTTGTCCCGATGGAGCTAAAGTGGTTTATCCAGTTGTGATAATCAAGGTCGAAGAAGTGAAATGCAGAGTGCTCCTTGACACCGGAGTGGGAAGCTCATACGCTTCCGCTAAGCTGCTGGACCAGCTGTCCAAACGACCCACGATAACGACAAAGAGAATCGAAATGCTTTTGGGAGCGACCACCACGAGAGCAGAAATATTCAAGGTGAAAGTGGGAGCGGTCGAAGGAGATATTACTATGGAAGTAAACTTAACCAAAGTCCACAAGCCGCAACTGATGCACTTGGAAAACCCACAGTACGAGAATCTACTGAAGAAATATACATATTTGACCGGAGTGAAGATGATCGACACTGACCAAAAACCTCACCTTCCCGTGCACGTGGTCTTGGGCACCAGTGAATATGCCATGATCAAGACACAACGTGCCCAGAGGGTTGGACTGCCAGGCCAGCCAGTGGCCGAGAAAATGCTTCTTGGGTAGACAATCATGTCACCAGGGAGGGAGACCGACACAAGTCCAATGCTCCTAACTCAGATCTCTAGCGTGGACTACGAAGAGCTGTGCCGACTTGATGTACTTGGCCTAGCTGACGCAACCGAGAACGACCAGAAAACGGTCTATGCTGAATTCAAAGAACAACTGACCAGAGATCCCGCTGGTTGGTACGAAACAGGATTGCCCTGGAAAGGGAATCACCCCGACCTACCCAACAATAAGCAGGGGAGCCAGAGACGACTACAATCTCTGTTGCGGAAGTTGAAGCGAACCAATAATACTGAGAAATATGACGAGGTCATACAAGAACAGCTGCAGCAGGGAGTGATAGAGCAGGCCCCCGTCAATCCATGCGGGAGAGAATTCTACATTCTGCACAAAACAGTGATCAGAGAGAATGCAGAGAGTACAAAGCTATGCATAGTTTATGATGCCTCAGCCCGAGAGAGAGAGGGGGCGCCCTCCCTCAATGACTGCCTCCACACAGGACCACCTCTGCAGAACAAGCTGTGGAGCATTCTAGTCAGAGAACGTTTCCATCCCGTAGCCATCGTGGGAGACTTGCAGAAAACATTTCTGCAGGTCCAAATTAGAGAGAATGAATGAGACGCATTGCCGTTTCACTGGAAATCCAATGAACACTCTGGAACAGAGACATTGCAATTTACAAGGGCCCTATTTGGGCTAGCGCCCTCCCCCTTCCTACTTGAAGGTGTGATCGATCACCACCTGGATAGCTGGCGAGCCGAATGCCAGAGGTTGTGGCTGAGATACAAAAAAGCCTCTATGTAGACGACCTCATATCGGGATCTACTACCGTATCTCAGGCTAAAGAATTGAAGAAGGGTGCCATTGAAGTTTTCGCAGACGCAACATTCAAGCATAAGTGGAACTCTAATATAAAGGAACTTGAACCATCTAGCGATGACTCCAAGCAAGGCCAAGGCGAACCAACCCATGCAAAACAGCAGCTGGGCGTAAAAGCGAGCGAGAGAGTAACATGCTGGGACTACCCTGGGATAAGAAGAAGGACACCCTGAGAATCCTTTACCCCCAGGAGACAGCAGAATGCACCAAGAGAGGAATCTTGGCAAATCTCGCCAAGATTTATGATCCGATAGAGCTAGTTTCCCCTACAATCCTAAGTGGAAAATTCATCTACAGAGACATATGCAACCTGAAGTCAGCCTGGGACGCGCCAGCACTAGTAGAGCACTGGCAGAGATGGAGAAACAGCCTACCACCCGACGTGACAGTACCCAGATCCCTTGTGTGTCATCAAGAGCCCATACAATCCATAGAGCTGCATGTCTTTGGTGACTCCAGTGGCAACGGGGTGTCAGCGACGGTGTATGTGGTGGTGACTCAAGAGTCGGGAACCAAGCAAGGGCTCGTGACTGCAAAGGCACTACTAGCCAAACACAATACGACCATACCCCGGCTGGAACTTATATCAGCCCATATGGCCGCCAATCTCGTGAGCAACGTCAGGAATGTGTTGGTAGGGTTCCCGGTCACAGAGACACAGTGTTGGCTAGACAGTAGTGTGGCACTGCATTGGATCAGAGGCCAGGGCGAGTACAAGCAGTTCGTGGAAAACCGAGTCCACAAGATTCAGAACCACTCAGAGATAACTTGGCGTCACGTACCGACAGCCGAGAACCCCGCAGACCTGGGGAGCCGTGGTGGTAGCGTCACAAACGCAGAGCTGTGGTGGAAAGGACCGGAGCGGTTGAGGCACAGCGAGAAGTGGCTGCCAGAAATTGTGACCAAGTCTTCACCAGAGAGCAAGGCAGAGGCCAAAGTGACAAGAGAACTGCTCGCCACTACAGTCGAGCAAAAGGATGCATTTGACGATCTGCTCAACAAATACAAACTGTGGCGAGTCCTGCGCATGTGCGCATGGGTGAACCGCTTCCTGCACAACTGCAAAAGCAACAAATCCTAGAGAGCCATGGGTCCGCTGATCACCCAAGAAATCGAGGACCAGAGACTAGTAAGTAAGTAATGTCTTTATTTAACGAGGGTAGCACATAACAGCAGAGCTAATAAACGTGTGGCCCTCTACATACATATACTAAACAATTCTTTAAAAACCTAAGCTTAAAGTAAAGGTATCAACAATGTCGATGGATAAAAGCTACATCTATCTACACGGATAACATACTAATAGAAAGCTACACTATGAAATGGTTCAAAAATTGCTGTTGATTAAAAAAATGGTTCCACAAAGATTGTTTAAAAACAGTAAACAACTCAATTTCACGCAGCGTCAATGGCAAGGAGTTCCACAGCCGACAGGCGGATACACCAAACGATCTGCCTCCGTCAGATTCATACTTAAATCAGCACTTACATAGGTCATAACAGGCCTAATCATACTATCATAATATAGAATCCTCTGCTGTAAAGGAAGAAAGGCTCTGACTTTCCTTAATACCCCTATGCGCTGAGAAAGCTTTTTGCAGAGGTTATCTACGTGAGCTACAAATGTGAGTTTCTTATCGATTTCAAGTCCAAGAAGCTTTGCATTTGGAACAATGGACAGTTGTTTTCCATTCACTGTTAGTACCGGGGTATAGTTTAGTTTGGTGAACAGCCGTTTTCCGGTTATCATTAGGGCCCTAGTCTTCTTTTCATTGAGAGGCAGCTTGTTTGCAACTGCCCAGTCCGATAACTCAGTAAGGGCTGTGTTCAGAGATTCCTGCAGTTTTATGGCATCGTTGTGAGCCGCAGACGAAGTAACAGTTGTATCATCAGCATATAGGTCCAACTTTGCAGAGCTGACGTGGAAAGGCAGATCACGCTTGCTCTGTCTGAGTCGGTACCAGCTAACGTTACGAGCTGGCTTCTGTCAGTTAGGTAGGACTTGAAGCATTGCAGCGATTCACTGTTGATCCCATATATCTCCAATTTGTCCAAAAGAATATTGTGGTCAACCATATCGAACGCCTTGCAATAGTCCACTATGACTACGCCACTCACTCGGTTCTGGTCGAGGTTCAACAGTAACTCGTCGATGATTTGAATAAGGGCTGTTTCTGTGCTGTATCGTTTCCGAAAACCTGATTGCCGGAGGTATATCAGATTGTTTGTTGTTAGGTAACCGTATAAGGAATCATGTACATGCCTTTCGATCACCTTAGATACTACAGGCAAAACTGAAATTGGCCAGTAGTTCGAAAGTTCGTCAGTCTCTCCACCTTTAAACAGTGGAGTAACCCTTGCAGTCTTCCATCGCCGAGGGAACACGCCAGTCGCCAATGAGTGATTTATGTTCCTGGTAATAGATGGAGCAACTTCAGGAGCGGCAGTCCGTAGTAATCGGGCACTGATCTTGTCAATACCCGTTGCTTTGTTAGGGCTGATTTTTGAGAGACTGATTCTCACCTCGGGCTCACTGATAGGAGGGATAACAAAGGCTACTTCGGAGGCTTTCTTTTAATTTATGAACTTTGTCACCTTATCCAGGTTGAGTGGAACATTTGGAAGGATCGACCTCAGACGCTCTGCTACAGTTGAAAATGTTCGTTGAACTTTGTTGCTATGCGTCTCACATCGTCTGTAGTATCTGCTCCATCTCTGATACTGTTGACTGGTTGTTTGCCCTTAGCAGACCCGGTTAACGATTTTATGGTGTTCCAAGTAATTCTCGAATTGTTTTTGTTTTCTGCGAAAACTTTGGTGTAGTACTCACGCTTTAATGTTCTCACGAGACCGACCGCTTTATTCCTTTCTTTTCTGTACTTGGACCAGGCATCACAAGTGTTTGTGGACCTTGCAGTCTTGAGACAGGCATCTCTGAGTTGTAGCTGTGATAAAACAGCTCTATTCATCCAAGGCGCTTGCCTAGGCCGAGAGACCCTTTTTTCTCGCCACGGGCAGTGGATGTCAATCACATCAATGATTAGCTGTTCCCAGGAGTCCAATATATCGTCAACGTCGTCAAAAAGGAACACTGTGTCCCACGGGGCCTGTCTTAGAGTTGTTTTAAAAAACGTTTTCATGCTCCTGTGTCGTATGAAGGGCCCTTTGACTGTTGTTTTTGACCCTTTGATTGTATTTGCGTGAAACAAACAGCAGCAGGTGATCCAATAAGCCAATTTCGATTGTTCTGACGTCCTTCAAATGCTCCGGATGATTAGTGTAAATATGGTCCAAACAAGTTAAATTACACAAGCTAATTGGGCGTGTGACAACGTTTATCAACTGCTTAAAATTCATGGTTTTCACCATTTGCATAGGCGATGTTTACTGTAGCTCCCTTTGGAAATACTATCGATGTTGAAGTCACCCAATAAATTGTTTCCTTGTGAACCAGGTAAGCTTTCTCGATATTTTCTTCCAGCTTCAGATCGTCGCTTTTGGCGTGAGATGGCGGGCGGTAGATTCCCGATAGTAGGAGAGACCGTTTGGACTTGAACGGAAAAATCTCTAGCCATAAGGTTTCCAGTTCGGCAGATTCGAGGTCGGTTCTACGTTTCGTGATGAGTTCGTGAATGCATGACTCCACCACCAGCCTTTGACGATCTATCACGACGGTAGATAGAAAAACCCGGGACAGCATAAAGTGAGTCTGGGATGTCAGGCTTGAGAAAAGTCTCGTTTAGAAACATGACATCAAGCTGAGGCCTTCTGAATTTTCCAGTCAGGAACAGTTTTATCTGGTCGAATTTCGCGGATGTCAGGCGATTTATGTTCCAGTGGCCAATGCGTAATCCTTTGTTGTCAAAGCCCAGGTCAAAATAGGGATGGTTATCATAACTAACCTCGCTGCCTGAGGAGTCGTCAAGAGATCCACCGTTTATCGAAGCCGGGGAGCATTGCGTCGAAGATGTATCGTGGGAACTTGCAGGGGAGTTGACTTGTGTTGAAACCGGACCAGGATTCAAATGGACGTCATTTGACAAGTTGACAAGAATGGCTGTTAACGTAAAGTTTAGGAGGAGCTTGGCATTGGCAAACTTTGTACCTGGCGCGATGTCTCGGCTGATCGATTTCGACTTCGGTTTCCTCCGCTTGGGATACTTTGAGTCGATGTAGATTGAACAGGAATCATTGGAGGCCGTTAGAACTTGAACACTCAAGCAAGTAGGCTTTTCCAATGGGTCTCGACTGTGGTCTACGAAATATTCAGCTACCAGATAGATCAATATATAAATAATCGCGGAGCGCCAAAAACGCACTCCCGCCATCTTTGGATGATTCAAAGATACAAAGCGAGTCCAACATGAAGCCAAGAGTCAGCCAAAGTTCCAAAAGGACACAATGCAGTTGAACCTACAAGAGAATCAAGTAGGAATCCTGGAATGCAGAGGGAGGATTCAAGGCGTGTACCCTCTCTACCTCCCCGACAGCTATCTGTACACCGAGAAGCTAGTAGAGGAAGCTCATCTGTGCACGCTCCATGGGGGAGTTGCACTAACCATGGTCCATGTAAGGAACAACCATTGGGTGCCGAGATTAAGAAAACTCATCAAACGCGTCAGAAGTTGCTGGGGATGCAAACGATCTCAAGCGACAGCACTTGCAGCTCCACTTCCTGGAAACCTTCCCACAACTTGAACAGAGGGAACAACTCCATTCCAAGTGATTGGAGTGGACTTTGCGGGACCCATTAAGTTCCAGACAAAGCGCCAGGCAGCGGGAAAAGCCTATCTGGCCCCCTACGCCTGCAGTCTTACCAGAGGACTGTACCTGGAATTGCTGCCCAATCTGGAGACTGAAGAGTTTCTGGGAAGTCTCAAACGCCTTGTGGCGAGGAGGGGGAGACCCAAAGTTATTTACTCTGACAATGGAGGAACCTTTGTCGAAGCAGCCAAGTGGCTCCCTCAAGTCATGAGAGATGAGAGGCTAAACAACTTCTTGGCAGAGCAAGAGGTAAAGTGGTGATTCAACTTGAGCCACGTGCCGTGGTGGGGCAGTCAATTTGAGCGGATGGTGGGACTGGTGAAGTGTGCCACGTACAAGACCATTGGGCAGGGATACTTGTCCTGGAAGGAGCTGCAAGACGTCATCCTGGATGTAGAGGTGGCCCTCAACAACAGACCCCTTGGTTACGTGGAGGATGATATTCAGTTACCAGTCCTGACGCCGAACGCACTCTTGTTCGGACAACCCAACATGCTACCTGAACTTGAGCCCCACCACATCGAAGATGTAGACCTACCGAAGTGCACCAAATACTTGCAAAAGTGCAAGGAAGCCATGTGGAACAGGTGGTCCAAAGAATACCTGAGAGGGCTCAGAGAGACACAACCTGAAACATGTGGGGTGGCCTTTCGTCCTGTCAGTGGGTGAAGTGGTAATCATCAGAAGTGAAGAGCGGAACCGGGGGCAAGTGGCCACTTGGCATTGTTGTGGAGCTGATACGAGGGCGAGACGGCATAGTGATGGCAGCCAAACTACAAGCTGGAAAGAATTACCTAGAGCGGCTGGTACAGCACCTCTACCCCCTAGAGCTGTCCTGCGACCGGACACCCTGGGTCACTCTGAGAGCTGACGCCCCATCTTCAGGCCCAAGAGGGATGCGGCAGTTTGCTGTGGAAATGTGTATTCAGCATACTGCTAAAGATGAACAATGAATTACTGGTACTCTTATAATCCAAACAACGAATGTCACATGTACTTCATATCATTCATGTAGTTCATTCAGTTATATTGTAATCAAATACTTATTAGGACTCCAAGGATCAGGACAAAACATATACCTTGTGAGCGAGCTATATGGGGGGAGTGTGTCGGAGATTACACAAATGTATATCGTGAAAAGAGTGGATTAGTAAGATAAGAGCACATTGCCAGCGAGTGGAAAGATAAGTGAGTTTAGCGAGTGACAGGGATTAACTTTTGGTAAGTGATATGATTGAACTTAGCATTGTGTATGGAACTGAAGAAGTTAGTGTGAGTGAATCTGTGAGAGAGTGCAAAGCTTCATTAAAACTGTGAAAAGACAGCCTTGCAATTTTGTTGTGGATACTTGGGGAGGCGAATTCACGACATGGGGTCGGAAACTAATCACAAGCCCAAGGCCAAAGCTATTTATCCTGAATCTAAAATACAAAACTAAGAGAGGAAATCCAAAAGTCCCTGATGACACACAGTACAGATCCACTTCCCAGGCACTGATAGGAACTACTCCATTGGTAGAGAAATGGGGACGAAATTACCGGAAGTACCAAGGAAAGCAACAATCATAGATGAAGGCATTCGTGACCGAGACTGCCTCAAAAAACTGGCAGGAAAGGAGTATTTTATTTTATTTGGTTACACAAGCATACACACCACCGAGTAACCCACGGCACACACAGTGACAGGTGACTGCAACAGCAGCACCAATTGCTGCGGGCTCTATGCCAATGCAAGGAGACATCAAGAGCCCAGTGAAGGTAGGAGACAAAGGCCTGCTAAAGAACACCAAACTTTGACCCTATACCCATGAAGTTCTCTTGAAAAACAAAGGTACAAGAAAGAAGGTGGAGAATGAGAAGCAAGGAGACCATGTAAAGTTGCAGCAAAAGAGCATACATAGATGGCATACTGTACTACAAACTGTTTACATTTACAAGTACAGTGTATACACATATACTGTAACTGTTTAATACATACCTGTCTCTAAAATTCAGCAGCCAGCCACCAACTGCACAAGTGACAGACAATCGAACTGAAGGAGTAATGTCAAATGTTCTCTGAGCCAGATGTGGTACAACATCATCAATGTTCTTCCCATCACTGTGCTGTACAACAACACCAATAGCCTGCAAGATACGGTCTGTTGTGATTACCCAGCCTTACATATCATCTGCACTTGCAAAGCAAATTGCACTGGTTAAACAGTCTCAATAACTATTTACTTCCAAGAGTGATCAACTTCAATTTCTCACCAGAAATATATCAGCAGTAAAGAGAACTTGGCTTTCAATACCTTGCTCAGATAAAACCTAATTAAACTATTGTTTCTCACTTCACAACACATACATTGAAATGGTTGAGAGAATCTGTATTTTGAACTCAGGAGTGAAAGAGTTATAAAGAACAAAAACAACTGGCTGGGCACTGGCACCTGAATGCATGCTTGTCTGACTTTAGAATGCTGGTGTGAAAGAGACTTCAGCAGTGGATTCACCAAGGAGTTTGCTTGTAAGTAGAAATGTTCTGGGACAGCAAGAGCCAGTACATTGGTACATTTGCAGCTTGCCTACAGAAGAAAGCAACATGGGCACAATATATTTTATCTGCCAAATTATGTACATCACATTCAACTACTGTAAATAGGAAAACAATAGTCAATAAATTCATGTGTGCTATTCTATGCAATGGATGTACATGTAATTGATCATGTGACTCTACTTGTACACTGACTGCAAATTTGAGTACAGTACTTCCTGTACCATGCACTGCCACACACATTGAGATGTAAAGTTAACACAAAATATATTTGAATTTTAGTTTTGAGTGGTAAAAACAATATTTTACAAATGAGCACTGTGCGAGTGAGTAAAAATATTGTTTTTACCACTCAAAAATAAAATCTTTATCTTCAAGCTGCCATGTAATTTTCTTTTTATTATATAGGCATGAGTGTTCTATGAGAAAATGCACAAACAACTGTGCAAAAGTGGGAAATGATGCCATTGATATCCTCACTAGTGAGGATATGGAAAATATAAAATGCGTAAAATCCATATGAAACTACATCCAGGACCCAAGTGGCGTATTTAAGTAAAACACTCATGTCTAGGATATAATAAATTAATATATTTTAGAATACAGTCAAACCCCGCTACTTCAAAGTCCCACAGGATATGAAAAATAGTTCAAAATAGCAGGATTTCAAAATAACCACGCTTGTACCAAATTACAAGCTGCTATAAATAATTAACAAAATGGGTTGATTCAACTATGTACAAACTTTCAAGTTTTCACAAAAGGATATGGAGATACAGAAGATGGGCCAACTAAATAGTGGGGAGTTTGAAATTAACTGAGTTTGAAATAGGTGATAGTAAAAATCATGACAGTAAATCCAAGGGGATTCGGCTTGACTTCGAAATAACGGAGACTTCAAATTAACTGATTTTGAAATAGCTGGGTTCAACTGTAATAATTATTAAGTATCATGGTATGCATGGATACCCATTTCCAAAGTGTGCTACTGTATTCATGACACCCCTAAATATAAAAAATGCAACTACATGTACATATGACAAGGCAATAATTATAAGTTAGCCTCCTGAAAATAGACTGCTGTCAGGAGGCTACCTAGAAGTGGAATACAAAATCACTATCAAATGCATGTTGTGCTATACCTTTATGACAATAAGTAGATCATTACAAACTGTGATCAATTAAATCAGAAACACACCACTCACCTTTCTGACTTCATGGAAAGGATCAAGAAATGTCTTTTGTAATATTTTGACCATTTCATCAACATAAATCTCCATGGCTTTTTGACATAGTTCAATAATGGCACAAAGCATTTCCACAAGACATAGTCGGAGTTCCTCACAGGGCTCTGTCATTTCTGGCTGACCAAGTCTTTGGGTTACAGTTGGAATGATATATGGAAGAAATGCTGACAAATCCACAACATGACCCATAAGACTGCCAAGAGAAAGTGCAATCAAATATATACTGTAATCTTCCACTCCCTTGTACACACTTAGCTAAACTTGGTTATCACAACTGCCCATACAGTACTTGTAACCCAAAAAGAATTTGTGAGATGGCAAAACAATGTACAAAAACCTGCCTGGTGCATTCTCAAAGTTGGGGCAACTTTGGAAATGTTCACAACTTTGTAATTAAGAATATTTATTTAAAATCTGACTTTTTGTTTGCTTAGTGCAGCTATAGCCTGCTGCAGAGTACTCTTGAGGTGCACATTACAGCACCTTTAATGTTTTTTTGCTTTCTGGGAATCACTTTTCAAACAAGCAAAGGTGTCTGTAAGTCATACAGTACATGTACCTTTCTTTACAGTATGTTGGTTATATCTAGCACTTTCATCCAATATCTCTAAAACTATAGAGTGGGATTGATTCCATTATGAATAAACCTCGGAGAATGAGGGGTGGGAATCTTGTTTCCATGCCTCGAATTTAAGGAACAGAATTTGCAGCGATCATCCTGACACTTTGAAAAACATGACGTATTGCAAACGTATGTGACCCTCCTAAATATCAAAGAAAGGATAATTACAAAATCTCCCATCTGCATGAAAACAATCAAATTCACTTATACACGGCATTGATTAAAAAACAAAATAATGGATTGTTTTGAAAACAATTTGGTTTCTCTATCCATGATCGAGGACTGGAGGATTTTATACACAGATTTTACCTGAAAAGTACTTAAACTGCATACAACAAACAACACTCTTGTTAGCAAACTGTGTATTGAATTTTGCTTCTGCATAAAAGTACAGTATGCAGGCTTTCTGCATGATTTAGTATAATCTCTGATTTGTATAATTTATGTACTTTCTCATCAATTAATTGGTCCTCTCTTTTAAGATCTTTGAATGTCATACTGTACATTGTTATTGGTTGAATAATTGCAAAACAGTTTTACAAGATGTACCTGTATAAGGCATAGACTGAGAATGCAACTGTTGCTCCCACAGTTTTGTTTTGTAAGTCACAGTTCACTCTTACAGTTCCAGTGTTGAATGCTCTAACAGATGGACATAAGAACCTCTGGTACACAGTGAATACTATAGTAAGTTAATACAGTATACCTGCCAACTCTTTTTGAGTAAAAGGTGTGAGATTTATATTTTAGGAATGGACAGGAAGAAGTTCTGAAAATTTCTGAAATTCCAGTTCTAGGATGTGTTTCACCAAACACAACCTCATCCCCAGTCCATTCGAAAATTGGAGAATTCAGGGAAAGTACCATATAATTAAATCATATCTTTAAAAAGTGTGTCAGTTATATGAAAATAGTCCAGTTTTTTTCAGCCATGCATGAGAAATTGGTCCATAAGCGTGAGCTGGTGTGGGATTGAAGTTTTTGACCTGCAGGCATGAGACTTACACCTAAGACATGAGAATTGGCAGGTGTAATACATGTACACTACAGTATGTGGCATGGTAATGCAGCCTTATAACAGTACAGTGCATGTTGTATGATATTGGTGTCATGCAAAAAACAACACCATATCCCCCATGTGTTAGCTGTTCAAAAATTAAGGTACAGTATCAACGACTGCACAAGTATACAAATACTATATAATTACTGCCTGGTTAGCATTCACTTGTAAACATTAATGATTCACTAAAAGTGAAACTCAGTTACATGTACTGTGGGTCAATGATCTCTCTTAACAGTACCAACGGACAGTTTCTCTTTAGCATGCACACATTGCAGTGCACGCACATCAGGTCTACAGTATGTGCAACAAATTGATCAATCAAGAGAAAAATCTACAGCTGATTAACAGCAGTTGATATGATGCCAGCACTATCAACTAAGTCAAGGCTTGTGTTTGGATGACTGGTGACTGGATGTTGATTTTAAAATCCTAACCTTTATTCCTCACCTCGAGACAATCTCACACGCAAGCTCCCTGCATTTCTCCGTGGGATCCGAGAAGAGCTTTAACAATGGCTTCAAAATCAAATCAAATATCGCTCGATAAACAGGTGATGGGAGATTGGTTTTTCTATTTAGCACTTCTTTCTTTATCTTTTCCAGGGATCTTTTCCTTGTGCTTCTGTTATCGTCTGCCAGGCAGTTGATATCTCTTTGCATACCCTGCAGAAACAAGCAAACAAAGATTACCATGCCGACTGACTAACACTAAAACTACTATATATACTGTATCACTACTTCCACAGAAATCTGGCATAATTAATTTAGTAGTCTGTTAGTTGTATGAAGTGAGAAAAACAACTGCATTGACATAAAACGGCACACAAACCTGCAGAATTGCTTCCAATGCTTCCTGATCGTCTTGGGTCAAATCAGCCGCCATTTTACATTGAACACAATCTTGAAAAGTACTGGGCCGAGTCTAACTGTTCATGACCGAGCTGGACGAACCTGTTCGGATGTTCTCGGACGTGCTCGGACCAATGCTCACGTTCGGGAAGCCAAAATGGAGGTCTCTGTTGTCAGACCGGTAGAATCTTCGCCTGTTCCTGACCCCAGGAGCGGGCACAGATGTGTAGCAGACGACAGCAACTTATACGTTTTCGGAGGCTATTCACCCTATCGCGAAGGCAAGCTTTTTCGAGAGCTGTGGCGATTCAATTTCCTTAGAAAATCTTGGGAGCAGCTGGAGACAACAGGTCCGTGCCCTTCTCAAGTGGCTTCTTCAAGTGTTCTCTTGGACAGGGGTAGTATGATCGTGTTTGGTGGTTCTGGAGTCCCGTTTGGTCAGAGTAACAGCGACAAACTCCATGTTTGCCTGTTGAAATATAGAACATGGACAGAGATCAGCCACAACGTTGTCGACCTGCCCTTGGCTGGTTATGGCCAGTGTATGGTTTTGTCGCCAGAAAGGGACTTGTACGTTTTTTCTGGTACGACAGGCCACGAGTTTCACTCTCATCTCTTTCGTTTTAACTTTTTTTCACGGAAATGGAGTTCCGTGCGCTGTGAAAAACCACCAGTCCCTCGATACCGGCATGAGGGGGTCACCCATGGAGGCAACTTATACGTCATTGGTGGAGGGATGGGTAGCCGTGATCCGGTGGAATATTTTTCCCTTCATAATATCCCCTACTTTAACTTCTCTAACAACAGTTGGAAATATCAACTATGTCAACCATCGAGAAACAATGGATACCCAAATCGGCGCCGTTGTCATGGTTGTGTACTTTATCAGTCTACAGTGTACATATGTGGAGGATTTGATGGTGAGAGTATGTTTGATGACATCTGGAGCCTGGATTTGAACACCTTTCAATGGGAAAAACTGCAAAAGGTAAACAAAGGCTTATTACAACACCAAACTGTATAGTACAGTATGTCATTTAATATAATTATAGTGGGGCCCACAAGTGTCAAACACATGGCAATATTTAAAGCACAAACTAATTTTCGAAATAGCAAACCAAAATTGCAAAGCAGACACCCAAATTACAAAACATAAACCAGTCTTTCAAAACACACACCAAAATCACAATACACAAACCAAATTTGAGAACACATTCATCTCAAGCCCTGGCTGTAGTTAGTCTTATTGCGTTTGACGAAGGAGAAAGCAACCCTAATCTCAACTGGTGTGGGTTCCATGGGGTCGATGGGATACCTGTCACTTGCTTTCAGCCAGCACGAAGAATCAATTTTTTGGGTGGACGGTCGGGTGAGGATGTGCAAAATCTGCACCATTTTGAATAATATTACTATATAAGCACTCTTTGTCACACAAGTGGCTCTGAATGATCACACTGAGGTCTATCAAGGCAAAGACACCTACTTTTCAGTAAAAGAAGCCAATATCTGGAAAATTAGGGCAGCACGACAGCAAGAATTGCCACAGAAAAATGTAACTCGACTTGCGATTGCCATATTTCAGTTTCTGTGTTGATGAAAATATACTCAATATGCAACCAACACTTTACTGATGTTCCAGATACTTATCTGGAAGTAATATACGGCTTTGTGGAGACAGGTATCGTGGTGATTCAATTGCAAGCCACAGGATGATTGAATTGTGAAACTCTCATGTGCAACTCAACTTACAGAATTTCTTCCGATGAAGGTATAAATCACATTTGACCATGCCTTACAATTTTCATATACTGTATCTTCAAAGAATTAAAATAAAACAAAAAGAAAGAAAAAGGAAAAAAAGAAAGAAAGAAAGAAAAAGTTTTGGTTTAATATTGCTTGGCCGGGGTTTGAACCCGGACTGCACGTTCATGCGCTCACTTCCGGTTTCAGACGAAACCATAGGGAAGAGCATTTTAGAACAAAAACAGCTCCAAGCAAAGAGAATTCAAACACACCTGACTAATCTCTGATTACTACTAGTACAATGATGTACTTAAAAGCACATATTGTCACAACTGCAGTGGAGGGAAACAGAGAATTCATTTACTGCCCCTACATTAATTTGGATGCTGTGGTGTCTGCATACAGATTTTTATCATTGTGGGAGCAATGTGGCTGGGAGGAGGGCAGGGTTTGAAATTAACTTTTTTATCCATTTGCCAGCTGGCAACTAACAATTGTAGTTGCCAAAGACATCTTTTTGGTCACCACTCGTGTTTGGGTTGTCTGTGATAGCTTTTATGTAATGTTGTGGAGTGCACAAAAATCTAGTTGATCCAAGAGTCCAACTACATTATGACTATCGTATCCAATCCGAAATTGAATCCAGTTCATTGTTACCTTTTCATGCGTAAATCTTTGACTCTGTATTTGATGATCTTGTGAGCTTGAGTGACTAATTTATGTACATGTAAATCCTGGTTTCCATGTGTTTGCAGCAAGCGATCATATCATTATTGAAACACTTCTCTGTGATCACAATGGCAGAGATAAAAAATGTTCTATCCCTTCAATCATGTGTGATCAGGGACACAACTCTGCCAAGCCAAGACACAAATCTTGGTTGCATTGGCGACGAAATTGGTCGCAATTTTGAGTCCTGGAAGGCCACTGAAAATTATTTCAGAGTGAATTTTGTACAAGATCATGTTTAGTTTTCTTGCCAAGTACCATGGCATAAATGTAAAAAGGCATTCAATGGGCACAATAAAGTCGAAAGAAGCAACAACATACAGGTATCAATATGGACCACCTGGAAGGTGTGAAATCTGTACAACACAGGCACCACAGTTTCCAACTAATACCACAGTAGAGGCAGTACTGCAACTTATTCTCTTCTCCCCAGTTGTGGCAGTACATGTTTTTATAACAGTACATCATGTACACTGTCATATAGTAATACAGTCATTACAGCCGGGACCTGGGATGAATATGTTTGCGAATTGAATTTGTGTTTTGTAATTCCGATGCATGTTTTGAAAGACTGGTTCATGTTTTGTGATTCTGGAAACTTTGTTATGTGGTATTGGTTTGTGTTTTGTAAAATTTGGCAAATTGGTCTGTGTTTAGAGTAACACTTGTGGGTCACCATACACAATAACCTACATCGCTTCATAAAGCTAGACATTGCAAATATAAAACATTGTTCTAATGTTAATAATGTCAGTATTTATTTTCTTGACTGTATTACACTTACCTGTAGACTAAACAGCAGAATCAAATTATAAGCCAGTTTTGATAATATTTGGACCTCATAGAGGACCATCAATCTTGGACAAAACGGCTTACACAAATGGTAAGTCCAAGCATTTTTCTTTTTTCCTGCTAACAAATGTCGCCCCCAGGTTCATTGTTGCAGTTTTATTGTCAAATCATCTTGACTGTCTGTTGAAACAAAAGCAACATTGTCTGGAGGGGGAGGAAGGAATTTAAAATAGAACAGTAGAAGCAATGCAGTGTCTTAACACTTTGTCTAGTATTGTAGCTGTTCTTCTTCCACTCACCCCTTCAGTTTCTTCATCACTTGTAATAGACCACACACAAGAGTTTTTCAGTTAGTATAAACTGTCAGTTTAAGTTGCTATCTTAGTTTATATTCTTTCAGGCATCCGGTGCTTTCATCAGACTCACTGCACTTACTGAACACATATTAGCAGCAGTTTCCAAACTGGGGCTTAATTTTCCAAGAATTAAATGTGAAATAAATGGTGTTTTTCCCCCAAGTGTCCCTGTAATGGTTGGAGTGGAGGGGGTTGGGTGGGTGGAGGGATGGATGGAGCTTTTTAATGTTGTCTTTATGGATTAGAGCAATGTAGACCAAAGTATTAAAGTCATTCAATGATGTTCATTGTGACAGGTACTGCCATTTCCTGTTTATTTCCACGGTGCATCTGTCACCCCTGCAGGATGCATGTATGTGTTTGGTGGAGTCAAGTCTCTGCAATCTGAAACAGACTGTCGCTCAAATGATCTGCTCAAGCTCTGGCTGACTATCCCTCCTTTGGTGGAACTCTGCTTGGAACAGCTGATTGGCTCTAGTCCACCTAACGATTTCAGCATAAATGGACTTGCCAATCTGGGCTTGCCATCCCACCTCCTAAACAGGCTTGTGTAGTCATGCCTCTCACTACCTGGCTATAGGCCTGTCTGTTTCAGTGAGTGGGTAAGTGCTGTGCCAACCAACCATACAATAGATAATTAAATTTGAACAAAATGAGAATGATAGTGTGCCTAATTTACAGTACATCAAGATGTGGGAATAGCTTATGTGGATGACTTGATTACAGCTACATGTGTACTGATGTAGAACATGTAAAACCTGACGGACGTTTTGCACATATGTTGCATGTATGTACAAGTACTGCAGATGTATTTACACCAGCTTTGTATGTAAATTATTTTATGATCTTTCTGGAACTTATTGGGAACAGAAAGCACTATGGCCCTCCAGGCACAGAAGTAAATTTGAATTTGAGTAACAGAACAAAATTATTTGAACATAGAAGCATGTTTAGTAGGATTTTAGTGAATGCAATGCCAAAATTTTAGGAAATTAAAATACATTATTGCTCTCCAAGTAAAAAAAATTCACATCCATCAGTTTGATGCCTCCTTGCCTTTTATTAGTCTTGCAATAAAACTTTCTCATTGATTATTTCAGACCAAAATTCACGATTTTCAACCCTATTTCAGACCAAAATGTGCAATTTTCAACCCTACTTTAGACTAAATATCAAAATCTCTGACCCTGTTCCAGACCAAAGGCTCTAAATCGATACCCTATTTCAGATTAAAATGCTGAAAATGATACCCTTTGGGGTGGCACATACCTATATGGCTCATATATGGGAGTACCCCCCCTCCCCCTTGGGGTTTTAAGAGCGGCTCTCTGTAAATATCGAGAATCGGGCGCCAAATGCCAAATTTCGAAATTCATTTTATTTTACCCAAAGAACCTCCTTGGCGAACTGTCTTCGAAAATAATATTCAAAAGTTCAACTGCCTTTTCGTTTTGACAAAATCGCAGAAAGTCTAAAATGCCCTCTGACCCCTCGAACCGACACGAAAATGGCGCATATTTAACAAGCTCGTGTAATAAAACGGTAAACAATCTGGCCATTGCAACTCGTCAGTAATTCAAAGTACCTCTTCTTCTTTCTAAAGCACCTAAAATAATTATGGAAACTTGAATTTGTGGTAGTGTTTCAATTTTTCGAAAAGACCAAGGTAAAACCTCCGAGCGGCAGGACAAATTTTAGCCAATTTAAATTTCACCAGGAACATTTGGTACCTGTCGTTTGAGCAAAAATCCAACGTCAACTGAACTAATAAACATTTAGATTTCTTGCCTCAAAAGGTTTTCCGCGGCCCGCAAAAAGCCTCGCGTTGAGAAACATATTAAACAGTGAGGGTAGTTTGACACCATTGGCAGAAATATCGGACAAGATGGCCGCCCCGCATGCGCATTGACGCACACAATCCGTTGGCTCTCTCTCAGATCAATAAAGGAAAATGTATGGGAGAGATCACAAAATGCATAATTACTCGTTCCTGACGAAAAACCGACAAAATGTCCAGCTCGGTAGCTGTAGTTATGACTTAAAAACATCGTTTTAACCGTAGCTGGGTACAGTATTTCGTGATAACTATGTTTTGAAAAAAGGATAGGTTAAATCACTTTTTGTGTTGCCAAGGTAACTAGTTTTAACTTTATAGTGATGAAAATATACCCAGAAACGGTAATAAAGTTTAGTAATAACGTATATATTTAACCACCTTTAGCAGGCAGCTGTTTTCACATTATGGGGCCCACACATTGTCTTGACGATGATATCATTGCAAGGGGTTTACAAACTCCCAACTCATGAATTATAGCAACAAGCAACTTGTAATACAATGTTTATTCTTTGTCAATGCATTTTTACACTTGGAATCTTAAGAAGCGTTGACATTTGTATAATTCAACAACTCAAACAACATATTGAGGATTTTTGAATAATCGGGAGAACACTGGTTGAGTGTTTTAGCACAGTGGGATTTGCATGTACATTTGGGGCCTGTGTTACTGGTTCCGGTGGTTCTATAATTGCTTACACATGGGTTGCTAATGTTGTGCCTGCAATCCCAGGTGGTGAGAGGATCCGGTTGACGTTTCTCAAGTTCTTGGAGGTACATGTGTGATGCACTATCATCCTGAGTGTCTTCACGGTTTTCCTCTCCGAGTATACCGTCTTCATTCTGTAGCACCCTGCGTTCTTGGAGTGCGATGACTCCAGACAGGCGCTTATTTGGGACAGCTCTGGCAGTCCAGATCTAAAAAGAACATAATTCTTTAGAATTGCTGGTATTTCCAATCCTAAAATTGTTTTGAACATTCCGCAATACTTTATGTTTTTGTAATTAAATAGATAGCCAATATAGTACAATATAGCAAGATAGGACGAATCATTGTAATTTTCAAATAATTCAACAAAATTCTTACCAAGAACAACAAAAGCAAGATTGTTCCGAGCTTCATTATCCCTTTTTCGCTATCAAGTTCGATATGTTCCCCAGTTAAGGTTTGCATGCTTTATAAAGACACGAAAGCTCCACCCACTTTTTTTATCAGCATTTTTGTGTTTGAAAGAGTGGTCGTTTAAGCCAGATGTCGTATGCGTCGGCGGGAAAAAATAATTACTGATATTTCCAGCTACGGGAATGACCATAAGATGTCGCAGTTTGGCAGAGGCGTTTTTTTATTTGCAGGCGAGAAATAGACATTTAACTAGATATGTTTATAACTACGTGTCCGTAAGATATGTTTATAACTACGTGTCCGTTAAGTGGGCGAACCACAAAAATTATGTGTCCGTTATCAGCCGGCGCCATGCCACATGTTTGTCAAAAAACTATTCACCTCCTCGCAACTTCCGGTGAAACGGTCTTGCGCGCAAACCCGATTTTTGTCAGAAAAAAAAAAACCAACTATTTGGGAGCTCCGTGCTATTCCGCCGAAGCGGCTTGGTAAATAGCCACCGCTATTCACCTCTAGTGTACTTTAAACCTCCGCTGATGAATGTGCCCATAAACCGTACTCTTTAAAAAATCAACCAGAAATTTAAGTTGCATCCAGACACCTGGGCAAGCCGACATTTAGCTTGAAAACAAACGCCGAAAATTCAATGGAAACTAGGAGCTAAAATTTCATCCTGAAGTCTCTGTCTGGTCTCAAATAACATTAATATAAAATTGTTCAGTTTGACAATTATACCCCATATCACAAGCACTAAGCCGCTAGTGAAAACAATGAGACAGTCAAGTCCTAAAAGCTGCTCTTGGACGGGTCTCAATATACGCTATTCGGATGAAACATCGGATCGCGGGCGCTGAAACACCGACGGTTGGAGACTGAGCCGATCAAGTCACAAATATAGTTGTTGCAAATATATATCTGTCCGCTCTGCTACCGCGTTAGGGAGCGCTTCCAAAAATCGGAATAGGGTCCGATCATCGGAATCGGAACGGAACGGAATTCCGATTGCAGAAATCGGACCCGTCTGTCGGACCCGATTTGGGCATCGGATTCCGATTTCGACCCGATACGTTAGCTTGGACTGTAATACGATGCTGGAAAGCCGATGATACGAATGAGGCACGACTCTGCTCCGAATTTTATAAAATTGTAACGCCAATATAGCGCGACGATCTCAAATTTAACGCGGTTTTCTGGAATCTACAGACATTCAAGAGAAAAGTTTTTTTATGACTTCCTTCGGTCCGACTCGAATTGTTTTCCCTCTTAGGGTTTAGTCATGCTCATGAGCATTATCTACACGGTCAGTCCAAAACAATTGCGCGCAAAAATTACGATGTCGTGAACGGATATGTGTTTACGGTGGCGGTCAGCATGCTATGGAGAAGAAACAAACTGACTCTGAATTGACTCCAACTGGAATGGGCAAGTTGGCTGTTACGCGTTTTTGTCTTGGACGACAATACATATTCAAAACATACGAAAAGGCGCTTTGACAAGTCTCGCGTTTGTTGCGTGCTGTAATATGCATATTTTTACGGCTCAGTCTGTGCTCCGGTAATTAAACATTGTATCAGATTGTATCAGATGTCGGAATCAAGGTGAGAATCCTGCCGCCTGCCGGGAGCCTCTCCGAAACTCATGACTTTCCTCCTACGGCAAAAGCGTCCGAGCACAACAGTTGTCAGGACAGGAACTAGTTGTTTCTTTTGCCATTATGGTTTTTTATAAACTGCCGATCTATTTGCCTAGAACGTATTCTCTGCCTTTCCGCTCGCAACTCGGTTTGCCTGTTGCCACTAAAAGAGTTCTTTCTTCGCTCACCGCTGTCATAATCGAATCAAATCCTGTCACGAACTGTCAAGCAATCATGATATGCCAACCACTCATGACGTCATCCTGTTGACATTCGGCTTTCGTGGGATCATTCAATTTAATATTGCATTCAATTATTTGCGCGCGAAGGTCAGGAGAAGGAAAGCAAATTGGTAAGGTAAGCTGAAGCACAAATCAGATTCCCGTAGGAAGTATCAGAAACAACGAAGACAAAAGCAAAGGCAAACGAAAAAAGATTATGAAAGCTCCCTGCTTCAGAAGGGATACGACAGAAGATACATTTGCCAGCTCGTACACGAACGGAGAAGGAAACGTTCGCTAGCTCTAAGACGGATGGCCACCGGGGGTTTTAAATACCCACCATGGAACTGCCAAGCTGGACCCGCTCCTAAGAGGGACATGTACTGGAGGACGACCCTCTCTATAATGCATTAATCCGCTTTCATAAGAAAAAGACGGCACTGGAAAGTCTCCTGAAATATCCCCTTAGAAACTAATCTTAAATGTAGATATGTTGATTCTCCCACAAAAATAAATAAATAAATAAATATTTGTTTTCTTTGGAGGCGCGCGCCCTCCCCGCTTGTGTAGTGTGGTTTATTATTACTGTATTATTCCGTAATAAGCCCGAGAGAGGAACTGTTCAACATGTTCATTTAACTAGGCCCTCACAGAAGGCGGTCATGATATAGCTATTGAAACGTGCTAATTTGCGGCACTAAAACGCGCGTAACCAGCATATGCACCTTTACGATAATAAAATACTTCAACATTTTCACAAATCGATACGGAAATAGTCAGCACCCGGCGCAGGAAGTTGGCCCGTCTTGCTTATACTTCGGATTCATCTTGGACCAGAGACTACCCATTTCAAAGCAACTAATCTTGGTATGCAATGTTCTAGGCAAGTGATTGGTAACGTGATCTTGGGACGTGATATTGCATTGGGTGAGCTTTGATTGGGTACAGCAAGAAAAACAAGTCCTGGTTTCAGTTATCATTTAAATTGACTAAAAGGACAGTCGCGGAGAGTCCTTCATACACAAAAATATAGCACTTCTGCTTGTGCGATAATTTGAGATACATTAGGCGTTTTTCATGTCAAAGTCACTATTCCTGACTCTTTCAAATACAGTTGTTTGTTTCAGAAGCTGGGGCCCGAGTTCGCAATGATCTCTATATAATAATACGCTAAGGAACCGCTGACCGCGGCTCATGTGTGTGTGTGTGTGTGTGTAACAAATTGTTAATTTCGATTGGTGACGTAACAAATTAAACCGGTAATTAGATAATGCGTGGTTTGAATTTCTGCCGCAACCGTACCCTTTCAACCAAGCCCACGGGACGCGATTACTGAAGGTGAGAATCCCGTTTGACTTTAGAAAAAGAATTTCAGCTGTCAGGTGTCTGGATGGCCGCATGTTTGAAAAACGGGGAGATTTTGATGTCGACCGATCGGTGGTTCGACGAGTCGAGAACGGTCGAGTGGTATACATGCACTACAGAAATTTGTACTTTGACGCGGTAAACTGCGTTCGAGATGCTTGAAATGGAATTCAAAAAGGAAAAAAAAAAAAACAAAAATTTAAACGTCCCTGCAGTGTATGTACCACTCGATCATACTCGACTCGTCGAACCACCGATCGTCCGACATCAAAATCTTCCCGTTTTTCGAACATGTGGCAGCATCACCCCGCCATCCAGTCAGTTGACACTCTGAAATTCTATTTCTACACTAAGACGGAATTCTCACCTTCAGTATTCGCGTCCTCGGAAAGGCTACGGTCGAGAAGATTTCTGGCTTGCTTGTTTGCTTGCTTGATTCAGTTCGAATTGATGGTATAGTAATTATGACTAACGATCGTACGCGAGCATTAATGTTGCGTCAGAAATTCAAATACATTATCTAATTACCGTTTTAATTTGTTACGTCACCAATCGAAATTATATCAATTTGTTACACACACACACACACACACATGAGCCGCGGTCAGCGGTTGCTAAGCGTATTGTAACGTACCCAGGGTCCACAAACACAGGAAACAGAGCTTCAACAACGTCCAACTGTATTAACCTCTCAACAGTACGTCGACTCATACAAAATGACTCATACGAAACTCCCGTACAAAAACTCGTACAACACTCGTACCACAACGGCTTGTGATCCCTTTTATACTAGACACACGCTAACCGATTCGCTATCAGTCGCCACTTTAACGGACTTTACTACATACGCTAACACTTAACGGACAACAAACGGACTAAACTTACACACGTGAACACCTAATGCTCGCGCATTACATTCGATTAACGAACTCAACTCAATACTTGCTAGCACCTAATGCTCGCGCATTACATTTGCCCCTTCCCTAAGGACCTGATGCGTCCTCGCATCAACAAAAGTGAAAAAACAGGACTATAACACCGAACTTCTTAAATCTTAAATCTAACAATCCCTTAACTTAAACTTTCCTGCTTCCCCTCCTTCAAAACCTGATGCATCCTTGCATCAAAGGGTGCAGTTAAGGCCATTGCTTCAACCCAAGACAGTTCAACAGGTAAAATAAAATGTCACTAGCAAAATTGCTCAAAGTGTACTGGTCGCCTCCGTCCTCTTGTACTCCTCCGTGGTCCCTCTCCCAGGCACCTGCTCTCATCACAGTCACGTCCTCGTCGGTTCCTCCGGTTCCCATCATCATCATGGCCTTGTTGGCTCCTCCAACTCTCATCATCATCATCATCATGACTTTGTCCTTTGTAGGGCTGTAACTTATCATGGTGGACCACCTTACACTTCGAAGATGGACTCCGCCGAATTCTGTACACCACATCGTTGATCTTTTTTACAATAGTGTATGGCCCCTCCCATGGACGCTGTAATTTCGGACTGTATCCCTTTCTGCGCCTTGGATTGAAGAACCAAACTGAATCTCCTTGCTTGAACTTGGAAACATTTAATTTGTGATCATACAGTCGTTTGTGTCTCTGGGTTTCTAATCGCAGATGCTCTCGAGCACATTGATGAACCTTCTCCAGTCTTGTCCGCAGAGCTTGGGCATAATCAATGGGGTCACTGACACATTCGGCTTCAGGACTTCCCATCAACAGGTCAACAGGCAACAGGATGTTCTTTCCCAACATCAGTTCACAGGGGGAGTAACCTTTGGTTTCATGGACAGCAGACCGATATGCCATCATCAACAAGGGCAGGTGCTGATCCCAGTCCCTGTGATTGTCACTCACAAACTTTGACAGCATAGCCTCCAACGTTCTGTTAAAACGTTCAACCATCCCGTCTGACTGCGGTCTACCAGGAGTGGTTCTAGTTTTGTCCATCCCAAGGGTGTTGCATACATCCTTGAAGACACATGACTCGAAGTTACGCCCTTGATCTGAATGGATCTGGAGTGGTACGCCAAACCTCGAAATAATTTCATCCACCAATATTCGCGCAACTGTTGACGTGGCTTGATCCGGAATTGCATGTGCCTCAGTCCACTTTGAGAAGTAATCTGCCACAACAAGGATGTACTTGTTGGCCCGTTCTGTCTGTGGGAGGGGGCCCAGGATGTCGAGCGCGATTCTTTCAAAAGGAGCTCCTACAGAATAGCTCTGCATTGGTGCCCGAGGGGTCCTCCGTGGCCCTCGTCTTGATGCACACAGGTCACACTTCTGGCACCACTCTCTGACATCACGGCTGCTCCCACACCAGTAGAATCTCTCCTTCACCCGTGCTATGGTCTTCTTCACTCCAAGATGCCCTGCCGTTTGTGAATCATGTAAATGCACCATCACTTCCCGTCGCATATTTCCAGGCAAGACCAACTTAAATGTCACACGATCACCATCCTCTGACTCCCAGCGACGATATACGACCCCATCTCGAAGACACAAGTTCTCCCCCTGTGCCCAGTACGCTTTGATGGAAGGACTTAATGGTGCAATTTCCGCCCATGCTGGTCGTCCATTCCCCTCCTGAAGCCACTTTAAGATTGGTGCGATCATCGGGTCATCAGCCTGAGCCCGGTGGAGTTCTTCTGTTGACCACTGTTGTACCCACCGCTCCATGCAAGAGGGAGTTTCATTTGTGCCATGTGCCATTTGTGCCACTTTACAGCATCTCGGTGGAACAACTTCATCAGAGTGTGCTTCAATAACCTCTTTCTCTTTGCGAACAGGAAAAATTAGCTCCAGCTGCCCATCTCTCGGTACGATGCCACAGCCATGTCGCCTTAAGAAGTCCATCCCAAGTATACCCTCCAGATCAATACTTGCGACCCAAATTTCCTGCTCCAGCGATCTCCCGTCAATGGTAAGTTTAAAGATGCTTCGCCCCAAAAATGGCACGCTACTCCCATCTGCAAGGACCATTCTCGTCTTTACTTCTTCCAAAGACGGCCTGCAACTCTCTGGGATTTCATAATACACAGTCGGATTTATGATTGTTACATTGGCTCCCGTGTCTAGCAGAAAACGCACAGAAGTTCCCTCAATGTTCCCTGCGACGAACATCACAGACTGTCCTTCGGTGTTAACTGCGCCAATCTTGACTTCAGAAGTTATGGGTCCTACTGTTGCTGGTATTCCGACCGAGTTTCGACCCCCAAACTCGGCCTCTCGCCGTTTCCCTGCCAATTCTGCGGCTCGCCGTTTCCCTGCCGATTCCGTGTCTCGCCGTTTCCCTGCCAATTCTGCGGCTCACCGTTTCCCTGCCGATTCCGTGTCTCACCGTTTCTGGAAGCAGTGTCGTGAAACATGTCAGTGTGCCGATCTACATTCCTTTCCCGCTCAACTGGACAATCCCTCCTGAAATGCCCTCTTTTGTTACAGGTCCAGCATGTTCGGCCCGCACTCGGCATTGAAGAGTTGGCCCGAGGTTTACTAGTTCGTTTCCCTCCATCATTTTTGTCCGCCAACTGCTTAAACAGGGAATGTTGGCCCGCCACGATTTCCTTAAGTAGCTCATGCAATCCTCCCTGCTCTTCTCCACTGGTCACACTAGTTGCCTGTGCCACCTTTGTGTGATCGTCCCAGCCGTTCAAATCTGAGACCAGCTCAAATTGTACCCGGTAATCTTCCCACGGCATCTTTCCATCGAAGGCTGTTGGCCGTACTAATGGCTTTCGATGATTAATGGACTCACGCCCACGGTATTCTTTTTGTGTCCTGGAATATACTGGACTACGCTCACGAGACCCACGATCACGATATTCTTCCGGTTCCCTCTGATTAACTGGACTACGTTCGCGGTATTCGTCCGGCTCTCCGCGGTAAACTTGCCCACGTCTGCGATATGCTCCCGGTTCTCTTGGATATATGGCTTCCGGTTCTCGCGCGGAATCGCGCCCAGTCCTCGCGCGGCTCTCAGACATTTGAAAGGTCCGCCATATTTGTTGTATTTGTTGATCCATTCGACGACCCATGTCGTCCATTCGACGAACCAGCCCTTGTAATACGGACGAAATGGCATCGTTAGGAGGTGCTGTAACGGGGGTTTCCGACGAATCTCTTGACTGCGATAGCGACGGGCTTGGAGGTTCGCCATCCCGATATTCCGGGTCCATATCAAACTCGGAGTCAACCCGATCATTTGCCATATCCACTGGCAGAAGAAAGTCCCGACGACTACAATCGTTTCTGATGAACGGCTATTCAGTTCCAACAATTCGACTACTTCAACCGTTTCTGGTCCAACGGCTACTCGACGACTTCTCCCGCGAAGGTCGCAAAACGACAAATTAAACTTAAAAACTATACTCACGATCCTTGTGCTTGATTGCCCACACCGCTGCCACCAATTGTAACGTACCCAGGGTCCACAAACACAGGAAACAGAGCTTCAACAACGTCCAACTGTATTAACCTCTCAACAGTACGTCGACTCATACAAAATGACTCATACGAAACTCCCGTACAAACTCCCGTACAAAAACTCGTACAACACTCGTACCACAACGGCTTGTGATCCCTTTTATACTAGACACACGCTAACCGATTCGCTATCAGTCGCCACTTTAACGGACTTTCCTACATACGCTAACGCTTAACGGACAACAAACGGACTAAACTTACACACGTGAACACCTAATGCTCGCGCATTACATTCGATTAACGAACTCAACTCAATACTTGCTAGCACCTAATGCTCGCGCATTACAGTATTATTATATAGAGATACTATAAATTATTCAAACTACCAAAACTATTTACTATTTACTACTCCTCATGCTTACTTGCACAGATATTTTCATTGTCACAGTGTATTTTCATTAAAATACGGGGATTGGATTTCTTTTTTCTAACCCTAACATCTCTCTGTAGTACATAACCACTCGACTGTACCACTCGGTGAATTGCCGATCAATCGACATCAAAAGCTCCCCGTTTTTCGAAATTATTCTTTCTTTTCTCCTTTTTGAATTCAATTTCGAGCATCTCAAAGGCAGTTTACCGCGTCAAAGTACAAACGTCCCTGCAGTGCATGTACCACTTGATCATACTCGACTCGTCGAACCACCGATCGTCCGACATCAAAATCTTCCCGTTTTTCGAACATGCGGCAGCATCAGCCCCTTATCCAGACACCTGACAGCTGAAATTCTATTTCTACACTAAGACGGAATTCTCACCTTCAGTATTCGCGTCCTCGGAAAGGCTACGGTCGAGAAGATTTCTGGCTTGCTTTTCCCGGTGATTCAGTTCGAATTGATGGTATGTAATTATGACTAACGATCGTACGCGAGCATTAATGTTGCGTCAGAAATTCAAACCACGACATTATCTAATTACCGGTTTAATTTGTTACGTCACCAATCGAAATTAACAATTTGTTACACACACACACACACACACACACACACACATGAGCCGCGGTCAGCGGTTGCTTAGCGTATTATTATATAGAGACTAGCGGGACCCCCGTAAAATACGGGGATCGGATTTCTTTTTTCCTAATATTTTTTCTGTCTTTTTTTCCGTTTTGAATTCCATTTTGAGCATCTCGAACGCAGTTTACAATGTCCAAGTACAAACTTTTGTAGTGCTTTTACCACCCAACCGTACTCGACTCGTCGAACCACCGATTGATCGACATCAAAATCTCTCTGTAGTACATGTACCACTCGGTGAATCGCAGATTGATCGACATCAAAATATTCCCGTTTTTCGAAATTCTTTTCTTTCTCTTCTCCTTTTTGTATTCAATTTCGAGCATCTCAAACAGTCTACCGTGTCAAAGTACATACGTCCCTGTAGTTGCATGTACCACTCGACCATGCTCGACTCGTCGAACCACCGATCGTCCAACATCAAAATCTTCCCGTTTTTCAAACATGCGGCAGCATCACCCCGCCATCCAGACACCTAAAATTCTTCTTCTTAACTCAAATGGACCTCTCACCTTCAGTAATCGCGTCCCGTGGGCTTGGTTGAAAGGCAACGGTCGAGAAGATTTCCGGCTTGCTTGTGCCGGCGATTCAATTCGAATTGACAACATCGTAATTATGACTAACAATCATACGCGAGCGTCAGAAATTCAAACACCCATTATCTAATTACCGGTTTAATTTGTTACGTCACCAATCGAAATTATCAATTTGTTACACACACACACACACACACACACACGCACACACATGAGCCGCGGTCAGCGGTTGCTTAGCGTATTATTATATAGAGATCGGATTTCTTTTTTCTAACCCTAACAACATCAAAAGCTCCCCGTTTTTCGAAATTCTTTTCTTTCTTTTCTCCTTTTTGAATTCAATTTCGAGCATCTCAAACACAGTTTACCGCGTCAAAGTACAAACGTCCCTGCAGTGCATGTACCACTCAATCATACTCGACTCGTCGAACCACCGATCGTCCGACATCAAAATCTTCCCGTTTTTCGAACATGCGGCAGCATCAGCCCCTTATCCAGACACCTGACAGCTGAAATTCTATTTCTACACTAAGACGGAATTCTCACCTTCAGTATTCGCGTCCTCGGAAAGGCTACGGTCGAAAAGATTTCTGGCTTACTTGTTTGCTTGCTTGATTCAATTCGAATTGACGGTATAGTAATTATGACTAACGAGTTCGCGAGCATTAATGTGGCGTCAGAAATTCAAACCACGCATTATCTAATTACCGGTTTAATTTGTTGCGTCACAAATCGAAATTATAACAATTTGTTACACACACACACACACACACACACATGAGCCGCGGTCAGCGGTTGCTTAGCGTATTATTATATAGAGATGCCTTTTCATCATCTTCACACATTAACTTACACTAAAGATCAGTTGCTGCAACTGTTGTAAGTTGAAAATCAAAAAAATTACATATTGTTGAGTCATGGTTAATTTACAACTAGAAATACGATAATCGTAGAAACCCCCTCACTCTGCCATTGATGGGACTTTTACTTTGGTAACTCCCAACAAGAGTAGCCTTTGTTTTACCGAAATGACGACTCAATCTTTTCTTCGAACTCAAGTGCTACACGCAAAGGAAGGAGAAAAAGAATGGTGTGTTATACTTTTGCGTTGAAAAAAGAATCGATTGCGTGACGAAGTACGTATTTCCCACGGTCGGCACGTCAAATTAATTCATACAGTCTGCCAAGCACGTTCTCAAAATTTAATACTCAAAGTTTGAAGTTGGTAAAAAAGGAACACTGATTTTCTAATTTTGAATTCATAGGCAGTACAATTAAATAGGCTTCCTGTGCGATTTGATTTTACTCTGGAAGGCATTCACCAGACTCAGGCATGCATATTTAATAGGCTCGAATTGTTTTGCATGTGAACCCACTCAAAACAGCAAGATTTCTCCCAGAATCAAAGCAAAACTTGAACAGTTTACTTCAAATTATACACGGGCTTCAGACCCAGTAATACTTCTAAGGGCTTGTGAACGATTCTCGCTGCAATCACCGCGTGTCAGATTACAGAAAAATAAGACATCTGACTAAATCATTCAAGACTCCAAGTTCCGATTGCTCTGAGCAAATACGGTAGCCGAAACTGGCGACAGAAGCGCAGTAAAACAATACTTCGAAGGAAAATGATCAGCATACAGATTTTAATACATTCTTGAAGTGACCGAGTTACAAGCTATACGGGATAGAATATATTTGTCACGGTGATTGTTCGATTTCCACTGACTAACCTTTGTTGCTTGTCCTTTCTAAATAAGTATCTGAGTTTAACACAAAACGGCGTCTGAAGCTCCCGATTTCCTTTCAAGCGCTGTTCCCTTTGCGGAGTTGTCTGTGTTACCCGCTTCTGTTCATGTCGCTTTTGGTCGGCATTCATGCGCTGTTGTCTTTGCGGAGTCTTCATTTCGGCCCACTTTTTCTCTTGAAGGTCTCGATTCGCTTTCAAGCGCTGTTCTCTTTGCGGAGTTGTCTGTGTTACCCGCTTCTCTTCATGTCGCTTTCGATCGGCATTCATGCGCTGTTTTCTCTGCGGAGTCTTTTCTTCGGTCCGCTTTTGCTCTTGAAGTGCCTGTTCCCTTCTCTTTTGAAGACGAGCTTCGCGAGACCGTTCTGTTTCAAGTTTTCTAGTTTTCAAATTCATTTTCGTGAGCGCAGTTACGTACAATTGTTGCTTTGTTCAAATCTTTCTTAAAAACATGGCGGTGACGCGTCGATAGCCTTATTTGGACATTGCCTTAGGCACCTGGCCTAAAAAGGTCGCATCGCACAAACACACAAACACACAAACACACGAACATTAGATTTCGAGATGGCGACGCGCTTGGAGTCTTCAAATGAGCCGACTATGATGCATTAGCGTCGTAAATATTTCCCTCACTTCGTTCGGGGATAAAATAGAGTAAGAATACTAGCTTATTTGCCCCTATTTCTGACATATCAGCTTTTGCATCAGTTTTTGCACATGGCGGACCATATATTTTGTTGAGAGCAAAAGACTCACAAATTTTTTTTTCTTCTTTAGCCGAGAAGAAATCTTTCTTCAGCTCAGTGTCCTCCAAGCTGTACTCCATATCGCCACAGAAACTTCACTTGAAACGGATTCATGGAGGATATTTAAAGGGGTACTTTGACCAAAATCGGACCATCACTTAAATTCAATTAAAAACAGTCAAAAACAATCTTTAGCACACCACTAACAATCCTACCAAACCGTTTGCCGAAATTATTTTTGGAAGTGCCACTTTTTGACCTCTGTTTTTCTTGAGCCGTGAATAAATCGATAATTCCGAGTGGGGATTGGAGAGACCGGCGTGACGTCATCTTACCAACGCAAAGTATCACAACTATAAGGGAAGTATGAAGTTTTGCAGAAGAGCGCGTGTAATTCTTGATCGAAATCGAAGTAGAATTTGGAATTTTCAAACAAAACTGCACAACATGCCAGGTAGGTGTGTAGTGCAGGGCTGCGACAGCAAGTCCAACCCGAAAGAGGGCATTTCCCTTCACGTTTCGCTCAATAATAAAGCGCTGTGCGCGATGTGGAAGAACGGTTTGTGCTACTTCATCGCAAGAACTTCAATCCTGGTGATCGGTTCTCTGTCTGCTCAAAGCATTTCGAAGAGAGCTGTTTCTCAAGGCTCCACCAAGAAGGTTTTCTCCAGCAGACTGATTCCAGGATCAGTCCTCACAATTTGGAAAGCAACTAAAGATCGAGGCGAAAGTGCAAGAGATCGTCGTAAGTCTTGACGAGGGAATTTTTTCGAAGTTTGAGCAGTCTAAGAGTCCCAAAATTTGCAAACTGTCATCAAACTGCTTTCTTAGATGTTTCGCTTAGCAGAAATTGCAAGAACTGGACATTCGTTTTCATCGCACATCGCACGCTGTAGCGGCGTGACAACTTGTTATAAGTCCATTCGAGTAAATTTGAAGCATTTTTCGGACTGATGCAACTAAAAACCATACTATTACAAGCGTTAGTGAATACAAAAAGGCGGTGTTTCAGTGTGATTGTTGTAGCTTAATAAAACGGTCAAGTTAACTAGACGGCGGCTTTTCATATAGACACAACGCCGGGCGGAATCACACAACAGTCGGCATGTCAAATCAACGTAATTGTATTTATTCAAAATAGTGGCATTGTATACGATCTATGAATTTCACTTTACATTAAAACCCATGCATTTACTAGATCCTTCAATAATTTGATAGAATCAAAAAGTTCATGTTGATTTTGCAGTAGTTTGTGTGCTACTGACTTCGTAAATTTCCGAGTTCTGAAGTGTGTTAAAATTAATAATGATCTTACCACGTTCCAAAATTTACTTCTCGGCTGAATCTTTTCTTGAATTCGGCTTCTTCTTCGACCGTGACTTGCTCGACGTACGCCGCTGGTTCTTCGATGTTTTAATAGAATTGAAATGTTTTGACAGAATCGAAAAGTTCATGTTGATTTTGCAGTAATTTGAGCGCTACCGTCTTCGTAAATTTCCGAGTTCTCAAGCGACATTAATAATGGTCTTACCACGTTCCAAAATTTACTTCTCGGCTGAATCTTTTCTTGAATTCGGCTTCTTGTTCTTCTTCGACTGTGACTTGCTCGACGCACACCGCTAGTTCTTCTTCCGTGGCAGCTGCTTCAAAGACTGTCGTCGTACGCAAACGTACTGCCTTCTACACTTGAATGTACATGTCAAACATCTAATAATGACTCGTGAGTCGATAAAATAGAAGAATTCGACGAAATTATCAATGAAAGTTCGCTCTCACTCGAAGACATTTGCAAAGAAATGTGTGTGAAGTCCGCGTCTCGTTGGTAAGATGACGTCAGAGTGGTAAACCGCTGGCCCGAAATATTTATTCACGGCCAACATGGCGGACAGGCGTTTTAGCCTCCTTTGAATTAATATATCTCGAGAGTCTTACATCTGAAAAAAAAGTTTTTGGGACATTTTGCTATTCATACCATACACTTTCATTTAAAGTGGTTAAAATAGTATTTCAAAGTGGTCCGATTTTGGTCAAAGTACCCCTTTAAGCAATGAAAATATGACATATATTTTTGAATGGTAAAAAAATATTGTATGCATGCACAAGCACTGCACAAGTAGTTAAAAATATTGTTTCTACCATGAGAAAATATAATTCATATCTTCAAGCTGCCATGCAATTTTCATTTTATCATGTCAACACAAGTGTTTTGCAAGAAAAAGCACAAACAACCATGCAAAAGCACTTGTGTCTAAATAAAAATACAGCTTACACTGATCAGCTACTTGTGATATAGTTTTGTAGTGGTACCTGAATAATAATCAAAACAAGTATAATAGCAGTGTGTTATTAAAACTTAAAAGTCTGGTGAACAAGAATGGGATATTTTTCACCTCTTTCTTGACAGAAAATGATATCTTTACAGTTAGAAAAATGTTACTATAAAGCAGGTACAGCAAATGCGAGGCAACAGATGTCATCTACATGGCATGTATGAGGCATAACCTTACTTTATTGATTACACACTGTTTTATGGCTATTCATAGCTTTGGTGGTAAACTCATTCATTCTCCCGTTCCCTGACTTTAAAAAGATGTTTTTCAGTTATTTGCAACACCATTCCAAAGTGGGGCTATCAAATTATTTAAAACCAATCACAGCAAAATGTGAATTTGTCTTGCAGGCCAAGAATTGATTATTTTTGTTTCTTTCGGGACAGAAAACTGATATCATTTTGACACAAACCTCTAATAAATAGCTACAGTAATGATAAATATATCCTTGTGTGATATAAAGGACTGGACCCTAAAGATGATGCAATTAGGCGCATGCGCGAGAGAGCGAGAGAGCGAGAGCACGAGTCGTGTTGTGAAGTTCAAGAAACGAAATAAAACCGTCTCTGTACCGGTTATCACATTGGTGGCAGCCGTGGGATGGCGACTAATAGTGAAGGAGAACCGGGAGCATCAGCAGCTACCGCCGATTCGCCACGAAGACCTGTCGTACAGCCGAGTTCTTTCAAAGGCGAGGGAGACTTCAAAGCGTGGTTGGACAAATTTAACTGAGTCGCTAAAGTGAACGATTGGAACGAACAGAAAAAGCTTGATTTCTTGTCCGTGTACCTTGATGGGACAGCAGACGAAGTCTACCGGGACCTGGATGACGACGAGAAAGCAGATTGGGAAACTCTTACGTCAAATCTCGAGCAACGATTTGACCCAGCGCCGTGCCCGGACGTGTTTGAAACCGAGTTATGCACCAAGAAACGGGCCGAAGGAGAGACACTGTCAGACCTAGCACATGTCATCAGGACTCTGACTCGGAAAGCTTATCCTGCGGAGAAAGCTGAGACGAGGGACCGGCTAGCCAGAACTCAGTTCATAAGGGCGCTAAACGAGCCGGAGATGCAGCTGAAAATAAGGTTGGCAGAACCTAAAACCCTCAACCAGGCCATCGAAATGGCCATCAAGTACGAGAAAACGCTGGAGGACATACAGGCAACCACAAGAAAACGGGAACAAAAACCCCAGAATGTGGCACGGATTGAGGAAGAAAACCAGACCCAGGAAATGAAGGCAGCATTACAGAGGAACAACGCCTTAATGAAACAGATGGTCAACCTCATGAAGGATATGAGAGACACTCCACGACAGCAGAATAGTGGACAGCGGCGATACACCAGCAACAACAATGGCTGCTGGGAATGTGGTGGGGAACATTTCCGCAGAGACTGCCCAAGATACCAACCAGGCAAACCCAAGAGGGCGGGAAACGGGTACTGACTGGTACTGAGGGTCAAGCGTCAGTCAGGAATGAAGCCCGTAAAGAGACCCAAACTGTAAGTAAAGGTGAACATGCAGCTTCACTCAATCAGTCACTGTATGTCAATGGTATGGTAGCTGGGATAAATATCCCCATGTTAATCGACTCGGGAGTCACAATCTCCCTCCTACATGTTGATGTGTGGAAGGAAATCCAAACAAAGTGTTCAAAGCAACTCGAACACCTGAACACACATATAAGATCTGTGAGTGGGAATGGCCTAAAGGCACTGGGTCATGTGTGCCTCCCAATTTGTGTGGGAAAGTTTACCACCAAACACAAATTTATGGTTGTCGAAACAATGACAACATCATGTCTCATTGGGATGGATTTTCTCCTGCGAAACAAGTGTGTTGTTAACTGTGTGGATGCCACGCTGGACATACAAGGCCCAGGTGGAGTGACAGTGCCACTCAGTGTGGACCAGAGCATCCTGAGAGTGTGCAGAGTGAGCCTGACACAACAGGTGACAGTGCCAGGTTGCCATGAAATGATCCTTTCAACGAAACTGGTGCAATCCAAGCATCAGCAAGGACATCATCAGTTCTACAGTTCAGGAGATCCCAGTGGGAATCATTGAACCCCTGGGAAGCTTTGTCGAGAAACAAGGCATTGCTGTTGCCAGGTCTGTGACACAGCCTGCTACGGGGTGTATGCTTGTGCGAGTCTTGAATCTCTTCTCTTCCCCTGTGACACTGAACAAGGACACACACATAGGAACCTTCTCAACCCTAGGGAGTGATTGGGAAATCACTCATGATTGTGACCAAGAGGAGGACACAGTGAATGCTACAGTATCCAGTGGGGAAACAAATAACACAAATGCCAGTAAACTGTTTAACCTAGACAATGTCGTCCACCACCGGATTCACACAGGAGATGCACCACCAATCCATCAAGGCCCACGGCGGTTACCCTTCCACAAGAGGGAAATTGAGGAGCAGGAAGTCCAAAAGATGTTGGACCAGGAGCTGATTTCCCCATCTACCAGCCCATGGGCTGCCCCAGTTGTCCTTGTGAAGAAGCGGAATGGTACACCCCGCTTCTGTATTGACTTCAGGCAGTTAAATGAGGTGACTACCAAAGACAGCTTCCCCTGCCCCGTATTGACGATGCTCTTGATGCCCTCCAAGGAGCCCGCTACTTCTCAACCCTAGACCTGGCCTCGGGGTACTTCCAAGTCCCCTTAGACCCACGAGACAGGGAGAAATCAGCCTTTATCACGGGGAATGGCCTCTTTGAATTTAACGTCATGCCCTTTGGATTGTGTAATGGCCCAGCCACATTCCAGAGACTCATGACCAATGTCTTGGCTGGACTCCAGTGGAAGACCTGTGTAGTCTACTTGGACGATATTGTAATAGTTGGACAGACTGCAGCGGAACACCTACAGAGGTTGAGAGAGGTTCTTACAAGGCTACGGCAGGCAGGCTTGAAGATTAAGCCAACAAAATGTCAACTCATGCGGCCATGTGTTTCCTTCCTGGGCTACACAGTCTCAGAGAATGGTGTAGCCACAGACCCCTGCAAGACCAAGGCAATTGACGAATGGCCAACCCCAACATCAGTCACAGATCTGAAAACATTCCTCGGGCTAGCATCATATTACCGACGATTTGTTGCCAACTTTGCTGATATTGCTGCCCCCCTCCATGACCTCACCAAGAAGGCAACAAGTTTCCAGTGGACAGCAAAGTGCCAAGAATCATTCTCAACCCTAAAACAGAAACTCCAAGAGCCACCTGTTTTGACATTCCCAGACTTTTCCAAGGAGTTTATCCTGGACACCGATGCCAGTGATGTTGGACTTGGTGGAGTCCTATCACAGATACAAGATGGCGTGGAAAAAGTAGTTGCATATGGCAGCCGGTGCCTTTCGAAATCAGAAAGGAACTATTGTGTTACACGAAAGGAGCTGCTAGCAGTTGTCCATTGGACAAACCACTTCAGGCACTACCTGCTGGGTGCGCCCTTCCGACTGCGAACAGACCACAATGCCCTCATTTGGCTGCACTCATTTAAGCAACCAGAAGGTCAAGTTGCTTGGTGGCTTGAAAAGCTGTCCGAATTCCAATATCGCATTGAGCACCGCCCAGGAAAACTTCATGGCAACGCAGATGGTCTCTCAAGGAAATCATGCAAGCAATGTGGCTGGGAGCCACAGCTACAATCCAGTCCAGAAGATGACCACTGCTCCGCCCTGACTGTGGACAGGCCATGGACAATGGATCAGCTCCACCAGGCTCAAATGGATGACCCTACCCTGATGACAGTCCATGACTGGCTACAGAACGGCACCCGGCCCCCGAAGGATGATATCCAAGGATGCCCCCGGAAGATGCGATCATATTGGAGCCAGTTTGATCGCTTGCTATGCAAAGATGGGGTAGTCTACAGGAAGTGGATTGATGAAGCCACTGGACAGGTGGCGTATGTCCAGAAATGCCTCCCACCCAAGTACATTCCTCTGGTACTAGCTGAACTGCATGACGCCCCTATGGCAGGTCACCTTGGGGTAAACAAGACCACTAAGGCAATCCGAAGTCGCTTCTACTGGCAAGGCCTGAGCGAGGATGTAGAGACCTACATACGACAGTGCCCTCAATGTAACCAGGCCAAGAATCCCCCCAAACCACGGAAGGCACCTCTTCACAGTATTCCCGTAGGCTACCCATTAGAAAAGGTGTGCCTGGACCTAGTTGGACCACTCCCCAAGTCAAACAATGGATTTGAATACATTGTGGTGGTCACAGACCTCTTCACAAAATGGCCCGAAGCATACCCACTAAGGAACACCGACGCACCTTCTGTAGCCAGAAGAATAATGGACGACTTTGTATGTAGATTTGGCTGCCCCGAGGGCTTGCACAGTGACCAAGGCCCCAATTTGGAAGGTTCCGTTTTCCATGGCCTGTGCGACTTGATTAACACAGCCAAAAGCCGCACCACACCCTACCATCCTCAGTCGGACCCTGCTGAACGGATGATACAGAGCCTCACATCCATCCTGCGAACTCTTGTGTCGGAAAACCAAAAGGATTGGGATGAACTCCTTCCAAAAGCCTTGATGTCATACCGAACAAGAGAGCACAAATCAACTGGCTATACACCCTACAGGCTCATGTTCGGTAGGGAAGCAAGGTTACCAGTCGATGCTATGCTGGCAGACCCACCAGAAGGACCACAAGACTACCCCACCTACGTAGCCAAGCTGAAGCAACAGATGGTGGAAACAGAAACAGTTGTCCGGAACAACTTGAAGACTGCACAGAAGAGACAGAAAGACCATTATGATGTCCATAGCCATGGGGAACCATTCAAGGAAGGAGACCGTGTGTGGTACTACCAGAAAGCTATTCCACGAGGAAAAACAAAGAAGTTCTGGAGACCCTGGCAGGGACCTTGGAGAATTGTGAAAGCACTATCTGATGTGACCTATCGCATCCAGGCTGAAGCCCCTGGGGGTGGCAGAAGGAGAAATCGCAAAGTGGTCCACTTCAACTTGCTGAAACCCTGCACTGTACCAGTGGAACGTCTGATCCCCCAACAGCAGCCAGGCAGGAACCGACCACGAAGAACCAGGCGAGTGTGTCCACCTGCCCCGGCACGAGTGGGGAATGCTGCACCCCTGTTTCCTGCCCGGTTTTGTGACGACAGCGATGACGAGGAGTATGCGAGGAGGCCAGAGACCCAGGTTGATGACGTGATGCCAATGCAACATGACCGGGGAGAGATTGTTGTGCCGTTGGCCCCAAGGCCTCACAGGGCAGCCAGACCACCTCGGTGGCTGCAGGACTATGAACACTAGAACAGTCGTTAATGTTTTTTGTTATCAGTTCATTTCCAGTATGTTCGCTTTTAGTTGTATGTGACTCACACTAGGAGGAGAGTGATGTGATATAAAGGACTGGACCCTAAAGATGATGCAATTAGGCGCATGCGCGAGAGAGCGAGAGAGCGAGAGCACGAGTCGTGTTGTGAAGTTCAAGAAACGAAATAAAACTGCCTCTGTACCGGTTATCACACTTGGATATCATGTACACAGCCATTTTCACATGACCGTCAAAAGCAATAGTGTTTGCTTTGGTTAAATTGCATTAATGCTATAATGCTTTCTGATTTGTTCCAGCAAATTTAGCAACAATCTTGGCCAATCAAAAGCAAAAGCAAAACCTGGTATTGGTGGTTCTCCTTTGAAAGTCTAACATTAAGCTGTTCATTCCCAGTTGCATGAGCAACAAATTAATACTAGGCTGTAATAATATTACACGGAAACACATGATTATAATCATAAGTTTTGCCCCACCTCTGCTTCCAGGGCCTTTTCGGCTTTCTTGGCCCTTTCTTCTTCTTCCCTGAGCTACAACAAACATAGAGCAGTAACAAACATTTAGGTCATGAAGACAAAAACAATGACAGTGATCTAATAACATCATATGTGAAGAATTGCAACTCTGAGATAGGCCTGATGTACCTTGCTTTACAAATCAAATAATTAATATCAAAAATAAAAAATTAATTAAAAAAATAAATTATGTCAACATGCTTCCATAATCTCCCCACCCTCGGGCCCAAAAACCCATTCAAATGCCCCCACATGTAAGGCAAATGGATGGTCAAATGCCCCACCCCCGGGCCATTCTCGATCAATTCTGTAAATTACAGGCATTTGTATTGGAAATACAAACTGAAAGACACGCTGAATTCTGAACCAACTTTAAGATTTATTGTTGAATAAAGTGTAACATGTAGATCACTGTGATCAAAAATCAGCCATTCTGCTACGTAGCTATTTTCCTGTCAGCTAAAATCTTGCAAAGTGGACTCCATGATGCACGTGAACACCAGATCAGGTATTTAAAAACTAGTCCCAAGCTTCCTACAGTTTTGTGTCAAATGCCCCACGTCCTGCGATTTGGTGTCAAATGCCCCACCCCACAGCAGTTTGAAAGGTCAAATTCCCCACTTCCGGGAGAGGGGAGGGTGTCAAATGCCCGGGGTATGCCGGGGGGATGTTAACAGTACAAATTGATCGGCGCATTACACGGAAGCATGATTATAATCATAAGTTTTGCCCCACCTCTGCTTCCAGGGCCTTTTCGGCTTTCTTGGCCCTTTCTTCTTCTTCCCTGAGCTACAACAAACATATAGAGCAGCAACAAAAATTAGGTCATCAAGACAAAAACAATGCCAGTGATCTAATAACAGCATATATGAAGAATTTCAACTTTGAGATAGGCCTGATGTACCTTGCTTTACAAATCAAATATATCAAAAATGAAAAATTAAAATATGTCAACATGCTTGCCATAATCTCACCTTCAAACTCTTCTGAAAGAGCTCTTTTTGGAGTCTGAAAAGCAGATTAGAAAATAATTTGATGAGCTTTGAGTGACAAACAAAACAAAATCAGAACAGTCAACTCGTATAAAAACAAACTTCAATTGTCCAGTTATCATAAGTGTCTAGCTAGGGCGTCCCATCTAAAATAAGTCATAATAGCTTGATGAGCTTTGAGCTGTCAAACAAAAACAAAATCAGAACAAGCAACTCGTATAAAAACAAACTATTATTGTCCAGTTAACATTAGTTTCTAGCTAGGGCATTTTTGTGATATTTTTGTATTTTCCACAGTACCTTGAGACTGAGAGATGAGACATGCTGTATGTTTCACTTTCTTGCAGCAATGATTAATTTGTATAAATCAGATACATACAACTCCCAGTCAGAATACAGTATTATAACATGATTCATCCCTTGTTCCGATTGATCAGTAACATAAGTGAGTTTAATTCCTTACTTTTCAATTAAACTCCCTCTGGTGGAGGAGTGAGCAATCTGCAAAAACAGAAGAAATGATCGTGGATAATTAGTTAAGAAGGTAATAGGGATTAACACAAATTATATTAAGCCAAATGAGCCTCTTACACAAAAATCTCAAATATCTTTTCACTAACACTAAAACACAGAAACTCACCAAGCTCAGCCCATAAAATCATTTATACACACTGTTTTGCATAACAATAACAAATTACAGTTAGCAAGAGAAAAAACAGGCATATCTGCTTCAGTGTAAGACCACAATTATTATTGACTCTCCTGGATCTGTTCACTTCTTATCTGCACCATTCCTGACACTGGAAAACTTGGTCAAGGTATGTTAATTAAGGCAATATAAACTGATTCCAGAAATTTAACAAATTAAAATATACCAACAAAAGTTTTCCACTGGGTGCACTTTTTTTCAAAAAGTGCTGTCCACAAGCTATATATATCACTTAAAAATATTCTTCCCCAGTTAAATCGAATCTCTATATAATAATACGCTTAGCAACCGCTGACCGCGGCTCATGTGTGTGTGTGTGTGTGTGTGTAACAAATTGATATAATTTCGATTGGTGACGCAACAAATTAAACCGGTAATTAGATAATGTCGTGGTTTGAATTTCTGACGCAACAAATGCTCGCGTATGATTGTTAGTCATAATTACTATATCGTCAATTCGAACTGAATCGCCGGGAAAAGCAGGTCAGAAATCTTCTCGACCGTTGCCTTTCAACCAAGCCCCACGGGACGCGATTACTGAAGGTGAGATTTCCGTTTGAGTTTAGAAAGAGAATTTCAGCTGTCAGGATGTCTGGATATCAGGCTGATGCTGCCGCATGTTCGAAAAACGGGAAGATTTGGATATCGGACGATCGGTGGTTCGACGAGTCGAGTACGGTCGAGTGGTACATGCGCTTCAGGGAAGTTTGTACTTTGACGCAGTAAACTGCGTTTGAGATGCTCGAAATTGAATACAAAAAGGAGAAGAGAAAGAAAAGAATTTCAAAAAACGGGAAGCTTTTGATGTCGATCGATCGGCAGCGTATGTACTTTGACGCGGTAGACTGTTTGAGATGCTGGAAATTGAATTCAAAAAGGAGAAGAGAAAGAAAAGAATTTCGAAAAACGGGAATATTTTGATGTCGATCGATCGGCGATTCACCGAGTGGTACATGTACTACAGAGAGATTTTGATGTCGATCAATCGGTGGTTCGACAAGTCGAGTACGGTTGAGTGGTAAAAGCACTACAGAAGTTTGTACTTGGGACACTGCAAACTGCGTTCGAGATGCTCAAAATGGAATTCAAAACGGAAAAAAAAAGACAGAAAAAATATTAGGAAAAATGAAATCCGATCCCCGTATTTTACGGGGGTCCCGCTAGTCTCTATATAATAATACGCTAAGCAACCGCTGACCGCGGCTCATGTGTGTGTGTGTGTGTGTGTGTGTGTGTGTGTGTGTGTAACAAATTGATATAATTTCGATTGGTGACGTAACAAATTAAACCGGTAATTAGATAATGTGTTTGAATTTCTGACGCAACCAATGCTCGCCTACTCGTTAGTCATAATTACCATATCGTCAATTCAAATTGAATCAAGCAAGCAAACAAGCAAGCCAGAAATCTTCTCGACCGTAGCCTTTCCGAGGACGCGAATACTGAAGGTGAGAATTCCGTCTTAGTGTAGAAATAGAACTTCAGAGTGTCAACTGACTGGATGGCGGGGTGATGCTGCCACATGTTCGAAAAACGGGAAGATTTTGATGTCGGACGATCGGTGGTTCGACGAGTCGAGTATGATTGAGTGGTACATGCATTGCAGGGACGTTTGTACTTTGAGGCGGTAAACTGCGTTTGAGATGCTCGAAATTGAATTCAAAAAGGAGAAAAGAATTTCAAAAAACGGGGAGCTTTTGATGTCGATTGATCGGCAATTCACCGAGTGGTACAGTCGAGTGCTTATGTACTACAGAGAGATTTTGATGTTAGGGTTAGAAAAAAGAAATCCCGATCCCCGTATTTTACGGGGGTCCCGCTAGTGCGGAGAAAATATTCTAAATCAAATCGATAATAATACACATTGTAATAATGAGCGCCCAGCGGAAGTTCGTCAGTTTTGATAATACTCAATGGCCTCTTGGCCCAGTACCTTCGTGAGACTACCCATTTCAAAGCAATCTTGGTATGCAATGTTCTAGGCAAGTGATCGGTAACGCGATCTTGGGACGTGATGAATTTAATAAATTTCCACTGGTTTGCCGTGGTGTGGACTCTTATTTACCACGATTTACGTCATCACATGGTCAAAATGTTGTGGACTCACGAGGCGCTTCGCCGAGTGAGTCCACAACAAATTTTGACCATGTGATGACGTAAATCTTGGTAAATAAGAGTCCACACCACGGCAAACCAGTGGAAATTTGTTTTTTACCACAATATTTAGAAATATACAAGAAAGTTTTGTTGTATTTCATTGCAAAGCGTGACACGCTGGCGTCAGCTAGCGTCATATCGTTGTCTGGACTTTTATTTACCACGGTTAATCGACCAATCAGAGTGCGAGAAACTAGTGTGTTGTGGTAAAAATTGCATTGGGTGAGTTATTGATTGGGTACACTGGGTACAGCATGACAAGTCGTAGTTTTACGTTGTCATTCAAATTGAATTTCGCGTTCTGAATAATAATGTTTTTTTTTTGTTACAAAACAACAGCGGCAGTGTTTTGAATGCAATATCACATACTGTAAAAGCGGCCGGGAATACTAACCGACAGAAGCAGGACGATCCAGTGTAGAACATGCGTGGGAGACATATTTCTGTTTATCCCCGAACGAAGTGAGGGAAATATTCACGACGCTAATGCAGTAGTATTATCGCCTTATCGGTGACTCCAAGCGTGTCGCCATCTCGAAATCTAATGTTCGTGTGTTTGTGTGTTTGTGTGTTTGTGTGTTTGTGTGTTTGTGTGTGCGATACGACCTCGTCCCAAGGCCCTCCGCGTCGAGCGACCACAGCAGGCGAGGTTACATCGGCAGCTTAACTGTAAACCGCCATTTTCTTGGTGACATGCGGTAGAGTACGAACTGAAGTGATTTTGTACAAGAAGATGCAGATACAAGGCCAAGCAGTTCGACGGACGGCTGTAAATTGCCCGGATATTTTGCCAGTGCATGGGAGGCAAGCTCTACTAGACGTAAAACGGATTCTTTAAGGCCCAACTGGTCGACCTGAACACAATCCCAGACGCCAGTATTGTGTTAAAACGCAGACACTTCTTCAGAAAGGAATAGCAAAATACAGTCGGTGGAAATCGAACAATCACCGTGGCAAATTTCACCTTTCGCAATAACAGGAATGCAGTTTTCAGAATCTAAGTTTGACAAGATGACAACACAATACAATGGAAAGTGGAATTTTTGTACTGTATGAGGACTGCTCTATACAGTGTATTTTGAAATCATTGAAGACGTAAACAATAGTGTTTTGGGTTTTGTTTCCTTTGCTGGAAAAGAGCTAAAGCTATGGCTTTCAGGAACCGGTGAGTTTTGAAAATTCACATCAATTAACGTTAAATACACTTTTGTTAAACGACGGTTGTGTTATCATTATGGTATTTCAACAATTTCCGTATATTTTGTCGTTTGATGCCCCGGGAACTGTGATGAAGGCCAAGTATGATTATACTGTTATCTTTTCACTGGTTTTCAAAGCTATTTCAGAGTGCCTTCGTGCAAGATTGTGTCATCCGATTCCTGACATGTTTGCATAATTTCATTGACAGTCTGACAGTCTGTGAAGTTTTGTCGCCGCGTTTGTTGGCACACTGTATTCAAGGATAAAATGTAACCGGGTTAAAATGCTTTTGCTTTTTGAAGGCTATTAAAGTAGAAAATATCCGGCCATTGCTTTCCAAATTAAACAATATGTCTACTAGCGGGACCCCCGTAAGATACTCGCTCAACACAATCGGACTTTGTATTATTTAGTGATCGGGTTTGCTCGCTCAATAAAATCGGACCTTGTATTATTTAGTGACTTGGGTTTTTTTTTTTCTGTCAAAGATTTTAAAATCGTCAAACGCAGTTTGAAAAGTTGTTGTGTTCAAAATTGAATCCCTGCCAAAATTCACACGATTCCGAGACTTCGAAAGCGTGTAAACAAGCGAATCGCTTTGACGGTTCTAAATTTGGCACACACACAAAAAAAGCAAACATACACGTATGTGGTTAGGATAAAGCATTGGCTGGAGAAATCGCGGCTTTTCTTGAAATTTATAAAAATTTCGGTGTCCAAGATCGACTTTGCTTGGCCTTCAAGCCTCGGGAGTATTCTGTAGTTGCGTGCAAATGTTTTCTCAGCGAATTTTGAAGTTCGGCTGGTGTCTACGAAAATTGCAGACTGTGCACGTTGTCTGAACTAAACCAGACTGCCGTGTGACAAAGATTATTTTTAGCGGCCGACTGGTGACGTCGCTACACAGCCGTGGTTTGCAAAAAAAAATTTAAATAATCTCCGAACGGAAAATAAACAAGAATCCCGCTTTCCGAAAACCCACTACTGAGCGAGGGGATATCTGCGATTATCGTATTTCTAGTCTATTATGAATTTTTGGCTTGCTTTTCCCGGCGATACAGTTCGAATTGACGTCATGATATGAATTATACGCGAGCATTTGTTGCGTCAGAAATTCAAACCACACATATCTAATTACCGGTTTAATTTGTTGCGTCAGAAATTCAAACCACACATTATCTAATTATCGGTTTAATTTGTTGCGTCAGAAATTCAAACCACGACATTATCTAATTACCGGTTTAATTTGGTACGTCACCAATCGAAATTATCAATTTGTTACACACACACACACACATGAGCCGCGGTCAGCGGTTGCTAAGCGTATTATTATACTAGCGGGACCCCCGTAAAATACGGGGATCGAATTTCTTTTTTCCTAATGTTTTATCTGTCTTTTTTTTCCTGTTTGAATTCCATTTTGAGCATCTCGAACGCACTATACTGTGTTCAAGTACAACCTCTTTGAGCATTTACCATTCAACCGCATTCGACTCGTCCAACCACCAACTGATCGACATAAACTCTCTCTGTAGCACTCGTCCCGTAGCACTCGGTGAATCGCCAATCGATCGACATTCGAAATCTCCCCGTTTTTAGAAACTCTTTCTTTCTTTTCTCCTTTTTGAATTCAATTTTGAGCATCTCAAACGCAGTTTACCGCGTCAAAGTACAAACGTCCCTGTAGTGCATGTACCACTCGGCCGTACTCGACTCGTCGAACCACCGATCGTCCGACATTCAAACCTTCCTGTTTTTCGAACATGCGGCAGCATTACCCCGACATCCAGACACTTGACACCCTGAAATTCTTTTTCTAAACTCAAACGGAAGTCTCACCTTCAGTAATCGCGTCCCGTGGGCTTGGTTGAAAGGCAACGGTTGAGAAGATTTCTGGCCTGCTTTTCCCGGCGATTCAGTTCGAATTGACGGTGTGGTAATTATGACTAACGATTGTACGCGAGCATTAATGTTGCGTCAGAAATTTAAACCACGCATTATCTAATTATCGGTTTAATTTGTTACGTCACCAATCGAAATTATATCAATTTGTTACACACACACACACACACACATGAGCCGCGGTCAGCGGTTGCTAAGCGTATTATTATATAGAGACTAGCGGGACCCCCGTAAAATACGGGGACCGGATTTCTTTTTTCCTAATATTTTTTGTCTTTTTTTTCCGTTTTGAATTCCAGTTTTAGCATCTCGAACGCAGTTTACAGTGTCCAAGTACAAACTTTTGTAGAGCATTTACCACTCAACCGTACTCGACTCGTCGAACAACCGATTGATTGACATCAAAATCTTTCTGTAGTACATGTACCACTCGACCGTAGCACTCGGTGAACTGCCGATCAATCGACATCAAAATCTCCCCGTTTTTCGAAATTCTTTTCTTTCTTTACTCCTTTTTGAATTCCATTTCAAGCATCTCAAACGCAGTTTACCGCGTCAAAGTACAAACGTCCCTTTAGCGCATGTACCACTCGATCATTCTCGACTCGTCGAACCACCGATCGTCCGACATGCAAATCTTACCGTTTTTCAAACATGCGGCAGCATCACCCCGCCATCCAGTCAGTTGACTGAAATTCTGCAATTCTCTTTCTAAACTCAAACGGAATTCTCACCTTCAGTAATCGCGTCCCGTGGGCTTGGTTGAAAGGCAGCGGTCGAGAAGATTTCTGGCCTGCTTTTCCCGGCGATTCAATTCGAATTGATGGTATGGTAATTATGACTAACGATCGTACGCGAGCATTAATGTTGCGTCAGAAATTCAAACCACGCATTATCTAATTACCGGTTTAATTTGTTACGTCACCAATCGAAATTATATCAATTTGTTACACACACACACACACACACACATGAGCCGCGGTCAGCGGTTGCTTAGCGTATTATTATATAGAGACTAGCGGGACCCCCGTAAAATACGGGGATCGGATTTCTTTTTTCCTAATATTTTTTTCTGTCTTTTTTTTCCGTTTTGAATTCCATTTTGAGCATCTCGAACGCAGTTTGCAGTGTCCAAGTACAAACTTCTGTAGTGCTTTTACCACTCAACCGTACTCGACTCGTCGAACAACCGATTGATCGACATCAAAATCTCTCTGTAGTACATGTACCACTCGGTGAATCGCAGATCGATCGCCATCAAAATATTCCCGTTTTTCGAAATTCTTTTCTTTCTCTTCTCCTTTTTGAATTCAATTTCGAGCATCTCAAGCAGTTTACCGCGTCAAAGTACATACGTCCCTGTAGTTGCATGTGATTGTGTGTGACTTTAATGAGGAAAATTTGAAATTAGGAAAAAAGAGAAATGTCTAGCAATATTCAAAAACTTTATTTTACATTCCATAATTTTTGGAATAGCTAGGCATACAATCTATCTTTACAATTATTGCATGTAGTTATAAAAAAACCTCGTCTACAAATAAAATAGACTGGAAACATTCTCCAAGCCAAGTTATGCACATTCACCGGACCTCTGTACTATAAAAAGGCAGACTGAAGTCAGGCACGCCCAAGGGGGTTGGTTACCCCAAGCTTGTGTTGAGCAAAAGCAACCTTAAGTGTCCCTACATTTTGAAATATAGCTGTATAAGATACAAATTATGTCAGAACTTCTCGGTAGACGACATTGCGTGTCACCAACTTGCCTTGCTTTTCACCTTGGGTATCAGTGTTAAGAATGTTGACTCTAACATCTGTAATAGCTCTTGCACGAGAAAATGCCACATACAGTTGGCCATGAGAGAAGACTGGCTGAGGTAAGTAAATTCCAACCCTGTCAAATGTCTGGCCTTGTGCTTTGTTTATTGTCATTGAGTAAGCCAGGCGGAGGGGAAACTGCATTCTCTGTAAGGTAAAGGGCAAGTTGGTGTCACTTGGGGCAAGCTTTACCCGAGGGATCAGAACTTGATTTCCAGAATTTGGCCCAGAAGTCAGTTTTGCTTCCACACAGTTTTGATGCAGTTTTACAACTTGTAATCTGGTACCGTTGCACAGCCCTTGTTGCAATGCAAGGTTACGAAGCAGCATGACAATACAGTTGACTTTGAGATTAAGGCGATGAGGTGGCATGCCTGATGGTGTGAGGCTGTTGATGAACTCCATAGGGTAATTGTTTGCTTCCTCAGGATTATCACACTTTACTGAATCTGCACTGAAGTAGGTGACTTTTTCTCCAGGCAAAGTTCGCATCACTTTCTCATTCATGGCCAGGCAATTTTCATTTTTAGGGGATAGGATGACGCGGGTTAGTCTTTCTTCTACAGTTGTATTGGAGAAAATATCTTCAATGAGGGAACCTCTAACCACACATGCATTGGGCACTTCTATGACGTCTGTTACAGGTGGTTGGAGATCTGCCCGAAGGAGGCCACCCCCAAGAAGAAGAAGCCATCTGGAGAAGATTTCTTGGCCGGCGCGAGTTCGCATGTTCTGTGTGAGCTGTAGTTGATGGAAATGTTCCCAAAGGTGTGAACGTTTGAGGCATGTGTCAATAACAACAGCTGGTGGAGCTCGTGGAACCACAGGTAGGACCTGTCGGAAATCCCCACCTAACAGGATGACTTTAACCCCAAAGGGCTGTCTGACTGCAGTTATGTCTTGCAAACATCTGTCTATAGCATGTAGGGCATGGGTTGGTATCATGGATGCTTCATCTATGATGAACAGAATCTGGTCACGGAGAAAAGAAGCTTGTTGTGAAGTTGGATTAATGTTGCATGAACTATTTTCCACTACTGGCACCGGAAGCTTGAATAAACTGTGTACTGTTTTTCCCCCAGACAACAGCATTGCTGCAATTCCAATCCAAGCTGCACATGCAACTTGGTGGCCATTGTTACACAAGTGCCTCATCAGCATGTTAAACACAAATGTCTTCCCTGCACCCCCTGGGGCATCAACGTAAAAACATCTTGCTCGTGGTGGATCTCCTCTGCCTACACTGTCTACAGATCCCAGTATGCAATCCACCAACTGTCGTTGCTCGTTATTTAGTAGCTCAAAGTCAACAGGTTGTTGTTGTCGTGCTTCTGCATTAGCCATGTTTTCTCCTTCTGGCTGTGGTAGACCAATGATAGCACAGCTTAACCCATTTTCTTGAAGAATGACCTCTATTTCATGCAGAGCAATGTTTTCTGCATCGGCCGGTTCATGATGCAACAGCAGGTCCTCCATCATGGCATATTTGTGATTAGTCCACAGTCGCATGGGGTAGGAGGGTTCACAGAAAACGCAGATGGTGGCAAACATGCTTCGTAGCTGTCTAGGCATCTGGAATCCAGACGCTTCTGCTAGTGTGTTATTGTACTCTGTGTCATCTGAAAGGAGTCGGCGTTGAATGCAAGCTGCCCTAAACTGGCTGCAACTGCACCATTGACTGTCTTCAGGTCATCATAGCTTGTGGCACCTGGGACATGCAACAGGAGAAGGCGCAGGTAGAACTTTTCTGGATCTCTGGGGCTAACAGAATACATTCGACTGATAATACGATCTCCACCTCTGCGTCTTATTCTCCATTTCCTCTCTTGATCAATGAACACATAGTGTTTGGGGATTTCGTTGTAGAGGAACTGGCGTGCATGGGGGTCCTCCCTATTCAACCTGAACCACGCAGTCAAGTGTGTGTCACGTCCCTCTGCTCTCTCAGCTGCTTGTTCTTCTTCTCCTTCCCTGAAGTAGACCCTCTGCTGATCAGGCAAGTGAATAGCAAGTCTGCAGATTGTATGCGACTGTTCGTGCAATTTGTACTCAGACAGCCGCCATATTGCTTCTGGTGCAGAGACGTACCTGCAACACAAGTAGGTGTTGACTTCATCATGCTGTAAGATGGGTCTTTGGTCTTGTGGAATGTTGGGGTTTGGTTGGTCCACAGCCAGCTCCATGTTGGCACAGTCATGGCCTTTGTACACATACTTGAATAGATACTTCACGCTCTTTACCGATGCACAGGCCTCGAGGTTGATGTGGGCCCTGTACTTTCTCAGAAGGAAACTGTTGTATGGCACAACGAACCTGTTGTCAGCAATATGAGTGCCAACTCGAACAGTGGATCCATTATCTCTGCGTCGGTAGGCAGGGTAGCCACCCACGTTTTCTAGTGTATTATCACGAAACTCTTTAGGGAATTTCTTCTGACACTCCCCATCTACCATGCACACAGAATTTGGGTTCCCTATGCCGCACGGGCCATGGATCATGCAGGATCTCACCAGTTCGTGCAATTCAGGGTCTTCACGAGGGTCTGGAATTTCTGCAGAGACCAACCTATCAATGTCATTACGATTTCTGAGTTTGTCTTGGTTTCTTAGGATGATCAACATATGGCAGTGTGGTAAGCCACGTTTCTGGAATTCAAGGACATGCACGTGGGCCACTGGTACTCCAAGGACATGTCTGTCTTTGATGTCAGTCATTAGCTCTTTCAAGTGCGCCTTGAAAACTCTTGCCACAAGGTCAGGGCGGTATTCAGATCGTTCACCAGGCCTTAGGTTTTCAATGATCTCTCTTGCTTTTGGGTTACAAGTGTATGTGAGGAACAGATCAGGCTTACCATACTTGGCAACAATAGCCATTGCGTCTTGGTAATTTTGCTGCATGGCTCGTGGACTTCCAACAAATGAAGAGGGGAGGATGACAGGGACACCAGCTTGCATACCTTGCTCTTCTGCTCTGTTGTGCAAGTGGTCCATTAGGCCGGAATACATTTGTACTCTCAGTTGTGTCTGGTTACTCCGGATGTAGTACAGTCGGCAGCCTTCAGTTTTTACATAAGCATCAACTGCATACTGTTGGAATAGCTTGCCTGCACTGTGGATGGGGCTAAACTCTTCCCTGACTGCCAAGCGGTAGTTGTAAAACTGCTGCATCGTGAGCCTGGTGCGCCTTGCTGTTTGGTGTTCTACAACGTGCTGCATGTCACAATGCCAGCCGGCATCTCCACGGGGAAACAAAAGTGGGTAACACATGGGGTCAATGTGACACGACATGTAGGAGATACGGTGGAGCGGTCTGTCTCTGGGGTACACAACAATGTCTCTATACGCAGGAGGAGCGCCATCTTCTCCCACAAACACTGCTGCTACCTCATCATGCGTAGGCTCATTGTATCGCCTGCGATCAGGACCACGCTTGAATTGTAGCCGGACTACTTGTGGTTGCCTGCCCTCTGCAACTGCACGATGATCTTCTTCTTCTTGCACAGCATGCATGTTCCTGTAGGCAGCAGCGTACGGGCTGTACGCTGTTATTGCTGTTTGAATAATTTCCATGACATCCCGTCTGCATGCAGTGTTCGCAAGTGCATTGACACGGGCATCAACAGCTTGGTCCCCCTCAATGATATACAGCTGGCCATACTGTCTGTTCTCCCCTTCAGGAGGGTGAAGAGTTCCAGTGTTGTGGTATGTCTGACCATGTATACGGAAACAGTAGGTGCCACGACCAGGGAGAGTTGATGTTTGAGCTCCAAAGGAAGCGAAAGAGAAAGCACTGTTGTAGTTGCGTATGTTGGTCCTAAAATTCTTTGCCTCAGCAGAATCTCCAATGAAAAGTGTTTGAAGACCAAGGGGATACTGTGTAAGGGCAGGCAAGGCAACCTTTCCCTTGTGGCAACAGTTTAGGGCTTCACCACGAAATCGGAGGGCAAGACAGTATTCACATGATATATTCATTTGGCCCAGATAGTACGTAGCCCCATCAATATTGCCCCGATGTTCGACTGCAGTACTGCCATGTCTTCTCTCTCCAGCATGCACAACCAGGCGGGGCTGTTCTTGGCTACTTGCTTCCCTGCGCTGCCGTCCCCTCTCTCTGTTTCTAGTTCTTCTGGCCTCTCGCTGTTCTTGGCTCATTGCCTCTCTGCGCTGCTGACCCCTCTCTCTGTTTCTAGTTCTTCTGGCCTCTCGCTGTTCTTGGCTCATTGCCTCTCTGCGCTGCTGTCCCCTCTCTCTGTTTCTAGTTCTTCTGGTCTCTCGCTGTTCTTGGCTCATTGCCTCTCTGTGCTGCTGTCCCCTCTCTCTGTTTCTAGTTCTTCTGGTCTCTTGCTGTTCTCGGCTACTTGCCTCTCTGCGCTGCTGTCCCCTCTCTCTGTTTCTAGTTCTTCTCGCCTCTCGCTGTTCTTGGCTACTTGCCTCTCTGCGCTGCCGTCCCCTCTCTCTGTTTCTAGTTCTTCTCGCCTCTCGCTGTTCTTGGCTACTTGCTTCCCTGCGCTGCCGTCCCCTCTCTCTGTTTCTAGTTCTACTGGCCACTCGATGTTCTTGGCTACTTGCTGCCCGGCGTTGCTGTTCTCTCTCCCTGTGTACAGTTCTTCTGGCCTCCAGTTGTTCTTCCCTGAGACATGCACGGTGCTGCCGTACACGTTCTCTGGTTGCTGCTCGGACAGTCTCACGTTCCTCACTTGTCCTTACAAGATGCACACGCTGATTTCCCTCCATACTCATGTTGCATATGTCACTTAAAGAAATTGGTAGTCCAACGTTTGGTTCAGGTTGAAAGTAGTAGGCAAGCATTTGTTGCGTCAGAAATTCAAACCACGCATTATCTAATTACCGGTTTAATTTGTTGCGTCACAAATCGAAATTAACTCGTCGAACCACCGATCGTCCGACATCAAAATCTTCCCGTTTTTCAAACATGCGGCAGCATCAGCCCGCCATCCAGACATCCTTACAGCTGAAGTTCTTTTTCTAAACTCAAACGGAATTTTCACCTTCAGTAATCGCGTCCTCGGCTTGGTTGAAAGGCTAGGGTTGAGAAGATTTCTGGCTTGCTTTTCCCGGCGATACAGTTCGAATTGACGTCATGATATGAATTATACGCGAGCATTTGTTGCGTCAGAAATTCAAACCACACATATCTAATTACCGGTTTAATTTGTTGCGTCAAAAATTCAAACCACACATTATCTAGCGGGACCCCCGTAAAATACGGGGATCGGATTTCTATTTTCCTGTAGCGCATGTACCACTCGACCGTACTCGACTCGTCGTACCACCGATCGTCCGACATCCAAATCTTCCCGTTTTTCGAACATGCGGCAGCATCACCCCGCCATCCAGTCAGTTGACGCTCTGAAATTCTTCTTCTTAACTCAAATGGAACTCTCACCTTCAGTAATCGCGTCCCGTGGGCTTGGTTGAAAGGCAGCGGTCGAGAAGATTTCTGGCCTGCTTTTCCCGGCGATTCAATTCGAATTGACGATACAGTAATTATGACTAACGATCGTACGCGAGCATTGGTTGCGTCAGAGATTCAAACCACGCATTATCTAATTACCGGTTTAATTTGTTACGTCACCAATCGAAATTATATCAATTTGTTACACACACACACACACACACACACACACACACACACACACATGAGCCGCGGTCAGCGGTTGCTTAGCGTATTATTATATAGAGATATATATATACTAGCGGGGGCCCCGTAAAATACGAGGACCGGATTTCTTTTTTCCTAATATTTTTTCTGTTTTTTTTTTTTCCGTTTTGAATTCCATTTTGAGCATCTCGAACGCAGTTTACAGTGTCCAAGTACAAACCTCTGTAGTGCTTTTACCACTCGACCGTACTCGACTCGTCGAACCACCGATTGATCGACATCAAAATCTCTCTGTAGTACATGTACCACTCGGTGAATCGCAGATCGATCGACATCAAAATATTCCCGTTTTTCGAAATTCTTTTCTTTCTCTTCTCCTTTTTGAATTCAATTTCGAGCAACTCAAACAGTCTACCGCGTCAAAGTACATACGGGCTGTAGTTGCATGTGCCACTCGACCATACTCGACTCGTCGAACCACCGATCGTCCAACATCAAAATTTTCCCGTTTTTCGAACATGCGGCAGCATCACTTCGCCATCCAGACACCTGAAATTCTTCTTCTTAACTCAAACGGAACTCTCACCTTCAGTAATCGCGTCCCGTGGGCTTGGTTGAAAGGCAACGGTAGAGAAGATTTTTGGCTTGCTTGTGCCGGCGATTCAATTCGAATTGACGATGTCGTAATTATGACTAACAATCGTACGCGAGCGTCAGAAATTCAAACCACGACATTATCTAATACCGGTTTAATTTGTTACGTCACCAATCGAAATTATCAATTTGTTACACACACACACACACACACACATGAGCCGCGGTCAGCGGTTGCTAAGCGTATTATTATATAGAGATCATTGCGAACTCGGGCCCCAGCTTCTGAAACAAACAACTGTATTTGAATGAGTCAGGAATAGTGACTTTGACATGAAAAACGCCTAATGTATCTCAAATTATCGCACAAGCAGAGGTGCTATATTTTTGTGTATGAAGGACTCTCCGCGACTGTCCTTTTAGTCAATTTAAATGATAACTGAAACCAGGACTTGTTTTTCTTGCTGTACCCAATCAAAGCTCACCCAATGCAATATCACGTCCCAAGATCACGTTACCAATCACTTGCCTAGAACATTGCATACCAAGATTAGTTGCTTTGAAATGGGTAGTCTCTGGTCCAAGATGAATCCGAAGTATAAGCAAGACGGGCCAACTTCCTGCGCCGGGTGCTGACTATTTCCGTATCGATTTGTGAAAATGTTGAAGTATTTTATTATCGTAAAGGTGCATATGCTAGTTACGCGCGTTTTAGTGCCGCAAATTAGCACGTTTCAATAGCTATATCATGACCGCCTTCTGTGAGGGCCTAGTTAAATGAACATGTTGAACAGTTCCTCTCTCGGGCTTATTACGGATTAATACAGTAATAATAAACCACACTACACAAGCGGGGAGGGCGCGCGCCTCCAAAGAAAACAAATATTTATTTATTTATTTTTGTGGGAGAATCAACATATCTACATTTAAGATTAGTTTCTAAGGGGATATTTCAGGAGACTTTCCAGTGCCGTCTTTTTCTTATGAAAGCGGATTAATGCATTATAGAGAGGGTCGTCCTCCAGTACATGTCCCTCTTAGGAGCGGGTCCAGCTTGGCAGTTCCATGGTGGGTATTTAAAACCCCCGGTGGCCATCCGTCTTAGAGCTAGCGAACGTTTCCTTCTCCGTTCGTGTACGAGCTGGCAAATGTATCTTCTGTCGTATCCCTTCTGAAGCAGGGAGCTTTCATAATCTTTTTTCGTTTCTTTTTTCTTCCTACGGGAATCTGATTTGTGCTTCAGCTTACCTTACCAATTTGCTTTCCTTCTCCTAACCTTCGCGCGCAAATAATATTAAATTGAATGATCCCACGAAAGCCGAATGTCAACAGGATGACGTCATGAGTGGTTGGCATATCATGATTGCTTGACAGTTCGTGACAGGATTTGATTCGATTATGACAGCGGTGAGCGAAGAAAGAACTCTTTTAGTGGCAACAGGCAAACCGAGTTGCGAGCGGAAAGGCAGAGAATACGTTCTAGGCAAATAGATCGGCAGTTTATAAAAAACCATAATGGCAAAAGAAACAACTAGTTCCTGTCCTGACAACTGTTGTGCTCGGACGCTTTTGCCGTAGGAGGAAAGTCATGAGTTTCGGAGAGGCTCCCGGCAGGCGGCAGGATTCTCACCTTGATTCCGACATCTGATACAATCTGATACAATGTTTAATTACCGGAGCACAGACTGAGCCGTAAAAATATGCATATTACAGCACGCAACAAACGCGAGACTTGTCAAAGCGCCTTTTCGTATGTTTTGAATATGTATTGTCGTCCAAGACAAAAACGCGTAACAGCCAACTTGCCCATTCCAATTGGAGTCAATTCAGAGTCAGTTTGTTTCTTCTCCATAGCATGCTGACCGCCACCGTAAACACATATCCGTTCACGACATCGTAATTTTTGCGCGCAATTGTTTTGGACTGACCGTGTAGATAATGCTCATGAGCATGACTAAACCCTAAGAGGGAAAACAATTCGAGTCGGACCGAAGGAAGTCATAAAAAAACTTTTCTCTTGAATGTCTGTAGATTCCAGAAAACCGCGTTAAATTTGAGATCGTCGCGCTATATTGGCGTTACAATTTTATAAAATTCGGAGCAGAGTCGTGCCTCATTCGTATCATCGGCTTTCCAGCATCGTATTACAGTCCAAGCTAACGTATCGGGTCGAATCGGAAATCGTAAAATCGGAATCCGATGCCCAAATCGGGTCCGACAGACGGGTCCGATTTTCTGCAATCGGAATTCCGTTCCGTTCCGATTCCGATGATCGGACCCTATTCCGATTTTTGGAAGCGCTCCCTAACGCGGTAGCAGAGCGGACAGATATATATTTGCAACAACTATATTTGTGACTTGATCGGCTCAGTCTCCAACCGTCGGTGTTTCGGCGCCCGCGATCCGATGTTTCATCCGAATAGCGTATATTGAGACCCGTCCAAGAGCAGCTTTTAGGACTTGACTGTCTCATTGTTTTCACTAGCGGCTTAGTGCTTGTGATATGGGGTATAATTGTCAAACTGAACAATTTTATATTAATGTTATTTGAGACCAGACAGAGACTTCAGGATGAAATTTTAGCTCCTAGTTTCCATTGAATTTTCGGCGTTTGTTTTCAAGCTAAATGTCGGCTTGCCCAGGTGTCTGGATGCAACTTAAATTTCTGGTTGATTTTTTAAAGAGTACGGTTTATGGGCACATTCATCAGCGGAGGTTTAAAGTACACTAGAGGTGAATAGCGGTGGCTATTTACCAAGCCGCTTCGGCGGAATAGCACGGAGCTCCCAAATAGTTTTTTTTTTTTTTTTCTGACAAAAATCGGGTTTGCGCGCAAGACCGTTTCACCGGAAGTTGCGAGGAGGTGAATAGTTTTTTGACAAACATGTGGCATGGCGCCGGCTGATAACGGACACATAATTTTTGTGGTTCGCCCACTTAACGGACACGTAGTTATAAATATATCTTACGGACACGTAGTTATAAACATATCTAGTTAAATGTCTATTTCTCGCCTGCAAATAAAAAAACGCCTCTGCCAAACTGCGACATCTTATGGTCATTCCTGTAGCTGGAAATATCAGTAATTATTTTTTCCCGCCGACGCATACGACATCTGGCTTAAACGACCACTCTTTCAAACACAAAAATGCTGATAAAAAAAAGTGGGTGGAGCTTTCGTGTCTTTATAAAGCATGCAAACCTTAACTGGGGAACATATCGAACTTGATAGCGAAAAAGGGATAATGAAGCTCGGAACAATCTTGCTTTTGTTGTTCTTGGTAAGAATTTTGTTGAATTATTTGAAAATTACAATGATTCGTCCTATCTTGCTATATTGTACTATATTGGCTATCTATTTAATTACAAAAACATAAAGTATTGCGGAATGTTCAAAACAATTTTAGGATTGGAAATACCAGCAATTCTAAAGAATTATGTTCTTTTTAGATCTGGACTGCCAGAGCTGTCCCAAATAAGCGCCTGTCTGGAGTCATCGCACTCCAAGAACGCAGGGTGCTGCAGAATGAAGACGGTATACTCGGAGAGGAAAACCGTGAAGACACTCAGGATGATAGTGCATCACACATGTATCTCCAAGAACTTGAGAAACGTCAACCGGATCCTCTCACCACCTGGGATTGCAGGCACAACATTAGCAACCCATGTGTAAGCAATTATAGAACCACCGGAACCAGTAACACAGGCCCCAAATGTACATGCAAATCCCACTGTGCTAAAACACTCAACCAGTGTTCTCCCGATTATTCAAAAATCCTCAATATGTTGTTTGAGTTGTTGAATTATACAAATGTCAACGCTTCTTAAGTTTCCAAGTGTAAAAATGCATTGACAAAGAATAAACATTGTATTACAAGTTGCTTGTTGCTATAATTCATGAGTTGGGAGTTTGTAAACCCCTTGCAATGATATCATCGTCAAGACAATGTGTGGGCCCCATAATGTGAAAACAGCTACCATAGGCTAAAGGTGGTTAAATATATACGTTATTACTAAACTTTATTACCGTTTCTGGGTATATTTTCATCACTATAAAGTTAAAACTAGTTACCTTGGCAACACAAAAAGTGATTTAACCTATCCTTTTTTCAAAACATAGTTATCACGAAATACTGTACCCAGCTACGGTTAAAACGATGTTTTTAAGTCATAACTACAGCTACCGACCTGGACATTTTGTCGGTTTTTTGTCAGGAACGAGTAATTATGCATTTTGTGATCTCTCCCATACATTTTCCTTTATTGATCTGAGAGAGAGCCAACGGATTGTGTGCGTCAATGCGCATGCGGGGCGGCCATCTTGTCCGATATTTCTGCCAATGGTGTCAAACTACCCTCACTGTTTAATATGTTTCTCAACGCGAGGCTTTTTGCGGGCCGCGGAAAACCTTTTGAGGCAAGAAATCTAAATGTTTATTAGTTCAGTTGACGTTGGGTTTTTGCTCAAACGACAGGTACCAAATGTTCCTGGTGAAATTTAAATTGGCTAAAATTTGTCCTGCCGCTCGGAGGTTTTACCTTGGTCTTTTCGAAAAATTGAAACACTACCACAAATTCAAGTTTCCATAATTATTTTAGGTGCTTTAGAAAGAAGAAGAGGTACTTTGAATTACTGACGAGTTGCAATGGCCAGATTGTTTACCGTTTTATTACACGAGCTTGTTAAATATGCGCCATTTTTGTGTCGGTTCGAGGGGTCAGAGGGCATTTTAGACTTTCTGCGATTTTGTCAAAACGAAAAGGCAGTTGAACTTTTGAATATTATTTTCGAAGACAGTTCGCCAAGGAGGTTCTTTGGGTAAAATAAAATGAATTTCGAAATTTGGCATTTGGCGCCCGATTCTCGATATTTACAGAGCCGCTCTTAATATGCTAAATGCTAAATAATATGGTTAATGCATACTCAGCTGTGGCAAACCCAGCCTACCAACCTAAACCTAGCCTGTGCCACATCTATATAATAATTTATTTTATTTATCTGCCCTATTGAAGATATTTTCACAATAGTGTTTCTATTTTACACTTGATAAATAAGAGCAGGAGCTCTCAGGAAACCCTGTTGGGCTTTTCGAGGAGAGCCCCTGTTTACAGTTGTGATAACATACACCTATTGATTATATATTGTTAGTAATGTACTGGATTTCTATATGTGATCAATCTATTGTATAAATTAACTATTGATTGACTGGAGGGTGTTTCTGAAGTATAAAACCTATAAGACTTCAGTGCTGTACTTTGAATGCAATGCAGGTTACACTGACCCCACCCCACCAAATTACCCATACTTATTCATCAGCCCTGAAATCGTTTTTATTTATTTGCCTTGATGAAAATTTGATTGGTTTATGGTCTCCATCGAAACTAACAGTATATGACCAGGGATGGTGGAGCAGGTTTTAGAGTGTGGGGCATGCATCTTTGGCTGTCCAGGACATGCTTGGCATGCTCTGCCGAGAAAATGGTAGATCTAAGCCTTCTGATATGGTTGAAAAGGCATCCAAAACTGTGAAGCGTCATTAATTTATATCTGCTAATCAAAGAGTTCCTGAACCAACTCATGAATGAGAAACACTCTTGATCTCTGTGGGTTCATAAATGTTTACTTGGTGTCCCATCGTGAGCGAGTGGCAAAGTAGGGCAGTGGTACGACATCTGATCAGAGTCCACAGGCAGTCCACATGGTCTGATGACGTCTCGACTGGCAAATAGGGGTTTGTATGGGAGATTTTCAAATCACATCCATGAACAAGCATCAGACAGAATCTTGCTAAATCACAGCCAGCCTTATTGGTTACAATTTGAAAATAGAAGAATTTTTATTTACCTTGTTTCTTTGTGGAATTTTAAGAATTTTTAGAATTTGAGGAATGCCAAAAATTATTAATGACCAAGTTAGACGTAGTGGAAGAAAATTTGAGATTCCTCTGCGACGTGTAAACGTCAATTGACATTCACATTCAAGTAAAATATCCATTCAACAATTTCTGAGCAACCAACGTGCACCATCCCCAGGCCCCGGCGATCGGTTTAGATCACATCGGCCTACACCACCTGGACCGAAAGGACCTGGAATCTAATTTTACGAAATTTTCACGATTTGTTATCGGACTCCGAACGCTTTTCCACGACGGGACTAAGATGCGGGTCTGTCTGTCTGTCTGTCACATATATGATCATGACCGTTGGCGATTATAAAGAAATGTATGTGGGTAATTGGTCGTTGGCCGAGCGGCGGTCTTTGGGAACTATTAAACCTATAAAGTGGCTAAATATGTTTAGTTTGCAAGTTATCTTTTTACCTCGCTCCAAACGTTAGCTCGTTGCGCTCGCTGAAAAATTTTTTTCAGCTTCCGTTCGGAGCGAGGTAAGATAACGTGCAACCAAACATATTTAGCTACTTTGTAAGATGAAAAGTTCCCGAAGACCGCCGCTCGGCGAACGACCAAAATCCACATACATTTCTTTATAATCGCCAACGGTCATGTTCTTTCGTAATAACAAAGTTGTCACATACCACTGCGTGACAGAAGCTATTGCGAGGGTTTAGCCTCTGTTTGCGGTTTCGGCCAGATGTTTTTCGCTCTCGCAAAATACACCGATGAAGAGACCTGGGGTGAGACATTTGATAAATGCGAAGTTTGTATTAAAGTCACTCTAGAGAGACAAATTGAAATTAGCAAAGAAAGTGATTCGTTTATAATACAGGGCCCGGTTTTTTGAAAGCCGATTAAGCTAATTCAGGATTAACGAAATTCTTTCTGACGACCTCTCTGCCGATAAAATGCAGGGTTTTGTTCAAATATGGATTAAAAAGCTTGTTTTAGCTGAATACGTATCAAGGAAATTGTTGCAAGACAAAATCTTCACATTTTCAGGCTTGTAAATGACAAGAAAGTTTACACCTAATCCAGGATTAGCCTAATCGTGCTTTGAAAAACCGGGCCGAGATGAACAGAGTGAATGTTTCGCCGTTAGTTTGCGGCGAAGTTTTATCATTTCTATATTGAGAAGTTTAATTGCTAATTTTTGCATTTTCTTTGTAGATATACTTTACGTCAGATTGTGCATTTATATAAATTCCTGGGCTAATCAGCGACACGTTGGCCGTACGGACCAGATTTGGTTTGTCTTTCGCAAAACTATATTTGTCCCCGAGCGAAGCGAGGGTAATAATCACGACGCTAATGCAGCAAAATCGCCTTATTTGAAGACTCCAAGCGTGTCGCCAACTCAAAATTTAATGTTCGTGGGTGTGTGTATCAGGTACGACCTTTTAGGCCAGGTGCCTCAGGCAATGACATAATAATTATCGATTAGCGTCTCCGCCAGTGTTTTTACTGACATTCCGAAAAAAAAAAAAAAGATTTGAACGAAGCAACAATAATTTGTACGTAACTGCGTTCACGAAAATGAATTTGAAAACTGGAAAACTTGAAACAGAACTGTCTCGCGAAGCTCGTCTTCAAAAGAGAAGGGAGCAGGCACGGGCAAGGCGAAATCGTGAAACGATCGAACAGCGCCAAATACGTCTAGAGAAAGGACAACAAACATGTTATAACCGACAGCATCATGAACGGAAGCGTGCCGAAGAAACGGCTCCGCAAAGGGAACAGCGCTTGAAAGCAAATCGGGAGCTTCAGACGCCGTTTTGTGTTAAACTCAGATACTTATTCAGAAAGGACAAGCAACAAAGGTTAGTCAGTGGAAATCGAACAATCACCGTGACAAATATATATTCTACCCGTATCTTGTAACTCGATCACTTCAAGAACATATTAAAATCTGTATGCTGGTCATTTTCCCTCGAAGTATTACTTTAATACGCTTCTGTCGCCAGTTTCGACTACCGTATTCGCTCAGAGCAATCGGAACTTGGAGTCTTGAATGATTTAGTCAGATGTCTTATTTTTTCTTTCAAGACTAAAACTGTAACAAATACTGTAATTTGAGTATGACTAGGTCTGAAGCCCGTGTATAATTTGAAGTAAACCTTTCAAGTTTTGCTTTGATTCTGGGAGAAATCATGTTGTTTTGAACGGGTTCACATACAAAACAATTCGAGCTCATTAAACATGCATGCCTGAGTCTTGTGCATGCAATCCAGAGTACCTATGAATTCAAAATTGGAAAATCGGTGTCCCTTTTTTCCCGTACTACGACGGCCGACCAACTTCAAACGTGCCTGGCAGACTGTATGAATTAATTTGACGTGCCGACCACGCAATCAAACTCTTTTTTTCAACGCAAAAGTATAACACACACCATGCTTTTTCTCCTTCCTTTGCGTGTAGCACTTGACTTCGAAGCAAAGATTGAGTCAACATTTCGGTAAAACAAGGGCTACTCTTGTTGGGAGTATCAAAGTAAAAGTCCAATCAATGGCAGAGCGAGGGGGTATCTGCGATTATTATCACTGTTTACGTGGAGTTCGGCCTATTTTACTCGGATATTCTTCGTACAATTAGATTCCAGGTTCTCTCGGTCCAGGCTGATGTGATCTAATGGACAGAGCTGACAAACGCATTGCGCATGTTGGTGACGTCATCAGTTTGTCCGCTATTTTAATTCACCAACCTTCGAAAGTTTACATTTTTGCATTAAAGCCTGAGAGCTTGGCTCACCTGGTGAGTTGCTCGGAGAGCAGGAGATCTGTACAGTGGGTGGGTTTCATCAACATTATCTGAAGAGCTACGGCAGCTACGGCACTAGCGAGTCTCAGGTCAGTAGAATGGTAAGGACGCTCCAATGCAGTCAGATACGGAATGAAATCTTCCTGGGATTGGCTTCTGGTGTAATGTTTTTTAAATTCCTCTCTGGGACAAGAGCAACGAGTATCCCTCCGTCGTAATTCGTCCCAGTGGTGACGGCAAACTACTGGATCATTTTCTCGGAGCCCAGAACCTTTAGCCAGTCCTTCTGACAAGGAGTAGAATCTTCTTTTTCATTGCTCTGCTTGACCAGTCCTTTCGCCTTGAGTATATTGTCCTTTTATACCATCTACGACTTTCACGGTACGCAGCAGTACCACGGCCGCTATGGCGATGAAAACACTCCGACAAGGACGAATTCATTTGCAATTTTCACCACGGGTGCAAGGAGGAAAGTGGTAGGTGCAAAAGCTCAGGAAGAGAAAAACTATTGAACTGCAAACTCTAAAAATTTGTAGCTTAACTTTTGCTTCTGCGTCTTAACTTTTTTAAAAAAACCCCGCCGGAAGTTGTGTTTCGTACATAATTCAAAAATACAAAGGGATTCAGTGGAGCGGACACCCGCACCAGTTTCCGCGGGAAACAGTTTGGCTGCGCGGCCGCGCATGCACAGTGCGTTTGTCAGCTCTGTCGATCTAATGCTAACCATGGTGACCAAGTTGTGGCTTGGTAACCACCCAGGCAGTCGAACAAAATGGCTTCAGTCATCCACAACCAGAAGAGACTTGGAGGGAACAATGAGGCGGTGCATTCGAGAGGAGATGCACTCTCAGTCTCTACGATCAACCAACTAGGGCAATCAGGAACTTTTAAACTGTACAAGATCTCTGATTCGGTCGGCGACGTCATTTGCCGTACAAGAAATCGGCGCATCAGCGGCTTCGACTCTAGTGCCGATTGGCGGGAAAAGAATTTTTAAGAGTACAGTACCTGGTCATCCGCCCTTTGCAATTCAGCAGGAAAAAAATCAAGGAGCAGACTCCTATTCCTTAGAGTGTTTATCTTGTTGACTACACCACGACGGATATCGACGACGAGGACAGCGATCAGGATTCGTTTCGCTTCCGAGAAAGCGACTTGGTGATCGTCAAGACCAGTCAAAGGATGAAATTCGTAGATAGCTGGTGGAGGTGTTTTAAACGAAGTTGTCGTGTCTTTTCAAATGTGACTTTGACTTTGTGAAAAGAGATATAAGAATATGATGTCTTATTCTGCAGTGAAATCTGGGTATAAGTGGGATTTTTCACACAAAGAATCTCTGTGGACAAGGCCGAGACTGTATGTTAGATTGAATGTGCCTGCTCGGAAGTAGAAACAAGAGATGGAAGTGATAGTGAGCTTTTGAAGCCAGCCTTTGGGGAAGAGAAGAAAACTGAATTATGTGGGTTTCCTCACCAAGGCCAATGTTCCTATAGTTACAGTAATCTGGTACAGCACAGTTACAGAACCTGCGGCCAGGACCTACAATCAGTGACAAAAGTCTTGGGACACTCGCACAGTTTCAGTAATTTCTCTACGGTTTCAGTTGAAAGACAACCTCCCCTCCCCCCCGCTCAATGTTGAAGTGGCCTGAACTTGTTTTCCCAAACACACGCAACATTGTACAGAGGGGAGGGGGGAGAAAAATGGTTTCGCGCCTTTCAGTACGCTTAGTCAATGACTTGTGTCTGAGATACATCAGTTTTTGAAAGTGTCCCAAGAACTTTTGTCACTGATTGTCTGAGACTACGTTTATCAGTTTATTTGTAATCTATAAGTTTCAGCCGGGAAAGACTTGCACTTTTCTGCTAAATCCGACAAGATAGGATACCGCATATTATTATATGGTCCTTTTATAAAGAGTTCGCGATTTGATTTCTGATTTAATGATTTATAAACATGTACGTCGAAAGGCCAACCGTCACTTTGCGCGGTTTGAATGGTGCACAAGGGTGAAGCGGCAGGTCTTTTCCACGGGTAGCGGGTAGCGGGTGACGGGCAGCGGGTGACAGGTGACGGGTAGCGGGTGACGGGTGACGGGTAGCGGGTGACGGGTAGCGGGTAGCGGGTAGCGGGTGACGGGTAGCGGGTAACGGGTGACGGGTAGCGGGTGACGGGTAGCGGGTAACGGGCGACGGGTAGCGGGTAGCGGGTGACGGGTAACACTCAATCGCTTTCTCAATCGATGAAGATCAGTATTGCAGTAAAAGCAACGTACTCTTTCGCGCATGCATTACACAAATCTTGACTTGTGTCGTGTTTGACAGCGATATGTCACCACCTCGTGTTAAACACCCGTGAATGCGATTGATGTTCTATTTTTAATGGAAGCGCAAGCAGCTACCTTTGGTGACAATAATTAGTGTTTATTGATTGACGTGTAATTTGAACTAACTGCAAATCGACCCCAAATGAATTTGCCTTCAACGAAGAAAAAAGTCAGGAAGGATATAAGAAATACAGTTCCAATACGTACAGCAATGTCACCCATCAAACCAAAGAGCTATTATAATAACATATAGTTAACTAGAAATACGATAATCGCATATACCCCCTCACTCTGCCATTGATGGGACTTTTACTTTTGGTAACTCCCAATAAGAGTAGCCTTTGTTTTACCGAAATGTTGACTCAATCTTTTCTTCGAACTCAAGTGCTACACGTAAAGGAAGGAGAAAAAGAATGGTGTGTGTTATACTTTTGCGTTGAAAAAAAGAATCGATTGCGTGACGAAGTACGTATTTCCCACGGTCGGCACGTCAAATTAATTCATACAGTCTGCCAAGCACGTTCTCGAAATTTAATACTCAAAGTTTGAAGTTGGTCGGCCGTCGTAGTACGGGAAAAAAGGAACACTGATTTTCTAATTTCGAATTCATAGGCAGTACAATTAAATAGGCTTTCTGTGCGATTTGTTTTTACTACTGCATGCACCAGACTCAGGCATGCATATTTAATAGGCTCGAGTTGTTTTGTATTTGAACCCACTCAAAACAGCAAAATTTCTCCCAGAATCAAAGCAAAACTTGAACAGTTTACTTCAAATTATACACGGGCTTCAGACCCAGTAATACTTCTAAGGGCTTGTGAACGATTTTCGCTGCAATCACCGCGTGTCAGATTACAGAAAAATAAGACATCTGACTAAATTATTCAAGACTCCAAGTTCCGATTGCTCTGAGCAAATACGGTAGCCGAAACTGGCGACAGAAGCGTAGTAAAACAATACTTCGAGGGAAAATGATTAGCATACAGATTTTAATACATTCTTGAAGTGATCGAGTTACAAAATATATATTTGTCACGGTGATTGTTCGATTTCCACTGACTAACCTTTTTTGCTTGTCCTTTCTAAATAAGTATCTGAGTTTAACACAAAACGGCGTCTCAAGCTCCCGATTTGCTTTCAAGCACTGTTCCCTTTGCGGAGTTGTCTGTGTTTCCCGCTTCTGTTCATGTCGCTTTTGGTCGGCATTCATGCGCTGTTGTCTTAATTTGCGGAGTCTTCTCTTCGGCCCGCTTTTTCTCCTGAAGTTTCCGATTTGCGTTCAAGCGCTGTTCTCTTTGCGGAGTTGTCTGCATTACCCGTTTCTGTTCATGTCGCTTTCGATCGGCATTCATGCGCTGTTGTTCGCTCGTTTCACGATTTCGCCTTGCTCGTGCCTGTTCCCTTCTCATTTGAAGACGAGCTTCGCGAGACTGTTGTGTTTCAAGTTTTTCAGTTAAGTTTTCCATTTTCGTGAACGCAGCTACAATATATTGTTGCTTCGTTCAAATCTAAATGCTTCGTTCAAATCTCATCTCTAAGTTATTCCGAGTAAAACAACAGGGCACACGTGATCGATCCGGCCTTTGTTATTGGTTAGCGGGGTAACCGCGCCTAAAGTCGTACGACAGACTGACTGACAGACAACGTTAAATTTCGAGATGGCGACAGGCTTGGAGTCCCCAAGTAGGCGGTATAATATTGCTGCATTAGTGTCGTGAGTATTTCCCTCACTTCGTTCGGGGATAAAATCTCATTAAAATACTGTATAACGTTAATTTTGTTTGGTAATCAATTGCAAATGTTTCCTTTTAAAGGGCTATGTTTAAAACCTGGAACCGGGAACCAGGAACCGGGAACCTGGGTTTTAAACATAGCCCTTTTAAAGAGGTATGGTCCTTTGGTGGTCATGTATTGTTTTAAGCGCTATTCTAATTGCTATTAACTCCAACAAAACAAGAAAAAAAAATTAACAAGTGTTCCTCTGGGAAGGCGTTGGTAAAACAATGAATTGGCAATCAAATTGTTTCTTACACGGTAAAACGTATAAGGAATACGCTTCACTGTCTACAGCTGTTGTTCGACTAATCAAAATGTATGCCGAATTCCCGCCAAAGAAGCTGTTTGTTTGACTCCGTTAATGTGCTCTGAGTTGCTTCATCGATGCATTTACTACGGTAAATTTTCTATTGTTCTGAATAACACTTACCACGGTTTTGTGAATTGTCTAGACGCGTCGTACTTTTACCGCAGTAAAGTAAATGCTTTCACCGAGGTAAATGTGTCTCGCGTAATAAAAATTATTTATTTTACAAACAAACACCAAATAAACAAGTCAGGCAAATGAACACCGCTACCCGTCACCCGTCGCCCGCTGCCCGTTACTCGCTTACCCGTTACCCGCTACCCGTTACCCGTCACCCGCTACCCGCTACCCTCACCCGTCACCCGTCACCCGTCACCCGCCCCGGAAACGTATCTGAGCTGACAAAAGCACGTTTGAAACCAACACAATAACCGAGAAAATCTGCCTGACAAAAGATTTCTCACGAGTAACCACGAGTAACCGCACCAATATTAATAAAAAATAGTCTGTTAAGCCTTGTCCTCACTAGCGCATAAGCACAAGTATAAGCATAAGAATAAGAGAGCGACAGTGGCGACATAAGCATAAGCATAAGGAACGGACATGTTTGATCCTTATGCTTATGCTTATGTCGCCACTGTCGCTCTCTTATTCTTATTCTTATGCTTATGCTTATGCTTATGCTTATGCGCTAGTGAGGACAAGGCTTAACAGACTATTTTTATTAATATTGGTGCGGTTACTCGTGGTTACTCGTGAGAAATCTTTTGTCAGGCAGATTTTCTCGGTTATTGTGTTGGTTTCAAACGTGCTTTTGTCAGCTCAGATACGTTTCCGGGTAGTACAGTATTTTTAAGCAGCAGCGGCTCAGAAAACGAGGAAAGTGTTGCAAGTCTTGGGTAACCATTTAATTAGCATAAGACAATCGTTACACGACACGCTAATCCCACGGGGTTAAGTTGACTATGCACGATTGAAATATCGGTTTGTGATCAGTGGAGTTCGTCTTCCTCTCTGGTATGATTTTGGTGGGTTTTCACGATCGGTTTGTTTTACAGAATCTTGATAAATAGATAATACGAACAGAAAACTGTTCATAGTTCTATTTTGTCATATCATTTCAATATCCAGGACCCGTTGGTGGAACTCAAAAAAACACCGTAGCTATTTCGGCTAAAGCTGCAATATTAGCGACAATTTTCTTACCCGGCTCCCTCTGCTGAGCTCACATCTGTAACCAGATTTGTTTGACCCGTCAAAAGCTCACTTTCGCGCACATTTTAAAGTGCTCCGTTTTTTAGTTTTCCGCTGCTCAAACAAAATTACACCTTCACTAATCACTAGTAACAATCGTAATTTTTTTACAATAAGACCAAAAAGGCCCTTCATCCGACCCTCCGGCTAGAAAGATCATTGGATTACGCGTCTGTGGGCGCCCGCGCACGGTCAGCGGTATCACATATTTCATATAAAATCCAACCACATACAAACTAAGGGCATCTGGTGGGTCTGTACGGCACTGTATATATATTCACAGTATTTTATTTTAAAATCGGAACGATATTTACGAGCATATTATGTTATCACACCTTGCTTCTCATCTGTTGGTGTTAGTCAAAGCATCAATTGAAACAATTATGCCATGATTTCGGTAGACGTTGAGCGATGTCATTACGCCTTTTGCAGAAGTATACTTTTACTGAAAATTAGCCGAAATCAACGTCATAACAGGTGTTTAAAGCATATTTTTTGTTATATTCCTGACATATCAAACTCTTCCCATACAAATGGGAACATTTGTTGTTTTCTAGTCCCAATCTCACGCGGCCGAAAGCGGCTACGATAGATTTCAAAATGGCGGATAGATTCAAGAGGACTGAATAACCGAATTGGTTTGTTTAGAAGACAAAATCGGATAAAAGTATCAGAAAACCTTGTGAGATTGAAGTAATTTATGTCGACAAGGTTCGCCAGCAGTTGGAGTTCCACTATAAAGACTGAACTTCGAAATTCGACGATTGGTGGCGGTTCGATGTGGAGGCTCTTCAGTGTTTCCCGTTCCAGCGCGTGCAAAAATGTTTGTCCTGAGCAGTGAGCCGTTTAATGATCAAGCAATATGATTCTTTGGTCAGACTTCCCGTGAACTAAAATAAAACTGTGGCCTACGACGCCATATAGATTCAAACATGACATGCATGCATGGCTGTTATCTGCATATTATACTGATCATGTTTCCTCTCTGAATTTTACAAGGAGTTTATATTTAAAGAATGCTTTTCACGCTGGCTCGCAAACTGTCCACACAAAATGTGAGACACCTGATTTATTCTACCTATTTTCCCCTCCTTCCAATGTTTTAATGCAAGCTGTTTGAAAACAGAAATGTAGCACATCCTCCAATGTTTCACATTGCACATGGCTTCCATGTGCCATCCTATTCTATAATGTGGCCAGAGATTAAATGCTTTGCACATAAAAAAGTGGAAACTATTGACAGATATACAGTTTACCCATTTGTCAGCTGCTGCTTCAAGAAACTAAATTTCCTGTTTACAAAAACCTGTTAGAAGACAATTAACTTCATTATGATTTATAGGTCTAAAGTGTGTTTCTAAACTGTTTATCTCAGCCAACAGTATTTTGAGGATAAATTGATGTGTACAAAGTCATTCCATTTTAAAGTAGTGCTACCTGAAATCTGCACTCTGAGATTTTAACTGTTGGCTAAAACATCAGTATTTTAACTTTAAGTTTTTTTATATCACCTGCACCATAATTAATACTATATTAACTAAGATAGAATTTTTTTAGTATGTACAATTTATTAGTATAGCACTGCACCTGCACTTCAATCTTTTAGTATTAGTGTATTCACTAGTTGGAAGTATATGTACATTCTAAGCTTAAGTTCAAAGTGTACACAGTTGTTGATATACAGACCTATATCAATTTTTGACTGGAATATATGACAAGAAATACACTAAAATGTGGGTTGTGATTCAGATTGTCCGAGTGACAATTTTCCTGAAGACTACTCTTACCCAGACAACCACAATCTACATGCTGTTCAAACTCTGGTTCAAGCCATGCAAATACACTCAATCTTCTGATTTGTGATATATGCCTCATTCTAAAAATATACCCATCGAGACAGCTTCATATGTGTTCTTTTAGAGCCCTTTTCACACAAAATACAAAGAGGAACGAGTTTTCTATTTTTTAATGAACCAGCCACTTTCATATTTCATGTGCTTTACAAAATTATACATCTGAAAAATCAAAGCTATAATGGTTCCCGGCGAAATATGCCGACGAGAGCATTTTCGGCGTATAAATACCGTATTAGAAAGTTACTGTTATCGTTCGAGACTCTCCGAATCACAAAACAGGAATATGAAATTCATTTACTTGCTTATTTTGTAGCCAAGTGACCAAAGTTGTGCTCCAAAGGGGCCTTCCGAACCTTGATAAATCCTCTTCAGCTGCACCGTACACGACGCTGGCCGCTATCTCAACATCGAGCACATCCGGAGATTTGAATGTCGTTTTCCCGCACCTAAATTTTACCGAATGTGCAAGTTTTATATACCAAAATGCGGGGAATTTAACCGTCTTTCGCAATCCGTTGGTGCATCTGAGATACACGCTTGCGCAGAAGAACTAGAACCCAATGTTTGCGGCCAGTTGTCTCAAAATGCCAAAATGCCTTGTTAATTTCGTCTAACTGATCGAAAACAACCTAAAAAACCCGCAGCTAAAATGTTGTTATAAGGGCCAAAAAATATATACTTGGAAAGCATGAAGATTACATTTTTCAAATCCGGAGGTGCATCGATGGATTTTTAAACGAGAAACGAGCGCGAGAAGAAAAAGTGCGAAAAACGCGATGATTCTGAGTGAGCCATTGTTATGGGCGTGGCAGTAGATACGTCATAAGACCTTTTGTTAAGAGTGAGTTTCATATGTAACCAGTCAAGACAATCAATGACAAAAGTCTTGGGACACTCGCACAGTTTCAGTAATTTCTCTGCGGTTTCAGTTGAAAGACAACCCCCCTCCCCCCCGCTCAATGTTGAAGTGGCCTGAACTTGTTTTCCCAAACACACGCAACATTGTACAGAGGGGAGGGGGGAGAAAAATGGTTTCGCGCCTTTCAGTACGCTTAGTCAATGACTTGTGTCTGAGATACATCAGTTTTTGAAAGTGTCCCAAGAACTTTTGTCACTGATTGTAGTTCCTCTTCATTCGCCAAAAGCTCAACATTTCAGCCTGCTTCATCACTGTTGCAAAGCCCATCACTGGCATCATGTTCCTCCACACTGGAAGGTCCTTATCTGCACCTGGATCCTCATCACTGTCAATTTTGACATCTGCCTTCGTCATCACAGCTTCCAAGGATGAGGAGCCTGGGGATCGTACCCATATCACTCATAGTCTTCTGATCTTGGGACCTCTGCAACAACTGTGAGACCACGGTTCCTAAGATCGATCATTCCATTGGTCCATATCTGCACAGGACTCCAATTGCGTTCAGTCCGGATAGGATGATAATTCCATGCTGAAACAAATGTCTGAAAAGCCCTGTTTATCCTAGGTAAGAATGTATAGTGTAGAAAAAACATTGAAAAAACATTGATATTGTTTCTGTTCAGCAAGCCAGCTTCTCTGTAATAGAAAATGCGAGTAACAGCTCTGAAAACCTCGCGCCACAGACGCTAAATTCTTTAGTTCTGGGTTAAAGTCCCTGCAAGATAACTCCCCCTGTTTTCTCTTCTGAACTCCAACATTTTCACCTCCTTTGTCACTGCACACAGGATGGCCATCCATGCTGTTCAGCAGCCTCAAAAAACTTTCTGTAACAGTGTGGCTATTATTATTTGTTGAGCAGTTTAAGTAAACAATGAGACAAGAGTACCCATCAACTCCTCCATGTACAGTATGACAAATCCCTAAGAAGTACAGCTGTGGGGGCCATCTATGTGCCACAGGTTATTTGACCCTGGTACAGTATGTTCTCCTAGCTACAACAACTGCCCAGCATATTCTGGAATTACTGGATCCACACATGCTATACTGGCTCTGACTCGGTCTCTTTGAATCCTGTACCCCAATGATCTTAAATAGCCAGAGACTAAAAACAGCCAACTAAAGTTCCATGATTTCACATAAAATATCCAACAATGTGATCTAAATCTTTATCGAAAGCTTCCTTTATCCCATACGTAGAAACTCATCATTGAAGGGTCCATCTTCAGACTTGCAACAAAATTCACTTGTGGCCTTCCAGCTGAACCCTGTTGTGCACAAGTCCAGTAAAACTTCCTTGGTGATGATGTATTTCGGACGCCTGGGGTTACCAGATCTTAGAACTTATGGGACGTCTAATAAATAGGTAAGCAGCAACCTGAGTACACATAGACTTTGGTGAGTACACCACCTTTCATATAATAGGCACAGATTCCTGAGAATTTTCTCCATTGTAGCCTTTGTGGTGTCCACAAGTGATAGCACATGCTGCAAAGCAAGTAGTCCTTGCTCCACTTTAACTTGATGGCTTTGCAAATGTTTCTATCATTTGTATCCCATAGCCGTTTGCATTTGTCAAGAAGAATCAATGATGAGAAAAAGGATTTCCAATCAGTTTGAGTTGGATTTGTGAATATTGTCTCAAGTCATCAGCTTCTATTTTCATCGTTTTGTGATGACGATATAAAGATTGTTTTTATGGGAAGGGAGCTTTAGAAAAACAGCGGGGCTGATAGTGTTACTCTCTTGTGTTGATTAAGTAGTGTCGGCTTTTATGTGGAGTCAGTTTTGAACCGATTGCCCTTGAGGTAAAGGGGTTTTGGTGCGTGGACTTAATTGTCCTTTAAAGACTTTTCCTTCTATAAATTAGAGGGCAAATGGGGAAAAATTTTCCCACAAAGACTGCAATTAATACCCATAATGGGCTACACTGTAAGTTTTTCAATGCTTACTGTATGATATCCAAGGAAACAAAACCACATGCAAAGATGTGAGCCGAAAAGCTAAATAGATACAGCCAAGAGAAAAATGTATAGGAGTCTATCAAATTTGATAGGGCGTGTATAACATAGTCCATTGTACGGAGGTCACTCTAAAACACATAGGACTCTAGCCTCTGTGGCCTTATCTGGTCATCATTTGATCCATCGGCTGTCATAAGGCAGCCAGTTTTCTCAAATAGTTTCTTGCAAAGGTCTTTATTAGTCGAGAGTTCCCTCCAAGCCTGAGCAATCCACTGTGTCACGAGAATCTGTCTTCTTTTGGCACTTAACTTATCATGCCATTCCTCTAAATTATCCTCCTCCAATCACCACGATTTCATTGCTTCTCCTATTTTAGTTTTTATTAATTTCCTATACCCAGCATCTATAGGCTGCACCTTGTCAGTGTGGTTTTCTGGCAGGAGATAGACAATAGCATTTATTTCCTTCCTGCAAGCCTCATGAAATAGTTTATCCTGTTGAAATCCAACATTGTCAGCAAAAGTTACTTCCTCGTTTGGTGAGTTGCCTACTCCAGGTAGCAAAGTTCTGGATATCCATTGCATGTTTATTTCAGATTCCATCCAAGCACATCCCTGGAAATACACATCCACGTCTTTATCGTACTCTGCTCTTTCAGCACTAGAAACATTGCCTTTACCCCTAAACACAATAGCTGGCTTCACACGCTGTTCCCCTTCTCCCTGTATACAAAGCTGAAGAGTGGCCTGCCTCTTATCCAGACCAGTTGAAGGCTGAGAAACCCACACCTGCTTGTTACCCGTGACATAGGTTTTATCCTGATCAATCAAGAAAAGGAGAGGGATTTGATCAATGTTATACCTATTCTCTGGAGACCAACGCCCATACTTAGCACCCAAAGTTGACCTTTTTAGCCTTCTCTTTGACTTTACCGCCTTTCTCAAATTCCGGTGAAACCTTTGAATGGTTTCTCGCCCATCGTCTGCAGAATTTTTCTTCTTGTTTGATCTGCGACGGAACAAAATGTTGTGGCGCTTTTTGAACCTTTGAAACCAATATTGTTGCTTCCTCTGAATTTGGCAGCCTCTTCTTTGCCATAACGCATCTCAATCTCTGCTTTCATTTTCTGTTTTAGCCATAGCTTTGATACTCTACAGCCTTTGGCTCTGATAAGCTTGAATTTGACAATTAGACGTTCGGCAGCTAATGGATACTTCTCGCTTTTCTGTGCTTTCTCGCACACAAGTTTTCTCCTTTGTTGTGCCGCCTTCACACCTCTCTATTTTTGTTCCACTTCACTACAAGCGACTTACTAATGCCCCTCTCCTCTGAAACCTTTTCTCATTTCTTCTTGATCTTTGTTCCTTTGAGGTAATCTAGGAGTTCGATAGTTTTTACCTTAAATTCTACTGTGTGTGATTTCCTCTGATTTTGGCCCCGTCTGTTGTCAGGCTTCTGGGGCTTTCTCTTGGTCTCTATAGTTATTTCGTCGTCAGTTTCACCTTCTTTGCTGGCTGTATTTTTTGCTTGCAGCTCGATACGCTCTAATAAACCACTGTCGGCATGGTTATTACAGAATGGCGAATCTTTGCCAAGGCTGGTTAATTAGAGTTATGCTTGAATCGCACGTGGGTTTGGAGATACTTTTCTGTCGTGAACAATTCATTGCAAATCTCACATTTCACAGGTTTCTTGGGCAACTCAATGGTAATGTTGCTGTGACATCAAACAATCGACCATTCCTCGTTTCCACTAATCTCTTGATCCCACAGTCAAATAAAGTGTGATTCATTTTCTTGTAGCATTCCTGGACATTGCCAAACGCAAATTGTAAGCGTTGTTTGTTTGTTTCGCTAACTAGGTGTGTCATTTCCGGTTTTACTGAAACCAGACAGGAAATGACGCAGTCTTACGTACGACAGTCTATTGGTCAGCGGTATTGAAAGACTGGCTGCCATCTTGCTTCATTTTTCAAATTGTTGATTTATAGAGCTCACGTTTTGTCTGAAAACTTCGCCAACTTTAACGCTTCATCCAGAGCATCCAAAGATTAGAAATGGCAGGGGAGTATGAGGTGTATGTTGAGTCAAGCATCCGTGGCTATCATGCATATTTTAAAGCTGTAACTGTTTGTGTTGGGAGATCATGATGTGTGAAATTGAAAGAGACAATGACCATGACAAATATGCAGTTGCTGTGAAGACTCAAGATGGTATGATGGTTGGACATGTCTCTATTGAACTTTCCAACCATCTAACCTACATTCAACACAGCTCTGTGATTTGTTTTTATTCAATCTACTGGTGTCTTGGATTCTGAACAGACATAGTGTGGAAACGCATCTTATTTCTCATGTGCTGAAAAGAACTCTGCTTCACTGTTTGATAATATGATACAGTTGCAAATGTATATAAACTTATGTTAGTACTGTGTCTCATTAACAATGCCAGGGTGCTGGCACATCTTTCAATATTGTTGAGCTCATCTTTTTTAGTTTGCCTTTGTTTTCTCACCCATAAGCCCCATGGTTTCTTGAGGCTTCCTCGCCACTACTTGGCAAACGTGATCTCTTTATGTAATTTCTTAATGTATATCTATGTAAATATGTATATATTATCATTCTATGTGGCAAAGAAAATAAAATAAATAAAAATAAATAAATAAAATAATTGAATGTTAATCAGCTTGTTTCGGCAATTAATACATTTTGTTGTATAAATGTGGTAAGCCCAGGGCACAAAGAAAACTGCTGGCTAGCTTTGGTCTGGCAGATTTTGTTGGACGACTTGCTCTGTTGGACTTGTGAGTCAATGCAACAACTTACCTGTGGTCTATCTGCAAGACTTACTTTTACGTGTTGTCTTTCAACATAGAGCCTGGCACAGGAGTCAACAACTTCTTTTGTTTTTGGTACCTGAAGTCCTTCTTACAAATATTGCGGCGAAAACTATGTAGGCTGGTTCTATCTGTATCTTCAATATCAAGCTTGGGCCATAAAAATGATCCAAAGTTTTTTATCATGAGCTGTAAATGGGTTTTGAATATATATAGGGCAAATGTTGTTCTCGACTTTGTACATCAAAATAACTGTCTTGCAGACGCCTGTTAACCCTTTCACTCCCAAAAATGACCACCTTAAAATTTCTCCTTCGGTTTCTCACCAGTTTCTCTATTACACAGTAAGGAACTTGCTCACATGAAATCTGATTGAACTAGCAATTCTCGCTGCATCATTCATTTTTTTCTTAAAAGGTTGGGAGAATCTGTATTTGAGCTTGGGAGTGAAAGGGTTAAACAGACTGAGAAGTTGAGCCATCCTTAGCAATTTTCGTAAGGGCTGGTTTTATTGCAGAACACAGCTTGGAGTCCCCGTTTTTGTATTCTTTCTGGTTTCCGACTATCCGAGGCTTTGCAAAAATGCCCTACGGTACTGCAGTAGGTCAGGTGGGGCTGAACTGCTGACTTGTAAATTTGCAATTTAGCTTCGATAGGTATGAGGTTTCTTAGCCTCATAATGACTCCGACTTGTTTGCATGATTTTTTGTAACTTTCTCCAAGCGCCTACAAAAGTTCAATTTGTTGTCTGTATATACTTCAAGAAGCTTTAAGGTCTCGATATAGGTTCGCGTGTTCCTTAAAAATATCCTCGAAAAAAATCATTGTAGCGTTGCTATTTAAGATATATACACGTACAATATGTCGTTGTAAAGGTCTGGGACGGGAGAATGCAGATCTAGTATTACATTTTTCATACACGTTAACCCTTTTGCGGCCACAATTCTTATATTTCTCAATCCCCCACGACCGGATATCTTTTTAGTTTGAAGGCATTCAACGATATGTGACCTTTCGAAATATCTCAAAGGCAATTCAAGGGATCACATTGAAATTTTCAGCCAACATAGCTTGGACACAGCACATTGGTTTGCCGTCATTTTAATTAGATTAACTGATCACGTGACTGGCAAACTGCATTGCATTATGGGACATTTAATAAAAATTGAAATACAATGCTACTGTGGCCCCAAAAATCTCAGATTTTACCATTTGAGCAATAATTTCGCACCAGATTCTCTTCTCAAAAACTCACAAGCAGTGTAAAAAGCACCAGTTTGTCAATTATTATAGTCTCTAAGTGTGTGGTACTTCTCAAAACATGGCACCACACACATTGGCACCGCAGACTGCTTGCAAAAGAATCTTGTCTGCACTCGCCTCCCCGAAGAACGATCTGAGCAGACCCTGCACTCTGGTTTGCGCTTGGGATTCTCATATTTGTCCAGAAAGTGGCGCTCAGTGAGACGGAGGAGCTCAGGGAGTAATGATGGCTGACCTGCTCTCCTGCTTGGTGGTTCCCAGCCAACTAAAAGCCCATCGATAACCGCTTCACGAAATTGCTTCAGGTTCAGTTTGTTTTCAGGAGTTGCCTTCCTGTACAGAAAGTAACCATTTACCAAAGCAACTTTGCGCACTCTATGAAAGATGGGGTGGTACCACTTCTGGCTCTTGTGTACTGGTAGCTCCCAAGCAATTGATCCAGGGTGTCAACACCACCCATGTAACTATTATACCTATCGGCGATGACAGGTTTTCCACAACCTGTAGCCAGTGTTGCACTTACGAGACCTGATCCTCTTGTCAATGGTGAGGTTGTTGTCCATTGTGGTCAATAAACTAAGTCTCTTGGTGTCATGCCAAGCCAAGTAACGAGATCTTGTGCTCGCATGACGGCTGGGGGTCACCTTTCTTCAGAGTGAGGCGACGTGGTTTCAGCTGGGCAGGCATTCCCTTTCTGTTACTGTTTACTGTGCCACAAGCACCAATTTCCACATCTTTCAGTTTCAAAAACAGATTTGGGGAATAATAGAAGCTGTCCATGAAGACTTGATGCCCTTTGTGTTCAAAAACCATCCAGCAGATTTAGTACCACCTGCCCTGAAAGGGGTGTGCCTGGTTATCTGGGGAATGTGTCCTTCCCAGTGTAAATCACGAACCTGAGAGCATATCCACTCTTAGCCTCAGCCAAAATGAATTCTTGTATACCCCACTTGGTTGGTTTTGCTGGGAGGTACTGCCGAAAAAACAGCCGGCCTTTGAATTTGACCATACTTTCGTCAAGAGACAACTCGCATCTGGGACAGTACACTTGCATGTATGTTGGATCCACTATGTCTAGCAAAGGCTGGATTTTATACAAGGGATTGAATCCTTCCTGCCCCCTCTGCACTTGCAGCTCTCTGTTACTAAAGTGTAGGAAAGTCTGGATAAGTTCAAACCTTTTGAGAGACATGACAGACTTGAAGGTGGTGAAGCTTAGCCGATATTCACTCCAGTAGTCTCGAAGAGCTGGTTTCTGGCAAAAACCCATGGCAATTTGGAGGGCAAGAAATGCTTTCACCTCTGCAGTACTAGTTTCTGACCATCTTCAAAAACGAGAGCTTTCAGAAAGTTTACCGGCGGCATCCAAAAACTGCGAGGCGTATCGATTTGTTTCAACAGCAATCAATTCGTAAGCTGCATCTGGCATAAACAAATGGAAGAAATCGACGGGGGCAAAGTCAAGGGTGTCAATCAGAATGCCTTGCCTTCATTGTAGTTTTGTAGCCATACACTTTCGTATGGATCAATGTCTTCGTAAACTTGCCAATCGATCCAGTTTTTGGCTCGAACGGCTGGATGGTGATTTACTCAGCGGCGCCTAGCAACGGAGGGTCTACTTTGACCTCAGCATTCTTCTCAGGCAAATTATTGCCTTCATCTTCACTGGAATCATCGCTTTCGGCAGAGTCAACTTCAAAACTGTAACTCGCATTACCTTCAAATTCCGAATCGCTGTCTTGAAAAATGGCCTGTTTCAGCGATTTTGGATTTTTTGTTTCGTTAATTGTTTATCCCTGAGCGAAGCGAGGGTAATAATCACGACGCTAATGCAGCAAAATCGCCTTATTTGAAGACTCCAAGCGTGTCGCCATCTCGAAATTTAATGTTCGTGGGTGGGTGTGTGTCAGGTACGACTTTTTAGGCCAGGTGCCTAAGGCAATGACATAATAATTATCGACTAGCGTCTCCGCCTCAGAAGTAAAAAAATATTTGAAAGAAGCAATAATTGTATGTAAATGCGTTCATGAAAATGAATTTGAAAGCTGGAAAACTTGGAACAGACCAGTCTCGCGAAGCTCGTCTTCAAAAGAGAAGGAACAAGCAAGGGCAAGGCGAAATCGTGAAACGATCGAACAGCGCCAAATACATCTAGAGAAAAGATGACAAACATGTTATAACCAACAGCAACATGAATGGAAGCGTGCCGAAGAAACGGCTCCGCAAAGGGAACAGCGCTTGAGAAAGCAAATCGGGAGCTTCAGACGCCGTTTTGTGTTAAACTCAGATACTTATTCAGAAAGGACAAGCAACGAAGGTTAGTCAGTGGAAATCGAACAATCACCATGACAAATATATTCTACCCGTATCTTGTAACTCGACTACTTCAAGAATGTATTAGAATCTGTATGCTGATCATTTTCCCTCGAAGTATTGTTTTATTACGCTTCTGTCGCCAGTTTCGGCTACCGTATTGGCTCAGAGCAATCGGAACTTGGAGTCTTGAATGATTTAGTCAGATGCCTTATTTTTTCTTTCAAGACTAAAACTGTAACAAATGCTGTAATCTGACATGCAGTGATTACAGCAAAATCGTTCACAAGCCCTTATGACTAGGTATGAAGCCCGTGTATAATTTGAAGTAAACCGTTCAAGTTTTGCTTTGATTCTGGGAGAAATCGTTCTGTTTTGAGCAGGTTCACGTACAAAACAATTCGAGCTCACTAAATATGCATGCCTGAGTCCACAGTAAAACAAATCGCACAGGAAGCCTATTTAATTGTACTACCTATGAATTCAAAATTGGAAAATCAGTGTTCCTTTTTTCCCGTACTACGACAGCCGACCAACTTCAAAATTTGAGTATGAAATTTTGAGAACGTGCTTGGCAGACTGTATGAATTGATTTGACATGCCGACCGTGGGAAATACGTACTTCGTCACGCAATCGACTCTTTTTTCAACGCAAAAGTATATCACCATCCTTTTTCTCCTTCTTTTGCGTGTAGCACTTGACTTTGAAGAAAAGATTGAGTCAACATTTTGGCAAAACAAAGGCTACTCTTGTTGGGGAGTACCAAAGTGTAAGTCCCATCAATGGCAGAGCGAGGGGGTATCTGCGATTATCGCATTTCTAGTTAAGTAGTTTGTAAAAAGAAAACGGGTTTTGAAACTTTCCCTCTACTTTAAAAGAGAATAAAACCCTTAAAACAAAACGGATCAAAATTCGCTGACACGGTATTCTAGTCAACTTCATTGGGTATCAGAAAAAAGTTCTTTTAGCATTTTAAATTATATAGCATTTTCCTGTTTCTTTTTTTTCAAATTAATCTCAATTGCAATTTACCTTTAATGTGCCTGAAAACAATAACACCAGATCTGCAATCTGCCGTCAAAACCTTTACAACGATATGTGATATGTGTATGTACGTTAAATTGTAACGGTACAATGATTTTTTTCAAGAATGGGGCGTGCGAACCTTTATTGAGACACCTCCATGTCTTTGGCTTTCACCTCTACTGTGATGTTATTAGAGCGTCTTCCTGTAATGGTCATTGTTTGATATTTATGGAGATTCGCTGAGAGTAAATTTTCCTCATACCATCAGCATTAAGTGATGTCTCTACACATTGAGAGGTTTGCTCAGAGACGTAGAGTTGGTGAGCATCTGCAAACATGGACAAACTTCTGTTATTAATTTCAAATAACAGATCATTTTGAAATATGTTCCAGAGCAGTGGTCCAAAAGAGGAGCCTTGAGGGCAACCTTTCTGGATATCTTTCCATGTACTCCGAGCCAAGTTTAACCCTGCACTGTTGGTCTTTGAAATATGAACGAACTGAACTTATTGCATCTTCGGTGAACCCATACCCTTGGAGTTTGTTGATCATGAGTGCTAGGTGAAGGGAGTCAAAGGCTTTGCTCATATCCGTGGACAAGATCCCAACTGTCTATTTGCAGTCAGCTGTGACCTTTCAGTCCTCCACCAATCTCAAAATAGTTGTTTCACAGCTGTGTCTTTCGGTAGGCAGACAGATAATTGCTGAGGCCTGCAGTTATTAGTTATTTGTCTACATAACAGCTGTTTGAAGATCTTATTAGCAGAGATCAAAAGGGTTATGGGACAGTAGTTTTTCTGTCAAGCCTATCGCTCTTCTCGTAGATCCATGACCGTTCAGCCTTCTTCTAACCTAAAGGCCAGCTTCCTTGGACTAGACAAGAGTTGTGGAGCTTTGTTAGTGATGGAGCGAGTTCAGATGCAGCAAGTTTGAGTACTCTCGGAGGTAGCAAGTCACAGCCTGTTGCTTTAGCAGGATTGAGTTCCTCAAAAGCAGTCTTCACCTCAGTTGTGTTTAGTTCCTGTTTTTGTGTTTGTTACACTTTCCATAGGCCGGACATTGCTTGGGCTGACGATTTCTTCCACAGTTTCGACAATTTCTCTGTCTTTCTCTACTCCCTGTAATTTGGATGCGTATCTGGGTTTGTGTTCATCCCTTTATTGTACATGTATTTGCAAGGAAGAATAATTGTATCTCTTGTCTATTTCTTCTACTCAACTGAAAGAGGGTGCAAAGCCTTTCTGCCTCACCTCTCCTCGAAGAGTGCCTTTGCCACTACTTGGGAAATTGGGAAAAGAGATCACCCGTTTGTCGCTCCTTGACGTCATTGAGCCAGTTGAGGAATCCACTGAATGGTGTGCACCAATTGTCGTTGTCCCAAAACCAAATGGAGACATACGAATGTGTGTAGATTTAACAAGGCTAAACCAAGCTGTGAAAAGGGAACACTACCAAATGCCAACTGTAGAAAGCACTCTTGGAAGCATTGAGGAAGGTGCAGTGTACTCAAAGCTAGATGCCAACTCTGGATTCCACCAGGTACTCCTAGACCCTGACAGTCGGCAGCTTACCACTTTCACCACTCCCTTTGGTAAATTTATGTTCAAACGGTTACCGTATGGAATTTTCTCAGCTCCTGAGTACTACCAGAAACGGATGATGCAAGTTCTGAAGGGCCTGCCTGGTGTAAAATGCCTCGTTGTGGACATCCTAGTGATCGGTCGCAATCAAGCAGAGCATGATAAGCGATTGAGAGCAGTGCTGGATCGCCTACTGCAAGAAGGGATAACCCTCAATCTGGACAAGTGCCTGTTCTCTGTTACAAAACTCGAGTATCTTGGACAGATCATCGATGGTCAGGGAATCCGCAAAGATCCCTCGAAAGTCCAAGCCATTGTCAACTTTCCCGAACCAAATGACGTCACAGAACTTAGACGATTCCTTGGCATGGTGAACCAATTGATGAAGTTTTGCCCTTACTTGGCTGAGCACACGAAACCCCTGCGAGACTTGCTGAGAACAGATACTGCGTGGCTCTGGGGTCCAAAGCAAGCAGCTGCCTTTAGCTACCTCAAACAAGAGCTCGCCTCAGACCGTGTCCTGTCAATTTACAACCCGGAGCGCGAAACTGTTGTCTCTGCGTATGCCAGCAGCTATGGTTTAGGAGCAGTCCTCCTCCAGAAGCAGCCCTCGGGTGAGCTTAGACCCGTCGCATATGCCAGCCGGTCAATGACAAATACTGAATGCCGATATGCACAGATTGAAAAGGAAGCTTTGGCTTTAACCTGGGCTCTGGAACATTGGCGAGACTACCTGATTGGCATGCCCAAGATCAAAGTGGAGACAGATCACAAACCACTTGTGCCATTGTTCACTACAAAGCTAATTGATGAACTCCCAGTAAGGATTCAAAGGTTCCGCATGCGCGTAATGCAGTTCAACATTACTGTGGAACATGTCCCAGGCAAGTCCCTGCACACTGCTGATGTACTTTCTCGGAAACCCCAGACACTATCAGACAACTCTGGTGATTTAGAAGCTGAATCAGATGCATTTGTGGCCACAGTAATGGTGACATTGCCAGCATCGGACAAGCGCCTAGACGAAATCAGATGTGAATTGAAGAAAGATGACACACTGAAAGTCGTAATGCAGTATGTGCAGGATGGCTGGCCAACTGACAAGTGCAAAGTGTATGGGCCAGTCAGAAACTGACTGAAAATGACAGAAAATGGCAACCTCAGTATCCATGACAACTTACTTCTGAGAGGAAGAAGATTAGTCATTCCGGAAGCACTCAGACAGAACGTTCTGAGATACCTCCATGATGCCCACCAAGGTATCACGAAGACGCGTGAAAATGCAGCCTCTTTGTTTGGTGGCCAGGGCTTTCAAGTGACATCCAGAACATGGTGCAAAACTGCAACACATGCTCCAAGTATCGAACAGAACGAATTGAGCCTATGAAAGGTACGCCTTTCCCCAACAGGGGCAAGGTGGCAACAGATTTTTTTCAGCATAAAGGACACAACTACGTTCTCGTTGTGGACTACTACTCGCGTGATGTCGAGATATGCCTGGTATCCCAAAGTGTCAATACAGCTGAGACCATCCTGAAAATGAAGAAAGTATTCAGCAGGCATGGCATCTGCGATACTCTGTTTTCAGACAATGGACCTCAGTTCGATTCTGATGAATTCAAGCAGTTTGCAGCTCAGTGGGGATTTGAGCATGTCACATCATCCCCGCTCTATGCACAGTCCAATGGCGAGGTTGAAAGAGCCGTGCGGACCATGAAAGCCAAACTGAACAAGTGTGATGATGAGTACCTGGCCCTCTTGTCCTATAGGGATACCCCCTTCACAACGGGTACTCTCCTGCACAGCTAAGCATGGGTCGCAAACTAAGATCACGTGTGCCCTGCCATCCAGATGAACTGCTGCCCAAACTACCTGACTGAGAAGATGGCACATGATTACAATTACAGACACAGAGTTATGGAAGGTGAACAACTTTCACCAGGAGACCGCGTCTGGATACCAGATCTGCGTACAAAAGGCTCAGTGATGAAACATCATAATGCACCAAGGTCAGTGGTAATCCAGACACCTAGAAGTACTGTCAGAAGAAACCGTCGCATGAATCGGAGACTACACCCCGGACCTGTCATCCAGCCAACGGTAAATGCCAGCGAACCATCGCGCCCTTATCATGCGACTGTACCCGCCATACCAGAGACTTCATCTGATAGTGAGTCTAAAGCAGGACCTCTAGCAGCAACCCAGGAAGCTCTCCCAGAGGTGCAATTGGAACCTGAGGGGCATTTGGAACCTGCTACACCTGTGGAGCCACGGCGTTCCGAGCGGCTACGCAGACCACCAAGAAGATATGTAGAGGAGTGCTGATCTTGAAGGAATCCCAAAGAACTATCTGTAGTGACTGTTAAATTCAAACAGGTTCGCTTCCAAAAGCACTGTTGATTTTCGTTTAGCTTTGAACTGTGGACTACAGTTGAACAATATACCTAAAGCTATTTCGTGAAAGCACACCCTTAGAAGTTTGCAGTCTAGTAGAAAGAGGTCCGGTTAGAGACATTTGGTTGCTATTGTCGTGTCCAAAACCTTTTCTTCACTGCTTGAGGAGAATCCCAAGCAGCAATCCGTTTAATTCAACTGTTATCCACAATTTGAATAAAATCAAATACTGATTCTATAATCAGTATAAAGATGATTTTCTCTAGTTAAATATGAGTTATAGAAGGTAAAAACGCATTACATTAGCGCATGTGACCTTCTAACAAAATGTAAAAGTGCAAAAAAAATGTTCTACTCTTCTCATTTTCCTTCTTTTTCGACTTTTTGGTCAGGAAATATTTAACCCCTTCCCACCCCTTCCCTCCCCTCTCCCCACTCCCACCCTCCTAGCCACTTCTTCCCCTCCCCCTCTCCCTTTGTACAATGACGTCATCTCGTCATGAAAGCCGATGTGATCGTATTACATGTCCACACATCTGTGTTTCATGTGTTGACATATTTGCGCGGATGTGATCATATTTCATCTCATCTCGTATCTCATCTCATTTCGTATCTCATCTCATCTCGTATCGCATCTCATGTTGTCACACCTCATCTCGTATCTCATGTCACACCTTATTTCGTATCTCATCTCATCTCATGTCGCATCTTATCTCGTATCTCATGTCACAACTTATTTCGTATCTCATCTCATCTCGTATCTCATGTCACACCTTATCTCGTATCTCATCTCATCTCATGTCGCATCTTATCTCATGTCACGTTTCATCCCATCCTTGACGCCTTTTTGTTCTGTAGTACGTGGTATATTGCTAAAAGTATTTTGAATAGGAATGATCGCCATAGATTCGTAACCCAGAAAGAAAAAATAAATAAATAAAAATAAAACGACGAAGAGGAAGACACGGTCTCCAATCCTAAGCTCGTCGGCTTCGTCACGAGCAAAAATATATATGAGATTTTTCGACCTTTTTTCAGCCTTTTTCAGACTCTGTATACCAAACAATTTTACCCTATTTCTGCAGACCAAATACCAAAATATACAAAATCTACTATTTCAGACCAAAAAGACAAAATTGATCCCTTTTTGCAGCCTCAAAAATGTTAAAAAACGATACTGCCTTTGAGGCGGCGCATGCAGTATTGAAGGGACTCTCCCCTCCCCCCTCCTCCCGATGTGACGTTTCGGCACTGCACTTCTGTCAGTCAGTTATTACTGTTGAGGGGCGACAGCTGACATAATATAATCAGACTGCGGGAGGGAGTAACCATCCTTACGTGGGAATTCGCTTCCCGCTACACGCATCAAGAGTTCCGGCTTTTCGTTGGATCGCACTGTATTCTGGGTAGGTTTGGCTCGGAAAAGTGAGCACCAGCTCTACAATATCCGCCATTTTGCCCTTCACGCTTGCAGCTCAGCCAACTTCTATCCGTTCTAAAACGTACACATTTACCAAGCTCCAAGCTTGAAATGCAAAATGGCAGTAAAGTTGGTGCTCACTTTTTTGAGCCAAACCTACCCAGGACACAGAGTGCGATCCAACCAAAAGTAAAAACTCTTGATGCGTGTATCCACTCGAACGCCACGAGCTCACTGGCTAGTCTTGTTAATTGATTTGTACGTTAAAGTTAAGCGATGGAGTCTACACCTACTAGACATCGTGTTCCAGCCGAGCTCTAATAAGGCTTCAGTGGCTGATTAATTAATTTTACATACCGACCGTGGGAAATACGAACGGCGTCACGCAATCGACTCTTTTTCAGCGCAAAAGTATAACACACACCATTCTTTTTCTCCTTCCTTTGCGTGTAGCACTTTTCTTCGAAGAAAAGATTGCGTCAACATTTCGGTAAAACAAAGGCTGCTCTTGTTGAGTAGTACCAAAGTAAAAGTCCAAGCAATGGCAGAGCGAGGGGGTATCTGCGATTATCGTATTTCTAGTATATTAATAGAAGCATTTGCACCTTCCCACATCTCATAAGTTTTGCTTTATTACTGTAAATTTTCTATAAGCCTATACTTGACTTACAGTGTCTGGAAATTAATCGAAGTGAAACTTTCTCAAATCATCAGTTCTGGGGGCGCATAGGGCCGCACTGACAGATCAGACTGAACGGCAAGTAAATCTTAAGGTTACTAAGAAGTATCAATTCATTTTCAAACAGAGATGCTTGAAAGGCTCCGTCGAGGTATAGAAGATCACGGGCGGACCGAAACACCCAAACGAAGCTGGGCCAGGGCACCAACTGCCAATAAACTGGGCCAGAGCAATAACTGTTAATAAACTAGGCACTGTACAGGTTTTAAATGAGTTTTTGGTTTTCATCTGTTATGAAATGCAGTTCTACATAGGTTCATGTTAGTGGTGATACCGAGTGTCAGAAACTGTAGTGAGTTTTCGTCACTTTTACATCACAGTAGAATTTCCCAGGACCACATTAAGCCACACAGTCTTTATTGTGCACTAAGAGCAAATTGTTAAAAGCGTGTGATTTGGCGCGTTTCTTTCACAATTTTTTTCCTATACACATGCAGGTGATCATCTCACTGAACGCAAATAGTTAGCTCAACTAACCTGCCAATTTTATCATGATACTATGATTCATTTTACTATTATGCAAGATTTTACCCAGTGTGTCATTATATTGTTAGCACATTTTTCATAAGCAACTAATGCTGTAGTCAATCTGTGGGTCATTCCATACCCAAAAGACATAAATGTCCTGTCAGATGAGCTAAAAAGACCCATCCCGCTGCCTTCCCAAGTCTCGTTTTGTCGATTTGTCATCTGTCTATCTTCTAAAAATAAGCCATGGCTCAAACAACCCCACGGCCACTTTAACCATAAGTATCTAGATGTAGTTCTTAAGTAGTTCAATTCCTGAGTGCCAGCATCTTCCAACTGTTCTTGCCTTCTGTTGGCTGTGTAAATGGATCGGCTAGCACTCTTGGTAAGCATGATGGGATGCATGATAATCTGCTTTTCCCACTATAGCATTGGGTATTGGCTCACGTCCATCTACGCTAAGAGTCCGGATACATCCAATGAAGTTTGGAAGAAACTTCTCACGACTGGGAGCACCCAGGAAGTATGCTGTAGAAAGAGGGACATCCAGCCTGTTGAATTCACCTCTTGTACGCCCTTCAGCTGCGTAGAAACAAAAAAAAAAAAAAAAAAAAAAAAAAAAAAAGAGGAAAAAATGTTGGCAAACGAACTTCACACAATTCAAGTACGAGAAGGGGGAAAGTGTATTTGATCACGTCATATCAAATCTGACTTCATTTAGATGGTGATATTATAAACGCCGCTTGAGTGAAGCCCGTGCAATTTTCCGAGTTGCGTTTTGCCTCTTTTTCAAAACGAGGCAATAGGGTCGTTTATACGAGAGCGGCTTGTGTTGGATATGAAGTGCTCGTATAAATGGTTCGCGTCCAGTAAGACCATTGTTTGTTTATGTGTTTTGTTTCAGGGTCTTCTGTCATGGCTAAAATGTCAAATAACTACGGCTTTCGTAAAGCAAGAAGTTCGTACAGACTAAAGTGCTATTTGCAAAACTTTCGTGCGATGTTGACAGCGTAATGACAATATAACTAGATATAATCAAGGATTACAGTGCGTTCGTGCTACTGAATCGTGGAGTTGTTATAAAGGCATCGTTCGTATATGAAGTTGTATTTTGGTATTTTAGAAGTACCGCATTTGAAGAAGTACAGGTATATGTATATGTATTTATATCTGCAAAAGCTATACTTCTAAAAAATATATATATAGTGCACATACAAGATGGCGGAACAGCCAGTACCATGTACCGCCTGCAAGGCCAAATCATTGCCACATGCAAATACTCAAGAACTGAATGCAACAGGTTTGTTTAATAACTTGTACAATGTTAACTACAACGATTTTCGACTGCAACGAAAACACGAAAGTCATCAAAGTCATGTAAAGTTGCACTAACAATACTAAAATGGTTCTTTGGATAGCAATTTACAGTCTGTAAACTAACAAAAGAGAACGTTGGAGAAGAGTACATCAAGCTGCTAACATGCTATCAATATAATAATAAATGTTTAGTTGCATTCTACTTGGATTGCTCATTTGTTTTATAGTCATTGTAACTCCACTGACATGGCCATGATATTAATCATGGCAATGAAAAGACGAAAGTTGTTGCCAATGTCATGTGAATGTTGCACTGCAGCGTTACCAAATAATGTTGAACAATTCAAGGTCTGTAAAATAACAAAATAGAACGCTAGAAAACAGTAGATTAATATGACAATGAATATGACAATGTTTATGTGCCATTCTACTCTGATCACCTACTATAGACAAGGTCAGAAACTCGTATTGTTGAGCTCCATAGCTCAGCAGAATAAAATGATCCGCATTCGTGTCCAATCGCCAAAGGGAATACGGTGGCAAACTCTGAATGCAGAGAGAAGTTGCATCTCCTGTGGAAAACAGCTGAGTTGACACATCACAGGATGGCAACGTCTATTTCTTGGCAAACAAGGTACTACACAGCTTTCTGATATTCTGATAAACAGCTTCGTTCATAGTTCCTACCGATAGTGCGAAAAAATCCACACAGTTTCACTTGTCTTGGCAAAAACACGAAAGATCCGATCCGTGACGCAGTGACAAAACACGACAGTGAGGAAAGATCCGATCCGGTCCGTGACGCAGTTGAAAATCGAATTCTTTTCACCCCTGAGCATGCGCTAGTTACCATACCACGAAAGGTAGCATGCTTCATGCTTTCGGGGTTTATTTCTGTGTCACTTTGTAGAGGCAATCTCACATTCCTGAGACCGTACCAAGATGGCGCCCAAAACCCTGAAATCGCATGGCATCCAACCGGAAATGACGCACTACGCGAGATCGAGGCAATAGTCACATTCCTGATGCCGTACCAAGATGGCGCCCAAAACCCTGAAATCGCATGGCATCCAACCGGAAATGACGCGATTAGACTGCGTTCTCCTTCGTCGAACGCAATAAACATGGCAATCACTGCGAAGAAGAGGTGAATGGAGAACGTTCCAGCTTTACATCGAACTTGAAGTTTCTCGATTTGTCGGTGACTTTGAGCCGAATCCCCGTCTGAATTGTTTTGTATCGTATTAGTCTGCTGCACCGTCCGATTTCCTTGGCAAGAAGGTCTATTTTGAGCATTTACAAATATTAGCCTGACATACCATAGCGTTGTGGCGATGCCTCATTTTGTCAGGTGTAAAGTATCTGGTGTCGATCAGCAGACAGTCTTGCATATTGTCAGACCTTTTTGCAATCCATTGCCCTCTCTATCGTGGGTATCTATCGGAGATTCAGACCCAGACACGACCAATAAACGGTTCCACAAAACAGCTTTGTTGTCAGTCCGAAGAATTATGAAAGTACTCGAGTGATCGAGTTATTCGACTTTCTTCTGCAATGCATCTCGAAATGGTCTGCCTTGAAAGAGAAGTTGTTCTCATTGTGGTCACCTTTGTCCTTTAACCTCTCAGTGAATTGCTTGTCACGCAGGTAAAAGACGATTCGGATTGGCAATATTAGTAAAAATTTCGGCTTGATGAAACTGGCAGCTTTGCAAATCTGCGCATGCAGAGTAACTGGACAAACTTTGACAGGAGTCATCAAGGCTGCACTAGAATGGGTTGCACAACTTCAGTAGAAATAAGTTTAAACTTTCTGAATTCTGTGCTTAATAAAGTTTCAATCTTCTAAAGAACGTTTTGATATCTTATTCAAAAACGGTACCGTAACCTGGGTCAAAATTTACACTTTCGTCTTCCTTAAAGGACAAGAGTTTTTAACAAAATCACGGCACACATTCTTGGGTGAAGGCGGATTTACGCATACGAGGGACGAGACAGATTTTAAAAATAGTTATAGTGTGCCGGGAGAAGACTGGGATGCAACAACAAACCCGACGCTTGCGCAGTATGTGTTCCCGGCTAAAATAAGCCGCGAACAACAGTTGAACCCGTTTATACGAGGAAGTTCACGTCTTATTTAAGACGCGGACAAAATAAGACACGAACGCTTATTTTGTACTATTTATACGATCAGTTCGTGTCTTATTTAAGTCGCATCTAAGATAAGACGCGTTCTATTTCTCTCGTATAAACGGCCCTAATGTGCTTCTTCACACAACCTAGCGGTATTCGAAGCAACTCTGGGCTGACATTATAAATGTCTTAAAACTAAACAGTCAATACAACACAATTAATCTTTATTTCGCTTTTTAGTACTCACTGTTTGCTCAATTTTGCTTTTGAATGAATGAATGAATGAATGAATGAATGAAATCTTTATTTAACCACGGTATCTCTTCACATTACCCTTAAAACTAATTATGCTCTTCCAGAGAGCCGTGCTTTCAATCTAGATATCTACAATACAGTACTAATAAGACTAGTCAATAGCATTAATAAATTTTCCTAAAGAGTTAATATTACGTGTGTTATTAGAAAATTTATTCCACAGAGCGGCCTCACGGTAAGAAAAACTTTTCTTCCTTGCGCCAGCATTTGGTTGTTGTACATACAAACCCAAATTTCTCAGGTTATGTGCGTGTATTTGGGACGTTTTGGTAAAGCCGGCGTTTAGTAGATAACTGGGTGCGAGACTTTGTACATCATAATGGCCAGTTGTTTCTCCCTTCGTTTATCGAGATTATCCCATTCTAGTGCTTGGAGTATGTCTGCAGATCTTGATTCGCATGTGGATCTAGTGATAATTCGGGCTGCTCAATTTTGTAATTTCTGGAGTTTCTCACTTTGGCATATTCCTATATTTCCCCATACTGTACTACAGTAATCAAAGTAGGGAAGGATAATCGTGTTGTAGATAGTGATGAGTGTGGATTGTGGGACGTTGGGCCTAATACGTTTTGGAGCTCCTAAGCCCCTGGACACTTTGAGAGTTATTTCCTCTATGTGTTGATTCCAGGAGAGTGTTTTGTCCAAAGTGATTCCAAGACACTTGTATTTGTCAACGCGCTCAATGAGTTTGGAGTTTACAACAATCGAGGGTTCTCTTAAAATGCTGGCGGTTTTTCGCCGTGTTCCAATCATCATATATTTCGGTTTGGCCACGTTAAGAGTTAGCTTGTTTGCTAGTAGCCACGTATTGACCTTCTTCGGGTCTTCGTTTATTAACATTTGGGTTTCGGTCATCTTCTTCGCAGCAAACGTTAGACTAGTGTCGTCCGCGTATAGTCTGGTTTTGGCTACTAGTTTGCAATTAGGTTGGTCGTTAATGTATAAAAGACATAAAAGCTTTTATATAACTGGCTTATACTCAAACAATAAATTTGACACAATATATCTCACCTACAATTTGTCCATCAAATGAGAGTATGAGATGCCGCTCGTTCCGCTTTACGTTAACCGTGTGCCATTGGTCATCGTTGAACTTCAAACCCGTAGCTTCTGCTTTGCCCATACCCGTCCCCAGGTCGACATGATAGAACAAAACATTGCCATCTCTGAGGCCGATATACACGTGATCACGGTGGAAGCCTTTGGTATGCATTATCATGCCACTTGATTGCTTAGTTCTGAACTCAAACTGGATGTCGTCAGTCTTTCGATGGATTTTGTCCTTGTAACTCTTAACAGTTACATAGAACAGCCCCCTTGTACAGATGCATTGTCCTGATGGAACAAACAAACAAACAGTAGGTTGGTTGTAATCGTCCGGGTTAGAGTAGTCTCCAGAAAGACTGTTGTTGGTGACTGACGTTTCCGACTACCTGAGCGGAAGTCATCTTCAGAGTCAAGTGAAAGTATTCGTCAGATGGCGGCATATATGTCTCTGGTTGTTGAAGTGATTGGTCCATTATGTCGGCCTATGGTTGGTCGAGTCGGCTTGGTTGTGTTTCGTTATTGGTCAGTTGATGTTTGACTCGACCAACCAGAAGAGGGATGGGATTCAAATTATTCAAAATTTGTGCTTAGAGGTGTTTTATTTTTGAGGGATAATTTACAGGGAGAAATTGCTCGCGGGGGCCTGGGGCCCACGAGAGCTTAAAAATGGGCATTTTTTTTTTCCTTTTTGTGGGTCGAGAATCAGCACACGGTGATTGGTTCATATTATCACGTGCTGGGCGATGACGTAATTGACTTCGCTAAACAACTCGAGATGTGGCCAGTGAATTGCTCGTTACTTGTGTGTAAAAGTTAACTGCATCCCATCCAAACTCAACACCATTTGGCTCTGTGGAATATGCACGGATAAACTGGATTTTCGGGAACGATTTTGGCTCGCGTTCACCGCGGAAGCTTTGAGAATAGCCGTAAACAAATATTTCATGGTACCGCTGTCGCCGATAAATATTTAGTCCCGACGAAACTTTCTGTGGCGACACGAAATACTTTTGGGAAGATAACAGGGCGAAAGCAGAAACCAAAGCTACGGTGAGCTTTAGCCGTAAAACAATGACGCTTTATGCTTTACTCTGTACATGACATCTGTTGCCTCATAAAATTCTTCTGCGTATCGTACATTGCCTGTTCAAGTGTTTCTTTCATTCGATCATGTAGTCTTTGTTTCGCAATGGTCAGTGAATACCAGAAATGAAAAATACATCGAAATAATTCTGAGGATTGAGTTTGCAGTCACAAATGGACTGAACACACTGTGAACAAAAGCGCAATAATATTGTAAACATCTCTCGTGTTACATTCCTCGCTTTCAATTTTACATTTGTTACAGAGCACGAATACTCGAAAGCCTGATAGAAAAAAACGTATTGAGTTAATAAAAAGAAAACACATAAGTAGTGAAGCGAAAAAGTAAACTGCATCCCATTCAAATTCAACACCATTTGGCTCTGTGGAATATGCACGGATAAACTGGATTTTAGGAAACGATTTTGGCTCGCGTTCACCGCACAAGCTTTGAGAATAGCCGTAAACAAATGTTTGATGGTACTTCTGGGGTATTGCAAATATCTCTGTCGCCGATAAGTATTTAGTCCCGACGAAACTTTCTGTGGCGACACGAAATACTTTTGGGAAGATAACAGGGCGAAAGCAGAAACCAAAGCTACGGTGAGCTTTAGCCGTAAAACAATGACGCTTTATGCTTTACTCTGTACATGACATCTGTTGCCTCATAAAATTCTTCTGCGTATCGTACATTGCCTGTTGAAGTGTTTCTTTCATTCGATCATGTAGTCTTTGTTTCGCAATGTTCATTAAATACCAGAAATGAAAAATACACCGAAATAATTCTGAGGATCGAGTTTGCAGTCACAAATGGACTGAACACACTGTGAACAAAAGCGCAATAATATTGTAAACATCTCTCGTGTTACATTCCTCGCTTTCAATTTTATATTTGTTACAGAGCACGAATACTCGAAAGCCTGATAGAAGAAACGTATTGAGTTAACAAAAGAAAACACATAAGTAGTGAAGCGAAGGCTGGATTAATCGTGGCCTCTGATTAGAAATATGAGTCAAGGTCAAACTGTCATAATCGATTGTGCATAAAAAGATATGTCACGCATTATCAAGATGCAGGGTCGCTCAACCTTTAAGAAGCAAGTGTATGAGTGTTGTAATAATAGGGACCTTAAGCAACAGACGTCGGCGGCTGGACAACGCCGACCGGAAGAGAAAAATTTCCTTCAAGGCGCTACTGCGCATGTACTTGACGTTGTCACCTGACGTTGCCTCCACGTTGACAACGTGAAAACGTCAAGTTCTGCGTCGAGAGGAGAACGTGAGTATATATTCCTTCTTTTTTGTAAAATTAAGCTCGCTTTTGTATTTCTGTTCAACCTAAGACTTAGTTTAATTTATGTTGGTTGATTTCAAGACAAAAAAATGGTTTTGACACAAATTTTTGAGGCTTTAAGACTCTCCCTTGCAATATGCTTACTCGGCAGCTAACAACTGAATTGCTTATTCGGCGGAGCAAAGGAAAACGAATGTATCTTTCATTTTCTTGGCGTATTACTGGTTCGTATGAACAGCCGGTAAACATACGAGTGTCTTATTTCTTTCGGTTCTTTCTTACCTCATGTTATAATCTCATCGCAGCAAGCCTATCTCAACGCGGGTAAAATTGTGTACAATAACAAATGTTTACCGCTCAAACTGTGCCGTAGTCAAAGTTTCCATGCTTTTGCAGTCGACTGTATGTACTGTATTTTACAAACTGAGCTGTAACTGTGTTCCGGTAACTGCTCACCTGACATTTATTTATTATCAAAATAAGTGTTGATAGCAAGTGCTAGTTTGTATATGTATTGAGCACTAAAAAAGCCCATATTGTACATGCATCTGCCTTGTCTGTACGGACAAAGGCTGTGATTCCTGCAAAGTTTTTATGCACAGGGTAGTTTTATA